>OX387393.1:5099225-6427300 GCA_947563765.1 Anarsia innoxiella
ACTGCCGGACGGCTGGGAACAAGCCGCCACTCCAGAAGGCGAGATTTACTTCATCAACCACGCGGCTCGCAGCACTTCCTGGTTCGATCCTAGAATACGTAAGTGAATCTGATAAATACCAACCAACTTCCTTGGTTAGAAATATCACAGTTGTAAGTCAAACAACTCTTACTAGACAAATGATAGACTACCGTTCCAATGTCTGGCAACTAGTGGAGTGCCGTAAGGCATAAAAATGGTCAAACCTCGGAATCCAGGGCCAGTCAATGAATCTTAATATAAACCTTGAAAATATGTTTTAATAGTATACAGAATAATTTAAAAAAAAATTTTTTTCGCGCTCTCAATTTTTTTTTTAATTTTTTTATTTTTTTTTAGCCTAATTCGTCCCACTGCTGGGCAAAAGCCACTCCCATGCCTCTCCAAACACTCCTATTATTAGCTGCTTCCCACCAATCGTCCCTAAATGAGCGTAGGTCGTCACTCCATCGTTTTTTGGGCCTAAAATTATTATAAACAATTATTAATTTTTTGGAGTTTTCATTGATTTATATTAGTCAAAAGTCATATTTTAAAAAGAACAACTATTACAAACTTGAAAACTTGATCTTGGATCTTTAGGGACTGCAGGTATACCGATGAAGGTCGGGTTGGAGAATAGAGGGGATAACAGCAGCTGTTCGGTATTGTTCATGGCGGGCCCCGAACTTCGTACCGCCTAACAGTCAATGAATGTCGTGTTACTTTTTAGCTAAACTAATTTAGGCTTTGATGAACGTAAAACAATGATACAAAATAATACGTATCGGTTTCAGGAGCAGGAATCTCCGCACATCCCAAAAATAGGCCGGCAAACTGACACCGGAGGTAGATGGACTTAAGGTGCATCAAATAAGCCTTACATGCCCATAGACAAGTCTTATGAGTATCGAGTTAAACCCGTTTTCGTGATTTTTGAAAAAAGAACCACTTTTTGATGGTTTTTGTATCAGAGAGCGATTAATATTCAATTAATTAAAACAAAAAGTACGTTAACGGCTTCTTCGATAGTTACTTATGATATGGCGAAAATAATTCGTTGATGATTAAAGTGGAACATCGACAAATTAACTGTCAAAGTTAACTTTAATTCTCTCCCAAAAACAATAACTCGACTTTGAGCAGCTGCCACGAAAAATATTTACTCGGTACTTAATGAACAAATGTTTTTAAAAACTGCCTTGTGCTATTCCGAATCCAGAATGGTATAACATGTATTGCAAAAACAACAAATTCGGGGTATTAGACATCGAAGACTTACCTAAGTCGGATTATTTCAAAAACTTAGAAGTTGAATTAAGGTGGTTAAATTGACAAAATCGAGTAGTTAAAAGAAGTAATCTAGTAGGGCGTTTGTTTTTCAGCCTGACTAAGAAATAGGAAGTGATAAAGGCAAAAACTAAGTCGCTGTTTAAAGCAAAATAGTCTAATGGACCAAAACAGGTAGTATTTGAATGGTGCATCGGTATACCTGCAGTCCCTAAAGATCCAAGATCAAGTTTTCAAGTTTGTAATAGTTGTTCTTTTTAAAATATGACTTTTGACTAATATAAATCAATGAAAACTCCAAAAAATTAATAATTGTTTATAATAATTTTAGGCCCAAAAAACGATGGAGTGACGACCTACGCTCATTTAGGGACGATTGGTGGGAAGCAGCTAATAATAGGAGTGTTTGGAGAGGCATGGGAGTGGCTTTTGCCCAGCAGTGGGACGAATTAGGCTTAAAAAAAAAAAAAAAAAAAATTGGGAGCGCGAAAAATTTTTTTTTTAACATTATTCTGTATACTATTAGAAACATATTTTTAAGGTTTATATTAAGATTCATTGACTGGCCCTGGATTCCGAGGTATAAACCTTACGGCACTCTACTAAACTAGTTTGTGACTTTAAATAATTGAATACTTAAACCTTAAAAAGTTGACTGTTCAGCATAGGTACGTACCTACGCTTGGGAGGTCGATAATTTTTGTTCATTGTTTTCCCTTGTTTGGTTGTTGAACCGAGTATAGTTGACTAACATGACAGCTGAACTCACAAACTTATGAATAAACAAGTAGTTTGGTAGGTAACGGAGAGTTAAAATGGGAAAGTCGATATAATCTCAATAAGTTAAATATTTTAGTTCTTACAATAAAAAGGTATGTGTATGTTTTTCAGCACAACACTTGCAACGTACGCCGGCGGCAAATGCGGGCGTGGCGGGCGGCGGTTGGGCCAACGCGTCTATACAAGCCTGTCAGCAGAAACTGCGCTTGCAGTCGCTACAGCTTGAGAGAGAGCGGCTCAAGCAGCGCCAGCAGGAGATCAGACTTCAGGTACTTACACCTCGTTTTTATATTAGCTATATGTTCTGAGACGTGATTAATTACTCGAAGATACTCATTGAATGTGATCACTGTTTCCAGCAAGAGCTAATGGCGCGGCAAGCGTCGTCGATCGTGTCGTCACTAGCCAGCAGTACAGGAGCAGTTGCAAGCACAGAGCTACCACTGGACCCGTTTCTGTCTGGGCTGACAGACCATCAACGACAGGAATCTGCCGACAGCGGGCTGGGCATGGCTGTGTCGCAGTCTTACTCCATGCCGCACACGCCCGAAGACTTCCTCGCTGGGATGGATGACCGCATGGACTGCACCAGCGAGGCTGGCGCCAACCTCGACTCGACTGACATCGCGCTTGGCGACAACATCGACTCCACAGATGATCTGGTACCTTCTTTACAGGTTATTGCTGCTTACTAATACTTCTATCGCTTGTGGCAGGATTTTGTCGAATATTCTTTCCAAGCTTTTTAACACTTTTTTCGCTGTTTTAATTTATTATATAAAGTACGTACTTGTTTCATTCAAAGTTAAAACAAAAGTTCTGTTTTCCGGGCATGTGGTGCTAACAAAACTTTTTTATCGTTTTCAGTTAAGCGAGTTCACCAATGATATTCTGCTCGATGACGTGCAGTCACTCATAAACTCAACGCCGAGTAAGCCCGACAACGTGCTGACTTGGTTGTAGGTCCGTAAATCCTCGCCGCTGCTATACTGCTGCTCGGAGTGCAGCGCGGTGCACGCTAAATGCTTACAAACATTCAAATTAGGTATTGAAAATTTAGTACTTACCGCTTCAAACGTCAACCACAACAACAGTGTCGGTGACCAAACGGTAAAGGTGTAAATTTCAGTTTCAAAATGACAATAGCCTATCGTGTGTATGGTGAAACGCAACGTATGAATCGAGTGAGTTTGTAGTGTAGGTCGACCGGAGCCGCGCGGTCTCCGCTGCTCATTGTACAGAATTCGTTTGAAAGTCTCGGCATTTATTAGAGTGAGACAATAACTTGGAATTTTGTACAATAAGTGTAACAAATATATCATAGGTATAGTCGGAACTTTTGCATGTATGTGTCTGAATTACGTGATTAATGCTAGAAAATATTTTTTGGCGTCCTTAATTGTAAAAGATATTTTGTAAACAATGTAAGGGCATTCTAGGTAGCTTACGACTTGCTTGAAACATGAAATTGTAATAGGTAGGTATTACCTAGCCGAAATTCTTTACGCAGTGGTAAGCTACCTGTTTGATTCAGTTCAAATAAAACGGCTAAGTAACATTAAGTAGGCCATGACTTTCAAAATGGCTAGTCATAATTAGGATCTAGATGACGACTGTGGTCCTGCAAGCCTTCTTTCCTCACTGGAAAGAAGCCGTGTTGCAACCGATTTAAATATAAGCTTGGTTTCCTATATTCTTTCGTCTAAGACTATTGGAAATCCTGGTTTCGCTCGTTCTCATTTACAAGAGCCTGTTCTGATGATATTCGAGCGATTACATTTTACACGTGTTAAAATTTATAAATTGTGATAACATCTTGACGTAACAGTGCCTTATTGTGCCTTTATAAATGTATTTATTGCGTTTTGTAACTTAGATAATATTCAAATGTTTCTATATACATTTTTATTGTTCAAATTTACTAATAAATTGGACATTAAATTACTTATTATAGTGATGTGTTTTGTCTACTTACCGTCCTTGTGTATTTTCGAGATTATAGATAGATGTTAAGTTTTATAGTTAATCGTGACTTAGACAATAATGTTGGCAACTATATCATTACTTTTATAATGTTTTGTGAACAATGTAACTTTATGCATGTTTATGGGTGCAGCTAGCTAAATAACATAGGTGTAGAATAGTGTGAGCGAGCGAGACGTGTGCGACGCGCGTGCGCACGTGCGGCGTGCGTGGTACGTACGACGCACACGACGGTCGCAGGGCGAGGGAGTGCAATATCCTGACTGATGTCTTCTACGGATGCGATATCCTAATTTGGTGCCAACTTTGAATGATAAATCTTTAAACATATTGCGGATATGTTTGCTATAGTTTAAGTATAATATTTGTATGTTATCGATCGGTCTATCTTGTCACAGATACAAAGTTTGACCAGCTTATCTTCTCAAAATTGTGTTTAGCCCACCTAGTCTTTAAATTTTTGTGTGCGTGTCAAATGGAATCAGCTAGCTGGATTGAAATAAAAATGAACTTATTGAAATAGGTCTTTTTAATGCTACATTGAAAACTTTGCCATATTAGTAAAAGTACCTACTACTTCCTTATAAGACTTAATCAATAAAGATAAATAGAAGTATAGCATTCTGTATAACTTGTAACTAGGAGTAATGGTGCTGGGTTTATGATACAGTTTAATGTTGTATTCTGTTCGTTGTACTATAGACATTGTATGTCGTTAACTCTTATACCGTAAGGCGCGAAACTTTTCATATTGTTCAGATCATTATTCTACGATTGTCATATTTTTTGCTCCAACCTAGTGAGATTATAAAGCTCGTAATGTATCGCAGGGCAGGAGTTTCCTGTCCGCGGCACCCGCTTACTTATCCCGTTGTGTCGAACATTCCAAGTTTGTAATCGCCGCCGCCGTTGATCGCTCTTATCGACGCGCCGCCGCCGCCCTCTCCCTCTTTTCGTTAGCATCCAATTTTTTAACTCGAGTTTACTCTGTTTACTACAAGCGAGTGTTTTCTGGCACCACTTAGGTATGATTGAATAATATTCAGAACAATATTTCAAGTGTATTATCGTTTATTTCTTAAGTAAACCTTTATAAAATAAACATATCTATCCAGTCTGACACAAGATGCAAGTTTTCTCTGTAGTGTATATCATTACGTTTATCAATGTTATAACAATGAAATTTAATGTGTCAAAGTAAGTAATTTACATAATTTCATTGTAAATAATTCGATATTCTTATAATGAATTAAATAAATATTTGTTTTAATACCGGAATACTTTCTTTTCGTTGATTACTCCTGCATAGATAGGTATCTGCTTTTATAATTCGTTCCGAAGATTTTTCAAGCTTTTCTGTGCAGAAGATGATTAGGAGATGAATCAAAATATACCAAATGCGTGACGTGTTCTGTTTATTTCAGTTCCTTTTACAAGCTTTTCTACAATGCGAGTAGCAATAAATATTTTTGTTGTTATTATCATGCATATTATGTTAATACGAAGTGATGTTAGGCAATATGCTGTGCATGCACTACCGCTGGGTGACCTGTAGAAAGATATAAAGCATACTCGTATGTAACTCTAGTAAAGCATACGATAAATAAATATTACTTAAGTATATATAAAATTACAGAAATTAAAATACATACAATTATAAGTTTTATAAAATGACGATTTCGTAATATGTGAACATTAAGTTTAGATAGTTTTAAATAACTATGTTACAGCCATCTTACTACGATATACAAAAGAGCATCAAAGTAGTTAATATCTGTTTTGGATTCTTTCATTCAGAGACTTGTTCCCTGAAAGTAGTTCACTGTGCTTTCTACCCTCAAAATGCAGCACGAAATAAAACTTTTGTTGAAGTTTTAAAATTTCAGGTCACTCGAGTATGAGAAACATTACTAGCTTGTCTCTACTTAAAACATTTATTTTCGGATTCATATCAGCTTTCATTCAATATTTGTTTCCATTTTAGAAGCATAGACTATTTTACATATCTCATAACAATAAGTAAAAGAAATTTAGAAACCTATTAACCTGTCTAGTAGTCAATAGAAGCATGGAAATTTAAGGTTCAGAAAGCATATTTTATAAATCGCATAGCGTAGATTAAATGTACATACAAAGAAAGTTAATAATAAGTATAAGTATTTTCAATACATAGTAGATGTTCAATAAAAGGAGTTGTCTCTTACCGGTTCAAAGAAGCGCGCGTCTGAAGGCAGTTCCCGTGCTGCAATCAGTTGCTTGAAGTACTCTACGGACAGTTTGGGGGTCCGCGGCCGGTCTGGGTGGGAGATGTCCACGGAATAGAAGCCGAAACGCTCCCTAAATTAGGAATAAATAAGAACTTGGTATAAACAAATATTCTTATGATGAGGAACACGACGTTGCATAGTTGATTATGGACACGGAATATTGTGACAGAGGAAATCCCACTAGACTGAAGGGAGCGACAAAAAGTAGGTTTTTAGGTCATTTCAAAAGTAGATATTGTACCTACGTAGTGAATCTTTTAACTAATTAGACATATAGGTACTTTTTATGAACAGAAAATTTCAAGCTTAGATATACTCGTATTATAAATTTTAATGTTGCTAAAATGTTTGATAAATGACAATTTTACTTACGAGAATCCAGCTCGCCATTCAAAATTGTCCATGAGAGTCCAAGCTGTGTATCCCAATACCTTAACTTCATCTTCGTAGATAACATTCAAGATTTCGCGCAAGTAGTCCTAAAATATTAAAAAGACTAATCAAAATGTAATTTCTGGAGTATGATATGATAAACATTATAGCAAAACGATGAAAGTTGAAATCTATTTTATTGATAATAATCAATGCCAATAGGTACTAAAGTTTTCACTAAATGTTTTCAAAACTGCACAGCAATAAATCTTACATTAAAATACTTGATCCGGCCGTAATCCTCGATAGCGCCACGGTCTGAGAATCCATTCTCCGTGATGTAAATCGGTGGGTCATTGTAAGAGCTCTTGCACCAACGCAGCAAGTTAGCGAAGCCTGTTGGTACTACCTGCAAAACACATAAGTAGTTACAACTTTATTAACATAGGTAATTGGATATTTTAGTAAGCTATTGTCGAGAGCTATAAGTAATAAAAAAATAGGAAGGGCTTAATAAGCCAAGAGGCTCTGGGAGAATATGATAATGTAGAGAAAGACCCCAAAATCTAAACTAAAATACTTGTACACAAATAAGGAGTCGTACCCGAAGCCATTCCGACGCTGAGTCTCCACCGACCTCCATAGTGGTGACAGCTCCAATGTCCTTAAGCCACGATGGTGATTTAGCAGTGGGATCAACACCAGGCCCGGTGATAAGGTGCGTTGTGTAGTGGTTAATACCAAGGAAATCCGACGTTCCCCTAATACGTTGAATCCAGTAGTCATCGAACTGCTGCAGACGTGACTTGGTCAAACCTTCCGATTCACTTTGCTGTGCTACGTTATCTATCATCACGCTTGGATATCCGCCCTCTTGTGTGAATATCGGATTGGCAAACCAACCAAACTGGAAACAAAATAATTATATTAATTCAACATTAAGTCATAAGATGTGAATTGTTTGTTGAATAATTATGTAACTATGTATGTAAGTACCTTGAATTGATTAGCGACTTCGGCCAAAGCAACTTGCTCTGTATTTTCGGGATCGCTAGGCTCGTACCAGATAGAATTAATAGAAATCATAATAGTTCCCTTTTGTTTCGCTCTGTATGTTTCATTGTAAAGGTGATAAGACTCCGCATGAGCTTTCAAAAGCGTGTCACTGCATAAGTAATTGCCAACACCGTGGCTATCAATGGCAGGCGCTTTCTTCTCATCTCCATAGGCATCTTTGCAAATTTCGTACGGTTCGTTGAATGTAATCCAGGACTTGATCTTATCACCAAATTCTCTGAAACACACTTCAGAGTAGTCTCTGAAATAGTCGACCATTTTTGGATTAGCCCAGCCTCCTAGGTCTTGGAGTGATTGAGGTAAGTCCCAGTGGAATAAGGTGACCTGAAAACGTATTGAATAATACCTCTATAAAATTGTACTACGATAATGCCTGAACATTGGAAGACTTTTTAAAGTAGTAAAACCTTACGAGGGGTTCAATGTTCCTCTCTGCCAAAGCATCAAGTAGCTCATTGTAGTATCGAACACCGTCAGGGTTGAGGAAGTCATTTCGGCCGGTAGGCAAGATACGAGACCAAGACAGCGAGAAACGGTAGAAGTCTACGCCTAAATAAGCCAATTCTTCAACGTCCTCGTGGAATCGATGGTATGAATCACAGGCAATATCACCGTTGGTTCCATCAGCGATCATTTCAGGTCGCGTATGGGAAAGGCGGTCCCAAACATTCTCAGATTTCCCTGTAAAAACACTATAATCAATCTTCATATTATATACGTACCTAACTACCTACCTATATGTCAAGATTCGTTATCAGTTTGACAAATAAATACGTTTTACCTTGCTAAGATGATATAATGTATAAATAGGCCCGAATATTTATATCTCTGGGAAGATGATTTTGATAACGTTGAAATTGAATAAAAGGGATTAGGTACTTAAAGAAGGTACGGTACGGATGGTGATGAGGTAAAAGTACTCACCACTGACATTCCAAGCACCTTCAATTTGATGGGCCGCGGTTGCTACACCGAAAGTAAATCCTTCAGGAAATTTGGTGTACTGAGCGATGCCTCTAAATAACACAATGTTACTTGTATTTCATTATTCACTTATTACGAATGACATAAGCACAAGGAAAGTAAAGAGCGTTGAGCTCTTTTCCTTATTGCAATTGTAACCTTAGTTTGGACTCGTCATTAAGACAGGCGTGCGAGACGTAAATATGCATGTACGTACTTATGTAGAAAACACCTACTTAGCCTTTCGTCGGAGCGGTAAAATAAAAGCTCTTTCTTATTAAGGTCAACCGCCTTTACTTTCCTTTGGATAATGGTGTAAAATTTCCGGAAACTATAAATGTATTTCTTTTTATTGAAATTAACCTTTATTGTTTTTTTTTGGTCAGAGGTTTGTTAACAGAATTTTATGAATCTTCGGGGAGAACTTATACTTTTGAGAAACCGGTAACTATCAGGAATGATTTGGATTTGTACATTACAAAGAGATGTACAGTGAGTTGTTTTTGAAAAAAGGGGATAAGTAATTTGTCCGATTCCCAAATCAAGTGTAAATAAATTATTGGACCAACTTAAACAATCACAAATTCTATACAATTATAAAAAATATGTGCTTCATTCAATTGCTTTTAGAATTTAAATTGACAAATTAACATTAATTGTGACGTCAGTCGTTTATGAAAGAGTCGACTATGTCTAGTCTAGTACCTATTGATGCTCTATCGACTCTTGAATTGTTTAGCTACTAACAATGCTACTAATAAAATTGACATTCTTAACTTATATCAGAAGGACTATTTTTGCAATTCATTACAAAATATGCCGAATAAGAATGGTGTATTGTGGGAAGTTGTTGTGGGTTGCAATTATAAACAAAGTACTTACGAGTGGCACAGCGCTAGGAGCGTGATAAATGTTACCCAAGCCATTATTCGTGTCGCAGAGTCGCGCTGCTTTGGCACACTGGCTCGATACCGACGTGACGCCTCGTTAAAACGAACAAGTTTAACGGTAATCTCAAGAGGTTAGTTTTAGAATTTTCAGATAAAGTCACTCTAGGCTGATAGCAGAACCGTGGGTGTTCAATTTCCAAGTGTGGATCTCTTTAATCTATCTCAATAACACGATAAATAAATAAGATCTGAACAAAAACGATCTTGTAGATTTTGTAACTAGGTACTTTCTTGAAATTCTGCAATTGTGAAGATGTATGTAACAAATTAATATCCCATTCTGAGTGGCAACGTGCATCTATTTGCAGACCAAGTTATACGTGGTTAATTGGAGGCACAGTTAGATATGATACCTACAATTGGTACTGAATGCAGCAGTGATGCAATAAGGTCGATAAACTTTAAAATATCGGGTTTGACCTCATGAGTTTATTGTTAAAATGAAAATACTACTTACTTATATTGTTGCTTTTGACATTCTTAAAATGTAAGACGGCAGGCAAATTAACTGTGTGTAACGCCCTGGCAGCGCCACAGTCTCCGATTTGCTTGAAATTAATAGCAGAGGGTTCGCTAATTTTTGCCATGCGGCAAAAAATAAGTATGATTTTTTGCCTCCACTAATTCCGAAGATATTCGAGGAAGTTTGTGGCGCTGCCAGAACGTATACGCCCCAGCAGCGCCACACCTGAAAACCTATGAAAGACAGCAGGTAGCTCGAATCTGTAATTATGAGGATTTTTTGCCTATTTTTGCCCTTCCATTGAAGCAAAAATCCATTGAAAAATACCAGCTCATCCAGGAGTATTCAACGTCGTTTTCGAACGGACCGACGCCCCAGCAGAGCCACCTGTATCTCAGAAATTCGAATTTTAACGAGAATCTGACTGCATACATTTGTTAAGATTCACTATTTAGGGCGGCGAAAAATATAAACTCTACAAGTTATCGTGTAGTTTTCATTTTATAGCGACGAAAGAAACATAACCTAAAAAATTGATTTTGTTGCGAAAGGCCATTTTCTCAGTGAAGCCTTAGCTCCACAAGCAAGCTCTTATTTTTTGCTGGGTTCGCTATAGTGGCAATAAATCGTGGCATACTCAGTTTCATGAAAGATACTCTAGTTTTTCCTGTAGGCCGTGGCTCTGCTGGAACGTAATTTAGGTAGGTAAGTACCAAAATGTATGGACGACTACTTTTTTTGGTGATTTCTCCGGACTGGTTACGCTACGGATGCTGAATATTTTTAGCCAAGCTCTAGGAAGTAAGGAGAACGTGCAGATGGTGTCTTAGCCTCCAACTAATGGATTTTCCATACATTTTGGTACTTACCTACCTAAATTACGTTCCAGCAGAGCCACGGCCTACAGGAAAAACTAGAGTATCTTTCATGAAACTGAGTATGCCACGATTTATTGCCACTATAGCGAACCCAGCAAAAAATAAGAGCTTGCTTGTGGAGCTAAGGCTTCACTGAGAAAATGGCCTTTCGCAACAAAATCAATTTTTTTAGGTTATGTTTCTTTCGTCGCTATAAAATGAAAACTACACGATAACTTGTAGAGTTTATATTTTTCGCCGCCCTAAATAGTGAATCTTAACAAATGTATGCAGTCAGATTCTCGTTAAAAATTCGAATTTCTGAGATACAGGTGGCTCTGCTGGGGCGTCGGTCCGTTCGAAAACGACGTTGAATACTCCTGGATGAGCTGGTATTTTTCAATGGATTTTTGCTTCAATGGAAGGGCAAAAATAGGCAAAAAATCCTCATAATTACAGATTCGAGCTACCTGCTGTCTTTCATAGGTTTTCAGGTGTGGCGCTGCTGGGGCGTACACGTTCTGGCAGCGCCACAAACTTCCTCGAATATCTTCGGAATTAGTGGAGGCAAAAAATCATACTTATTTTTTGCCGCATGGCAAAAATTAGCGAACCCTCTGCTATTAATTTCAAGCAAATCGGAGACTGTGGCGCTGCCAGGGCGTTACACACAAATTAACTGTCAAGTGCCTTGGATTTGTAACATATGCGTGTTAATTGATCACATACACGAGTAAATTGTAAATCAAATTGAAAAAATATGACATGCATATTAAACAACTTGTCTATACAGTGTAATTTGTGTGTGCCCTTTCATAAACCCGATTAAAACAACCCTTCAATAAGAAAGCATATAAATATATTTCGTCATTTAAATTGGTTGAGTATTTATTGGTCATGATGCCATGAACTCTTATATTTTGATTGAACTTAACCTTTTTCCCAATCAATATCATAAATCGGATTTACCCTGTGAAAGTGTCAAGCATCGTATCAAGCACCGCCTTGTCAATGAGTGTACTTGCTTATAATACTTCCTATTTGCAAATAAGCAGTCATTTTTTTTCGGCAAGTCTGGTGCTGGCGAGTCATTGATGATAAATCGAAGGATTTATATTGACCGGGATATTTAAAATCCTGATACAAGCCAAGATTTTCTGTGATTAAGATACTTCAATATCAATTTTCGTCAAGAAGGCCTTGCATGACGCAGAGATAGTCGACGGAGGTGGCGAGTGAGTGCGCCAGCAGGATAGCGCGCGTCATCACCTCCCGCACCTTCCAGAGGTCGAACAAGGTGTAAGGGCGCGACACGGCATTAGCTACTCGGTGCGCTATATTCATCGGCTGGAACCGCCATGGCTCGTTTAACCACCAGCTGAAATTTTACGTACAAGTTATGAATTTAGCTCATTAGCAGCTTTTGAAACTAAAAACAAGGAAATAACCATTACCTTAAAAATAAGCTTTCGTATGTAAAGTAAGTTATGACGAGCACAAAGACAGGGTAGAGCAGTGGCATGAGGACAAGCAGGCAGAGGATGAGGGTTCCGATGAGCTTGAGGAAGGTGGGGAAGGGCGCGCCGTATCGCCACAGAGAGCGCACGTCGCCGGCGAACTCCCGCGTCAGCACTCGCAAGCGGCCCAGTCGAGACGCCGAGCGTAGCTGCTGGATTACTCGCTACTATATGGAACTACACTGATGATTTATAGGAATTTAACTAAAGAAAATTTTATAATAACAGAAAAAACTTAGATAGATAGCTTAGAAAGTTGAAACTACAACAGTAGATGTAAAAGCTAGTTTATAACTGGTCAAGGTTATTAAATTGATAGAGCGCATTTAAAAACAATCTATGGTAGGTTAGTAACGAAACGAACTTGTAAACATCTCGTAGGAAATACACGTAACGAATATCCAATAACAGATAATATGTAGAGCTAAAAATTCGGATAAGATAGGTACTATTTACTGTATCTTACTTCCACCATGAATGCTTTATTAGCCCGGCGATAAGGTTTCATAGCGAGCCTTGGTGCGGCAAGGATGTATGGCCCGGCTCTTCTTTCTGGTCTTCATGCTAGTACATAATTTAAGATACGAAAACTACAGTATTATAAAGAAAATAATTCGTGTTAAAGCTGATGTCGCAAATGAAAACATTGTAATTTTTTGTCTATTATTTTATGTTTGTTTTCAGTGTTTACATTTTACATTGATTCAAAGCATAAGTCTTTATGACAACTATTTGACAAAGAAATGACAAGCCCGGCGGGCCAGGAGCAAGCCAGGAGAGTTTCCCTATGTTAGTTTTCCTAATTAAAAACATCTTTTCATACAAAAAGGTCCTATGCCAACTCTCTACCCAATAAGATTGCAAATACTTATTGGTAAGTAAAAGTAATTAATGGAAATATTACGATTTCAATAATATGGTTCAATTACTTGCCCTTTAACCGGTACTTGATTATCAGCAGGAAAGAATGTAGCGTGTATTATTATATCTTTAAAATCATTTCCAGCGTGGCATTACCTTTTGCACGGTTTTATACCGCGAATTTTGCGGTTTCCGCATCACTTGCATTTCTTTCAAAAGTTTATGTTTTATTTATTTAAGGTATATTATTTTTATATTATATTATTATTTATGGGCAAGAGCTCTATTATTTTCGATTTAGTTAAGGAGTATTCATTCCATAATGTTTTGTTTTATATGTGTTAGTGCTAATAGCTAAGCAGATTAAATATTGTTCGTCTCTTGTATAAAAAAGCACCTAACTGAGTAATTATCTTAAGTAGGTGAATTATCCTTCGTTATTGAATACAAACAATTACTTACATTTTTTGATAGAGTTTAAGTACGAAGTTTAATTTAATTTTCTAACATTTAATTGTCGACGTCAGTATTTTCGTTTCCGTTCTTTCTTCTTTAAGAAATGCTTAAGCTTGAGAAATGATGACCGTGTTCCGTATGTTCTGTACGTATAATGACAACCCACTCAGAAAAACCGAATCTGGTAGAGATTTTTTGAACAAGAAAATGAAATTACCGCACGCACACAGGTTGCGTATAAAAACAGCTCAGCCGGTGCGGGCGGCCGCTATAACCAACCAACGAGAGACGCAAACGGGTCTTTACTTAACACTTCACTTTCTGTTTCTTACTTTATTCATCTATTACTTAAGTCTAGTAAAATATAGGAAACGATTCTAATCATTGGTAAAGAACGATGTTCCTAAGAAGTTTTGATTAAATTAATTGAGTGAAACGAGTGAAGTGAATAATTGTAGAGAAGCCGTAACTCGTCGCTTTTTTGTGGCAATTATAGAGTTTTAATAAATAGTATAAATAAAAATAGCAAAAATAGCAGTGTCCTAGAAATTTACTAAAGTCATAGCAATGTTGAGTTTTCTGTTATTTTCTACGTTAGTGATAGTGGTACTCTATTTTGTGAGTTGGTGCTTCAAACATGAAGGGTTTGAGAAAGTTCCCGGACCGAAAGGAATATTCTTTGTGGAAAATGCATTACAGTTTCTCATGGACCCTGGTAAGATTATGATATGGAATATTTCTTTTATATCTTATTTAAACATTAGGAAATTATATAAGTTATCTTGATCAATCTGATATTTATTGTAAAACAAGAGGACGTACATTTTCTTTGTTAAGTTAAGATAAGGAAGGTTGTAATGTTAGCTTTAATGGTTAATAGTACCTACATTACTACATTCTTATACTTACTGTTAGAACAGGTGCAATAAAGCGGATAGATCAAAATGCATAACTATCGATTTTTAAAATAAAATGTCAACTTAGTAATAGAGTAGAGAATAGGTATACTAGATTCCACATGAGCTAGATCTTAGTATAGCAATTCTTATAACAAATACAATACTATAAGTATCAAAATATTTAAATACGCTTTTCTATTTTCAGTGAAGCTTTTTTATTACTTCAGATCGTTAGCAAATCAGCACAAGTACTTGTTTAAATTTAAACTTGGACCAAAAAAAATACTCGTTGTGTATAATCCTGAAGACGTAGAGGTAGGTAAACATGAAGTAGTAATAATTGTGTATGTTTTAGTTAATGGTCTTCAAAATAATAGTAATGTAATTGCTAATATTTTTTGTAATTTTTTTGTACCTATTTAAAGTAATTGCTAACCTAAACCATGTCATGCCTAGGCCGAAGGATATCGACATTATTAGACATGCAATGCCTTGTTTACTATTATAATTACCTGTTGTCTTTCTTTTGTTTAATTCCTATTTATTTAAAAGCAAAAAGATATATTTTATTTCGGACTACTTCACAGATAATAATATCGGGAATAAAAAACAGCAGCAAAGGATTCTTCTACAGATTCATTCAACCATGGCTACAAGAGGGATTATTGTTGAGCGACGGTGAGTGTACCCAATCAGGCCATTGTAAGGTTCATTTAAAAAATAATACTTGTATACGTCTGTAGATAATGCTATCAAAAAGATTTTTTATCGAGTTCCGTGAAGTCAACCACGTTATACTTTAAATAACTAGATATTATACTGGGTTCCCCTTATCTTGCATATTATTGATTGTTCGAAATACACTTTGCATAACAAATATCGCAGATTTTTTTGTAATCGAATAATAATTTTGCATAAATATAAATTCTACCAAACCAAAACCAACCAGATAGAAGTTCAAACTAGTGTCACGTTGTACGTGTACGTGTTGTATACTTTCCATAACAATCAGCAATCATAATCACAATTTGGCAGAATATGATATTGCATATATTTAGTATGCCGAACTTCATTTGGCAGAATTTAATGAGTCATAATAATCTTGTAAAATTCGTGTTGGCGGCAACGACCGGCCTCAGCGGGGGGCGGAGCCCCCAGCTGAGGAAAAATCTCTCCCGGCCAAGCCCAATAGGATAGGTTAGTTTAGGTTAGAACATGATTTTTGCATCCCTGCTTGCTTGCTTGCATGCTGCTTGCTTGCTTGCATTCTGCTTGCTTGCTTGCATTCTGCTTGCTTGCTTGCTTGCTTGCTTGCTTGCTTGCATGCTGCTTGCTTGCTTGCATGCTGCATGCTTGCATGCATGCTGCATGCTTGCTTGCATGCTAATGCTTGCTTGTTAGCATGCTTGCATGTTGCTTGTTTGTTTGCAAGCTCGCTTACATTTTCATGATTTTTTTCTTGGTTGACATCATGAAGTAATCCTGTGGTCAAGATTTCAAGTCAAGAAAGTAATAAACTGGAATTAATATAGACAAGTAGGTAAATTTTGCGACACGAAAAAAAAATTTTCTACAGGTAATTATATTTTTATGACATCTTTTCAAAGTACTCTCTACCAGCCTCTATACAAAGTTTCATGCGTCTAAACCAATTTTTTTTTCATACTTTTTCCCGTCCGCCGCAGACACCTGGTTTTCAACCTGCTCGAACGCATTATCCGACGACCACAATTGTATCCCTTTGACCTGATTTTTAATTTTTCGGAATTAGTAGTGGTCACACGGTTCTAGATCAAGGCTGTAAGGAAGATAACTCATGAGTTTGACCGGTGTGTTGTCTAGGTAGTCCCTTTATAGTCTAGGAGCGCATTATCGTAGTGGAGCAGTAGCCCGCGGAGCCTTGTGTTTGGTCGCTTGTTGCTCACAACAGAGAAAACTTCTGCCAAGCATTTGGTAGTATACCATTCGGCGTTGATGCTACTTTGGTTTCGTAAAGGAATTGACACCAAGTCAAATTGAAAAAAATCGTGATGAAAATTTTCTCCCCGGTTCTAGGTCGCTTTGCATTGGTAGGTTTTGATTCGTTTTGAAACACCCCTACAGTCGACTTGCGCTTTGTTTCTGGATCGTATTGATAAATCCAGGTTCCATCATCTATAATAATGTAGTAAACAAGCCGAGACGAGCCTGCTTTGAATGTGTCTATCATAACATGGCACCATTCCACCCTTGCCTGCTTCTGAAACTCGGTGAGGTTGTGCGGCGCATAGCGTGAAACTTTCCTCCGTACCCGTAGATGCTCGTGCAGAGTCTTGTAAAGGCTCCCCGATTGAATCTGCAGTCTATGCTGAACCTCTTGACATATAACTCGTCTATAGTCTTGGATCAAAATTTTCACTGCTAGCACGTTTTCTTCCGTAACAGCCGTCAAAGGGCGACCACTTCTTTCTTCTACCCCTAAAGTTAGTCGGCCGCACTCAGATGCATTAAAACAACGATACACGGTTGCTTTAGAAAAGTCTTCATCCATAAATACCATTTTGAAGACTATCGTACGATTCGTTCGGTTTTAGGCGGCACTCGAAATCGTAAAAAATCATAGCGCGAAAATGTTCTCGACGCAAATTCGTTTTTCAATGAGACATGGTAATTCTAATGAACTCTCAAAAAAAATTAGGGATGTTGTGAATTTAGGAAGTACCTCTTTTTACTCATAATAAATCATATTTTGAAATAAATAAATAACTGGCCAACCTCACATACAAAAAAACTGTGTGTCGCAATACTTTCTGAGTGATCTATCGTAACAATAGAATATCATCAAAAAGAGTTTTCGGTGAAATAAATATAAAGTTTTCCATTCAAAATTAGTCCAAAAAAAGTTCAGCGAAAATATTATTCTGACATAGAAAATTATGCGAAATGTATGTATTGATAAAAAAAATATGCGAAAAGAAATTCGGCGACATGATACGTCTGTGAAAAGTTGTTAAGCAATACCAAAATTGGACAATCACTTTTATGCAACATATTAGTAACTCTATTATACTACTAATACTAAGAATAATAAATAATTATTTGAATTTAGTAATGGATTTAAAGTGTATCTTGATGAAAGATCGATATCAGAAAGTTTTATAGAGTAGTATAGTGTCACGATAATCTTTTTTTTAAGGGTCTGCCTACATAAAACAAATGAAACTGTGGAAAATTAAATACTTTTACGTGGTTATAATATGTCCAAGAATACATTTCAGTAATGTAATTTTTTGTAGGAATGAAATGGCAGCATCGTAGAAAAATTCTGACTCCAACATTCCACTTCAATGTTCTAAGACATTTCAGTAAAGTTTTAGAAGAAAATAGTAAGAAATTCGTGGAACTACTAAGTGTGGAAGTGAATAAGTCTGAAACAGATGTCACAGCTTACATCACGGATTTTACTTTGAATTCAATCTGCGGTGAGTTTACTATTTTTATAGAATTTGAAAATTAAATTGATACCGTATGTTACTAAGTGCCTACCAACGATTATTGTGACTTCTGATTTTGTTTTACTCAATATTGTTAACTCTTTTTCAGAAACTGCAATGGGTACAAAGCTAGATCCGGAAAGCTGTGAATTTGGCAGGCGCTATAAAGACTCAATACAGACTTTGGGTACTCTTGTGGTGCATCGGACACAAAGAGTTTGGACATATCCCGATTGGATATTTTCCTTAACACCGGCGGGCCGTAAACAGAAAGAGTTGCTTCAGCTCCTAGGTTCATTCCGCGATAGCGTTATAAACAAAAGAAGGGAGACTAATAATAATAACTACCCGGATACTACGTTCGATGCCGAAGGTGAAGATTTTGGAACTGGCAAGAAAAGGATGGCAATGCTCGATTTGTTGTTGCAAGCAGAAAGAGACGGTATAATTGATGCCAAAGGTATAGGGGAGGAAGTCGATACTTTTATGTTTGAGGTATGGTTTTGCAAAGCATTTGTGTTTCGTCAAAAATTATTGAACTTAAATTTTTCAATCAGAGAATTGAGACAGAAATCTTTCTCTTCAGGGACATGATACTACAGCTACAGCATTGCAGTTTGCATTTATGTTATTGGCTAACAACCCAGAAGCACAGGTATATACCAAAGCTTTTTTCTTATAAGTATTTAAAGCTTTGTTGCACTGGTTAACCATTAATTAAATGTATTCTTGCCTCACAGGAAAAGGTAGCAGATGAATGTTATCAAATATTTGGTGGTAGTGATCGTACAGCTACTATTAGCGACTTGGGCAAAATGAAGTATTTAGAATGCTGCATCAAGGAAGCAGTACGACTATATCCACCAGTGGCTTTTATTCTGAGAAAGATTGACCATGATCTTAAACTGAGTAAGTATTAATAAATCCGCTGAAGTCGTGGTAAATCCACCTGGTACGCTGATTCTTTAAACCTTATATTATATTGCAGCAAATTACGAGGTGCCAGCTGGCATAGACTGTGCTATTCTCATTTACGATCTGCAAAGACGGCACGACCAGTTTGTGGAGCCACAGCAGTTTCGACCAGAGAGATTCCAGGCGGAACCGACATGGCATCCCTACGCGTACCTGCCTTTTAGTGCCGGACCCAGAAATTGCATCGGTTTGTGACTGTTTCTAAGCAAAAACCGTAATTTACTTTTACTATACATGTCTGTATTCGTTGACCTTAAACGATTATATTGTTAATATCTAGACAAGGTGACCGACACTTAATTACGTGGCGATATGCACTTTAACATTGACCTGATACGATTAAAATCTTTGTAAAGAAGTCAATTTTGGTAAAGTTTGTATCTTTGATTACGTGGTAATTTATGGAGCTATAAGTTTGATCCAAAGCTATCTAACAAAATAGAATATTTAATTGAAAAACATGGGGTTATATATGTAGGTCTGACAGAACTCAGTAGGTAGGACTAATAAAATTTACCTACATTATGTATTTATTGTAAGTATGTATCTTTGTACTGTCTCGCAGGTCAAAAGTTCGCAATGATGGAAATGAAGTTCTCTCTATCGGCGGTGATTCGACGATACAAACTGTTGCCTGTGACCAGACCTGAGGATGTGGTATTCGTCACCGACTTCATTCTACGACCAAAACATCCTATTCTTGTTAAAATTGAAAATAGATATACTTAAGTAGACTTTAAGTTATTGTAACAGATAAGTACTTTATTAAAATCTATTGTCACCTTGTATTTTGTCTTATTTAATTTATGAATTAAATTAATATTATTATGTATTACTTAATTAACAAAGTAATTATGACCGGGCATTTTGCATAAACTTTGTTATGTCAAAAATGTCTTCCTTTAAAGTCGAATTTTATAATAAAATTATCTCCCAATAATGTTGTATCGAACGATAGACAGTTTATAAAGGCCATTGAACTAGCAGCGTTGCATAGAACTAGCAGTGATATCCGTATATACTTAGTACCTATTCATAATAATAAGAAGTTCTGCTCTTACATCTACCAAAAGGCATGACAAAGGATTTCTTTAAGGTTTCTGAAGTTTTTACATTTATTTAGATTGACTTGCTCATTTAAACAACCTACATAATCTATGAAAGTTTTAAAGTTCTGTGGCCCTGAAACGTGAAATTAATGTTTACAAACATTTTATAACATGCAGTGTGGGAGCGCCATTAAATTTCCATTTCAAGCTTAAATATTTACCTATAATAATCATAATAAAAATAAAGTTTATCATAAGTTATTATAAAGAATCCGATAGCGATAGGTAGTCTAGAGGGTAGATATTATTATGCTGCAGCTATGTCACACTATGTAAACTTATGTCATTATCCTCCTGAGACCCAGAGATTTTTTTTGCTTCGATTTTGACAAAATTTGTCATAATAACTTAAAATACCATTCCATAAACAAAACTGGTGAAAAAAGAAAATTTCAATGGAAAATATAGATTTTCGCAATGTCATATATTTACGACAAGAGTTCTCAATGATAACTATTAATGTAGAATTAATATGTAAAAAATACTTGCATTTATTTGTTTCTGAGGCTAATTATATTTGATTTATTGTTTTAAAATAGAAAGAACATTTATATTGTGGAAAATTATATTTTTATTCATAATTTTAGTACTTAAACTCACAAAATGTTATTTTTTCTCAAAACTAAAGATGGACTCTTTTTCTTAAATTTTAATTATTTTTAGGTACTTTATTAATCGCAGACAGGCGATAAACTTCAGTTTATAGATTTAGTTAATAAATCTTGAGTTTCACTTATATAAATCAGTTAAATCAATTGTTTAGTCTTCATCTTTTTGGTGAAAATGTAAAAAACACTTGAGTTATTTTGTACTGCACAAATGTACTTCTTCTATCTTGTGCTCGCGTTATAATTCTTCTTTATCGTGCTTGCGTAAAACTGAAAAAATAATTCTTCAGAAACATTGTTTACTACTAAAATATAATATGTCATATAGGTATTACCCGGGGATTTACTATTTCACAGTAGTTATTGAGAACGCATGTCATAC
The DNA here is from genome assembly GCA_947563765.1 of Anarsia innoxiella. NCBI lineage: Eukaryota > Metazoa > Arthropoda > Insecta > Lepidoptera > Gelechiidae > Anarsia > Anarsia innoxiella. The sequence continues at coordinate 5,120,526 of OX387393.1, forward strand.
CTGTATTACATAAATATATAGCAGGTTATTTTTCCATAATCACGCAAATATTGACAAATAAAAATGTTTAATCTTAATTATTGCATATTAATACAAAAAAAAAAACACCAATGTAAGTTACGATATTCGTTAATTAACAAAAATTCAAAAAAAACTTACCGCGTTCATTCGACCGCAACTACATCCTTCACTTCCAATTAGAAAAAATATATATATTATGGCAGTAATTCAACCAATGGCAAGTCTTGTAATGGCGGAAGACCCTTAATATTCGTTAAACCAAAGATTTTTAATATAGTCATAGATGGCGAATAAAGAGACAAACCAAAGCTCCTATATCTAACTCTTTAATCCTTATTAGCATATCAATGAGTGTGAGTGAAACAAACAATACTGTTTGTTTTTATTATTTTTCAACGTGTCACTAAAATTTATGAAATGGTCCCATTTTGGTCCCAAACCATGCTAACAAATTAAGAAGTCGAGTTTCCTTTGGTCCCATTCAATACTACGAGAAGTCAAAAAAGTTCTCATAACCTGTCAACTTAATTTTGTACTATTATTATTCTTAGTTGTCAGAAAGTTGTCAGATTGTTGATGTTTTTTCTATTTTTTAATTAAAATTGGATAAATATCTGCGTAAAAACGTGTTAGAAAGCATCGAGAAGCTTTTATCAATTATAGGTGCTGATGTCGTCTGCTGTAAAAGGATGCAAATCCCACAGTTCAAGAAAAGAAAACGAAAATGAACTGATAACATTCCACCGGTAATTTTGTTGAGATATTTTTCATTATTGTATTAATATTGATGAATGATATTGATAGATGGTAAGAATAAATAGTACTCTTTCACTATCGATTTAAATACTACACATATTTGTTGTATTTGTGACGATTTTTCAGATAAACAAAATTGGCGATTTTAGGTTACTAGTGATATCAAAATTGTTATCGATATGATTATTAATATCTACGATTTTTTAGATTTCCTGAAAAGGACGTTGAAAGAAAAAATCAATGGATAAAATTTACAAACAGGCCGAACTGGATACCATCGAAACACGCCAAACTTTGTTCTAAACATTTTCCGGACGCTGCTTTCACGACAGCGGATAATACAAAGTTCAGACGCCTCAATAGTGATGCAATTCCGTCACTAAACATAGCGAAAGATACAGATTATCTAAAAATTAGGATTCATTATATTACAAAAAATATTTGTTTATACCTACACTGAAAAAATTCGCAGCCACTTGACAAAAACTATTATTTTTAAAGGCCAATAATGAAGATTTTTATTTTTATTTATATTTTAATGTGCAGTTAAAAGCGAAAAAATTTTGGTTTCATTTTTTACCAATGTCGAAATAAAAAAAACATGTATATAACATTAAAAGATTATTTTATTTAACTTAAACACTGACGTCTATTAACCCGGCGTCAGCTAGAGTGCATTCCATGAAATAATGCCTTTTTTTCGGAATGTTGGCAGTTGGTAATTTGTATGGCAATGACAGGTCTCGCCACACTAATTTCCATCTACCAACATTCCGAAAATAGGCATTATTTCATGGAATGCACTCTAGGTTGGATCATAACTACCCGTGTTGTTTTTATATGCGGATATTTTCGAAAATAGGTTAGGCTAATAGAGGTCTTGAGAAGAAATTTTCTAATTGCTTTGATGATCGACATCCACTAATACCGATAATCAGCACATCACTAGCCAAACACAAACTTGTGACAACCTTCTACATGGCGAAACGACATTGTAATATATGTCTCTTTCTAGCGCACTGATAACATCGTAAGTAAAAGGAAATAGAACATATGCATCTCACTTGTTATTTGACATTTAATCTATGTAATATTATTAATCTAAGCGTTAAACAGTAAAATTTTTAAAGAAATTGTCAAGATGGCGGTACTACGAAATGTTTTTTTAATGTCATATATATATTACGGAAAGTCTCAGGAGGTTATCATCAAGTTGATAACAAAAACCAGTAAATAACGCAATGCTTGACATGAGATAAATGCGTTAATTAAGTTCGATTGTTTACACAGTCAGAAGCAGTTTAGAGTCGCATACAAACAACAGGATGTTTTGGCTCTTAGTGTATATTTTGGTGATTTTAATCGTGTTGCTAGGAGTGGACTGGTGGTGGCGAAGAAACAAAGATTTTGAACAAATCCCGGGGCCAAAGGAATTCTTCCTTGTCGCAAATGCTTTGGACTTCGTTATGGATCCTGGTTTGTAATAAAATATTGTAGAAGGAGATATATTTCTAAACATTAAGTAATTGATAAAATTCTGCAAGATACTCGTACTCAGAAAGCTAAAGTGTATAACTTATTTTTCAGTTAAACTTTTCTATTACTTTAGGACGTTGGCAAATAAATACAAATACATATTCAAACTACGGTTGGGCCCAAAAAAGTTCGTCGTTCTGTACAGTCCTAACGATGTTGAAGTAAGTTAAAATAATTTAAACATAAGTGTTTTAGATTACAGTTAATTCAGTACTAAGGATGCCAATTTAGTTTTAAGTATCTTTTTGCGATATGCAACTGCCTATTTGAATAAATATCCAAACAGTAAGAAGTAGAGGTACAGTGACTCTTTAAAAGTACTGGCATTATTTACACGATATAGAAAATTTAATTAAAAAAAACCAAATACATGTTCCCAGTTGGTGTTATCAGGCGTCAAGCACAATAGCAAGGGATTTTTATACCGGTTCATAAGACCGTGGCTGCAAGATGGTTTGCTTCTCAGTGATGGTAAACGTATACCTACTTACTAATAACCTATCTACTATGCTACACACCCTACTTGCACTGTATAATTAAAATTCTTCGGATTCAGGTGATAAATGGGTGCATAGAAGAAAAATCCTAACACCAACATTTCATTTTAATATACTCAAACAGTTTAATGTGGTGTTGGAAGAGAACTGCAGGAAGCTAGTGGATTTACTCCATCAAGAAGTGGGAAAATCAGACACGGACATATCTGCATTTGTTGCGGACTTCACTTTAAACTCTATTTGCGGTACCTAACATTTACCAATTTACCGATTTTTTTAATTCCTAGATGTACCTACTAATAAACGACTTTATGAACCTTTTCATTATATTCCAGAAACGGCTATGGGTATTAAACTAGACAAAGATGAGTTCGATTTTGGAAAACGCTATAAAGATGGAATCTACTCCTTAGGACAAATGCTTGTGTATAGAGCTCAGAGAGTTTGGATGTATCCTAACTGGCTATTTCCGTTTACTGACTTAGGAAAGCGACAAAAACAATTACTGAATTTATTGTCTTCTTTTCGAGACAGCGTCATAAATAAGAGAAGGGAATGTGCAAACTTCGAGTACATTAACGTAGAATATGACAATGAAGACGTAGATAACTTGTATGTGGGAAAGAAGAGATTGGCAATGTTGGACTTGTTATTACAAGCTGAACAGAAAGGAACTATCGATGCTCAAGGAATCGGAGAAGAGGTGGATACGTTTATGTTTGAGGTACCTAATCATATCGATCGGAAAATACAAGATAATCCCGATAACTTTACTTAGAAAAGTTAATAGAATGGTAATTTATTTTTTAGGGACACGATACAACGGCAACAGCACTACAATTTGTTTTTATGTTGCTAGCTTACTATCAAGATATACAAGTAAGTTTTGAAGTTTTTCTTTAGCTTATTCTAAATCTTAAGTTACTAAAGTTGTTAATTTTTGTCTAAAGGAAAAGGTGATGGACGAATTCAATCAGATATTTGGCTCATCGGATCGTTCTCCAACAATGAATGATCTTGGACAAATGAAATATTTAGAATGTTGTATCAAGGAAACATTGAGATTGTATCCACCCGTACATTTCATAATGAGGAAATTCACAGTTCCTTTGAAACTGAGTAAGTTTATAATTTTTTTTATAAATTGCTGTTTTAAAATGACCAATAATAGTGACTAATGCAAATATGTTTTCAGGTAAATATAATGTACCAGCAGGAACAGATTGCACTATACTCTTGTGGGATTTACATCGTCGGGCAGATCAGTTTGTTGAACCTCTAGCTTTCAAACCCGAGCGGTTCCTAGTGGAACCCACGTGGCACCCTTACAGCTACATACCATTTAGTGCTGGGCCGAGGAATTGTATAGGTAAACACACCGAGTAACAAAACAGATCGTTCGAGCTTTAACTAGGACCACGTTAAACAATAAGGGTCTCTACTTACGCTCGGTTGAATCGCTTCTGCAGTTATTTTTATAAATAAACTTCGATACACGATTGAATGGCGGATTTTCACGATTTCATATTTACTCGTATCATAAAGTGTCAAATGAAGGTGACAGTTAAACCGCTCATCCGATAAGGCCCAAAGTCTTGATACCGGGAGCATTTCAGATAGTTCTGTATGCAATTTTGCCCGACTCACAGATAAAAATGAGAAAAGTAAAGAAAATATTTAGCAAAGTACTCTTACCTTAAAATGCTTCTAGACGTCTGTATATCTTTAGGGCAAAAGTTCGCGATGCTGGAAATGAAGTCGATCCTCTCCGCGGTTCTCCGCCGATTCAAGCTGATCCCTGTCACTACTCCAGCGGACGTCGTGTTCATCACGGACTTCATCCTGCGGCCCACGAAACACATCTATATTAAATTACAACACAGACATTGACTACTGAATTACAGCACAGATCTCACTTCACCTGACTTTCTGACCATTGATTTTCGATTGACCGCCCAGGACGTCGCTGACTAAAAGAAAAAGACAAAGTTCTACACAACCATCAAAACTTTCGCTGTTTCGAGTGTGGGACTTAATCTTGACAATGAATGAATGTACGAGTACCTATGTACCAAAATAAAAAAAAATCTTTTACGTAGATTTATCACAAGCGTCTCCCCAAAATTAATCAACTTGTAAAGGGGTTACGATATCAAAAAACAGTAAAAACATATTAAATAAGGTAGGTAGTCTTAACTTTAGACTTAAGATTTAACTTAAGAATACCTACTTTATTTAATTACTTACCTAAAATTACGTATGAGGCTATACACTCAAGCCTTTTCAAGCAATTAGCAAACTATCAAAGCATAAATGGCAGTTGCAAATAAATCCAAAGTGAACGTACACTTATCTAAAATATTTAGACATTTTCACGCACTTCCACTCGCTATATCAACGTTTCTCTTGATGTAAACGCTAAATTGATTTACTTCCAACAAAGACCATTATTTTCATTATATATATATATAGGCATTGTTATAGGTGTAGTATCGCTGTATTTAAATAAATAGGTAGGCAGGATTCTTTTAACATATACTTTTGCATACCTATCTATCTTTAGTGCTAATTCTTGTCTTGGCACAGAATACTAATATGATTCTTAAATACATAAGTGGTATTGTAGTGTGTCACCACGAACTTTATCTACAAAATATGTTTAACTTTTATGTAATAATAAGTTAGGTAGGTATCTGTATTAGTTAGCAACATGCTCGACTCCTAATATTAATTTTAGACATTTTAGAAAAAAACTGTCCTTCCAAAACAAGTTTGGATAGTAAGTTAGAGACTTATAATTCGTTATATAATTAATAAAGTACGTACTTTAGAGTACATTTATCTTTTAGAAGTAGGTAAGAAGGTTTGCAAAATACCTAATTGTTCTTATTCGAACTTTTTTATTCAATAAAGAATATGTTAGGTAAATAACCCACGATAGCATTATGATAACAATAACTCATTTAATATCTAAGGCCTCGTTCCCACTGTCGTCGTGAATTTGTGGGATGCAATTCACATTTGTCAGGTGATGGAGTTCGTAAAAACATAAAAACATAAGACCAGATGACCCTACAGAAGTAAGAACCAATATATAGTTATTATCGTTATGCTAAATAATACATTATATATAATAAATAAGCCACAATATAATAAATAAGAAAAGACAAGAACTTTAATAAGTAAGATATTTCACATAAATACTTAAATCACAATATTTCACATAAATACTTAAATATATTTTATATATAGGTATACCTGTCTTTTTTGTCTGCTACCTACAATTTAAACTCAGGGAGTGAATATGCACAGTTAGTTCATCACTGAGAATATAATTATAAAAACAATGTCGTGAACATATAGATAAAGTATTATCAAGGACACCAAGTTCGCTTAAATTTCAAATATAAATAGTTATTTAGTCTGCAAGTTAGATATTAAGAGGGCACACGGAGTAAATCCTATTTAAGTGCTTGTACAAAAAAATTTGAGAGAAAATGTTCTGGTTTCTGGTTATTATTACAGTCTTATTATTAGTTACGGTAGTGGTTCTTGATTGGTATATTACTGATTCGGATTTCGAGAAAATCCCAGGACCCAGGCAACTGTTTCTACTAGGAAATGGCTTAGACATATTATTGGATCGGGGTAAGTGCCTACGTAATTTGACTTAGAAGTCTTTATAATATAAGTGATACAATGGTTGGTTATGGTTTTAAAGAAAGTAATTACTTAAGTTCTAAGTTTTTCCATAATTTTAAAGATCCTTTGCATTGCCTAGCAGATGAAGTGGCATATTTTTGAGTAATTATTTAATTACACAAAGCTTTTCTTAAACAAGGTTATTTAGAGGTACCTAATGCTTACCAAAGTAAGTAACAAACACAATTATTGATATTACAAAACATTCTTCTTTTAAGTACCTAATATTGTCAAACAAATCTTGAATGTTTCAGTGAAACTTTTCTATTACTTTAGGATGTTAGCAAATAAATACAAGAGGCTTTATAAATTAAAGATTGGACCTTTGAAATGTGTTGGTATTTTTGACCCGGTTGACGTTGAGGTGAGTTTCGTATTTTTATTTTATGCGTATATCTACTTGCCATCTACCTACTTCATTATATATTTGATTAATTGAACTAAAATTACCAGGCGGTGATCAGTAGCATGAAACATAACACCAAAGGCATGATATACAAGTTTTTACGACCGTGGCTACAAGACGGTTTGTTATTAAGTGATGGTAAGAGCGTGATTACTACAAAATTTTTTTTTTTGAACAGATTACAAATACTTATAAATTAGATTACAACTTTAACATTTATTTTAAAGGCACAAAATGGCAACATAGGAGGAAAATATTGACACCTACATTCCACTTCAATATTCTAAAGCATTTCCAAATAATATTCGAAGAAAATAGTCGGCACTTGGTGGAAATGTTAGCTAACGAAGTAAACAAATCCAAGACAGATATATCTACGTTGATTTCGGACTTTGCTCTAAACTCTATTTGTGGTAAGGCGTTACAACTCTTTGCAGTGAGTTTAGAACAAATAATGCTCCTGACCTGACTGATTTCAGGCCCGGCGGTCATTCTTCGAGAAGCACGATGTTTGTTGAAGTCTGAAGCTTACTGTAAAAGTTGTTGTAACTAACCCAAAAATATGTAATTTCAGAAACGGCGATGGGAATTAAATTAGATGGTAATGACTCTAAATTAGGAGACAGTTACAAAAACGGTATTCATTCCTTGGGAGAAATGATAGTTTATAGAGCTATTCGATTCTGGATTTACCCCGACAGTATATTTAAGTTTACCAAAATAGGAAGAATGCAGGAAGGTATCTTAAAACTACTAACATCATTTCGCGACAATGTCATTAATAAGAAAAGAGAAACTTTTAATTTTGAAGATTCTAAAGATGTTACGGGGAGGAAAAGATTAGCATTGTTAGATTTGTTGCTACGATGCGAAGGTGAGGGACACATTGATGCTAAAGGGATTGGAGAAGAGGTTGATACGTTTATGTTTGAGGTTTGTATCAATTTTAAATATTACAAAAGTAACAAAAATCAAATTTTACAGGAGGCGAAAAAAACGTTATAATTTTTTTTTGCACCTATTTTATGACAATGTGTTCTATAGCAAATTGTAATTAAATGGGGCTGCGAAATTGTTACTAGCATTGATTTTACGTACAGACCAGTGGTTTTCGAGTTAAGTGTTAGTTAGAAGGTTTTTATGTCACTTATGTCCAATAATGTCCATGTCACACTTGTTTTGATATAGTTAGGAGGTATTTTTTAATAAATTTAATAGGAAATAATAACAAAAATCTTTATTAGATAACCCAAAAAATACGTCTCTTGCTCTGTACTTCTGTATTGTAACTATATTGAAACTTATTTATATCTAAGCTTCACAAAAAATCACGTCAAATTAGTTTAAGGAACGATCTGGATTAAGCGAATCCGCAACCGTTCTCCGACAGCCAGATCGCCGATGCGACACATTTATTGTTATTAGACCACAGACTAGACTTAACAGACTTACTTTCTTACTTTCTGACTACTTTCTTGGTTATCTGATAAAGATTTTCGTAATTATTTTTTATTTTTTTATAAAGTAATACCTCTTAACTTCATCAAAATAAGTTTGACATAGACACAAAGTGAAACGAATAACTCCTAACTAACACTAACAAATGGTAGAGATAGGAGGTATTGGCACAGTATTGGCAGAAAAATTTGCTCGAACGTAACTTAGGAGATATTCATATTGTAAGTTAGAATATATTCGCAGCATTTCAGGCTAAAACGCGCAAATTGTGATTTTAGGAGGTATTCTCATATTGTGAATTTGTGCCGTTATTTATTACAAAATCACTTCGGTGTTTTTGCCAGTCGGTGCAAAATTGAATTCTAAGTACAGTGGCATAGATAACTCATTTTGGCCCTGGGTGTCAGTTAGGAGGTATTCGACCTTCATCGTCGATATGTAAGGGAACTGTAGCCGAAAGTAGTGCCTAAACTGCATCGTTACCTGTCTATATTAGATACTATCTCATTAATTCAGTCGCTACATTCAGTCGGCGAATAACGACAGCGGCTGCGATAGGATGTTAATTACTCGGTAGGTATTTATAGTTACATTTATATTTAAAAACTTGAATGAGCAAAGTCAAAGTCAAAGTCAAAATATATTTATTTCATAGGCACAAAAAATGCTCTTGAAACCGTTACATTACTTATTATAATATACTTTTTTTAAGCTAGTGCTAGATTCGCAAAGCGCAGTTTCCCCCAGAGAAGAACCTAGCAAGAAACTCTGTGGGGTTGCTCTTTTCAAATAAAGTTTTACAATTCTTACAGTTTACATATTTACATTATAACAATTATTGACTCTAAATGAATCTTTGATCCTGCAGCATTCAAACAAACCACAAGATGTAAATAGATAGCTAAAAAAAAAGTAAAGCTCTTAGCTAGGTTGAAGCCGCATAACATGACCAGCCGCCACAGCAGCACCTTCACACAGGCCTCAACGCATGTGCCAGCCATCAACCCCTTCCACATATTTTAGGGAAGTAGGAGACCCGACACACAGCGCCACCGCTGCAGCGGCGCAAGCGAGCATGACATGTTACACTATTGAACCCGATGATTAGCTTAATTAAGCGCTGCAGTATCAAAAATAACATTACAAAACAACATTTAACAAATCAACAACTTTTAACAATGATAACAAAACAATACAAACAACACTTAAACAATACACAAGCAAAATATTTAAACAAAGTAATAAACACAGCAACATTGACAATCAAACAAATTTTGCAGTTATTAGCTATTCCTATGGAGCTGGTCAGTACGCCCCACACTCCATGCAAGGTGGTCATTTAAATATTCATCTAATCTGTAATAAGCCTTTTTGCATAGACAGGTTTTAATGAAAGACTTAAATTTATTTTCTGAGTATGCTAAAATTTCTTGGGGAATTTTATTATAGTATTGCACGCAGAGCCCCATAAATGATTTATTAATTTTTGCAAGTCTAGAACAGTTTGACACTAATTTGTTCCTATTCCTAGTGTTAAAGTTATGCAGCTGACTATTTGTTTGAAATAATTGTAGATTATGTCTGACATACATAATGTTTGCATAAATGTATTGACATGGCACCGTCATAATATTAATTGTTTTGAACAGTTCCCTTAGGGATTCACGACAGCGGAGTCCGTAGATTGATCTTATAGCTCTTTTTTGTAAAACAAATATTGAACCTCTATCAGCGGCACGACCCCACAGCAGCAGGCCGTAGGACATAAGACTGTGAAAATAGCTGAAATAAACAAGTCTTGCGGTAGGTATGTCCGTCAGTTCCTTAATTTTTTTGACGGCGTACGCTGCAGAGCTCAGCCTCCCAGATAGCGATCCAATATGGGGACTCCATTGTATCTTCTGGTCGATTGTAATCCCTAAGAAAACTGTCTGTTCCACAAAGTCTAGTTTTTCATTATTTAATATAACATGACTATTATTACGCGATACTACGCCCGATAAGCTAAATTTAATGCATTTGGTTTTTTTCGCATTTAACACAAGGTTGTTGATTGTAAACCAATCATGAACCTGCCGAAGAACATCATTTACATAGTCGTAGTTAACGGCACGCCTGTCGACTTTAAAAATTAAAGATGTATCATCAGCAAACAATACAATTTTCGCTAGGTTTTCAACCATGTGGGGCAAATCATTAATATAAGCTAGAAATAAAAAAGGTCCTAATATGGAACCTTGTGGAACGCCTATCTTTACCAAAGATCCTTGTGACTTCATACCATTTACTTGAACAGATTGGAATCTGTTACTAAGATACGATTCCAATAGACAAAGACCTTTATTACGAATACCGTAATGATGAAGCTTTAATAATAGAGTTTCATGATCTACACAATCAAATGCCTTCGACAAATCACAAAAGACCCCCACGGCATCCTGACGCTCCTCAAATGCCTCAAAGATATGTTTTATTAAGGCAACACCAGCGTCAGTTGTAGAGCGGCCCCTGGTGAAGCCAAATTGCTGGCTATGTAAGATGTTATTAAAATTAAAGTGTGAAAGCATTTGATTGAGCATAATCTTTTCGAAAACCTTACTGAGTACCGGCAATATTGACACAGGTCTGTAGTTACCAGGATCTTGTTGGTCACCTGATTTGTGCAACGGTACGACTTTACTTAGTTTCATTAAATCAGGAAACTCACCATTATCTACTGCTAAGTTAAACGCATGTGCTAAATATGGTGCCATTACATCTACTATTGAACTGCATACTTTTACAGACATACCCCACAAATCTTCAGTGTTTTTTACGTTTAATTGTTTGAAGTTTTTAATAATCTGTAGTGGGGTAACGTGCCTAAACTCAAATTCAGTGATACAGACGGGGATGTACTTTTTTACTAGATCTATGGATAATACCGGGGAAGACTGAAGACTTTCCGTAGTTTTCAAAGGTATATTAATAAAAAAGGTATTGAATTCCTTTGCTACATCTGTACTGTTTGACAATATTCTATTATTACACTTTAAAGTTATATTATTACCGCATAGTTTGGTTCGGCCGGTCTCAGAATTGATAACACTCCATACAGCTTTTGTTTTATTTTGAGTGTTTTTTATTTTATTACTTATAAACAAGGCTTTAGCTTTGATGCATACTAATTTGAAGATCGCACTGTATCTTTTAACATATTCTATAAAGCTGGCATCGTTAGATCTAAGCGCCCTATCAGCATATAATTGAAATAATTCATCCCTACTTTTCCTAATACCTGGTGTTGCCCAATCACTGAATTTAAATTTTGGATTAATTACTTTAGTGACTAATTTAAAAATATTATTATATTGTTGTTCCACGATGTTGAAAAATGTTTTATAAAAACTATTAGTGTTATTTAAACTGCTATGCTGTAGTTGACGTGGTAGTTGATCATTCAATGCTTCAACATATTTCTGAATCCGACCAGAAGTCACACAGCGCTTTGTGACTGTGATGCTCTGTACTTTGTGAGCGTGTGGGAAGTACGCGACTTGACCCCAGTGATCAGATGAAAATGACTTGTCGATCATCTTATTATTATATTCACAGTTGCAAAAGATGTTATCAATACACTTAGCTGTTGTCGCAGTAACTCTAGTCGGCTCCAAAAACACATTTTCTAAATTAAACGACTTAAATACACTTAACAATCTAACCGTGGCGTTATCGTTTATCAAAATGTCTACATTAAAGTCACCACATATTAATTATGTTAATTATTAAATAATATAGCCATAATTATGTTAATTTCCAGGGTCATGATACCACTTCGATAGTATTGCAGTTTGCTTTGATGAGATTAGCTAATCACCCAGAAATACAGGTGAGCGAGTAATAAGCATGGGTACTAAAGTCTTAGCTACGACTACCGGTCGTTTTAATTTTGGATTACAAAAATGTATCTTGTGTAAGCTGATTAGGTTAAGGCTGAGTAAACAATTGTTTACTTATTGTACTTTGAGTGACGATATTAAAACTCATAGTAGGTATAGTGATGTCCAACACGGTCCTATTTACTTCAGGTGTCGCACTGTAAATATTAAATTAGTTTTTAACATTTTTTTTTGTAGGAAAGAGCAGTACAAGAATTCTATAAAATCTTTGGTTCATCCGACCGTGCACCCACTACGGCTGATTTGACAGAAATGAAATATCTCGAATGCTGTATAAAGGAGACTTTGCGATTATATCCACCTGTATATTTTTTTACACGAATATTAAACAGCGACGTTCACTTAAGTAAGTACAATTTAATCAGATAGATAGGTAAGTATCCTAGTATTAGTAGGTGAGTACCTACTAAGGATGCCAGGTAAGGATAAGGATAACAAATTAGGTAGGTACCTAATTTGTTATTATAAGTAGGTAAGTAAGTAGATAGAGTTATCTACTTACCTACTTATAAGAACAATTTAGGTAACTAAGTACTTAACGGTAGTTAGTAAGAGTATAATAATAATATTATACCTATCTAATCAATAATCTGTCAACTCTACACTATAGGTAGCAGAAATACTTATAAGATTTAAATTAAAATAAGTTTTGGCTTTCTTGTGCAGGAGACTATACTCTCAAAGCGGGAACAGAATGCGGTATTGTGGTATTTGACATGCATCGTCGGCCAGATCAGTTTGTCGAACCCCTGGATTTCAAACCCGAGCGGTTTCTAGAGGAACCCACTTGGCATCCTTACGCTTACATACCTTTCAGTGCGGGGCCTAGGAATTGCATAGGTGAGAAATGAGTTAACGACTGAAATAGCATTTATATCTAACTATTTATCCTCTTTTAACTTTTACATTATACGAGTCTACTCTCAAACATGCTGAACCAAAGCCGATTGGTAGATTTCACACAAACCTTTATCCATATTCCGAGATTAGCTTTTTTTCCAGGTCAAAAGTTTGCAATGCTGGAGATGAAGCTTGTCCTGTCAGCAATCCTGCGTCGCTACCGACTACTGCCCGTCACCAAGCCCGAAGACATCGTGTTTGTCACAGATTTCTTACTGCGGACCACAGAACATATTTACGTTAAACTTGAAAATAGGAATTAAGTATTTTAAAATATGTAGTTTTTTTTTCAATTATTTCTTCTGTGACCACGTGTGCCGAAATAAACATGTGTTTGGTTTTTTGGAATTTCTTGTCGCTTATTTAAGAAAACGAAAACAGTTTCAGTATTTTAGTCTGTAATCAAACACGACAAGATTAACATAATAAATTTCTTATAAGTATGGACATAATATTAAGCTAATTTCGATTTGTTTCTCGGAATGAACTTAACACAAACTGGTGTAGTGTTTCTTAGCACAAGATCCGACTTAAACACGATATCACTTTCTTTCGTTATAGGTGCTATCTCGAAACTTCTTAAAATTCTTGATATACATGATTTCATTTCCATAATTGCAAATTTTTGGCCTGAAATGGAAAAGTAGGTAGTTATTGCTTATACCATAGATCCAGAAATAATATAATTGACAACAAGAACATTATTTTCCACTTAAAATAAAAAGAAACTGAATGGTTGCATTTTTCAAAACAATACAATTGTACTCACCTATGCAATTCCTTGGTCCCGCACTAAATGGTATATACGAGTAAGGATGGCGACCTATAGAGTTTTCCGGTAAAAACCGATCTGGGTCAAATTTTAGGGCATTTTTGAACAAATCCTCACGTCGGTGTAAATCAAAAACGTGAATATGACATGTTGTGCCTTCTGGGACTTCATATCCACCTAAAATTGTAAAAGAACAATTTTGATTGGGCATTAAATTATATCCTAGAATTATTGGTGCACTTGCTACCCCTTAAATTTTCGAATCGAATTGAAGTATAAAAACTCTATTCTAGAATAACTCGCCCTGCTAATAAAAAAGCACAACTTACTCAAAACTACAGATTCACTCAAGGTTCTACTGATGAAATGCACTGGTGGGTAAAGTCTTAGCGATTCCTTGATGCAGCATTCGGTGTAACGCATTTTCGATAAGTCTTCAATACTGGCCGCTCGGTCCGAGTCACCAAATATCTCATACAATTCCGTGTAAATTTTATCCTAAAAATAAGTTTAAGATCTTGTAGGTGACCAGATACAGATAGGTACATTTGTCACGGTAGAAATAGGTAGTTACTAATCATATTACAAGGATACTGAAACTTAGGTACATAGTTACTTGATGAATGGAAAAAAATGATGCCGTAAAATTGACTCAAAATCTGTAAGAGTGCAGTGAGGTAAGTATGGTCCCTACTAACCGCACACTACTCAAAGAACATACTTAAGTATTTTAATTAATTACCTGTACGTCTCTATGATTCGCTAACAGCATTAAACAGTAAGTCAATCCAGATGCAGTTGTATCATGGCCCTGCAAATTAAAAGTGTCGTAAATATAAGTATATTTACGACGCAAAGTTCTGCGTGTATGAGTCAGTGATTTATAACTAGCCATAATTACTTCGAACATAAATGTATCCACTTCTTCTTGTATCCCTTGTCTATCAATTGAGCCTTCTTTTTCCGATAAAATGAGTAAATCCAACATAGCGATCTTCTTCTTCTTGCTTCCTATGTGGCTGTAATCGTCTACATAGCCTCCTTCAAATATATCAGCGCCATACTTGTCAACGTGCTCTTTTCTTTCCTCTATTACAGTGCCGGTGAAATTGTGTAACCTTTTTAAATATTTCTTTTGTGCTCTAGCTATGGCTGTTAAATTGAATATAAAATCTAAAACTAGATAAACTCTCGAAAACCTTTCCACTAGAAGTTTTCCTACAGCGTAAACAGCTTCTTTATAAGACTTTCCTCCGTCACTAACTTCCTCTAAACTAGTGCCCATAGCAGTTTCTGAAAATGTAATAAGTACGTACAAAGTAGATGCAAAAATATTAAAGCACATTGTAATATCCTGAAGCGAATAAAGGACGCATTATGTGATGAAATTAATATTCAACTTACCACAAATTGAGTGTAAAGTATACTCTGATATAACTGGTGTCAGATCTACAGATTCTCCTTGTGATTGCCGCAATCTTTCTACCAGGCGGTGACTGTTATCTTCCATGACGATACAAAATTGTTTCAAAATATTAAAATGGAATGCTGGAGTTAAGATTTTTCGCCTTTGTTGCCATTTTTGCCCTGTGATTTGTTAATTTAAAAACATGAGTCAAATTATTTAGAAAAAGTAGGTACTACTTTAGTCTTGTTTAATGGCGCAATAACCTTTACTTTTAGCTTAAATACTAAATTGTGACCTACCTTTACTCAAAAGTAAACCATCGCCGAGCCAGGATTTCAAAAACGAATATACCTGACTTTTTTCGTTATGTTTCGTTGTTGAAGTAACTTTCTGTAATGATAAATCAACGACATATAAGTACGTATAGTACGTAGATATAATAAATATTGATATAAAAATATTTTTCACCAAGAAATATCATAATTTTGACCAACCTCAACATCATCAGGATTATAAACGTTGACAACTCCAATAGGGTAGAACCAATATCTATATATCCCAGCAGGATGTAGACTGGCTAGAGTTCTACCGAGTTGAAAAAGTTTCACTGGAGAAAGAAAGTAATATACTTGTAGATAGCTTGTAAAACATAATATTGTAACAATTATTTTACCAACAATAACGTACTTTGATTTTCACAGTCCCGTATAAAAAAAAGCAATTCTTCCTATGAAACTGGAATTTTTCCAAAGAAGAATGCCAGTACCATCGGAAGAAGTAATAACATCTATAATAAATCATTGAATCCAGAAAACACGTTTTCTTTAAGCGTTATGTTATCCAATTATCCTACTAAAAATACTATAATTTTTTTAAAAGTAATTAATACAAAAATAATACCGGGACATGTTTCGATGGCAAAGGCATTTCCCACGATAAACTTGTCTTCCGGACCTGGTATCTTCTTTAACAACCTGGCTCGTTCATTGTAATTAAAAATGATATGCACTAATATTAAAAACAATAATAAAAAGAGCAAATACCAAAGCATATTTGCAGAAGTGTATGAAATCTCTAACAACTGAAACTAAACTGCGCGACCGATGTTTTTTATCAACCATTATCTTATTTTTTTATTACGGGAAAGGACGTAGATAACTTGCGATTGTTTACTGTTAATAATTGGAAATATCTACATACCTACTTACAAATACAATTTTAAAGAGCTCAAAATGTACAAATATATTATTTATAGAATAATTTATGCATATTATGTACAGTGTACGAAGGTATGACATGTTTTGTTTTTTGTCACAAATGTGTCCTATCCGTAAATATAGAGCAGCGTTCCCGACTAATAGCACTTGGCTCTCGTATTTAGTTATTTATAAAGTCTACTGAAGTATGGCACAGTACGTTGTTTGCGGGACACTGCGGTCCGCATCGCAAGCGAAAATACCGTTGAGGCAGTGTGTTCGTGCATGCTCCCAGCCTCCTTCCCTGGGCACCTGGTCGGAAGACGGATTTCGCGAGTTTCTCATGGATTCTAATCACGACGCCGAGGTAAATATTTTATTTTGATTTACAATGTTTGTTTTCTTAAACATCTGTTTATAAAACAAAACAAAAAATCTAACGTAAGTAGGTATCTGCCTATTGAGATATAATAAGTTTCCTTGTAATTTAATGACAAATGAACCTAAGTATTTATCTATCTTTATTTTTCTTTTAAATTATGCGATCATGGAAATTGTACTTACCTAAGTACATGGAAAAAATAGAAAACTAATCTACTTTATAATTAATTATATCAGACACTCTGTGTCTATATTTTAAATAATCGTATCTTTAAAATGTTACTATGTATTAATTGGCTATTTATTTATTCATTGAGATAACTGATACCTCAGACTTAAGTATATTTATCAATATTATTATTATATTTAAGTAGGTACAGGTTAGTACATTGGTACACTAACATTGATTTATCTGACGTGGCGTGGTACGTAAAGGCGTGCATAATATACCGCCACCGACCGTAATCTGTCTACTTACCTATTACAATTACTTAAATTATTGGTTCAGATTGTTACTTAAAAAGCGTTTGGTCCTAACTAACGTAGTTGGTACATTTTTATTTCAGATTCTATTATTTTAAGCGTCAGGCAAATTTCGATCAAACGATCAAACATAAATACAAAAATTTGATGTGCTACTTATATTAAAGTGCAAACAATTAAGTAGCTACCATAGAGGATATTAGACACTAGGTAAATTATGAGATTGATTATGAGGTATCTCATACCTAAGTTACACGGTGCACTGCTGTAATGTATAAAAAGTAGACGTTTGCGGATAGACAGAGGAAACTTAAAAAAAACCGACACAAATTAATTATTACTTATACCAGTTTTTTTAATTTGTTTAATTATTACTTATACCAATGTGGTGTTGGAGGAGGATGGAACGGATTAGCTGGAAGGAAAAGAAAACAAATGAAGAGGTTCTGCAACTAGTGGGCGAGAGGAGAGGCATTTTAAAGACCATTGCTGAAAGGAGAGGAAAGATGCTGGGTCACCTGATACGACACGACGACTTTATAAAAAACATCTTGGAAGGAAAGGTAGAAGGAAGACGAAAGAGAGGGAGACCACGAAGGACTTACATAGACCAAATAAAGGAGGGAATAGAAGTTGTGTCGTATCAGGTGCTCAAACGGACGGCAGAGAATAGAGAAGAGTGGCGCAGACTCCACCGACAAGAGCGACGCCCTTAAATTTATGATGATGACCAGTTTATGTGTCTTTTACCACAGCTTTTTACTGCTTCATTTATATAAACTTGTTATTCGCCTCGAGCTCGTGACCGAGTCATGGCGGATGAGGAACAAGGCCTTTGCCCAGCAGTGGGATACAAATGGATTGATCAGGTTAGTAGATATCTATAGATTAGATTAGATGTATTCCTACGGGATATTACAAAATCCACACGGATGTTTCATTATGCGCTATGTTTATCATGTAGCCGATGACGTAAAAACTGATAATTATCAAGCCACGTAGAAAAATGAAACGATTTAAATTTCCCGTAAACAGAGTGTCATTCGGCAAACACCTGCATGTGTGGGTAAACATTAGGATGGGCGGCTGAAAGATAACAAGAGATGTCTAGTCGTGAAGCTGATAGTAACGCGTGCGCGGTGAAGGTGAACACTACTGCGCATGTGTGAGCCTCCAGCCAGACTAGCTTCTATGCAGTAGACCGTGGATTAGTAGTGTCAGTAGGCTGCTCGGTATCCTTTGCGGTCACCATGACCAGCCGTCAGCTGCGCCGGCTCTCCTCGGCCGCTAGACCTTTACTCGCTCAACCAACATCTTGCAACTGCTCAAGACAATACAGCCAAGCAAGACCGGTCTACGTGATTGACGGAGTGAGTGGCTATCTTAAGACCAACCATATAGGCTGATTGTAAAAACCCAAATCCCAGTTATCTAATACTGATTAATCCATTCTGACAATTCTTTTTTTTTTGTTTCAGAAATGGCGCCATTCAGCACAAAATTTCTATGCAATTCAATCAACAGAAACGAGGTATGGCAATATAATATACTTTACTAACTACCTATCTTGAACATAATCAGTATTTTTAGAAAATGCATTTCTGCATAAACGTTTTAGGTACAACGTTGATATTGAAAATAAATTGTTGTTAATCAGTTAGATCGACTCCTATTGATCTAAATTAAAGTTGAGACCAAGCGGCGCGACGGCGGCGTCTAGTGTAGGTTAATTCACCCTTGACATTTGAAAATAACGAACCTATTGTTTTATAAAGGTACTAGCATTAAAATGACGGAGTTGATGCAAAAAATTGAAAAGATTTTTATCAATCACTTACGTAAGTGTTTAACATTGGGATCATAGCAACGCGATTCCATAAATCAATACTGACTCTACATCGAAGTAATCAATCAGTTTAAGTCCTATCTATAATCCATTTATCTTCTCTAGTCTGATGTGAAATATGATTTTCCTTTCCAAGGTGCAGACAATATTCGTTTGTTCACAACATGGACCCAGCGTGAGTACGATTGGGCTTGTCTTCAAATTAGGCCTTGCATGCGTGTGATGTTTATGTTTTATGAAAAATATCATACTTACAAACTTATTTTTTTGCAATTTGCGCTATTGTTTTTTATGTACCTGGTAAATTGGCGTCACAGTAAACAGATGCTGTACTTAACAATGTTTGTTAATTCATTATTTTTGATTTGCAGTCTGGTAATTTCTACTTACGTAAGTGCTTATCTTGGTAGTTTTATTAAAATTTAACAATCGCGCCGCGCCGCGTAATAAAAACTAAAGAATTTTCATGAAATGTAAAAGATCATTTTTTAAATCTGAAATTAATGTCATATTATTTATACTTGACTATGAGTTTCTGATATAGCTTTAAAATATGAGGTGGGAAACAGTGCTTTCTTATATTTAAAGCTTTTAAAGAATAAAACAAACCCAAATAAAATATATATCTACTTAGAACAAAATGTAGGTATTCATCTCAAAATAGGCAAGTCAGGTGACAGCCCAGCTGTTGAACTAATACGTTACGTTTGCGTCGTCAGTCGTCGTGGACACACCCGCCAGCTACGTCAATCCAAACTCGATAATTTTAGAATTACTTACGTTCGTGACTATCTTGTATACTTTGTGTCATGGGAATTCACATTATCCATCGACACTAATATTTGTAGTTTCCATTATGTTTTGTAGACTACCTAGCAGCTATTTTAAACACTTACCTATGCTTGTTTATTTCGTTAAATTTAAATATTTACCACGCACCCAGTTTAATTTGTTACGTAGCTTACCTATTCATATAATTAATATAAGTAGTTTATGTAACTTAATCAATAAATAAGTACCTTTTAATTTAATTTCAGGGTTCGAGAGGGATCGCACAAAAATGCAGACGACGTTCTCTTTGATATGTTTAAAAATGAAGAAACAGGACTATTGCCTGTTGGAAAATTTTTGGCCGTGAGTAAAGTTTTAGTACTTATCTTCAAAACTACATACAGATTGATAAATATCTATTGAGACTTATAAACTGGATTAAATAATCTTTAACAGGCCTTAAGGACAACAGGTATAAGAAAGAATGATCCACGTGTCAAAGAAGTTATGCACAAACTGTACCAAGTTCACAAGGAATCAAATTTTGAAGGTGGTTCTCCCGAGACTTTGAAACTAGATCGAAACACATTTAAGGAAGTGATTGCTCCCAACATCGTACTTATAACAAGAGCATTTCGAAGTCAGTTTGTAATCCCGGACTTCCAAGATTTTATCAAAGACATTGAAGAGATGTACTGGGC
The DNA here is from genome assembly GCA_947563765.1 of Anarsia innoxiella. Classification (NCBI taxonomy): domain Eukaryota; kingdom Metazoa; phylum Arthropoda; class Insecta; order Lepidoptera; family Gelechiidae; genus Anarsia; species Anarsia innoxiella. Next base: position 5,141,298 of record OX387393.1, read on the forward strand.
AGCTAAAAGCAATACCGATGGAAAAGTAGCCAGTTATATTCCACAACTGGCTAGAGCGAGCTGCGAGAATTGGGGCGTTAGTGTTTGCACGATAGATGGTCAACGGTTCTCAATCGGTAAGTGTATTGTTTGTGCTGAAAATTAAAAAAATTGAGTATTACTTACCTACTTTAACTTGCAACTGATCCATAAAACACTGAATTTCTAGGTGATGTGACGGTTCCATTCACTCTACAATCGTGCAGCAAGCCATTGACGTATGCAATGGCACTCGATACTCTTGGTCCCGATGTGGTCCACAAGTACGTTGGCACCGAGCCCAGTGGACGGAACTTCAATGAACTTGTCTTAGACTACAACAGTGAGTATCAATGAGAGCAATCACTGATTATATATTATATTTTGTTTAGATTATTTGCACTACCATTGTTTTAAAAATAGTAATTACACTGTAGTGTAGAGCATCATGCAAAAGTATCACAGCGTGCCAACAACTTGTTTACAATTGCAGTGAAACCTCACAACCCAATGATCAATGCCGGCGCAATTCTGGTATGCTCGCTGCTCAAGAGTCTGGATAAACCTGAAATGACCCTTGCTGAAAAATTCGACTACGTCATGTCGTTCTTCAGTCGCCTAGCGGGTAATGAAGTGTTAGGGTTCAATAACGCAGTATTTTTGTCAGAAAGAGAAGCTGCTGATCGCAATTACGCCCTTGGATTTTATATGCGTGAGCATAAATGTTACCCAGAGAAGACTAACCTCCGAGAAGTTATGGACTTCTATTTCCAGGTAAATAAAAATCGAAAAGTATTCAATGCCATCTTTCATAACAATATTTTTGGATACCAGTCAGTTCACATTAAGTATATTTTACACATTATTCAATCTTTTTTTAGTGTTGTTCAATGGAAGCAAATTGTGACATCATGTCGATCATGGCGGCCACGCTGGCAAATGGAGGAATCTGTCCCATAACCGACGAGAAGGTACTCGGACCCGATTCTGTCCGCAATGTGTTGTCCCTGATGCACAGCTGTGGCATGTACGACTATTCGGGACAATTCGCGTTTAAAGTAGGACTGCCCGCTAAGTCGGGAGTCTCCGGAGCCATGCTCATCGTGGTCCCCAATGTCATGGGCATCTGTACTTGGTCTCCTCCCCTCGATCCTCTTGGTAACAGTTGCCGAGGTCTTCAATTTTGCGATGTAAGTTCTTCTTGATTCCAATCTCAAATTTGATACGATTTGTTCCATAATGTTATGTTAAATATCGAATTTTTATTGCTCCAGGAACTTATCAAGCGCTTCAATTTCCACAAATACGATAACATTCGCTATGCAAGTCATAAAAAAGATCCTCGGAAATATAAATTTGAATCTACCGGGCTGAGTATAGTAAACTTATTGTTTTCCGCGGCAAGTGGAGACCTTAGCGCATTGAGAAGGTAAGTTACCTTACAACATGTACATAATAAAAGTAAAACTTAAATTCGTTGCATGCCTTTTATAAAATGTATTTTGTGTGTTTGTTTGTCAGTGAACAATCTCTTCTTCCTGTGCCAGTGGAGTCTTCAAAATAAATATAAATGAACAAGTAATATCGTGTCGCTTCTGTATTTACACGATGTAGTTATTTTACATGTAAAACATTGCAAATTTTCAAAACATTAGCGCCAAGCGTTACATCAAAACTGGCTTCAAGTGCGCAGCATTCTAAATTATTTTATGCTAAATTTTCATTTGCACAATCGACGTCCAAATTCTTAGATAGAGGCCATTTGTATTACATGGTGTGAATGGTGCTTCATAACTTGTTTTCTGGTTATAATGAATCCTCGTCTTTTTCAGGCATCACCTATCTGGAATGGACATGACATTGTCGGACTACGATGGTCGCACAGCCTTGCATTTAGCAGCAGCTGAAGGTCACCTGGTATGCGTAGACTTTTTATTGGCGCAGTGCGGAGTTCCGCACGATCCGCGCGACAGGTGGGGAAGCCGCCCACTTAACGAAGCGGAGACATTCGGACATGCCGCTTTGGTGAAATACCTAAAAGAATGGGAGCGTACTCACCCCGAGAATCCTCCAGAGCCGGCCTCTACTACAAACGTTGATGAAATCCTCAAAGTAAAGCCAGACGCTGACGACTCTGTCAAGGACCCGAGTATTCAAGAGATAGTCACAAGAAATGGCGACAAAACACCGTAAACGAATCTCAAGCAGTTAGATAATCTCATATAGAGATAACAAATAGATCTCATGACTATTGGAATGTAAATAAGTAGTGGCTACTTTCATAATTGAAGCAATATTCAAGTTGTGTAATTTTTGGACCTCTTTGATTATCATGCTTTATTCAACTTTACTACATAAAGTACTTACTACTAACATTATACGAAAAATAGAATTAATTACTATTATTCTGAAAGTATTTTATAAATGTTAACCTATTACTATGAGTCAATTTAGAGCAGTTGTATTATTAAATTAAGTATTTTGTGATTTAAATTTATTTTCGAAATCATATTACTATAAGTAAGCTAAATAAACTCTGTAGAGGTTTTCATCTATATTCTGTGGGTAGATAGATCTTTTTGATGGGTCTTAACGACAATGAATTTCTAAGTCCTTGTTTAGGTAAATATTAATATAATTATACATTTTCAGCACATTCATATTTTTAGCTTGGAATTTTTTTAACATTCCAACATATTACTATGTTATAAAAGTTGGCTGTATCAAAATTGCTGGTGAATTATTAAATATTTATTGAATTTGAAAAGACAATAAATAAATGTACTTACTTACTTTTATTGTAGTTATAAAAAAAACATATTCTTGAAATAATATTGATGTTGTCCAAGTTTACGTCAATTACTCAATAAAATATTGTTGAATTTATTTCATGCTTGTTATCCTTTCTACCTCTTACTAAATGTCAATCAAAACTATGACCAATATCCAGGAAATAGAAGACAAACTACTTCAGTCAGTAATAATTATCATGAGAGTTTATTCAATTCACATAAACTAATATTGTAAACAGTTGAAGGCTTGAAACAAAACAGACTGAAACTAATACTACATTTGATTACTTTTTATTGCTAACTAAAATAAATGACTAACATTGTACTTACAAATAAAATTTATTTTTCACTAACAGCCCCTCGCACTGGTGTTGAGACTATTCCTAGTAACTTGCAATCTGCTTCTAGTAGTGTGAGATCAGTACTGGAGCCCAGGAACCTTGATGACAGCTCCAAGTCTTTCACCTGTAGTCTCACGCGCGCGCCTCGGACGTACTCCTCTCCTCGGGTGGTAGGGCGAGTGCATACACAGTGGAATTTCCACCCAAAATCAATATAAAGGTCATCAGCCACTACATGAAATATTTTACCAATCACTATTTTACCTTCCGGATCACCTAGCTGTAAAGAAAATTGTATAATGTAGTTGCTTTTTACATTAATTATTCCTATTCGAAACAAATTAGAGCAAGTCAATAAGTAAAGAGGTTAAACAACATAATAAAAAACTTACATCCATAAGCTTTGAATTTCGAAGTAAAGATGCAAAAGTATGGTTTTGTTCATTATTATCAGGTTCTACAATGTGAGATTGTTTTTCATAAGCCTTAGCAAAGCCTCCTGTCTTATTTGCAATTGATTCTATCGTTTTCTCATCGATGTTTGTCGTTTGGGCGGCACTGTAGAATCTAACCGGTTTTAGCTGCGATTGTACAAGACGCAAGCATGTCGATAATTTTAAATTAGCTAACATTTTAACGAAAATAGGAGGATTCTGAAAACTTCCCATAAAATATACATAACCTCAAAACGAAGCAAGGAAGGCAAGAAAATGTCAATTGTCAATGTCAGTCACTGAATAAAGGAATACTGGCCATAGGATTATACAGCCAATTTTGAAGAAAATATTTAAGACAATATTGGAATAGAAATTCTTTTTATAATCTTAGATTACTTACTTACATTAAAATTGGATATTGATAATTTTTTACTTAAGTCATTATATTTGTGCAATGTTTATGTAGTCAACGAACAAAATTAAAACGGTCTTTATGAACTATAAATACCAATGTTTGGCATTTTATTTATCACGTACTTCATAAATGTAAATGAAAATGTCAAACTGGTAAAATTACTGCACACGACAAACGAAACACGCATTTTTTTGATAATGTCATGATAATGTTGGAAATTTAGACAAGACAAAATATTAAATAAATCGTAAAATGACTGAGGATCAAGATGCCAAAGACTCGCAGTCAGACTCGGGAAGTAAAACCAAGGGCAAGGATAAGAAAGCGAAGGCGCAACGTCCCCAGACGAAGGTAAGTGAATCTCCAGCTGGAGCTATGTTTTGTTTATATTGGAAGTGTTCTGTGAGTGTTGTGGTGGTTGCAGCTAATTCTACGTCGGTTGCCGCCTACGATGACGGAGGAACTGTTCCTTGAGCAAGTGGCGCCGATTCCTGAGCATGACCACTTCTACTTCGCCAAGCCTGACCCGTCACTGGGCAACAACCTCTATTCGCGAGCTTATATCAATTTCGTTAACGTGGAGGACATTTACCTCTTCAGGGATAAATTTGATGGATACATATTTTTGGATGATAAAGGTATTTAAATAACTATATCCTAAAATATCTTTAAAGGAATACTTTCGACTTTTCCAGAATGTATAGAATCTCAGATATGAATTAAGTATTACTCAAAAAGATTCAATGTGTATTTGTGACTACTCATTAGAAAGATTACCTATTTTAAACTAATGTGAACTGATGTGGATACCTCTGACATGCAATCTGTTTTCTAGGTGTGGAATATGTAAGCATTGTTGAATATGCTCCTTTTCAAAGGGTGCCGAAGAAGAAAAAGAAAAAAGATCCCAAATGTGGTACTATAGAAAGTGACCCAGTTTATCAGGAGTTCTTGGAAAGCCTAAATAAGGACCCTGAGGTTGAAAATCAGCCTAAACTTGAGTACTCGTATCCAATCAGTGATGGTGAGTTCATTTAGTTTTGTATCACAATAATATATTGTTAAACAAAGTTTGGTTTGTCTGATGGATGAGACAATGTGTAGAGGTGAAGAATGCTTGTACCTACCGTTTTCATGCAAAACCAATGAAATGATTTCAATGAAATCTTTCAATATTATGTAGGATTCCCATGCTATGACAACAATTGCATATAAAAACACAAGAGGTTGCCAATTTTTTACCTTTTTGTTGTTGTAAGAGTAATTAAGAGAAAGGATCTTTATCTGCTGTTTTTAAGTACCTAAATGCAATATCTAGCAAACTTTCACTATTTAGAGCTTGTGTGCGGGACTGTAGCTAATCACAGATATCACTGAACAACCCCTTTGCACCTATTGCTGGTTAATTAAACACTATTTAAAATATGGACTGTATTTATTACTATTTAAAACTATAACTATTATAGACCAGTTAAAAACTATAAAACACTATTACGAAATGACAAAAACTACTATTGAAAACGGAACGCACTGGAAACACTAAAAAACGGAACGCACTAATTTCAAAATTCGTGGGCTTTACTTTCACTGACTATCACTTGCACTGATAACACTATGAGAACCCACTATTATCACTTATTCACTTGTCTTCGAGTTATTTTCGCTTTCTTCTTCGCTTCGATCGCTTGATTGCTCGATTGAGACTGAATTTAAACTGATTTTAAACTGATTGACAATTGCCGCTTCGGGCCGGCTTAAATACCCAATACACGGGGTCCCGAAAACACAAGATAATTCCCGAATCGGACTTCCTTTTCTAATCTGTATCTATCTCTGTCTTACATTGTCGCGTTCGGAAACTTCGATAACATTCTTCGGACTTCTCTTTCTAATAACTGTTTCTGTCTCTGTTTTTCATATGTACTTGTGACTCTGGAATTGGCAGAATGTGTTCGATGACGTGCGAAGTTTCTGGACGTCTCGCGTTTGACATTTGTTTGTTTTGACATTTTCAATACTCGCGTGTTTTGTAGAACTTTCTTTTGCCGAAATATTATTCTAAACTATTCGATTTATGTATTTATGTGGATTTTAATGTATGTTATGGAAAGTGGTATGTGCTATAGATATGAGGATGCCTTTTTACGCTGCTAGTGATGGATTTTAGAAGGTTTGTCGCGAACATACTCCCGCCGTGCGGCGGTAGCGTAGTCAGCGCCGCATTTAAGTCCGTGGAGCGACAAACTTCTCACTATCTCTGTCACTGTTAGAACTATTTATTTTTGTAGGGTAAAACTCCACCAGTCTGTACGTCAGCAGCATGAACTATTCTCTCTTTCTCTGGGTAAACTTTCACTATTTTTCCTCTGTCCCAGGTTCTTCTAGGCATCGCCCGATCCACTATAAATTCTTCCTTCTTGTCTGCTATTTCTGATTTGTTACGCTCCCGCCGGTATGGCAATTCCAGCAAGAAGTTATTCTGCCATCTGTCGCGTTTCTTGCTCTTTACCGAGGTTCCCTCCCGCCGGTGTTTACATCGCATCAAATCCTGTTGGTCATTTTCTGTATCTCTTTTGCTTCTATACATTTTCTTCTGTGTACCGGGGAGAGATTGCACAGATTTTCGGCCTGTTCTGTTAACCTTCTTGTCGGAATCTATTTTCTGTTTTTCTTCAAATTTCTTCTCTATTTCCTGTAGCCTCCTTACTGTTTTCTGTGGCATCTTCTCTGTGTTCTGTAATCTGTTTTCTTTTTTCGTATTCAAATCTGTTCTATTTCTTTCTATTTCCATTTTCTCTTCTGTAATATTATGGCAGTAGTGCACTTGACGACCAATCCTTCTAGAGCTTGTGCCATGGAGAACCCATCCTAATGGCGTGAGCGAAGCAATTGGTTGATTACAATGACCTCTTCTCGTTGCGTCGGCTATTAAGAGGTGCCAGTTGTCCTGTCCTAGAAGAATAGTTGGTCTTCCATCGTATATCAAACTGTCTTTTATATCCTGTAGATGTTCGCACTCATGGACATCTTCCTCATATACTGCTTGCGGCGCTAAGTGAAGTCTATTAATGGTTCTTGCTGTTATTTCGAATTCCCTTTCTTCTTTTCCTTGTATGCCGATGGTTACTCTTTTCGAACTTCCGGCGTTTATTTTTGTTCCTCCAACGGCTACCATTCTGAGTGGTTCAATAGGTCCATCTGCTCCGATTTTCCTTGCTATTTCTGAATCTATTAACGATATTTTTGAGCCATCATCCAAAAGTGCGTAAACGTTTGCATATCCTTTTGGACCTGATATGCGCACTGGCAAAATCTTCAGAAACGTGTACTGCTCGCAAGACTTAGTTGATGTCACTCTAGCTGTGTCTGTTTTTTCTCCCTTCTGTGACACTGTTCTATTATGATGTAGAAGGGGATGATGAGTGCGAATACATCCGTCTACTTCACAACGTCGGAATCTGCATTTATGTAGCGCTTTCTTATACTTTAGACAACGGAAACATAATCTGTACTTTTTGGCTAGTTCCCATCGTCCTTCACTGTCAGCAGTTTTGAAATCCTTGCATTCTTGAGTCCAATGGTCTATTTTTTGGCAGATTGAGCATCGTTTCCCAGTCTTTTCTCGGTTTCTGTTCTGTGGTCTTCTATTTTTTACTATTCTCCTTGATTCTACATTAGTCTGAAAGGTGCAGTGATATGATCTGTTTCTATCTTCTCTTCTATCTTCACCTTTTATAATCTCTGGCGGAGCAAACTGACCACAGCGACTGGCTTCTCTTTCTATGAACCTTTTAAATGTCAGTAGGTCAGGTTCATCTACTGTTTGATTGTCTGTCGCGAAGTCATACCATCTGTATTTCAACGCAGGGGTCAACTTCTCCACAAGTGCTTTAATAATCTCCGGATTATACAGATACTGTTTTCGCTGTAGCACTTGAAGTGTTGCCACACTATTCTGTACCTTACTCGCAAACAGGCAAATATCTCCTGGTGCGTCTGACACTTTTGGAATGTTTCGAAGTTGCTCAAGTTCTGAGAGTGCGATCGAATCTGGTCTTCCAAATCTGCTTTCCAAAGTTCTCAGAATCTCTTCCGGTTGAGCATTGGCTATCAAGAGGCAATTCACTGCTTCTTTCGCTTTTCCTTTTAGCGCTCTTCGGAGTCGTGCTGTATTCTCTACGTGGCTGAAGTAACTTGCGGTTTCTATATACGCAGCACGAAAGGCGAGCCAGTCCTGATGAGATCCGTTGAAATACGGCAACTCTCCTATGTATTTCGGAACCTCTCTACGTTGTCCTGATTGTGCTGCAAGCGCTATTGCGGAGGCTAATTCGGACAGATCAATCGTATTCCCTGATGACTTCTGCAGCACTGGTTCCTTTTCTATTACTGGCTTCAGGTTTTCAGGTCTCATATTACTCGAACTATTGACTACCGGTGTGTCGACTGACATGGCCGCGGCGCTGAAAACTGGCTGTTTATAAGTAACGTCGCGGTGACATGTGGTAGCCTGTGACCCACTACTCATCGATGCCTTGATACATCTATTCACGGCGCCGTACACTGGCTGTTTCATATAAACGGCGTCGTTGTTAGGCACGATGTTTGGCGATCCTTCTATTACCGTCGCCTTAACTGGAACGTCCGATACTGGATACTGTTTGAAGTGGGCGTTGTGGTTAAGCGCGGTGTGGTGAAGAAAGCTACTCTCTGTACAGGTTGGAGCCTGTTTATCTGTTTCTCGAAGAGTAATACTGTTTTTCTTGAAGGTGCTCTGTTCCTGTTCTGTCTCCTTCACGAAGTCTGTATTTTCTACCCATTGTTGAATGCGGCTTCGATCTGTTTCCTCTGATACTATTGAACCGCATTCGTCATCATCGGAGTCCTCTAGTTCCTGTAATTTCTGTTTAATTAAGAGTGCTTTATGTTCAACATTGTTTAGCTCTATTTGTAGTTTCAGTCTTGCTTGAGCCTTTATCGATGCCTTACTAGAGTGTCTGGATCTTGCCGTGGAAGCTGTTCGTGCTTCACTTAAACGTTCCTGGGACTCTATTTGGTGAGAAGCAGGTGGCATATCTCTTAGTCGCGGTTCCAGTACCACCTCCTCTGACGTTACTTCCACCTCCATGGGTGCTGACATGACCTCCTGTTGTCCCCGACGTACGGTTCCAGATTGCGAACGAGTAACTGGCATTTTCACTATTTCACTTCACTGTTGGCACTTATTGACTGGACTATAATCGTAATTCGACTGGACTATAAACACGAAACTGCACTATTTCACTTGTATTTATCCGGCTCGAAGGACCAAAATGTGCGGGACTGTAGCTAATCACAGATATCACTGAACAACCCCTTTGCACCTATTGCTGGTTAATTAAACACTATTTAAAATATGGACTGTATTTATTACTATTTAAAACTATAACTATTATAGACCAGTTAAAAACTATAAAACACTATTACGAAATGACAAAAACTACTATTGAAAACGGAACGCACTGGAAACACTAAAAAACGGAACGCACTAATTTCAAAATTCGTGGGCTTTACTTTCACTGACTATCACTTGCACTGATAACACTATGAGAACCCACTATTATCACTTATTCACTTGTCTTCGAGTTATTTTCGCTTTCTTCTTCGCTTCGATCGCTTGATTGCTCGATTGAGACTGAATTTAAACTGATTTTAAACTGATTGACAATTGCCGCTTCGGGCCGGCTTAAATACCCAATACACGGGGTCCCGAAAACACAAGATAATTCCCGAATCGGACTTCCTTTTCTAATCTGTATCTATCTCTGTCTTACATTGTCGCGTTCGGAAACTTCGATAACATTCTTCGGACTTCTCTTTCTAATAACTGTTTCTGTCTCTGTTTTTCATATGTACTTGTGACTCTGGAATTGGCAGAATGTGTTCGATGACGTGCGAAGTTTCTGGACGTCTCGCGTTTGACATTTGTTTGTTTTGACATTTTCAATACTCGCGTGTTTTGTAGAACTTTCTTTTGCCGAAATATTATTCTAAACTATTCGATTTATGTATTTATGTGGATTTTAATGTATGTTATGGAAAGTGGTATGTGCTATAGATATGAGGATGCCTTTTTACGCTGCTAGTGATGGATTTTAGAAGGTTTGTCGCGAACAGCTTGGTTTAAACAATTTCAACTAGTTCTCCAAATATGGTTTTGCATTCACACATTTAGCTCTGTTGGACCTAAAAGGTAAACTTGTCACCATATTGTAGTTCTCATTGCAATTAGAAAGTCAACTAAAGAATCAAGTTAGGAGGTACACGATTCATTAACAAGTACTTGTGTGTTATGTCTTTAATTGCCATTTAATTGACCACTCAACTGTACCTGACCTACTTCTTTCCAAAGTGAACAAGTTGTATTATTTTCATTAGTAAAGTAATAAGTAGGTATTAACTTTGAATGTGATATTTTAATCATACTTTTTTATACACTTTCCTTCCACTGTAGCAATAATCCTCATTTTCCACTATAAATCGAATGCAGCAGGTATAAAACTACTGAAATTATTTAACACTTAATTATAACAGATTTATTGTCAACGTTTTGATTTGTAAGTAATCAATGAAGTGTTTTATTTTCAGCAAACAGCAAAAAAGTTCAATCAACGCCTCTCCTAGAGTATCTCGCTGCACGCAAACAAGACAAACGGGGCCGTGACGAGCGCCGCCGCCGGGAAAACGATAAACGCAAGATGAGGATCGAGAGAAAGTCGAAAGATATGGTTATCAAGGTAAGATTATACTTTTATATGGTGTAAAATGTGCTCAGGAAAAGGATGAAGTACCCTTTTATATAATTAGGACTATTTAATGTAAACTTTGGTGTGAGTACCTACACTTAACTTTGGTGTAATTAACTTAAGATATTTTTAAAAGTCATCTTTCTATAGAAATCTGGGGATTTATCAGAAGACGAAGTTTATTACGAAAATAATAATTCTGAATACTCTGATCATAAACATAATAACTACCAGAATTTTTGGTTTGGTGAGCCCAGGGTTTACCATAAAAGTAAAGTGAAATGTACAGCTGTAAAAGCAGATTTGAAAACTACCCACGGCTCTGATGACTTGATTAGCACCGATTCTGACTGGGAGAGCCATTTCCCCGCCTTAACAATGAAAACACATAACACTTTTACTCTTACCTCTGGAAAAGTCTGTGACAAAAAAGAAATTACAGAAGCAAGTCAAAAAAGTGGTGGGGATACACATTTCAAGGTTTATTTTCTGAGTTTTTAGTAGTTTATCCTTGTCACTTGATTCATTAGGTCATTTTGATAGTTAAATTCATACATTTATAGTCAGTCATCACTGTACTTTTATATAGTATTCGTTAACTACATACTTAAATAAACACGTAAATACTAGATTTAATCGGTATCCAAACAAAAACGATGTATGTATGAGCTATTTATTTAGTATTTGTATTATTTGTAGGAAGAAGAAGCTGGTGACAGTGATGTTAAAAAAATAAAATCCAGGGAATGGGAGAAAGAAAAATCTAATGATGTGAAAGATGATCAAATGAAATCTGAAAAAGATGGAATTGTATTTGAATCTAAGACATACAGAGATCAACGTAAATCTAGCAGTAATATCATTGCTGACAAGAAAAAAAAAGTAGATAGTGATAAGAAAGAAAGTATCAGTAAATATGAAGATCAACTTGATGACAAAAAACGAGACAAAATCAAAGAATCTCCACGTGAACAGAAGAGTAAAAAGTACAGTGATACCAGAAAAGAACGGGTGAAACCTAACGATTTTGTGAAATCTGAAAAGCAGTCAGTTATAAGTAAAATTATGTCTGCAGAAGGTAAAGCAAAGTCTCTCAATCATGATGATATCAAACCATTCACTCAATTGCCGCATGTAAAAACTGACGATTTGATAAAAATCATTGATGGTATGGATAAGAAAACCAAGTTAGACGACGGCTCCTCAGACAGTAAGACAATGAAAGATAAGAATGGCGAGGCATCAAACAAGAAAACAGAGGCAGCAAGTGTTTCAAAAGTAAGACGAAACAGTATGGATTCTAGTGAATCGCCTGTTAATGAAGAGTCGGAATTCAGGAGGCAAAAGTCACTTGACGAAAGAAGCAAGTCCTCAGACAGGGAGGGCTCCGAGGAGAAAGAAAAGAGTGAAAGTACCGACAGACGCACAGAAAGAAGAATTAGAAATAAGGTACGTATGACGCTCTCTACATATGGATGCATATGCATATTGAACTTACCTATCATTACTGTGGTGCTGTTGAGCACAGATATTTTGAAACATTCATGCTTATTCGTAATAAATATTTTTAGGACCGTCCCAGTCTCGTAATATACCAGCCAGGCATGGGCAAGTTTAGTAAGCAACGCTTGGCTAAAGAAAAGGAGCCCCAAACATCGACTGTGGCTAAACCTGTAAATGATAGTGAAAAGAAAGACACTTGAGAAATCAGTCGCGATACCCAAAATTTGGACAACGTTCAACGGAATTATCCTAAAGCTGGCATTAATTACAATGTCTTTGCTGACTAAGTAGAAGCAGACTTCGATATTGCCAACTGAGGGACTAAGTGATCGTGTTAACTTTACGCCGTTGTATAATTCATTTGTTTAGTTTACATGAAATAAGGAGCCGGAGATGTTTTATCATTAATGGAAACCAATAGTATAATAATTCAGCTTGTGACCATTTAGTTCAGTTTGTATAATTTCATTTAAATATAATTCGTTTTTAATGGGTCGTTGTTTTTTATTAAAACATTACATTTCTTTTTCTAATATTTATTTAAATTATTGCTTATAATATCTAAAATCGATCACAGTGTCTAACGACCACAGTTAGGACATTACGGTGAATGTTATATACTAATTTATTATAACAAGTGATAACAAAAATAAAATATCTTTGGCAAGTTGAGTCAATACATTAAGATCCTGTTTATGACCTACCGTATGCGATTGACATTCTCTACTCTACCCGTCATAGGTCGTCGTTAGTATCAATCAATTACGAGTTTAGACATCGTTAATGGTGAAGGTATTTTTTCTATGACTTTGTTTCAAAATGACTCAATTAGCTGATGATAAATTCTTCCAATAAATCTAGTCAGCCTTATTAAGCCTCAACATAAGACTACAAATACATTTCTTAGCTCTAATTACTTAAATACCTATATTCTGTTATACAGTCGAAATTTGGAAGACATTATAGGCTAGTTATAAAATGGCATCTTGTTTGGTGTCTGATAATGCTTTACAAAACTTAGATACTATTTATAAAATATACAATAAATTTATGGCAACGCCGGCGATAGTTTAGCGTTTTACGCGAATCCTACTTTACAACTTTTATTATGCATTTGCAGTTGACATCTACCCGAATATGATCGCAGCAAAACTCTACCTAAACCGATTTTCCAACTGCACGAGTATGTTTCTCAACATCTGTAGGGTTTGAAGGCAGGCGTTAATTGAAAACCTGCATCTCCTATTTCACACCTCTACCATACCTATAGATCTTGAACTTTTTAAATATTTTCTTCTTTTAAAAAAATCTTAATGAAGGTGTCTTGCTTGGCTGAATTATCTTCATACTCATCACCATTGCACTCCTTGTTTTAAGCCAAGGTTACTTAAGAAGCGTGGCTCAGTAACACCGCAGTTGCGTTCCGATCTCCGTCGCTGTCGGGTAAGTTCTGCTTCATCTTCTCAGCCGTGGTTTTGGTTTGGGCGACGTTGTGGCGATGCATGAGATACAGCAGCAGTATGAATCCGACCAGGAACCCGGCCAACCCACCGCTGATTGTCAGCCAGGTACGACGCGACACTCGTCTACTTGCTACCTGTCAATGTACAGTTAAAAAAATCTCTTACTATTTTTATTTCATGGCTGTCCTGAATATTATGTACATTTACGTACCTACCTACTTAGTTTAAAAGTCGAATGTTAGGTAACTAAACGTTTTTGATGTAGGTACTAAATCTACTTATTTTAATTGTTGTTGCCGTTAATGAAACTAATAGCTAGGTAACTTACCTGTAAATACTCGTTTTTGCATTTTTGGTAGGTGGCATTATTGGCGACTTCTACATCCATAATTGGACACTGTTCAAACTCTGAAAAGGAGAGATAATAGATAATTAGAGATTTACTTTTAGATATTAATGTGTATTAGGTTTTCAATACCTGTTACGTACCTTTCGTATTTAGAGTGCTGTAATCGTCAAGTTGAAAATATACACCCTTCTCCTGGAACCACGTAATGGCTGGTCTCAAGTTGCATAGAGGAATATTATCTAAAGATTTCGTTAAATCTAATTTTACTAAGTTGCACATTACTGCAAAATGGCTAGGTTCTAATGCGACCAATGGGTTGTTGGATATATTGTAGAAAACTAAATGAGGTAATAATCCCCATTCTGGCAGCTGCTTTATCTTACAGTCTGAAAGATCTAATAGTTCCAATGGTGCTCTGATTGCTTTATTACTTGCTAGAGTATCCAAGCTTAGATGAATCAGAGGGTTTCCACTTAGATACAGTTTTCTCAAGGAGGGTAGTTGTAAAAGAGTCTGTGGTAAATTCAAGATAACATTCTTTGAGAGATCGAGCGTTTGGAGATCATTGAGGTAGGCAAAGGCGTCTTCTTCGATATTGAATATTTGGTTCTCGCTAAGATAGAGGAACTTTATGCTTGTGTAGCTTGATAATGTGTCCGTGTGGAGTTCCTGCAGCTTGTTGTCGCTGAAATCTAGGATCTGAAAATATTTAAACATGAAGTTTTCATTATTTTCAGTTCTACATTAGGTACCTACTTAACTACACGGGATGCAATAGAAAAGTTAGCCTATCAGCAGAATTAAAATGTGATTCTCAGATAAATTAATTCAAAGATGATGAGAAGTACCCACCTCAATTCCTCCTCTGAGACTAGGTAATTTCGTTAACCGTAATCCAGCACAGTGGGCCCCATACATATCGTAAGCATGTTCGTAGGTACATCGTTGAGGTTGCGTCGACACCAACGCTTCCAATTCGGTCAGCTCTTTAGCACACGCACAATACGCGCAAAGTACTGCTACTGCTAATGCGACAGACGCACCTCTGGAAAAATATACAATCATATAAAAACTCTTTTCTTAGGTGTATATTTTTAAGAGCTTAAATTATTATAGAAAAGATCGCTTGCAAAAAGTTTTGATTAGGATACCATTACAAACTTAAAAAAAGACGTATTTCGTTCTTTTACTTAATGGCGTACCTATACTTTAATTTTTTTCGAGACATTCAAACCAGTACGAAGGTTTTTATTTCAAAAGAGATTACTTTTTTATAGAAGAATCTCTTTAGTGCAGAACTTTTTCACGCGCATGTAGTAATTTACGAAATATTTTTTTAGAGTCGCGAGTGCTTGGCAAGTAAGTATCTATGTAGTAAAACGACCTATAAAATCCTTTTGTAGGTAAGTACTTTATTAGTTAAAGCGTTGTACTGTACGGAAGTAGGTACCTACCTCATCTACAAATCTTTATTTTTACTAAATAAATAAGTAGGTAGGTACCTAAGTAGAAGCAATTATTTGTTTTGATATAAGCTACCTACTGTTTACTATCTTTGTATGTAAGTTCATAAACTACACATGCTTAAATAATGTATTGCTTACTGTTCTCAAAGAAGACTCGACACTGAGCTATCATATCATATCTCGGTTCAGGGGTCAAATGAGAATGAGTCTTTGGGTGATGTTATCGAGTGAGTAAGTATAAGTATCTCTACTCTAAACAAAATGTAAACCATTGGAGTTTATTTTTCAAATTGAAATTTTAGTTAAGTATATGACGGAAGAAAGATTTGTCGTTCAGAGAAACGTCTGGTTACTTTATAAACAATAAATACCCTAGTTAACGCCTAAGAACGTCGAAGTACCATGACTGTAATAACGAGGTGGTGCTCAACTAGCCGAGGGAAGGTCTATAATATACCCATCAGAAATATTCGAACTGTGGTATATAATTGACACCTACCAGCTACTTACCTCTGAAGTATGTGCAGGTACTCAAATACAACAAAAGAAGTTATCTGAGTTCTATTTCACAATGGGTCGAGCAAATATTTACGTGCCTTATCGCACTCTACATCAGACAAGGCTGCAGTACCTTTGCCTATCTATAGTTTATCACCGTTGTTTTCGTAACGCTAGATATGGTATTAGCTGAAACTGGAAATTGCAGTGCTATGCGCCTATTATTCGATTTATACTTGGCATCTAGCTTCCTGAAAGTATGAGTGCGTAGAGAATGGTTTTCACAAGCCTTCTCGGTGACCTTAGGTACTATCTTAGTAACTTATTTGTAAGTACTTATATCTAAGTACTTACTTATGAGATATATGCCTATAGCTACAGGTCAACATAGATAGAGGTGGCTGCTCAAAATTCTATCACTATCAGTTGAGCATTCTCTGACAAGCATAACTTCCTATTTATAAACTTAGGTCCAATAGAGACGATTGTATTGCATATTATACAAGTGCAATACCTACTTAAAATGTAAGTATAACCTATAACTACTCAGTTAGCTATTATCTTAATGGCGACAGAGGCAAATAGATGGCAATTAAGGTCTCATGTCTCTGCCAAGTTTCGTATTCTGGGTCTACGACCTGGAAACCTGAGAATGAAGCGCCACTGCTCTACTCTACTCGGCACGAAGGTAATTAAGAAATGCCCTATATTCAGTACCTATAGCAGATATAATATTTCTAAAAAGAGTTTCCTACCTACTAGTATTACCTACCTAGATTTCGGAGTTAGTAGGTATTTTTCCGGTACAGATTTTGAAGTAAAATAACCATTACATTATTTAGTTACTTATGTTGGCTATTTATTGGGAAAATGTGCAGGTAGGTACCTAGGGAATAATCCCTAAACACACTGATCTAAAGAAATAAGTAATAGATAACTTTCGAAAAAATATTAGGTAGGTACCTGTTGTGTTAAACAAGCACATCTCTACCTTTGAAGTCGACCGTTGTTCTGAGTACCTACAAGTATATGGTACTTAATTATTGTAAATAAATAACGTATTTTATGATGCGAGACGTCTAGAGCGATCAAGTACTTGATAAGAAATTTACTTCATATGTATATTGTCATGTAGAGTCCAATAAATAAGCTCCAATAAATGGCTGGGCAGAGGAAACTCAGAATTGAGAAATATGGCGGAAGAGGAGAGAAGCCTTTGCCCCATTAATGGGACATTACCTGCTTATTAGAAATACATATTATATATCTAGTGCTTAATGAAAAGAAAACTAAATGTATTAAATTTACTTTGCCCAATGTTGGACAAGTAACTACAGATATTAAGATGAAGGGACAGAGTTTGTGTCTTGTGGAAACAACCATATTCCTTGGTATTACTCTGGATTCTAAATTACAATGGGGCCCCCATATTGACAAGTTAGCAGATAAGCTCAGCTCTGCAGCTTATGCAGTTAAAAAAATAAGAAACCTGACAGATGTTCAAACTGCCAGGCTAGTTTACTTCAGCTACTTCCATAGTCTTATGTCCTACGGCATTCTGCTGTGGGGTCACGCCGCCGACTCTGAGCGCATCTTTGTTCTGCAGAAGCGCTATTCGATCGATTTATAAACTAGGTCCCAGGGAATCTCTTAGGGATGTTTTTCAAAATATTGACATATTAACACTAGCATCGCAATACATCTTCACTAATGTAATGTTTACACAAAAAAATTTACATCAATTTAAACAACTTAGTGATATAGGTACATACCTACTGTTAATACTAGAAATAGGGATAAATTAGTGCCCCATGCTAGTCGACTAAAGAAAGTAAATAAGTCGTTTGTAGGTCAATGTATACGTTTTTACAACAAGATCCCTACCAGTATACGCGAACTACCCCTCAATAAATTCAAGGTTATTGTTAAACAAAAACTTAGCAAAAAGGGATATTATAAAATTAACGATTATTTAGATGACTCAAATCCATGGGATTGACCTGCTCTTCTATCAAGCTTTCTCTAGCATACCTGTTCACATACAATTGTGAATTACTTACATTCCTTAAATTATATGAATGTTATTGTGTTGTAAAAATGTTGCCTCTGCAGTATCTTGGTAGGTATGGTATCTGTAATTCCCATTTGCTTGCCTTACTTTTTCCTGGATATTGTGGGGCAAATTTTTATTATTTATTTATGGATAGCTGTTTTGAAATATTAATTTGATTATATGTTTCTGTGTTTATGCCTGAGATTTGTAAAACTTAAATTAAAAAGAGCAACCCTACAGAGTTTCTTGCTAGGTTCTTCTCTGGGGAAACTGCACTCTTGCGAATCTAGCATTAACTTTAAAAAATGACCCGTCTTAAGTGTTGTCAAAACCTACAGGATTAAATGATTTCATTTCATTTCATTTCATTACATAGATACAACATTTACCCAAAGACGGTTATCATCTTATATTACCCTGTGAGACATCAATAATTTGAGTTCCTAAAACTACCGATTTAATTTCCTTGTTGACATTAAGAATCCATTATTAAAAGTTCATTAACCGACCGGGCCCAGCCCATCTAATACTAAATTATAGACGGCTTACTTTAATACGCTCTATTGTATGATTAATTGACGAAGCTACGGAAACGCTTTTCTGAAAATACGGAATTTGTATGGTTCGCTCCACACCGCACCTATAATTTCCTGCGTCATATGGTGACATTGTAAAACAAGGTTTATTCTTAATATGTCAGCAGATATAATGAAAATAATGGAGGCAAAATTAATAGCAAATTAGAGGGTTGTAATGCAATAATAGTGGTGCAGTATAATGATTGTTAGAGTGATGGTCTGATGTCACTTGGCCTCGGCTGTCTGTGACTGTCTCCCATACTCTGCGTCACAATATTCCTGCTACCGGCTTTTGTACCTTTTGTTATCCAAATTGCTACTTACCTCTCTATACTACAACGACTTTTTTATACTCAATTACCTACCTGCTGCTGTTAGTGCATTAGCTAACAGCTTCATACTCGAATCTGAGTAGGTATTATACTTCTCTATGTGTTTCCCATGTGTTTCGTATTCAATAGTTTATTGTATTTAGGCAGAAATATATATGCCAAGTATCTACCTTGTTACTCTCGGTCTAGTTAGTTATAGTCGTATTATCTACTTAAGTATATCTAAACATCAATACTATTTTCGCTCTTTGATTTTTGGATATGTGTAAAGATTATGTACCTAATCATTTCAACTAAAACGCTATGAAATACATTTAGGTATAAAAGGTTCTTTATGTAGAGTCACTAAGACGATGTTCGAATTTGACCTAAATTTAAAAGGCTTAACACGACCATGACCTGAATTTCAATTGCATTTACGGTTTAAGATACCAAATACTTACTATCACAATTCATCTAAAATTACAAGCCATATAACATTATGATAACAGTTTTGAGTATGATAAGAACATTTGCTAAAATTTTCGCGACCATTGATAAAAATAATCAAGGTAGAACTATGTTTTACAAGTTTAAGTTCAATTTTTACATCGCACGTGGCAGAAATAACGGCGATAGATATTAAAATATTTTTCCAGAAAATCATTAAATCTCTTCAAACTCTGTAAAATTTATTTCCTGTCGTTTACGATTTATACGTTATCTAATACCTACATAAAGCATTCGTAAACTACTTACATGAAAGCAACTATGTAGGTAAGTAGGTAAATAACTTACTAAATAAGTAGGTTTGATATTATGGTCAAAGTTGTTTTTGAACATTTTGTTGCTGTCTTCGAGTCAACACACGAACATGGCACCGCAGAGGGCGAGCAAATAGACTTAATTGTCTAAGGTCAAATTAATTCTTTTTAATTGTAACAGACGGTCGTATAAGACGTTAAACTTCGCAGAATGGCTCTTGCGATAAGTGAATCATGTTAGATAGTGACAACTGGAAACTTCGAAAAGGAACTAAAAGTTTTCCGCAAGTCTACAAAATGGAGAAATACCTAAGTAGTTTGTAATATTGAAATAGAATGCACTTATTAGACGGCAGCTAGAAATGTAGGTACTTACACATTTTTAGTTGTCTGGGTTAATCTAACTAACCTTTAGCAACTAAACCTTCAGAAAAGTGCTGCCTGAAAATTATGAAACTTGAAATTACAAAAAAGAAAAATATAAAATCCGAGTCGCTCTATTTTTACACTTTTGCAGGCCGATCAATTAGATTGGTCTAGGTATTTCGAGATGCATTATCGAGTGGTCCCCGACGACGGAAACCGTACATTGTGCGGGACACTCCTGCTCAGCGCATCATGCGTAGCGGCCTCAATTGTCTGATTGATCTTTATGATGCGTACACGCCCTCGCGCCGATGCTAATCAAAAGAACTGATTCACAAATCAATAGTTAGGTATTCACTGAAGTTAGGTGCATCTGAACTTTTGAATTTGAGTATAACAGACATAGACCCAGTTTGTGACGGCTCTTTTTATTTAAGTAAATTACCTAACAAGTGGGTACTAAGTGGTAGGTACGTGATCTGGTACCGGCGTAGATATTGTAGGTACATACTCGTCTTAATTTCCACCTAGTTTCTTAGTTTAGTGATGCACTCACAATAAATTAAACACATCTTTTGCTACTGTTCTTATCAAGCATTGTGTAAAAACAAACACAATATTAAGGATGCAAAGATATGCGTGATAAATGTAGGCAAATATGTACCTATCTCTAACAAAACTTAAGTACATCTACATACAAGATACTGGTACAAAATTAGACAGCGTAAGTAAATGGGTACTCGTCACATCACTTAGGTACTCAGAACGAATGAAACAGCAAATACCTACTTAAGTAGGTATCTATTTAAACCAATTGGTGACAACCGGCGTTCTCAGGCTATAAGAAGCTCCATGTTTCTTATATGGGTAACTAGCAGAACATAAAGTTCGTAGGTACTATGTATTAAAATTTAAAGATATTTGGAGTACATTGTCCGATAAGAAAGTTTTTTGCATATTTTTATCTCTAGAACAATCGATTCCATTTGATTCTTCATAGAAAGTCTCTACCAGATAAAAAAATAAATCGCTAACTAAAAAGATATACCGCGAAACTCCATGTGATATTTAAATCAAATCCTGTAGGTAGATGTCCACTTAATACTTAGATATACAGGATGTCAAAGCACTGTTCAGTAAAATCTCTGTAGTTTCCTGACTAGGTACCTAGAACTATTTTATCATGTGATTGCAAGTGTAATGTAGGTACATATAGCTTGCTATCCCACTGACGACAACATAGGTATTTTTTTTAACTACTACCTACCTACCTCCTGTTAGGCTCAGCAACACTGCTAACAGGAGCTGCTAGCAGCCTAACAGAAGGTAGGTAACACATCTGTGTCTATATCTACCTGCTCATATCTGGTCTAGACTCATCTAAATTGACCAATACCTGTGCCGATACCTAGTAGGTACTTTGTCAAACAATCGTACATCGCACGAAATACTATTTTTTTAGTTTACTACCACGGAGGTTACTACCTCTATAATTTACTTATCAGATTAATATCGTACCTGTGATAAGATTGATTCATGTGTTTTCTTTGTATGATTCAACCGAAATAAATAATCATGACGAGTTTAAAATACGACGAATTCCTTAAAATTTCGGCCTTTTGATAGTTCTGTTTATTAACAACTACAAATATTGTAAGTAGAGACTGTGGTAGAGGTAGGAAAATGAGAAATTGGGTAATATAGGTAAGTAAAGTCAATGTTTATTAAAAAGTAAAGTTATCTGCATAAAAAGCGAAAATTTTATTGAAGGAATTTTTCTTGGGTACCTAAGTATTTAGGTACTAAGCACGTAGGTACTTGGTACATATAAATGAGGATATAATGACAATGGAATGGAAAAACGTGTTTAATAAATAGGTTGATAGATTTGCAAAGCATTCGGCAATTAAGTATTAAGTGAAATACCTATAGAATTGTTTGTTTCTAATTCTATTTCAAAAATAGTGCAATGAAAGCCTATGGAATGGAAGCTTGTGGTGATGCCATAGCTGGTTTTTAGGACATAAAGAAGCGCGATTTGATAGCACCAGCACACTTACTTCCGTACAGTATGATCAAATAATAGGATACTTATCTATCACTTTCTTTAATAATTACTTAGACATGTAGGTACCTAAATCTCATTATGTAAGTAGTTCCGTATAAATATCTCT
Source organism: Anarsia innoxiella (assembly GCA_947563765.1). NCBI lineage: Eukaryota > Metazoa > Arthropoda > Insecta > Lepidoptera > Gelechiidae > Anarsia > Anarsia innoxiella. Next base: position 5,163,611 of record OX387393.1, read on the forward strand.
CGTCAAAAGAAGGAATGTAGTAGGTAGGTACATAATGTCTAAAGTTGCGATGGTTATACGAGTGCGTACCGCAGTGTACCTTATGAAAGGGTTCAAAAAAGAAATAGGTAAGTACCGAAGTTAGTAAGTTATTTTTCCTATTTAAGTACCTACTTACAAAGACGGAACTAAAAACAATCAATTAATAGATACTTATATACCAACCTGTACATCTTTGCTGTTTAGTGTCACCTTATTCCTTTTGAATTTATCACTTATGAGCTATGAAACGGAATCTGTATTTAGTCTTTCACTTTCACAGAAAACTAGTAGATATCAAGGAACCAAATCTAAGTAAATCCAATTGAACACGGAGTAAGGCGCGGTTGGTTAGATGCACGCGCGGACGGACTGAAGTCGTTGAAATGATTCAATTAATCTCCGGGGACTCTTGATGCTGTTCCTTTGCGAGCTCCCTGCCTCACCGCGCGGAGGACTAACTGATACTAGCTGCAGCTAATCTTTTATCAACATTATGTCCTTCTGCACGGGAGCACCTTCATATCTACACACGCGGCCCGCTGAGACAATGCCGATCGAAAGTATGCTTATTTGGGCTGATACTATTAGATACCTACCTCATATCTAAATGCTCTGATTGGTTAAACGATAATGTTTATTCTGTTAACTAGTTCCTGTGCTCGATAAGTAAATGAGCGTCTTTATTTTGATTCACAGCCATTAATACAGGCTGTTAATAAGAATAGTTCTTACTTACCTACCTACCTACACGTATTTGTAATTTTTTAAGGTTAGCAAATAGTAGGTAGGTACCCAATTAGGTAGGTATAATGAAATAGGTTCAATTAATAATAAAATACTTTGTATAAGAGTGAAGAATACAAAATCGTAGATAAGTAGGTATATAACAGTGTGAGTTACAGACAGACAATCAACTGGTGGTCTTATTGCTAGATCATCTAGATGTAAGTGATTACTCGTAGGTACCTATCTAGGCATATATTATATGAATAAGGTAGGTACCTAAGTATTAAGTACTTAAGTAGTTAGATAGGTAGGTACTGCTGAGTTTCTAAGTAGGGGGAAGTGGGGCACATTGATACACAAAAATTCAAACTCCGTTTTAATACACAAATGTCAACATATTTGATCTTTTTTTTTGCCGGGCGCATGGCCTGATATGTTAACTTATAATTAAGTTTAAAAAAAGCTGATAGAAACAAATAGGGAAAAGTTATGGCGACTTTTATAAAAAATCAGAGAGTGGGGCAGCTTGATGCGTATTTTATTTCCGTAAATATTATAATATTTTTTCAAAATAAATCGTTATATTACTAAATTGACCAAATAAAAAGCAAATAATGCTTAGTATCTGAAAAAATCACGTTATTTATTCGTTATTATTCGTATTAACGATAATCACAATCAGCCTAATAATGAAATGAGCTAGGAAATAAAATTGTCATCAAAAATCTAGAATTTATCAAGATCTTAAACATGTAATTAAATATAATTACTCAGTAATCAGCCTAAATGTACTACAGAATTGGGCATAGTGAAATATAGAAATAACAAAATAAAATCCTCTATCAAAATTATAGGAACTTTTTCTTAAAACTCATAATCAAAAACATCACAAAACTGAAATCCTAAACGATTTTTTCACATTTCTCTGCTTAACTTTAAACGTCCGGACCATTTTCTATAACAAATGAGATTTTCAAGACTACTTTAAAATACTATCGGGGCACTTTAATGCACTAAAGGGGCACTTTAATACACTAACGGGGCAGATTGATACGTATTATTCTGCCCCGCGCTTTACTGTATCATAGTGCCCCAAGGGACTATATTCACGAAAAAGTAATTTATTATTTTTTAAATCAATATTGTATTAAATAAACATATTAAATAACATTTATTAAAGTATAAACGTACTTTTGGTAAAATAAAACAATGAAAACAACTAATAATACGGAGCTGAGACACAAACACATTGCTCTTAAAATTTTAGTTCTCGGTCCCAAAAACACGTTTGTGCCTGTAAAAGCAAAACGGCGAATAGGCGGCGAGCATCGTCACAACTATCATCCTTGTGGATGTCCTTGAGCGTTCTAATGATGTGTCCGTGTGCGTATCGTTTTTCAGTATTTCAAAACAGGTACTGTATCAATGTGCCCCGAGTATCAATGTGCCCCGCCTCCCCCTACCTACCTGTAGGTACGAAAAAAAAGGTAAGGTAGGTACCTATTTCTGAAGCTAGGAACTCTGTAGGTGGTTCCTATTTATCAATATAATATAACAAACAACTGAAACAAGCAGGCTTAACTCTTTAATTGAATAATAGAGCGGACGTTACAAAGACCGCGTAGCAGTTTTCGTAGGTTGGTAGGTACCTACCTAGGAAGTCAGGTAGGTACAAGACTGGGATGAAAAAAGGCGATAGGTAACCAATGAATGCCTAGTTTCTTTGTTATTGTCTTCGTCGAGGATAGGACATAAAAATTGCTCAAGTGCTGGGCTGGAAATCCTGGCTATGGAGTTCCTCAGAAAAGAGCAACTTTGGACAGCTATCATAGAATTTGAAAGGCTGGTAGGTACCTAATGAAACGCTCGCCTGTATACAGACAAGGTAGACTGTATACTGCTGTGCTGTATACATGCGAGCATTTCCTATATCCGAAGAAAAATCCAGTAAATCGAAATATAATTTATAAATGTGTATCATAAAACACCTTGTGGACTATAAAACACTCTTTAAACAGCTTGTTTATTTCGACCGATTTTACCATTTTAGTTATTTAAGAAAGTAAACACAAAACCACAAGATTTATGACATTTAGTGTTAAAGTCAAGATTTTTAAAATTTAATTAATTTTAATGGTATTTTGCCAATATTTTGCTTCCTGCTGGGTTACGTCGCTGGCTCATTCATTATTGAATAACGTTGCTGGATGTGTTCTATCTCTTTCTTTTATGTTGTAAGTTCCAATCAACTTCCGTAATAAACACAGAATGACGTCACACGCATTTTGACAATTTGCTTGACATTGACGTAACATAATGACAAGCTAAGTTGACAATGGTAGAGCGTTTGCGGCTTTTTCGTGTGTTATATTTTTGTGTTATTTATTAGATTTGCGAATGTTAACTTAAACAAAGGAAGTTCGTAAATGAAGATGAATGCGACTAGTTTATATGTATCTACATCTCGTCTAATTATACTAGCTGACGCTGCAGATAAGTCTTCGTGGACGGATTTGTTTCGCCTGGTACCGTATTTACGACAATCTTTATCTTGCACTGTTTGCGGTAATTTATTGAAGGAACCGTATACGCCAACCACTTCAGGCTGCCAGCATCACGTGTGTAAAAAGTGTAAAGGTGGAAGGAAAAAACTGAAACCCTCGTGTAGTTGGTGTAAAGATTATGACAACTATGCAGAAAATTTACAATTGCGTGTTCTGCTGCAGTGTTACAAACAATTGTGTGAATATTTTATGGGTACGGAAGTGTATAAGATACTGTTGGAGGAGGAGGAGATCGCGGCGGGAGTGAACGGAGGGACAGTGGCCAGTTCTGGTTTGATAGATTTAGTGCAAGAAGGGGCTGTGTTTTCTGACGATTACAAGAGCACCCCAGGCTTATCGAAGTCTGCTTATAGCATCTTACCCTGTGTTTATACTAATTCAGCATCTACTCAGACGCAAGCGGCATCTACATCAAGCACAGAGACTAGATCTTCAAGTAAAGACTCCCCAAACTCGAGATCTGTCTCAAACGGGTCTCCAATGTATTCTGTAATGTATGCAGGCTCCGGTAATAAAATTACTATAAAGAGGAAAGCTGTTGATGAGACAGATAATGCTCAAAATGACCCACCTCCCCGAGAAAGCAAGGTAAATATGCTAAAAAATAGAATACATTAGGAACTTGAATGAAACATCCAATCTGTTGTTTGTTGCTCATTAAAAATATTTGCTCATTATGATGTTATATTCTTGACATACTATTTATAAAGACTAATACATATTTAAATTCTATTTTCAGTCAAGCCTAGGATTTAAGAAGCCTTCCAATCGGTCACGAAGTTCAGCAAGTAGTAAAAGAAAAGGTTGTCGTTGCGGAAATGCAACGGCAACACCAGGCAAATTGACGTGTTGTGGTCAACGATGTCCATGTTATGTTGAAAGTAAACCATGTACAGAATGCAAATGTAAAGGTTGTAGGAACCCTCACAGGCCTGATGGATTGAAGGTGAATCAAATACTACAAGTATGGTTTGGTTATTTATTTTGATATTTAGAAAAACACTATGGTCTTATCTAATATACCTTTCTGTTACTGGTAGGGGTATCCTGAGCATTTTGTGATGCTTCATAGGTAATTTATTAATCTCTGTAATATGACACACCACTTAGAGATGCTGCTAACCAATCTCTTGTGTCAAGGTTCCATATGACAAGTTTGTAAACCCACAAATAATTTCAAAGTGACAATTTTGCAACCAGCATCATGAAAACTTTCTTTCAAAACTAAAATACTTACTTTCTGTTCTTACAGGTTCGACCACATATACCTCAACTAACAAACCTGGAGCCCATACAGCTGACAATAAACAATCCAGACAGTTCACCATCATGTTCAGGGTCCATGGATAGCTTGGACACGGACACACTCACCATGGAAGCCATGGAGGAGTCTCTTAACTTCAGTTCTGATCTCAAGTCTTCTAATATTAAGGGTAAGGTGCAAAAAAGATATAAAAAAACATAGTGAGAGGCCCCACTTGTGCATTGCTTTGCCTTGTTTTGATTCTCCAGAAACATTAAAAACATTTTGTCATATTGAATACTTTTGCATTGCAAGGCAACACATCAGTGAGGGTTTCCATGTACATTTATCGCATTTTACTGTACTTTTAAGTCTTGTAGTATGTCTAACTCTAATCAAATTAAAATTATCTATTTCAGTATACTCCCACAGTCAATTACAAGAAGTATCAGCCTCTTTACCGGCAACAATAATGATGGATGAGGAGCTAACGGGTTCTCCTGATGATGACATGAGTTCACCGCATGATTACGCGCTATGCTCACCTCAAGAAGTAGATCCTGATGCTGCATCACCGCAGTCAGGAGGCACGCACGAGCTCACCAGCGACATCGAAGTAGATGCGTGACATCCACTGACAGTAGTGAGCGACTAGGAGTTTCTTAACCTGATTATGTTGGACCACTTAATGAGCAATATACACCGATCTGGACCTATAATGGGACTCATCGCAATGGTCCTGCTAGTCACTTGTGTGTCAAACATGCTCAGGTAACAGATCAGATTCTTATAGGAATTCATCCATCAGGTGATATACAAATTTTTCTATAACTTCAGACGCGTTAGCATATGCGTCGTGATTCATCCTGATGTACTGAGACATTGATTTGAGACAAAACGGTGTCAATTTTGGTCACGACGCGTATGCAAAGGCTTCAGATTTAAAAAGTGATATAAATGTTTAGTATTAGAATCTGCTAAGAGTCTCTTTTACCAGCACTGTAACGTAATTTATCTATCAAAAAGTTATAGATAGAGGAGAGAGGGGAAAATTACGGTGCTGAGCTATTGGTGAAGCTCACAAAAAACATCCACAGTTTTAATTTTTAAGCTACCTGTGAAATGAAATCTTAAAAATTATTTACAGAAACACCAATCAGATAAAATGACGTTTTGTCTCACATTCACATGTAAGCACTATTTAAGCTTGTATGAATTTTTTGTATGACTGTTAGATAAGGTATTTTTCTTTTTTATTAATTTGAATTAGGTAAGCTGTTTCGAAAGTGGTATTATGTAATTAATTCTTTGTAAGTGATAGGACTGATTAAAATCGTTTTAACAGTAAAAATGAAATCTGAGAATCTTGTATAAATGAAATGTTTTATATTGGGTCCATTGTTCAGTATGAAATAGAAACGATGAGTTATCCAGTAGAGTGGATATTTACTTAAGTAAGCAGCGTTTTCCAAAGCTTTTATCTATCTACTGCTTTTGGTAATTTAAAATATAAGTCTTGTAAATAGAAAACTTTTCATAATATTTAAATAAATCTATTTTATCAAGTCTCTGTAAGGGTTTAGATGTGATTAGATATTTGACATTTTGAATACTACACTGTTGGAGGTCTTCAGATATTGATACAAACAATTTTAGATGTTAAGTAGTACCAAGTAGGTAGTTTACGAAATACCAAATCAATAATTAATTTCTGAGACTAGAGCAGGAATTAAATAGTTTCATAATAAAATGCAATAATAGAATCGTGCAAAAAATACATGTTTGATTAAGATATTATATTAAGCAGAGTCTGTTATATCTACGTGCTGGTCACGTTACAGATAGAGATGTGGGGACCATTGGCTTGGTATTTCATTACTTTACAATGATTAAGTATCCAGAAATGATGCTATAAAAACGTGTCAGAATCTTACCAAGGAAGGCCAATTATCCCCACATATCCCTTCTTCGTGACCTTATGGCACCGAGATAAGATCTCTTATTATTAATGACCATTTGTATGCAGTCATCAAGGAGATACAAATAAAAGCAACTGTGATAGTGTCTGTTGGCTAGGACGTCATGGTTCGACATTTGCTGTTACTTTTTAAATTGGTGTTTAGGCTAAACCTCTCGAGTACAAATCTAATAATTGTGTAAAAACATACAATAATGTAATTTTTGCTTTAAATTTAATATTTCCTTAGGCAGATGGAATAAAATCGATATTTTTTGTTAATTTAGACTTTTATTTGGTAGATAAAAAATAATATGATTTTTAACTCCGCATCGTAGGTACCGCCGGGTGTTCTCCTCATTAAATCATGAATTTAAAGTAGAGTAATTAGTAAGTATCTTACGCATAGTTGTCAATTTGTATGAAATATTAAGCGATGGTCAGTTGACAAAATACTACTCATTTTATTTGTTACTTTTTATAGTCGGGGGTTTTTTAATTTTTTTTTTATTAATAACTTATTGCTTACATTTACTCCTGCTCAGCCTAACTCCATAGCATTTTCTCTTTTACCCTGCCGCCGCCGATTGGAATCCAGATGCCCGTGAAGCTATAAAACCTTTTTCACAGCAAATAAAAAATGTGACAGCTTCACAAAACAGTTGACTGCGCATTTTGACATTACCTTTTAAACCTGTTTACTACGTCTTATTTACTTTTTTATAAGGAAAATCGTGTAAGCTTTATTTGTTACTGCTCTTGTATTGTGATGTTGTTGGCTTGATGTCTCAATCGCTGGCGCGTAAGGCTCCAGCGAAGGGTGAGGTCCGCTCACGGGCGAGGGTGCCGAGCAAGGCGTCAGGCGATACCAATACGTCCAAACCACAGCAACCCGGAGAAAACCATCATCACCACCATCGGAGTAAGAACAAATTACCCAAAACTGTACGATACGACTTGGAAAATGCTCTTGTCGGGGTATGTAAAATATACGTCTGATTTGTTTCTTTTTTTGCTATTTTACCATCTAGATTTGTGACTACTGCCGACGCTGTCATTATTTATTTTCATTTGAGTTGCGTGTATCAAATTTTCTTGGATAATTAAATTACATACTTAACTAGAATAACATGTCTGGTAATTTAATTGCGGGCCTACCTTAGCTATGCAATGCACGCACCTATCTTACCATTGTTAACCGTTTATTTTGAAAATATTCCATCATATTAAATTCAAGAAACATTTTAGTTATGCGACGTATGGTTCGAAGATATCAAGCCACATCTCTTGCGGAACAACATAAAGGTGCACGTCCATGGCAGTAGATCGAACGCGGGTCATGCCAGTGGAAGCGACGCGGGAGCGGGAGATCAGCATGGTCGACCTCCTGTCGGCGCCCTCAGCTGCTCCCACCAAGACCCAGGTGCTGGCTTCGATGTACGAGGCTCGCTCCACCTCAAACTATCGCAATATACCTTACCTATTTAAGTTTTGGCTTACACATAATGGTGCATTTTATGTTGATGATTGAAGAACATGTGAATTATTGAAGTCTTCTCATTCAAGAAATGACGCTTCTGTCCCGATTTTACTAAATACTGTTCTGACAGTTTGGAAAGTGTTGACAAAACAAACCAATTTTGTGAGAAGGAGCGTACTTTTTTCTAACATTCATTTGGGGCCTGTTTGGTTTTTTAGATCAAATATAGAACAAAATTACTTCAACTCCAATAGTCTAGAATCAGCTATGGATAACTTTCCTAAACATCTGTGTGTTACTATCCATAATCTGAACGTAGCCTATTTCACACATTCTCGTATTATAAGCTAACCTTAAACACTTGCTCGGGTAAACAGCAGGCTCGGCGTCGAGCTGTGAGCTCTGCCGGCTCCTGTTCAATGCGGCCAACAGCATCGAGAGCGCAGTCTCGCAAGCCGCGACCGCCTCCCTTCAAGCTCCTGTCGCCTCTGCCATCACCCCCGAGAGCTCTAACACCACCGCAGGTTGTTCCTTTTTTTTACCAAACTTGTATTGGCTAAACGTTCGTTATACCTCGCCCCGTTTGAGGATACGTAGCTTTTTATGCAGATCATTTCTGGAACTAAGAAGTTATGTTTCTTTGTGAAAGATTTTACGGACCCATTTTAGCCAATACAAGTGATGATCACTATAAACGTCTGTTTGTAAGTGTAAAAGTGCGAGAGCCTTCTAGCTAATTGATCTATCAAATTTAGCAGGCGTGGGACTCAATATTTTATGTCTGCTGTTAATTATGACTAGGCAAAACGACTTTACAGATCCGTCAACGAAATTATGAAAACAAGATCACTGTTCCTACGATGTTGGAGTATCCTCGACGCACTCACAGGGTGCACGGTACTCGTCCCCCGCGCCCCGGTCGTCCACTATATACTCTTAAAGAACTGTGTAGAACCAACAGTGTCTCTACTCCACTCATCCCAAACCAAGAAACCTTTCCTACGATGTCGTTAAACATGGTAAGTTTCACTTTTAATGGCTAAGTACGTATCTATTCGTATGCTTTAATAAAATGCGGGTTCAGAATAAAGTGTTCACTTAGGTCTAGGTACTTATCGTTACTCCATGGCTCTGTCTTTAAGAGTCCCCTTGTCGCCCTCAGAATATAACCCCAAAGACGAGGGACGTCTCGACGCAGACGGAGGAGCCATGGCCGCGTTTTATGAAAAAGCCTCGACTGCGCCAGTCGGCATCCGCAACCCATAAACGACACAATTCGCCTGACACAACCGCAACAACAATATCTAATAATAGACATCAATTAATATCGCAACTCTGCCGCCATCTACAGCCGTCGAAGGCCCAGCTTCGCAAGAAACAGTCCTCTTCTACCCTTCCCTCTATATCTGGCTCCCGTCCACCAAACATTATACCTCCGCTTTTCGAAGATGCAAGTATTATATTTCTAATTTTTTAAGGTCTAGGGACAGGAATTCGTTTTTTATTTAAGTTAGCTATTTTCTTAATGACGTTACTTATAAATAATTATGTACCTAAGTGGAAAGGCAGGGCTTTTGTTAAGTTTATGTTTATTTTATTCGGTTTTAACAGTTGTGTAAGAAAAAGCTGGATTATTGAGATGGATTCAGTGCATTAACGTTCAACTTATTTCCAGGATATTAACGATCTCTTAGATGAGGCACAGGATAAAAATATAGCTAAAGTATTTAAAAACTTGAAGAGAAAACGCAACCGGCTTATGAAACTTACATCAATGAAAAATGTAGTTGTAAAGAAAAAGCCGCCTTGGAAATAATTTTATAGAAAATCAAACCGTTTGTGTAGGTAATGAAATTGGGATCCAAGGGATCGTTTCAATTTTATTTTCTTCAAAAAGTGAAAGAAAGCTGTCTATTTCTTAATTTATATTTATGTCTTTATAAGTTTTAGTATATCTAATCAATACATGGGAAAAACGCAGCAATGCCTTTTATTTTATGCACTTAAAATTCGTATGAATTACTTACGTAGGTACTATGATCGAAGGTAGTGTGAACTTATATTCTGAAGCTAGCCTTTGTGAGCAACACGTGGGAGACTCATTATTTTGCTCAAAAACTTTCTTTGTTTGCCAGATACGACACAATAACTTATTCTTCACACACTTTTCCCTCGAATTTCAAGTTTTTCTTAAAGATTGTGGTATAGATTTAAACACCTGAACAAATATAAAGAGACCACACTCATTCACCGTTGAGGATTTATACAAATAATAAACAGGAACTTACTCACACGACAGTTTTTAATTGGTATACAACTTAGGACTATTTCCTTACTTACGACTCTTTACAAAATTACAACAGACGTATCGACTAAAAGGGGCAGTACAGGAGTGCTTTTCACACAAATAAAATAATTTACAAAACAGTCGAACATATACATCACGCTCATTAAATAACTTATTAAATAGCTCACACGTCTCCGGGCTTCGATCGCGACCGCGACAGCGCCTACGCCGCCCGGCCGGGGCCGAAACACGCACGCTCTTTGGATCCGAGAAGAGTTTATGGAACGTCCTCGCGTCACTCGCGCCACTCTAACGCTCACTAATTCGCATGCTTCACGTAATCCGTTTCATAGTATGCGGTGCCGGCGTGAACTCCCTTCCTGTCGAGTGCGCGCACACGCACAAAGAGGAACGCGGCCACCAAGGAGGCGACCACCAACACTAGCAGCAGCATCACCAGACCCGCTACAAAGGACGGCACCGACATGCAGATAGTTTCAGGGTCGCTCGCCGGAGACTGGATCACCACAGTCTCGTTGCCCGCGGCGTTGTTTAGCGCGAAGTTTACATCACCCGGAGCCACCACTTGAATGGTACGACTCGTGTTTACATCTGTCATTTCTTGAGCATCGCGCTTGTATATGCGCGTATGGGTGGAGGTTTCCCGTCGCCTTCTCGCACCGACTAGTCTCTCGGGCAAGTCTTCTACTGATCGAGGTCTGCCTCCGAGAGTAGCGAGGTTACCGTGGGCTTCATCTTTTCTTTTTACTGTATTGTATATTCCTCGGCGACCGGGAGGTGGCGGAGGTGGTAGGTTGACGTCGTCTTCTTCGCGCGTCGGTGCCGGTGACGAGGGGCTGGGGGCATTGGGCGTTGAAGAAACCTGCGCTTGTGGAGGCGGTACGGTGTCATCTCGCTTTTCAGAGAAAGATCCGGTGGCGTCTGCGGGGTGTCTGGGGTCGGGGAATGCCGGTGGTACTCCATATTCTGCATGTGGGGAAGGTGGCGGTGGGCCATACTCAGCGTGAGGTGAGTTGGGGACTCCATATTCTCCGGCACTGAGAGTATTGCCACCTAATAGAGGTACTCCGTAGTCGGCTCCGAGACCGCACTTGGGCTCAGGACAGTTATATCTGCATACTTGAATGACGCATTGGAAGTGTACGTTCATTGAGTCTGGGAATTTGAAAGCTTGGAAGTATGCAAATGACACCACGGAAGCCGATGGGCCGAAGTTCTTTATTTTCTGGAATTTACTCATAATCTTAGGTCGTACGACGCAACCGTATTGGTCAACCAATTGGATGGGAGCGCGTTTTCCGTCGTGAGCTACACAGTTTCGGACGAGCATGTCGAATTTGTTTTCGTCATCCTTTATAGCAAGAACCATGGTCATTGTTTGACCTATTTTGACTATGCCGGACACTTCGGAAGCCCAGGGGCCCTTTCCTACTTGTATTTGCATCCAACACTGCAGGTTGTCGCCGAGAAAGTTTGCAGTTACGGCGTGCAACATATCTACTTGGAAAGGCCTGAACGTGACGGCTTTTTCGTAGAAATCGTACCACGTACAACGCAGCTTTCTTGCTTGATCCCAAACTTCCTGGACGTAAGGGTCATATTGGACAATAATAGTATTTTCGACGTAGGAGCCGCTAGGAGTCGGACTGCCGTAAGTAGCGACATTGTGATTGGCTGAACTTGACATTCCACAGCTGTTGAGGAAAATTTCAAAAGTCGCGCTTAGGTGACCGGTACCAGGTTTGAGATGCATACAGTGAGGGTCACTGTAAAATCCTTTAGAGAAGATCATGCCGTAGAAGGGTCTGTCGAATTCGATGTTCACACGCATGTGAGTCTTCTCACATTGTACTTGTAAATGCTTTATCTTTGGACTGTCGGGTGTGGCGAGAGGCCAAGGATCATCTGTGTGGGCCGGAGGCAGGGGCGGGCCGTAGCCGCCGCCTGCTCGATGCTCTAGTGGTAACGAAGCTGAATCCACTGGGGGCTCGCATGTTGCATCCTGGAAATAAAAATAAAATCATAATTACATTTTATTTCAAATAGTTTGATTCTAAATGAGTTTTCTTATAATCTTCTAGAGCAAATGCAAAGCACATGAGCACATTCCTTTACGCGTCGCAGTCTAGTTGGCGCCACGCGAGCGCGCACGGTACGCGCAGCCCCGGCCGCATCCCGCGAGCTCCGCAACGTTCTTGCCCACTTTCTACACTGATGGATAGCTCGCGCGAGCAATTATAATATTAATCAGCGCAATCATACACCGAGATGAGTTCTGAAGCTGCTTTCACGATTTACTCTTTGTGTAATGGTTGATTTGCAGATGTGGAGGCAGAAACTTAGGCTGCGATATATTGTTAAACTTAGTAATGCTACTTAAAGTAGGAGTGGGCAAGTTGTGTTATGAAGATCGATGGCCATAATTGTGGAGTATATGTAACAGGTTTCCTTATATGGGTTTTTGTTATATGGGGTGAGAGCTGCGACAGGTACAGCGAGTAAAGTGTAAGAATAGCTGCAAATGGCACGTAGTCGGTCCCTACGGCGCGTACGCTCGCGTTTCTAACCGGTTAGAAATTACCCACTGATCGAGATTGTCAGTTGCGGAAGAAAACACCGGACCTATAAACACGCGCAACACGATAACTAGAGCTTTCTTTGGCAGTTGTTTAAGCGGAAAACCTCAGAGCTTTTACTTTGGTCGCGCTGTTAAAATTCCATCGAAGGTGTCGATATTCCAGTAAGTACTCGTACCCACGGCGAAAATTAATACATGTACCTATTTCTCTGGTACGGTACTTACTGTATCCTGTAATCTCCAGGTGCATATGCATTAGCCTACATTTTGATGAGACTTAAATATAATGACAGAATAAAGAAACTCACTTAATTTAGTAAAATGGAAAATATTTCACAAAAACTACATAAAAAGCATGTCATCATCAAGATTACTATTGCGATAGATTGAGAAAATTTGAACGCGAGCGTATGAGTCAAAGCGCGCATGCGCGAGACAGGTGCCGGCGCGCAGGTAAAAGTATCCGCCTCAAACCACATCCGCTTCCCACCTAATTCTCAGATTTACTGATATATAACACCCTATCGCGGATTACTAGCCGTGGTATGTATTTCTAAATCTAACGCGATTGAATACCAATTTAAAAAGTATGCTTTGTCCAAAAAAACTGTTAAAAAATTGTTCTTTTTAGTTTAGGTTTTTAATTAACTCCGATAATATAAATTAACGCTAAGACACTGAAATTATAAAACTGAATGAATAAAGAAAATGCGTTTATTTAACTCTCTAACTTTACGAAATAAGACCTAGTTTTAACTTATCTGACTCTAATAATATAATTTATGGTCTTCCTTCCTTTTCCATAACCATACTAAAGTAATAGATAGAGAAGATTGGGTTTTATATGTTACAATTAATATCTACAAGCTATTTATTTTGAACGAGGCACTTTTGTTATGAAGCGAATTTTTAAAACCTTATTCTGCAACCAAACGTTAAATAAATTGTTATTTTAGTACTTATTTACAAACGTAACTTCTGTCAGATAAGTAATTTAATGTGATATTGTGAAACTTTATTGATTGGCTGTTATTTTGGAGCATTTTCTCTCAATAAATCATCAATCTGGAAAGTGATCTGATCGATAATGATGAGAGTACTAGGCATATTATAGCCCGGGGGTTCTTACATAAGGCAATATTCATGTTTGTGAAGCCTATGTACTACATACCTACAGAATTGGTACACCAGATGAAAGTTGTTTAAATGAGTGAGAAATGAGCAGAACCGGATTTTTGTTTGCGCTAACGCCGAGTCCTAACAAGGTCGATGTTATTTATGTTTTTCTGGTAATTTGCATCTATTAAGATGCGTCCTTTTTGATGACTAAGAATTTTGTTGTTTAATGCTGCAACGCATTCTAGAATATCATTCATTCTTCAAACGAATTCTTTTTTAAGTACTACTCATATTTTCTTCCAAAACTTGTTTTTCTTAGATTTCGTAGCGTAAATTATATCAAACATGAAGAAACTTCAAAAGTCTATTTAAAGGAAAAGAGTTTCGCATTGCCGTTTATTAAAAAAAAAAAAAAAACAAATAGGTGCCTAGTTTGTACCTAATTAAAAACTGGATCTTCAGACTTTCCGGAAAGTGTTCTCAAAAGACGACAGATGTTTAAAAAGATGGTGTCAATGGTAGTCTCACAGGCAGTGCTGGGACGTGGGAACTGTGTTTCAGGTGCGTGAGTTATCAGATGGAGCGTGAGGTGAACTCAACCTGCTTACAAACAGACTGATAGCTCTTCACACTAATTGAGTTGTTCCAGTGTTATCCGTAAGGTATTGTTTACACGGGTATAAAGTTGCTTGTTTACAACTTCTTCTTTTTAGTTTCGTTCAGTTTTTGTTCTATTTTAAGGAATTGTTTTAAGTAATTTTAAATATTTAAGTACCTACAAAGAGCAATCTAATATATTTTTAAATCGAAGTTTATTATTATACATCATACTTTCTTAAAAGATTATTATACTCGGTACAATGCTAAATTCTTGTTTACTCAAAAAATGCGCAGGGCGCTCACAGTTAATATGAAACGTAAATCTTAATTAAAGGTGAATGTTGCGAAGATAAATGTGAAGTAATTTGCTTTAACCGCCGGATTAAAAGTAAGCCATTTGTCAAATCCGTTTTTAAAGATATCAAATTTCCGCTAGGTATTTTAACTAGAATTCGTGAGAATTAGTAGGCCCTCTACTTTGGTCGCCTACTTAACATCTAGTGAATGTTATTTGTTCTTTTTAAAGGTTAATACGAAGCGATAGAAAGCGGCGTTCTTAAGAAAAGAATTTGTATATGCAGAATTTGAGGACAAATGATGCGCCATAGAAAAGACATCAACGGGATGCAAATAAATAGCTAGGTACGAAAAAATTGTTTATTTTATTTTCGAGTATTTAAAAAAAATCTAGATAAGTTAAAATAATGCGTTTTTAACTTAAATTTTAAAAAAACATTATTTTAAGTTACTTTTAACTTTAATCTAACTTTAATAGATAACTTAAATTTTTAAAGTTAAAAAAACATTATTTTGAAATAATGCGTTTTTCACTTTAAATAAAAATTAAAGTTTCAAACTTAAACATAATAACAGTTAGTAATTGGTATATTAAGCTTTCGTTCAATACGACACAGCTGTCGGTGTAATCGGTGGGCAAACCGTGGCGGCGAGTGCGCCGGCGGTGGTACTACGTAACTCTCATGAACTTGACCCGTGAAGGGCTTACTCGTGAGCACTTTCCCTCTTGAGAAAGCATTTTGCTTGTATGGAAATGTAGTTAATGTGCACTTGAATGGTACTAGCTTTGTGACTGCCACTGCGCACTGCTTGTAATCCGGAATTAAACTACATTTGTAAAATATTTTTGTAATTCTTTATAATTGAGTATTTACCTATCCTTTATGCATTAATTCTTTAATTTAGCCTGATTGATGTTATAGGATTAATTAATATTAGTTGTGAATTGTAATAAAAACAATTGATATCTTATGTCGATGCTTCATTCAAGATTTTTAACTTCCTCCTATCTACTGATTGCGTTTAAGATACTTGGCTTTTTGTCATCCGACTTTCCAATAGCCATGACAAGTTAAAAAAGGCTCACACCATGAGTTTGACGTCTATATATGGCAATATTGGAGTGTAAAATGCTAGTACAATCCCGCTAATTCGTGTTAGAAAGCAATTCGTCATAGAAAGTGCAAACGGAATCGCTTTCGTTTGTCGAATGGATTTTTGTACGTAAACGGTATATTATGAGTACAATAGTATTGTCTGTTGGTCGTAGATTGATCTGTTCTACTCACAATGGGTGCTAAAGGTGATTGATTACACGCCTGCAACCTGCTTGTCACACAATTAAGACAATTTCGTCTGGTTGGTTTGGTTTAGTCTCTGATTTTGTTAGATGGAGCACCTCTATTTCTTTGTAAAACTTAAAATTATCTTGATCTTGAAAATTTAGCATAAAACAATTTAGTTCTCAGTACACTAACGCATCCACATCTAAATAAGATATTAGGTACTTGCACAAATATTTTAAATTATTTTACGACTGAACTAACAAAATTTAATGTTGTCTAAAAACATATTAATACAGATTTTTCGATGATTGAAAGTAATTGAATCAACTTTCAATTTTAAGACTAATTCAATTAATCGCGTTGTTTAGCCAATTAAGAATGATCGATGAAGTATTAAAATTTAAAGCGGCGTGTAGATTTCAACTGACCGATGATCTATCTGGTAATCGATCAGCTTGCTGTCCGATCAATCGATAATGATCACGATTCTAAACGTAATCGCTGCCGTAACCTTTACAATCGCATTTATAGTTATCTAGCTTTTGTAAATAATGGTCAATGGCAAAAATGAAATCGACAGATTGCATCATTGGCTTACAAAGCTGCAAATTTTTACTCTAAGTGAAAGTAAAATGAAAATAGCATTTTGGCGGTCAACGACTCGCCGTAACTTCCCGCGGACCATGCCTTCTTTTCAGTCGAGTAATTTGAGAGTCGCGTTATGCAAATTGCGTGTCACGAGATATTGTTTCCGCAAATACTCTTTGACATGGTTTTGATTAAATTTTCTAATTGAATAGGTAAAGGAAATTTACAAAATTCATGCAATTGATACATAAGTATTATTTTAATTTCAGACGGATTTTAGGTAGAAGAAACCTATTTCATTTAATTATATCAAATTGTGATAAGTAAGTATAGTTTCGGCTCCATGAGACAATAATCGAGTATGAAGTTCTTTTTTTAATTTTTTTGCGTTTATCTTCATTTTTCAATCTACCAATATGGCTAGTTAGTTATGCGCTTTTGCAGTTAGCTTCCAATAGTCCGCTGTTTTGTGGATGTGCTAACGGAATCATTAGCCTACTTGTGTGGATCGCGAGCGGAAAAAGCTGAATAATGTAGAAGCAGTGTGCTCGTGCGCACCAGCACTGTTCTATGCATCATAAAATGCAGAATATCAGTTATTTTCGAGTTAATCGCTACGCAAGGAGATTGTTATCGCATAATAATATTTATGGTTTCTTTTCTAGTGCCGCTCTCTGGACATTACTTTTTATTTTACGCACCTATTTCAGAACGGATTAATTATTTTAATTTATTTATTCGTTTACAAGTTAATTGAAATGAATTAGGGAATTTAAGATAGTTCTACTTCGGTCAATATGTTGGTCAAATCTACGTCAAGGTTGTGGAGCCGGTCAATCGCCAGAGTGGCCTGGTAGCACCATTGCATTTAGATAACATTTTTGTGATACATTAATAAGATAGCTCACGTAGCAAAGTTTATACAATAATTAATTTTTTTTAACGTATTTCTTTTCTCGTGATACTTTTTTCAAAATCCGAATAACGTTCGCGAATGTTGGAATCGCATTTAAAACTGCATCAGGGTGGACGGTTAGGTGATGCAGTTAGGCTGAATGAAGATCAACGGTAATACTGATCACTGCATTGGCCATTGGTCGCGCCGATTACTAAACTAATCTTAACTCGACTTACTTATAAGTTTTATCTATTACATTAGACACGGTTAAATGCCTATTGTCTGACAGTCGATTTGTTTTCACAGTTATGTATAAAGTATTAATTTTTTTTCTAAAACTTAATGCTAAAATAATCCGAAACACCTATGCACAACTAAATTCATCTCGTGAGAAGATCATTAAAAAGTAATCGCATTAACCTTCATTCATAATAAAATCTAGTACGGAATGTGCATAATATGCTTTACAAGAAATTGCTTGCTTTTACTGCATACATACTTAATAAAGATTTTTTAAAATAATTTGAAGTAACTAATTGTAATTAGTATTATTTTAATTCATATTCTGATACATGAATGTGCTTCTAAAAAGATGAGTACTGACCTGCAATAGGAGCGTCGCGATCGCCAGCAGCAGCCTGGTCCTCTTCATAGTCACAGTCCAGCGTCGGCCTGCAACCAATGAGACTGTTAGAGAAGCACGATAGGCCGCGCGGGCGGCGGCGCGGGCGCGGCGTGCATGGCTACGACTGCGGCCGCGCGCTGCGCCCCCCACTAGCGGGCCCCCACATCCCCTCCAACCCCCCCTCCTGACCCACTGACCGAGTGCAGCGCCGGACGGAACTGCACCGGTTGCATCTTTCACTGATGCGCTCCCGTTGTGCCGGGACGCGCGCGGCCTTCACCCCGCCGCGCAAGGTCGACATTTATTTGCAATGTCGAGCTAATTGATAACCCGCTCCGTTTCGCTTACTGCCGACTGCAGTTCAATGCTCGTAGCTACAGCGTTATTGTGGGCGGACATAGATACGTAATGTTTAATGTTCTGAAACGATCTTTTTGCTTTCTCTGGATTTTATTGTTTCCAGTATTCAACATGTAATCAACTTTATAATTTTGAATACTTATTCACACAGAGGCACACATTGCCCACCTAAGTACTCTGCTCATAGCTTACAATTTTTTTATTACTATTATCTAAACTGTATACTTATACCTACTTAAAATATCTAATTATGATGTTTCTTTAAAAATCACAAGGTCGTTCAAAGCCCCTAACACGATTTGACGAAATTCAAGTTCAGTAACATTTCCGAGAGAGCAGGAGAAATTTTGCTACATTATAATAAATACGTATAGCTAATCGTAATGTTTATTCATAGTTTACGTAACCCAACATCATATAATGTCACCAACGTTAGGTAACAGAAATCTAATTTAATTAACATAAAGTTATATCAGAGCATTTCTCCTTATATAATGTCTTTCTCCAAATAAACTTTTCCAACTACTTTACAAGCAAAAGTGTTAATTTTTAAGTACTTACAAACTTAGTTACTTTAAAAATTTTGCCAATTTTATTGCTTATAACGTTCTTACATCTTGAGCCTCATGCAAAAATACTCTTGAATTAGGTACATTCGAAAATACAATATGTATTAACTTGGAATATGATAGAGGTAACTTCTACATAGAAATTGTATCTAATTATATCTACTAGAAAAGTACAAGAACGCCGCTTGTCACTTTGATTAGGTCTAAAAAATTTTAACATTTTAAAGGCTAGTGTTGAGATGAGTCGCATGTTGCATGTACCAGCGTGCGACATGTCGCCACGCAGTGCAGCATGACAGAGGCGCGCGGCCGCCGGCGATTTCACCCCAGACACTCGATCGTTGTTAGAAAGTTCCATCTGTCGATTCGAGAATATACACGACTGCGAACCGTTAGATATACGACAAGCCACACAACTAACTAATGAATTGACTCGCTATACTAACTAATATCCTCCGGTAAAACTCTCCCTTTGTTTTGAGACGATATGCTATCGCAAATAATAACGAATCTGAAGTATACTTAGTCCATGCAGATAGGCTTCTGATGTATATTATGTTTCCACAAACCAAATGCTTTCTTTAGTAGGTTTAGTCGGGAGGAAATTAGAGAACATTTTTATATTGCTGAAGAACTAAATAAAGTTGCTTATCCATTGATCTTAATAGCACATAGCATGTTCAAATTGTTAAACTCAAACCCAATTTAAATCTGTGCAAAATTATTAGTCATTAGCAAAAGCAGACGTTAGCGGGCCTCAGCACTCTCGTGAGATAGACGGTTGGCATTTTTTATCGGCTGCACCCACCTGCCTGTAACTGGGCTGGCAGCTAGTCGCGTGGAAGAAAGCGGCCCTCGGGCATTTTCTATTTTCATGTAATCTGCGGCGATATTATAATAATAGACTGTGTGGTGCTGGTCTGGCGCAATTAAGCGTCTCCGACAAGAAACGCGACGAAACTGGGACGAGAGCCGCCCAATCGGATTCTAACCATATAACCTTAAGTGGGTGCCACCGCTGCCGGTACATTGCTCACCGCATTACACGCCCTGTTGCGGCTTCCTATCCACTCTATAAACCATTAAGTTAGTTTTTTTTACTTAAGTACGAGAAAAACAGAAGAAAGTTTTCAATCAATATTTTTGAGAAAATATTAGCGCGCGTTGATGTCTTTTGTATAGAATATCGGGGATCGGTCGATTTAATAAAACCGTTCAATTAAAACGGCACTATTTTCCTGTTTACTTTCAAACTGTTTAACAAAAAGCTCATTAAAGAGTGCGTTCGAATTTTACGTAATTATAATTCGCCTACGCTGCCGCCACCGTCCCGCGCATGCGTCACTATAATCTCATTGAGTCCAACGTATTACTTCGTTAACTTTTCATTTGGTTCAAAACATCTTCTTTCATCGCGCGTGCCTGGAGGGCTTACACGTACCGATTAGTCAGCAGCCTCCAGCCTCCTTGATTGCTCTGTCAAATCGCGCCAGGCGTGGACATGGTCATTATTTTCAACTACAATTTAGACGCGCATTGATCAACGTCCAGTCATGAGTGAAAGCTCGCTAAATGTCGCTCTTAATTTTGGTAATATTTTAACATTAATCGTCGGTGATTGGGTAACCGTTTTACCTTCGAAATGAAACAAGAGCAGCTGCGTATGATAAATAGTAACTCATGAGAGTTTTATTGGCGAATATTTCTTGTAGCGTTACGAGCGGGTCATATCTGTCAACGCTCTATTGTGTATCTTTAAAATATAACAAAAACGAGCCTCAAGAAAGCATACTAAGTTTGATGCACTGAAGTTTCTATATGAAGAACTAGATGAATATAGCTGTATTAGGCTTTGGGTTCCAATAAACTATAATTAAATCTCGCTCATGGCGATCTAAAAAACCAAACATGACTAGCAACTAAACCTACACAACTTTCGTTTTCTGTCTGCCTCTAATCTGCAAGTCAATTCAGTTTCAATCGACATTTTTCTTATTCTTTGCAACAATTACCAAGTTGGAATCTGTGGAGTTATTATAAGTAATGATGATATACTTTCAAATAAATTGCGTATAACGCGCTGCTATTATTAAGTTAAGACTACTAACTGTTTAAAGCGAAGAAGTACCTCATTATTTATTTTGATTAAATTAAACGCTGTATTCAAGTCATTTGTACAGGTGTGCTGTGTAGTTGCCTAAACTCTATTTAAACTAGATTTTTAAATCGTTACGAGCAAGTGAAGGACCATAAAATTTACTTTTATCATGTTGGTACTATGATTAACGAACGCAGCTAAGATAATAAAAACAGTTATGTATTTCAAAGTGAAAGAATGCGGGACTTTAAGACGCATATTTGAACATATTGTTACAGGATTTTGTTTCAAAAAAGCTTTTTAGAGCCGGTATCGAAATTACAAAATAGTTAGGCGTAGGCACGCGCGTAGAAAGGCGCCGAGTCACGAAATGCAATTACGCGGCGAGGGACCGGCTGCTCGTCGGTATCTAGCATCACACCTCATCACCATTGTCTTCAAACGATACCAAATAAATTGCTCCAAGAAACAATGACCCAAAGGTCAATAAAAAATACAAGAAGCGAGACTCAAATTGGGTCGAACATAAATAAAAAGAAGACATAGTTTGATTTCCTTTTCGTAACGATATGATCATTAATATCAAAAATAGATTATTAACCAACCATAAGTAGGTAATTTTGAAATGTCAATAGTATCTAAATTTTATGACTTGAAATAAATGGAAGTTTTGCTTTTACCACATAGGTATAAAGCTACTACCTCTCCGTGCCCAAGAATAAATCTATATTAAAATGATTGAGTTTATTTAGAATTGCAATATTTGCCTTCGGAAATGTGTTAATTGTATCCGTTTGTTAATTTATGTTCAAGAAAGCGTTTATGTTAAGTACTCAAATATAAAAAGATAAACGTAGATAAATCTGAACATAACTGCACACACAATATCACTATAACTGCAATATATTTCAGCACACGTAACTATTTACTGTGACAGGGTCTATAAACGCCACTGTTTCCTCTTTCCTTTATTTTAATTCACGGTTATTTAAATACTTATCACCCTTCGTGATTTCTATATATTACACTTGATATTTTTAAATTTAGATTCTTCATAATGGACTCAATACTTATTTATTCTAGACCACGAATAAGATGAAACAGAAGCACTACAGCGAATCCGTTTAGATACGCCATTTAATTCTCGAATGCAACAAGTTATTAGGGTAGAACGGGTTTTTGCAGAATCCGTCTTAGTTTCATTCTAAATCGCTTTACTGGTGCTATTAAAATAGCTGCGGCTTATAATTAAACATATATAGTACCGGATTACTGCTACGTTTCACTTTTACTTAGCATGATATTTATATTCAAAATTATATGTCATTTTGTAGATAAACTTTATAATTAGTTTAAGCCTAATAAACTTAAAGCAAGTTTATATGAATCACCAAGCATCATAATTATAAATAATGAAATGGAGGTTTATTCGAGCATTATACCTTCAGAGTGATTGATATACGGGTCTATTGAAAGTAACGCAAACGTGAACACAAATTACGAATGAATGACTACTGTGAGATGTTTGCTAAGTCACTTTCGGCTCTGATTAGTTGCGCGAGTGCCACGACTTTTAATTGGCTGGTAACGAGCTGAAAGTTTTGCTTAATTAATGAATGGGACGGCCCGGGGTACGACTTCTCTTCTCCATTATTCTCCAAACGTCAGTTGTTAGAAAGTGAACGTGGAAGACTAAACAAGCAGGGCTTGTCAATAAATGTTCCAAGATAAAAGTTTAAATGACAGAAACTTTTGATTCCCAACGTTAATTTACTTGGTAATAAAGGATAAAGCTCACGTTTCTGACATTTACCATCTCGTTATCTGCCCATATCATCTACTTGCAAAATACGAAAGCGAACGAATCTGAAACATCAACGGATATGCAAATGGTAAGTGAGCAAATTCCTGCCCACGGCTATCTGAATAATAAATTGCGATGTAGAAAAGTAATTTGAATGATTTCGCATACGTAACATTACGTTCCAATAAGATTTCTCTCGATTCATTGTTCGGAAAACGTAAAAACGGAAAATTATTGGACTCTATTGAAGCGTTTCCAAGAAAAGGCACGAGTTTATAACGTGCGTCGCCTCAATAATACAGAATATACGTGAATTAATCTAGCCGCTTCCATTGTATCAAGCAGCTTTCATTTCTAATGAAAAACGTAAATCGCTATTTTTATTGTGTACTTTAATTCACTGCAATTTCACTTATTGGGTCAACGCTCTGCTTGTATCAAGATAACCATTGTTATGATTTCCCATGTGCGGTGACGGCTAGATTGATTAAGTGCCAAGTATGTGGTAGAAAATTAATCAACCGAATGTCTAAGTTGAGTAATTAGAGGCATTATTTAAAGATATCGCTCGTTGAAAAAAGTTTCTCAGCGCTCAAATGCTTCAAATTTTTGATCTTATCACTAAATGAAAACTAGCAACCGAATTCTTCAAACGCCAAAATCTTTTTCAGACAGATAATGCCAAATATTTTATCTTCAGCCAAAAATGTTACGAATATGTGTCTTAATCTGATTCCTATAACCAAATTTTACTCGCACTACCTCGATACAAAATAAGCAAAACTGAATACTGTATAATATAAATAAACGAATTATGTAAATTAAATTAGAGTACAAAGTGTCCAACGAGACATATTTAGTACACACTTGCTTATCACACATTGTGTGTGACGTATCTATTAGGTGATCCAATGAAGAGCGTCGAAGCTCAAGGTTACCGCAACACTTTCTCCCGCGCAGTTCGTTGCTCTCCAAAATCTGCACCTCCTATCAATGGCAAGCCTCGAAGCCTTTGAGCATCTCCTATTCAAATTTCAACCAAAATTTTACACAATAGAGTCTAAATCCCCCTGTGCAGCAGCCGTAGAACCACCAAGATGCTATCCGTTGACGTTTACGTTCAATGCCCGTGTTAATGGTACCGAGAAACATATCGTGGCCCACTTTCTCTTTTAAGCGTAGTTTGTCTCTTTCGCAGAGGTCGAATTTAAATCTGAGAGAGGGAGAAGTCTGTATGGAAGATGCTTCTGAGGCTAAGCTCGCTTTCTTTGCCGCACTTGGCATTGAAGGTGCACAAAATCCGGTAACTTTCTTTGGCGCGTTTGAGGAGATCCGCTAGTGCCGCCGCCGCCGTCACCACTTCGCTCCGTCTCGCTACAATTAGTTGATCTTTCATTTGTTACGCAATTGTTACCTTATCTATCGATTGAGTAAGAAAGCTATTTAGAAAACAAATTACTGATTTGTTTGTCAGTTGTATAGCAGATTATACGCACATTAATTATGATATCAGTGACAATTTAACTTTTTATTTTTCAATTAAAGAGGTTATACCCAAGTAGTCTGATTTATACATTTAAAAAGGAAATCTTATTCTACACCCATACCCTTAACAAAATTGTGAATTCCTACTTCTAATAATGCAGTAATTAGTACGTAAACATTTTACAAAGTATCACAGTAAAGTTGATTCGACATGATTACTACAGCTATCAAAGCTTTCAATCATAAAGATATAAAATGTTATAAAAAGCCACTTTCACACCTTACCCGAGGCGTTTACGATGGAGGCTGTCATGTCGCCTGTAATGGCTCAGATTAAAATATTAGCTACTGTATAGACTGTGTACTGGACAAGCCGGTCATGTGTGAAGTGAACTGATATTAAGTGATTCGCAAACTGATGAGCAAAAAATATTAAACTCAATGTTGTAGACATACGGTTTGAGATTTAATTGGCTTTGATTTAGATTAGATTATATTTAAACATTGTACCATATTTAGAGAATTATGATCATTATCGCAATTTTAAGTGTGATTAAAATTATTATACTACAATTTATAGACAAAAAACGAGCTTTAAAAACAGATGTGAGTTTTGAAAAAACCGAATACTAACTAACTCATTTTTTGGTTTTGCATGAAGTAAAAAAACTCCATTGTAAGTAATTTGTTAACGTTTAGGTACACCACAGAGCACCCCTACACATATTGGAGAAAATGTATTTATTTCGTGTCGCAAATCTGATATCAAACAAGCATTGAACAAAAACTATCCCACAAAAGCACTTATTAGTCGAGGTCAATTGATCACATCACAACGATAAAATCGTTTTATTATATTGTAAGTAGCGCCTCTTAATCTGATACGACAGCTCCATTACACGATCCAATAAACAAGGAAATATAACGCCACAAAAGAACGTTTTAGAACACTCATTAGCAGTACTAATAGTAATTCAAATGGACTTATTTATGACTGCGTATCTTTCCTTTTAAATTAAGGATAAACAGTTAGTTAATCATGTAGAAATAGAAAATAACTAGCTAAGTTATAAGATTCTAGTGTTGACGCTTTTATAGTATCAAAGATTTTTGATAGCTCCTTTTTCTAAAATGGTTTCTTCCGAAGTTTTAATACTTACAATTTATTTGTGATAAGTTTAAGTAGAAGATCGATAAAATAAACGTCTTTTATATTTCTCGCAATAAACAACAGCCTACTGCTAATAAATTGGTTTATGCAAATGAAACTGTTAAGTCTATATTGTCATTCTCTTTGTTTGTAAAGGAAAGCAGATATGTCGGTCCATTCACCGGATGACCCAGCAATACATGAAAAATGTGAGACATACAAACTTGGGTGGAGCTATTTGTTTTAAGGAGTTAATGAAAGTGTGGAGGAATGTATTATTGGAACCGGTTTAAAATCAGCTAACGTCTTTAAAATCCCCTTATTTGTAGACAAGAACCACCTTATCGATCCTGTTCTGTCTCTCCAAGTAAACATAGCTTACATTCAAGTAATATCTATCCAGATTTCCCTTATTTACATAGTGGAGTAAATTGTATCAATGAGCTAGGTGCCAAGGTACAGCCGTGCGAGTGACCGACCGGCTCGTCTCTCAGTAAATTAACGTTGGTGCAATCATGGGCAGTGTCACGTTAGGAGCAGCTTCCGTATCTCTTAGAAATTGGCCCGGTTTACCAAGAAAATTGCCTTATTTGCATGTTGACGGACCGGGAGAAAAGTGTATCGGCGCCATATCACCCTTCCCTTAGAAAATCTTGTTTGACATGTGTATGATCCGGCCTTTCATTATAAAGAACATTTTAACCGCAGCTTTCGTTGCCATACTTGGCAGGTGTGGTGTGGATCTCATTTCTTTTGTTTTAGAAAAGGAAATTAGGAAAAAGATAAGTAGACAATATAAAAAAGAAAGTACTACAGCCAAATAAGTTAGGCTCTAAAATTCACTGATTAAGGGACAAACGGCCAAGTTGATTGAAAATGGAAAACGTAGTTGTTATGTGATAGCTCGTGCTTAAGTTACATCGAGCGGTCTAGTCTAGGCTATCGAGTGGGTTGATACAGGCTGGAGCGTTTCTCTAATCGGAAGTTCCGGTTGCCGGTTGCTAGTTGGCAGGAATGGAAATATTGGAAGGAGAACTGCTCTGGAACCGGACCGCCTCTCACCCACTTTTCCAGCACTTGCTCTCGGCGAGAAAACTAACAATTCATGATTTTACAGTGTTTAATGTCTACTATCTTGTACTTGAGCGCTAAATGACTACTTAGGTCCCCATTTTGAAAACACCGTCTCTTAATAAATAAATCTCACTTTTGTACTTAGGTCCTTTTACTTTTAAACTTTATTAATATTGTTTTGGAAGATGAAAGGAACTATAAGCTTTCCCGCTTTTTTCAGGATCATCGCAACTTGATGAAATATGGAAATGTGATTATAATATCCCATTATATCATTAACGATGTGGTAGAAGAAACCGTGTCACACAAGTAATAAGATGCAGACGACCCACTGACAGTGGAACGCCGGTAGCCGGTATGCCTGCCTGAATGCTAATACACCGATACTCCGTTGTACATGGAAATTGAATGTGAGCGATCGACGCTAATGGTTTTATCTTCATTTAGTTTTAATGTAACATTACCCAGAAATGACAGTGTCGGTGCGGAATAAAGATAAAACCACTTGTCATAAAGGTGGTAAGTAATTAAGTTTATCGCAGAATCTTTACGCCTTTCAAACATAAGCATGGCGGAAGATTTATGTGTTGGTAGGATACGGTGCGCGCGCGCACCGGAAGAGAAAGTTGGTTTACGGGCTCAAGGACGAGGGCCGGGCATCGGTCCCGATTGCGCAACTCCGTGAGATAATAACAATAATTGATGCGCCGTGGCAGGCAGCACGGCCCGCCCGCCGTCGCTCGTGTCGAAATCACAATGCGGATACCGATTTAAGGACGATGACTCCGATTTCTGATGATGACCCGTGATCTTGAGTTAGGGCCATTGCTTTCTCCTGCATTTTAGTTGGGAATTTATTATCGCCTAAAGAGATTTACGAGTACACGTGACTAAAGACGTCGATTTTATGAAAGATGCAGTTGTTCAACATTAAGATAATAAGTAGGCAATTGAAATATATTTCAACACTTACGCATAAATATAATTATTTATTACTCGAAAGACACTCTCGCACAACACATAAAATACGTTATTTTCTGAATTTCGGAATACTTTCACTGTCACACCAGACAAAGTCTGCTTACAGTAAATTGCGTAACGAGCAACCTGCGTATAAGCAGATAATTGGTGAAAGTTGATATATTTCGGCAAGTGCACGAGATATCGGAAACTAACATGCGCATCCGTCTCTTAACGATCGTTGCACAACTTGTAATACGATTTCTTCATTGAACTTGTTTCAAATTAATGCGCTCGTGTGCGTTTGTCTATTGCGATTTCAAATTAATTTTATTAAAATCTTTTACGAGTTATCGCCGTTTAATTACATACCTACTATGAAATACTACTTTCTTTAATAGAAGGTAAAAGTTAATTTGGGTATGTGTTTCTCTTTTGGAAGATAACGTAAAATTTTATTCCGATATGAGATGTTCATTTTTATTAATATGAATATTAAACCGAATCATTAACTAAACATGACGATTAGCTACGTTTGAGTATTCTTATATCAATATTACATTGGTAGAGATACAGTTTAAATAATATTTACCTTATAAAACGTAAAATGTTATGTCGGTGACATAAATTTTTGTGTGATGTAAGTCGCGATAACCTGAAACAATTAAAAAGAAAATTAACAACTTATAGCCGACGTTACTTTAACGGATGTGTTACATTTCCCCCATGTAGAGAAAGTAATGTTTAAATTAAATTAAACTGTTAGGTAACCAGCTTAATGAAATATAATGTTATGTCACTACTTTCCAGTAGGTAATTAAGTACGATATATTGTTTAGATAGTAAACATATTCATTTATATTAATAATAATTGGAAGAAGAAAATAGTTTTAATGATTCTGTAATAACAGTTTAAGTATGAAAGTTTAGACGCTTTTACGCAACTTTTGTGTATATTTTTAAAAATTCCTTTGTATAATTTTAATTTATTGAAATTAAAACAAAGTTGTTAACCGTCGCCTACGACCGTCACTGATTCATTCGGCTACAAATATAATAATGTAGGCCGGTAAGATATCGGATGTTAATAAAAACAAAAGTTCACGGCTCCCATTCCATGGCACTATGGCACACTTGTAGAGTTACCGTGTCTTCGGAAACAATACTCCAAGTTGTTGATAGTCCAGACGCCTACGACTACCTACTTACATATATGAGATGCTTTACTAAACACGATGACAAAAGGCCACATTCTTTAAATCTCGTAGGTTTACAAACGCACATTCACAATATTCACAAAACTTTCTACGTGAGTTATTGCTAAAATATTTCACAAGATTCGTCATTCAGATTAACGAACACAATATCCAACACATACTTAATATGCTAAAATATAGAAATGCCTAAAAAGATATTTCATACACGGTAAACTTTTTAAATGCATGAAAGAGTTCATGAAAGTTACGTTTACGTTTGCATGGAATTTTAATATACCTACTTATTTCCATCTACGAATACTAAAATTCTTAACACAAAGTATATTCAAGATTAATCTAAAATAGAGTCTGTCTTCACAAAGATGTCACGCTCAAAGATTATGACGTCACAATACATGAATATTAGCGTACGGTTCTTTCAGCATTGTGTTGGTGAAATCGTCCCTGTGACAAGAAATAGCAATGAGCCATTTTCACGATGCGATAAGAGCTTCCCGAGGCAGTCGCGGAAACTTAGAAAGTGAAAGCATTGCTAAGCGACGAGTAATTAGTGTGACGGACTATAAATTCTAATGCTCAACAAGGATTATACGGCTGCTTTATGAATACTAGCGTGTTGATTGATGTCGAGATGAGATTCATATTATTATGTAGGTAAGAACTTAGAATCGTAGTACGTGTTGAATAGGTGGTACTAGTATTTGAGCTCTTAACTTTAGAAACGTGTTTTGATAACAAACTTATGACTAATATAGTTTTATACATAGGTATAATTATATAATGACGGTAAAACACTTCGTCGTTTTTAATATTTCTTCAAAAAGAATTTTGTACCTTTTGTATAGGTGCCTGTTTTCTTCTAACAATAAACTGTTATAAATTTTAGTACAAATAAAATAAATTAAATTCACTGCTTTTGTTTGTTTACGAGGAAAGGGGTGTTTTGTGATTCAAACTTCACAGATTTACAGCTTCAACTAGTTACCAAGCCTTATTGATTTAATCGAACGTCTAACGTCTCTGTAAGGTACAAACATGTATCGACATACGAGTAAATACATAAGAAGAAAGTGGTGAAATCTATCGAGTGCCGCGAGAAATTTGCTGCAATAAATAATGCGCTAGTTCCGAACTAGCCCTCAACTGCCCTAAACTGGTTTCGATACCAAACAAGTATTTTGACAGGAAATATTGGAGCGATACAAACTGATTGCCGACAAACAGAGATTAAACGCTAGCAGATAATTACTTAAAGATTAAGCTGTTTCGATTTATTGAAGACGATTGACGATAAAAATTATAAGCCGGATAGAGGCGGAGAAATTGGATGCAATCTAAAACATCACTTTAAGATGTAAGTGATAAAACTTTAATAAAAGTTCTTCAAATTATAAATAAATGGTTACTTACGATATTTATATGATTGAACTGGTATTTACTACCTACCTACCGTGTTAAAGTATTTTCAATTATTTATATAAGTAGTTTTTAGTTTGATTTTTATTGTGTTCTTTATTATCAAAAGCATTAATGCAGATTTTATCTGAAAGAAACATGGAATGGAAGAGACTTTTCTAGCAATCAAACTGTACTTCGATGAGGTAGGTTCACATGGACCGCGACCGAAGCAGAGGCGCCACACATCCGCTGTCTTTGTAAAACTTATTTGCCGTAACATCAAACATCACATCATAATTGGAGCACAATAATTCGAGATACTTTCTCCAATCCGACGTTTCAATTTATTCATAAAATTCACACACACACTCATATTTATTGTATAGTATGTGTTCACGTCGTACTAATTAGTACTTTCTGTTTCTTTTCGTGAAATTTTCGAAACAATAGCTTATTTTACAAGCGGAACCACTTAAGCGGCTTCAATTAAATACATACTATGAGTATTATTATGGAGTAATGTGAAAAGTTTCAATTAATTCCAAGCATAGGTAATTACTAAATTCTTATACACTTCATAAACTGCCTGTGGTTCTATTGAGTGGCTGGGAAGGTTTTCATTAAAAGTTATTAAATGTATTACATAATAAATGATCATTCCGGAGAAGTATATTAAATTCTACAGAGCTAGACGTTAAATAAAGAAATAAAAATAGTTCTTTAATTGGCTATGTTTGGAAGTAACAATAGGACAGGCTTCATTGAACTACGAGTAGTTTGTTTTATTGCATGACTGTACAAGACTACTAGAATCTAATGCACCTACTAGAAAAACCAATTCACTCCTAATATCAAATTATCAAAAACAAAATCTTGATCAGATCTCCGAAAACTATCGC
This sequence comes from Anarsia innoxiella, assembly GCA_947563765.1. Lineage (NCBI taxonomy): Eukaryota > Metazoa > Arthropoda > Insecta > Lepidoptera > Gelechiidae > Anarsia > Anarsia innoxiella. The sequence continues at coordinate 5,194,915 of OX387393.1, forward strand.
GGTTGCTCTTGCACCATATCAGTGCGCTTGTTATGTTGACAAGGGAACTTTCGAATGTCAACCGATAGGAGCTGCTCTGAACAGCTTGTAACAAAAGTGAAATTGTTCAATTTCCCTGCACGGTAGCAGTGCTAGAGATTGGGAGCGTCATATACGGGAATTATCAACTTGTTATGCTTAATGCGGGTTCGTTTGCTCTCTCGTTTGTTAATGCTATTTATTTTGTAGATAAGAGGTAATACAGGGGCTTTCTAATTGGTCCTTATCAATTCTGATTTGTTAATTTCTTGTAATGGGTAAAGAGTTAACTGCCTCGTTTTCAGCTGGAGAAACATTTTTTAGAATGACACGGTTCTGATTACAAAACTGATTTATAGTATATAGTACATGTAGAGTTCCATTTTATAGAAAAAACAGTTTTCAAAATCAATCACATTTTCTCGGCCACACTCAATATGCAAAGATGACGGTATTCAATCTAATCTACATATTTGTGCCTCTAAATTGTTTTACAAGCGATTAGATGTAGGCGCCTTGGGCTACGCAGCTCTATCAAAACAATCGATGGAAAGCTAACCGGTCGCCAACACCGTTCACATAGCCGCATTCTTTCGACCTATAAAAAATTACATCAGTTTATAGAAATATTTAAATTTACATATTTTATTAGCGAATTGTCGTTGGATGAAATTTGGAGCTCATTGATAAACAATGAGTTGAGTTGAAAAACTCCCTACGACGATTATCTATTTCATATTAGAAAGTCACAGCATAACAGGTGTAGATACTAATATTAAATCGCCATTAAAGGTAATGTATAACGTAAGTTGATAATAGATTGTCTCATGTAGATCGGAAAACGTTAACCGTGTTTACAGAGGCTCGTGACTCATTTCCCAAGAAAAAGAAAAAGATTAGCCCCAGTTCATGACGCTATGAAACAATAAGCGGGGAGATCTGATGCGCCCGCGCAACTAACAATGATAGCAATGAGCGTCCAACGCGAACACTCACAGCTTTACTAGTAATTAAGATAATTTTGAATCCGATAAATATTTATCTTTTGGGTGGCGGATTTAAAGACTTTTTTAATTTACTCAAAAACCGTGTTATCATAGTTAAGGGCAAATATAGATACCTACTTGTAATTCCTGGAATTTAGATGTAGTTGAGTGGGCAGAAACCGTTTCCGGTCTGAGATATATTATTTCAGCTTGAAATAAAAACAAGTCTATGGTAATCTTGACACAAAATGCAGTATTAGTATTAGAACATCTCGAAACGATATTGAATTGCAATCAAGTATGATAAGAAGAGTATTAGTGAGTTGTTAATCAGGTAGCAGAGACGGGAGCGGCGAGGGACGATGGACCTGACACACTGACTCGCTTTCCACTCACTACTCACTCTGACAGCAAATCTTACAACTTGTATCGCGATACATCGTATTCAACATTGGTTGCGGTTTGCGCATTCAACTTCACAACATCCATACCTATCTCAATTACACAGCAACTAAAATCGCGCCTACAACTTTGATATGCCCTAAAAGTTTTTAATCTCTCGTTAACGAAGGTTAATTCGTAAATTATTTATCAAAACAGCATATCACATTCCAATCTCAATTTTTTACACCCATCAAATCGATTTATAACATTTGTAACACACTTTTCACTGTTCACAAGCATCAAACCGAAGTTCTGTTGGTATTACGGGATTTTATTTATGAATCGTCTATAATTGCTATATCGTAATATCGTATTGAATACTATGAAATAAAAATTTTGTTATGGTTCTTTGTAGGCGTTTATTCACATTGAAAAGTATTTAGTTTCTCTATTACTATAGGTACAAAGGCTTCCGAATCGGTTGCAATTGCATTTTAAACGGTAAAAGTATTAACAACAATCTTCATTTACAGAGTAAAACAATTAAGCAACTATTCGCCTTCATTCAATACATATTTTCATTTTTTCAATGGATGCCTTTAAACTAATAATTTACCAGAACTGCATGCTGGGAATTCAGCCGAAAAAGATTCCTAATTAGTATATTTAACGTGCCCTCAAAAATTACGGCTACTGTTCACTGTCACCTGTTTTACGATATAATTTGCAAACGTAATTACAGACTTTGTTAAAAATTACAAGTGCTGCATCTAATTTGTGCCGAGTTTTTAATATTTGAGTGTTCTCGTCCGAAATTAAAACTGGCCATACTTATTAGCGCTTTCACCGGGCGCTTTCCGTTATACTGGAGTTTATCTCGTAAATGTTTAACCTATTCGCTGAAAAAGATAGTGATTACATTTAATTAAGTGTTACTAATAAGTAGGTAACACCTTATTAAATTAACGAGTTTGTATGAACACTAGAACCTCCAATGCATCTCATATACTTTGATGTAGGTCAAAGTTAATTTCAATGACTATAGAAAAACAATTTCTTCTACCTCGTTACAACCTTCAATAAGTTTTCATTTAAATATGGCTCGCGGCATCGTTTCCAACGGCCGTCTACGATATAGTTGTAGGTACTAAAAGTTGATGTGCCCAGCGGGTGGGAACCTGCTATTAAATTTTACCTACGGAAAAAGTAAAACATTTTCGCAAAAGTATTTTATTATTATTGCCAACAAATATAAGTAAACACCGCCGAGAAATCGGTCTACTTGTGAATTTCTCTCGTTTCAGAAAGTGTAAAAATGTGCTCGTCATTTTATTGAGATTTCGTGTGAAGTATCTCGTTGGTTGTTTAATTGCATTTCGACAGCTTTACGTGACGTTAATTTGGTTGCAAAGTTACATTGTCAAGCGTCCTTCGTAATTTAAACATTTGTTGGTTGTGTAAGAAGCAAACAATCCCTGGAGGAGTAGAGCAGCGTGAAGTTACAACACTACACAAGCACAGACAATAGGAGCCCCCATATAGCAGTATTTCGCAATACAACCAGTGAAACTATTTCAGTAGCTCACGACGCACTTGTTCACATCCGCCAGATAAGGATAATGCAAACACTGACTCCTACTTTACGTTTATCTAATTTTCCTTTCATTATGGCGGAGTGCTGTTTTCTACAAACTTAACCCTTACAATGTTTTCAGTTGCTGTTTAACTTTTTATTGACATTTTGTATTTGTTCAATGAATATCAACATTATACGAGTGTATTACCTAAAAAGGGCAATTTTATTGACATTAACGTACTCCAAAAATGATTACATACCTACTAAGTTACAAACGTAAAAGAAGAGCAATGTAGTTTAACCAGGCCCACCCACAAACTATCGCGACAATAGACGTATGAATTCTGCGACCATAAATTATGTACTTAGTAGTAACTAACAATCGTCGATTGAGATATTTATTACGTCCTATTTGCTTCCGTTTCACATATTATAAAGTAAACGAGAAACCCCGCAGGTACACCTATAAAACGCGAGGTGTGTGAAGTGTGGCCTACTTTCCATGCCCGGCGTCGTCCGCGCCTCCGCCACATGTGATTCCTATAACTTACAAAATAAAGAACAGTTTCCTCTGTCCCTTCCGCTAGTTTGAACAAAAAGCTGTCAGCTGCTTAACGTAAAAATCGTTGAGCATTGAGCAGTTGTGCTCATGCAAATGCTTCAGTGAAACATTCGCGATATTGAAAGATAAATTTGGCCGCACAAGTGAAAGTGAAATTATGCAACTTTCTACAACAGCTCTGCCTGTAGTTGGCGAATAAAGAAATAACATGTAATTGCCCCTATATGATAACATTTGTTATTAATATGTTTATTTTTACCATAGTTAGCAAAGTTATTTTTAGTACTTACATCAAAGAAAGTTAGCTTGAATTATTAAAATTACCTACATAGTATGTGTAATGTACCTAACAATAGTCAGATTAAAGCTTCAGTTATTATATCTCTACATTTCAAGATTAAATAATCTTGTACATATGATTAACAACTTGGAATGGCTACATTAGAACTATTTCGATTATTTCCGATATTAAATATAAACTAACCGATCTGATTTACAAATTAAGAGTTTAACATTTTAATTAACTGGTTTACAAGTTAGTATAATACAAAAGTATCTTCATTTTCAGAAAGCTTCGGAGCTTTCACTGAAACTACACTACCGGAGAGATCCACGTTTTTCGGGCACTGTCCTTAAATCCAAACTTCTTACTATATTATTATTTTCTATTATACTGAGAACAAATATCCTTTATACACCCTAATCCTTATACCATCACACACAACACAATAACACATAATCCTTGTACCTTTTCAGGTGTGATCCGTGACGTCGAAACAGAGTCAGGATAACACAGCAGCTACCAATCACTGTTCCAGTTACGTATCAGTTCACACACTCACTGTTATCCTGTCACAGTGTGGCTAGGGATGTCACCGGTGTCACTTTCGTTTGCGCGTGCGCGTGCACGCGTGTTTGGTCCGCGGGTTTAGAGCGCACTGGTCGCGCCCGCCGGCGACCGCGCGGTTTTATACGCGTGAAAGTTGAGCCTGCATCACTTGCGAACCTCTATCCCGGATCGGAGCGGATTTGGATTTGGAAATCCTTCCGTCATCACGATGTCATCATCAGGGAGTGACTAAGAAATTGCGCGGGTGGAATACCAAGACTCTTTGAAGGAGGATGTGCATGCGGTTCCGTTTTCGTCGAGAAGTTTATCTTGCTAAGCGGTCTTTGCTTGGTTCATTTTGTTAACAATTAGTTCTTCGTACACAAGCATTAGGTAGGTAAGTATCTTGATTGTTTAAATGTTATTTCCAATAGAGTATGTTTTCAAGTCCACTAAATACAAAATAAAATGTTAGTGCTATTTTTGTTTGTTATTTTTTTTAATCATAAATATATTATAAAATCTATCTACTACTATCTCAAGCTACTCAAATTTATTAATAACAAATACAATCAATAATTTCCAAACGTATGAACATCTCCATAATCCAACACGCAGACAATCCTCTCGTGAAAATAAGTAACATAAATAAATTGCTACATTGTGTTCAGTAACATTTGCGTTCAAGTGGTGTTACAAATTGACCCTAATCATGTAATCTCATGTGGTTTGTCTCAAAAGAGAGCTACAGCCTTCAGCATCACATACCGTGACAGCCAACGAAAAACCTCAAAAATTTGACTTTTTTGGTATTGTTTTTTGTTTTATTCAAATTCGTATGGATTTTTAAAGTTGAATGAGTAACTTTTTCTAATATCGATTAGTGTTATTGAAGTTAGTTAGTTATTGAATATTGAAACCCCGTTTAGTTTTTTATACAATGCTTGCTAAGTTCAAATGTAACGTTTCATATCTAATAATCATGTACATAGTCTACATATTTACGAGTATACTTTAGCACAGCAACACCTTAAGGTTCTATTGCATGAATTTCTACCATAGATAAATCTCTACACTTTTATCACATTTTCCAGTTAGTAATACTAATATTACCGGATCTCAACAAAATCAATTCAATATCAATGCAAATAGAGCTGAAAGTGTTTTTCAAATATTTGATGTAGGTAATATTGACAGTTAAAAAGTATTACATAAAAGTGTTTAATGATGCTCGATACGTTACTTAACTGACGATGCAGTTATTGTAAAAGGAGTAAAAACGGATTTACTTCTTTAAATCGATTTTTTTAAACAAATTTATTACATATAAAGGTTAATTAAATCCATAAACTGATTGCGTAACTGAAGATTCAGTTATTGCAAAAGTTGAGTTACAATTTCAATTTTAATTTTCGGATAAAACTACTTTTCAGTTTACAGTTTTCTTTCACTATTTACCTAAAGTAATTGAATAGTACAAGCCTTATACTTTAATTATTATACATATATTATAATTTACTAGAAGTCTCAATAACAGCCTAAACGTAAACGTTTGAAGCACGAAAATATTTCCTCTTTGCTCCATACAAAAGACATCAACGCAGTCTCGCTAAGAAATTCTTCGCGACTTTTGTGTAGCAGGTGTTTTTCAAGTGTAAAACGCTTTGTACCTACTTATAATTAGGAAACGTTTGAAAATAGAAAGATTTAGCAGCCTAGACCTAGATCCTTATTTACCTCTGTTAATATTTTACATAACAGTGTAAATTAGGATTTTGATTTGCTTAAAAACATTGATAGTCAAATAATATAAAACGGAAGTTTATCATTTATTCCAGTTTTAAATAAAATGAAATGCTTAATGTAGTCTAAGAATTACTCTAAATATCTATGATATTCTAGGAACAGTATAGGTGAACGAACTTTTGAAACCGAACATTAGTTTCAAAGACCACCTCCTACGTGCTCTTATAATCAAAAGCAGACGATCACACGTTAGATCATTCGTCTCACACGATGGAAACAGAAAGTAATACTTGCCAAATTCGTGCACCTTACAATGGTCAATTTATCCGATTTCACTCTTTCCCTCAGCCGCACAATCTGCGCCGGCGCACCTCGCCTTGTGTGCGCAGTTACGGTCCACGCGTCCTTAATTAACCAACTATTTTATGTATCTGTCTGTTTATTTTGCTTAATTAGATGCTTCTTTACAGTTTTGTTTGTCATTTTTATTAGCCACTTTTACTTTTTTGAATGCCGATTGTTTGATGTTTTTTTGCGAATAATGAAGTCACCGTGTTTGGTTTTAGAATGTTTTAAGATGCCTTTACTTAAATAGATGCAGGTATGTTAATTTGAGGATATTGCCATTGCCACGCATGTTCTCCTTTCAAAATAGGTATATAATCAGTTTATGTTTGGGATCATTATCCTTAGGTATGTTAATAGTTTTCAATTCAAATTGGATTGCACGCAAATAACTTAAGTTACATAAAAATATTTTAAAGGTGATAAATATTATCAGATATACAATAGTAGTTAAATACGTTAGATGTTTACAAGGTTTGCGAAAGCCTACAGGCACTAAATCTAAATAAATTAAGAGCTAATTTCGTTCAATGTCCGCATTGAATTTCTACTTCTAAAATTATAGCTGTAATGAGACTAATTTGTTCTGAATCGAGGGCTAGAAAGCCTGACGTTTGCAAGCCTTAGGTTATACTTAAAATTCTTAGGATATCAACAAGAGTTATATGTATGTTTACATACGACTAGATAAGACATAATTATGTTTTCTAATGATTTAATAGGAAATGAATTGAGGAAAATTGAGCGTCTTTGTATATCTATTCACGTTGTGATATCTTCGGGTATTTGTCGCAACTAATTCTTAATTCTATAAAGTCTATCTACAGTAATTTATCCTATGTATTTCTTACTATCCTACCTACCTATTTTCAAAATAAAACGTTTCTTATTATTAAGTGAATGTTATTGTGAGATTCAGAAAAAGAAAATTGCGTCTATCTAGTCATCTTACTGCATACAATAAACTGAAGTTACGAGTACGTCTATAACTCTTGAAACGGAACAACATCGAATTCGGGCTATGTAAGTCACGACATAAAGTGTCGCGATTTGCATAAGCAGCTTACCGCATTACCATTAGGTATTATAACAACTCCGCTGCTACACAAGGAACAACACATTCAAAATAAGCGAAAGTTGTTCATTGTATTCATATTTTATAAGATTATGAACAGGTATAATTGTATTATGCAGTACAACAATAAATCTTCATGAAAAATTGACAATTTAAATGATTGAGTGGTTAATTCCTATATCACGTGTTCGTTTTTTCTTATCCTTTTTGAATTTCGTTTCTCTTTAATAAGTATAATACATAGGTACAACCCACAAAACTTATTTAATAGTTTACTAATTTAATAGTTTACTAATAAAATTCTTGCAAAACTACAAGCAAAAAAGAAGGCACATACATAAATAGTTTTTCTAATAGATTAGTACCTATAAGTATAGGTAACTAGTAAACCATGACCCCATCTTCCGCATTATTTTCACGTATTTTGCAACAAAAAATGACTCATCGAGTAGCAAAACCGAACACTACCGGATCCAAGACAAAACAAGGCTCGTGAGCAATGCAAGCGTTACATTATGCGCCATTGACCCTCCGAGTCTGCCTTATTATTGCGTTGCATAACCACGTGCGTCAATCGTCATTAGAATGGGCCAGGCAACTCCGATTATTCAACCCAAGCGGACGCAGCAGAATGGGGGCGGTTCTTTCATTTCATAACCTCGCCTCAGGAAAGTGAGAGTGGGGGGCAGGGAAACACGCGCGTGAGTTAACTCCAGGGGGTCAAGGATCGAAGCACATCTAGGGCGGTACCGGGAGATTTAGAAGGGGAAAAAGTTGAATGAAGGAATTTGTTACCAAGGTTTTTAAAATATCAAAGAACTTAAGATAATTTGTACCTCCAAAATGTAGAGTACGGAAAATTCCTTAAAGGTACCTACGAAAGTAGATTTCTTATCTAAGTAATTAGTATTGTCTGTAATAAGTACGAACTTAAATTTTCGCATAACCATTTAGGGAACATCATACCAACCAAACAACTAAATCCCATCATTTATCATAGCGTAAAAGAAAAAGTTTTATTACACCACGCATGTATACATCCGTTGAAAATTTCCAAAAAATCATTTGCATTATAATCGCTGTTTGTTAACTAAACGCGTTACATTTAAAAATTTCTCTCAAATTCGAACGCATCGTTCATTCTTTTTCATGAAGTTGCATTTTCTCATACAAAATGTCGCTACTTTCGCCTGCCCAAGAATGCCCGTATGGTGGTATGAAATGATCTCTTGTCATTGTGTGTAGATTACTACCATACACTGGTAGCCATTGTTTTAATACACGACTGGGAAGTTGTGTGAAACTAATGTAAAACCATTGTTAGCTTGTGTATGCGCCTAATTTGTATAGACGCGATATAACGACCTTCTGTTTGTCGCAGCGGCGCCGTCACCGTCGTCGGCGAGGACGTACTTATATAAGACTTTAACGTTCATGAGATGCAAAGAAAGTCCGATAAATCATTTATACTGGAAAGCTTGGAAAAGTGTTAAATGAATAAACGCATTCGTTTGAGTGTATAATTGAACAGACATCCTTTAGTACTTGCAACGTTTGATTGTTCCGACGCACGTGTTCGTCTGTAGCCAAATCTTACAACGTAGGACAAGTAATGAAACAAACTCTCTGTTCTACGTATGAAGTCTCCCTGTAATTGTTTTTGTTCAATATAACACCATTCCCTTTCATTTTACCTCGCCGACCGCTTCGTTACTAAGAGAAAGGCGCTTCATGCCTTCAATTAAATTTTAAAAAAATTAAAAATTAAATTAATTATACATTTTTAATTACTCACTGGTAATTATGGAGTCATCACCTACTGCACATGAAACTATAAATACTTTAGTGGTTTAAGTATCTAAGTTAGTCCATTAGGTACATCTAGACCCGCAATATTGCGAATGTATTGCGCAATCACACTTTCATTTTCGATAACTCCCAAAATGTCTATTCTTTGTGTGAGTCATTTTGTTTGTTATTTTTGCCTCGAAATGCGGTCGTGTTGCACAATAAATGCGCGTACGCCGTAGTGACGACTCTGCGCGCCAGTTATAGGTATAGGGGTCCTTTTGAGAGTGAAAGTGGCACGTTTTGTGCAGCCGGTACCTACATATCTACTGCCTCAATACAAGCACGCGATGCTAAATTGTCCTTTCAACAAACTAACAATATTAGATTTATATTAAATATCCTTTGAATTTATGGGTATTTAAATAAGGAAAAGGGCTCTTGCTATTTTCTTATTGAATATTTTGTTCCAATTGCTGATATTTTAGGAATACCATTTTAAAAGTTTTCTAAATTTCCATTCACTAAGAGCAATACTCGCGTTAACTTTCAATTTATTTATGGCTTTTTTATAACCAACAATTGTTTGAAAATTCACCTAATAGTAGGTTTTAGTAATAGAAGCAGGTAGGGGGAGGCGGGGCACATTGATACTTGGGGCACATTGATACAGTACCTGTTTTGAAATACTGAAAAACGATACGCACACGGACACATCATTAGAACGCTCACGGACATCCACAAAGATGATAGTTGTGACGATGCTTGCCGCCTGTTCGCCGTTTTGCATTGACAGACACAAACGTGTTTTTGGGACCGACAACTAAAATTTTAAGAGCAATGTGTTCATGTCTCAGCTCCATATTATTTGTTGTTTTCATAGTTTTATTTTACCAAACCTACATTTATACTTTATTAAATGTTATTTAATAGGTTTATTTAATACAATATTGATTTAAAAAATAATAAATTACTTTTTCGTGAATATGGTCCCTTGGGGCACTTTGATACAGTAATACGCGGGGCAGAATGATACGTATCGATCTGCCCCGTTAGTGTATTAAAGTGCCCCTTATGTGCATTAAAGTGCCCCGTTAGTATTTTAAAGTAGTTTTAAAAATCTCATTTAATTTAGAAAATGGTCCGGACGTTTAAAGTTAAGCAGAGAAATGTGAAAAAATCGTTTAAGATTCCCGTTTTGTGATGTTTTTGATCATGAGTTTTAAGAAAAAGTTCCTATAACTTTGACAGAGGATTTTATTTAGTTATTTCTATATTTCACTATGTCCAATTCTGTAGAACTTCTAGGCTGATTACTCAGTAATTATGTTGAATTAGATGTTTAAGATCTTTATAAATTTTAAGTTTTTGATGACAATTTTATTTCTTAGTTAATTTCATTATTAGGCTGATTTTGACCATCGATAATACGAATAATAACTAATAAATAATGTGATTTTTCAGATACTAAGCATTGTTTGCTTTTTATTTGGTCAATTTAAGTAATATAACGATTTATTTTGAAAAAATATTATAATAATTACGGAAATAAAATACGCATCAAACTGCCCCACTCTCTGTATCAAGGTGCCCCACCAGTGGGGCAGAATGATACAAAATCGATTTTTTATAAAAGTCGCTATAACTTTTTCCCTATTCGTTACTATCAGCTTTTTAAAAACTTAATTTAAAGTAAACATATCAGGCAATGCACCCGCCGAAAAAAATGATCAAAAATGTCGATATTTGTGTATTCAAACGGAGTTTGAATTTTTGTGTATCAATGTGCCCCACTTCCCCCTATATTAAGATCTTGTGAATGCATAATGCATGAGTCTAGAAACCTTGCATTAACTTGAACGTAGTCAACAATTAACGCTGCAAAACGCCTACCATTATTTAAATCACAGTCAACTTCAAAAACAAATATTATAGTCATCATTGCTCAGGCACTTGTGAAAACTGTTTTAAATGTTCCAATGAAATTTAATCACTTAGATTTTACAGTTTTTCTAGCATTTTGTGTGTTACTTTGATCAATCCTAATAGGCTATTGAATAAGATACTTACCTTTTTGTACCTCATTCGTAGCTATGTATTTATGTGATTTTGCCATTTAAATTAAAACAACTTGTAGGTATTATCAGTATTTCTTAAGTGTGAAACCATTAGAAAGTCACTAAAATAAGAACAATTTAAACTATTCACACATTAATGTTAAAATATAAATGCGTTCTAAGCAAAACTTATTTTAAGCGGAGTGTACCACCACCCACGGCAGCGGGCGTTTAACTTTCACTGTCTGAAATAGGCTCTACCGCGATTGTTTACGCGCTAATGTATCTTTTATGTCTGCCAGATGTATCCGCCTGACGTCAACTTAGGCAACGACTGCTTTTCTACATTACCTCAACTCCTAACGACACTTTAAACTTACGCAATCTCCACATAACCTAACGAAAGCACACGTAATTTTAAAAAACAGGACACATTATCATTAAATGTAATATTTAATACAAGTAACAACCCGCTTGGGTAATAAAAAAGACGTTAATGCTTATAATTATATTAACATCAGAAATCGGGCGGTAATAAATATACGGATAATTTCACTTTCATATCGGTTAAAAAACTCATTTAGGTAGCACTTACCTACGCGTTAGGCAGAATGGTAAAAGTTAACATTAAATGTCAATCCTTTCCAAAAACATTAATCACACTTTTTGGCTCGTCTAATCAGGGTTATTGCTGCAGTAAGAAATATAAATGAGACCTATTTTAATAATTGGATGATAATTGTTCAGTACTTAAGCCCCAGTTCACCGCGTTTATCGGCAGCTAAAGTCATTTGTCAATTTAGGTAAGCCTTATATTAACATTAAATAAGGTTAATATATAACAAGAGTATTCGCATATTTAGGGATTAGGTATTTACTTCTAGAACATTACATCATTATTTTTTATAGAACTTATTTTATTAACGTTGTTTACCCTGTTTAACGGCTTGGCTATAGCTGTATGGACGGATTGGACTAGCTTTCCCCTGACTGTCGTAGAAGTTGATTAGTTGTTTCACACTGCCAGGTCCGGGTGTGGTGATAGGGTTGGCCACTGGCTGTGGGTTGACAGGTTTGGGCGTGATCTGGGTTGGTTTAGCTGGCGACGCCGGTTTGGCAGGTGTCACGGGAGCTGCTGGCTTCACAGGCTCTTTAGGCGACGCTGGAGGCGATGGTGGTTTGTTAACCGGCGCAGGAGTTGGCACAGGCGTTAGTACTGCAGGTTTGACTGGCGTGGCTTGAGCGACTGGCTTGGTAGTTGGAGCAGGCCTCACTCCACCACCCCCTTCCATGTTGATAAAAGCAACGTTCGCATTTTTGTCAAGCGGTTGCAGTATCTTTCTACCTGAAAATGTATAATTAGTTTTTCTTGAGCATGTTCCTTAAAAACATTTCAACATCCTTATAAAGTCCACTGATAAACTTAACAAAGAACCAGATGTAATTTTTCGTATAACGATGACTAACCTAACCAATACAAATCACTTCACACTCGACAGTAAAACTCTAAACTACTTCGAAAAGAAATATTAACAAAGAAAATAACTTACTTTCAACGTAACAAAAGGCGAACAACAATATAATAACAGGCTTCATCTTTTGTGTTACAAGCTGCCGTCTATACTTGATGTATAGTTTCAACTGAGCCAAACTATTTGCACTAATTTGCTTCTCACTTCACTTTGTAAGCCTCAAGTTGCTTTTAGCAGGTTTGAGTGTAATCACCAGGGTTATATGACTCCTACAAGTCGTCTGACCTCTGCCGATGACCTCATCGCCGATAACCGGCATGTAAACTGAGATTAATTAAACTATTTCTTTGTTTGTTAAAAATAAGAAATAGTTTTGCGTATTTTCCAACTTGCAACTTTGAAACCCTTTATTTCACTCCCTTAATTTTACCGTAAATTATTTGTTTGCTCCATTCGAGGACGGGACTTCATTTGAGCTGGTATTTTATACTTATTGAAGGCTTTTTTTGTTAAAACTAACACATTTGTATTCTTAAAGTATACACAGGTGTTGTGGTAGTCTCGAAGAATAACTCTACCTAGGTATTTTGTTTAGGTATATCTTATTGCCGATATTGTAGTACCTAGGTACCTATGTATTTACCTTAGGTAAGTATGTATTTTTTTCCTACTTGCTTAATTTTGGAATTCTATTTGTAACTAGACTACCATATAACCAGCAAGAACCATATAAGAACCTATAGCTATTTTATTAATAAAAGCTCATCTATAAAACGTGTATGCCTAACAAAAGTAAATGAATGAGCCAAAAACTAACATTTCTACCGTGTACTTGTCAATCAAGTTAATTACCATAATAATCTAGATATCTAGACAACAAATCATTTTTTGTTGAATCATAGTATAACGAGCAGTTATTTAAGGCACGTGGGCTACTGGCGCATACATCCGTACATGCAAATGATGCAAATTATTACAATAAGTGGAACGGCTTACATTATCTTCGTCATACGTTAGTTCCACTCTATTTTGCTCATTCTGCTACTGTTGAGACGACGAGTAGATTTGGTGCTTAATACAATTAGTCCTTATTGCACATACAAAAATAATAAAAAATATGATAGGTATTTCAGTAGCAACAAACGGCCTTATTACCTGGTAGCAAAATCTTCCAATAAACTTCAGGTTAACAACAATCGCTAATTAACAAGTTGTTGGCTACTGAGTTAGGCTGTAACTTAGTTAAACTAATGATGCACTAGGCGTGTCACGATCAAAATGTTTTTAACCAATACTTTTGCAACAAAACACATGACACTAAAGGCGTACCTATAATAGACGTGACATATTTGGTTTGTTTGTGGTTCCTCGAGAATGTTTCATTAAGTCTAATTATGTGTGTCCGTCATTCCGGCGGTAAATGCTTACAGCATACTGTCACGAACACAATCTTCAACTAATTGATGATTACGGATGCGAGGTTTCTTGCCAATTCCAGGATTTATGTGGCTTTACATTTAAATTTTTAAGTTTGACATTTGCTTTTATGCATTAATGCAAGAGGATCGTACCTACACAGAAATAGAAAATTATACAAAGAGAATAATTTGTAAGAGAAACTCGGGCCACATATAGAAAGACTATACCTACCTACTTATGTAATAGGGGTACCTATAAATACGTAGTTACGTAGGTATTTAATTATGATATGTTTAATAATACAAAAATACCTAACGAAATATAAATCGTTATTTTATTTGAATAGTATTGGATTGGATAGGCTATTAATAATCGAGTTTTTATACTACTAAGGAATCGAAAATAGGTAGGTATCTTTTTAGAATAAAAAATGTTGTTTAAGTAGTAGTAAAGGTCACACATTAGGCTTTTAGGTAGTTTTTTTTGAATATGTTTAGTTCCTAATATATGCTTAGCTGATCATAAATAGCCCAAAGTTTTTGCTGGAGATGTACTGATAAAACTAAGATACCAGCTCAATAAAGGAGTGATACTTACTTTCCTTAGCTGTATGTAGGTACTTCGTATAGCTTAGACATTGTTATACTGACTTATTTATGAAGTAAAGTTAAAACAATTAACACTAGTAACATCATATCGTACGGTTATTTGTACGGTACTGCCACGCTTCAGTCAGTCGGGTGATGCCAATGCATAATACATGGAGTAAAATAAGATTTTCCCGCGCTGCGCACGCGCACGCTAACGCATTACAGCTGCGCATTCGGTCGCGACCATATACGTGATAATGTCTCTCTTCAGGACTTTCTTTTAGTATGCTCTTTAAGATATTATTAGATCAATAGGTAATTGTGAAAGAAAGAGGGATGCTTTTTTGTTGTCAGGTCTACCGTAGTACGCAACATACATAATTCTAAATCTACATAATTTATTAACTGCTGATTTGTATGGGCCGAGATCTGAATACTCAATGGTCTATTCGCTCAAAAAGAAAGAAAAGCAAATGTCAAGCATGGTCATCCCGAAATATACATACAAGAAGACTTAGAATGGAAAACGTTGTTGGTGTTATCCTGAAAAATGAGATGAGCTTAAGAGTTTAATAGGTCAGGCTTTTCTTATGTCCCTCTCGCGTGATGTGACCTACGTTCCGACACACATATTGAACATTATATGTAACATTGTAGGTTTATTTTCTACATAGACTTGTTTGACCAAAGTTTTTTGCTATAGATAACTACTGGGATGAGGGTGGACTGTATGAAGGGTATTCAATGTGGTCATAAAAGAAAAGTAAATACTTATGAAATGGTAAAATAAGTATGATACGTAAACACAAACAGATCAAGTGAAGCAAACAAGCGAGCAATAGGTAAATTGTGACAATACGAACCAAAGCAAGTAATGACATTGCCAAAAGAGTAAAAACATATAATGCATATAAAAACCACAGACACCAGAAATCAAAGATCAGCGCTAAATTGTGAACACCTATAATATTTTAGTGATCGTGCATAAATTTATTTTCATTAGTAGATTTAATGTCCTAGTGAACTAACGTAACATAAAATGCTAAGTCTGATTCTTTTTATAACATCTGCGATAGTGGCACAAAATGTTGAACAGAGCAAATTGACTCGCGATGGAAAGGTAGACTTGACAAGCGTTTTTAAAGAAACAATAGAAGATCTGGAATATACGAGTGTACCTGCTGAGTAAGTAAAACGTGGAAAACAAAGTTAACTAAATTATAAGATAATAGATTCAAGTTTTTGATAACATTATTTTACAAATTATTTCGTTGTGAAGCGCAAGTACCTAAATGGCTGTATTTTGTAGGTCTATCTGTTTACGGTGCATAATGTACCTATATTAACTTGTTTGTACATAAACACAAAAGGATTTTTGAATTTTAAATATAAGTAGGGTAAGGTGGGGCACAGTAAAACAAAAAAGTGTTTTTGGAATGTAACAACGAATGTATTCTATATTTTAATAATTTTTCACAAAAAGATGGGAGATTGGTCTTTACCCTATCAAATCAAAGTAGAAAAATCAACGTAAAAACATAAAAATAAAAATTACAAGCCTTTTAATGCGATCAGATTTTTGTTGCACTGTACCCCAGATACGGGGTACAATGAAACAACGTTAGGGGTACAGTGAAACATGCTATAATTTTCTGCAAAACATCTCAAAATTAACTTTCTTTAAACTAAATACAAACATGAGTAATATTAAATCTTTTTGGACGGTTCCAGAGATCAAAATCCTTGTTGCACTATGAAAACGCTAAACGAAATGGAATAATTTTAATATATTTTTTTATTTAAATTTTTTTTGTAAGAAAATTATAAATTGTGTACCGGCGTTTAGTTTCCATTTTATTTTCTATAGGCTTCAATACAATTTCAATGTCTGTTTTTAAAACTACTGCCAAATCCGGTTCAAATTCGTCAGAACAAGATATAGATGTGGCGTCTTTCATGTCCTCTTCGTTATGAAGCCCTATATTGCTTTTTCTTTCTCTACTTTTCATCATCTTCTTTATTTTTCCTAAAAAAAGGGGTACACTAAACATGTTTTACTGTGCCCCGTTTCACTGTGCCTCATAGGTACTTCTGGTGTAAAAAAACATCATAACAAATTTTTGGTTATGTCTGTCGACATTTACATTTGCGAAAAATAACAGGTAATACATATACTTTATCGGACAAAACACGCACTCACCTTAAGCTGGTTGTTATTTAATAATTTAAAAAAGATTTTGATGAAAAATTCCACGAATTGATGTCGAAAAACAATTTTTTTGCAAAAAATCTACAAGTAGCTTTAACGGTCCAAAATTAGAAGAGTTTCAAGATAGCGCCTTGATCGCTTTATAAATTAGTAAAATAGGTGCAACCATTATCATAGAAAGAGATGGTATTATTGCATTTGTTTTACTGTACCCCTTGTTTTACTGTGCCCCACCTTACCCTACCTACATTTCAAGTTTTTTTTAATGACTACATAATCAATTCTGCAAATTTTTAGTCCGCAAGAATATTTTAAGAAACGTCTCAGTGAAATAGCAGATCTAAAAGATCCTTACCCGCACAAATTCAATACAACTCGTTCGTTGGAAAATTTTGTCACTGAGTTCAACAAATTGGAAAATTCAATGTTCTCACCCGAGCTGGTGGCTGTAGCCGGCAGAATTCATCATACCGAGAAAGCTAATCATAATTATACGTTCTATTATCTGAAACAAGATGGTGTTTTAATTCAGGTAAACTTTAGGTATTTATCATACCTGCTTTTTACTGTGGACTATATATTTAGACTCGATTTTTAAAACCTTTTCAAATAGACCTTAATGTGTTTTTGTCTTCTTCCTTTAACATAGGTACTAGAAAACGAAAGAGCAACTAAATTACGAAAAGGCGATATAATGGGTTGCATAGGAAATCCAGGAAAGACGGACAACGGAACATTAGTAATAATCGCAAGAGATGTTCAGTTACTAGCTCCATGCCTTCATGATTACCCGAATAATGTCGAAGAGTCAAAAGTGCCAAGATATTTAAACTTCATTATAAATGAAGGAGTGAGTAAAAGATTTTATAAAACTGCTTAGATAGATTAGTGTAGGAACCAATAAAGCAATCGTTACAAAATAAAAACGTTTCTAAACAGGTTTAGTTGGAACAAACATTACCTACGTGATTTATTTATAAATCATGATGCTAGGGCGATAAGTCTCACGATGACTCTATTCTCAGAATAAGATTAAAAAGGTGCCTTATTTTCCAGACGAAACAAAAATTTTACACGAGAGCAAAAATAATCCAATATATCAGACAATTCCTCGATAACATGGGTTTCTTAGAAGTTGAAACTCCTATATTGAACGAGATACCTGGAGGGGCAATGGCGAAACCTTTTAAAACACACTATGAGGATTTTAATGACGATTTCTTTTTGAGGATATCCCCTGAACTGTTCCACAAAATGATAGTCATTGGTGGCTTTGATAGGGTATATGAAATAGGTCGGCAGTTCCGTAATGAAGGCACAGATCCAACACACAATCCCGAATTCACTTCATGCGAGTTCTATATGGCTTATGCAGATTACAACGATCTAATGGAAATTACTGAAAATCTTTTGTCTGGTTTGGTGGAAATGCTCTTTGGATCTCTTAAGGTAATACAATTTTATAACAATAAATAATCATACTTATAACCCATAAGTAGGTATTTAGTAGATTCTGGTCAATACATTTCCATTATTTCAATCCCTACTTACTAATAAAAATAAATTATCTACGCAAAACGCAGGTATTGCCTACTGTGAATTTTAAAAAAGCGTTTTTCTAATAATAATCAACATTTTGCAGATAAAATATCACCCGAATGGACCAGCTGGTGAAGAAGTAGAGGTCGACTTCACTCCCCCATTCGAACGTATTCAAATGATGCCTACATTGGAAAAATATCTCAACGTCACATTGCCACCTCCTGAAAAACTCGATACACCAGAATCTAACGCACTTTTTAATCGAATTTGTGACCAATACAATGTACGTGGAAACATGTAGTACCTACTTTCTTCATCCAACTTAAAATTATCTCGTTTTTTATAATTTTCAGGTGAGTTGTGGTCACCCAAGGACAATCACCAAAATGATAGATTCCCTAGCGGTGAATTTTATACATAAGAAGTGTATAAAACCAACTTTTATTATAGATTACCCACAAATGACGAGTCCTTTGGCTAAATATCATAGAGATTATCCCGGTCTCTCTGAAAGGTATGGAAATCATTCCATGAAAGTATAAACATCGATCTATTTTAGAGAAATATAAAATCTGCATCTAGGTATACAAACTTTTTACAAGTTTTCATTCATTTTCCAATAACAACTGGCCGTAATCGCTCAAAAAAAAGGTTTATGAAAGCTATTAAATCAAATGAAAAATAAATATTTTTCTTTTTAATTTACAGTTAATGGCTTTGACTAAAAAGAGTTTTAACATTTTACTGCCAGTCTTTTTGGCACTATTAAACTAAAGAGATTGTATAAAAAGTTTTTAAAGTAGTTACTGCATTTTTTTTTTAGATTTGAGCTGTACATTTTAACCAAAGAGGTCTGCAATGCTTATACTGAATTAAATGACCCAGTGTTCCAACGCGAGCAGTTTGCTCGACAAGATGAGGATAGAGCCGCTGGTGACGATGAAATTCCTTTGACTGATGAAGACTTCATTACTGCTATGGAATATGGACTTCCACCTACTGCTGGGTGGGGGATGGGCATCGATCGACTTGCTATGATTTTGACAGATTCAACGAGTATAAAGGTAGGTATCGTTAGAAGAATATTTTTGAAGCCATGGCTGCAAAGGCAAAAAGTTTTAAGATAAACTGGTTGCTTTTAGATTTCAAGTAAATTATTCATGTTTGTTAACAGGAGGTGTTGCTGTTTCCCGCTCAGAAGTCCGAATCAGTTAATAAAATTAAATAACAATCTTGTTAGTTTATTCCTTATGTACAAACTAGAAAGTCAGTTTTTAAAAAATAATAAATTAGATAATGAGTACCTACTTACGAATTCAGGTGTCATTTTTCTCCACTTACTTAGATAAGTTAAAATAAATGCAAAAGTTCTTTTTTATCCTTGAATTTTCATGAATCCGTCGTCCTTAAATTACAATCCTATGCCTATCAGCTATCTGAGGGTCGTCTGAGCGACTAAATATTAACTAGCTGTATAGTGATTTCCATATGATTCAGATTAACATTTGCAATTTAAAACTGAAGCTAGTTCTTGTATAGATACGACTCATACTGGATTCTAACGAGACATGCTGCCATAAAAAGTCATGAAGGTCAATTTTGTTTACTAAGGTAGGTACAATTTATGCACGTGTTACCTATTCAGGGCGGTCACCATCGCAAAAACTGGACTCGCAGGCTAAATCTCAATAACACGCAGTATGTAGGTATCACATACTCGACCATGACGTCATCCTGAGGTCGTGTATTATCGCCGCCGTCAGCGCCCGCGCACAGATCACTAGTGCGCCGGAAACCTACTGGGATCAACGTATACATTCCAAAATGAAGTTAACGCTAGTGCTTTTGTTATGTGTGGCGGTAGTCCGGGGGGACGACATCGCCTCAGCCGCGGGTCAAATCTTCAACAGCATTCTACCTAATCTTATCGGTAACCAGCTATCAAACCAAGCTCAGGGTAATCAAAATTCGGCGACGAATACCTTGCAGCAGATCGGAACAGTAGTCGGTGGAGTGGTCGACTACGCTAAAAAGAAGAGCTACGAAGATGTCCTGAAACAGGCCCAGGATGGAACCTCAGACGACGATCTACTGCGGCTCAGCGAGGAAATGTTTAATGCGGATATCAACAACGCTTTCAACTACATTCAGGTTAACATACAAGGAAAAACCAGTCCCATGTCCAAGAACGACGAGGCGCAATCTAAGTAAGCCACTTTTAATGATAGTGCATGCTAACATTTTCATTAACCTCTAATAACCGCCTTTATCCAGTACCAATCTTGTTCTCTATTATATTCATTCACTAAACGCTACAAATAATATGTGTGTGCACAGCATTAAAATGGATATAAAATGCAATGTTATTGCTTTCACTAAACATTTAAATGAAGGAGAAATTGTCTCAACTGAATCCAATTAATATTTGAAAGATTAATAGATACCTACCCTGATTTACATTTTCACCTACCTACCTGAAATCCTAGGTACGTAAGTGAGTAGTTAACTGAAGTTGTAAAGCTATATTTTGAGTCAGACCTATCTATTACTTTAGTTTTAATAACCTACCTCTCTTACTAAACAATTTTTCTGTTATTCCAGCCTTTTGACCGTCCAAGACAATGTATGGAACGGACCGACCATTAAGCCATTCGTTAATCTCTTTGACAATTATCACAAGAATGTAATTAGGCCCGAATTTGCTACGCCTAACGTAAGTACCTGTATTTGTTTACCTATCTACTTATTTAAGAGCATTTTTGTCAAAGCTATAGTATTGTATGCTTAATCAGTAAACAACCTTTCTAAATAACCATGAATAATCTTACTGCAGTAAACCTTAACCGTTTTAAACTGAGTGTTAAATGCGATTTTCTGTTTGTACCAAATGACATTGAGATGTATTTTCGCAGGAGGAAACTGAACAAACTACATTCATTAACACAATCTTGGCCACGGGTCCTATCCGTAGTCTCATGAACTTCCTAGTGAGCAAAGGTAAATTGGATATTAAACACACGTACCCATCTAAGTTTGATGGTCAGCGTGGTCTTGAATACACGAAAAGGAAAGCCTAAGTATGGGTACGAATAGAACATACAGCTAACATCTCATCCTAAGTAATTCTTACTGACACACGATCCGTTTAACAAGAAAACCTATATCAACGTATGTTTAGGGATTTACCTACTGTACCTATATTATTTTTCATCTATATTATTATATACTTATATTATAGTATAGTACCTATATAAATATCCTAGATAATATTATTTTCTTCATCATCTTCTCACTGTCCTATTTTTTCGTTTCTTCCAAACTTCCCTCCCTAATTATTTTCCCTTTGATTAAAATTAGCTAGCTCTTACACATTCATAAAATAAAAGAGCTTAGGTTTCACTGATTGCAAATCTATTTACATAATTATTATAGGTAGTAGGTACCTATTTAGTAACTTCATAAAGTAGTTAAGTATTAAGTATCATTATTTCGCTACCAACAAATAAGACAAGAAGCATTTAAGAGTAAATCAGTACTCAAATATCGCAAAATAAACAACCGATAGTTTGTTTATTTGTCGAAAATGAACTCATCCGTTGTTGTCATCCGTGAACAAAATGAATCACAATGAAGACACAGTAAACGTGATAATTGTATGTGTCTATTAATGGCTTTAAGGTATGTTACTTAGAGGAAACTCTACGCCGCAGTTAGCTAACTCTGTACGTAGGCAATGAGGCTTAATAACTCTGAGTATGTGACAAGACGATAGTGCCCACACAGGTATTTTACCTAGGTATATTTCTAGGCTTTAATTACACCAACACCGCATACACTATTGTTTTTACTCATAAGTTTCCAATTAAAGAAAACTTTTTCTTTTCTACGAAGGTTTAACCCAAATGAACGAGTACAACGAGCAAGTAGACATCCTAAAGAAGATTTGGTTCACAAAGTTCGCACGCCATTGGACTGGCTTGTGCAAGTGCAGCTGCGCTTTCGAAAATATCTTCATGGCTGAACTTAATGGAGATAAAGTTTTGGGTAAGTAAGAAGGACAAAAAATAGATAGGTATCTATAATAAAATACAAAATAATCATCACAAGTTTTAAAAAGGCGTAAGCACTTGAGTAGGTGCCTTCCTATAGGATGTTAGGTAGGTACTGCGCGAGCTCAGAAACGTGACATTTTAAGATAATTACAAATCTTTCGAATTCTTGCAATAAGTAGGTACTTGTTGATTGACACATATCCGCAATATAAGTACCTAGGTACAGATATAAGGCATTTTATAATAAAAAGATGCGGATCTTAGGTAGATACTTAATTTTTTTTAACCCGAGAAAAAGCATCTCTCAGCCTATCTACTAATTTCTTAATTGTTTACGTTTTCATCTTACCTTCTAGGTCTCCATAGCTGGTTGTTCTTCGCAAAGCGCGAGCAGGACCACAAGGCTAACTACTTAGGTTACATCGACAAACTCGAGCTGTCTGGCGTAAGTTCACGGTTTTACCGACCTCTCTACTCACCTTACCTATTCCGGTGATGTCATGCCCATTTACCATATTATTATTTTGCTCCATTATTGTTGAGTTACCAGACTCTATATTAGATATGTTTACATTACTTCTTTGGCATGCGAATAGTTGTTTGTTAACAGTAGGTATTGGATCCTGTTGATCGATTTGGAATACCTACGTGTACAAAATGTCGCTATTTTTTTTTTAAAAAGATTGAGTTTTACCAAATTACCAAAACTTTTTTGTGAAGTCCTTTATGAATGAAGATACATAAGTAAATATATATCGAAAGTACTCCTTTTCCGATCACTGCTTTCCTAGTTAGCGTTGACATAGCTCTATCCTTTTGATATTTAAACACGAGCTGGTTGTATATGGACCCCCCTGACCGAACCCCCCTTTATATTAATTGGCAACGTTTCCATTACAGAAAGGCATGATCCTCAAGCAGCACTCAGTGTTGAGCGAGACCAAAGACGCGCCCGAAATCAACATGTTTATAGGAACATCGCCTGAGCTTGAAATGGCCCTTTACACCATTTGCTTCATGGCCCGACCTGACCGTCCATGCAAACTGCGTTACAACAACGTGCCATTCACTATTCAAACCACAGTCAAAAGGGTTGAGAACGTTCCCCTTATAGACACAGCTTACCCAATTTTTTAATTAGTGTTGCTAGTTATAAATAATATATTTTACCAGAAATAAAAACTCCAGTCCACTTTCAGATGCAATTAGCTAGCTCTCTTTATAACTTTTTTTTAAATTTATGAAAACTAAATAAATATAAGATGACAACGTTTAAATGTTGTATTCGATTTACGAGTTTAAAGCGATAAATTCGTAATCACAACTGAATATAGTTCTTGACCTGAGATAAACTACGATGTTTAATAAGGAAAATAGACACAAATGTAAATCAGTAAGTACCTATTATTAAGTTAAAACAAACAACTTTATATCAACAATATTTTTTTAATTTCAACTGTTATCAAAACTTAATTTCATAATATACACCTTTATACTGATAGAAAACAATACGTAACTAAAATGGGCTACACAAATTATACTGTCTTTCAAATGATTTTGTAAACGAGTAGCAATTTTAATTGCGATAAAATACTCGATCAGAACGAAAGTAAAACATCATATGGATCAATATAGGTACATAATATAGTGAATGTGAGAGATTGTATAATTTTAATGGTTCTATTACAATTAGTTGGGGATAAGCGAGTTATTGTCTAGTTTAGTTATAAAATACAATTTCCGAGTATTCAATAAAATCGAGTATGCGATAATAACTGCATAATTTGTACATTAATTTATCAAAGTTTTGTAAACAAAGTTATATAGATACTTAACAATTTATATACTTAGATAAAATAATATAACAAAATAAAAGCAGAAATTTTAAAAGAAATGCTTCAAAAAATAAAGTGGAGAAATAACACTATATGTAGCTGTATCGAATTAATGAAAGGTACGTACTTATATTTTACTCCTAAAACAAGGATTTTTAAATTTATATTGCACTTTATGTAAGTACAGCCAGACTGAAGTAGTTTCCTTTCAAAAATTCAAGACTATTCATTATAAAACAACATAATCTCAAAATATGAATATAAACACCTACCTTAAACATCCGTGGCACTCAAAATTAATATCCTTAGTTGAAGTTAGCACTTCCATACAAAATATAAACAGATATTAATAAATCTTAAAAATAAAATTTTATTTGTATGAGTTTCTCTGCGGAGGTAATATCAATTGACGAGGAAGATATGTTACAATAAAACTCTAATATAAACATAATATTACATATGCTGCATGTAAATACTTCTGACTAGAAATGTTGGCAAAATACCTTTAGGTATTACATTTAAACTAACCAATTTCATTACAAACAGTATAAACATACCTACATAATTTACACTTTTAAACTTACTGATATAATTATACGCTATCAAATTATGTCTTATAAATTATTTTAATTTCGGTAACCTTTTTTAGATGTCAACATTTACAAATAATATCGAGCAATTAAATGACATATTTGTCATTTCTCAACAAAACACTAGCAATACTGCGTTTAGGAATCGCTACCTTTATACAAATTGCTTTATACTTAGATCTACTTTGCCTATTATTAACATGGGCGTAGTCAATAATTGCGTCAGGGCATAACAATAATTATCTCCTTACAATATGCAATATCATGAAAATAATAAGGTATGACGGCAGGCTTATATTTAATTGTAATGTATTCGATATTCAAATGGTCTCTATAAGAATTTATTCTTATTCAGCGCGTCAAAAGAGACTCTATGTAAAACCCCATGCGCTCAAGTGATTACGCTCCATGTCAATTCAATCAAACTATATTCTAAACGAAATAGGATCCATATTCGTGCGGCATTACGCCTCGTCTTGGGTAGAAAGTGTGCGTGATAGAGTAGTTGAGTAAGTTAGTGATATTCGAGGTGTAGATGTCGGCGAATCTGAATAATCTTCGCGAGAAATAAGTTGGGTTGTGATACGTTCGGAATACACTCCCGAACTGCGGGTTGAACACCGACTTTATTTCATTCCTGGAAGTGAATAAAGATCTCCTACATTGCGTCAGCGTGAAAAGCAAACACAAGCATTAATTTACAGCCAATCAGTCAATACATTTTATATAAATAAATAAATAGTAATCATAATTATTAATTTTGAATAAGATATCGTATATAGCTTTTACTCGTATACATAGCTTAATTAGTTGGTCAATATATCATCCATGCACCTATTTTTTTAAGACTTGAATATCCGATGTAGTATGCTAAAACATTCACACTCAAAACCAGACAAACATGCCTCAAATATATTAGTTTAATGTTATATTCACAAGAGCATGCATATTTTGGGATTAGAGCATATTTACAATATGGTGACAGACGACAGGCATCGTATATGCTTCATCATGCACAGAAAACAGTTCCTTATGGTATCCCAGTACTGGGCAAAGGTCTGTTAGAACTCTACCTAATTCTAATAAGAGCTACATTCGCTTGTTCGCTCTCTTCAATGACCCGGCCAATTTCACAGCTACTATCTATAAATGCTCTCTTAACTATAACAGCTCTTACAAATCCCAAAGCTAGACAAATCCTCGTTTAAAAAAAAAATGTCGTCGTCCCACTGTTTGGCAAAGGCCTCTCTCTTCATCCGCCACCACTGCCGAGTCATTTGGAAAGGCGACTGGCTCATCCCTACACATCATCATCAGAAAGGCTATTTAAACGATTTATCCTGTAAATATCGTTCCTTCACAGTACAGCTATAGGTTTAATGGAGCGTTATTTCTAACTTCCTTTCCTACAACTCTTTAAATCATCTTTCGATTGTTCCTCCCTAGTAAACCCAATAAAACAAGTTCGCTACTAACCTGAGGTAATCCCTCTCGGCCATCCATTCGCCGAGGACAGCGAGCGCTTGCGGTTCCTTGTAATCTTGGTGGTCTTCTATCAGCTGAGTTAACATTTGAAGCCAGTTCGCGTTCTCTTTAAACGACTGCGTGTTTAGGGTGTTGATTTCGTGCTGGAAATAAAAAAGGCATGTTTTAAGATAAAACAAATGAACGAGAGAAGACCGCTATTGGAAAACGGTACGTGACACGTCCTATAGAGTCGGAAAATCTGAAAACTGATCTGTATGTGAATCTCTTCAAGTTTTCTAAAACGTTTACAGACAGCAGACCTAAAATGGTTCCCGTGACAAATATTTTTGTCTCTTTCTCGCATACTCTGCCCTTGTTATCAACAGATTAGATTTTACTTTTATCGAAAGGTACTAACTATACTAGGCGTGCTGAAGACTCAATATACTTCTTGGAAGTTCAGTAATCCAAAAAATAAAAACGTGTTACATTCAAGTGCACGTCAAGCTTTGCAAGGGGCCCCGTACTTAAAATAACTTAAAACGCTTTTGAATGACTTTGTAAATATTGATTTACACTTGATCTTCGAATCAAACGCGGCAGTTACTCCATTTATAAAATAACTAATGTTCTGTATCAACAATAGATACCACCTTACCGTAAGTTCATTAATAATAGCGCCTGTCCGCCATCCATGCTCGAGCGTGACGTCAGCAAGATCACTGTACGGATGGTCACCAAAGTATAACACTTGGTGCCCGCTCCAGCCGGTCAGATCCTGTAGTTGCTTTACTGTACCCTGGAAATATTATCACAATTTTAAATATTTTTTTGAAGATTAAAAACAAATAACTATGAAGATTTTATTCTATTATGAAAAATTAAGTTTTGTGTTTCGTCTCATTTTAGGGACAAAGGCTACCTTTTTAAGTCCCATTAGTGGGGCACCGTTTTTTCGGCTACCTGTTCG
The DNA here is from genome assembly GCA_947563765.1 of Anarsia innoxiella. Lineage (NCBI taxonomy): Eukaryota > Metazoa > Arthropoda > Insecta > Lepidoptera > Gelechiidae > Anarsia > Anarsia innoxiella. The sequence goes on from OX387393.1 coordinate 5,222,427, forward strand.
TGAATTACTGAATAATTAAACCTTGAATACTATGATGGTGTGGTTTTAAATATACCTTTCATAATAGTAAGTAATGTTTAACAAAATAATATATTTTAAGCTCCTTACACTATTTTCTTATCAGCCTAGTAAACAAATAAATTATTGACTTAAATATCTGTACACTAAAAGATAAAGTAAAGATTTATCAATCAAATCACACAACGATATCACAAATCCAACGAAACTGGTTTTTACAACATTTTATCTACAAGTAAGATAAGTATTTAAGTAACAAAAACAGTCGTTTACATAATCCGAGAGACACATCTAATAATTCAAATATCTTCTTAAAGATAAGGAAATAGAATAGTATTAAAATTGAGACAATATCAGGATTTTATTATATTTTATTAGGCGAAGCACAACGACCTGAGAATCGTTTGCAGAGAGGTGACCTGCCGAACGAAATACTTTTTCCTTTTTATTAGCCTGAATTTATCCAAAAAACGTAATACTCACCTCGTAATAAATAATCCCTTTTTCCAACTTAGTGACCTTCTCCCAGATATGCGTGTTAGCGTTCTTGTCAAACACTCTGATCGGCCGCGACACTTCAGTGAAGAACTTCGGTTTGTTAGCGTTCACGATTACCACGTCGAAATACTCCCGCCAATCGTGACCTGCTAGCATTTCCATGCCTGCGTTACTGGAAAAATAATTTCATTTATGAAATTCTAAGGGACTAGACTTCACATACATTTAGGTAGTCATATTTTGACAAACTAAACACAATAAGCTTTGTAAACAAATGCCATCGACAATTCATGCTTAATTCTACTGGCTGTGTTTAGACTTCCAGGAAATGTCATTTTACTAGCACAAAACAGCGTTATGTTTCATAAGGAAGACGGACATAGTTAATACTTAGGTAAACGCTATGAGTTGTGCACCTGACGCACTTTCTAAAATATGTAGGTAAAAAGACAATCAAAGTAATAATACTTACACAAAATGGTATGGACTGTTAGTAACAAGAAACAGTTTTTTATTGCACTCTTGTAGCATTTGGAAATATTTTTTCAAATCCGGATTGGGTCTGATGTACTCTTCTACATTTTGAGCGACGATTTTGTGCATGACAGGATGACAACTTTGCACAGAGTTCTGGGAATATATGAAAAAGTATTTTTTTTAATTTTGATTTCGTCTGATAAAGGATTGGTTGATTAGAAAAATTACATGTTGACATGTATCGGATCGAGCGTCGAAATTAAACGATATCTGACAAATGTGAATAGCTTCATACGAAATGCTCTGCCACAGACGTCTCTAATTATATCCAACACATGACAACCTTTTATTTTCATTCTTTAAGTATATACTCACTTTAACATCTAAAAACAGGATCTCAGGATGATAGTCGATATGATTCTTGATAAAGTATTCAGCAACATTGCAAAGTAAACCCATTTCTGGCACCGAAAATAAGTCCGCTAAATGCACCATTTTAGCTCTGTTCGCCTGGAAATAATAATACAATATTTTACTATTAAAGCACAGGAAATTATATTTTTATTTCTTACGCCCTGTTAAAAAACGTTCATTTAAATGTGAACTAATGACACAAAGTGCAGTTTTCTTTATAAGATAAAGATTTAATGGGGGTGTTAAGTTAATTTAATAACTTTATCTGCAGCTAAATGTATGAACAACATTTTGGCGACGAATTTTTTCTAATCACGATTATGTACTTTTGTAAACATTAAAATACAAATAGGTACGCAAAATAGACTAAAGTCGCATTATTCAATAAAACTACCATCAATTGGTATACAAATAGCAACAGCATGTTATTTACGATCATAGATCAGTTCAGTGTCATAAAAGGTCCTTGTGCGTGTCTAGTGTAGGGGAGCCAATGACACAAATGAATGATTGCCTACAAGTGACAATGATTACTGCACTGACTGCTCCTTGTAGGTACATACTTCCTGGCCTACTGGTACATTATTTAGCAATGTGTGTAAAATATATGAGTGAAAGATATTATATATTTTAAAAGAAATGTCTCATTTGAATTTCATTGCACCATTTCTTTAAAAATAATTTTATTTTACAGTCAACCAGCTGTGAAGCGAGTTTTAGAACACAGCAACAATATAAATCTCAAGATAGTAGAATAAAGTATGTATGTAAAGCTCGACCTTCACTTGACTGTACATGTATAGAATACCTAAGTCAAAACACAATTGCTGTCTCTCTTTATAAAATCGTATGTAATCGCAGCCAAATGGCGATTATCATTGGTAGTGTTCTATTATGGCTTAGAAGAGACACTACAATATTTCTAAGGCCTTTGTTATTTGATCATCATAAGTACAAGAATGTGAGCTAGCTAAGTACAATATGTTTAGTACAACAATCATGTTTACACAAGTTTAAAATTACTGTAAAGAAATGTAGGTCTTTATAAGATCTCATTGCATTAGATAATAGTGTATCTATTTTTGTTTTATTCTCCAAATATGTACCTATAGTACTTATATAACTTGTACTTGTTTGAAGTATACAGGGTGGCCCGTCGATTGACGTCCAAAAGGAAAATTTGGATTCCTCGTGTCGTGGGGTATCCGAATCACCCCCATGTATGTTCCGCGATTTTTTACGGTTTCCGAGTTATGACGTGTTTTCTGATTTTTTGAGATTTTTCAATCAACCACCCTAAAAAGGTTCGTAGAAAAAAAAGTACAACACTTTTTCATAATTTTATTTTTGCATCAGATGCTTCATGACCCGTACTGTTATGCATAAAATATTCAGCTTCGTAACTTTAATAAAAGTTGGGGCAATGTAGGTCGGAAGAGGAAAAATTGTATTGACTGAAAAATAATCGAAATCTTCAAACTTAAATTAACAGGTTAAAATGACGACTTCATGGATTTTAAGCTAGCTTAAACAATGCGCCAACTTCTCAGCTCTCATAATCATCTAAAAAAATTGGTACTTAATGGGGTACTTTTGCTAGAATCAGCCTTTAAAGAGAGCAAGGTGGAAAAATTTCAGAATTGGACGTTTGAGTAATTTTTTTTTCTTTCATATTTTATGATCACCTAAACCTCAGTAGGTTTAAAGACAGTGTTATCTTACCGAAAAGAACAAAAAAGGGACCAAAATTGACACATTTGGGGGTTTTGGAGGACCTCTAAGAGATGAGTTACAACTTGAGAAAATTATGCAGATATGCATCATTTCTATGGGGTTGCACAAAGAAACGGCCTTGAAGCAGCATCTTTTTCTTCATAAAACATATTATAATATTTTAGCATTGTCAGAAAAATAATAGAAAATAAACTTGTTTACCTACCTTATGAGCTCTATGATCACCTTCAACATATGCAATTGGAATTATTCGGTTCTTGTACAATTGTAACACTTCTTCGGTGGAGACAGGTGTGAGACCACGGTAAACTGCTCCAAACTGGATTTGAAGGAACGAGTCCAACTTCAAAAGCAAACCTTTTTCTATGTCATAGTGCAATCCTCTGACTGCAAAGTTTGGCTTGTATTCCAGTTTTAATATTTCTGGTGGATACTGTAAAGAAATAGAACAAAATTGTAATACCTATTTTTGTTTAGATGAATTTTTATGTAAATAAATGTACCAGGATTATTTTTCTATTGAAGTATATGGAAGCATAGCTAACATCTGCTTGGCTATAGGATATATAAAATATTAAATTGTAAACAGCCATTGTGAGAGGGCTAGAAAAAGAACCTACTGCCTGTTGAAAAAATTGCCTCATATCTCAATCTTTTCTTTCTACTTACAATGTATCTCTGTTACTTTAGTTGAGGTAGAGCCATCAATACCAAAAGCTCAATTCAGACACATTATAGTATTATTCAGATACATTATACTTACATTATATTTCTCCAATAAGACATCTCTACCCAGATTATAAAGTAGATGTTCCAATGAAGGTTTGTAGTGAGCGAGTGTGTAATCGTAGTCAAACCCATACACCTTCACCTCGGACAGGTCCAGCTCATTACAAGCAAACACTCCACGGGGATTCACATCTTGGGGGAGCTTTTTAGCTGAACAAAATAGTGATGATATTTTAAAACAAGGTCTTACAATACTATAAGTAAGTAAGAGCTTTATTTTATATTTTATAGCAGGGTGTTTTTTAAAGATCGCATGGTTCTAAAAATCATATAGTAGAAATCTTTGGTTAAGTAGGTACACAGGAAAACAAAACTTACATCGACATTTTAATTTAGTACGACAGTACGCTTCCTTCAGAAGTTCCCGCGTAGAAAACTTCCTATGTAACGTTACATCACATTTGTTGATCTTGTTGTACACAAAACTATAATTAAATCTTCTAAGTGCGCCGCTCCAAATATTACACGCACCCATTTTTTATTAATAAACGCGCTAACAGAAAATAAAATGCTAAACAGGTTTTGGCTAAAATTTTTCACATCACTGTCTGGGCTCGATCTGTTCCTAACCACACGACGCGAAATAAAAACAAATGAATTCACTTTTATTTAACGATTCCTAGCATTAATATTCTTCGTTCGGTCGTTGCATAATTAATTTACAAAGGAGAACATAGGTAAACACGCGCTTGCGCTAAAAAGACTCGGCGCGATGCGCGACATTGCGCGATAGCGGTGGGCGTTATTAGCGATAGACGCTTTTGAAACTTGCTATTTGTTCTGACAACTAAAACCTGCTATCTAGCTATCCCACAACTGTCTATCCGTCTATTGGATATAACCTGACGTTGGCACTTCACACATCGTTGTGACAGTTGTGACGTTGCCGCCGGTTGTGACGTTGCCGCCGTTGTGACGTTGCCCGCCGTTGTGACGTTGCCGCCGTTGGCCCGTTGCTGACGTTGGCAGCTAGTGAATAGTGATTCGTTCTTGGTGTTCGTTCCGTTCCCGCTCTTTCGTTCGTTGTCTTTGGTTCTTTGGCGCCTTCCATATGGTTGGCGAGTTTTTTTTTCGTTTTAAAAAGTAAGAAAGAGACCCACAACAGTTTATTATAAGGAATATTCATTTATGTCTGACCATTTTAAATAAATACGTTAAGTAGACGAAAACGTTAAGACTCAATATTAATAGCCAATACAATGTGATACAACATAAAGTGTATTTCATAACTGTTGTTGTGGAAATAGATAGTTGTTGAAAATAGATGGTTTTGACAACGATATTTGCGGAGGAATAACGTTGCCGTTGCGTTATTTGAAAAACCGATAACGACACATCGCTAATGCGCGATCGGTCGCTCGATTTTTTTCGTGTTGAAATGTCAATGTCACGGCGACGTGAAACAGCTGACTAACTGTATGTAGGTAATGGGCGGAAGCACCATACAGCCAAGTTGCAAAGAAACTTTGCTTTGGTTTTGCAAAGTTTTGTTCAGATTCATCTGATCGCGGTTTGACTTCGATTAGGTATCCAGGATAGGTACCTATTGTATTAATGAAAGCATATATGTAATCATTAATTTAATTCTTGAAGTTCTACTTTGGTTCTACCTACTACAAACACATAAAATGAAGGTAGGTAGGTTGTGTACTTACATAAACATTACATAGGCTACCACGGTTGATAAGTTCTTATTATAGAACTAATAGGTTACCTAAACAAAACCGGAAGATTATCTAAAAAATAGATGTTAAGTTTACTTCGTTGTCGTTGTTTTGTAGGTAAGTATAATCATTTTACTTCTCTTCGGTCAGTCGACAGTCGATGGTACAGTCGAAAACAAAAGCGTAGGAATACAAGGAATAGGACTATGGAATGGAATTAGGTACCTTCCCTCCTTTAATTCAATAGTGATGTGTATCACATAATTCAAAAACCGATAAATCGTTTTTTTTATTTTGTTTAGTCATTTATTTTCTTCAGATAAAAAAATTCTTATAAAAATAATAATTTGGATTTTTTAATGATTTTGACACATTATTATATTATATGGTATATGGTATAATTTTATAAGATAAAAAAAGATAACAAACAAAATCCATATCCATACTATCCATACTAATATTATAAATGCGAAAGTAACTCTGTCTGTCTGTCTGTCTGTCTGTCTGTCTGTTACGCTTTTACGCCTAAACTACTAAACCGATTTCAATGAAATTTGGTAGAGAGGTTGTCTAGACCTTGAGAAAGGACATAGGCTATATTTTGTCGCGAAAAAAGGCTTAAGGGGGTAATAAATGGGGATGAAAGTTAGTATGGGAGATCGTCATTATTCGAAGATAAAACCATGAAACTTTATATTTAGGCACTTAGTACTAAATAAATAAATATTTGTTCTAGCTTTTTGGAAATATCTACCTGTATAGACGTGAAATAAGGGATGAAAGTTCGTATGGAAGTCCTATCAAAGTTACGCTTCCACACCTAACTCCGGAACTTATTTTCATAAAATCTGTTACAGAGTTCGACTAAAGCCTAGGAAAGGTCGCAGGCTATGTTTTATTTTTTTATTTTGAGAAAAAAATACGGCTTAAGGGGGTGGTAATAAGGGATGAAAGTTAGTATGGGAGATCGTCATTATTCAAAGATAAAACCATGAAACTTTATATTTAGGCACTCAATACTAAATCCATACTAATCCATACTATAATATTATAAATGCGAAAGTAACTCTGTTTGTCTGTCTGTTACTCTTTCACGCCTAAACGGCTGAACGGATTTTGATGAAATTTGGTATGGTGATAGATGATAACCTAGAAATGGTCATAGGCTATAAATAATCACGTCATCGTACATAGGGGGTAGGAAGTAGGCAGAAAACTGAATTGAGTTATTGATTTTTTTATGGTTTTTGCTGGGAGTTTTGCTCTATCATGCCTAAACGGCTGAACGGATTTTGATGAAATTTAGTAAGGTAATAGATGGTTACCTAAAAACGGATATAAGATCAAAATGATCACGTCATCGTACTTAGGGGGTAGGAAGTAGGCAGGAAACTGAATTGTGTTAGTGATTTTTTTATGGTTTTTGCTGGGAGTTTTGCTCTATCATGCCTAAACGGCTGAACGGATTTTGATGAAATTTAGTAAGGTAATAGATGGTTACCTAAAAACGGATATAAGATCAAAATGATCACGTCATCGTACTTAGGGGGTAGGAAGTAGGCAGAAAACTGAATTGAGGTGGGACATTATTGCAGGGGGACTTACAGCCGGGAGAAAACAAAAATCTTATGCGGACGAAGTCGCGGGCAAAAGCTAGTAAATTATAAAAGTTAGCTATGGGTTAAAATTATAATATAATGTTAGTTATGGACAGTGTTATATTTGAGGATAAGCACTTCCTATATAGTTTTTACTTCTGTAGCGGAATGTGTGTGTAACAATATTAACGTCCTTTGCTGCTAGCTTAATGTTACAGTCGTTATCGGCTCTGGTAACAAAACAAAGAGTATACAAAGCTATTTCCAATTCAGGTGATGTACCAATAAATAACGAATTTACTGGTTTGTCCGCGCCTTGTTGGCTAAAATGCAGCTTTAGAACCATTCCCCTCTGGAAAAGAATTAAAAACTTTATGATGACCTTAAAATAATAAAGTTACCTACTTTTTTCCTCAGGGATATTTAACAAATAACATAAATTATACCTATATCTAGGAACAATATTTTCGATTATTAGATACTTACATCTTCCAGTTGAACATATTTCAAATACCCTAAATAGTTGACGCGATTGGCTGCTTCCTCTCTGGCAAAGTATATCCAGCTGTGTAATCCTGCAATAGGCAAGATGAAAATAGTTAGAATTCCATATAGTATGGAAACAGTTTCCTGAAAGCCTTATTTTATTTACCTTGAACATCTCCATTTTTAAGTTCAGATACGAAAACATGTTCAAATCCAGAACTGCTAATTTTTCCTTTTCCTCTTGAATATAAACCAAACCACAGCTGTTTCAAAAAATCCCTTTGTAATCTGGGGTCTGGCGAAACGTAACCTGAAAAAAAGACATAGCAATTCTTACTTTCGGTATTAGGTACCTACTGTTTATTTTTTTAAATCTATTTACCTATATTTTAGACTTACCTCTATCTTTTAAGAAAGACATCAAATGACGAATTACAGCTGTGTTCATTAGAACGTCCATAAATGCATTTTCTTCATTTCGTTCCTGTAAATAATATTCATAATTGATAATTTTAATAAATGTTTCTAATTCAATAGGTAAGTACTATTTTAATTCTATAAGTGGTATAGCCGTATTACCTGAGCTGTCACGTATTCATTGATCGAAGTATCTCTTTCATAGTTATCAAGCAATGGCACTAGTTTTTGAATTGTCGGAATATTCCACGCTTCAGGAGCAACTCTTAATAGCCTGAAAAATATTATTCTAGTTAGGTCATCGGTAAACAGAAGCTGATCTGATTAATCACGTCACGTCTTGTAAACATTCCTTGTTTATATCATCCATCACGTTTGCAATTTTGCATATTTTGTAGCTACCCACCAAAATTATGTTGGCTTTTTCTTTCTTTTTTATATGTCTAATTTGAATACTAATTTGAAATGTTCATGAAAAAACATTTAATCACGTTATTGTAGGTACAATTATTGTATACAGGACATGCAGGGATAATTTGAATAAGTATTCAAATTATTCCTGCATGTCCGGATTATAAAAAGATGTCAACGAAAATTATACTTACGCTAATGGTGCTTTGTCTTCTTTGGATTGAGATGATGTTTTTTGTTGATAGTTAATAGTAATATATTTGGCCGCGTTATTTGTATCTTTTCTAAGCAATTCTTCGCTAAGCGTTTGAATATCACTATCCGTAAGCTTATTGGAAGTAACCTGATTGTTGTTTTTATTACTATTAACTAAAGAGCTTGGCAAAACAGGTTTAGGTGTAGGAGCCATAACTCCTGGTTTGCTGGTTATTGTGGTACTGGGTTTATTGGCCACGACGGAGCTAAAGCTCAAAGGTTTAGTAGTATGTCCGGGAGGTGTAGGCAGTGTCACTGGTTTTACATTGTTAGTAGTTCCTGAACCTTGGTTGTTGTTTTGTGTAATAGCGCTGTAACTTGGCATTTTTTGTGGACCATTTTGATCTTTAGTCTTGCCATCATAAAAATTAATAAGATCTTTAACTTTTCCTCCGGCATTACCTTGTAGAGGATTCTGTGTAGTGAATTGGGGAGCTACATAGTCCCGTTTCCCTGATGGTTGTTCTTTTGTTGTCGAGGTATGAGAATTTGTAGATTCTTGATTTCCAAAAGGTTTATTAGGATTATTTAAACCCTGAGAATGACTTCCTGCTGATTGAGATTTCTGACTAGGCCACTGCGGTGCAACGTAATCTCGTAAGCCTGATTTTGGGCTAGGTGTCGTTACTCTAGTAGATTGTTGACCCAAAGATGGAAACTGTTTATTATAATCCTGTACTTGTTGTGTATTTTGTGTGTTATTATAAGGATTTAGTGTAGTTTTGCTAGACCAAACTGAGCCTCCTGCTTCATGAGCCAAAAAATCTGAGTTTGGATTATGTTGTTGCTTATTAAAATCGAGTTCTATAATTTCAAAAGTGAAAATTAGTAAAATAAACACATCAAAATAAGTTAAATTGCAGTTTCTTAAAATAATTAAGTTTGTTGTTTTGCGAGTATCCAGATCCTAGATAATCTTTTATAACAACTTTATTAACCAACTAAATAGAGTACCATTTAAAACATTGAACCTTGACATTCTTATCGGTTTACATTAATATTACTAAAAGCACGAACACTTTGAAATAAAAAGAAAAATCTGTTTACTTACCAAGACTGGAGTTAAAACAGCTCAGAAGTATGGCAACAGTTATTGTTGCAAAATTTTTTGATAACTTCATTTTACCTGATGTAGGTACATAGAAGGCAATTGTTACATAAATTTATTTGATACAAACTTATTCACGAATAGTTTGACTAGTTTAACCCGTTAGTTAAACGATCTGCTAATATTCTACGTAAGTATGTCAAACAGTCATATGTTTACTATGTGTAGTGTCTCACTGGCGCCGCATCAATGATCGCAAAGAATAATTTTGATTGAAGAACTAAATAAAGCGCAGATAAATCTCACGGTCACTTGTCTCGGTCTCAATCGCACAAATACACGCCACGTAGCATGTCTCTTCTCTTTGATGAAACTCGTCGTAAGTAGTTTCGGTTTAGTTTCAGTTATTCTTGAAAGAAACTATGAAATCTAAAATTTTGTACCTACATAGGTACCTATTTATTATTTTTGCATAAATGACTTTGCATTTACGTTTTTACATTTTACATGTATTTTTTGCAAAATATAAAATAATGTTTTTAACATTGACGTTCCATTATGTTATTTAAATGTACTTAATTACCTTCCTCCAAGTTATTTGTTTACATTTATTTTATATCGAAAGAAACCGTAATCATTCATATAATTTTTTGTTATAAAAAATATAATTATATAAATTGCTCAATTATTGTAATGCGTTACTTTGAATTTTGCAATGACTACCTATTATTTTTTTATTATTGCATTTTTTTGACTGACCGATTTAATTAACCGGTATTATCGGTTTTCCATACAATAAATTAGCACTATTGTCATATTTGACTTAAGAAAACGGCATGTCAATGTCATATCATGTTCGTTCGTTTATTTATTTAAAACCGGAGCCGGTTTCAAACGTGTTCGAAAGTGTAAATTATTAAAAATTATTGTTTATAAATATTGTAAAATGATGTATTAAAACAACTTTAAAAATGAGGAGTGCTTTAAATAAGCTGGAGCTCTCAGCATGCATTATTTGCTGGATAGTAGCGAATTTATATAGCTTGTCGAAATTATTTGAGTCGCAAACCGGTAAGGAAACTTTTTTTGGTTTATGAAGTTGCACCTTTGATTTATAATTATTGCCCCCTTTAAAATATATATTTTAACAAGCCGCATGTATTTGCCTATTACAGAAATATTAGAATATAACCCAGTTTCCGCAAAAAACTTATATGAGTTACAACGTGGCTGGAGTTTTATGCCAAGATTAAAAGATGTCTCCGATTATGAATGGAATAGTTGGAAATATCTTATAACAACATCTTGGCCTTATTTTATTATGATGTTCGTAGTATCCGAAGTTATCAGAAGGAAGAATCTCTGTAAGATACAGTATTGGTACATAACATCAAGTGTAATGTACATTCTGTTACATTTCGGTTACAAGCATTTGCTTTTGATATTGGCTCAGCCACTCTTATATGCTACAATTTTATTTTCTGGAGGTGGAAAAATTAGCATTTGGATGAGTAGTATACTATCCTTAATGTTTTACAATTTAGATATGTTCAGAAACTTTAGCTGGCAGTTTTTGGATCATGAAAATATGTACGACGAAGAAGTTTACTTGCTTTTGTTTAGCTTACCATGGATTGAATTGAGGTGTGTGAGTTTTTGCCTTGATTATATTGAAAGAAATCTTAAACCGACTGAACCTAGTCAAACTATGATGGATAATCTAATTTCCTTATTGAGTTACGCCCTATATGCTCCAATGTTATTTACTGGCCCTGTGGTACTTTATGAAGAATTTGAAAAAAGTTATTCTGAACCCTGTGACAAACTTGCCTCTCGGTTTAAAAGATTTTTATGGGACATGTTTATATTTTTATCTTATACATTGATTATGGATTTTACTCTGCACTATGTGTATTTTTATGCCATGAGAGATAATATGCAGGTACTTTTTATTACTATTTAAATGTAATATTATTAGTTTACAAGCTAGGTAATATATACGTTTTTTATTTATTTCAGTTGATAAGAATGTTGCCAACTCTAGCCCTCTGTGGAGGAGGTCTTTGGATGGGCATTCAGTTTCATACGAAATATGTCATTGCTTATGGCACAACCACAGCATTTGCTAAATTGGATAACATAGAAACACCACCAACACCAAGATGTATTGCAAGAATACATATCTATTCACAGATGTGGAGATATTTTGATGTTGGCCTTTATAGATTTTTGGTCAAGTAAGTGTTAAATTTTGCTTAAAATCACTTCCACTTGATACTAGAATCCAGACTTTAAAGACAATGCTTTCCTTTTTTGCAGGTATATTTATAAACCTGTTTTAAAAGTTTTGTCAAGATTTCCATTGCCACAGATAACTATCAAAATGAGTGCTTCTCTATCTACATTTATATTTATATGCCTGTGGCATGGAACTATTGAACGTATATATATCTGGTCGGCTTTGAACTACTTGGGTATTACATTAGAGTACATTAGCAAAGCAATATCTGAAACACACCGGTACAAATGGTTCAAGAAGACTATTCTAAAGACTGAAGCAATGGAAACAAGGTTTACTGCCATGCTGTGTATGCCACTTTTGGCTATATCTGCTATATCCAATTTTTATTTATTTGGGGGTGTTAGAATTGGCAATCTGTTTTTCGAAAATCTGTTACATCTCAACTTTTTCACGCTGAACTCTTTATTGATTTGTTTATCTTTGTATTGTTGTTGTGTAGTGTCTATGGCTCTACAGGATGTTCCATCAAGAACAGATGTTAAAAAGATAATTGTAAAAGCTGAGTAACAAATACACTGAAATATGAAAATGCTTAAATGAACTGTTAGTATTAAATCTCAACATATGGTGCTATCACAGAGTATATTAGTACAAGGTGCTACCACTACTGATTCTAGTCAAAATTCATTTCACAAAACCAATATAAATGTCTTAGGTATTTATTTTTATAAAGAAAACATATAATGTTTATATTTAGACCTATCTACTCTCTTTACTCAAACATTATAAGTTTTAGTTACAAAAATAAATAACATACTTATTTAATAAATCACATTTAGGTCAGGGCACAAAGTTATCTCTTTTCCATAGTATGTTATACTTAGTCGTGTGATTAATTAATTTAATCTCTAAAAAGAGGACAAAAACATAAGTAAAAATATAAATTGCTTTATTTCTCTGAAATTCAACAGTATTATTTATTTCATATTTATTATATTTTATGAAAATATTAAAATTGTTAGGCTATGTTTACAAGTTTATGTATTAGAACATAATATTGTAATAAGTATGTTAAAGCTTCATGTACACTATGACTTAGAGGATAATCAGTCATTTTAAGAACTAAATTGCAACCAGTTGATAAGTGTTAGATGCTTTCAATAGTAGGTACGAATGGATGTGCATGGCTTCAATAAGATCATTCGGATCGCCCGCGACCCCCGCCGCTTTATGAATCTGTATTAACTCCTGTCGCGTGAACACATCTTTACCTAACTGGTGCGATCGACGAGTCAGTGCGTCCAAGAACTTTTTCAACTGTAAACAAATTAAATCTAAGGTTACACAAAACGGCTACGCTTTTTACATTTAAGATATGTTTTTAGAATTTTTTACACAAATTATTGAGTTTTATAAATAAATTGTAATAAGAAATGAAAAACTTACTTTATTTCTTGAGCTAACGCCCGAACCGTTGATAGATCTTGATAGTTGTATGTTGCCGAATTCGTCACTGAAAGTATCAATGAGGCTGTGTTTTACCAGACTTATGACGTCATTGGCATCTTTTTCTGTTGCTTCTTCTCTTAAATCTGCTCTTGCTCTTGCCTAAAAGAGATAATTTCATTAGATCACATAAAATACGACAATAGAAAAACACAATTCCTACTTTTGTTGCTGCCATACAACATTGTGCTAATGTTGCACGCACAGATATATAAAGTTAGTGAATCAGTTAATAATTAAGTCCTGAGTTCTACCTGTGTCAATCGTATGCAAGCTTCAAGTTGCCTCGTTGTTATAGGCGTACCATCAGCCGCTTGGTGGTTATGTCGCAATTCCAAATAGAAGTTCTGCAAAGTATTGGCTGCTTCTGAACTCAGCTTTGGATGCACATATCTCCTTGCGTAGGCAATGTACTTGCGGAGTAAAACTAGAGGTAACGTATCGATAACTTCGCCAGGTTTTAATCGCAATCTTGAGCTGGAAAATTAAGAATTGTTTCTCATTTACTGCATTTTTTATCGATAATTGTAAGTGTGAAGTAGAATTTTCTGAAATTCGTCACGTCGTCCTTTTGATTGGAACATGGCAAAGTAATTAAAAAAATAATACCTATATAGCTATAACTGAAATAAGCGTTATAGCCATAAATATTGATAGAAAGCTGTTCGTTGGGACTAATTGTTCATCTTTTGTACTGCGCGCGCAGATACTTACTTACTATAAATGCATTATGACTAGCTTAACTTAACCAGCTTTCTACGTGACTATTGTACCTACTTGAGAGATCCTTCGTTATTTTCTATTTGGCTCGAGTCGAAAGTGACATTTATGTTGCTTCTTTTCGTACTTTTCCCCTTCTGACCAGAATGTAGAGCTAATACATGTTCAGACAGCATTGCATCCAGTTTCTGAAATATGAAAGGTGGAACAAAGTCATAAGACCTCCATAAGACTGACAATAGTATGGGAATTTAAAAATAAATTGTGTTCATTACCTCATCTGGTTGGTCCAGCAGTATAAACACTAAATCAAATCTTGACAACAGAGCCGGATTCAGTTTCAGATTTTCTGCTACGGTTTTGGCTCTGAAATAAATAAAATATTTGTTTACTTAGACCAATATTTAAAATCCGCTGTATAGTCTGGGTAGGTACTAAATATTTTGTTACAATAGGGATGATGACTACATTCAAAAATTCAAAAAATAATTCTTTTAGGCTATTAAAAACTATTTGAAACACATTTTTTACCTGATTAAATACATAAATAGATACAGAGCATCAAAGTTACGGAGTGGGGGGTTTTTACGTCACCATTGAGTAAAAATCGTACTCAAACGTGATGTCACGAGCAACTTTAACCCAGTGTAACTTTGTCATTTTTGGTTTAAGAGAAAAAAGAAAAAATACGTGTCGATTATTATAAAATAATCTATGTGACAGACTAAAGAATTTTTTTTAGTCATCATGTCTATTGGCAGCACTGCGTGTGATCCACCTTGAAGATACCCAAAGATAAGTTCAATCTCCAGCTTTACTTAGGGGCACCTTATTTCATTGTATCAAGGACGATATTCGAACGAAATACTTTAGTTATCATTTAATGGATTTCTAATAAGTATTGTAACGTATATCAATTAGATTATGATTTCTTTTTGAATGACTTGAACTTTTAATATCTAGTCAGATATTAAAAGTTCAAGTCATTCAAAAAGAAATCATAATCTAATTGATATACGTTACAATATACCATACCGGTTATAACTCCCTCCAGCCGGGTTCGCCGCCGCCAACACAGTCGCACGCGCAGCTAAACTACACACCACACCGCCTTTAGCCACGCTTACGCGACCCTGCTCCATCGCTTCTAAGAGACTACTGTGATGGGCTGTCATCTGGAAATAGTAACTACTGAATTGAGCTTTGAAAGAGATAAAACTGTATGAGCTTCTTAGTTTTTAAAGTAGAGTTTTTGTTGGAAGATATATGCGTCAATGGGAAATTACTGCTGATGGAACAGCTGTCCGTTGAATGGCCTATGGGACATAAAGTGGTGACGGATTTCGTAACATGTAGTCTCGTTGGTCCGGATCCGTCAGGATTACCCGGGATAGTATACCTACCGGATGTTTACATTAGAATCTTATATTACCGGGAAGCATCTGATAAACTCGTACCCTAAATACTAACTTCTTCCCTACCTTATCCAATTCATCAACACAACACGTGCCCTTATCAGCTAGTACTAGAGCCCCGGCTTCAAGCGCGAAGTCTCCGCCCGCTTCTCTGCCTAACGCCACTGTAAGCCCACCAGCAGACGCTGAAGCTCCACATACGTATACACCTGAAATAATAGACAAATCTGTTGTTAGCTCTTGTTGGTGCTTGCAATTAGCTACACGCTAATAAGCTAGTGATCAGAATTAAAGGGTTTAAAGTGTGTGTGTTTTTTTTAGTTTGGGTTATTGAATATTAATTCAATATTTGTACTGATGAAATTAAATCATTAAAGTCGCTGAATGTGGGTAGTGAAGGTAGACTTTTCATAAAACAATAAAGTTACTATAACAGTAAAGGGTATTGAAACAAGTTTAAAGAAGGCTTCTTTCCTACAGCTTGTAGCACACCCAATAATCTATCTAAGAATATTAATATTATATTTTTAAACGCAATTCTTGAATGTGTTAACATACCTCTCGGAGCAGCATGCGCAGCTGCTTGTAACAACTGCGACTTCCCAAGGCCAGGGTCCCCTACTACCAAAACGTGCGGGTTACATCGTTGTCCGTTCTCGTAATCAGTGCCGCCGAGCAATCCTAGTATGAGACCTGCTTTTACAGCCTCGTGACCGAATATCGCAGGACATAGTGAATGCACTAGAAGCCTGAATACATTCTCTGAAGAGTGAATTTCCTGAAATAAATAAACAAATGAAATGAGAATAAAAATCCAGCCATTTGCTGGTCTGACTCGCGCAAGAGAGTTTCATAATATTATATCTTTATTTTTATTTTTAAATCAGCGTGTAGTACCTATTTATAAATCCATTAATATTGATTTAAGTACATATTTATTTCATATGCTTACCTGTATAGCATAATAGTCTTTTAAAGTGAATGCCAGAGTGGGATTGCTTAGATTCCTCTGGCTATGAATTGAAACAGCTTCTATGTACAGTTGCAGTAATCTTGCTGCTCTCTTACCATCTTCACCGCCTTTACTTTCTCCTCGTACCTATATAAGATAACACAATACTCTTAATACCTATATAAATAGTAATTTGAGATTATCTAGAAATTAATTTCCTTTATCTAAGATAGGCCGTCTGGCAACAGTTAAGAGATGTCCTCTAACTCAGTATGTATATTATTTGAAACATACCTGAACGATTCCAGTAACAGATAACACATCCCCTGGACAAGCCATGCCTACAAGATCCCCTTGCAATTCTATTTCAACGCTTCTTGGTATGTTTCCAGATATGCTCTGAAAATTACATGTAAGTATACTTATTATAAAACAAAAGAAATTGGCGCATTCAAAAAGTTTCTTTTGTAGGTGGGTCTATCATAATACAATTATTTAGTCATTCATTCACCATAAAAATATTATTACATATACAAAGTTATAAAGATCAAAATTATAGCTCTGTTAGTTGTATATTTAACAGCAAAACACTTTTATAGCATTTATGTATTGAAGAGAACTTCTAAACTCCACCCAATTTACCTGTGATTGAATTTCCTGAATTTTAGCCACCTGCCAGTCTGTAGTGTTGGTAAAAGGGGAAGACTGAAGGGGTTCGAACTTTGAACCACTTTTGCAACTTTGGCAATTAGTTGGTGCTGGAAATAAACATTTAAAAACATTTAATTTAGATAATAAAGAAAGGTCTCTAGGCCATGCAAGGAAGAACATTTTTAAAATAAAAAATGATAAAGTAGGTACCTATCAATTTATTACATATAAAATACTTATTGTGAAAATATGGGTAATAGAACAAAAAGAAATGTCTCAGTAATATTGAAAATATGTTAGCATTCATAAATACCTGTAAAGATTCCCTGAGGCTGAACTATGGCTTGCATGTTATGGCAGCTGGAACACTCAAAAGCCATAGATGTACAGATAAGACCCACACTGCCAACTCTTATAACTGTTCCTTTTATTGTAACCAATTTCCCTGAAATCAATAATAAGTGATATTAACATTAACAATATATCTATAGTATAAATACTCTGTGCTGCACAAGAATATAAAAATATTACAAGGCATGACAAGTAAATAATGAAGTAGCTATATAAGCGTCCTTGACTTATATTTTAATAGCTCAAAGTATCACTTACCAAAGTAATTGACCTTCAAATTAGCTAATGGTATAACTGGCTGGTGGTTGAGTATTCTAACTTTTATTTTTGACTCGCATTTAAGGCACTGAAAAAGATAATTACAACTAATTGCAGAAGAGATCAATAGAGCTAATGTTTCATTAAGAGTTAGAATGTAAAGAGCCAGTATAGTCATTCATCCACTAAAAAGATGGAAAATATGATTTGGTGCAGACTCTAGGTCCACAGTGGAAATCTTTAAGTGAGGCCTAGGTGTATCCAGCAGTGTACATCCTACCGCTCATGGAGAAGAGAGGAATACAATATAAGCAAAGACATCATGGAGCTTAATGCTTGTCTGCAACTAGGTGTTAGTTTATTTCATGAGTTATCCAGCAACTTAGACACTGTTATTCAATCTTGATTACCTTATGCAAGCAGTATTCCAAAAGTCGTAAAGTGGGTTCTGGTTTCTCAAACAAATCCGAACTGAACGTAGGCCATGAATTAGCAAAGTCAGCATCATTCATAAGACTTTGGGTATCTAATGGCACACTTCGGGTTGTATCTATCTTTTCTAAATCAAATAAACTTTTATTCTTTTCAATATAATCTGTGAAATGTGTTATATGGTTTGCTGTTTCGGAGTTTGGTGTTGGGTGGGCTGAAATCCAAAACAATAAATAGTTAAGTAGATAGTACCTAAGTTTTATAAGTATTTACAAATTACATTTTAGGTTATACGTTTTATGGTACCTTCTGCGGGGAAGTACAGTTTCCAAGTATCATTTTCAGCATTAATAGGCACAATAATAGGTAACTGATTAGCGGGGGCTCTCGAAGAACTTGCAGTGCTGGAGACTCCCGCCGAAGTCAAACTTTGATTGTCTACACTGGTATTTGGTTTGTTTTTATTACGAGTCCAGTTGTTCCTGTACCGACCTCGCCAATTACGACGCATTTTAGTTATTTACAGTAGTTTAATTGAGGTAAATCTAGCGACAAAAAGTTTTAGTAAAACATTTTCTTGCTTTAGCGCCCGCCCGCCAATTGTGAGTGAACTGTTTTTTTTTTCATAACATTAACATGTCAATGTCACTGTCAATTTATTTATTGCTAGATACAAATTCATTAACCGACTAACGTTTTAAGTAAAATAAAATAACAAATGAATGAAATCAGTTTTTACTGATATAGATAGGTAACATTATATATCACATTTTTAATATTTTACATTTTTAGCGTGTAAAGACTATCATTACAACAACGGTCTCAATGATATCGCTTTTGGCCAATATTATAACTACAGAATCGTGACAAAGTATACAATATGGCAACCTTCACATTGCCAGCAAACTTTTTTGTAAAAGAGTTTCGCGAAGGAAACAAACACAGTCATCCTAGATTTACTATTATTTATGTTAACAAAATTAACGCTATCTATAAGTTTTTTGTTCAATTAGACTATAAAACAAATTAAAAAATCATTAAATACAATAAAAATGTCTGTAACAACAGTATGTACTTATGTATTTTTATACATTTTGGTAAGGTGAGCTATTTATTATGAACAATCTAATAACGAAACGCAAAGTTACTGTCAAAACTTTTTAAGTTTCGAAATACTTTGAATTTCGAATACTCGGTTTAATAAAATATCCGTCACTTTACAGGGCAACGGTTTATGTTTATGTCACTGTGTATTAAAAATAAACACTGTAAATACGTTTGAAATAACACAATAATTTATTGTTATTTTATTCTGTAACGATAAAAATGGAAGATGCTGGAGCGGCGTCTTCAACAGCGGGGGGAGGGGTAGATTCGGATGAAGACGTTGAAACTGGTGGCGCTTTTGAACAGAGGAAGGCCTCCAAGAAGCGAGCTACTATTACTTCGACGATAGATTATGGAAATCCAGATCGAGTAGAAGTAGATAGAACAGCTTTGGAGGCTATTCTGGACGTCAGCACACGTTTGAAGAACATGCAGAAGAAGAGTATGGTGTCTCAAAGCACTCTGGCCTTGGGTCATCATGAGTCTTATAAAGACAAGCAAGTAAATAAACTGAATAATTAAAACATGAAAATGCGTTGTTTTATTTAATTTTTTTTAGATCCTATCTTAAAATACCTTAAACACGAATGTTTTTTGTAGGCAAGGGCTAAGGAAATTCGACAGCAACGCCTTGGAGATCTAAATTCGCAACATAGATATTTGCTTGGAATCGCTGCTGTGATGCTAAATAGGTCTACCGATTATGTTCTGGTAGGTTGATGCTATGATATCACAAATTTAAAAGAGATCAATGCCTTACGTACGACAACATCATAGTTGGACTTGTGCGTGGAAAGAGCAGCGTGCAGATTAAGCTCTGCAATTTGAATATTTCCACCAAAAAGTTGGCGTGTGTTTCGATTTGCCTTTCTGGAGAGACACGAGTATGTTTTACTGGTCTGTGTGTTTTTAAAATTATCTACTGCAACTAGGTTGGATCGAACTCTCGTTTTCTACCTTATACCCCTTGGTGATTGTTCCAAACAGAGTCCTAGGTAGTAGGTACCCAGAACCATGAGTAGGTTGGTATATTCAATATCCATCCGTGGATATATTCATTGGAGATAAGTAAATGGACAAAGTTGAAGCTGGATCTTTTCGATAAATCGTTCAAGAAAAACACCTTGAAAAAAAAAGTTTTAGGATTAATTAAGTTCAGGATATACACAAGGATATCACCCAAGTAACATCTTTTACGTACAGTCAGTTGTCAGTCAGTAGTTATTAGAGAGGTACATACTTACCGGCAGTGTTTTGTTTTACTCAAATGGCAGAATCTGCCCAAGAAACTTTCGCCCCTTTATTTTAGGTAAGCATGGAACAATATGGAGTGTAGAAAACGACCTGAATTAGCTTGCTTTCATTTCAGGAAGGTATTTCAGACTCGGATACTAACATCAATCTCCTCGAAAGTTGTACCGAAGATGGAGGCAGATGCTGCGTTATAGTGTGTGATGCGCTTTTACCTCCTCTCCCAATGGGTAATATTATTGTTATAAACATTAGACTTTTGTTTAAGACACTTTTGTCTAAGGTTTCCTCAGAAATAAAAAAAGTGTGTTTTTCTGATTTTGGCCAACGAAAGTGCCAGTTTAATAAATTAATCGTTAACTAAATTAATCTTCTTCACCTTAATGAAAATGTATTAATGTGAATGATAAATTCCAGAATCCGGTAGATTCGTACCAAATCAAAAAAATAAAATAGAGAGGACGTATTTGTCAGACGGGGCATTTATACCCACAATAGGATTGTGTATTGCCATGTACAGAATTAACAATGAACTTATTGATGCCAGAAACATTGAAAAGGTGATAAAAAGAACGGATTTTCTTAGATGTGCAATTCATTTATTTACTACCAGTACTAACAATAGAGATAGGTACAGTCAGCATCATAAGTCGATGTACACGTTCATATTTTCAAAAGTAATATACACCGTAATTAGACGAAAAACCTCTTACTTATTTTCCTTATTTTGAACCTTATTGAAAGTTCATTTAACTCTGGAGCATATTTTGCTAAGCAATTTTCTTAAATTAATAGTGTATTTGACTTTTGAAAATCTAGATGTTTTAATTGACTTTTGATGCTGACCGTAGTACACATAAAACTTCCTATAAGTAGGTACTTATAACTCTATGTAAAGTTTGATGGTATTTAACTGCAATTATTTCTTGATAAATAAGTGGATACATAGAAATCCGTTCAAATAATTCAATCGCCACTTAGCTAACATATTTTTTCAGGATTATTTCTTCGTAACATTCGATTTGAATGAAGAAACAGAAAATGTTGTATCCGGTGTTTACAAAACCATGAAACAGGTATATTTACCGGCGTTGACAGAATGTAAAGCTTGGGGAAACTTAAACCCTCCGAATCCGAAGAGCGAAGAAGGAATTAAATACTACATGTCGAAAATACAGTTGTTTATCGACTATCTAGAAAGTAAGAGACATATTGTCACATTCACCATTTTAAGTAGGCACGATAGGGTGTAAAGTAGCCCAGTAGACCCGACTTCCTACCGTTGTGGTTTTATTAGATTTCGACTATTCCCATATAGGTACTCCGTCCATTTGAATTAGCATTCATATAACCCGAATTAGCCTCGGTTTTGAATAAGTATTCATCATAGGATAGGTATTGAGTAGATAACAGACGACAATTATTCTGTACCTAACATCCACAGAAACGAAAGCAGATTTAGACTGCTGTACAAAATTCAAGATAAATGTAATGTTGTACGAAAACGAATTGTCCGATCAAGAAAAAATGAAGGTGGCTATTACCAAAACTGCCGTGTTAGAAGAAGTTTGTTGTTATGTAAAGCAATGGATCAAACAAATTACTATGGTAAATATAATATTTAAGTTTACATACTCGTACACACAATATTATTCAAGCTTATCTCTATAAACTTTAAAAATACATACCTAATTATACATATAGGTATAGGTAGATTTACTTATCTGTAGGTAGGTATTAATAGATGTATCCTATGGTTGGAATTAAATCGGTTTGATCCTCGTTTGTCGAAGTTAAACAAACTTCTAATTGGAAATGTTCATCCATTCGAAACAATTCATTCGAAACAATTTCCCCAATTTATCGGAATATTGATATTGGACATCATTTAACCCACCTTCATTATGCCTCTAGGTATTAGTACAAAGTCGGCAGTTACGCCGTGAGCCTGCCAACATCGGGCCATTGGCAGAATTGGATCATTGGAGGCGTCAGCTCATCGCTTTCACATCCATCATAGAGCATATCAAGAGCACTCCATGCCAAATGTATATTCACATACTTGTGCGTGCGAAATCTAAACTTTTGAAGGTATAGAGATTGAAGGTTCTTTTATAATTTTATACGTTATTATGAGACCTGAGTTTATAATTCTTGAGACACTTTGTACCTGTAAGCATTTTTCTCTCTTGAAAGTACTAAGATTGTAGATTTGTAGACGCCGCCGTAGTCTGGAATTTTACCTCGACATAATAATTTTCAGAAATGGCAAGCGTTAGACAACCTAGTAACGGATTATCACAATGAGGCGTATGATAATGTAAAATATTTGTATGCTCTTAAAAAGTTCAATGAGCCTCTATACAGGTAACGTTTGAGCTAGATTTTCATCAGGTTTTCAAGTTTCATCACTATGAATTAGGTAGTTAAAAATCAAATCAAGCAAATGACAGATCTTCCCTTTGCACAATAATATTTCGTGGTAAGCAGTTTCTTTGCCTAGATATAAAAGGTTTTTATTGTAGGTATACATATTCTAAAGTGTTATGCTAAATAATTCTAAAGTGTTATGCTAAATAATTTAATTTTCGCACACAGTGTAATGTACTGTTTTTAGAAAATAAACTACTTACTTACTAAGTACCTATTCTTTATGCAGATGCGATCCTCTATCAATGCCACAGCACATTCCTGGTCTCCTTTACACTGTGCGGATGATATTCGCAACTTCACACTACTATAACACTACTAAGCAGATTAGTAGTTTGCTTGTTAAAATCACTAATCAGATATTAAATATGTGCATGAGTTATTTAACAAAAAATGGAACGAAGACCATTTGGAATCAGAACAAACTCAAATTCATTCAAAAAGCTACAGTGAGTATTTTGATTTATGAAATGCTAAGTGTTTGTACCCAATATTGTGACAGTAATGAAACTTTGATCTGGCCTCTTGTCTGGCTATGAGCATCGTATCGTGGACGTTTCTATTGCGCTTGGGCAGTGATCGATATACTTTGGTACTGCCAGAGCTGATTCTGAAACGAGTACTAACGTAAGAAATCAGAATCAATTCAAATTTTTATCAACCTAGAGCCAAAGTTGATCTGTAAATACTAATTCTGTATTTTCAGCTTTGTTTAGACTTATACGACTTTTACCGGGAATGCTATAATGCCACACAAAAGGATATGAAAGAAGCAGCAGATGAAGTGCCTTTTAATTGTTCCGAAATGTACATTTTTGGAAAGTTCGAAACTTTTAAAAAGAGGTTAATTAAGGTTAGTAGTGGTCCAATAAAATTATTATATTTTATCTTATCACTTATATATCCACCTGTGTCCCACTGCTGAGCAAAGGCTTTCCTCCTAAAATATAATGAACGAAGAACAATAAAATATGATGAGACTAGCTTTTGCCCGCGACTTCGTCCGCATAAGATTTTTTGTTTTCTCCCGGCTGTAAGTCCCCCTGCAACAATGTCCCACCTCAATTTAGTTTTCTGCCTACTTCCTACCCCCTAAGTACGATGACGTGATCATTTTGATCTTATATCCGTTTTTAGGTAATCATCTATTACATTACTAAATTTCATCAAAATCCGTTCAGCCGTTTAGGCATGATAGAGCAAAACTCCCAGCAAAAACCATAAAAAAATCACTAACACAATTCAGTTTTCTGCCTACTTCCTACCCCCTAAGTACGATGACGTGATCATTTTGATCTTATATCCGTTTTTAGGCAACCATCTATTACCTTACTAAATTTCATCAAAATCCGTTCAGCCGTTTAGGCATGATAGAGCAAAACTCCCAGCAAAAACAATAAAAAAAAAAACACTAACTCAATTCAGTTTTCTGCCTACTTCCTACCCCCTAAGTACGATGACGTGATCATTTTGATCTTATATCCGTTTTTAGGTAACCATCTATTCTTCTTCTTTATCAGCCCATATATGTCCCCACCGAGGGGCACGAGCCTACTCTCATACAGAGAGTGATTAGGCCGTAATCCACCACGCTGGCCAAGTGCGGGTTGGCGGATTTCACATACACCTTTGAATTTCTTCTCTGGTGTATGCAGGTTTCCTCACGATGTTTTCCTTCACCGTTAGCAAGTGGTAATCGAATAAATTGATCCGTACATGAGAAATAAACCATCTATTACCTTACTAAATTTCATCAAAATCCGTTCAGCCGTTTAGACGTGAAAGAGCAAAAGTCCCAACAAAAACGACTAAAAATCACTAACTCAATTTAGTTATCTGCCTACTGCCTACCCCCTAAGAACGATGGCGTGATTATTTATAGCCTATGACCATTTCTAGGTTATCATCTATCACCATACCAAATTTCATCAACATCCGTTCAGCTGTTTAGGCGTGAAAGAGTAATAGACAGACAAACAGAGTAACTTTCGCATTTATAATATTAGTATGGATAGTATGGAAGTATGGATTTAGTATTAAGTGTCTAAATATAAAGTTTCTTGGTTTTATCTTTGAATAATGACGATCTCCCATACTAACTTTCATCCCTTATTACCACCCCCTTAAGGCGTTTTTTTTTCTCAATATAAAAAAAATAAAACATAGCCTTTCCTAGGCTTTAGTCGAACTCTGTAACAGATTTTATGAAAATAAGTTCCGGAGTTAGGTGTGGAAGCGTAACTTTGATAGGACTTCCATACGAACTTTCATCCCTTATTTCACGTCTATACAGGTAGATATTTCCAAAAAGCTAGAACAAATATTTATTTATTTAGTACTCAGTGCCTAAATATACAGTTTCATGGTTTTATCTTCGAATAATAACGATCTCCCATACTAACTTTCATCCCCATTTATTACCACCCCCTTAAGCCTTTTTTCGCGACAAAATATAGCCTATGTCCTTTCTCAAGGTCTAGACAACCTCTCTACCAAATTTCATTGAAATCGGTTCAGTAGTTTAGGCGTGAAAGCGTAACAGACAGACAGACAGACAGAGTTACTTTCGCATTTATAATATTAGTATGGATTAGTATGGATAATGTAAAATCGGAAAATTTTAATAAATGAGGCTAATTATACTAAACATAGTTAAAACAAAGATACGTGTCTCAATATGTTTGACAATAAATTCCAGATTATAGACTTATTTCAAACTTACATCAAGTATTATGTGTTAAACAAAACGACGCTCGAAGGTATCGAGGAGCATAAGGCTGCATTTAATAAATTGTACAAGACAATTTCTTCAAAGACGTACGATGCTCTGGATCACAGGTTAGATTTTTCTTCATATCAGGTCAATGCTTCTGTGTACAATAATTTAACTAAGCTAGTGTTATTTCATTTGTTTTTTTAACAATTTTTCAATGTTAAGAAATTAACTTCATGACAAAACCTTTTTTCTGTTTTTTTTTAGTATCCTATTGTGCCCCACTGCTGGGCAAAGGCCTCCCCCGCATTCTTCCATGCCTCCCTATCTCCGGCCGCCTCTGGCCAGTTTGCCAAGTATGCATCCAGATCGTCGCGCCATCTCTTCTTAGGCCGACCTCTACCTCTGTGGCCGTCGAGCGGCAACCAGCCGGTAGAAATCTTGGCCCATCGATCCGGGTGCATACGGCAAAATTGTCCAGCCCAGTTCCATTTCAGTTTCGCGGTCTTCACCCCTACATCAGTGATGCGAGTTTTTGAGCGAAGCGTGGTGTTTCGGATCCGATCGGATCTTTTAACACCTAATATGCTGCGCTCTATAGCTCGTTGGCAAACCTTGAGTTTGGACTTCTGGACTTCTGTCAGGGACCAAGTCTGAGCACCATAGGTCAAAACGGGCAGAATACACATGTCAATGGGAGATCCCCCTTCATAAAGTGTTTCATGGACCAGTAGCTTTTCCAGGCGTTTTCGATACGGCGATCGATTTCCATGCCTTGCCTGTTATCGAAAGAAACTAACTGGCCCAAGTAAAATTGTACTCATCGACGTAGTGTATTTCTTGCCCATCGACCTCGATCTTACTTTTCGTGCCGTTGGTCATCACCTGAGTCTTAGTCCTTTCTGTTTATTACCTACTCAAATAGATATGAAATGGGAATTAGAATGACAATCAAAACGATGTTTTTCAGGCGTCCTGACTTTGATGAAGATTACAAATTTTACAAGGATAACATCGCAAACCAAGAACTGATGCTCGAAAACTTTATGATTAATGTAAGGAATAGTTTTTTAATAAATTGTTATTACGTTTACAAACCAGGTTATTTAAGTAAATTGTATAAATTTTATAGAAAGTAAGCTTATGTCCCACGACTGAGATAGCGTTAGCATTGCTGAAACGATTTGAAAAACTGCAATTGGATTGTCTGTACCTTGAAGATCAGTATTATGATTTGATTAGCAAATATACAGCAGAAATTGAGAATATTCGTGACAGGTAATTTTAATACACTATTTGTTTAATATACTTACTTTCTAGGGTATAAAATATTTTTTTCTTTTACAAATTATTGCACCCGTATATATTATATTGCGAACTAAAACTGTTCTTCATTAAAGGTATAACGAAGAGCGAGACAATCCCGATTTACCAAGAAATATGCCACCTTGTGCCGGAAGAATCATGTGGATCCGATTCTATGACAGTAACATTAAAAAACCTATGAACGAATTTGCAAAACATCATGAAGTCATCACACATATGGTATTTAATCTCGACTATATTTATATTAGACTAGTTCGTGAAAGGATACATAAAATAAATAACTATATTTGTATTGCAGAATACTCAAAGATGCATAAAATTGTTCAACGTCCTGCAAATCGTATTTACAGAGTATGAAATGATATACCATAGTTCTTGGGCTCAAAACGTGGGTCAGGTAAGAATCACTATGAATAATCTTAGGTATCGTCACCTATTAAAGAAACGGAGCAATATATATTTGGTTGAATGTTGCCACTTCGATTTCTGTCACGTCGAATTTCTCTAAACCACACCTAACAGATTCTTAGGAAGATTTATGGCTGTTGTAAAATTTATTGCAGGTCAGGTTAGGTTTGACAGCTCCAATTCTGATAATGAATACCTCTACAAGGCGATTATTCGTTAATTTTAACGTTTATATACCGGAGTGCATTAGAGAAGTAGAATATATGTTGCAATTGGGACTGAGTGAGTTAAATAAATCTTATTTAAAATATTTGAATTTAATGAACCAAAAACGCTCAGCTAAATTATAACAGAACGGTATTTGTGCTTAAAAAGGGGTTATATAATATTTCTTCAAAGGTTAAGAACGGAAGTCCTTAGATAAGAATGCAGCTAGAACAAATAATGAACAGGCTTTTAAAATTACAGGAGTACCAGATTCAGTTAAAATTGTGGCATTTTGCAAAGACAAGATCTACTCCTATCACGAGCGTATAAAATACTTGGTCAATCGAAATGATCAAATAAGAATGTACGTAAATACTTACTTGCCTAAAAGTAAATAATAAACTAGTTGTTATAATTGTGGTTGCATTTCAGGACCATGCCAAAATTGTTCTTACCATTGTTAAGATCACAGTTGATAAAATTGGATAGAGCATTCCGACCAGGACTATCAACAGTAACATGGGCATCATTGGAAATAGTGCCTTATTGTGACAACATAGAACTCGTACTCAATGAAGTGGATTTATTTGTGAAAAAGGTGAAACTATTGGTATGATATAAATCTACATCATGATTGAATCTTAACTAATGTTATTGATGGCACTTTCTAGATGGTAGATATGAAGGAAGCTAGAATAGATGCCATACTGAATTCAATTTCAAAAACTGTACTAGTCTGTTTGCCGGAAGATGCTGTGGGACCAAATACATTCTTTGAAGATAATTTGGTAAGACGGGATGAAATGGGTGAGTTGCGAATTTTATTTAAATATTACGCGAATCAAAAATATAAAGGAACTTTTAAAATTTGTATTTATATTTCGAAGCGCGTGAACTACAACAAAAATCGTGGAATGCTGAGGTAGCAGTGATTGAATTGATTAATAAGTTTTTAAGTAGTGTCCCTTCGGAACCAATCAACGATTTAAAAGATAACTGGTAAGGAACTTGTGATTATTATTGCATTTCATATATTATACCTAAACCAACTATGATTTATATGTTTAAATTCTGTGTTTCTTTTTAAAGGTTAGACTACGAAAAAATTCTGAAATTAGTGACATCAGGATCGAAGGCTGTTAAAGATGATTTTGGTAAAACTTCAAAACGTACCTATTTATTTATATTTAAAGAGACTTATGAGACAATTTTCCTAATTTATACATTTTGTTAACAGCGTTTACGGAAATCGAGAATCCAGATCGTCACGATGTTGCACATTATATAAATGAGTGCAATGAGCTGTTTGCGTACTTTTCCACTAAATGCTTGGAAGCGCTTATAAAGTGCACGAGATGTACTTTGGACTTATTGAGGAAGCGGACTTGTGTATCGAGGTAGGTACAACTACTTTTTAATATACTAGTATAAAGAGGTGGCGAGATGAACTGGACATCATCACAAATGACTGGGCAGAGGCGGCTCAGGATAGAAAATCGTGGAGGAGGAGGAGAGAGGCTTCTGCCCAGCAGTGGGACACTAGATAAGGCTAGATAAGATAAGTTAAGTATAATTCTTGTTGAACAAAATCCCTACTAATGTATTCATTTTACAGTTTCCTCACAATGACAACAAACCCAGAAGAGCAAAATAAGTTAACTCCTCTAATGTTGACATACATGTATTTGATAATACCTCAAGTAACAATCAAACCGACTCTTGACGAAATCCAGTCGGCTTTTACGCAGGTGCGTAACGATCTTTGTATTCAAGGAACCTATTCAATAAGAGGATTAATGCTCATAATCTGTCACAGGTGGTTTTAAATTGTATAATGGACATACATCGCAACGTGTTCATGTGGGGTCAGCAAGATCTTATTAAGAAACTGGGTTCACAACAAATCAGTGTACTGCCTGTTAATCTCAGTTTAAGAAGTGGTACTTAAATTCTCGTACTATTTACTACATCAAATTTTATTATCTTGTGGTTATAAATTAGTGTAAGAATAACAATACTTTATATTATTTTAGGTGGATCCAAAGCATCGAGCACAAGTGGTATTAAAAATTACTTCCGTTTGGTATCCGAACATAAAGATATAGTCAGATCCGTAATGGCTCTACAAGGAATCATGTATATGTATAAACCTGATATAGAAAAGTTATTAAAGGTAAAACGTGTTACTGATAATGGAATAATAGAGACTGTACAGAAACTGCACCTTGTATTTAAAATTTCCAGACTTACGAAAGATTTGCACCTTTATGGGCAGAAGATAGAGTCCAACAGGTGCAGGATTTTGTTAATTCCAGTCCGCTTAATATCGTTATCAGAGACATGTTTAAGAAATACGAAGCACAAACTGAAGAGGTAAATAATCTTCCCGAAAGACATATTATTGGATCAATTCAAATTAATATGGGTAAGTTTTATTAAAGAGTTAATAAGTGCATTTCAGATCACATGTTATTGAAACTAGAATTTAATTGTTTCAGAAAAAATCAAGCTTGCTTTATATTTAGAATCAATTGAATGGAAAAGAGTTTTGGGTAAACTGCTAAGCCGTGCATATAGAGATCGCGTAACGAAGATGATGCAGTTTATTAACGATAGAATGAAAACTTTGGGGAAGAAGATTAAAGATTTAGATGACGTTAGAGTAGCTATGATGTGCTTAGAACTGATACGGGAGGAATTCATTGGGTACGATAATTTTTGAGCAATAATTAAGTTCTATTTATATTTTGGTTTAAAAAAATGTTGATAATGAATAAGCTAGTAATATTTAATATTCTGTGATTCGACTTAGCTTATTTATTAATCTACAAACAAAATTACAGCATGGATATGGAACTAGTTTTGATCGAGAAAATGTATTCAACGTTTTATCAATTCAACATTGATATTCCAAAAGACGATGCGGATTCTGTCTATGGATTAAGATATGCCTTTGAAAATATGCTGTTGACTGTATGTAGAATTAAACATAAAAAATAACTTAGCAAGGTCAGCGTAGTGACATCAATAATAAATACCTACAAATGTTTCAGTCTCAACAAGTACAACAAAAAATAGTGGATATGCAAGGACCACTGCAGATGGAATTGACTGAAGGTGTATCGACGTTTGCTAATGATGTTATGAAATTTGATGCTGATTATGACTCTTCCGGACCAATGACACCTGGTATTACGGCCAGAGAGGCCAGCGATAGGTAAAAGGACAAAATGTGCTACGACTGCAAATTAATTAGTTGCGATTTATGTAATAAATAATTTGGATTCTTTTAGGGTGATATTATTCCAATCACGATTTGATGACCTGTGGCGCCGTTTTGAAATGTACCAGAGCGGTGAAAAGTTATTCGGTATGCCTGTACAGGACTACCCCGCTTTGCATCAGAAGAAAAAGGAATTCAACTTACTGAATAAACTGTACAGTTTGTATCTGGCTGTTATGAATTCCATAGATGGGTATTTCGAAACACCATGGAGTGAGATCAATATTGATCAAATTATTGCTCAGCTGGCCGAATTTGATTTGAGGTAAGCACATTACCTTTTCTGAAAAAGTAATGATTTTATTAAAGTTAATAACTTCTATTTTTCTGAAGGTGTCGAAAATTACCGAAAGCTATGAGAGATTGGCCAGCGTATATTGAATTAAAGAACAAGATTGATGACTTTAATAAGACATGCCCACTTCTAGAGTTAATGGCAGATAAAGCAATGAAAGAGCGACATTGGAAGAGCCTTCAACAATTGATGAGTAAGTACGGCCACGTATATTTATTTTTTTACTTATTATTGAAGTACTAAAGTCTTCATACAATTATTTGATTGCAGATTGCAAATTAGACGTGGAGTCAGAGTCATTTACATTAGCCAATGTTATGGAAGCTCCACTTCTGAAATATAAAGAAGATGTAGAAGTAGAGTATTCTTATTTACCTATAACATAGATACAAATTAAAAAACTAAAGAAAAGAGTAGCTGGTACAATCAAAACTTTTCAATTTTCATAGGACATTTGTATTGGTGCTGTGAAAGAGAAAGACATTGAAGCTAAATTAAAACAGGTGTTATCTGACTGGGCAGTAATAGACTTGCAGTTTGCACCGTTTAAAAATCGCGGTGACCTTTTGATCCGTCCTCAAGAAACTCTGGAAACTATTACATTGCTTGAAGATTCCCTCATGATTCTTAATTCTCTGGCTTCAAACAGGTACGTCTCATGTTATTGTTAATATAGCAAGAACAAGATGAAAATTGCAAAAAGTACTTAACACTATATCCCATCAGGTACAACATGCATTTCAAGAAAGATATCATATTGTGGACAAACAAACTTGTGACAACCAGCGAGATCTTAGAAAAATGGCTTCAAGTCCAAAACTTGTGGATGTACTTGGAGGCTGTCTTTGTTGGTGGTGATATTGCCAAGCAGATGCCGCAGGAAGCAAAGCGTTTCCAGGTACTTATGTTACAAATTAATAATTTTGATATTAATTTTTGTATAAGCAAGCATATTTTTAATATCGAATATTTGTTTCTCAGACAATCGACAAAACGTACATTAAGATAATGTACCGTGCTCGTGACATAGTGAACTGTGTTCAGACGTGTGCGGGTGATGATTCGCTGAACCAGCTACTTCCTCATTTATTCGATCAGTTAGAAGCATGCCAAAAGTCGCTTAGTGGTTATTTGGAGACGAAGCGTCTTATTTTCCCAAGATTTTTCTTCGTGTCTGATCCAGTATTATTGGAAATTCTCGGACAAGCATCTAATCCTCATTCTATCCAGGTAAGCTAGAGAAAAGAACTGCCTGTTACTTTTTGCCTTAACTAGAGTATCTAGAGTTAGTAAAGGTATTATTGAATTATCAAAATTGACATGTACCTACCTATGTTTCTTTTCCCATAGGGCCATTTGCCTAGTATTTTCGACGCCATATATACAGTGAATATTGACGACAAAGATAGGATTACCCATATGAACTCTGACAATGGAGAAGTAATTCCTCTGGAACGTCCAGTTGCTTGTCTAGGAGGTGTAGAGGTAAGCCAAAATATCCGTGCTATTTGTTCATAATACGTATTTTTATGATTTTCATAGATCTTTTTTTCTAGCGAGCTTTTAGCAAGACTATGAAGTCTTCTTTTTACAGATTTGGTTAAATGTTTTACTTGATACTATGAAAGAGACAGTGAGAAATATGATCGCCAGTATTTGTCAGACAATGTCTGATGATCCTGAGTTTGAATTTCTATCCGGTCATTTTTCTTTCCCTGGTCAAGTACGTACAAAATCTTATAATACTTAATTATTAAGGTTTTATGAAACTGAATAATAAAATCAATATTAAATTTTAGGCTAGCTTATTAGGTATGCAAATTTTGTGGACTACTGATGCGGAATACGCTTTGAAAAAGTCAAAGGTGGATCGTTGGATAATGAGAGCTACAAATAAGAAATTTCTTGATCTTTTGAACGGTCTCATCGATCAAACTGTTACTGATTTACAACCAATAGATAGAACGAGAGTGGAAACTATGATTACCATTCATGTGCATCAGAGGTAAGGATGCATACCTTAAACACTCGATTTATCTTGAATTCTTATTTAAGTGTGTAAATGATCATTATTTTTCAGGGACATATTTGACAATATGGTCACTTTGCGCGTCAAATCACCCGGTGATTTTGAATGGCAAAAACAAGCTCGTTTTTACTACTTCGAGGAAACTGACGACTGCATTGTATCCATTACAGATGTAGATTTTCTATATCAGGTAAATTTAAGAAAGGGATCCTATACCAAATCCCCATTGGTAACACATCATTTCATCACTAACCTTCTTTTTCGTTGTAGAATGAATATTTGGGCATCACAGAGCGTCTGGTAATTACTCCACTGACTGATCGTTGTTACATTACGTTAGCTCAAGCTATTGGTATGAGTATGGGCGGAGCTCCCGCTGGGCCTGCTGGCACCGGTAAAACGGAAACCACGAAAGACATGGGAAGAACATTAGGGAAACTCGTTATTGTGTTTAATTGTTCAGATCAGATGGATTTCAGAGGTAAGTTATGTAGTAATAAGTAAGATAAAAACGTGTAAGTTTAGGTCCTTGTTGATTCGGATGTTTTTGATTTCTAATTTGTGAATTTAGATATAGTTTGTTTGTATTTCAGGCTTGGGTCGAATCTATAAAGGGCTCGCGCAATCAGGAACTTGGGGTTGTTTTGACGAGTTTAACCGCATTGAGCTACCTGTACTCTCAGTAGCTGCTCAACAAATTTATATTTGTCTAACTGCAAGGCGAGAAAAAAAAGAATTCTTCATATTTAGGTTCGTAACTTTCGAAGAAAATTATTAATGAATTAAAAATCTGTTGATTATAAAAAGGTTATATTTTGTTTTAGTGATGGCGACGTAGTAAGCTTGAATCCTGAGTTTGCATTCATTATAACAATGAACCCTGGATACGCTGGGAGGCAGGAGTTGCCAGAAAATCTGAAGATCCAGTTCCGTTCTGTGGCAATGATGGTGCCCGATAGACATATAATTATTAGAGTCAAGTTGGCCAGTTGCGGTTTTAAAGAAAATATTTTGCTAGGTCAGTCTAATTTTTGAACCCAACTGTGGAATTCAATCATCATTTCACATGTTTTTATTATAAGTATCTTTTTTCCGTTTTATAATAGCACGAAAGTTTTTCACCTTGTACAAACTTTGCGAAGAACAACTATCAAAACAAGTGCACTACGATTTCGGTTTGCGTAACATTTTATCTGTTTTGAGAACAATGGGTGCACAGAAACGTGCAAATCCTGACAGTACTGAAGAGAATATTATGATGAGAGTATTAAAGTAAGTATTTTGTTGACTTTACATTAAAACATAATGCACTTATTAATATCGATTTATTTCACAGAGAAATGAATGTATCAAAGTTAGTGGATGAAGATGAGCCATTATTCATTTCATTAATTGAAGACTTGTTCCCGGGAATGAAACTCACACAAACACAACAAAAGTAAGAATCTTACATATTTTGTAGCCTAATAAATATGCCGGTACATTAATAACCATACCTATTCGTGCGCGTTTTAAGGGAGATGCAACGTGGGATATCAATAATAACAGAGCGTACTGGATTAGTTAATCATCCAGATTGGAACTTGAAAATTATTCAACTTTATGAAACTTCATTGGTGAGGCACGGTCTGATGGCAATGGGACCTACGGGTTCAGGAAAGACAACTTGTATTCATACATTAATGGCAGCTCTGACTGAAATGGGTAAACCACATAAAGAAAATAGAATGAACCCTAAGGTAATCATTTCATAATATCCACACAATATTTTCCCATTAAGAATTTTCACTGTACTAATGTGCTATATTAATTGTAATAGGCCATAACAGCACCGCAAATGTTTGGACGCTTGGATGTAGCCACTAATGATTGGACTGATGGCATTTTCTCTACTTTGTGGAGACGTGCACTAAAAGTACCAAAGACAAACACGACTTGGATTGTTTTGGGTGAGTGGTTACGGAATAGAGATATATACAATAGTAGAATCAATAGAATTTTAAAAAAATTTGAGGTAAGTTATAATATCGTTATGAAAACAGATGGGCCGGTCGATGCGGTATGGATCGAAAATCTGAACTCTGTCTTGGACGACAATAAGACATTAACATTAGCTAATGGTGACCGTATTACTATGGCTCAAAACAGTAAGCTGGTGTTTGAGCCAGATAATGTAGATAACGCTTCACCAGCGACTGTCAGCCGAATGGGAATGGTTTTCATGTCATCTTCTGTTTTAAAATGGCAACCTATACTTGAGGTTAGTGCTATTTCATATAATTCTCTGTTTTTAACCCCCGACGCCAAAAGAGGGGTGTAATAAGTTTGACCCCTCTGTCTGTGTGTCTGTCTGTCTGTCTGTGGCACTGTAGCTCCCAAACGCGTGGACGGATTTGGATGCGGTTTTTTTAATTTAAAGCTGGTAGTCCTGGGAGTGTTCTTAGATATATTATATGAAAATCGGTTCAGCCCTTTCAAGGTCATCAGCTCTTTTGTCGGCTGTGGTAGAATTATAGATCCAATTTAACAGCAGATATGTCGTGTTTGGATTCATTTTAATCAGTGTTTAATTCTTAATATAGTGCGATGGTGACAACAGACAAGGGGCTGATGATGAAGTCAGAATTTCCAGCATTCCATCCATTCTTGAATAATGTAACAGCAGATATGTCGTGTTTGGATTCATTTTTATCAGTGTTTAATTCTTAATATAATGCAATGGTGACAACAGACGAGGGGCTGATGATCGATATGAATGATGATGAATCGATAAATACGAGTATAATTTAAAATATTCGTAAGGAAAATAGAATGCGGTCCCCCGACGAAATGAAGTTTGGATGAAAGTTGTCAATTTGTATGAAATATTAAGCGCTGTTCAGTTGACAAAATACTACTTATTTTATTTGTTACTTTTTATAGTCGGGGGTTTTTTAAATTTTTAATTTATCAAGAATAGCAGTTTTAAGGTCAGGATGTTATGCGTTTTCATCGATTCCAGGGATGGCTAAAAACGTTACCACAAAGGGAAAACGATGCTTACCGCAAAGCGTTCTACAAAATATATGGCGATGTTCATTGTTTCGTTCAGCAAAAATTGCCAGCGAAAATGAAGATTCTTGAGGCTATTTATATTCGGTAAGCAGTTGTGTATAGTTAATAAAAAATATTTTTCTAAAATGGTTAAGATGGCCTACCAAGGCCAAGTTTTAATTAAATGACTTCATTGCAGGCAATGTATCGACGTTCTTATTGGTTTAATGGACATTGAAGTAGCTGGCAGTAAGTTTTAAAAATGTAAATTTTATTGTGAATAAGCAAAAGACCAACAACATAACAAATATAATTATTTCAGAGGCACGTACAGAACGTCAAATGGAACGCCTATTTATATTTGCGATGATGTGGTCGTTAGGAGCCGTTTTAGAGCTGGATTCACGAACTCGCATGGCACAATATATGACTGGCCTCCCAGTTAAGATGGAGTGGCCTGGTGGCAAACAAAAAGAGTGGATCATGCCTTTTGATTATATGGTTAATGACCAGGGACAATGGCAACACTGGTTAGTCTAAATACTCAATTATGTGAAGCTTAAAAGGAGTATTTAAAATCAGTCGACTTTGATGAAAAGTAAACTTGACAATAAATCTAACTGAACTTATTTCAGGTCAGAAAGTGTTGAGGAGTTTTATTATCCACCAGACAGCATTCCAGAATACTCGTCAATTTTAGTACCAAACAAAGATAATGTTTGTATTTCATACTTAATTGATACAGTCGCTAAACAAAACAAAGCTGTTCTCCTTATAGGCGAACAGGGTACGGCTAAAACTGTGATGATAAAAAGTTACATGTCAAAATACAACAATGAGATCAAACTTTTTAAGATTTTGAATTTCTCATCTGCGACAACTCCCAACATGTTCCAGGTATGCTTCTGTTGACTTATTAAATTGTATTATTTCAATTTTTAGTTCTAAAAGTTGACTAAAAAAATAAAAATAAAATTTTCAGAAGAGTATTGAGTCGTACATAGAGAAGAGGGTAGGAATGACATATGGTCCACCTGGTGGTAAATCTATGACCGTATTTGTAGACGATATCAACATGCCAGTTGTCAATGAATGGGGAGATCAAGTAAGTTGGTTGCTCTTTCTAAATTAAAATTGGTTTTGAGGATTCTGTAATGTACTTGAATCTTACAAAGGTAACGAACGAAATCGTGCGTCAAATGATGGAATGTGGAGGATTCTACTCCCTAGAGAAGCCTGGAGATTTTATAACCGTTGCTGACATTCAGATGTTTGGGGCTATGATCCACCCAGGTTTGTAGCGTAACTTAATGATTCAGCTCGAGTTGTTACTTAACTTATTTTTGAAGTAACTAATTACGAAGTTTTTCCAAGGTGGCGGACGTAATGATATTCCCCCAAGGCTCAAAAGGCAGTTCAATATTTTCAACTGTACGCTACCAAGTACAGAATCTATGGATAAAATATTTGGTAAATATTATCTTTTCTAATTAAAGACGTTCCATGAATTTGAGGTTCAAGCGTTGCATAATTGTTTTTATTGCAGAAACTATTAGTTCTGGCTACTTCTGCAGCTCGCGCTTTGATAAACATATAGTAGAGTTTATACCGAAGCTAGTCTCTGTAACTCGTATCATTTGGCAGCAAACAAAGGTATGTTGACGTTTGTCGATGCTCTACAAAAATCTCTTTAGTCTCCACGATAGTGCTAAATCTAAGATTTTTCTTTAGGTGAAAATGTTACCGACTCCAGCCAAGTTCCACTACGTTTTCAATCTACGAGATTTATCGCGTATCTGGGAAGGCATTCTATTTATCCAGAGGCTAGAGTTGCAGTCTATCAACACTGCTTTTAAACTTTGGTATCATGAATGCTTGAGAGTGATATCTGATAGGTATTGGACTTATATTTACAGTAAAAAATATTCATCAAATTTAAATAATATACCTAGAGCGTAATAAGTACGAAGGACGTCGTTCGTAAATTTTCGTCAACTTTTCCTAGATTTACTACGTTTGAAGATAAAGAATGGTTCGTGAAAAACTTTTGGAAGACCGCCGCTGCTCAGTTACCTGATTACGTGAGTGAGTTTCCTGAAGGAGAGACTTACTTTGTGAATTTCCTGCGGGAGCCTATAGATCCAACAGGGGAAGAGGATGAAGATTTTAGTGTTGACGCTCCGAAGATCTATGAAGAGCTTCCATCGTAAGTTTTTATTTAAAAGAGGAATTCATTGTAGGTATTCACTGAATATAAGTATATAACATTATTTGGTTTCTAGGTGGGACTTCGTGTTGACAAAACTGCAACAATTTCAAGATCAGTTTAACGAATCAATCAGAGG
Organism: Anarsia innoxiella; assembly: GCA_947563765.1. NCBI lineage: Eukaryota > Metazoa > Arthropoda > Insecta > Lepidoptera > Gelechiidae > Anarsia > Anarsia innoxiella. The sequence continues at coordinate 5,261,190 of OX387393.1, forward strand.
CTCACATTTGGACCTTGTATTCTTCCATGATGCGATGGTTCATCTGTTCATTATTTCTCGGATAATAAACACGCCTCGGTAACAAATATTTTTAATCAGATATAAAGTTATGATTTAGTTCGGTTATATTAATTGGTTTCAATTTTCAGTGGCAACGCATTACTCGTGGGCGTCGGTGGTTCAGGCAAACAAAGTTTGACAAAGTTAGCAACTTTCATTGCCAATTTTACTTTCTACCAGTTGACGCTAACGAGGTAAGTAACAAATTTAATTTGATTTAAATCAGAGACTTGAAACTTAACTAAGAAGACTTTAAGTCTCTTTCAGTTATAAAACAAATAAGGATGTTACAAAAGTGTTTTGAAAAATTATTTCAACGCCTTTTTAATTTGTTTTGTAATTCAATTAAAATTAAATACAGATCATACAATGTAAACAACTTTATGGATGATATAAAGGTCTTGTACCGAATTGCTGGTCTCGAAGGAAGAGGAATTGTATTTATTTTCACTGACAATGATATCAAAGATGAACAGTTTCTCGAGTTCCTCAATAACATTCTTAGCTCTGGTGAAATTGCAAATCTCTTTGCAAAGGACGAAATGGGTAACGTTATTTTAATTAACAGTTGATTAAAGAAAAGAATTTAAAAATATGCAAGTACTTACTTTCCTTATCCATTTGAATTTCAGAGGAGATATTGAACTCCTTGGTTCCTATAATGAGGAAAGAAGCTCCTAGGAGGATTCCAGTACCAGATGTGCTCTACGAATACTTTATAATACGATCTAGAGCTAATCTTCATGTCGTATTATGTTTCTCTCCAGTACGTTATTAATGCAATTTAATAGATGAGTCCAACTTGTCTGATGTATTTATGTAATATCAAAGTAAATGTAATTTTTAAGGCTTACCTCTTTCGACACTTTATCGTAGGTTGGTGAGAAGTTCAGAAGCCGAGCGATGAAATTCCCAGGGCTAATATCAGGATCAACCATGGACTGGTTCCAGAAATGGCCTACAGTAGCTTTAGTCGAAGTTGCCCATCACTTCTTATATGATTTTAAGGTACCTACATCATAATAACATAAAGTAAATTATTTTTGACTGGATTGTACGAGTTCCACTAGATGTCCTGTCATTTCAATAACTTTATTTCTTTCAGGTAGTTTGTAGTGAACAGATTAAAGATCAATTGATAGAAATCATGGGAACGGTACAAGACAGTGTAGCTCTCGCATGTGAGTCGTATTACGAAAGATTTAGAAGACAAGTCCACGTCACTCCTAAATCATACCTATGTTTCTTACAAGGCTACAGGACTTTATATAAAGAGAAACATTTGAGTATAGCTGAGATGGCCAAAAGGTTAGTAGATAAATTGTAATGTATGGATTTACGAAGGTGAATTAATGCTTTGGTGTTCAATGGAAACAAATTGTTTTAGAATGACCACGGGTCTCGAAAAGCTGGTAGAAGCGGCTGTGAGCGTAGACATTTTGAAGAAAGAGTTAGAGTTAAAAGAGCAGGAAATAAAAGTAGCCACTGAAAAGGCCGAAGAGGTAAGGTATCATTTCAGTTTGAAGTAGGTACCTAAATTATTTTCAAGGTAATACTTTTATTCATATCAAAATATTTTGAATACCGTTATCGAATTAAGTCTTCTTTACTTTGCCTACAAGGTGTTGAATGCAGTAGCAGAATCGCAAGCAGCTGCAGAAATAGTGAAAGCGGAGGTGTTGCAAGTCAAAAATTTTGCCGTTAAGATCGTGAATGTAATTGCTGCTGAGACTGCCGTTGCAGAAGAAAAACTAGCCGCTGCAAAGCCAGCGCTTGATGCCGCTGAAGCTGCTTTGCAGGTAATTAATATTATTAGTTATTTCAATAGTATATATATATATATATAATAGTTTAAAGAACAATTTGAAGATAAATCAATTTACTTCCAGACTATCAACGCAGCTGATATTGCAACAGTCAGAAAGCTAGGCAAGCCGCCTTTCCTCATCACACTAATTATGGACGCTGTACTAATTTTGTTCCGAAAGAAAATTGAGCCTATAAAGATTGACCCTGAAAGGAATTTCCTAATTGCATCGTGGTCAGAATCTTTGAAGGTAAATGACAAAAGATTTTAATACGACGTTTATTGTATAAGTTGATGTGATATGTTTCCTTCTTTTTAAAGGTCATGACCGATACGAGGTTTCTCAACAATTTGAAGTTTTATCCTAAAGATGAAATTAATGCAGAGATGGTGGATTTGTTGCAACCATATTTCAATTATCCGTAAGTCAAATTGACAAATATTTTGTACAACTAAGTACAAAATATTTGATTTCCTATGTGTCATATGTGTACTTATATTTGTGTTCTGCTATTTCCAGACAATATACTTTTGAAGCAGCCAAAATAGCTTGTGGCAATGTAGCCGGTTTAATTTCATGGACTATTGCTATGGCACAATTTTATGCAGTCAACAAGGATGTTCTTCCACTTAAAGCGAACTTAGCGGTAATGCAGGGCAAGTATCAGGCAGCTAAACGAGAGTTGCATAATGCTGAGGCACAGCTGGAGGCTAAGGAGGTAAATAAATACTTAGACCTTTTAAATCGACCAGGATTTTTGGACAAATCATTGATTTGCTTGATATTTTTATTTCATAGCGCGAATTAGCACACGTACAAGAACAATTTAATGAAGCAATGTCTCTGAAGCAAGCTGTGTTAGATGATGCGGCTAAATGCCAAGAAAAGATGGATGCAGCAACTGCGCTTATAAATGGTCTGAGTGGTGAGAAGGTCCGATGGACCGAACAATCTGCTCTCTTTATGTCAGAGATAGAGCGATTAGTTGGTGACATATTGCTTTTGATTGGGTACGTTATAAGTTATTCTTTTACTTCTGTAAATTCTGAATCAGCAGAATTTTAAGGTCTCAAATTATTTTCAGGTTTTTGTCATACTCAGGCCCATTCAATCAAGAATTCCGTACTACGCTGTTGAACAATTGGCTAAGTGAATTGCTCAAAAGAAAGATTCCAGTTTCAATTTACCTGAACATTACGGAACAACTGACTGATACTTCTACGGTATTCTTAATTTTCTGAATATTATTAATTATTGTAATGAACAATGAAGCAAATAACTTTCATAAAATATTTGTTTTGTAGATCGGTGAGTGGAACCTGTGCGGTTTACCAACAGATGATTTGTCAATTCAGAATGGAATTATCGTGACAAAAGCTGCTCGATTTCCATTGCTGATAGACCCTCAGACGCAGGGAAAAATTTGGATCAAGAATATGGAGAAGCAAAATTCCCTTATCATTACGACTCTTAACCATAAATATTTCAGGTAATCACTTAAGAAATTGCTAGATCTTGAAGATTACTGGTATAAGCCTGTTTTTCCATATGTTTATGTGTCCTTTGAAATTGTTATAGGAATCACGTAGAAGACTGCGTATCTTTAGGCAGGCCAATGTTAATTGAAGATATAGGTGAAGAATTTGATCCAGCGCTTGATAATATTATGGAAAAGAATTACATTAAGATAGGATCTACATACAAAGTCAGTTTTATTTATCATGTATTAATTTGACCTGTGCATGCCAGTAATTAATTTGAAATACATATTTATTATATTTTTATGACTTGTAGGTAAAATTGGGTGACAAAGAAATAGACGTGATGCAAGGACATATGATTTATATTACTACAAAACTACCAAATCCTGCGTACACACCAGAGATAGCGGCTCGTACATCTATCATTGATTTTACTGTTACAATGCAAGGTAGAGCACAATGAAAATATTATTTATAAATAAAAAAATATTGAATTGATCTTATTAGAAGTTCTTGTGATAATAATATTTTCAGGCTTGGAGGACCAGTTGTTAGGCCGAGTGATTCTGACAGAAAAGGCATCAATGGAGGCAGAACGTACTCAGCTAATTATGGATGTAACATCCAATCGACGTAAGATGCATGAGTTGGAATCGAATTTACTACAAAAACTAACTACCATACAGGGATCTTTAGTTGAAGATGTGTCGCTGATCCAAGTATTGAATACTACTAAAACAACAGCTACAGAGGTAGGGACAATTTCTGTATTAAATATGCAAAAAAATTGAGGTACCTACTTACTGTTGATTTTTTCAATGGGATCGTCATTTGATTCTTTGAATTTTAGGTAAAAGAGAAACTAGACATAGCAAAAGAGACAGAAGCGAAAATAAATTCAGCCCGTGAAGAATTTCGTCCTGTGGCAACTCGTGGCTCTGTTTTGTATTTCCTCGTCTGTAATATGTCTCTCGTGTGCAATATGTATCAAACATCACTCGCGCAGTTTCTGGAGAGGTTCGATCTTTCGATGGAACGGTCGAATCATAGTCCGATCACGAGTAAACGAATACAGTTTATTATAGAGTATCTGGTTGGTATTTAAATATTATATAATTTGTGAAATAAACATTTATTTTATAAACGGATTATTAACTGAGATTGACTTTAATCTCACTAGACATACGACGTGTTCAAATATATAAGTAGAGGTTTCTACGAGAAGCACAAGTACCTGTTCACAGTACTACTGACGCTCAAAATTGACTTAAACCGGGAATACATAATGTTTGACGAGTTTCAAACTTTCATCAAAGGTAACAATTATTGATTTCATTTCAAGGAAATGGAAAAGTAGGTTATTTACGTAAATGCAGGTCAACACGTAAAAATTCTCTTTACTTCTTGAAATGTGACAATTAAAGATTTACGAGATAAGTTGCAGCCTGTATTATGTATTTGTGTTCATTTGTAAGGTGGCGCTGCGTTAGATTTGAATGCATGTCCTCCAAAACCATTCAAGTGGGTAACTGATATATCATGGCTAAATTTAGTCCAGTTGTCTACACTACGACAGTTTGCCAATATTTTAGACCAAGTGGCAAATAATGAAAGAGGCTGGAAACATTGGTGAGTCTTGACGTGGATTTTATCCTTTTATTTTTAACATTATTGCTAGTTATTGCTAGTAATTTACACAATTGTAATTATTTTAAACTTTTCAGGTTTGATAAAGAGGCTCCTGAAGATGAACCATTACCAGATGGTTATAATAGTTTAGACATTTTTAGAAAATTATTAGTTGTGAGATGTTGGTGTCCTGATAGAACCAGTGCACAAAGCAGGTGAGTGTTATACTTTTAAATCGTGAAACTTTCCCAAGCACATCTTAATAAACATTCAAGATTATTTATGATTGTTTATAAACAACACATAAAGGAAAAGGGTTGTATCGTTGGTAATTTTCACAGGAAATACGTCGTGTCATCAATGGGTCAGCAATTTGCAGAAGCTGTCATTGTTAATTACGAGGTTTGTGCTACTAGATATTCTATTTTTTTTACTTTGGAAGTACTTTGTTCTTACTTTAAGATGTTTCTTTGATTTTAGCAAATGGTATTAGAGTCTCGTCCACTAGTGCCACTTATTGGGTTCTTGGCAATGGGATCGGATCCTACACCGTCTATTGAAATGACAGCAAAGCGTTTGGAGTGCACCTGTTCAGCTATCTCGATGGGGCAAGGGCAGGAAGTTCATGCGAGGAAACTTATGACCCGGGCAATTTCTGAGGTACTTTAATACCTTGATTGCTTAATAAAGATTTAAAAAAAATAAACTCCTATTTTATATTGACGATTAACTTATTTTTAATTTACAGGGTCTGTGGGTTCTACTACAAAATTGTCATCTCGGATTAGCATATTTGACGGAGATTGTACAGTTGTTTGGTGAATTAGAAAAGAATCCTGATAAAGTTCACGAAACATTCAGGTAATTATTTACCTTTCAAATTATATTAAAGGAATTGGTAGCTACAAATATTAAAACACCTGTTATTAGCACCTATACGATTCTAAGAAGTAATAAGACGTTACTAAATAATTTCAGATTATGGATAACAACAGAAGTACATCCTCAATTTTCAATATCATTATTACAAATGTCAATCAAGTACACATGTGAGCCTCCTTCTGGTAAGTTTCGGCTATAAGAAGGTTCTTGTTTTCCATAACATAATATGAAATTATTTGCAAATTTTTTTTTCAAAGGTATTAAAGCGGGACTCAAGAGAACATACGATTCCATGGGCCAAGATTTCCTCGACTACAGCGATAGTGTATTTTATTTACCGCTGATTTTCACAATTTCCTTCCTTCATACAATCGTGCAAGAAAGACGCAAGTTTGGACCCCTCGGTTGGAATATACCTTATGAATTTAATTCATCCGACTGGCTCGCTTCTTGCTTATTTATACAGAATCATCTAGACAATTTGGAACCTGGTCAAAATATAAGTTGGACTACAGTGCGGTGAGTTAACTTTGAGTTTTAGTAATAGTAAGTCATCATCATCATTAAACTTAAGAGCTTCGCTCTTGTCGGTGGAGTCTACGCCACTCTGTTCTATTTTCTGCCGTCCTTTTGAGCACCTGGTACGACACAACTTCTATCCCCTTTTTCTTTCTTTTTTTTAATAGTAAGTAACCATACAATTTTTGACATAATGTAATGGTTTCCATTTTGTCGCCAGTTATATGATATCTGCAGTGCAGTACGGTGGGCGTGTAACTGATGACTACGATAATCGTTTGTTGGTGTGTTTTACTCGAACGTGGCTCTCAGATCAGCTGTTCTTAGATGATTTCCAGTTTTACAAAAACTATGGAATTATGAAGTTCAAAAACGTACCCGAGTATATTGAAGAGATTGATAAGATGAAGACAACTGATCCGCCACAGGTTTATGGATTGCATACCAATGCTGATATTACGTGAGTTCTTTAATTTTGTTTTATTTGTTGAATGTATAATTAAAATAAGATGTTTCTTTGAAAATGAATTGACGATTGAATAGGTACGTACTTAGTACGCATATTATTTTTGTACACAGTTATCAGCGCAGCGTAGTTCAAGATCTTTTGGACACAATATTGTCGATTCAACCAAAAGAGTCTAGCGTTGGCGGTGGAGAGACTCGTGAAGCTTCCGTCTATCGTCAAAGCAAAGAAATGCTTGAAAAAGTACCACCTAACTTCGATCCTCATGCAGTCAAAGATAGGTAAGTATTAATAAATTCGTTATAATTCAAAACAAAAGAGCACTGCTTAATGAATTTCATTCATAATAACTTTCATGACTCTCCCTTTTCAATCTCAGGTTGAAGTTTTATGGACTATTAGGTCCAATGGTAATCTTTTTGCGACAAGAAATAGATAGAATGCAGAAAGTTATTATTCAAGTGCGAAACACGTTTAAAGATCTATTACTCGCTATAGATGGTACTATTATCATGAATGAGGTAAGTACGTTAATTTAAATATTTTATAAGCTGCCACTGACTACATGTTTTATGCAGAATGAGATTACCAAATTACATTGTTACAGGCTTTACGAGAAGCGCTTGACGCGATTTATGACGCCAAAGTGCCACAAGTGTGGTTGAAAAGTTCATGGACGTCATCTACTCTAGGATTTTGGTTCACTGAATTTTTGGAAAGAAATATTCAGTTTTCAACTTGGTGTTTCCAAGCTAGGCCATTTTCATTTTGGATGACTGGATTCTTCAATCCACAAGGTAAGAATAAATGTTTTTAAAGATGAATTGGAATTCATTGACTGCTTGAATAATAATAATCTTTGTTCAAGGATTCTTAACGGCAATGCGTCAGGAAGTGACTCGAGCACACAAGGGATGGGCATTAGACATGGTAACGCTACATAATGACGTTACGAAATTCAGCTTAGAAGAAATTAAATGTGCACCACAGGTAAAGCTCCTGAAGCGCTAGTACATACGTCAAAAAATGGTATCGCTTGTATAATTTCAAAGACTTACAGATGTCATTTGTTTTTAGGAAGGAGTATTCGTTCACGGAATCTTCATGGATGGAGCTGGTTGGGATCGACGTAATGGTAGACTATGCGAGTCGACACTCAAAGTCCTTTATACACAGATGCCCATTATACATGTGTATGCTGTGAATTCTACTGCGCCTAAGGACCCGAAACTATATCAGGTATGTGTTATTTACTAATTGTTCTGTGAAATCATCTTTGGGGACAGAAATATTGTTACGCGTTGCACACTAGCATATTGGAATTTATTAACTTTTAAACTTTTAACGATTGAATGGTTTTTAACAGTGTCCATTGTATAAGAAACCAGTCCGCACTGGCCTTACCTTCATCACGCCTCTCTGGCTGCCCACTAATAAGAACCCCGATCACTGGATTCTTCGAGGTGTTGCCATGTTATGCGACGTCAAGTAACTTTACTTATTTAGCACATGCTATTATAATATTTATTTAACTTTTGAAAGAAGGAAAACTTTTGGTTTCTTAGTTTATTTAACGTAGCCGCTCTATGCATCTTCCTTGATTTTGATTTGAGGAATATTTTATCGTGCTTTTTTTTTGAACTTGATTTAATTTATACTTTGATAAGTTTTATTTTCTTTAGAGTCTTTATTCATATTTTCTTATTTTATTTATTTTTATGATGTTTTAATATTTATTTTATCAATATATTGTACCTAGTCATTTTTGATACTTTTTTAAGAATAAGTATTTAATATAAGTATTTTTTTATAATTTGAGTTAGGTCTAGGTATTGATTTTATACGAGTTATTGTTAGATTTTTCAGTTGAGTTTAATTCTCTTATATTACGTAAATCGAATACTATGAATTATAACTCACAAAAGGTACGTTTTAAATAATACAAAATATCAGAAGAAATTTGTATTTTATTTGTAATTATAATATATTTACAAAACCTGTCAAATATTTATTATTCATATAAAACCAGTTAAAATTATGACAAAGGATTATGTTTACGTCCGTTGTTCTACGAATCGGTTTTTTCGGAAGTTTTTATTGTGAGGTAGGAAATATGCAACACAATCAATTCTTCAACAATCATCACAACAAAACAATTGACTGATGTAACAATATCATTTGGACGGAGCAAATTCGCTGATTCGTTTTAGTTGCACAATATACATACATACTTTACCCTTATAATCATAATGTATGGAAGAATCTATATTGAACATTTAATTGTTACTTCTTGGAACGGACGAGTTTCATTCAGTTTCCTTTTATTAACGGCAGTGACTGATTCTTTATTTTTTTTATAAACCGTATTAAAACACAAGACTGGTTTTACTTTAAGCTCACTAAATAACTGTATTATCTGAGTACACAGTACACATTACAGCAATAACGAGATCTAGTATTCCTATGGAAACAATTAACAATTATCGCCACGAGTAAACTCTACAACAATAATTAAATTAAGCATTAGGTATATAATTGTATGAATAGTTACAGTCTTATCATATCCACCAGATAATTAGAAATAATTTATCGTAAACATATTAAATTTTCTGGTTTAAACGAGTATAACCAGAATTATATTTTAAAGGTAATGTCTAGTTTCAGCATATACATACATCCATGCATAATATTACACATACCATGATTTATTAATAAGTAGTTGAATACCTTGTTGCGCAAACGCAACTAATGTTGACATGTTGTCATCTAAACAACGTTTTAACTAAGGAAGTTTCGCCTTTGGCAAAGGATATAGGTATATAATTATTATTGCACTCGATAATAAAATTAGTCTCTTTGGGGTTGCGGTTAGATTATTCTCTCTTACTGTCGCCACGGAAGTTGCCAAGAGGTTCTACAGATCTTGACCTAGGTGCTCTGAAAAATAATACGAAATAACATAATAAAAACAAATACAAAGCAGGTATGTGAGATTTAAACTTTTTATTATTTGAGTTAAATAATTACCTTCTTCTTGAAAGCGTCAATTCTATTTTTCCTTCTTTAACTTGTTTGAAAAGCGTTATGGCCCCAGCATGGCTTAACCCACGTGTTGGCACATTGTTAACTGACAAGATCTCGTCACCTGTAAAAATAATTTAGTTAGGCTTAGGAAAGATAATTTTTATAATTTAAAACAAAAAACAATACTTTGGAAAATGGATATATACCTTCAAAAATTGTACCCTTGTCAGCCGCTTGGCCGTTTGGAAATACGGTCTTCACAAATATGCCCATTTGTCCCTTTGGCGAATCCGTGCCGCCAACAATACTGAATCCCAGACTCTTGTACCCTGGACCCTTCCAAAACTCTACTTTGTGCACTAAACTGTGTGAATAGTGATCTTGTTGTCCTTCATGATACAGAGATGCGCTGTACTCTTGTTGCCTTGACACGTGGTTGGTTGAACACCTCTGTGATCCAACTCGATTGAAGAAACGATTCCTACTACTATTTCTCAATTGATCCGGTATACTTTCATAAGATCGGTTTTGATACAGTCTCGGTACGTGTTTAATATAATGAGGAGAGTTCTCTTTTATTTCATTCGTGGTGTTGTCTGTGTAGACAGAGTACTGACCAACTTGAGGCTGAATCCTAGTAGTATGAATGGAAATGGGTCTGTAATTGTTATTAGAATTCATTGGTTTGGGAACTGGTGATGATCTCGACGTAATTTCGATATTTGTTATGTTCTGTAATGAAGGTGATGGTTGCGTGTAACAGTGTCTTTCTAAAAGTTTTTCATCGTCACTTTTATGGTTAGATAATACAGGTCTATTATTGACTTTGATTCCAACTTTGCAGGTACTAGTTTCACCTTCGCTTGTCCGAGTGTTGTATGGTTTTTTCTCCGATGGTAAATTACTGTTATTCGATTTGTAAATTCTCGTTGGTTCATTACTAGGAAAGTGAGTCTCAATTGCTACTTGATTGGATGATGATGGTTTGTGCACAGTCTGTGATATAATATCCGGTGGCACGTTTAGAACTGAATTGGTAACAGGATTTTGCTCACAATACTGACTACTTATAATTCGACTTAATGTTATTGGTGTTATTTCATCGTGTGCCATTACAAGGTCCACTTGATATTTTGAATAAGAAGCATTTTCTTCTATGTTAGCTTCGGTGGAACAGGAGTTAACAATGTGCTGAACTTCTTTAAGAGATGACAATCCTCTTAGCACTTTGCCATTGACGTTTACTATCTCATCGCCGATCCTTAACCTTCCATCTCTGTGTGCTATACCGTCTTGGTCTAACTTGACGACTATATACCGTATTTCAAAATTAGATCCGCTGCTATCAAAGTCTACTCTATGCTGCGCTAGATACACTCCCAAGCTTTCATCTAATCTTGACTTTAAAAGTCTAATTTTCCTAAATCTCTTTGTGCACGGGCCTCTTCCAAAAATATCCATATCAGACATCTGGCGAGATTCCGATTCTAAAACTAGTGCTCTGTCTAGATTTGGAGTCGAAGAATGCTCAAATGGCAGTAATTGTGAATTTAAGAATTTAAGCTTCCTTGTTTGAACTCGTTCATCTAAGCTTATATTTTTGTAAATATAAGGTGACTTTTTGTTCAAGGTTTTCTTCGGCAGTGGTGGAGGCTTCCCATCACAATGATCTAGAGATTTGTGAGGATTCGTGTTATCGTTATATTTGTGACTGTTTTCTCGGTTTTCATAATCATACGATGCTGATTTATCAATAGGAAATAAAGCACATGGCGTCGAACTTCTCCGAGCTGGCACATGTACTCTGCTGACATTGATTTTATGATTAAAACTTAATTGTCTTGTAAAATTACAATGATTGAGATCTGCGTTTGCTTCAAGTTCGGCTCTAACAGAACTTGTCGACATGTGACATGAATAACTTGGCGGTGAATGGTGACTATGTTCGTCTGTCGGTCGGCCATCGCTGTCGTATCCGGATTCGTTTGAACTAACGTAATTACTTAATCGGTGCGCATGAAGTGTTTCAGCTGTTTCGACTCCATGATGAATACTTTGATTTGAAGATGTGAGTTCAGTTTTCAGATCTCGGGTTGAGCCGAGAAGTGAACTGTACTCGTAAACGGGTAAGCTATTTCTATTTCTTGGTATTAGCATAGGATCGTAAGCTATAGGTGCTCTTTGAGATATCATCGATGATCTTCGAGGTACATCCTCCATTCGGCGTGTTGGATACGCATTGCCTTCGATTTCGTTAATACTTCTTAGAGAACTTCTAGAGAAATCGTAGTCATTTCTCAAGGCATTATTCATCAACACATTTTCATCGTGAATGGATATACTGTCACTACTTTGATATCGTTCTTCTGATCTGGAATTTTGTATAAATAATCTTTCCTTTCGAAATTTCGGAGACTTTCTGTCCAACCTCTCTGAGAAACTCTGCCTAACACAACTAGTTCTTTGTTGTGAAGCTATACTGTTTTCTTCTGGTAATACTGAAAGTTTTGATCTCAAGAAAGCATAAGGGAAGTTTGGTTTCTTACTGCTAACAGTACTATTGCTTTGTCCCTCTAGATTAGGGATATTGTCACAACTAATGGCCTTAGTTGATGAATTCACAAGAGTATCTTCCGATATAGGAATTTCATTTCTCTTTGGAGAGTTTTTATTTGAATTAACTGAGTTTTGGAGATCAATGTCGTCTGAAGGATCGTCTGCTTTAATATAGGTTGATAAATGTGAAGTAGAACAACTTCGATAGAGAGAAGGTCCATTGGCTACAGGATACATTTCAGCTGTCTTTGGAGCATCCAGTGTTTGTGCTTTGAGGGCAGAGTTTAACATCCCTGTTGATCCCATTCTATGGAAAAAAGATTTAAAAGGACTTGGGGATCTATCTCTCGAACCACTTCTAATAGAGTCGGTGTCATTATCTTTTCGTAGAGAAGTAGATTCTGAGCTGCTGCGTCCCATTTTCCATTGATTTTTTTTCTTGTACTGCCCTGTGGTGTTTGACGACGAGTCTTCATTGGAATTGTCACTACACGGTAATTCGTCAGATGTTTCTTTCGAGTCCGTCTTTTTGAGCATGTCCAATTTCCTTCCCATTCGACGACCCCATGTCGCAAACACTAAAACAAGAGAAACAAATACTTGTAGTACCTAAATTGTTTTTTGGTTATATACTCGTATTAAACTTTAAAGAATCTTTAATTACACAAGTGTTTGATATTGATATTACCTTTCTTCATCTCTCGTACGTCGTCCTCCATGACCATGGCTGGGAGGGCGGTGACGAGGGTGTAGTCGTGTGCGGGTGGCGCGGCGACGGCGACAGCGGCGGCGGCGCGGGCGTCTCGGCGCGGAGACAGCGGCGCGGCGGCGCGCGGCCCGGTCACTTCCCTGCGCTTCGGCCCGCGGAAGAGGCGCATGATGACCGCTCACGCAACCATCGTGCCGCACCGCACTCGCCGCTTATTCTGAAAATTTGTAGTGGCTTCTTTAGCTGGCTGTTATAAAACTTAGGTAATTGCGGAGTAGACGACATGACATTTATTTACAAATAGCTTTGATATCAGCGGCCAATGGTTGCTTTATTTGATCGGGTTTCATTGCTCATCCATAAACTCGAGAGGAGATTTTATCACAAAAAAACTCAAACTTTATCTTATTAAAGCAAATCCTTGGACCTTGAAATTATATTCAGTAGAAAGTAACAACTTGTCGATTAAATACAAGGCCAAGTATACGATGTAATTACTTCACGGCAAACCGAGATATGCGTAAGCAATATTTACCTTCCAGCAAGGGACTCGTTTTACGACTATTGACATGGTGAATAAGTTACAATAACAATATTATAAACTTGCATTTGTTTTTATGACGATAGCACAGATTTAAGTCATGTTTTATTTACGTAGTTGAAGTGCCTATTAAAATAATTTGTACTTAGTTGGATTAAAGCCGCAGGACAGAGGATGTGAGCTGTTTCTACGGTCATTATATTCATTACTTTCTGCTTGATTAACACACGTAGCGTCATTACTTGAGAAAACGGGTTGTTCTTTAAATACGTACTTAGCTGCCATTTGAGTGACTCATAGTGGCAGTATTAGAGATGGCCTGGATGACCGGAAATCCTCCGTAGCGCTGGCACCAGTCAATAACTAGCTGTGATCAAAACTCGTTCTGCCATCTTAGGATCAAAAGCCCCAGTAAGAAGCTATTTTTCACTTAACCAACTGCATGCTAGCTGTATGTTTTGCGGGATATTCAATCTTATTTTAATGCCTGGTCTTTGCAGGAAATGGTAATGGATTAAGCCAGTCTCGTCTGATATCTTATTGCTAATGCAGCGATGAAATTTCTCCGATTTTAATTGAGAACTTAAATAACCTTCGTTTTGAATTGTTTTTACTTTAAATACTTATAATCAACTTAATGTACAGTGAAGACAGGTAGAAGTACTAAAACTTCCGTATCATAAAGTTTTATTACCTAGTTTACTTAGATACTAATACAAGGATAAAGTACTTTTACATCTTTAAATGGAAAAGTAAATTCTTATAATGGTAAAGTGAAGAAAAGAATCGAAGCATGCACTCAGAGTTTCCAACACATTGTATAAATAGTTACAAAGTAGTAGCTTCCGCATACTGTTAATTTCTTCGATTCGAAAGCGTCATTAGAGAACAATTAGAGTCACTGCAATTGCATAATTTGATGTTATTACACAGCTTAGGCTGCAGGCTGCAGGCTACGCTGACGAACGCAACGAATCTCCATCGTAAGGATAATAGCTCGAAATATCCCTAGATTGCAATCCACTTAAAATTCCTAGCGGGTAGAATTCCAACCTACCATTCTTGGACTTGATTTGTTTGCGTACTTAGTAATTACGTTTTTCTTAATGACGCCAATGCCGCGAAGAGCGCATTATCTAACGCACTAATATCTTTAGATTTGCTACCGCGCTGACGTACCTTAGCCGAGTTCCGACAGAATTCTCAACGCATCAACTTTTTGTTGCTCCTTAATGTTTATGTAGGCAAGTAATTATTGTTTAATGGGCCATTAAATCTTAAAATGGGCGGGTTTAGGCTTAATTTTCAACATGAACTCGTAGAGAATTAATATAGTTTTATTACGATCTAGATAGGTGTGGGGATATATTACGGACATACTGGCATTAGCAAAGTGTCGCTTAGGTTGCGTTTGACGGGCATTGACATTCAGTTGCGTTGCGCTGTACGGGCAGGTGCGTGCCTAACTAATAACATGCTCACGACTATTTCTACACTTATGTAGGACGCTACATACATGTTCTGCGACGTCTTTTGTATGTATTTTTAACCCTATAATGAATAAAGAAGCATATCGTTAAGCAACTGTCCGTTATAAATATATCATACTATCCTTATACATGTAGTACATAATGTTGATAATACGTTGCATAAAAGTGGAGGCTAAATAGTAAACTGATACGTTACAGAACTTCAGAACGAGATTTAATTTAAATATAAATAAGGATTCCAAAGCTTTTGTAGGGTTTATCGAAGGATAAACATAAGGAATGTAAGAAACATTGTAGGCAAACAAGGGTATAAGATGTAAACAAAGTAGTAATACGGTATATACGATGAGTCAGACTCACCTCAAACAAGCACTCATGAGAGAGGCTGCAGCGGCTGAGTGCAGGCCTAGTTCAACTGCAACAAACATAGAACGCGTTTTACTATCTGCAATTTGCTTAGAAACTAAAGTAATGTAATTAACAATTTCTTTTTTCGTTCAACAGCCGACAGTTACTCATTGTACGGACTTTTTCATTCTTATAGAATGACATTATATTATTAAACAAAAGGCGAACGTTTTAATAATCGGAAAACGTCCAATCCTTGTAATAAAACATATCGGAAACATATAAATTCCATCGCATTGGATTCCAGACGTAGGACAATGACTTTAACAATGAATTATGCTGACGTGTCTATTCAAAGGCCCTTATTTTGTACGTGGCATTTTATTCAAAATGACCGCTATTAAAATACTTTAACCCGCCTTTAAATATGCATTGTCATTGGTCATTATTTTAAGAAGAAGTAGCAAAGACGTATTTATAGAGGTAGATAATGATTTCCGTAACAGATTTTATATTACAAAAGATGACTTCGTGTAGGTACCTTAATTTTTATGCTTGCATAATTTTTCGAGGTGACGCGTTTTCATTTTGACGTTGGTAGATTAAAAGTTTATCGGGCATAAGACTAGGAACACTTTCTATTTAAAGAATAAGTAAAAATAAAGAAATACGACACTATAAACAAACTTTAATAAAACATTACCTACCTATATTCTAAATTAATACACCAAGGTAGGTAATTCCTACGTACATACTTATTAAATTACAGTGTATTTGCGCAGTTTGCCTAATCTCACCCAATAACTTACAATTCATAATCATGTTTATGCGTTTTGTTTACCTACAGCTACCGTGCCGACTAATGAAGTTAACGTGCATGCTCGTTTCCGACCAGACCGTATTCTATTTATTCAGTAGTCCGGTACAGTTATCTAATTATATCAACTAAGTGAGGGCAGTATCTCAGCTGAATATGACAGCAAAGCAATGAGCTGTGATTAACTTAGATTCCGTAAACGGCAAAGGAGACTGGGCGGGGTATAGCCGACTGTTCTACAAAGCCGTTCTAATGACGAATATACGTAACTTCAGTTAAACCATATCTAATTGATAAAAGGGCTGTTTTCATAATTTATGTGTCATGCGTTTATTGTTATGTAATTCTTAATAATTTGCATGAATATAAACATTAAGGTTGACATAATATAACCATAAAAATACTTATTCTTTTGAATGGGAACTAAGTTTAAATATTATATTGAAACATTAAATAAAGATAGTGCGTGTTACGTAGGTATTCTTTTAAAAGCGTATCCAGTATATGTATTTCCGAGACCTATTATTTTATTAACATGTCTCTCTGGAGCGATTTACGTCACTGAAACCTGCGATAATGATATTTGACGTCGGCTTAATGGACCGAGTGTTTCGCGAATCACGCCGTTAACCGTTCTATGTGTTAAATCGACTGGTTTCGGCTACGCTTGCCGAGCATTTAGGGCACTTGACCACCGAAAATATAAAAACTTAAGAGTTATACTTGTAAATAAAACTGCAATGCCAGTGGAATCTAGAGAGTACCTACCTATAAGACATTTGTTTGCAAATAATGCGAATTATTGTCATACTACTCACAAACTTACTCTTCGTTACATTGTTGCCCTAACAAGACGCAGAAAATGTAGATAAGGCAATCTTGGGCGTAAAATATAGACATGACTCTATGAATTTGTACAAGGGTCATCTTCAAATGCTCCCCGCTTCATTTCATTTACTTATTCCAGTTAATCGTTAGATTAAATTATCAAGTAAATAAAATAAACTCTTATACAAATTGTTATTCCGATTATTAAACTACAATACACAAATATTAATCAAATATATGTGATGTTGTTAAATATTTTATTGGCGCAAGGTCTTCTCTGATAAACGCACCGAATTTATGTTCTTACAACAAACACACTATGCATCGTTAAACAAATGAAAGTAAAATAAAACAGCTCTTAAAGTTTCAAAATAAAATGGTGTAATATATCAACGCGCTTTATGAATGAATAAAATATGTATTAAAATTAAAAGGACGATGTGAAACGGGGTGATTTGTCCCAGGTACTGTTAGGAGCATTAAGATGTGCGTGGGCGGTGAGAGCAAAGCGCAAGATACTGGCCTGTAGGCGGACATCATTGACGAGAAGTTCCGTCAAATCTTCCACCTACACCCAGATGTGGCTTTTATGGTTCATAACAATACAAACCGTAATAAAATGTTACCTCTTGTCAAGAACACCTTTTAGTACCTACCCAAACAATAACAACACTACAAACTAATCTGGTAACGGTTAATAAACAAATGGGCACCTTTGTTTGTCCAAATTGTTTTCGGTTTCGATAGTATTATTGTCTGTTTAAGTCAATGTTTCTATTATCGCCTTTATTCGTCGAAGATAAACGAGTTGAATGCCATTTATAGTTTTAGAGATAAGGGGAAGTTAGGGAGACCGGCGGCGGACGTCGGAAGTCCAGCTAATCAAAGTGCACGTAAATCAGATATGTCAGGCTAAACGCGTCTAAGTTAAAAGCAATAAAACAAAACCGACAACACTGATTTCCTGCAGAGGTGCCGCGTATTTCGTAATTTCAATTAAAATATTTATTAGATCATTAAATACAAAGAATTTCTTTAAAAGCCTTAGCATCAAGATCATTATCGCTTTATGGGTATTTAAATCTCAGTCTAATCTTTGGTTTTTATTTTAAATTTCTAAAATAATGGATACTTAATTATACTATAACTTTGTATGTCGCTTTATGTAATAGGTACTATACGTAATATTGTAATTGAAAAGCCTAAAAGACAAAAAATATATTTTATTTTCACCTTCTTACGCGTAATACAACGTGTATTTTTCTTTGTTTTTCATTCAATACCACGTGCATTTCCACAGAAATGACATTAAACTTATGGAGTTAGTAGATCGAATCACGACAACTAGTTTTATTATCCGGAACTCGCATATATAAAATGATTTGTTCCACGTGCGAACGTGCGATCCGCAATATTCACCAATTAGAGGCATTATCTCTCAGCCGGCGGTCATGCTCTGCGGTCACGGAACCAGACACACGCTTTTTGCTAAGGATTCTATCTAAAAAAATGTTAAGTACTATTCCGAGACTTACGACTCATCTCCGCATTTTCTGAATTTGCGTTTTTACTACCTTAGAGCAACACAGCGAATTTATCATTACCTTAGAACTTATAACACGATCATTAAATCAATTTGTTACGTTAGTCTTGGGGACTGTAATTATGAATGGCGATCATTGCCGATCATCATTGTTAAGTCAAGCCTAAATCGCATTACACGTTAGATATATCGACAAGCTGTATTTAGTTACCTAAAGACCGTTGCGTGATGCTTCAATTGTTATAACAAGTTACATTCAGTGAAAGCTGTTAGGTATTATTGCTTAATCGGACATAATGGGCTCGGAAAGCGCTTCGGCATCGGTGCGGGATTGGAGTAGCTTCGAGCATCTTTCATTAGTAAAAATAAAAATTCCAATTAATACTTATCTCAGGCGGAGAACCTGTTCGCTTCCGGAGTTACGCCGAACCAGTCGGGCGCCTGTCATTTGTTCTTTTTTAACATTTCAAAATGTTACAACTGTTAGACAGCAGCGGCGATCTTTTATTATCTAACGTTTTTGAAAAAAAAGAGGAAATCGGCCAAACATTTAATGAGCGATTGTTATAAACAGTTGGTTCTTTAATCTAAAACGTCTTCAAGAACATTGCGGTTGTTTCTAAAGGAAATAACAAATTGAAATTATATTCAACAAGTCGATCGATTAATGCCAAGAGAAGAAGGTACGACTAGTAATATCGATTCGCCAAGCATTACCTGTTTTATGTATCCAATAGTTGCATGTGACACTAAGTAAGATGGGATCAATAATATAAACTGCTATTGCAGGATCTCATACTGTGTTAACGCTCTACTTTATTTTTTCTGAACGATTTAAATAGAATGCATTAAAACTGTATAAAGTGCATTGGTTAAGTGTAACTACTGGTTACTATCCAAGTAAGAGGTACCGCCACTTAGTTTTTTACTGTCATAATTTAACATTGAAAGTACAACATTATTGAAAGGAAATTAATTGATATTATTATATTGGGTGTCAGTTGTCATAAACTTATTGTAGTAGTAATTGTAAATTTTATTCAGTTGCCTATGTAATTCAAAATTAGAGTATTTGTTTTTTTAGATATTTTTTTTTTCAAATACTTCTTACTTATTCAATTGGAAAAGATGTATTTATCGAAAATTGATAAAAATGAGGATTGGCCGTTAATGATAAACTATATTCCAATTTAGATTTATGAAGATAATTATTTTTTACATTCGTTACATGCAAATTTAAGGAAGTTGTTCAATCTACTTGTATTTTTTGTATACCTAGATCGCTAGCTAATTTAAGCACTGTGCTTATTGTATATAGAGATTATATACGTGTATTGGACCCGTCTACTCTTCATAAATGAGAATATTTTATGAGCAACCTACTTACATGTTATTATCTATACAAATGACTGAAAATGGACAGTGCCAGTTTATGTGATGTTAACATTATACCTATAACGATATTATAAGTTTACTATTCAGATGGAAGTTGTTAACGATTTCTTTGGATAATAACGATATACAGTATAAGTGTCTTTCGTTATTAGTGGTTTGACTCTACAAAAACATTCTTTAAAGATACTAGGCAAAGAACTAGAAAGTTTTTGTTTAAAATAAGAAGGTATGTTTAAATATTTGCAAAGGTATTTCCTAAATTGTAGGCAAACATAAGCTCACTATGTTTGCTAAAAATACGTGACCAATCGAAAAAAGTGACCACTTTACTTTATCTAAGCTCAAAATTTCTTAAGTCAAGCGACTCTACCATCTCTACATACTTAAATTTGCATTTTAAGTATTTTATACAAAATCTGTGTAAATACCAACTCTGATTTGTTTCTCAGCCGTATTAGGCATGTTTTTCAGCATGAGTAGTAAACAGTAATGTTTTTATTTAAGACAGGAACTCATTGAGTCCAGTCGCAATGGCCCGTGAGCCACCACTGCTGCGTGCACGCACGGCCTGAATCACATCTTGGCATTAATGTGCTCAATCCATCAACAGGCCTGTTTCATTAAACATCACACTCGATTCCCATCGGCAATTACTTTATTAACAAACTAGCTTTTGCTTGAATGTTCATTTGTAAGACGTTCTACTTTGGTGTGCCATTTTATGCATAAATGTAGAACTATATTGCAAAACTATTTCTAAGACGTATTTACAATTTCTTTAAGTTTATATATCATTTCAACGACACAATAAAGGAAAAATATGAGTTTGTAAACATATATACTTCAAAGTTAGTTATTGTTTACACTGACTATTCCTTTATTGTACTTTTTTGTATTCTCTTAACCAAGTGCAACATAACATTTTATACATACTAAGTGTCGAGTAAATAAATTACATCATAAACATCACATTCATCACAACAATGGTGAAAGAGGAATGCATCTACGAGAATCATTAGAGTGTTCTTGTGCTCCTTCCTCTACGATTGAATAAAAAGCTTTAGCACGAAGTTGCAGCTCTAAGAAAGATGATCGGTAGCCTAATGGCCATCCCGAGCTCACATTATACCCCGCGCAGGAGTCGTTAAGGTTCTAACACGAAAGTGCCAGTCACTGATGACCCTGATGGCAGATCTTGTCGGCATGTGCTATATCATTTCGTCCAAATTACATACTCGTGTGCAACCAGCATTCAATTCTTAAAACTTGGTAATTAATATTAACATAACAATCTTCCACGCTCGCTAGATACAGTTATGGTTATGAAATATATTTTTTGTATGAAGGATTAATATAAACTGCTTTTACCGAGAGTCATAAAACTTAGTTTGTTTCATTAAGAGCAGCTGTGGATTTCATTGGTAACTCTTTCATGTCCGAGTTTGGTGTAAAAATACACCATGTGTTTTGACGCGCTAGTTGAACCCGGCTGGAGATATATCTTGAGCTTCAAAGCCGAATTTGTACCAGCATGTGACGTGATTTAGAAACGGTTAATTTGAAGATCGTTTTTATTTCAACACATTCGGCAGAGTTGGAAACTGTCGCAATAAGTTGTGCATTATGGATATTTCGTCCTCGTGTCTGATTTTCAACAAGGTCCTAATTAAATGAACGAGAAATATAACATTTCGCTGCGTTTTAAATATCAAGTTATATATAATAATAAGTTATATATTTTAATATTTTAAAACAGTTAAAACTTTTGCTGTTATCTGAAACTTCGGTTCTTCTTATGTTGCTTGAAAGTTCAAACAGATATAATATTGGAATTCTTAAAATACTAAATATATGATTTGTAACGTCTCCTAACATGCAAATAATTTTGATTAGATTAGAATAATTACTTACTTCAAAGAAAAATAGTGATCGCCTTTACACAAAAAAATGTCTCTCGTGATCTCGTCTTGATCAACGAGCGTAACTGAAAATCACATGGCAATTGATCACAACACTGAATGAATTCGGCACTGGAGTCACAAAGTCACTTGAGGGTCGTCCGTTATCACTGGAATCGTGGAGACGTGCGGATCGATCTCGATGCGGGAATGTTTTGATAAGGGCGGAGTGCGGACGTCTGAGAGCATAAGCGAAAGAGGAGAGCGGAGCTCTCGGTGCGCGCGGCGCGACTGTCGAGCTGCCGAGCTACCGACACTGCCGGCCGCGCCGACGTCCGCCGGTCGCGTCGCAGCCCTGCCCGCCCGCCCGCTACTACTACGATGATTATGATAAACAATAGGATCAGCATTCAGCTCCCTCGTATTCGAGCATGGTTACGCTAACTGAATTCATTCATCTTTCTGTCGTTACCCCACCCTAAACAATTTTAACTAATACGAGATTATTCCTGTCACAATTTGCGGAACTCATCCGTCATCATTTGTAAACAATACTTGACCGCGAATTAATCATTTTGTTCTTCTGTGACAAATTGGCTGTTTTCAAAACACATGATTCATTTAATGAATTTACTCGTAAATAGTATCTATCATGGAATTTAGTTGTCGTTGCGTGCTTACAGCAGCGTTAATATAAAACCGCGACAGGAGGAAGTACGACTAGTTAACATTAATAAGATGTTGTCGGAAGTACTATAAATTATGCGAACATTCAGAATTTACGATTAGAATGCGTCCACAATATCATAAATAACCGTGCTGTAAATCATTTAACAACTCAATAATAAATTGTCAACTCGAAGGATTTTTATTGGCCTTCAGAAAATCTATTATGGATTCGTGTTCACAATGCTGTAATAAAATGAAAAGTCGTTCAGTTATCGGTCATTATATTTTGAAGCAATATCGAGGGTTTGGTATCTACTCGACTGTTTAATCAAATCGTCAAAATATTCGTTCAAAAGCTTTTGTAAATATAATTAAGATAACTTGGGTAAGGAAAATTGATTACATTTTATAGAGATTTGAGATTTAATTGATTTTGTAAAATTATAAACTGTTAATAATTAAATTGAGGTAATGGTCGATTTTTGATTTTCCGCTATAACATAGATTCACGATCGCACGTTTGTCGCGCCCTCACGTGCTTCCAAAGGCGACATCTTATCGGCGGCCAACATTAATATTAGGCATTCAAAGAAATGCACTAACCTAATACACATTCGTAAATTCTTTCCAGATAAAATTCACGAAGTTATCTAACCGTTAATTGTACATGCATTATGCAGTGATATGTATGATTTTATTACCTCGTACAGTTGCGAAATTGTGGAATTTAGTGAAATAATTAGAGTGTGTACGTATTTATTGTGGGTATAACGGTGGATGAGCAAATTAGTCAGCTTTTATTAGGCGGCTTAGTAAGTAGGAGCAGCTAACGGTTTTACATTTTTTACTAGAAAAATATCAAGTTAATTGGAATAATGATCTGCAGTAATGTACGCTTAACACTCACGTTACTATAAGGAATAGTATTTAGAGCAAAATAGGTTTCTCTTTATGAAATTAGATAAAGCGCTTCCATTTGAGCTTAGGAACAAAAATTCTGTCGAAATATCTGTTACTTGGTTAATAAATTGATTCTAAGCATTTTTTTAGTTGCGTAACTTCCTCTTAAAAGCCAACATCACTTAATTGATTACATCTCAAAACGGGCATCCTTATTATTAAGCTAAATGAATACCTAAGTATGTATTTGGGAAAACATTTCCCTTACAAAGTGTACATCGAAACACCGGTTGGCTACACGTTTAGTTAATTGCTTACAACAGAAGTTAACCAATTTGCGTGGCGTTTCAGCCTTGCTCCGGTATGCAGCGATGTTACTTGTACTTATACCAACTATGCGCGTATTGGTAATGTGTACATTCAATTTACCTACGTTTCATGTAAACATGTGAAAGAGTGTACTCGAATGCACCAGTTAATATTAACACAGTTGGCGAGGTATTGAGGACTTGATGTAGAGTTGAATTCTGAAGCACTATTTACTGTAAATGACGTTTATTTTCATTACCTGCCATATAGGTTTCATACCAAAGATTGCCAAAGCTTATTAACTAATTGAACTTTCACGTGTAGTAACTACTAAGAAGATATTTACTAGGTTCATGATTTTAATAAGAAGAGCGGACTGAAATTGATTTGCTTACGTGGAAAAAAGCTACAATATTTCGATCGTTAATTATATTGGTACCCTTAGTACTACCAAACATATGCAAGTACCTTTCTATTGAAAAGTTGTTAAATATTATGACCCTACTCAAACTGGCTCTACACTTTGAGTAGGGTCATATTAGGTGCAAACAAGTTTCATTGTTAGTCCCAAAAATGAGCCAGTTTTGACTGTTTGCCTTTCTGATTGTTAAGACATTCCATTTCTTATTTTACTGAACTTGTCACTCGCTAAATGTGTTACTTCTAACCATCTTAAAAAACTGTCTTTTATAACCTATGCTTTTCTGTTCGGTAAAAGAAAAAATAATAATTCGGGCCTCTTTCCAAATATTAGAAAAAAATAAGATGATCATAAGAAATGGAAATTCACAAAAATGTCAGGTGATAGACTTGTAAATCAGCCGTCTCAAATATGAAGGGAGGTTATTTCACGCGTCGTCGAAGCGGAGTATTTTCAATTGCTTTTATTATGCTGTAGTTAAATGCTGAAACATTACGAAAATAGCCAAGGAATGTTGTTAGTTGGTAATTAGGGTTATATCAGGTAGTTAATCACGTTTATCAGCGTTGCCAAACGCGTAGTAAACAGTTTCCGATGATAGTGGAGTAACTGCGGAGGTGGGCGTATGGTTTGCAACACCGTTGATGTCCTGTGACGGCCCTACAATGGGATGTTCACCATTCACCCACACCGACATGACACACTAACTACCAATCAGCAACGACAAGACCCTATTTCGTACGAGAATGAGTTAATATGCACTACACGTACTACTAGTTCCGATAGTTTGATAGAGTTGCCGACATCAGCGGAAATTGTCTTTATGAAGTAGGTTGGCGCCGACTCTGTGCCTCATTTTTTTGGGATGTCTTGTCAGATCTTTGTAAGAAGAAGTACAGCGTTCTTTCTAATTGCCTTAGACTTTTTTATTACATATTTTTACAACTGCTACTGTTATTCAGGTCCATTCTCGGTTGAAATAATGCTACCTACCTACATATTATCCATTTTCATTCATAAACTGAGTATAATTTATTCTGCGTCGAAGTCATTTGGTTAGTTATACGAGTTTTGTCCCTTCCCATCCATAACCACAGCACACTAAATAATGCTAAATGATTTCCTCTTAAATTTCAGTCACTATGCCGATGTGCCGATAGTATAATACAAAATGCAAAGGCTTTGACAAGTTCCGTTAGTATCTGACTAAGGTACTATAAACACGAAACATAATGATTCTGGGCTCAAAGATAATAACATTAAGAAAGGATTTTACAAGACTATGGACTCTCGCAACATATAGTAATATCATTCCATTAATGGATTCATTATGCAATTTAAAATCTTTACGCAAATTGTAAAGAGATAGGATTTGGATGTGCTGTACTATAAATTGAAATTAGATATCGTATTTCAAAAATCATTTTTCCTAATGAACTTTCAGGGCAGAAATCGTGCCCCATGAGAAAAAGCGAGGGTGAATTGGTTTATGAAGTACCATTCCCCAATATTCAAAACAGTTAAGGGGTGTTTGATAACGTACAAAAATACCGCTCCACTCTTTTCTCTACGTTGCGAGCTGAGTTTTTAAGGCACGCTTCGACAAATTTAACGACCACGTAGGAAGTAAGAGTCTTGATAAGAGAAACATTGGAGCATTATGTTATGGAGTTAAGGGCGTTTTCTCCTTCATAAAACGCTGCATATGTAATTGGAAAACAGATAGAGCACGAACTATGTCATTGCACCAAATAAATGAACCGTGTAAGCCTCTTTGACGTCAACCGTGCATGCCGTGGCCGTAATCTAATTTACAGTAGCATATCTTAATGCTAAGAATGCATGTATTACAAGTCCTTTCTTATAAACATATTGATAGAAAGCTTTGTATGTATTTCTAGATATCTCTGTTGAATTCCTTAATCTACCTATTTCTGTCATATTGATATAAGTATCACGCAATAATCATGACTAAAGAGACCTTTCGATAATTTTGAAATAAGCGAATTATATAATGAAACCGAAAAATTATTTGTTTAATATTGGTAACAGAGTAGTAACAGATTATGTGTGTCAAGTTTTCAAAGGTATAAAAATATTTTAAAATTATTATTTTTCTTTCATCGCTGTGCATTCACCTTTACCTTACCTACTGAGTCAAGGTCTAGGCATTAACTTTATTATAATTAGTTACGTAGTTTAACATTTATTACATCAGGATGCGATGTGGCCTTATAGTACTACCTACATAGTTACTAACTACGGGCATGTATTTGTAAAAGGTCCTCACTCAATTAAGAATTTATAAGAATTCAATTCAGCGGTAGAGTACAAAAAAAATATTTGTCCCTCTACTATTACAGATTACAGTTACTAATCTTGAGTAGATGGTTCACTCTGATTTCAATGTAAAAATATGTGAATTCAAGATCTTATCGAACGTTACACATGTGCGCAACACATTTTGTACAGAGAATTTTGACGGTTGGCGTTTTGAAAATATAGCAAAGTCAGTGAGTAATCTACAAACGCAATCCCTGTTGAGTAATATTGAACTACATTCTTTTCCTTCTTAACGTTATCGGGTACATCTAGCTGTCTATAAAGCATTTGTTAGAAGTTAGACAGCCTCCGGCATTGTACTGCTCCACGAGGCTGACAATTTATTATTTCGCCATGAGAGACTGTAGCAGGTGCTCGCGTCTGTAAACCAGCAGGATTCCAAAGGCAGTATGTCAAAAAACTAGAGTTTACGAAGAGATGCGAACCGACAGTCCACAATTAACCGGCTGAAAAATGTCACCCAACATCCTCACGAACAAAATGAACTAGACACCTGTGCCTGTGTACCACTTTTAATGATTGCTGTACTAACGAGTATTTCAGCTTCATTCGTTTAAAATTCCACCTCTTTACTTATCTCCATAGCGTTCCGCATAATGACGAAGTAGGTGGCTTTTGAAGTCTGAAGACACACAATCATTTCACATTTGCGAAGATCACGTGCGGGAGTATTCGTTTCTTTTCTATTTTCTCGTATTTTCTGTGCAGCTGACAGCTTCGGTGATGTCGTATGACGTTGACAAATCGAGAGGCGAACGCTGCGCGACATCGAGTCCTTTGATATGCTTTCATTACCCGCCTCGTGCGGTACGTACTCTCGTAATAAGAAACTTCATACAAAAAAAAAACGATGGTAATTCTCGTCATATTGAGGAAAACACGACTTTATTAAGAGATGTTAAAATACTTCACTTGCATTCCATCATGTCGTGAAGTTAGATAAGAATTGTAAGAAAGATAGATGATAGATAATCTAGAGGCAGGCGTGTTAATCCGTGCATTTTCTCATTAAACTTGTAAAGGCTGATAGAATTACTTACGTATTTATCTTTATCTACTATACATTGTTAATGAGCTATGCTACCTGTCGATTACATTTTACAAGATGATATCAATGTGTATCAATAGCAAAACGAATTTTAAAAGTATAAAAATAATTATTTCAGTGAAAGCTTCAAAAAACATAAAAACTATAACAGCATCAAATATTTGAACATTTGTTTACTTTAAATATAATATCATTCAGTAGTCGATACAAGCATCCATTAGGATTGATTGCCGATGGAACTATCATACATTTGCATATTTAATGAAGGTGTGGGTATTATGATAGGAATATTAAACGTGCCAATTAGAAGAATTCTTATGTTAATTAAACATGGCTAATTTATCGCTACTTCTTATCACTAAGTATGTGCAAATTAGTTGCGTTTGGAAAATGCTCCATTAAAATATTTGTCTCCAAAAGTTAAAACATTTAATACAAAGCTTTAATAATTTTGAATGGATCTACTCACTTCGATTTGAGTGGTTTGGATAATTATGGTTTTGTATTCTATAGGTAGTTGTATTGATACTAAAAGTACCAACACGCTGTCAACATTTATCAATTGAGTGGTATACAATTAGAGTGGTATTGAATTGCAGGTCGCGTCTCATTGCTCACATAACGTCCCAGTATGGCCTAGGCGCAGGAAGGGCCACTGACTCAGCGACCTCCTGCACCCGCGCAGCCCCACGCCTTTCACGACCATCAATGCCTTCCTTCTCACCTTTAAAAGTCGTATGACGCAATACTTTACTATTTGCATCTATAGAATCCTATTTAATAATTCTAACACAGGTGTTGCTTTGTTATGATAATGAATAGCTAGCGCTTATTAATAGGTAGGTAAATAAATTTTACACGTTTACTTCACTAATCCATTTCAAAAATTGCCCTTTTGTAAGTAACAAAATGTAAGAGGTACCCTCAGCTGAATTACGCCATTTCAAAAGGAGGCTTTTAAAGCGGTTGTATTTATGCCGATACATGTATTAGAGGGTAAAGGAGGCCATAAACTGGGTATAGCTAAAATTAGGTAGAACATAGATGCAATGGACGTGATGCAGAATATCGTGTACAAATTTATGTGCACGTGAATGACCGAGAGTAGTTTAATGCACTGCCGCGACCGCGTTGTTGGTGACATGCCGCCGGTGCCGCCGCTCCGGTGCACACCTCACGACACTGCACTCGGGCGCCACATAGGTATAATAAATATTGACGTACCCGTAGTACCGCAGCCCGTGCCCGATGCCTGCGGACTTTCTACAGCGATGATTCTCTCCAATTAACGGAATGATTGGCGGGCGGAGAGCATCTTTGTGTGCGCACGCGACACACTTACTCTTGTTACGATTCATGCGATTTTTTGTAATACATGTAGCAGGAAATGTTATTAGTTTCCGCTAGCGTCGCCCATTAACAACTCCACACCGTGTTCAGTTTAGTAGAAATGAACAAAAACACGACCATAAATAGCTGAGCATGTAATGCTGTTATGATAGCTCTGCGGTGAAGTGAAATAAGTAGCGCAAGTTGCGTAAGTAATAGGGTCCATCTTTTGAAGACTGTTTAATGAGGTATTTACCTACTTATCAAAGTTTTTTAAACAGCTAGAAAGCTATATTTTTCTGTATGTGTTATCTTTGGTTTCAAGCTTTTAAAAGTCAATGGAATTCAATCCACGAGTTCTGTACATGCTTTTAACACTTGCTGGTCAAACAAATTCTAGTCATTGACATGTGAATGTTACATAACAAAAAAATACTTTCGTTGACTTAGCAAATTCACAATCGGACTGGCTGTGCACGCATATACGAGTATTCTATGAATGAGTGAAGTTGCTGACCAGTGACGATGACTCGATATTCTTGTTAATCGAACAATACAGTAGTAATTTTAGAAAATATATTCTATTGGCGTACCACTTTGGTATTTGGTTATAGGTATTAAAACCACGCTTTCACTGATTTGTATGCAAGTTTCGTAGAGAAATAAATACCAAATAGCACCCTACCTGTCTTTGCAGGTAGGTAACTATAAAGTTACGTTAGAACAATAACAATTTGCGATAAATGCAGTTTGTAATACTAAATGTCAAAAATAACTGTTTTATGAGTATTATTTTATGTTATGTGATGTGAGGTAATATTTCATACGGGTGTTTTAGCATAGTTGCAGTTTAAAATGCAAATCAGGAAATGTTAATATGGCGAAAGTTGGTTGTTTACCTATTTCCTAATCAATGATCTATTGTGGTTAATTTGTGTTACATCACCCTCGATCTGTAAACAGTTTTCTCGGCACAGTTGGAAGAAATGTTTTGTTTATAATGTTTGTCTATTCAGTATCCAACAATGTAATAATCAATTACTAATTGCTATTGTTAAATATTAACAAATAAGTAAATATTTTCAGAAGAGATTATATTTTATGGACTTGGACGTGGTGTGTTCGAATTGCGTAAGAAACACTTGAAAGATATAATACAGTGACTCTCCCTCCAACGCCGTCCAGAAAAGAATCCAAATTGTGCCAACGCTATTTGGCAGACGGTCCAGCAAACATGTTTTATGTTATTACATTATTGCAGCCTCCGGATTCCATCCGCGTTTTCGTTACAATTCTTATGCTATGAGGATACTGTTTCTTTTGTATACGTTTGGTTTTATTCTCGTATCCCTTTTATGCAGGGTCAAATGGATCATCGTACTTACACTGTTGCATATAAATGAGATTTCTACAATGTTATTTCTAACATTAAGCTTGGATTCGGTTTACTTTGTGGCTTTAATATAAGCATGAAAGAAATATCAAACAGACTAGTAGAAAATATTCTTGTAAAAAACATAAATATTATAACTCTACATCAAATCATCATTACATGCTTTTAACAAGCAATATGCTGTTTAAGGGAAAATTATTGAAAGAAATAAGGCCTCGAATATAAAATATCAGCGGTATTTTTCTGCGAAATGGATCTCATTAAAAAGTGAATGATTGTGATTGAGGATTCAAAAGATGTCGATATGGAGGCTCTAGTGAGTCAGATAACAGCTGGAATGCCACGGTTTCCTGACTCGGTCGTTGATCGTATTTATTTGGCAATACCATCTACTATTGTTAGGTATGGCAAAGATTAAATAAGTAGAGTTAATAGGCACAATTTCACCATAAGCTTTTTTACGTTTTGTCTTTTTTGCCTACTTTTTAATACTTAACTCGTACCTATGTTGTATTTCGACATTTTACATTCCGACATTTTAATAATAAATCTTGTTAAGTGTGAGTAGTGCTAGGTACACAGACTAAATAGTATAAAGAAACTAAACAATCATGAAGTCTTTAATAAATTCTTATAAGTACAAAGGCGCTTAGCTCGGCGCAAACGCAGTACTTTTTCACCTAAGCACTTCATAATTCGTATCTAAGTACCTATTATCTCTTAGATTACCTACAATTCCTGAGCTTTTCTGCGTAGCGCATTAGTCTTTAATTAGCAGGTACGGCGGTCAAGCGAGCTATGCGGATATCGCGCAACCGCCACAATGCGCGCACGCCGCGCCGCCGCCGTCCTTCGAGGTCGTTCCAGTTCCACAACAAACGGCTACTGCCTCGCGATTTATGCGATACGACATAACTACCAATTTATAGGCAAATGTGAAAGCTTTTAAATTACTTTACGCTGCCTTTTGTTTTTAGTTGGAAAATAATGATTAATAAGCGGTTAAATGGCCTCTGTGGTTTAACATAAGATATGAAAAACGCGAACCGCACTTGGCGGTTACAAACGTCAAACCGCGAATAGCTACGTAACAGCTCAAGCGAGCATTTTGTTTTAGTAGAGTGCCGTAAGGTTTATACCTCGGAATCCAGGGCCAGTCAATGAATCTTAATATAAACCTTGAAAATATGTTTTTAATAGTATATAGAAAAATGTTAAAAAAAAACTGCCTTGTGCTATTCCGAATCCAGAATGGTATAACATGTATTGCAAAAACAACAAATTCGGGGTATTAGACATCGAAGACTTACCTAAGTCGGATTATTTCAAAAACTTAGAAGTTGAGTTAAGGTGGTTAAATTGACAAAATCAAGTAGTTAAGAGAAGTAATCTAGTAGGGCGTTTGTTTTTCAGCCTGACTAAGAAATAGGGAGTGATAAAGGCAAAAACTAAGTCGCTGTTTAAAGCAAAATAGTCTAATGGACCAAAACAGGTAGTATTTGAATGGTGCATCGGTATACATGCAGTCCCTAAAGATCCAAGATCAAGTTTTCAAGTTTGTAATAGTTGTTCTTTTTAAAATATGACTTTTGACTAATATAAATCAATGGAAACTCCAAAAAATTAATAATTGTTTATAATAATTTTAGGCCCAAAAAACGATGGAGTGACGACCTACGCTCATTTAGGGACGATTGGTGGGATGCAGCTAATAATAGGAGTGTTTGGAGAGGCATGGGAGTGGCTTTTGCCCAGCAGTGGGACGAATTAGGCTAAAAAAAAAAAAAAATTAAAAAAAAAATTGAGAGCGCGAAAAAATTTTTTATTAACATTATTCTGTATACTATTAAAAACATATTTTCAAGGTTTATATTAAGATTCATTGACTGGCCCTGGATTCCAAGGTTTGACCATTTTTATGCCTTACGGTACTCCACTATTTACCTTTCTCTATATAATAAAATAAGTTAGATGGATTAAGAAAAAAAGCAGAAAATAGGAGATATAACAAATAGGTATGGGGACGCAAAGCTTTTTGTTGAGTTTTGTGTTTCATGTCGCGTAAATACTTGTAGCTAGTTTGTACAAACGGTATTAAAGTGGTCCTAGAAACAAAATGGAATTTCTGCTTAAGACTTTTTGTAAACTCAAGTGTTCTACGGTAAAATGGAGCCAAACCGCTAAACGTATTTGCTAACCTTTTTGTCCAAGCGCAAACTGCAGCGTAACTGTTTTTTTAAAACACCTTCGGACAAACATCAGCGATTACGCAAACGTAACTTAATAAGGCTCTAATGGAGAAATTGCGTTTTTTACTTTCACGTGCGATGGACCTTGATCGGCTCAAGGTGACAATGACACTTTGTGGAATTGAACAATTTGTCGAGAGTTTATAGTGAGTATTACGAGGATAAGTAATTGATGTTATTATGGTGAAAATTATGAAAGTATGTGTTTGTATATGACTGGGGATCAATACACAACTTCTTCTTTGTTTATTAAAATAGAATTCGATGTTTACAAATTATCTAATGACTAGTGTTAAGCGACTTCGACACACTACCTATAAACTTGCATATCATCGACACAGTATGATGCGTTTTAAATAAAGAAGTTGTGCATTGTAATTTGTAATTTTAAGTTATAATTTATTTATTTTGGCACACTATTTATCATTTGATGAATCCGTTGGTCGTTTGGCCTTCTTTTTTCTACGACACAATAATCACATGTAGGCGATTGAAATGAATCATTACCCTGAAGTGTGAGTTCCCATGGCGTATTAGCTGTGAGATCCACGAGGCCTATTTCGATGAAGGCTCTACTGTAGATTACATTTGGCGTCGACACATCCGCCCTGAGGTACCAGTAATTGGTCATTCACTGGACGATCTCACGATGTATGGGAATCGTCGTCTGCCCACATTAACGTTTCCGATTGGCCTATGTCCATCTCGCTCAAACTCGTCATCTTTATCAGATTACTACCGGCATTATTAAGTTGATTACGACCTGAGATGTTGTTAATGGAAAATTGAATTACAACTTTGATACTTCATCATAAAATCTATTACAGCTAGTGAGGTTAGGCTTTGAAGAACATTATAATACACATAAAGTAATTTAAACCATTAATGCATTAAATTAACTATAATAATCATTTATTGACTAACATGTTTACGCGATTTTTTTAGATCAGTATGTCTTTTTGTTCAAAGATTACTTGTTGTTGTCTCAATCGATTACTGAATAGTAAATGGACCGTAGGCGTGATTATCGTAATGTTATTCATACATTCTCAAGGTAGACAATGCTTTAATATGTTGTTTGCTCTACTATCGAATGCAATCAAGTCAGTTGGATAAAATGAGGCTTATAACGATGCTGGGGTATGCGCTGTATGACAACATTTTGAAATAATGTAAATAATGATAGTAAGCGGAATTTGAATGCAATTTTTTAGCAATTGCAGACCAGGAGAAGATTTTTCAAGTTAGTGATGTTTGTGCTGCATACTCGTATGTTAATGTAAATATACGCCGCAAAAATATTTAATACAAAATCATAGGATCAAATAACATTCAATATTATTCATTATATTCCACGTCGCATTCTTGTGCCAGTAGATGGTATACAGCCGCTGATACCATCAGCATATCAAATTATTAAATTACCGAAGCCATCGCGATCAAGTTACACTTTTTCTATTAGAAGCGACGGTTCCTCGAAGACATAATACCTGTTTATGTTTAGATCAGCAACAATGCGTTAGTTAGGTCCAAGAACGCGTAATTAAACCATGGAACCGGCTTGTCCCGATCCGATGGCTATTCATCGTAAATGAGGTCCTTGCGACGTGCGCTATTTTACTACCTAATCGAATCGACAGGGATACCAGCTGATGTTATGTACGTATATTCAGTACCAAATTGCTTCAATATGTTGATAAAATTTTTCGGTTCATTTTTACTAGTAAATATTTAAATATTGGCTATTTCCAATGCCGTTGTTGTGGAGAAAAAATTAAACATATGATAGGAAATTGATTACACTTCTTGAATTTGGTACTTCGCAATTCTGGAACGTTTGAAATGCACAAGTATTAATTACATTGAGGAACCTTTGCGTAAAATGTACGCAATCAATCCAACATGGTCAGGTTGATTGAACTTAATCAATAGGTTCGATTTAATTATTGGGGGTTTGCGGATTTTCCGTTATTTACCAATTAACATAGTCCGCTTTACCTTCTTCGAATACTGCTGTTTTCAATTTGTAGGCAGCTCTCGTACCGCGGGACAGATTTCGTGGAACACTATAGGTAAGTAGTATTCGAGGGAAGACGTAACATGATTACAGCTACTTAAATACAGTCTAAATACTACCGGCGACGTCGTATGGCACATAATGCGCACTCGTCGGACAAGTTATTATAACTTAATAACTACTTGTTACCATGTAACTGTTATGACTAAACTTGATTATTGAGCCGGTGTTTTTGTGGGATTCAATTAAGAGAACATGCTTTTCCTTGAACCAGATGATTCCTTCGTCGTCACGCTGAAATTGCAACATGAAACGTTTAATTCTTTCGCTGAGCTTTTACTTTTTCACCTTTCCTATTGCACCGGTGTGAAATATTCGATTATTGGAGGATTATGGTTTAGCTGTATACAGGATGACGTATAATCAATACACTTATGAGGTGGAGATTGCTTAACAAAGATCATAATACATTTTAGATAAAGGTATTATTTATTTTTTGTGAATAAAAATGTAAAAATTTAACAAAATTCAATTTACCAGCCTTTTAAAACTTTCTTACGTCATTTTAACACCCTGTACAAAAATAGAACGTGCGTGAAAAGGTGATCGGAGTATAATGGTCCCCAAATCCTTACATTGGTCGTCAGCGATAAAGAAATCCGCTGATCCGGGGATAAATGGTTTAGCTGGCAACTCTGAAGGAGCTGGATCCAGGGCGCATTCCCGATTCGTTCCCTGTTGTTTTTGCGGCTAGGCACTCGCTAATGGCTACTGGTTTAGCTTTCGAGACGCCCGAGGTGCTCCCGAGTTGTCCTCTGTTGTCCTGCCTTGGCTGAGTACACTGGCGGTTTTTGATACTGTAAAATTAATCATTACTCTTTGTTATTTGCTTGACTTATTATTATTTGCTTTATATTTGTTTGACTTATTGTTATATGACAATTTGTTAAGTTCTTCATAAAAGTAAACGAAATCAGAATAAAAATGGCTTAATTAAGTATTAGATACTGTAATAGATATAGACAATACCTACAACCAATACAAGTTTATAGATTTTATTCTATAATCTGCCAGTACCGACTATAAACAATGTTTTACATTGAGATGCCATTCATGTAACAATTTTCAAATATCTTATACAGTAACACAGAAAGAGCGTTTAAAATCCGCTCGTGTAGGTACTCCAGCAAGCAATTTAAGCAGCTTCTGCAGGTGGCTGTGCGTTACTGCCGGTAGATAATTGTTGGTTTTAACAAAAAAACGCTTACCAACCCTGCCTTTTACCAGCTCGACTTGTTTACAGTTATTGGCTTAAGCTTTTAGTTAATCCATTGAGATATGGAAAAAACAAAGAAGTTCGAGTAAGAACTACATTTCAAGTCAGGCTTGAATTTTGTTCAATTATCTGTAATCGTAAGTAATTGTTATGCATGTAATCCGCAGTGAACTTAATAAGTGAAATCGTATTAAAACCTGTTGTAATTTGCAGCCGCGATTAGATCAGTTTTCAATTTTTGTCAGATTCTATGTAGTCATAAGTACTCACTAAACCGTTGTTTTTTTTTCCACTTGTGCAGTGTCGGAATCATTGAAATACAAGTCGTGAATTTTCTAAGATTGTAATTGGAATATGCCAACTTTGCCTTTAAACTTTTAACACGACAATTTATTTCTCATTATGCCTCTGTGAACAAAAGTTTGCTTAGATTTTACATCGATTCATTAGTTGCGTAAACATTTTGCTGTTTTTGTCACAATCAATCAATTTACAACAAGGTTGGCATGACTATGGTGGATTATGATGGATGTCTTTGCATATTCATTGACCCTAATACATTTTTCAAAATGCTGCGAAAGTTTTTGATTGTAATGGCGAGGAGATTTAT
Source organism: Anarsia innoxiella (assembly GCA_947563765.1). Taxonomy (NCBI): domain Eukaryota; kingdom Metazoa; phylum Arthropoda; class Insecta; order Lepidoptera; family Gelechiidae; genus Anarsia; species Anarsia innoxiella. Next base: position 5,297,748 of record OX387393.1, read on the forward strand.
ATAGATTTTTGTGTTATTATTTTAGAATAACGCTTTTATGAATTAGCGATGATTCGAAACCCCGTTCAAACCCAAAGACAACTGCCAAACGCTGTTGTCGTTTGTTTTATGTCAAACCATGTGGATTAGAGAATGAAATGAATACCATATTGATTGAATTTCATTATCTACCTGTCCTACATATCTTTATAGAAGTACTTAATATCAATTTCTGCGGCCATTTTCACATCTAAATGCATTCAAATCAGTTGTATCCTTCAAGTATCAATTTGTGGTATATTAGCCATTTATACATGTCATTAAATCGATTGATGTATTAATGTTAACGGCGCTCGGTGAAAGTTTGCATTGTCACTTAAACTATTCAAGAGATTCTGTTCCAATTTCCTCACAATCCAATTTGTTCATACATACATTACCATCTGTGTAATTTCCAGCAAATTGCCGTGAAAATAAGGTTAATAAAGTTGTTCCAGTGTTAAAAATGTTCTTATAACTTTCTTTGTGAATGCACGCTCTACTTTCGTTTTCATTGAAGTTTTGTTTTGCAACTTGTTGTCATTATTGCATCTGTGTTTGTTGTTCGTAGTGCATTCATATAATAATTTGAGTGTTACTTGCTAAAAGTCATCTAAATAAATAAAGTCTAGAAGAGTTTTTAAAGCACAATTACCTCTTAATAAAATATATCTTAAAAATAAACTAACAAACACTTGAATGATTGTCCTAAGCTCGAGTTTGGATGGCTCATGGCACTTGGCCCACAATGGGCCATGATGGCCCACGACGTTGGTATCATTAAGGCTGGAGCAACGAACCGAGCCGTGACTTCCTCTTTAACATTCAGTGGGAAAGTGAAGGAATTAACAGGAGCGTGCTGCTTTTGTTCTTCAGTTGGAACGAAATTCTAAAGACATGGTTTACATTTTAAATTAAACAGATGAATACGTTTTGTCTGACGTTTTTTGTCTGTAAAAGTCATCTCTTTACTTTTCTAATTTGGGAAGACGATGATCGGTCCAATATGTACTATGTACCTACAGAGAGAAATACTAAACTTTTAGAACCGTTTCTTTAACATTTGATAACTTAAAATATATTTTGAAATCAGAAGGCCACTTAGAACTCAACTTAATATTAAATACAGAAGCGGTTGCGTATTCGCATTTATTTAAAACAAACACTCGACTATACCACATCTTGTCCTAAATGTGAACCTGACCTTAATGAGCAGTCATTAGTTCTTCATTATATACCCTTTAAAGATGTTTAACTTACTCATATAAGTAGAGTAGGTACTTAACTTATAATGTAATCATGTTATTTAGTTGCTTTGTGTAAAATATGCTATTAGGTAGCTATGTTTTAGCTTTTATTGTTTTCAACAAGCTGTTTATATGTCTCGTTATCACCAGATTAACGTTATAACTGAGTTTAAAGACAAACGTAGGCACTTTTTTGCTCAATCGTGCCCTTAAAAAAACAAAAGGAAAGTACTTTATTTGCTTCATATATTATAATATACCTATGTTATATTCTACCAGAGTTTTTTTGCTTGACTTATTTCCCGTCGATAAGCCGCCACACGCCATCAGCAAGTCATCTGTACTAATAAGGGTCCTGTTACACTATATTGGCTGTGTCACTCCAGTCTATAGGAAAATACGGGTCGGTACCCTTGCCAGCTAGCGGTTCTTGAGGATTATAAATTCCTGTGATGAAATCGCGCATGTGAGTAAAAAATATGAGAAGTATCTTATTATAATGAGTTGGTTATTAGATAAAGATAAGTATTTAACGTCCTAGTAAAAACAACTTTAACTTAATATTATCACAAAATTTTTATTTTCATTATTTTATGTAAATGCTTGTAAAATACACCATAGTGTGCTTCTTTGTATCTTATATATATAAAAATGAAACCCGTTTTCCGTTGTCACGGCATCACGCCTGAACGGCTGGACCGATTTCGCTAAATCTTTTTTTTAAATGTTCATTTAAGTCCAAGGATGGTTCTTACGGTGAGAAAAATTCGAATAATTATCGGGAAAGCCCTAAAACAGACCTTTTCTTTTTCCCATACAAATGTTTTCTTACTAAAATGTAGAGTCAATTTGAACTTTATTCCCTACATAATAAAGTTCATTCTAAGGCGGGACGAAGTTCGCCGGGACAGCTAGTTTATTATAAACATGTAATGAAATAGGGACTTTACGCACAATGCTGTTGCGGCGTCTGCGGGTCAACCGCCTCCCTCGGTTCTCGGTTTTCATATTTATCAAATTGTAATTTACTTACTTCTGCATAAGAGTGCTTTCTGTCCTACGAATACTAGTAAAACTAGTAATATTGTTGTCCGTAGTTAGGTACAGACCACCTATATACCTCTCAGCCTCAGCCCATAGCTGCCCACTGCTGAGCATAGGCCTCTCCAATTTCTCTCAACGCGGCCGGTTCAATGCTCATATACCTTTTCTATAAAGTAAATGATTGGATTTAGTTTAATTCCGTGAATTATAAAGTTAGATCGAAAACACATATTCAAATGAAGTTTTGATTTGGAACGCTTTTTCTATTTCGAACCCAAACTCCCATGTGACGGACATAATCAACCCATTTGTATGTCTATTGGAACAAAACTGGGGCAAAGGCTCCTACATAATGACGTAAAGTTTGTACGACTAGTCATTTCAAAGGGTATTTAATAGTTTCTACATTCAAATGTGGGATTTATTCGTCTTGAAACCCATTTGTACATATCATTATTAAAATTTAAACGTTCTCTATTCCAATTAAGATCGAGATCGAAGTAAAAAAATAGGAAGAAGAAATTAGACACAATTGGACGTAATTAAAATTACACCAAAATCAACGTTATTTTTAAGAATTTGTAAAATGGAGGTGCAATCGTCTAAAATGGCGATGTTTATTATATAACGTAAGTCTTGATTATTTTGTATTTCAGAACTGTACAATACTCTACATCATTAGTGAGCAGGCGCTTTTGTTTTGTTTTAACCTTCGTCAACGTAACTGGGTCATAGGTTAATTATCTGCCAAATTCTCTTATGCCTCTTTGTCTTCATAGGTACTTTATTTCACTTTTCACAGTTGCATGAAAAGGATCTTTATATTATTTATCCATAATAGAGAATGCTGTCTTATTCTTATTTTGGTATTGGTTCAATCTATGGTATTTCATTGTAGAGTGAAAAACTGCATGTTTATTTAATGGAGCTTTATTTTAATTGGCCTTTCGTGCAACGGGTTGTCTGTTAATAACTTAAATATAGTTATTCAGCTATTCTGTAGAGTATAATACACTTTAGCTAAAACAGTCTCTATCAGCAGAATTAATTAAAGTCAAGTAACCACATCTCTTGGTCATTGATGTGTGAAAGGACTAGTTATGTACAAAATAGAATGGACTTTAGATTTTTTGTGTAATTATATTTGAAGGAGACAAAAAATACTGAATTTACATAATCAGCTGTTCCATACAAACGTCAATACTTATCTCTTAAAATGATTATTTTTTATTCCACATAGTAAAAGATTTTCAGTTCCTTGTGTAAAAACACCCCCTCCGCGAGACACCATTGACTCACCCTACATTGAGTTTTTTATAAAATCTCTTACATTTCAGATATGTCTCACATATATTTGATATCATATTCTTTTTTTATCTATTTGAGCTTCCGTTAAATAAGAAAACAGACAGTTGCTGAAACAAAAACGGTCAAGTAACCTATCCATTAAAAATCGTTTCTTTTATTAAACCATGAATACGTTGGCTACAGGTTTAAAGAAGTGTCAGATTTATTGACCTTTAATGGCTGTTACCAAATCAACTGTCTCCAGAATGATAGACTTCTGCGTCAATTTTTGGAACATCTACAGTATCATTTCTATGTAAGTTCTTTCATCTACGAACTGGGAGTAAGGCGATAAGACAAGAGCACTCATTCGGGCTAATCGGAGCGGCTCGGGTTTCAATTATGCTTTCATCGACTTCAGAGTATTATGTTTAATCTGCGACCACGAAACAACAGATGCGTGATGTGGTCACTGAATTCTTAACAATTTTCTTCATAAACTTACGTTATAAACTGTTTAAAAAATCAAAATTAATTTCATAGACTTTTAGCTTACACGAAATAGGGATTCGATTAATCATTATCTTCGCAAAAAAACATTTCTCGTTAGAAATCGTAATAAAAATCACGTTTGCGGTTCAACCAATATGCGTAACAAACCTAAACAACTCTGAATAACATGAAATCTCTTCTAAATGACACATCTTGTTTACTTAATGTACTTTATTTTAGAGATCATCTATTTAAACACTATAAAGATTCAAAAGAATTGTATTTGCACTTAAAAGCTACGAGTAGATAGATACTACGTAATAGTGCAGTAGCAAACTTAAATTATCTTCTTTCTATTATCACCAGGAAATAGCAAATCCTATTTATCTAAGAAATAAGATATCAAATTGATTACGGTTATTCCTGTAGCTTCCTCTTACTCATTTTATCTACTGATTTACATTACACATCCTGCATTGATTAAACGCGGACGGAAATCGCAATTAGACGAACTTGTGTTCGGATTTGTTGAGTTCCTTTATAGAGCGATATAGGACGAGTGGTGAAAACTGTTGGAATAGTAGTAGAGTTACTGGCGGATAGCCAGGGAATATTATGCAGAAACATGAAGTCAACGACCTTATTTCCTAATTAGCTCTTAATATTTATTTATTTATTTATTTATTTATGGTACGCTAACAGCAAATAGATATGATAAACTTTAACTTAAAAAACATTTAGTAACTATTGGCTATATATGACTGCCAATTACAAGCATACACAACATTATCATAAACTATTTAATAACTATGTTAATAATAGAAGTTTTTCAAACATAAAATACTATAACTACTTACAAACATAAATGAGATCAATATGTTAATTAATTATTTGGAGTTTGTTTATATTGAGATTTTGTAGAGATTAGATAATTGAAAAATATATCCAAAGGTAAGTATCCATAAAAAGTCAAGCCTTATCTACTTTTATCTAATTATTACGTACTTAAAATAAAATACATAGCATATTTAACTTTACGATGGCTGATTATAAATACCTGTTAATTAAATAAGAAATGTAGGTAAACGTACTTAGTTCTATAGATGTCTAGCACTAAAACTGCATCTCTCCGGGTCTATTCAATCCTCAACGGCTCATCTTCATGTCAAATGCTCCATGTTTACATTCAATACGGGTCTTAGCTGCCATAATGCCACCCACAGATACAGCAATGCAGTTCCTATTATCACTTATTGTCTCTGCAATTGCGCTTTGTTTATTTATTTTGTGCTTAAACAAATAACTGGTATGTTTTTATTACTTGTAGGTACTTTCTGTAAGAGCGAACATGTTTAGTGAATAATATTTACATTATCTTGTATAATACTTTTATTTAACACATAAATGTAGGTTATCTACCTACATTACCATGTTATCTATGTAAAGTACAGATTGAACGGAATTAAATAGGTAGCCAATTAAAGGTTACTGAATTATTTCGAGTTTATTTTAGTTTTAATGCTGATTGTAGAAGATTGAATCAAGGAAATACTGATTTAAATAACATGCAATAGAGAGAATAGCATATTTGTTACATCAAACTGCAAAAAATAATCACATTGAAAGTTATTTGGGTTGAAATGTTGACTGATAAAAACACTGATTGTTTTTTACCAATCAACAATTCAATCATGCTGCGCTGCGCTGGTATTAATTTCAGTTGATTAATAATTTTAAAAAGTAACATTTAGTTACATTTTCAGGTTAAACTCTTAACAGCAAATTAAATAATACAACATTAAGATTTATTTAAAACACTACTTTAAACCATGTAAAACAAAACCGCGTCAGTAAACTTTTAATAAAGGTTGAATTTGTTCAAGTGACAAACTCTAGACACTTGAGAACTGGTTCGACGGCAGATGTCCCCTCGTTTATCAGTGGGAGATAAACCTCTGGGGTTAAACGCTCGCTTGTACTTTAAACGCGGGGTAGATAACAACATCTGAGGTGAGCGTCTTTTTTACAGCCTTTTACGAGCTAGTTATGATGCTCGGATATACTTGAGTCATAGGGGAAAAGGGATTATAATCTTAATTATGGTTGACTGTCTAATCAGCATTACAGAGCATGGATAGTGTATTTTAAATTAAGTAGAGATCGATCGACAACTTTGAGCCATCTATCGATATATTTGCTGTGTGATTTGACGTATGGCCGTGTGCTCTTCTCTCTATAATTTGGGTATGGTCTTAAACGAGAAAAACTTATTAACAAAATACTTCAAAGTAGTTTCGTGGTATCTGTTATTAAGGAAAGTCAAACAGATGTTGGTTTTGTGTGGTTAGACGGGACGATGTTAGCACATGGCTTAGCGCTGCATCGTTGCACCATGCACCTCAAGATTTATGACTTACGATAATTAAAAGCAACGGGTAAACATGCGTGTGCTCATCCCGACTCGTGTTGCGTGACATAAATGCTGAGGCGTGTAACGTTTTAGGAACTATTTCCTCGCTATTCGCTCATTTACTTTGACTAATTATTGTGGGGTTAAGAAAATAGTTTAAAGGATAAACTTTCTTAGTTTTGTTTGTTTTGTTGTTTCTATTGGGTGGTCTATTGTTTTGTTTTGTATTGAATACAAAGACACCATAATTTCGGAAATACTAACCTCTTTTGTGGATTCAGGACCATGGACCCTAAAGTTCATGCCGTTCAAAAAAATTGTCGAAGTATTTGTACATTTTGAAATATTGTGGCATAAAATGCAATAAGGCCCCAGGTGTAAAAATAAGGTTGGACTCACCCGGGCTAGTTTAAACAACGCCGTTTAAAATTAATATTGACTCAGCGGGTGTATACCATGTTTGAACTACTTTTTAATCGCCTCGTCGCTTCTTTAAATACACCACCAGAAAGTGTACTTAACTGTACTTCATGTCATTAGATTCATACTAAGTAGGTATCTGCTTTGTTGTTATGTAGTGCACGTTAATAAAAGTAGGCCTGATATTGTTTGTGTCGTAATTAACAGACCATGCTTTTGAAATTAGGATTGTGGTTGGTTACACTTCTAAGACGCTCCTCATCGCGTCAAATAAATTTACATCTGCGGTAAAACAATTCATTCTAATAATGCCCATCTCCTTTCTTATTCAAATTGAGTCTGTCGCACAAAGTTGCGATAACAAATCAGCCTGATTAAGCCAAACCGTTCATTCGTAGTCGGCGAACGAAATCAAAGATGTAAAGGCGTGAATTATCGCCAAAGAGGAATCGTGTCGGGAAGTCGAAAATCAGGACCGAATAAAGGAGCGCTGACGACATAAATTTTTCGTGGACCATTTATTTGACCGAAAGTGCGAGGGACCGTAGAAATAGGCCAATAGGGGGAGATTTAGTTGGATATACTAGCCTTTTCTCTTTCAATCTGTACAGAATTCGTATTTACAAATGTAAAGTTGACGAAGCTTTTCATGCGGGGTTTACCGTCTATGAAGATATTTTTAGAACAAAGAGGCATTTTATGTTTATGAAATTTATTGTATGCGGGTTGTGTTTAGCAATGAACATCACAGAAATAGCTAACAAAGAAAACAATGTTAAAATGTGATTTGAGTTTTTATTCGTCGAGAGACGGCGGGTTGGCGGGCGACGGGGGTCTGCGGTTTAGCTAAGACCTTGACTCCAAAAACAACCTTTTAGCGATAAAACATTCAATTACTGCACATTACGGGGCCCATTTTATTAAGTGTTGGGTTTTTAAGAGGAACAAAATTTTGTATTATTTCTCTCTAAAATGTTTCGTTTAAGTATTCAGCTCTTAAAAGTTATTGAAAAGCTGAGTATTTTATTGTTTTGATTCGATAAAGTTGCAAAAATATTTGTGGCACGGATGTAGATGGACATTTGATATGAAACTGCGGATCGCGTTTTTCTTATCAAACGTTTAAGGGCAACCGCTTGTTCTTAGCGCATAGTGTAAGATAATAAAGTACCTAAGTAGATACTTATTTACATTTATAAATATACGTTTCTTAGAAATACTCGTGTTTACCATCCAACTCTCAATTTCGTACTACGACATTTAATTAAGGAGTCTATTCATTCCGAATCCTACCAAATGATCAGTAGGTACAACACAACACAGAAAGCTTGGGAAACCTCAAAGATTCCATAGCAACTAATTAACATAACACTTGTTTACTCGCTGTTAGTAATCTTAGAGCGTCGCCTACAATACGAGTCACTAAGACGTTATTAATTACAAGACTGTACAAACCTACGAGTAAAAATATGCACTGGACTAATTACTTATACAGTGTACATACGACACATTTTAAAAGGCAGTTATTCTCAATGTAAATTAGTGACCTTTATGAACGGTTTTCGTATAGGTACCTACGTTATTTTCGGCTCTGTTTTTCAGGCGTATGCGTTTCTTATTTTAGTTAGTTGGTGTTTTAAATGAGAATACCTAAATTCTTTATTTGAATTTCATAAAATTCCAGAATGACTTGAAGCGACGGGAATATAGACCTTCTTTTGTTTTAGGTACCAACTAAATTTTAAGTACCTACATATGTACATAACTAGTAGCTAGCTTCCGTAAAAGTCGCAGTCTTGTCCCAGTTCCTAAATACAACATTTTAACGTTGGATACTAAAGCTTGAAAGTCACTGGCCACTACAATACAGTATGTGATTGTCATTGTAAAACATAGTCGGCTGTGCCGGCCGTGACTGCACTATTAAACATAGTGACGACACTCAATCATGTTTCAACTCACATTGTTTAACAAAATACCGTTTATGTCTTTAAGGTATTGGTAAGGGTTTTTCTTTAGTTAATTTTGTAAATTATGTAAGTAGCCATAGGTACGTAAAAAAGTGTACAACTACATTGATAAGTATTTAAGTAGGTACAAATTTTCATTACAAGCTCTAGCAATGTTTTCGGACTATTTGCTAAAGTTTACTTGCTATTGTCCTGTGTACCTATGCCTTTTCTGATACCAAGTATCTATTCGTAGATGATAAGCAATTTATTTAAACTTCTTAGTTCGTACCTTCTTAAAATTGAACATGTAGGTACAATTTTATTGTCTGATTTAGTATTGGTAGTACAACAATGTTACCGGAAGGTCTTACTTAATATTCTATGAAAGTGATTAGGTTCGTTATTTGAGTCACTACAGTAATAAATTATTTTAACACACTCATAAATCAAAGTTAAACAATGTGTGTGAAATGTTCATTTTATATATTATACCTCTAAATACAGGGTAAACACCTAAAACAAAGGCAAAATAAAGGCGTTACGACACATAACATTTATTTAACTTAGTGACGGGATGGGATGGTTGTTATACAATAGTGTGATAACATGTCAACTCCACGAAACTATTGTAGCAACCCGTTGGGAGGAGAAAAAATGTCCTTTGCGAAAGTGTGTTTGACGATACTGGCTGAGTACGTGTTCCCAGGAGCTCTACTCAGACGGAGAGCGAGGATCCTGTTACAAAAACACTCGATAAGATACGAGTTCGTTACTCGAGCCGGATGCTATTCGCTGTACCATTCGACCTGTTTAACATGAACCCTGAAATTCAATCCTTCCCTCTCGAATTCTAAACAACGCATCCTATGTTAGAGATATTAATAAAATTGACAAGTTATAATGCACTTGCTGTTAAAATAGGATGCGAGAAAGCTCATGTTGATAAAGTAATGATGTTATAAGCTGAATCGATTATGTAGAGCAAGATTAGTCACACATCTGCTGAGTAGACTCATTTAGGTAAGTAACTAATTTTAAAACAAGTAAGTATTTACCATTTTATATTTCAAACAACAGAGAAGGATAAGTCATAAAGGCCCGAGTAAATTGTATGTTTGAAGCGAATATAACTATTTTATTAAAAGTGTATCCGAAAATTAAAGCTGTTATGTTGACAGATATTATTATTTAATTAAAATGTTAAGTAACTATTTTGGGATTTGAATTTAAAAATGTTCAATTTAAGTATTTCAAACACCAGAACATAAATGATTTGCAGAAGCCAGTTGCGTTCATTCATTTTATTGACGAGTGAAAATCCATCAGTACTTATGGTGGCATGATTGGGCTATAAAGCCCGGATATATCTGACAGTATCGCAACATCATTATGTGAATATTGCACTCAAATTTCATGCATTTGAGATTAGTGTTACAGATAAATATAAGTCGGTCTTTAATTTTACGTATTTTTTAATTTCTACAAACGATAAATTAATAGTGACTAACAGTGTTTTTTAAAAGATATCTAAGTACGTTCTGTAATCATAAGAAATAAACTTAATTGATTAAAAACACTAAGGTATATATATGTAGGTATGTCCATAAAGTTCTTGATTACCTATAAAAACAATTGTTATTTAAACTAGGTACCTACTTACTCAAGCAATTTTTTGCCTTCATGTAACCGTAGTAAATAAACGCTTTACTTTTTTTCTTTAATTAGCAAATTGAAACTTGGAACAAAGTAATGTTTTTTAAGTAAATCGATTATATTTTTAATAAGAGCTGCATTAAGAAACACGATGTCTCTGGTTCATAAATATTAATTGGCTATTTTAATTAAAACTTTCTAGGTTAATACGAGTATTATTCGTTTACGGTTGTACATAAAGTATCGATGTTAATTATTACTTTAAAAAATAATTATTTCCTTGTGTGACATGACAAGGAACGAGTTGACCGACACGATAACCGACTGCTAAGCATAAGAGCGAATTACCTATGCAAGTATCACTACTAACTCATTATTTTTTTTTTGACTAAAATAATGACAGTCTGCTGCAGAAAGGGCTAGTTAAGCATTACACCTACAGCTGATATTATCTAGAATATTATAATGAAGACGCCATGGTGTTTCATGTCACGAATGTTTTTGTTGCAGACTTTGTAGAGGCTCAGTACCTATTGTTGATTAAAATCAATTATTTCGCAACTTTTTAAATGGTACTACTTCTTATGTTAATAGATATTTTGTATTCTATAAAGTAGGTAGATTTTATTATTATACTTTGCAGACTTTTGCCCATTTTGTGTTGTACGAAATAAAAGCGTATTTACGCTAGAGGGAGGCGTATTGCCAAGACGATAGCGAGCTTTGATGAATGGTTCCATTCGATTCCGTCTGTCGGCGCCAGGCCGTCTGCCTACAAACTCCTACAAAATATCATCCATTTTCTAAAACCGTATTTGTAATTAACTAAACAATACGTTTCTAGATTAAAACTGGCTGTTTGTCACTTCAAAATCGCGTGTACACATTTTCTTGATTACCAATTAAAAGTTACACCGCTAGTTAACTGAAGTTCATTGACTTTAAGAACTGAATGCTCGATTTTTTTAGGTATTCAGTGAGCGAGGTATTTAGGTTAAATCCTTTAGCGAGATGACACTAGCACAGCGGAATCCCCGGCCAGTGTCGACGCAGCCGGGAGCCAACTATTTAATAATTTTCTTTGTTGGAGTTTTTTTTATCAAGATTTATATCCTGTTTTGTTTTTATTATTTGTTTGTCGTTACTAATAATTAATTAAATTCACAGAAACCAGCTGGTGTAGGTGAGCCTGGCATCTTGATGATTTTCAGATGCGATATAAAACCTAAAGTTATTTGCCATATGAACCTTGATGACTGATTACACGAGATATACAAGTAGCAGTTATATTGTTTCGACATATAGATACCTTTATTAAAAGTAGAACTAGGTATGTTGAAAACGCAGTGTCTTCATAATACATCTCAGCTGAGTTCAAAAGTCGTCGCATTATCTTGTAATTACACTCAGTACACAGTTCCAAGAAACTTCTGTTTGCAAAAAAGCCGAGTAATCTCAACGCTTGCGAGATATTTGCGTCTTGCAGTACTCGAGAACAAGTTCTTTATGGGTTTGCAAATCTTAGGCATTCTGGAGATTAGCTCTTAACTACTCAACCTACGATGAAGGATAAGATTATGAAAATTCCGTGTCGCAATAAAACATTCTATGTAAGGTATTTTAAATTAAACTTCAGCATTCCAGCGTCTTGGTTATATAGGACAGCTTCTAGTATTTTAATATAAATGTATGTGGAGAGGGCAATCATTATCAAAGTAAATAACGACTCATCGAATACCTATTCATTCCTTTGGGAAATCGTTATTAATCGGCCTACATAATAATTGCGTCCCACGTGTAACATACATATGAAAAATTCTGCTATACGTATAAAAGGCACTTCTATAGCAATTCAATGCGAATATAGGTAGCAACATAAAGGTACAATTTCGCAAAGCCCCACAAGAACCGGTGCGATTGATTCGACGACACATGGCGTGATGTAGAGTCAGGAAATCACGTTTGCTCCTTCCTGTACCTTCGCCTTTTTGCTAACTCTACCTCCGGTCTCTTTGTTGTGCGATAAACTTCTCGTAGGTGACACGACTCGTGAGGTTCCGTATTGATTTCATTAATCGGAATTCGTTGTACTTACGTTATGTGTGTTAAATTGAAGTGTGTTTTAATTTCATTGTACATTTTATTTATAAAACTCACCTAGGTTAATTTTAGACACGTTACTCACTTAGCTTATATGCAAGCATGTATAAGTAGGTAATTTAACGTTCCCACAAAATAAATACTGAAAAAATTGGACTACTTATTAAACTACCGAAATATTTCTTTTCATTCTACGAAACCCTTTACCAAAAAATTCTCGAAAGTTCACAGCCAGTATTGCAGCCAGTCGTGTAAACAAGCACAGGGTTATTCCGGGGAGCGATAAGGTGAATATATTCGGCTTAACGTCTACACCGGCAGTTAGGACCAAGTGGGGGGCAGCAAACAAAATAAAGATCAATGGCCGGCATTACAGGAACCCGCACTTGGTGTCACCTGATCCCGCATTTGGCGAACACTTTCCTACCTTCCCCGAGACAAGGATGTCTACTTACTTATACGGCAGAATGAATGGGACGATTTCCTACTTTTATTTACCATAATGGAAGCTAAAGGCTTAGGAAAGATTGTAGGTATGCTATTTGTTTCTTACGAACGAAAAATAAAGAAGAAAAAGTTTGTTAGGCTGAGACAGCTAAGCAATTTACTCGGAAGACTTGAGGATATACTTAAGTAACGTCGCTGTCTTTAATGATGGGCTTTGGTGATTTTTAATGTAGATTTATCTTAAATTATTCTTCAGTAATCTTTGACTGTCCATCCACATATTTTTGACTGTCCATCCACATTAAAGGTATATTTTTTCGAATGTTTTGGCACAAAATGCACACAATTTTATCTTCAAGTTTTCATTTGTCTTTATCGCTAGACTTTTGTTTTGCGTTTTAGGTAGAGATAGAAACAATACTTATGCAACAACTAAACGGAGAGACACCTGTCTAGGATTTGCGATGTTTTATCTATCAATACAAGATACGCGAAACATACAAAATCTATTACACAAGAATGACTGGCACCAGTATCTATTGCTACTCAGCCGCTTAGGTTAAGGTAATTAATTTTAGACTAAAACCTTGTAACGTTGTTTGTACAAACCCACGTAGAGTAATAAATCTCTTGACTAACTTTGTACCTGTATTTATCACTTATTAAAACAGGTTTTCAATATTTCTTGCATAAAAAGTTGATAGGTTTTGCGGTTGATACATTTTAAGCCATATTTTGATAAACAGATATAATGGTTCTTATGTTTTTTAACTCTAGAAAGTTATTAGCATTTTCCAAAGCGCAGAGGCTAATAATCCCCCACATAAGCGCAACCTTCGTGATATAAGTAGTAATGAACTCCAACATCCCCATCTACATTCAAAAGCTGAACTTTCAATAACCGTCTAGCAGCTAATGGTAGGTTTCCCCTCAAACGGGCGTGGGTCCCATCTGTAGACTGTTCTTGTTCGTATAATATCGCAGACGTACTCGTACAGAGCAGACAGAAAGGTATTATAAGGGAGGTACAGCATCGATCCGCTGCGGACGACGACCGCGGCTCTCGTCTGCGGACGCGACCTCTCTCTTACTTTAAATATTATCTTTATAATTTTGGCAGATAGTATTTCTATTAAAATTTGTATTCAGCACGTTTTTACGCTGATAAAACTCCCCTATTTGAGTACCTACAGAGTTCTTTTTTTTGCAAATGACAAATTATTTATTACAGATTTTACAATGAGATATTAAATGGGGTACAGACCCTGGCAAATAATGACAAACAATAATTAGAACCGTATGATGAAAAAATGGGTTATTAATCGCCATTAAAACATAACAATCAAAAATAACCGATAATGAACTTTAAAAAGAAGCAACAGTTTAAACAAGAATAACGCTTGTTAATTATAAAGCATGCTTAAGCCGCAAGAATTATCACGTACGATCGTAGTGCGAATTACTTGGAGCAATCTGGAAGCAGACTCATCTAGACAGACCGCTACTTTGTCGTCGCTTAGCCACTGTTTTATTTATTTGTTGCGATGTGGCTGTAATTACATACAACACCAGGTAAGGATTCAGGGTAGATAAAACCAGAATTTATGTCAACATATTTAATATTAATGCTGATTCCTAGAGTTGATAGAACGTTAAAGGTGATAATGAACTGTAGAGACGAATGGTTATTGCTTATTAGTTATTCCTGTTCCACTGAGTTAATTTAAACAGGTGTCTGTTGAAAGTTACTAAAATTACGGGACATAATCTGCTGGTGGAATTTTGTTTAGTTCCAAAAGCAGATAAGTACCTTGATTTTCGGGATAGAGCGTAACAATACCCTCTACCTATATACAGAATAGAGTTTTCCTTATTTAAATGATTTAAGTTATGTATTTATCAAAATAACGTAAATCAGTCGGTATCATTAAAAGACAACAACAGTGTTTTGACGACGCCATATTTAATTAATAAAATTACCGATTCCCCACAAAAACGTGTTATTTTCCTGGCACACAGTGGAACAAAATATACAGCAAAAAGAGAGGCATTTGTCTACAAGTGGAATACGACAGGCTAGCTGTATAGATTTGTATGTGTAACGTCCTGCCAATAAATAAATTGTTAATTAAGTATTACTAAGTTCATATCTGCCCAACGTCACTTGTCTCGAATAACTAGTATCGTTAATATTAATCACATTAACTAGATGCCAATACGCACAACAAAGTTTTTAACATACTTAGTAACAATTTTAATTTGTTCGCGATCGTAGTTAATGCGCAAAAAGTTTATTAAATTTGGTTTTATTACTGAGCGGCTCCTAAAAGGTAGTTAATAAGATTGTTTTATATTGCTATAAGAGCATAGTATAATGTTCCTTTTAATTATTGTCTGCTGCTTATTTCTTCAATAGCCGCAGTAATTACGTCGACTCGTTAATTGAAGATATGACCTATTTAAATGCTGAGCTTCTCTTTTCAATTTTACGATTGTATTCCCTTTTTATTACAAGCTTTTATTTACTTTCACCTGTCCCGTTGTCTGTCGTTCTGTAATCAAATCTTGCAACTTAAATTTGATCCACTTCCCGGTTTCCGATTGAGCTGAAATTTTGCATGCTTATGTATATCGCGTGACAATGCAATAACATGGAGCTGATCTGATGATGGAGCTGGAAGGTGGCCATAGGAACTCCGTAATTAAATGATGCAACCCTATCGAGTTTGGGCTCATTAGATTCGTCTTGACAAGTACTTTGATACTGTATGGTAACCAGGGTCTGATGATGGAGCCGGAAGGTGGCCATAGGAACTCCGTAATTAAACGATGCAACCCTATCGAGTTTGGGCTCATTGGATTAGTCTTGACGAGTACTTTGATACTATATGGTAACCAGGGTCTGATGATGGAACTGGAAGGTGGCCATAGGAACTCCGTAATTAAACGATGCAACCCTATCGAGTTTGGGCTCATTGGATTAGTCTTGACGAGTACTTTGATACTATATGGTAACCAGGGTCTGATGATGGAGCCGGAAGGTGGCCATAGGAACTCCGTAATTAAACGATGCAACCCTATCGAGTTTGGGCTCATTGGATTAGTCTTGACGAGTACTTTGATACTATATGGTAACCAGGGTCTGATGATGGAACTGGAAGGTGGCCATAGGAACTCCGTAATTAAACGATGCAACCCTATCGAGTTTGGGCTCATTGGATTAGTCTTGACGAGTACTTTGATACTATATGGTAACCAGGGTCTGATGATGAAACTGGAAGGTGGCCATAGGAACTCCGTAATTAAACGATGCAACCCTATCGAGTTTGGGCTCATTGGATTACTCTTGTAGAGTACTTTGATACTATATGGTAACCAGGGTCTGATGATGGAGCCGGAAGGTAGAAATAGGAACTCCGTAATTAAACGACGCAACCCCATCTAGTTTGGGCTCATTGGATTAGTCTTGACGAGTACTTTGATACTATATGGTAACCAGGGTCTGATGTTGGAGCCGGAAGGTGGCCATAGGAACTCCGTAATTAAACGACGCAACCTCAACTACGGACTTCATAACGGAATAACGCTGCTACGCGCTGCGAACTACGTCGTAGTAAATCTCGAATTAAAAATAGAGGTACTAAAAAGTTAAAAATAAAATTAAAGAAAAAAAACCTTTTTAAAAACAAGCTTTTATTATTTGTTTATAAAATGAACTAAAAAGTTAAAAATAAATTAACTCTAAAAAGAAATATAACACCTTGTAACTTGATTGTAACCTTTAACGACAAATAAGCGTCTTCGTCTAGGACAAAATAATTCCATATTGTACAAATTTATTTAATTTTAACACTAAAACTTTTCACCATACATAATTATTCAATCTCGTCCCCCCTCTTTATCATAGTCCCCATTTATAAATGAAAGCGTGTTACATTGTGATAGCCTGAGGAAAATGTTGTGATGTATTAATTAAATACAACTTATATGTTGTATTTAACAAATTAAAAAGAAAAATGTTGTGTTGTATTAATTAAATACTCATTTTCCTCAAGCTATCACAATGTAACATCCTTTCATTTATAAATGGGGACTATGATAAAGAGGGGGGACGAGATTGAATAATTATGTATGGTGAAAAGTTTTAGTGTTAAAATTAAATAAATTTGTACAATATGGAATTATTTTGTCCTAGACGAAGACGCTTATTTGTCGTTAAAGGTTACAATCAAGTTACAAAGTGTTATATTTCTTTTTAGAGTTAATTTATTTTTAACTTTTTAGTTCATTTTATAAACAAATAATAAAAGCTTGTTTTTAAAAAGGTTTTTTTTTCTTTAATTTTTGTAAACTATTTTTAACATAGTTTTTTTTATTTAAAAAATAGCTAGTTTAAATTATTATAATGTAGTGCAGACGAACAATGATTCGTATGTACCTACTTACGTAATTTTCAGAGACAAAGAAGCTTTGCATAAATCTGGGGGTGGATGCCTGTATGCATAACGAAGTTGGAGCTCAAAATTTCTACAGAATTTGAATTTCTCGCAAAACATTTTTGGATTCAAAATAATTTGGCATTAATTTGGAGTATTTCAGGAGAGTACGGCCACTCTAAACGCAATTTGAAAGCTATGTATACATTTCAGGAAAAAAAACAAGCACATAAGACGAAAAGGGGCACAAATATATGACAGTCATCTGCTTAGTAAATTGGATGGCAAGAGGAAACGACCCGTCTTCGAACAACCCAAAAATATTGAAACAAACTGAAAGCGGACGGCTCTCACTAATGACGTGTCTCAAATAAACACAGTTATTCATTATTGTTTATTTGACTTTGTGTTATTTGGGTTCCGTATCTTTTTGAGTTTAAGTTGTTCAAATTTTGTTTGTTAATAAGAATCAAGGTTGCCTGCCCAGCTATTTTCCCAACTCTCAAATATTTTGGAAAGGATCTTTGCTTAAACTAAATAAATTCATACTTCTGTAGTGGGACTTACTGGATGAGAAATTGACAAATTGAAATGGAACCGAGCATTTCTGCAGATCCTTTTTCCCTTTCGTTTATGATAAAACATAAGTATTTATCTACACTCAACCGCTTATCCTAAATTCATTTGTTTTACTCAGACATTACTGAGTCAGGAGAAGGAACAAATCGGGACTTCCTTCAATCTCTTGGCTTACTTTTTGCAATATACGACGGTAGCACTGAAATAGAAGTGGTATGCGAATCGCTTGCAAGTTCATCATCCCCGGCGCTATTTAGAATATTTCTTCTGAACGCCATCGCACTCCGCTTTGAATAAAATTTATTACGTGAGACTCTGCAATGCTACGTAATGGACTCACCTGCATTATGTATGTCTGTCTTCGATTCTAAAAAGCAGTATAATATTGGAATACATATTAAATTGTGCAGAAGTCACTGTATGGCTTGAAAACCGAGCTTTTATATATTGCATGTTAATTTTATTGCCATAATAGGTCAGGATTTTATACCTATGCATGTACAGTAAAAGAGAAAAAAGATCCGAAAAGGGTCAAAAATGTATTACGCCGCATCAGCTAATTGAGTATTTTTTATAAGCTCAAGTTTTTTGACAGTAAACAGCATTTTTCAAGGCGGAAAATAAGTAAACTCAAACAATATAACTGAAGTGAAACTACATGAGTATAATTACCGTTAAATACCAGTGTTTACAATAGTAGATTGTTACAAGTAAAAAGTGGTTGTTGTAATAAATACAACGGGTTGTGGTCTCTTGTCGGGTGGCATTTCACGATCTAGGAAACTCAGATATGGACTGAACACGATTCGGACTTGGAGGTAAAAAACTTTGAGCCAATTAGCTGTTCTGTTTGACGCCGTTCTCATGCTCCAATACCTTTTATGATTTATGAAAATAGACCAAGTGTAGTTGTAAATATTTAATGTTTAATAGCTGGCAAACGATTAGAAACAATGACAAATAAATTTTTATTTTCATGTACTTATAAAATAAGAAGGCCTACAGTAGCGCTTGTCTGACTTTATCATCAATTTCATTTATAAGTAATGTGAGAAGATCTAGCTTAGATTGTAAATATTACTTAATACTCAATAGTTTATGTACCATAAAGATTATGTACATTTATTATTTACAACTTATTTAAGTATAACGCTACATGGACGGACAATGGACATAAATAAACACATGTTTTGTTAGAACAAAATACCTTTCGGTAAATGTGCCTAATGCAATACTTTTTCATATAATACAATAGAGATAAGTAGGAGGTATGCAAACATTATTATTCCACGCATGAAATGATTTTATTTGAAAAGTGAGGGTAAGGGAGGGAAAAGTAAACAAGATATAAAGGAAAAGATTTTAGTACGTCTGCAATCGTTTTGGTCATATGGCTTTCGAGAAGTGTATTATTAAAAAGGAGGTTTTACGGGAGATAATCAACCTCTACACTGCTTAATTCATCGATGCAAAGTTGCAAACTGCCAAACATCAAACTGATTTTAGCAAGCCAAACACCTTGACGTGATCTTGACGAAATCTTTTGCAAGGAAAGGAAGTGAACCTATCATAAAACAAACCTGACAAAATGAAACATTCAGCAGACGAAAGTGCAAGTGCAAGCACCTCTGTTGACAGCCACCGAGACAGGTTGCGGACGAAACGCAAATAGCATTCTTAAAATAAACATTCTCCCGGTACTCGGGCCTTTTCTTCCCGTTCTCGAGAAACACGCTCCGTAATTACAAGAGAATGACAACGAGATGAATGATTGATCTATAACGGGGAATATTGAAGGTAAGCCAATATTAGGCCTGTTTCGATAACAAGTTTCATCAGCGGTCATACGTGTTTTGTTTTTATTCGTCCTTATAAAAGCGCATTTCGGTTTGCGAAGGTTTGGGTTAAACGTGATGAAAATATCGGGTTTAATAATGTTGTGAGATGGTGTCTGCAGGTAAACAAATAATAAAATCCAATGAAGAATAAACCGCAAATGCTGTTACTTTAAAAATTATAAGCATCGATAGAATAGGCAACCAAGACCCCCAAAGAAAGAAAATAATAAAATTTGCATTCGCCGGCGCTTGCCTACAACTCCACTTTGCATTTTTATATACTCCGGGGAACAAACGTGTTTTGAAAGTTAACAAGTCGAAAAATGAAATGGCAGCGATTGAGGAATACCATTATACATTTCATATTTTATCTTGTTTTTGCTTTGGAAGGGTTAAAGTGTTGTTTGTTATTTGATTTCTGCAGGAAATAATGAAACAAAGCGCGTAGGTAATTTCTAGTGTATTGCTCGCGGCTCATGAGTTTGTTGCTATTTTCTTCCGCAAGTATTGAAGTACGTCGTAAACTGAGTAAACTTATACCATTTAAGATTGCTATAGAAAGCTCAGCTTGCTGACTATTAATTTCCTCCCGCCTCGTCATTTCCTCATCTTTATTTTTGTTTTTGTTATATTTGCGTTTGTGATTCTTAGCAAAGCACAAAATACGCAATGATTGTTGTTTACCATAATAAGCAGCACTGCAGCAGTAATAAGAATTATTAAGTAAGTACATAAGAGATTTATTATTATTTATTTAACAGTTTATTGTAACATGATAGTACATAGATACAGAAAAAAAGAGAAGTTATACAAAAGGTACAGCATATTTCTAAAAGAAATTTCTTCCTGCAGACCCCACAGAGAGAGAAGTGATAGCATGAAGGCAGGATAGTCACTACAATAAACAATAAATATATAAGTATAAACCTAAGAACCTACCTACCTACTTACCTGAGATCTTAATAGAACATTGAAATAGTTCCTATTATTAAACCTAAATATTGGGATAGCAAACATACAAAAATAATAGCCGTGTGTTGATTTGATACAGTTACAACGTTTAGGTATGTACATTCAGCAAAATACTCGTATCATATGAGAGATCTTGCTTGATGTCCTTTAATAACGTGTAAACCACGACAGTTTGCTCGCGTCACATGCCACGCCTCCGCTGCTTCAACCTTACCACACCTCAGGAACAGAGTTCATGGCTAGATCTGTTTATAAATAAATGTATATTTCAGCAAGTATGCAAAATATATTCGTACTTATTTAGAATTTCGTAAAAACTTTGAGATCACAATAATTAATAAGTATCGTTACTTTCTACAGTTTCACTCCACATTTCTTTAGAGTAGTATACAAAGTTATTAGTAATTACAAATGTAGTTTGAAATAAAGATTATGAGTTAAATACTTAAAGTTCATATTTAATGAAAATAAAAGTTACCAAACCAAAAACTATATTTAAAAATGTTACAAACGCATAAATATGAAAAATATGATTTCTAATTCGGTGTTTCCGTTTAAGATGCATATTTGAAACGATCTGTTAATGTTATTCTATTAATTATACCTTCCTGTGGGCATGCGGTAGTAAAACACTGGCAGGGACATCCGAAAATAAACTTTGTCCGTGTATGGTAACACAGGAGAGTGGGCGGAGGAAGCGGCGGCGGCGTCGGTTGATGCATTCCTTGGGCGCATTGGTGTCCATCACAGTGGTTACTCTACTTCGCGAAACATATGGCGAATGTATCACGATTATTTAATTTAATACCCTACTGTCACCATTAAAGCTATAAAATTCTTCAAATGATAATATTCGGCAATAGGTGGTGTCTGTATGACATTGTATACCTAATAGCGTGTAGGTATTTGCGATGTGTTTCGTTGTGTAGAGTAGCCGCAGCACTAAGCATACTGTGGTCTAATGTAACATGAACATTAGAATTTATTCTTAATGCGGAAGAGCATCCACTAACTAAACCAATGAGCGTAATAATCATGTCATGAGGATATTCTAACCGATAGTTGGAAGCCAGACGCTTTGAAGGAAATAGTAAAATGTCAAGATAGTAGATTTAATGAATATCGTTAATTTTATTGCAATGATTTATGAATGATTTGGTGATTTGATGTTCACAAAAAAGAATAGGTATCGATACCACCGTGAATCAAAATGGTACTTGTGAGATGTACTTGTGCTTATAAAATATTTTAGCACGGTATCACAAGGAGGTTAAAAAACTCAGACAATGATTAATAGTGTAAGACTTCTTTGACCTAAATCGATGAAAAAAATCAAGCTCAGCTTTTCTTAGCCATTGTAATAAAAACAAAGCGCGGAAGTTGCAGCGGCGACATGCGCCAGCGCAGCGATCCGATGCAATCAATTTTTAACGCGTCCTAAATATCATTGCAAATCGTACCCAAGGTATTTCAATTACAGATTATAAAATTTAATAATATTAATTTAACAGTAATACTGCTATTATAGGTACCATAGAAAAGTTTCCTTTTTGATATCAATACGATATTATTATGAGTCGGTCATATTCTTTTGACACTTTTGACAACACAAGTTGGTCTTGAATTGTGCTATCTTTCATCAGGCACAGCTATGCAACAGTTAGTAGGTGATATTACAGAAACATAGCATTTACTTCTAGTTGTTTGCTGAATTTCATTACACTGCAAATATGGTTTTGATTGTTATCTAATACCAATTTCCCAGCTCGTTACGCTTATAATCTTCCAGATGTTCAAAGGACACTACTATATCACTCGAATACAGTTAGTGCAGCAAGTTAACGATGCTTTGATATTACAGTACAAAGTTCTTGGTATAAATCTGTGTTGCTTGCCCATTACCGTGGTCATGATGACATTTAGCTGGTGAGAGGTGCATGCCGTAATCATGGCCCTTTCGACCGATGCACTATGCGTTTGCTGATTCCATTGAAGTAACGATTGTACCTGTCTGATAGCTGCTATAGTCTGATTGCAATGTTGCGACACCAACAAATGTTTTAGGGCCTATTTTATAAGGTGTATGTTGTCAGATCTTGTTTCCAGAGGGCATAATTCGTAAATGTTGAAATAGGTATGCTGTTGAGTTTGTTTTCATATTTATTTGAAGGTTTTGCAATGTCTACGGTTAGTGGCAATGCAAATGATAAAATATTTGACAAGCTTAAAACTTTGAAATATGATCAGTTTTTTGTATCGAGAGAAATATCCTGAGTAAAGTTATTACAAAAAAAGGCAGACAGATATTTGGAACAATTTTTTATTAACACCTAATATTTTGTTAATAAAAATAATAAATGTTAAAGTAATAAATACGAAAAATTCGATGCTATATGTAAAAATTAACTTGAATCAATTAATTCCTAGTTGATAAAATAAAAATGCATGAGCGATGTTTTAATATCAACGAACGTGTGAACACATTTGTCATCATTAATCTTAAGCATTGAATATGTAGAGCAGACTCTTCTAATGAAACATTTGAAACCGCGAAAGCATAGCAATACGGTACCGTTTAAAATGTAATAATCTTTTGTCACAAATAAGTTAACAAACGCTATCATTTATAAAGTAGATAGGACATTACTTACAAGACGATTTTAAGTTTACAATAGCTTTTGGGTATTTTATGAAATATTCATTTATTTATTTTACATTTTGCGTTTCGATCATCTCACGCTGTAGGGCGTAAATAGGTACACTTTTAAGCTAATTATTACTTTCCTGCAAAACAAAAGCCTTTAAGGTTGTTAAGAAATTCTAACAAACAAACAGCAGTAAATTAATAAATTCTCTACGTGACCATTAGCCCCGAAGTTTACCTTTGAATTGTATTGTATGTTTGGTATTGCAATTTAGGCGTGGCGGGCACATCGCAGTACAATCTTCGGGCTAGGCTCTGATCTGGATACCTGCAGTGACCTTTATAATGCACTCGTTTTCGAGAGGTGATAGCATTTACCAGTAGTGCTAAGTATTTACCGTGGGATCTCAAGGACTTTTTGATATTTTATCAATATCAAAATAATATTTTTTATTACGTACAAGTTATAAGCAATAAGACGTCCTTTATAATTTACTGACGTTGTTTGGAGTTATTAAAAATTAAACTAGTTTTACAAAAAAAATCTATTTAACAAATCGCAATCAAACCTAACAATAGAAAAACAAAATAGAAACTACAAATAGCAATCGATTGCACCACGACTTTAAAACTCCTTTTCACTACGCGTTCTGCATTTTTTGTATGCTTACTTACCTACATAGGCACTTCATAGACGGTGTACGTACTACTTAGGTTCCTATTTATACCTTTATGTTATTGATAGTTGTAACAGTACAAACTTCCGCCTGAAGCAACGTAAGGGAATGCGGCCCAATCTGCATGTACGGATTACCTGCATTGCATAGAGTTCCACATTACCTCGCGTGATGCAATCGTCAAAACCAGTTGCCAATAAGTTGCAATATTATCATAAATCTGAACTTTTTACTAGGTCCTTTTCTGTATAGGATTTCTACTGTACTGTGTTCCATTCTTGACTACTATTTCGCTTCACATTTTTGCCTTGTGATAAAGAAATACCAAATTGTATTCGTTTTAATCATTGCCTATTCATCTGAACACAATGAAAATTATCATAATTAGGATTTTGACCTGCAAACGTAGGTGAAATAAGAGTTTATGTAAAATAATTTCCAAGAGAAATTTTACCTAATTAAAATTGTGAACGTTTTCATATTTTACAATACTCTAATTTGAAGTCAAGCCTGTCGAAGTTCTGTTTAACAAACGCATTCGCCCCAGCTGCCTCCTTGAACCCACTTTAAAATTAATTTATTTCCTTCCTTTTTGTCCTCCTTCTTTAAACACCGACCTTTTATTAATGAGAGCTTTCCACGGTGTTAAATACTTTGTATGTTTAGATTGTAGAGTAATTTATTTTTTTATAATTCTGTTTGGACGACGTCCTTCTCAAACTCATTAAACTTTTCAATAATCTTCATTAAAGATGGGAAGAAACTTTTCAGCGTGACCTTATGTTTATTCATAGGTTAGTTGCCTGATCCCATAATTTAATTGATTAAACATCATAGCGAGCAGATGTACTATGCTGTTAGGTATGTAGATTTATACAGTACATGATTAGGTATGCTAATAGATACACCTATCGATATTTGTATTTAGATGCGTGAAATACTAAAGCATGAATAGATAAAGGGCAGTATATTGAGCAGGTTGACGCATTTAAAGGTAGCATATATTGAAACTGCAATTGATTAAACTACATAGGTAAGTACTTTTGGTATATTTTTTTTCTAAGAAGATACTCGTTACCGAACAAGTACCTACTGTGAGTTTCAGGCATGCGTATCGGCAAATTACGAGACACTATGATGACACCGACGCCGAAACGACACGCGCTGTTAGTTACACTGTAATGCAATGCAATTGCAGAATGTATTAGTGACGTGAAACCACATTCGTATACTTCGGGACAAAATTAGGAACTCACTCATGGTAAAGATAAGGTAGAAATACTGTCACGCTACTTTTTTGTTATCGCAGTTTTTTACACAAAATTAAAAGAATTATATATTTATTATATTTAAAAAGAAAAGCCGTGCCTACTTACATTATTAGACTTAAGGCTAGCTTCTTAATTGAGTAGTAGACATGGTAAATTAAACTTGAAATTAGATCAAATTAGTATTTATGAACTAAGGCACCAGTTTTATTTAACCGCAAGTATACGAATGGAAAAGACATTAGAAGCATTGATTAAAATGACGACAACAACTGATCGCATTAGTAATACATCTATTCGTAGATGGTTGCAAACGCGTGAGACAGATCAATTACTTTGAATTTACATATTGTTGTCCTAGTGTTTCAACGTTTACTGGCCGGTTTCTGTGTCATTAGAACACTTATTTGAATGTGATATGATTTTCAGTTGTTTATTATATTGTAATCAAAAAATCAGCCCTATGTTACCGGCTATATGTTTCATATTTAAGAAAAGGAGAGTTTACAACTAAGGTTTTCTTTATATAGACAGAAATGCCTACAATGATATTTAATTGCAGAAGTTCGATGTGTAAGTATAGTTGTTTTGCATTTTGTTGCTTATTACACTAGGATTATACTCATATGTATGAGCATAATGATGTAAGTAGTTATTAACTTTGCAATATCTGCTTTATCTACTTTATCATTCGTTACCCAGTTTAAATAATTTGGATTTATTTGCAATACATTTTAAATGTATGTTAAGAGTTGCGTCTGTTTCGAAATGTAATTATTTTTCTTTCGAAGTAATTGAGTCTTAATGAAAGACTTTATTTTTTAGGTATATTTATGAAACACTATTATCACTTAAATTATTCGTTTAACAATTAATCTTATTTAAAAGACAATCATAAACAGCTTAATCAGGAAACTGCACTCATTCAGTGTGTTTATTGCTCGTAAAATATTATCACAGATTCAATTAACTTACAGTGTAATCACGATGTCATAATTTCCTCTACCCATTTTGACATAATAAAGTAAATATATATATTCAGTAAACATTGTAATGAAATCTCCACCTAAAAAAGATTGGGTCTGCGTAAATAAACATCGAGGCCTATTTATTGTAAGGAGGTCAATGCTTCTGAATATATTCACGAATGGATACGAGAATACGATCCAACCAATCCAATTTAGCGAGGCTGATAAGGATACGCTCGAGTTGCCTTCGACGCTTTCATTCATGTATTGACTGAAATGGGGAATGGTCTCCTATTTGTCTTTCAGGTCGTCGTTTGTCTCTTTAAGTAATTTAAGGTGGGTAACTCAAGTGCCAATCTGTGCCAACCCAGTAACACAGTTACAGGCCAGTTTACTCCGTTTTGTGTAGATGGCAAATGAAGGATAAGACCTTGTTCTCACTGTAGGATCCCGATAAGTAAGTATTAATATTTATTTGTTTCCAGTGATAGAGAATGAAGCTATTCGCACTTGTCGCAACCTAGAGGATTTTAAGTATAGAATACATTTAAGGGAGTTAGATAAATTACTCGTTTTACGCGCCAGTCGTTACGCAGAATAGGTATTCAGTAGAACCAAAAAGCGTAAGTCATCTCCGGAGTCGAGTCACCCCATTTTTTGCTTCGCCACGCTTTTTTATCACTAATGTTGGTTTTTTGGCCAAGGTCAGGTTGTGCGTGTCAGAACACCATACACCTAAATAGATTGTCCGACTTTACTTATTGTAGGGAGCAACATTTAGATTTCGCAAATGGGCTGAAATGTGACCTACCTATTCGTATTTGGATTAGAAATTCTTGGAGAAATTCCTATACTTGCCTAGAAAATTATTTATCATGATTTTGATCGGTGTCGCAGGTTTACAACTCGTAATACCTAATTTGTGTTTTACAGTGTCTTCGATGTAGGTGTTTAGCTATATTGCCATATAAGAGCATATCTAACTGCACACTAAAAGCACAATCGCTGTAAACGTGTCGGAAACTGGAAATTTTCTAAAGTGCAATCTGGCGCGCATGCCCAAGATATTTTTATAGTTGTCGCTAAAATTCCGTATACAGAACAACATAAAATTGACTGCCCATTACGTTACCTACATAATATTTGCTTTTATTGCGTTCCTGTCAAGAAACCATGTTTATACTTAAACCGTGGCCCTAAAGCAGCGAAGTAGGGAGAGGTGTCCCTTTTATTATAACGGCTAATGTCCCTCTAATGCGATACAATTTCCGTAGCGTAGCCCTGACGACTTCCCTTGTATCTGATGCATTAGGGTTTGCAAAAATATTGCCAAAGCAATATTTTCTTTAATATAACAACGTTAAAGGAACCGTCCTTTTTTACGAAACAAAAGTTTGCGTAATGGCTTCTGTAATAGAGTTTTTTATAGTCTTCAAGATCCCCAAAGGAAATCATATGAATGAATTTGGTAAAATGAAAACGGTGTAACTGTTAAGCAAATGAAATAGCGTTTTCACGTAAATGTAACTCGCTTGGAAAAAATAAAGTGAATAATCCTTCCTATTTACTTCTTTCTTCTAAGAGCTCTTATATTTGTCAAGTTATTTTCCTCATATGCTAAGCTACGTATTATAACAAAATATTTGTTCCATCTATCTTGGTACAAGTCCAAATAAGCAAGGCGGCGTAACGAAGTCTATTGTCCCTAAGCACATTACCCTATTTACTTGTTCTAATTCCTCTGCTTTCAGAGAATTATCTTCGAGGTGAAGTTGGCACGTTGGGCGTCTTGTGTCATCCAAGTAATGGAGGTTGTGTTCCGTAGTCACCACTCGACCCGGTTGCCATTGTGCCTAGACAAAGCAACGACAAATCGACCCTTTGTTGTCACTTGGCTTGCGACACATGCGATGTTGCTTATTCTGTAAGTTGATAGACTTTTAAGAGTTTCTTGGTAAAACAATTAGTCGAATCCATTGAAGGTATTTTTGACGGAAAAAATCTAACATTGGGGTATTTTCATTTTTTTAAACTTTTGTAAGCTTTCCTGATCTTTAAAATCAAAGCGACATGAATTTCTTCTTTATACAAGTTTACTAGAAGGCAGATTGATTTGAGAATAATCCCTCTAAAAGCTTCAAGATTTTCATTCATTGTTTAGAATCCATATTGTCTTACGACACTACGCTTCCTCCTAATGCTCGCGATAACGTTTTGGTGACATCGTTGTGATGACAATTTGTTACAATAACATAGTTTGCGCGTAAGTGTGTCAAGTAATGTATGAGTATGGGAATCTCAAATTGTTCTTTCAAGGACTTTCTTTTGTTTATCTCAGTTTGACTATTTTTGAAAATAGTAAGGTTTTATAACAATTTGTATAAGGTCAAATGTCTTTTAGTTTGCTATAAATGCTGAATTAATTAAGCAATTTTTGTATAGGATTACGAATATCTGAAAAACGTGACCTTAGTCATTTTGCGTGCTCTAATTTGTTTGCTACAAAGCTGAAAAGTAGCTTTATAATCTAAAGTAATATTTCACGCTCCACCTTGCGGATATGCTGCAAAATTTCCTACAAAATTCTTAGTGCGAAAGTAACATAAATCATACTTTATATCAGACGCGGAAGTTTTCTAAAATCAGGTCGCTCTTGTTCGGCAAACTTTGTAGCGTTTGAATAAAGAAGGATCTTGCTTCTTCGCGTGAAAAATGGGGAATGTGAAATAGAAGCACAAATAAGCAGTCAACTTATGCATAAATATTTTTTTAGCCAGGTGTTATTTACGTATTAATTTGCTTGTATTCTGTCTCTTGCACTAAGTTCCAGTTTTATTGTATCTAACTTAATGTATCTTTATGTTGTCGTAATTGGGTACATAAGTTGTTCCCGTGCCTACATTATATTTTTATGACGAATAATTCATAGACATCTATGGACGATAAACCTATTTAATTATTAAATAATAACATAGACTTAGGTAACTATGAGGTCTGTTTCTGCAATAAACTTATAAAGTAAATGATAAAATAATAGATTTAAAAGTATTGCAGGAAGTTATTAAATATTACTGGGTAGGTACTCAGAATCTTCGACTATAAAGTAAGTTTGATACAGGCTAGTTCGACGACAAGAAGCGAAATGATGTACCTACCTTTAGGTATTCCATTCTTACAGACAATATAATTTATACCTATATATACATATATGGCCGTTATAGGTATATAAAGATATTATTTTTTGTTAAAAGTTTGTTTGTACGAGTAACTGGACTTACCTACCTGCGCTCGATGACAACAGTAAAATATGTTTATTTATATTTTTTCAATATTTCAATGGTCTGTATATTTTTTGTAGTATAGGCATCTAATTTTTATTTACCGTTTCATTCAAAGAAACCTGAAAATATGAGTAAAACAAAAAGTTAATTAAGTGAATACTTAACGCTTCATTAAAGTGGTGATCTTGTAGGAAGTCTTTCATGAAATTGGCGGTAAGGTCCCTTCTGGAAGTTATGAAGCGGGAGGGATCCCAGAGGTCACTACGGACTATTTACCTTCTCACATTGAAGGTTTATTTCCCTCGGTTATGGGACGGTTTCGACCTTTTTAACAAGTGTACCTCTCTAGGAACTAACCCAATACACAATAGAAATAATTTCAAATAGACTAGCGTCAAGTGAATTCACACATTGAGTATATGTACATAATTATATTTTTTCATCGATTTCGTGAGTTACTTATATCCAATTTTATCAACTGGTATCTGATTTTATATGATCGAATAAAGCTGTAATATCTTCCATGACGAGTAATTTATGTCCCAATTGTCTTAAATTCTATTTTGAAACTGAAAATTGCACGAATAATATGTATTACGACAATTTATTTTTAAAAAGCGCCATTTACGAATCCTGCAAAAGAATGATGTCTCCACTCCTAAAGTTTAGTGATCCACACAACACTCTTTTATATTTATTCAGCTATAGATGATGATACATAGTAGTACTTACATAAACATAGTAAAACTAATACGGCTCATTAATTTACATAAGGCTTGCGTTTACCATCTTAGATATATTTTGCCCACGCTATAAAACTTTTTTTCGAATAGTTTATCTTAGATTATAGATTAATACCTTATACCCGTTAATATTATTGACAGTTTAGCGACAAAGTTGCGGTCGTCGGCATTAGAGAAAAAAAGTTACTTAAGGTTGTAATAGCAGTGGCGATTACGCATGCTTTTTCTGAGCTCGTGGTTTCTGATTAATATCCTGAAGGCACGCAGGCTTTAGAAAAGAGGTGCATTAGATAGATAGGCAATGTGACTTGCAGTTTTAAGATTAGATTACTTATTGTAAATTGTCAAGTTATCGTTACTTAACAGTAAA
Organism: Anarsia innoxiella; assembly: GCA_947563765.1. Lineage (NCBI taxonomy): Eukaryota > Metazoa > Arthropoda > Insecta > Lepidoptera > Gelechiidae > Anarsia > Anarsia innoxiella. Next base: position 5,328,594 of record OX387393.1, read on the forward strand.
AAAATTGTACAGTAAAGATTTTGTTGCTTTAAAAAAACCATAACGTCTGCATTTTCCCTGATTCTGATAAAATTATCAAGTGATAGGTACCTATATACGTCCGTTGTGAGTGTAATAAGATGCACTTAGAATGCACAAATATGAGATTATAATTTTTAAGATCGTCATGACATTTGATGACATATACGAGTACATACAATTATACCAAAAGATCTTGGTGCATCTTATCTTCTTTCCCATCAACATTATTATCTCCGTATGACATCAGACCTATCTATCTAAGGCTTAGTTTTTCAAAGCAGGACTATCAGTGGTTGGTTACGCGTCATTAGTGCTACGCTAGATCGCTAGCATGCGTGCGCGCACGTATTCCGTGCGTTTAAATCCGTAGCCATTTTTAGATAGGTCTAATTGAGCTAGGACTAGGTCCATAGATGCTTTGATAGAATCTTACTTAAGTACTACTAGTTTTATACCTACGTTTTTTATCCCTTACTGTTTCTTCTTCAGAAATGGAACGCGGTAAGCTCCGAAACTGATTTATTTTTCAGGTTATTTATTCATTCCAGCCATTGATCGCAAACACCTCCAATATTCCAAAGAGATGGTCGAAATATTACTTGCTAATTGTTTAACCTACTTTTTATTACGAGAAAATACGAGTATTACTTGTATTCAGTCAACGATAAAAATATACCGGATTTTTCCTTCATGTGTTGGTAAGTAGGTATGTAACAGTTTGTGTTTACAAAACGCAACACTTTCAAGAATGCAAATACGAGTACACCGATGTTACAGGGTAAATTATAGCCTTTTATGCAACAATACAAAAAATATCACGTAATATTTCATAATAGCTTATCCCTATTGATGCGTGGAATCAACTTTTGAAGCGTGAATTCGAAACGGCTGATCTGAAGTAATCATCTTCGTAGTTTTATGTGTAATTCATCTTTCACGGGTGGGCCGTTGGTAAGTATTTATATTTATTTACGGTCTCTAATGGCTCAAAGATTGATTATTTATGTGATAAAGGTCATATTATCATCCGAGCGACAATTATACAGGTAACTAAGTACTATTAGTTCGTACTAGTGCACTTGTGATCGAATAATATCAACCATTGCTTTACCTACACATGGTGACATTTTACCACATAAATAATTACTTCCTTCCACTAATGAAGTATCTACTTAATTTATCAATAACCCTAATCATAAGGAATATCATAAAAATAATAGGAACATAAAACTAAAAGCATTTTCTTGTTAGATTAGGTAATGTTGGTTAACAACTTCTTGCAGTGAAATCCCTCGGGTTAGTGGCGTAAAGTTTTGTAATATTAGGGTGGGTACAAGGTAGGGAAAATGATTTTGATGCTCGCGAGGGAAGCAGGTGTAGGCGGGTTATATTGGTTAAAGTTCACATTTCGTGGTAGGTTCATCTGCATAGTTTTGTAATTAAATTTTCCGGACTGGGAACTATGACAAAGCCAGTTGCCGTTTGAGGGCGCTTACGCACTTTCTTTTCTCGAATGCTGCGGACTATCGGTTAACGTTTCGCATATCAAACGTCGTTGCAACCGCAACAGTTCTATGTATGAATAAGCGCTTGTTCATATACAAAAGTTGTGGGTAATTAACAAGGTATTATGCTTCACATTGTATAAGACTAAAATAAAGGATAATCCGAGATAAGCCGCCTAATAAAGGAAAAGCGTAACGTAAAAATATACCTACCTAATAATAAGGCGAGCAGGCGAAATTTACCGAGATTAATGAGATTAATTAATCTGCAGATAACACCTGTATATTAATAATGTTCATTTTCGGGAGAAAGAAAATGGGCTGCCTAACGTTTATTGATACTGTTATTGCTTACATCTGGTTTTACCGTGAAAAATATTTTAGTAGACGTATCTATTCAGATATTTTCTTGCATAGACCTTCACGTATTTGCGGTTTAGCAGCCTTAGTGGTATGGTGTTTGATTTGAAACCGCTCCATATCATAGGCTAACTCTTTATAGCGATTCACGTTTTTCAAACCATATACTATAAATACTAGTAATTACTAGTGTAGGTATTACTCAATGGTTTAATTAATATTAAGTAGTTTTTAGGTTTAATATTAAGTAGTGCTCTTACTTTTAGATCAAATAATAAATACCTTAGTGAGTTAATTATAGTTCAAACTCATTACCAAAGTATGAAATTCACTCCATTCAACATCCTAATTAAACAATTTCACTTCGGGAATCATAATCAAAAGTACGAGAGTGTGTCATGGCATCAATTTCAAGCTTGCCTACCGAGCAAGCAGTTACCCTCAATAGGTAAACCTCGTAAGAGATATTGTCTTAAATTTCAGGAGTACTTTGACTTCTACAATGTAATTATAACTTCGATTTAAGTTTGTAATAAGATATATTACATTACACGGTTGAAAACCAGGTTGAAATTATTGATGAAAGTGCTAAAACCTGATCAGTCGCATTAAGGAGTTATTGACGGATATAATGCCATTTTTTCATGAGAAGCATGAAGAGAGGGCTCTTATTATGTTCTACTATTAAATCATATGAGACACAAACGAAGGTTTGAAAAAGAAGTAAGTCCCTAAGTATACAACATTGTTTTTGATTACTCTATAGAAACAGGCACTTATATGAAAATAATCTGTATCTTAAGGGAATGGGAAAGTTTATAAATTGAATAGTCACGCGATGCACCGTCTTCAAGCTTCCGCACCATGAATTGGCGATTGATAATAACCACACGCCAGCCCTATTGTCTTTGATGAAAGCGAAAGTTTCACAGCACACTCACAATAGATTCAATTGATGGAAACGAAAAGGAATTTAAGGAAAAATGCTCAAATGAAATTACGGTTTTTGTGGAGCGTTAAAATGTTGCTCATTCATCGGGAACGATAGAAAGCCCTGAGTTTTAATTAACTTTTGTGAGAAAACTCAATGAACTGAAATAAGTTTCTTAAAGTAATTTTGATTTTTTTTCAGATGTTCGGAATCTAATTAACAAGGTCCTAAGTACCTACATACTTACATGTTTTATGGAGGCACCTCGGAGTTGATTTGTCTCACACTGCAGAAACATTGTAAAGAATATTTAGGGTGAATTTCAACAAGCGTATTTTTTTATCATTTTGGTGGCAGATTTTTTTTTTACTATTTTCTTCAGTTTTTTTATGCCAACTTATACTTTTGGCCATCAAAAACAACATATGATAAGGGGACAGATATCCCATAAAAGATGACGGAAATATAGGGGTTTGTTTTTTTCAGTGCCACCAAAATGATAATTCACCACTGGAATGAGAAAAAATCACCGGAATGACACATTTTCACCGAAATGTCAAAAATATTCATTTCAAAGCGCGAGTTTTATTTGTACGTCGGTTCCGTATCTTAAGAAAAATTCATATACCTACCTGTAGGGTCTTATTGGATACAAAACTTAAATAGGTAATTAGACTCAATTTAACAAACTACTTTTCTATTTACCCGACTGTGCTAGAAGGAGTGTTATGTTTTTCGAGAGTAATGTATGTTTGTATGAAGAATTCTTTGGCACGCCCTACAGCCTAAACGGCTTGATAGTTTTTAGCTTGAGAGGTGTCGTTTGATTCGTAATTACAGTGGAAATTACACTAGGTACATTAAAATAAAAAATGCGTATTTTTTAAAGCAGTCGGGTATTTCTTTAAATGAAAGGTTAGCTTATTTTTGGCTTACTTACTAAACCATTTCATACAATATCATATAGTATCACCTACGATAGCATTCCATACAAATTCATACAGTATCACCTACCATTACATCCCATACAACGTCATACAGTATCATCAACCATTCAACGTCATACAGTATCACCTACAATAGCATTCCATACAAAGTCAAACAGTATCACCTACCATAACATTCCATACAAAGTCATACAGTATCATCTACCATAACATTCTATACAACGTCATACAGTATTACCTACAATAGCATTCCATACAAAGTCATACAGCATCACCTACCATAACATTCCATACAACGTCATACAGTATCATCTACCATAGCATTCCATACAACGTCATACAGTATCACCTACAATAGCATTCATACAACATCAAACAGTATTATCTATCATAGCATTCTATACATACAACCTACCCTAACATTCAATAACATACCATACCATACAATATCACACTTACGCAGAACATTCAACAATAAAAAAAAATGGTAGGTACGTCGTTATAAAATATTCTTAGTTTGGAAATTATTTTATAATACACATGTTCAATAAAGATGAGGAACCCTAAAAAAATTGACCCAAAATGTCATTTTTGTCGTTAGTCTTATTGAGGTGGATATTTCTCATTCGGGTGTATCATTCCGGTGTATTTTTCCACCGGAATGAGACAGCCGAATGAGGAACCGGGTGGTTTTTTCTAAATAAAAACTGAGTCCTATGACTAATCAAAAAATCCTATGACATGTGAAAAGATAACCATGAAACACGTTATATATCAAAATATCAAGTTCAAAAAGTTATCAATTTAGAAATAATAGCATACACTCAAATGATATTTTTTTTGTCCCCAACCACCATAATGATCCTATTTGCCTCTTTGGTGAGAAACTGAAGTAAGCAGCGACACATCTGTTTATGCCAAATTATTTAGCATTACTTATCCTGCTAATTAAGGTTTACCAGAAAAATCTATGTTCACTGTGGAATGTACTATGACAAAAAACAAAATCGCCACCGAAATGACTTGAGCTCGTCGGACACTTTTGTTTCAAACTTCGTGTAGAGTAGTTAATTAAACATTAATCATTGTTTATTATACCTTACACATTTGTCAACAAAATTAAAGAAGTCAAATAACATAATAATAAATAGTAAGCTTATGGCAAGCTTGAGAAGGTTCAAAAATGGAGTTAGGACAGGTCACCAAAATGAGAAAATGAGCCTTTTATTGTCTTTTTCTTAATGAATTCGATTACTCAGCAAAATTATTTCTATTGCCCCAAGTAGATGGCCTTCTGAACTACCCAAAACAATTTTTTGTTACTAAATTGCATCAATTAAAACTATGATTTTCAGGCGCGCCACTCAAAATTTCGCGTTGGGAAAATCACCCTTTAATGAAACTACCAACCTACTGAAAGATTTATGTAGAGTTTGGCTGCTTTACGATCTAAAGTTCGATATTGTTGACCCTCCGAGTAAAATAACCATTAATGGCATTTCTGAATACGACTTCATTGTACGAATACACAATGTTTCATGACATCATTTTTAGTTCATCTTTATTCCACTGTGAGTTTTAAATTATATTATTACTGGGTTCAAACTTCAAATGTTGAATTACCCGCCATCTCTGTGTTCTGGCTAAAACATAGCCGTCTGTATTGCCCCTCTACCATCGGAACCTCTTAACATAGGCCAGCATAGCCCTCTCCTCTATGAGTTACTCAAAATTAGATCGTTACAAACATATTCGGTAGATGTCGCTGTTTAACTTACTTTATTCTGCTCTACGTAGATGGCGTGATTTTATACGCAATTAAAAAAGGTGATCCAAAAGCTGTAACTACGTCGAATTTTCTTTGGAAAATTTTGACTAAATGGTTTATGTATTTGTAAAATGGGCAAATAAAAAGAAACCAGTAAATGTTCCAAATAGGTATTTATTTCATTGAATAATAATTCCTACTTTTTAACGTTTGTTCAATATTTCTTATTGCACAATAATTCATGAAGTATCTAATAACTACGCACAAATGATTTAATACATTACTAAGAATTTTATTTATTGAAACTAAGTAAACGATATATTCATTAAAATTCTACATAGTTTTAGTCAGCTACCTCGATTTATGTAAAACGTTTAATCTCCAGTTAGTTTAATTCATGACAATAAATTTACATTTCCTTCAAATGTTGTTAAACGTTTTGAAAAAATCGAGCGTGTACATCGCATTATGACTTAAATACCAAGGTAGTATGTTGTATTTATTTTTGTGCAAAGTCTATATTTTATCACCATATTAAGTAAGTACTTTTCAAAAGCTTGTCAAAAGATTTCTTCCACAGAAAACTTACAAAATTCCAAATGATTAGGTAGGTAAGCAATTTTATATAATTTTCCGTGAGAGTACTGTTTTATCATAAATGGTAGATTAAGTACCCACTTCATGTGGCGAGAGTCTTTCCTTACTTAATAAAATTGATCATACATTACAGTAACTAGATAAACAATGCAAAATTACATATTAAATGCCTAATTGTATCTACAAACTTAGATTAAGATTATAGAAAAAAAGCGGTAATTATAGAGACGCATATTTTATCTTTGGGATTCGCAAACATGATTTCTCTACATTTTGAGCATCGCATAAAGACTGAAATTAGGAGATTCAGGTACAATTCAATTTATATTGTTAGTGTTATTACGTGATTTTTCTTTCATATAATACATTTCATTAATTACTTATAATGATTTTGGATTTGATATTGTATATAACAAGAATAAATAATTTTCTACTTTTATTTCCCAAATTATATTAATTTGAATTTTTCAACATTTTACGTATAAATAAAATTTCATATTAAATAAATCATAAATCAGTAATTTTAATTCACATGCTCATAATAAATTGATTACTTAGTGCTGAACAAAAGCTTATAAAATGCTAAATGGCACATTTATTTATTCAAAAGGCTGGAGTTACATGCGTTTTTGATATAGGTTTCGGTTACTTACCTCGAAAATCTATGATATAGGTAAATGTTTGTACATCGTCTAAAATCTGCTCTTGCTCTAACACTGCGTTCCTACTTGTAGTGAGTTAGATTCGGTTCATATAGGAAGACCATTTTTATATGAGACATAGAAATGGATTGGTATGAATAGATTAAAAGTGCTTCATTTAATAACCAAATAGACACACGATAAGTGGTAAGGAACTCTAGGAATTGCATTTTAGAAAGCTATTTAATAGCAGTTTATAATGTTAAGATATCTACAATTATAATAAGAAATTGCAATTACATTGAAAAATATTACAAACATCATCAACTTGAAATAACAGGTATCTATGATTTAATTTAATTTTCAGAAACATTTTCCGAATCAGTTAATTGAAAGGCTAAAGACCAACCATAACTCTGCCGAAACAAATGATGACAACTCAAAATTGACATTTAAGTTAATGCATGTCTATGTTTAAATGCTACCGAATTTTTACGCATTCTACTATCTTATATTACTATAAAATGGTTTGTCTATAGTCACTTTCATAATCCAATAATTTAACCATTTATTGTTATTTTTACACCTCATTCATCATCATTGAGTAGATCCGTGCAGGACTTTGCTTTGGTTGATCTGAAAAAGAGAAATAGGTAAACAATAAATAATATATGTATATAGCTTGATAAAATTCTGTTGTACATTTTTTTTTCTTTTTTATTCAATGTTAATATAATAAAACATTACACGATCGCCTGTGTAACTTTTATCTACAAAACAAAGACGTCAATGACTTTCCTTCTTCCATGCGTTTATTAACATTGAACTAAGGATAGAAGAGCCTTTATATTGTTGAAGTTTATTTTTTCCTCATTAATGCTGTAATTAATTACTCATTTATTAACTTAGACGTATTTGGTTGCGTCAAATTCGTATTATATAACGTCAAAGCTGACAAAAACAAATTGATTGGCTTATAATAGAATATAGTAGCATGGTACTGGAGTTCGGAAATGGCAATGATGGCGTTTACGACCTACAAGAGTATGGCTCTTAAATATATTAATGAATGAATAATAGAATATGTAGAATAGGTAGGTATTTTCTCCTTGTTATAACTTTAATACAACTGCTATATGAAAATTGTGATACTTACTGTGAATTCTTAACTCTTCGGCAGACCCTGAGTTCGATGGCGCCATTCCTGACTGCTTTGAAGAGGGCCAGAGCTTCCACGTGCGCCAACTCATGACACGCCCGCCCGTTCACCGCCAGCACCTCATCGCCTGGACGCCAACGAAAGTAACATTATACATTTAATTCCATTTTGTTTATTATTAAATTAATTTTTGCAAGAAAGTTTATTAAATTGACCTACGAGATATCTGACTCACCGAATAACCTATTTATTGAGTACTAGAATTAGAAATAATTTTGTTCAGATTTACCTATTTTGACTAAAGATACTACACAAGATACTACACATACTACACAGTAGGTACCTATGTGGAAGTAAAGCATGGTAAAAAATCTGTATAATGTAAATAGCTACTTTGCAAACAAATAGGTAATGGTAGTGGATCGATTAATTATGTTTACTGATAGGGTGTGATGTTTGTTAAAAACATTGCGAGAATTTTATGAAATATTTCAATCAAAGTTCTTCATAACTCCCAAGCAAGTCAACCCTAATCAAATTTACACAAATCCGGTCTTCCGCTTTTTGACACCTATTTTATCTTATCGAAGTTGTAAAGGTAAACTCAATTATTCAGAGCTCTGGCTGCTTGTGGTTGATAAATCGCTGTAGGTAAGCACTGCTAAGTATTTGTAATTGATATATTGCTTTTTGAGTAAAAATTTGGAAGCAATTATCTATATTAAATTAATTAATTTTAAGGTTTAACAAATGTGAAGTTTGTATTTGAGTATCATTTACAGTTCATCAAAGGGCGATGCCAATGCAAACAATTAAATCGCCAGGAACACAGACAAACATTATCAAGCATGAGTTCTATTTATTCTAGTGTGATATGCCTACTGTAATTGTTAATATTACTGCACATAATTGTAATCGCTGCCACTGGCAAACAATGTGCCGTTTGATTCTCATAATTAACTTAGTCTTAATAGTATAAATTAAAAACAATGTATTAGTCCGTAGGGTTCTAACCTGCTTTGAGTCTCCCATCGTCGATAGCTTGCCCTTGTGGGAGGATGCTTTTAATGAAGATGCCAAGAGGACCTCGAGGTGAATCGCGTCCCCCCACAATAGTAAAGCCAAGGGGTTTCTTGCCGTGACCCTTTTCGAAGGTAATAGTGTGGTAAGTGTGCGTAGGCGCTCGCGGTCTACGAGGAAGCGTGCAGAAGTTAGCTGCGTTTGTTGTTTGTGTTTCACATTCACTATCATTTCTATCTTTTTTCCGATTTGTGGCACTATCCGGTACATCAATATCGACTATATCTCCCGTACAACTGAGCACAATACCGTCTTTGTTCGCGCCACCGTAACTGACCACTTGCCGGCGGAGCAGCTTGTTGTTCATGCTGCTGTAACTCGCGTTCTGGCCTTTGAGGAAGTGTGTATGCGACCCGACCGCGCTGTCATTCGCCTCGTCCGTCGCTGATAGCGCGTCGCGATTACACACTGACTCGTCCTGTGAACGCTGTCGATCGATTCTGACGTCGAATTTATCGCCACGTTTTTCTTTTCCCAAAATAATCGCGTTCTCATAATCTACAGAACTTTCGCGCATCATCAACGGAGTCCTTTCTTTGGGTTTTACGCTACCATTTGCATTAGGGGTCTCGCGAGGTCTGCATATAACGATATCGACTTCAGATATTCCGGATCGTAGTGCCTCTTTGGCTTCAGCCATAGTCAGATCTCGTAATCTTCGTCCATTGACATTGAGTAGTTCATCTCCTATTCTTAGCGATCCTTCCCTGAAAATAATAAATAAAACAACATAATTTTATTTGATTAAGATAATTCTTAATCTTAATGTTTTTGTGAATATCAATAATACTTACTTTTCTGCTAATCCGCCGGGGACCACATGTGCGACTAAATAACCCACGTGCCCTTCATCTGTAAGTTTAGTTTTGGCTATAAATATCCCAAGCTCCTCCACAGGATTTCGCTTAATTATCCGCACGACTTTGAATTCGCACGGCATTTTGTCGGTTTTTGATGATTTCCTGCAAGGTGGGATTGGCGGAATTCCTGCATTTTGACTGGCATCCCTTTGACGCATTTTCTGTTTTTCTGTTAGTTGGAGATACTTTGGTTCATCATATTCGTTTTCATTATTAGATTTTGGCATTCTCCTAAGTATTTCTTTTCGATCTAGAGATAGAGCTCTTTGGGTATTTCGAGGTCTCGGTTTTGGACAGTCATTTCTTTCTCTGCTTAGTCTACCAGAGGTCCTTGACCTTTGGTGGCCTTGGTCTCCAGATATACTTCTACCATGACTCGGAACTAACGAATTTGCATGGGATGCGGAACTTTCACAGCGAGATGATATTCTGTCGCTATCGAATATTGAAGAAGCTGCCGACTCATTGACTAGTATACCTGAATCTGCATCTTCACAGTCCTGTATTAAAACGTTTTCATCGTCACATGATATTTGGTAAGCATCATCGTGAAATACTGATTGTTTTTGAAATTCGTCTAAACCCGGTAAGGCGCCATAAGAAAAGCTTCTTAATTTGGCTTTAACTCCGCCTCTTTTCTTACGTGATTTAGTGGAACCACTGGTACTTTTTAAAATATTATCATTGCTATTCATTAATTCTCCTTCATTATCCACGTTTGGCTTATACAACTTGGAAAGGAATTTGTTAGATGATTTGAGATACCTATCTGACATAGCTCTTAGTTTTGCTGATAAACACGAACTGGGTCCAATTGTGTCTTTTTCATCTTTAGCCTTAAATTTATCAGTCTTTTTCTGAGATTTGATAGAAAGCGGTTGCTCGTCATATGGCTCGTAGTCATCATTAAATATTTGGTCACTAGACTTAGACAACTTTGTAGCCGCTTTAGGTATCGCATGATAACGATCACATTCTGAACCCGAGCTATAACATCTTGTACCTCTGTTGGTGAAAGCTTTCCCCTCCCTCCAGTGATTTTCAATAGGACTAGTCATGCTTTGTGTGTAAAAGACATCGTCTTCATAATTTTGCATTTTCACCCACGGGTTGTGGTTTTCGAATTCTATATGTGTTTCAGGGTAATTGTTGGCGTACCGACAATGACTTACATCATCGACGTGTCCAAAACCACTACACTCACTTCCTGATGTTGATGCAGCGTCGTCTCCGTGTCGTAAAGGCCCATTGGATTTAAAACAAGAAAGCTTTGTGTTTTTAACTTTATCGAGTAACGGGTTTCGCTTCTCTCGGTATACCATGTACTCTTTCTCTAAAGAGCCCCCGCGGTTTTTGCGACTGTTGTAGCCGTCGTGCGGTGTGGCTAAGCCATTTTGCAGAGATATGCGGCGACTGACCGGAGTATCGCCGCTGCGGTGGCACCGGTGCGGTGACTTTTCCACGATTATAATCTGATCGTTGAGGTTGTAGAAATTAGTTTCAACTGAACTGCTGCTGCTTTTTCTGTGAGACACTCGTTCCGGAGATACATCTGGAAAGGAGAGAAACCGATGTAAAGCTGATTTATATTTGCATAATGTTTAGGAACTCACTGTATAAAATAACTTGGCGTTTCTTTCTTCGGAAGTTTAACTCCTTTTAAGTTTATCTTAACTTCACTTTTATTCATGGTGAGATGTAAGAATCGAAAACTTGACAGAGAGCGGATTCAAATGAAAGCAACGGTTGATGTAGAAATTATTCATTTAATGGAAATACCTACGCCTGTCTAACAACACGATGTTCTTTAAGAAAACACCAAAATAGATTGAGGCAATGTAAAGGAAATTATATCCTCGCCAATTAGTGAAGGAAGATGTGTTGTTTACAAAAGTATCGCAATTGTTGGTGATTTATTTTCATTCTATGTAAGATACTAAGTGTAATAAGACACTTGTTTTTAAAGTCCCTATTTCGCTAATGAAAGGATTACTTACTTATAATTGGTGTTTCACAAACTCAGCATCGTTACTTAACTTGCATACCTAATGACTTACTAAGAATTGAGTTACTTACAGCTAATTAACAACAATCAACACGACTTGAGTGCTGTTGGTGAAACGACACGTCGTTAGAATACTAATGAGTCCCTGTCTACTATTTACTAGTAATTTTCGGTGATTTCTGAATCAGTTTTGCTGTCTGCTCCATTACTGTACATTAATTATGTTTATTTATATAGTTTTACACAACTGATCAAAGGAATTTTTCCTATAATTTAAAATCATTTTGCTATACGAGGCCCAATAAGAATTAACTTTTCAAGTTCAAAAACTTTATAGCACTTACTTTTGTATATTATTGCTTTTAAAATAATGGTAGGCGTTTGCTGTATTTTATGACTTAACTAAGCAATTGGTATTAGTTTTAGAGATGATAATATATGTATCTAATGTAGATATTTTGTGAAATTTGATGGATTGGATGGCATAATTCATAAAGATTAAATTGAGGAGCCACTTATTTTACAGCTCGATGTAGACTGTAAATAGGTAACTTCCTTAGTTTTGCAAATTATCACTTTACTATTAATTTGTAAATATTAGCTATATTACCATCATCTTTAGCGTGTTCTTTGACACAACGAAGTTATAAATGAATATCATAGTTTATTGCTTTGGCACTAAATATTATCTGGAGTCGAAGGTCTCTAGTATCATAAAATCAGACTTAATTAGATACGTTTAATTAAGTTCGATTTTATGATGACACCGTCATAATTATACAGTTACATTATCAGGACTTATGAGTACCAAATGGTGCTAAATGCATCGTAAAGTATTCTATTTATTTTTTTGTTTGTAGATGGAATCATGCCACTTTATTTGTCGAATGGAATCACGGCGAATGGAATGTTCCACGAATATTTGAACAACAGAAAAAACTCAACATATAAAATCTCTTTCTACTCTTATTATATCTCGTTAGTACGTAAGTATATTCGAATAGCCAATCAATTTTTATGTGTAGTTCTTTGTACTTATAAAGTGATATCTCGATAAATTTTAAACCCATTTAATATCAACAAAAAAATATGATTTTCAATAAAAACTATCAAATTGCATTGTGATAGACTACAAGAGCAGATATCTCGCTCTGATCGGGCGTGAGGCGATTTCGAAAGGACAACTTAAGTAGGTAGATATTGTAGGCTTCAGTCCGACGAAATGCGCCAGAACAATAAACGCATTGGTCATAAAGGAATATAATGCAACCGTAAGCTTTGTAACGACAATGTAGGAGGCAATGGGGACATCGTGTTCAATTTATTTCTCGCCTTCACCAAATGCAGTTTTGTATAGCGAGTGGGCGCGTGTCTAGTTATTGTCCTAGCCTGGCCGATAAAGAGAAGAGACTGAACATTTATATTTGTAACTGATTCTGTTTATGAATTTATTGACTTTCGGATATACTACCTATTTGTACAGTTATTGAGATTACAGTTGTACATTTTATATGTTATTAAGTTATGATGTACCTATTTACTCTAGTGTAGTACCATGTTTCCAGTTGTCGTATATCAAATCAGTTCTTTTACCGAACGTACTTTTTACTAAGCGTCGATACAGCAAGCTTTTATTCTCACCTAATTTTACACGTCATTTAAATGTATTTATTACTGAACAATAAATGATATTTAAACCCTTATACATACCAATTCTAGACCTTCTGGGAGATCGTGTTTCGTCAGGCGACACCACGAGCAGCCGCGGCGGCTCGCCCTTCTTGAACCACCGCATTATCCTCTTTACTTCATTGCTAGACGGTTATCTTTTATCTGTAACAAAAAAAATGTATTTAGTTATTAAAAGATATAGGTATTTTTAATCTGATTTATAGGAGTAAAAATGCCCGCTGCGGTTTCATGGAACATCAGTTTTCTAAAATAATCATTAATTAATTAGATAAGTTGGCAAGCATTGTTTGCGAAACGCTTTCTGCAGACGCCGGTACCATTCGTCTTACGATAACCTTTGGCTGTTGATTGCAATGTGCTGAATTTGATAACTTTAACAATGATTAATAATACGTAATGAAACATTCCTATCTTATCATCTGTCATAAAATGGCGCCAATGGAAATTAAACAAACGGTTCAGAATAACCCTAAACAAGAAATTAAATCGTTGATTATTTTATCATTTCAACTAAGAGCCACATTGAAAAGTTTAAATATAAAATATTTATAGAAGACGCACAACTGTCGTAGCTATTATCTTACAAAAGATCTGCCATGATCGATTGTGACTAGCCTTTAACGAAAGCATGATGCAAGATACATACTTCAAACAAGTAATCTCGAGTACGTGCTATGCGATACGGCATTGAGACCGGTTATAAAATACACACTTTAAATCTTATTGCAAATTAAAACTGACGCTTATTCTTAAAACACTTGAGAGATTAGATCTCGCATATCACAAGTTTATTTATATTGCAAAGCGGCAACAGGTTTCCGAACGGGAATTTACATTTGCAAATACCTCTAGAGACATAAAAAGAGATGCTTATGTTAACAAGCCAGAAGTGCTTAAAACCGGTGAAGGTTGGTAAGTAAGTAGGTACTTTAAATATGTCGCTCTGTTGCATCATCAGATAAGTTCAATCAGCCTTCGGTTTAATAAACAGCAGTAAAGCTGTTTTCTTGCTAATGGATTAACAGTCATTTACAGGAATCATTAATGCTAAAACTAAGTCTTTTTTTGCAGCTGGGTTCACTGTACTTAGAAAATGCGTCAAAACCAATGATGCATAGATATTTTAATGACAGCCTATGTCAATATCGAGACACGCCGGCAGCGTGTCAGGCCAATTCAAAGACAAAGCGCCACAGTGTATCTTTTACACGAACCACTTGGTACTACTTTTCACCCTGCCATAACTCAAAAGTTCTTTAACGTAAAGACATAAAACTACGCATGTTTAATCTTATTCATAACGACACGAAGAAGCCCAAATTTCATGAAGATAGCTCAAACGGTTATGAAGATATGAAGGTCCAAAAATCGCAAAATATGGTATTGACTGACTGATTAAAGTAGCAAAACCTAACCTACTTCCAGATGACCTAGAAGGTTGAGATTTGGAATTCAGCTCTATAATTACATTTGACCGTAGGAAAAAATCCAAAACTTTAAAAAAGTCATTTTTTTTTTGTTATCCCCATACAAAAAACTTGTAATAGACACTAAAAGTGGTATAAAAAATTATACAATTCTTTTAGATTTAATTTAATAACATGGACATGACTTGATACTTAAAGATAGATTATATTGAACAAAAAAAAATAAAAATAAGAAATAAAATGTATTCACGTAGGATCGAACCTCCGACCCGAAGACCTCTTACTTACCGCATAGGTAACTATTGCGCCAACCATAACTGTTGATAGTACTACGAAATTTAGATCTGCTTATTCAAAGTAGCTAATCTGTCACTCTAGCCAATCAAACAAAAAACAAGCGATATACGATTTAAAATGCGAACGAACCAAAGTATGCTCTTAGCGGCGCTCACACACGCCAGCGTCTTCGTTATGCCCGGTTGTCTAGAAAAAACTCGCCTATAGGTATGATTGCGTTTTATGCTGCGTCTTTCATTAGATTTATTTGAAGATAGATTATAATGAACAAAAATAAAATTAAAAAAAAAGATGTAAAATGTATCCTCCTCTTAGGATCGAACCTCCGACCCGAAGACCTCTTACTTACCGCATAACTATTGCGCCAACCATAACTGTTGATAGTACTACGAAATTTAGATCTGCTTATTCAAAGTAGCTAATCTGTCACTCCAGCTAATCAAACAAAAAACAAGCGATATACGATCTTTCATTAGATTTATTTGAAGATAGATTATAATGAACAAAAAAAAAGAAATAAAATGTATCCACGTAGGATCTAACCACCGACCCGAAGACCTCAGGTATCTTCTTACTTGGCGCTTAACTATTGCGCCAACCATAATTGTTAATTATTATAATTGTATTACGAAATTTAGATTTGCTTATTTGATACTCTGATCTAAATTATAAACGTTAAGTATATGTATGTTCATTGTATGTATGTAATGTAACATATCGCCACATAATTATCGCAGAAACGTAGACTGGTACGGATTTGAATTTTATAGATGGCGTTACGTGGTAGTGATTTATAGTGGTAAATGTATCAAAAAAGTAATACAAAATTAAAACTCATTAAATTAACAGTTATCGAGACACAATTTATATTTAACAAAAAAGAAAAAAGTTGAAAAATTTAATTCGTTCATGTGGGATCGAACCACCGACCTTAAAATATCGAAAGAAACATTTTACCATGAGGCTTACCATTAGGCCAGCTAACACTATGCCCATGGAGTTGAAATTTAGAACTAGTTAGTATTGATTGACTGACTATTTAAAGTAGCTAATCTTAACCTACTTCGAAATGACCTAGAAGGATGAAAGGGGTTTGAAGATTTTAGTGTGGAGAGTGCTCTACTACTTTTTTTTTTAAAGTGGCGGCAGTCAATGAAACCTTCACTAATCTATAGTTCAGGTCAAAACAAATAGAAAAAATAGATGAAAAAAGAAAATGATAAAGCGTCACGTTTCCGAGATATAGGCTGTTAAAGATAGACTAGTGGCGCCAGTAACTATTGGAACATGAAAAACTGTGTTTTGGTGTTATTAAATGGCACATATTGTATTGGAAATTGATACTAGCAGATAAATAAAGTATCCTGGCTTATTTTAGCAACGCCCCTCCCTCCCACCAGGATGCTCAGACTACTTATAATTTTTATTATTTTAGGTATAAATATGGTGGGAATTTATAGTGGTTGAAAATTAAGAGTTTTTGAAGCAACCTATGTCAACCAACTCCCAAAAGCATGGCCCCCTCAAATACTCCTTACCGTTTATTTTGTTACTGCGCTGCTCTGCATACGTGCTAAATGGAGTACTGAATAGCGGGACGTGGCTGTGCGAGGAAGATGCGCATCTCGAGCTATGCTACGTATCTCGATAATATAAAAAAACATAGCTTTGCTCCATAGCCCGCATCTATAGCACGAATCCATAGCACACATCTATAGCACGCATCTATAGCACGCATCCATAGCACGCATCCATAGCACGCATCCATAGCACGCATCCATAGCACACATCCATAGCACGCATCCTTCTATGTGAAAAACATAGCTTAGCTGAATCCATTTCCACAAAACAATGAATATGATTGGTGGATTTCAAACGCATTCGTAGCAACGTAGCATAGCACATCTCTGGGGAAAAGCACACTATATCTCGGAAACGTGACGCTTTATAAAAATTTTTTCATCTACTTATATTTTCGATTTGTATTGACTTGAACTATCGATTAATGCAGGTTTCTTAGACTGCCGCTATTTTTGTGGAAAAAGTTACCATACACAAGTTTAGGTAGGACATTATATTCAAACCCCTTTGGAATCCAGCTCGGTAATTACGAGTAAGCAAAGGAAAAAAAAAACATTTGCTTACTTTAGGTATTTATACAACCCGTTCACTATAAGTTTGCCGCTGTTGTCTCACTCACTCAGTCCTAGTTCCAGTGAGAAAACGCTACACTGACGTCATTAGCAGCAAACTTACGTTGTACTTGTATAGTGCGTTTTTAAGAATATTTATGAAACGCACGCACTCTACGACGCAGCGGAAAAGCAAAAAAAAGAACTAAATCTTACTACTTGCCTAGTACTCTGTACAAAAAGTAATGATATCCCACCAAAAACATAAATGTGAAAAAGGGTGGCCAATTCAATATGAAAATTATGTTGAGAGCTTTGCCGTAAAAAGTATGGAGATCTAAATGAGTGCCAATTCATAGGTATGCAAAATAGAAATATGTATTTTTATAGGAAAAAAATAATGCCTTTTATGCACAAGTATTAATAAACTCTATTTCTTTGCTTTGTTGGATAACTTAAAACAATTGCTGTTATTAAAAAAAATATAAGATCTTAAAGGAGGTTAGTTTTATTTGGCCAGTTTTCATCAGAATTAAAATATTGAATAAGTTTATAAATAAAATGACTGATTTAATGAAAACTGGCCAAATGAAACTAACCTCCTTTATGATCTTATATTTTTTTTAATAACAGCAATTGTTTTAAGTTATCCAACAAAGCAAAGAAATAGAGTTTATTAATACTTGTGCATAATAGGCATTATTTTTTTCCTATAAAAATACATATTTCTATTTTGCATACCTATGAATTGGCACTCATTTAGATCTCCATACTTTTTACGGCAAAGCTCTCAACATAATTTTCATATTGAATTGGCCACCCTTTTTCACATTTATGTTTTTGGTGGGATATTATCTACTGATTTCTCCAGATATCCATAATAAGCACAATTAAGTAGAAAGCTTACTTAATGCATTTATAAAGGTACTTAAGGCATGTACTATAAACATACGTGTGTATAATCATTACTATGATTTTTCCGATAGGTAGGTAATTTAGTTTTTGATAACTTTTATACTAACCTATACTCGAGGTTTTTGTCGACCAAAACAGTAAAAATGTACAATCACCTAAATGGTAATGGATGTAAGAGAAAAAACAAATATACCATTTAAGTAAAATTAAATACCTACCTAAGTAAGTAGTACACCCACTTAGCAATATTGAACGTTTTATACCGAATTTATTAATTTCCAGGTAATTGCATCCATCCTTGTATCATAAACATTTAATTTGTAAGCAACTGTTACAAATTAATTATTACAATGTCGCAATTTGTTCCGCATAAATCTTTATCGACAAAACGTGTTTCAGGAAATTACCTTCAAAGTTACTTCTCAAAAGTTACACGAAGCCTAAATTGATATTACAATTTTATTTCTCTGTTTACTTGCAATAATTTTCAAACAGTTTGTTTTAGAACTTTCCCAACAATGTCATAATTAAGGCCTCTCGATTCGTAAATTACGAACAAAAAATAAAATGGGCATGAGATTATAGAGCAGGTTCAAAAGAATTTAGATTGGGGATAAGGTAGAGCGTTCTACGATAGGCCCATGGAACTAGTCGTTTTCTCACTAGTCGTAGGTAATCATAGAACAATGGTTTAGGTGCCAACACTCGTAATATCGGCTTACACCGGAAAACCACGCGGGAACTTTCTATCTACTTCTAACTTAGTAATAAAGTTACGCAAGATACTCCGACACACCAAAACTCAATAAAAGTTTCGATTAAGAATTTATTGATGGTTACTCATATTTTGGCGAATTTTCTTCTTATTCAGACTTTATCAAGAGTAGGTATTGTATGAAAATATAGTATTAAAATTGTGAGCTTAATCTCCGCTATTATAGAGGTATGCTATTGATATTAAAGAAAATACATATTATATATATATAGAATCCCCGGATGTAGGATTAATTCAAAACATGGCTTTTCTTCTATAAACTTCGTTTATTTTACACAAACACAAAATCTTCTATATATAACGTTCGTCATCTACGTCGTAACTAAGCAACCTCCTAACATTCGAAAATATAAATTACAAAGTAGTTCCAAATAGTTCCGTTCCTACATTTTCGGCCATCCTGCAATTTGTCTGTCCCCAGACAAAAACAATTTCAAAATTAAACAACTTAAAACACTTCTTAAAAAAAACAAAAACACGTTAACACTTCTGTTAGAAACAAAAAACACTCAAAACTAACTTATTCTAACTACTCACAGTTACAATATCCATAACACTACATTATCAACAATACGTCAGTATTATAAAAGACATCTTATCTTAATAGAAAAGTAACTTATCATTAAAGCAAAATAAAATCTTGAAACCCAACTTCCTTAGGTCAAAACAAAAAAATATACATAAAAGAAACTTGAAATCAATCATAACGCCAGAGGCCACCTTTTCATATTATCGGCTGAGGTTGAAGTCTTATTAGGACCCTCAGTCGAGCTATCCACCTTCTCCACGTCATACCTATCTTTACTTTTAGATTGGATAATCTTATAGGGACCTAGAAACTTGGGACGCAACTTCAAACCAGGACCAAACTGAGTCCTCTTAATAGCCACCAGGTCACCTAGATTATATAAAGAACTCACCTTTCTCCTTTTGTTATAGCCTCTTGCATTTTCTTCCTGAATTTTCATAATTTGCTCCCTCGCTTTACATCTACTTACTTCTCTGTCTTCAGAATACTGTTTTGCATCTTCTTCTTGCAGTATTTCTATAATTCTTACATCTTCTTGACATCGCATTTTAGTACCAATCAACAATTCAAATGGCGTAGTATTTATACTACGTTGGTAAGTGCTGTTCAAAGCTCTCTGAACCTTACTCACGTAACGGTACCAAACTCCATCATTCTCTATACATAACTTGGTTAAAGCTGGTATAATTATACGGTGCACTCTTTCTACTTGACCATTACCACGGGGAACTCCAGTAGTGATTTTTATATGCTGTATGTCTTCCTGCTTGCAATATTCCTGGAACTCGTGGCTTGTGAAAGCTGTGCCTCTATCAGTGATAATCCTGCGAGGATTTCCAAACGTCTGTTGATGCAAACGTAGCTTGTTGAGCGTCTCAGCGCTAGACGTTGACTTCGTAGGAAACAACCAAACAAATTTGGTAAATGAATCAATGACGGTAAGGATGTGATTATACTGCTTCTTCGTTTCCGTCAACGGACCAACGTGATCCAGATGCAGCGTGTCAAAAGGTAAGCTCTCTTTATTTATAGGGTTAAGAAATCCTTCTTGTTTGCCCTCTTTTCTTGCTGCCAACAAACATGGAATACAACTTCTTAAAAACTCTTCAATCTTTCTGTTAACATCTTCTATGTAATAGTCTTTCCCTAATAAATCCTTCATCTTCGTCTTCCCAAAATGACCATTACTGTGTACTCTTTTAATAATTTCTTTATCCAAGGTTTTAGGGACAACTAACTGCTTTTGATTGCCTTTGTATAGCACATCATCTTCTAGCCAATAATCTTCATAGGAACTCTTCTTTAAAATTTCTTTTATAGCTTTCAAACCATCGTCATCATCTTGTGCTTGTCTCAGGCTATCCTTCTGTACCGTAGTGATTGCCACATGTGGAATTCTACTTAGTGCATCTACATGTCTCATCCATGTGCCAGCCCTGTGTTCCAACTCGTAGTCATATTCACCTAGAGTCATCACCCATCGTGCCACTTTCGCCGTTAGATCCTTCTTTCTCAGGGTTAGCTCAAACGCTTTGCAGTCAGTCACTATCTTGAAATGAATACCGTAGAGGTAGTGTCGGAACTTCTTTACACCTTCGACTATGGCTAGTGCCTCTAACTCGTAGCTAGAGTACTTACTTTGAGCTTCATTAGTTCTCTTACTCATATAATGAACTGGATGCAGACCTGAACCAGGGTGATACTGCATCAAAATAGCTGCCAATGCTAAACTAGATGCGTCCGTATGCAGTTCTGTCTTAAGCTGTGAGTTGAATATCTTCAAGATTGGTTCGTTCATTAACTGAGATTTTAAACTCTGAAATGCTTTCTTCTGCTCTTCGTCAAATACAAACTCTTTCTCCTTCTTCAACAAATCGGTCAAGGGTCTCGCTATGATGGCATAATTTTCTATGTACTTTCTGAAATAACCAGTCAAACCAACAAAGCTATGCAGTTCCTTCAAAGTCTTTGGCTCTGGGTATGTAGCTACTGCCCTAATTTTCTCAGCACCTGGACTCACTTCTCCGTTCTGTATTACATGACCAAGATACTCTATCTTTCTCTGTAGCAAGTTTGCCTTCTTCCAATTGATTATCAGTCCAAATCGCGCTGCCACATCGAGTACCTTCTTAAGTCTCTCCAGAGCTTGGACTTCGTCTTGAGCTGGAATTATAATGTCATCTATGAAAATCATCATAATACCCTCAGCAATCAAATCTCTGAAAACTACAGTGACATATCTCATAAACGTCTTGGGGCAATTTGACAAACCAAATGGAGCACGCAAAAACTCATATTGGCCATGATGAGTAACAAAGGAGGTATATCGCACTGATTCTTCACTGACCTTCAAGTGAAAGAACCCATTCTTCAGGTCAAGCACGCTAAAAACTTTTCCACCTTGCAACTTGTCAATTAAATCATCAATAACTGGCAATGGGAACTCATCCTTCACAAGCTTTTTATTTATTTGTCGGTAATCCACACAAACCCTCGTAGACCCGTCTTTTTTACGCACCAACACTAGTGGACTTGAATAATCAGAGTAACTCACCCGTATGATGCCATCTTTTAACCACTCTTCAACCTGCCTCTCCACTATCTGCTGCTCTGCCAACGACAGTCGTCGCGGGCGCTGCGCAACAGGTATATCGTCTTTCAGTATTATTTTCAGCCGTATAAGTGCTTCCTCCACCTTCCTAGGCTGGTACTCTTCTACACACTTCAACACCTCGTCTTTGACATCGGGGTCTCGGACATGATCTAGAACAATACTTACACTCCCTGAAAAACAATCTATCTTACTCATCCAATCGCAATCGTCAGGTAAAAACTGTATGCGCCCATCTCTAACTAGTACAGTGCACAACCGTAGGAAGTTGTTTCCCAAGATAGCCTCGAATGGCATTACAGTATGTGATACGACATGAAAAGTTACGCTATTATACACTTTACTGTCTATTTCTACCTTCAGATACACTTTACCGAGAGAAAATACCTTTGTTTGACCAAGGCCGGTCATCATGATTCGATCGTCGTGCAAAGCGTGTTTTCCCTCAGAAATACGTTCGAGCACAACATTTGATATTAAATTCACCTCAGAACCCGTATCGACTAAACAATGCAAATCTTTGCCGCCTATTTTAAGTGAAATTAAGTTACGTTTACTATTTTCTTCGTTCTGTGTTGACATCTGCATAATATTCCACGGTTTGTTGTCATCTGTCAAAACTTCTTTCTTCTCTGGCTGACTTTTCTGGCCTGTCATCTCACTTTGCGTCGAAGTTCCGTAACCATTCGTTCTTCCATCTTCGTAGTCCGCCGCATTGTCCGTGGTACACAACCCGAACATAGCCGATCGTTGCCGATTAGGCCCGAACGACTTGCCCATCGCGCTCGTACCCGGCACTGGCACTGGCGCTCCGCCCCCCGTACCTACATACTGTTGAGTGCAATTTCGTCCAATATGCCCATATGAGTTACACCTGAAGCACTTTACACCGTTTGTACACTCTGCCGCTACATGGTTTCTACCTCCACAGTTATAACACCGCTTGAAAACACCTGCGTCTTCTTGTTTCGAGCCGCTGTTAGGGTTGGCTCCGTTCGGACGTCTTATAGGAGGATGCGGTAGTCTCGCAGCTGATGGTTTCGACTTGCGAGAAACTTGGACTACCTTCTCGTACACCTGTAGTTTTTCTTTCAGCACAGAGTAGACCGTCGTCCCATATAACATCATTTTCCATGGCTCATCGTCGTCAATACCGTCTATTATATATTGTATAGCGACGTAATCGGGAAACTTGGCCCGCTTCCCCAACTCCTTCATTACCAGCATATATTGTGTGTACGTCTCGTCCTTCCTCTTTTTCCGCGCAGCCATTAGCTCGTGCATTTCTTTGGCGTTCGTGGCTTCTGGGAACTCTTTTACTAACGCGTTACGTAGTTCTTCATACGTCCTGAACGCTTTTTCCGTCTTTAGCCATAGCTCGGCGGTGCCAACAAGGGATCTACGCGCTACAATTAGCTTCTGTTGAGCTGTCCATTGAAAGATTTCAGCGTTGTCTTCTATGTCTTGCGCCCATTTCGTAGATGAGTAGGTCTTATCATCGCCGCTGAAATTCGCCACTACGCCCTCCATACTGAGCCTCGCCAGCATACTATCCATGGTGGCCACACCACCTCCACCGTTCTTCTCTAAAGCCATGTTAATCCTATTCGTCGTCCGTCGTTCTCGTCGTTATATCCGTCGTTCGTATTCTCGTCGTCCTCCGCCTTATATCAGTCTTTCGTATTCTCGTCGTCCTCCGCCTTATCGCCTTATATCCCGTCGTCGCCGCCTTATCCCGGACGAGCCCCCACAATTATAGAATCCCCGGATGTAGGATTAATTCAAAACATGGCTTTTCTTCTATAAACTTCGTTTATTTTACACAAACACAAAATCTTCTATATATAACGTTCGTCATCTACGTCGTAACTAAGCAACCTCCTAACATTCGAAAATATAAATTACAAAGTAGTTCCAAATAGTTCCGTTCCTACATATAGATAAGTAATTTTAATATTGCAAAAGGTACGTAATGAATATTTTTACGATCTCATATGAAGTCATAAGAAGACGATATTATGGACAATATTGTATTTAATTTACCCACTAAAAGTATTTACGAGCACAGCGATGGAATATTAAAAGCAACCTAATGAAGGAAAATACTTACGCACTTCGTTCGGTAAATAAGTACTTACCATTTAGAGCTTTTCAAATGGAAACGCTGATTTCCAATAACTACATGAATCATCAGTGTACAATGATGTAAGCCGACATGAGACGGTCGGAAAACCGCCGCGCCGTCCAAAGTGCTAGTGTTAAGATTCCGTGACGGTCAACCTTGGTATGATTCAGAATAAATGCATCCAATTCAAACTAATTTTGATAAAGAGTCAAGAGTATTTTTATTACCTACTTAAATATTTTTAATGCTTTGGAATTTTATGATTTATAAGAAATTGTGAGTAGTATTTATAGCCATGAGATGGCAATCCGATGATTTGGTGATCCTTAAGCGGAGGATGTCATCGCGACACTTACCATATAAAATGTTATATCCGGTAACTATCCCATAGTCACATGTCGCATGGCTATAAGCTTTGAATCGCACACTATACCATGCTAGTAATTGTAATCGCTATAGAGATATAAAGTAGTGATGTTTTGCAGATTTATTAGTATTCGATTTAATAAGGAAAATAAAATTATCCTACCGTAGCACAAGTAGGTAATATCATGACATCATCATTATGGTCTAACTAAACACAGTTACACAACAGTGGTAACTTTGGCAGGTGTACGTGATAAACAATTATTGAAGTGGTGTTTAGGTTCGCTTAGAGCGATGACGGATGACGGACGTGCGCATCTAATCTATTTACTATACTTTTACTCTTTTGCTGTAGGTAATAGTTTAATAATACTTTCTCAGGTTGATTGGTTCATTTCTCCGTTGGATGAAATCATTATTGGAATTACAGTAAAAAGCATCCATTATTAGAAAAAGTGTTACCGTCTTATATTTGTAGATATTATGTGTTTATCATTTACTTATTCTGTTTCTTTTTCAGTTTATAACAACGTGATAAGTGCAAATAATGGTCTGACTAGCTAGCATTGTATTGCCAATTCAGCATTACCATTGTAATCGAAACTGGATTATCTACTTTTCTATCTTTTCCATTGTTTGAAGAAGTTTGCTCAAGCTTACTTAGATTGAGATCCGTTATTTACCTACTTCAAGTTTTGCGAAATATTTCGAAGCGGTATACACAAAAAGAAGTGTCAGTGTATGTACTTATGTACCTGTCTCATAGTTTTCGCATTTCTCCAGGATAATCTTCTGTAATGAAAATAGAGCAAAATATGATTCAATATTTTAAAGATAGTTTATGGTAATTATTTAAACGTGTTCTGCATAAACAAGGCGGCGTTTGTTTACGACATTAATTTTATCACGGTCGGCGTAAAAGTTGAAGTTTACGAGTATTAACTGTCATCGTCTGGGACTGGGATGCGCGTGGGCATTCAGTCGGCGGCGTTGGTCGATTTGTAGTACGAAAAAGTGTATGTTCAATGACGTCATTTCTCATACGCCTCTGTTAATACGTAATCATAAAATGTAAATGCATTCTAGAATTGAGCGTTCAAAAAACGTTGTAAATTACAAAAGCTATATTTGTTACTCGTTTGTTCGACATGACTCATCGTATTTTCTTAACGCCTAACATTTACGAGTACCATTTTTATTTGTGGTAGTAATATAGGTGTTGTAATACGACCATAATGAGAAGAATGTTGTCTATCAACTATTCGGCGACTTGAACCGACATTAATTGCCTACGGATATAAAATTTGTGATTACGACATAGTAATTTGTGTTAGAAACGGTAAATACATGCACACCATTGGAAGGTAGTCTAAATACCAGAAAATAGCTTACCTAGGCTACAAATAACGGTTTGTCGTTAACCTATAGATCTAGTTTTGTTGGAGGATTTCATAGAATTAATCAGTACTTAAACGGATAGTTGTTCATAATTAGAGTTAAGTCTGCTTTTCCTATTCTGTTCTCTTAAACAACATTTAACATTTATCGAATACATTGATAAAATAAACGATATCTTAGTGCGGTATCGCTCATCGCTGTATCGAGCATTAGGTATCTATTTCGGTTCGACCTAGTATTGACAATCCGTGTTTTGTATTTTAAGCTGAAATCGATTTTTGTTATTATAGTATCAGAGCGCTTCTGGATCTTTTATAAGATTCTATTCCGAGCGGAATAAATAAACGGTAATATCTGTCTCAGTAAATTACCCTTAGGGTAGTAAATGCAAGTTTTTCCTCAACAATTTAGATAAATGGCTTACTGACTTCTGTTATTTTGTTAACAACTTGCCTTACCAATTTGGCTTCAAACCAACGAATATATTACTAGGGAGACAATATTAGAGACTTGTAATTTCTTACAAAATATGAGATGTGAACAAGCAAATGAGTTTTCGCTGTTTACGTATTCAAATGTTGTATTTTACTTAGGTACTTATTCAAGAGAATTTGCAAAGCTGTACCACGACTGTGTTTCTTTACGTATTACTGTGTAATATTTTGAATGTTTCTGATAGCTGTCTGTTGCAAATTGAGATTTCAACGGTTGAAAATTCTCACAATGTTTCGTTTCGGTTTATTTCTTCTTCTTTTTAGTGTGTGAGAATGATTGTAAATGTTAGCTTCAGGGTCGACTAAATTGTGGTTAACAGAATGTAATCTCATTGTAACAGATAATTTTGAGTGAAACTGTTTCTTTTAAAAAAAAACTGACCTTACCTATTCCACAATCAAAGTAATCGCGAGGAAATTATAATAAGTATAAACATACGTAGGTTGCAGTAGCTAATGAGATTAGGCATATGCATAGGGTAAAGGGTAATGTTGACGTCTATTCTTACCTCATTACTATTTCGTTGAAACACTAGACACACCTCAGCCCCCTGGAAATCTAACGCTAGCTAAAACTCTCTCTTTGCTTTCTTTCCACCACCTGCTTTGAAATCAATACCTTTTGAGATTCAATAGTCACTCAACGTTTTATTCCGGAGTTTCAAGTGAAAACACTTAATTTGGAGACTCGACACGTCTCTAATCAATATGGAGGTTGCGGTAGCGACAGTTCCACTCCAGTGATGTACACGAATACTAAGTGTTTTAAAGTGAGTAGGATGTACAGCAATTTAGTGATTCGTGATTTTAGCAATGTGCTTTCTTGAATTACTATGGTGTACACTTTTCTTTTAAGTTGCATTAAAACATTGGCTCAAAAGGGAACATTGTGAATAAGCTGTATCAACTATTAAATAAGCCATTTAATAGAAAAATATAATATTAATGTCCAGTAAAGGAACATATTAGTCTATCAAAAAATTTACTGCTTAGAGTCTACTCTCGTTTATAAAGTTATCGCCACAACACCATCACATCAACACAACATCTAGCAGTTGTGTAGATTGTATAAAAGATATATGATCGGTTGTATTATTATTGAATAAAGACTATTCCGTAAATTACGTTTTCGAGAGCGAATATAGTAAGATGATAAAACTACTGATAACCCGCGCCCTAAATTTACCTCAAGGACAATTTTTCCATCAGTTTATTTGTGTAAGTTACACAAATCAGCAAAACTGCGCATGAAATATAATTTACGTCCCGAATAAAGTAAAACACGACCTTTAACATTTGTTGGTACTGCAATTAATTAGAATAATGACTTTATCAATTTTAGTAATTGTATAGAGTCACGGAATATAATTCGTATTTTACTGTAACTGTTACCCGTGGGGTTTACACTGTTGATATTTCTGGGAAATAATTATTTGATGAACTGAAAGTGGATTAGCTCTAGTTAATTGAATTATCAAAAAGTTCCGGCATTTTGCATCATTCTGTAAATAATATACTCGTACCTTGGTATTTACGTTTTTAATTAACTTGCTTGATTTAATGCAATCTACTCATTAAAATTTTAATTTGATATAGATATCTAAGTAGATCTACTGACACTATGAACTTTAATTGAACCAATGCAGCCATTTACCGTTTTAATAAGCATTTATAATATAAATAATGGCAAAAAGACAATGATCATAGTTAGATTGAAATGAGTCAGGTAGGAGAGGTCAAGGTGCGTCATACTACGTCTTCTGATGGCTAAGATTAGCGGTGACGCACGTTCTGTACACACACGATAGACCGGTCACTACCCCGTGCTTTGCAAAGAAATAACACATTAAAAGTAGCATCTTTTAAGTCGGGACTGATTGTACGTAAATGGGACTAAAGTATGCAAAGCTCGACGTAAATGAATGTCACTTTGTTTTGATATTAATGTATGATTACTTTGTTGAGTGAATATGTAAAAGTATCTTTTTATTCTTGTAAAGATACAAAAAGTTACTTTTTATTGAAAAACTGCTTAAAAATACATCGCTACAAAATTTTTAGCTTTGAAATCTTGTAAAAATGTAGTAAAACTGCGATCATTCTCAACTTTCTTCCAAACATTTTTATGAAAGAAGGCGGATATTTCAATAGGATCTGCCGACACAGCCAGGCCATTCTGCGGCAGCAAAATCTGCCTCTTTACAACTGAACTGGCGGCTTAGGCTTTCACGCGCGGAACAGGCTTTCCTTTTAGTCGCCCGTTACATAAGGGCAATTCTATTGAATGTCAAGCCTTGCACAACGTGGTTCGGTTTCAATAAAACTCCTTCATGAAAGAGAATTGAGACGCCTTACGTACTTCAAATTGTGTTGGAAATATGCTTTGAGTCCCGAACTCTTATAAGTTTATTTATCGGTTCTTCAGTTGTATAAATATTCTCGAATATTTATTTCGCAGTTTACTGTGAAATTCAATAGTAAAATCGTTTCATAAAAAAAACATATAACCTTAAATCATAACCTATAGTACAGTCTGTATTAACAAGCTCTATTTATCTCAGAAATAGATAGACATTTTTCTTAAGCCTTTAAGCCTTTTCCTCTATTAGGAAGGCTTTCAACTTGTGGACGTAAAAAGTTTCTTCTTTTATGCCTCTGGCCAAATTGACTCCCTGGACTTAATTCTGCTTTACGACTTGTTCCCTTTTTTATGACGTGCAAAATCCTATTAAACTCCTGTTTTATTTGGTTGCACAGTAAAGCTGTACTGTTCTTACAAGTTTAGTATTCCGTCACGTAACGTAACACAAAGGAAAGTAAAAGCTAAAGAAAACCTCCTTTTGGTGGCGGAAAATTTACGCAGTCTTTTGTTTAGCTTGAAATATTTTTAAGTCATGAGACCTTTCTGCATTATTATGTAAAATCTCGGTACGAAATGGAAAAGCATCAACAGGGGAAAATTTAATTAGACCCTCTTATGCATTAGCTATTGTGTCTACACCATTGTGCTCGTTAAAAGTGTGTTTAGTGATGAGAAATTCCCTATTCTTTGGCGCAGATATCTTTTAAGAAGCGCTACACAAAGCATTACTTGAATGGATTAGAAAAAAATGTGGTGGCTACTAACCACAGATTATACAGGTATATGAGTACTTTATATGCTTATTGCGTGTCTTTGTAAAATTGTAAGAAAATGAATATTCATTGAGGGGCTTTTGTTTAGAAAATAACTATACAACTTCCAAGGAACGTTTTACAACAAAATCATGAAATATTCAAAAGGTGCTTTGGTGTGAAACTTCTCAACAAACATGGAGATTTTCAAAATAAAGGAGACTGTTTATAATGAAAATTAGTTTACGGTGCACCAGTTGAGGTTCTTGCTTTTGAAGCAACGATATGAATAGTCAATTCCTTTGAAAAGAACCGAGCGCCATCAGGAAATTTGGTTTTGTAAGAAATTTCATAAAACATTGAAGAGAATAATTTAAATGGAGTACCTATCAATAAATGGTGTATCGTCTAATATTTTGTATTGCGTAAGTATGTCACGTCTGTTATAATTTTAACTATTAAAATTTATAGCGTTTCTTTTTTGTAATGAGTTTAGACAACTTAATGAATTAGGAAATCGGGCTTAGTGTCCTTTAAAAAGTAATAATTGTAGTGCTTATGCATAACATTATAATGAGCATGTTAATGTAACACTGCTTACTTAACTTAAGTATCTACCTTTACAATAGACGGGCTCTTTGAACTGTCAAAACGTTTCTATTGTTCTTTTCGTATAAATTAGTATATTTTTTGAGAAATTTTAAAGACAACTTTTAAGAAGACCTACTTATACGACTGTAGCCCTAGCCAAACATGATGTGACACATATTATAGGTTTATACAAAAGCAACTAGGTACCTGGTGTTGTGTCATATTCATGACTAACAAAGAAACATAAAGTATGAAAAAATGTGACGTTAGAACCAGAGTAATGGTTCAAATTATATCCAGATCAACAACCTCAGACCCAATCTAATGAAATGAGGGATGAATGAACACGATAGGTACCGAACAAAGTTCACTGCATTCTAGCATTAGGTACCTATTATGTAAGTACTTACTACAACCTATGTAACCTGGTAAACCACACTGTGTAATAAATAAACTCTGTGCTCAATTTTTTTTTCAAAAAAAGAATTCGTACGGTATTTGAATAAACATATACTATCGAATTCTCAATCAATTTAACGAATAAAGTTATTTCGATACCTAATTTTAGTTACTTCGAAAGCCAATTTAATATTCAATCAATTAATAGATGTTCTTAACCCAAAAACAATGTTGTAACCTTTTCCGCTATAAAACTGATTAGTCAAAGATCGGAAACGATATTTTACCTTCTTAATAATATAACATTTTAACAATTTCTGGGCAATATAAATACCTAAAAGATGTTATTCGATGTAAGAGTAAGTCAATATTTCAACATCTGTTAAAAGGAAAGCAGACGCACTTGATTATACAAGGACAGTCGTATTTCTATTAAAATGTAATTTGTTAAGCCAACAGAGTTGTGAAGTGTGTAATATATTTATGGATTTATTTAACCGTTTTCGGTCATTATGCCACATTTTGGAGTTTTAAGTGGTTTATTAGTTTGCTAAAAGTAAACCGTGTCTAGCTTATGAGGTCATAAGTGCTTCCGAATATTTTTTTCCTCAAAATATTATCAGTTAATTGACTCACCGTTTCAATGATTATAAATAAGTGTTCAGTATATTTAATTTTATATGAAGAGGTAGAAATAAATTGAACCCGGAAAGAAAATCAATGAAAATGTAAACTCCTGTAATGTTTTATAAGCTTCTAGGCACCTATTAATACTTACAAAGACTTTATTTTACAATAATACCGTACGGACGGATAGAATAATTATATAAAATTCTGTATTACATAGAAAATAGCTCAGACAATAGGTATTCTAAACGAAACGTGTAATTGAAGTAAAACATCTATTGACTTAAAGAATGAGCGAATACCTAATGTGATAGAATTGAATACTCGTATCAATTAATTCTATTACTTTAGGTAGGCATTGTATAGAAAAGACAAGCCCCGAGATTGCATTGCTTTTAGCTTTCATCACAACACTAAATGGAAACCTAACCCATTTTATTCGAAGAAAATACATTATATTAACAATGTCTATGTTTTTGCTGAGTAGTCTATGCGAGTGTTTTCGCTTTTTAATTCGATTTTTAAACTTTTATAACTTAAGAATTTCAATCTATCAATGTATGTTACGAAATATTATAAGTTAGTTTTCTATGTACCAGTGTTACAATATCAAAGAAGATTAGATATGAGTTGGTAACATTGTCGTGACATAGTGAAAGTGAATGTTAACGCGACATCAGATTACTTGAGATCATATTTGAGATATAATATCGATGAAAGATGATGTTATTTCACTATTATCAATTTCACTCACTTTCCTTTATTTCTGTCCTTTTAACGATGCAATTATTATATGATTGCAACCGTTGCCTCTTTCAGTGTTATTGATTACTGTATCTGTGCTTTAGTTAGTTATAATTCATAGTAATATACGTACGTAACTTTGAAAATAAATCACGCCTACAATACCAACTATTTTTGAACAAAAACCGAAAACACGAAAAATGCTATAATTAAATATGTTTTATGAGATCCTTGATGATATAGCGCGGCAGAATTTGTAGTATAAAAAACCTACATCAGTACAAAAGGAGTCACGTTTGTATGATAATGTCTAAAATAAAATCTGACGGTCGTAGAGGAAACAAGGCCAGGATTATTAGCGATTTACATATGCGTACATGAGTACAATTATCTGTGTACACATATTGTCATACAAGTGTTACAGAGTGGTAGACAAACTCAAGATCGATGTCATAGTTTGTTAACTTTGTTTGTTGAATTTCAAGTATGCGCGTGGTATAAAGGCTTAAGAGTTATAGTCAGTCAAGTCGAACTTCATTATAGCTAGGAGGAATATTCAGTCTTTAATTTATTTCAATAATTTCATTATCACTTTATTCAAGGATCATGTGTGTTTCTATGATCTTATGTTCTTGGCTCGTTATTCTTTTCGAATCAAACCTAAATACACCGTTCTATGTTTATTTATATTATGTTTGAGGATCTTCTTAACAGCAATTAACGTCGCAGAAAACAGTTACTTTACCTATGAATTTAAATGTACTTACATACGACTACCTATCCATTAGCCACAACAAAATTTCTAATGTCAACAAAGGAATGTTCATTGATACGTCAGTAATGAACTCACTAAATGCTGCAGTAGATTATAGTCAGAGAAATCTTAAGATACCTAAGTAGGTAGGTACCTAATTTAAAAACATACACTAGAAGGCTCTACCTACGTGTGTGGTAATGTAATGAAAATGGTAATTGTAAACGTTCTTGTTTAAAAATTCACTTCAATACCATTCCTTTCGACGTTTACGACCTTTTGCATTAAATATTATGTACCCAAGTACTTGCATGAATAGGTAATACTGCCTACTTAGCTTATACTCCAAGGCATAGGTGCACTTAATTACTCCGCTAAATATGCTAACGAAGCGTTAAAAATACAGATACCTACTTTGCGTGTCCCAGATACATGAATCTCTGATCTTGCGAAAAATTTAGGCTAGGCGTTAAGTTGTAGATAAAGTTTTTGGTAGTTATTACGCATATGAAAATAATTTATTATTTGTTTTTGTAATTAGGCTAGTCTAGAATAAAAAATGTGCCAAAAGGGCTTAAAATACCTATATAAAACAGCTTTATAGTTGAACCTTATTACTTAGGTTTTAAACTAAATAATAATGATAATAGGTAGACGTTCGTATACCTGCCTTTTCATGTCATCCTTAAACTACAGATAACTTAATAAAGTTGAAATCCTTGACAAATTAAGATCCGCATGCATTCTTTAAAGGTGAAACATAAAAAAATAATTTAACACGATAACATGTTAATTTGTCATCGAATATCTATTCTACGTAGTTTTAGTGCCTAATCTATTAGTAAGAGACGTTATATCCTATTTTGGATTTCTGAGATAAAAAGTTGGGTTATTTATGTATATTTCTTATCGCACATAATAAATCAATCATTAGGTAATCATTTAGGTTTTTCACTGAGTATCAGACCTATATTACTAGAAAAAGAGGTATATATAAATGTTTGTTGTTATCAATACTATTGAATTGAACAGCTAAAAATTCCAACAAGTTGAAATGTCAAACATTGTCGGTTTAGTTTATTGTCAATTTAGAATGAGTCACGCCAAGAAATTCCGATGCATCTCAACCTTGTTCAGAGCGGAATTGCAATATAATATTAATACCGTATTGATCTTCATGGCAAATAAAGAACACGTAAAGTTTATAGATATATAAGTAAATAACAATGCAGTTAGCCTTCCGATTATTGTACACGGAGCTCTCAAACGCAAGGTTAATTTGAAAATAAAACCTTTTTAGGAAATAGTAGATTAGACATTTTTAAAAACAAATCTAAGAAGTTATATAGCAAAAAACATTTGCAAAAACATCGAAAATGGTAAAATAGCTTTTGAATTAATGTAAACATCATTTAAATCAATTATAGAGTTAATTGAAATGGATACCACGTGCCAAAATAGTCACGAAACAATTAATATTGTGATACGCTTTTGGATTTTGAGAAATGGATTTAGCACTAACTGTCTGTTGTAGAAAAATCATTTATAGATAATCCATTAATTATCGTGTCGTCTTATTCATTTTTTTTACAAACAAAGGGACAATTAAAGGTATAACGAAGTGTTAACTTTAAGCAACTTTTCTGGAACTAGCTATCATCATAATATAATATGATGATAGCTAGTATGTATATTGCTGTAATATGTCTAAGTAATTGCCATTAGATAGAATTTTGGGACAAAAAATGCTTAAATAATGAATCACTGCCAAATCAGTCGGGTTTTTGCACAAAAAAATAATAGCAATTAAGTAAAACCATTTAACATAAAAAACACAGTTAAGAGTAGAAATTAGTAAACAATCACCAACTAGAGACTAACGTTATTTTAAAGTTCTACAAAACTATGTTTGACATTACGGGACTATTTCGCTCAGAGCGGGAAACTTAAACTTTAAGCAAAGGAATTCCAACTTACCCACCTTCAAAGTTCAGTAAGAGTTATTCCAAACAACACTTTATAAACGCACTACCTATACTGTCATAAAAACTACACACTTTGATTCGCAAATGCACACGTCTTCTCTTGGAAGGAGACAAGTGTTTACAAAACAATGCACTTATCAGAAATCTATCACTTGGACGAATTTTCTCGCGGTACGCTAGCGTTCGTTCACACCGATGAAGTCTCGGCACTCAACTAAAGATATTTTGTCTCGTCGTCGCTGCGAGTCGGCCCATTATTACCTGCGATAACTTCGTTCATTTCTATCTACAACGCCACTCTATCATGACGAGTCCGTATATCTAAACAGTTATCAAGTAGCAATGGAACTGAAACTGTAAAGCATTCTGAAGATGAAACGTTTTCGTACAGCAAGCAAGATACGTTGTCAGGCGGGATTTCTCGCACGTGAACAAATTCGATTCAGGGATGAGATTATAATATCCCAGGTGAAATTGTGAACGCAAACGTTGCTCGTACCAACATTTCTAGGTAAAAGTGTGAAAAGCAATTTTTCAAACACAATTTTTGGGATCGCCCCGACACGAGAAAAGGGAAAATAGCGAGGCAGATTTTTGATGTGGGTTTTTTGCTCGTTAGATAACTGGAAAATAAAATTGAGAAAGGGACGAATAACATTCAGACAGATTTACTTCACTAATTTTGAAGATCTACTCTAATAGTACCTACCTACATACCTAAGTAACCATTATTTATTATTTTTTTATTTTTGTTAAGTACATATTTTTGTTATTTATTATTATTTTTTATTTATTGTTATTATTATCACGAAGACTGTTTTTTTTTATTTATATTAGCCATAGAAAAATATTATGTAGTAATAGTAAACATGGCAACTTTATACTCGAACGGACATCCTTTACAAAAGGCAAAAACAGTTGGTTGTACCTACTGGTTTGTTATGTAATTATATCTGCGATGGTATTATGTAGCAGCTTGTAAGAGAGAAGAGAGATATCATTATGCTAATTCGTCATAACATGCTCAATGTACTTATTCGATACTCTGCATTGTTTTACAGGCAACTACTTGGTCAACGTCGTGCGCGTCATGAGAAAATATTTCGAATAGCAAACAGAAGTGTCGCAAATGACATTGTATTTCTTTGCCATTTGAAGATTCCTTTTAACATTTTTAAGTAAGCTCCAAAAACGTTCAACCACTTGTCATCAATTTGCAGCCTCTCATTTACCTTATGACAGAAAAGGGCATCGCTAAATGACGTTCTCGTAGTGTTGCAATGAATGAACATGAATGATTCAAGGCTTTTATCGCCGCCCTTTTTTTGTTCAATGAAATTGACTTTTTTAAGTTCTTGCGAAATTTGTCTGCGGTGGATGTCGAACGTGACGTAGTCGAAAGGGACTCACGACTTTAACATTTTATATTTTTTTGAAGTTTTTATGCATTTTGTAGATTACTTTTTGCAAAATAAGTAATATTTTTTATAAGTTTTGCAGAACATATTATTTCTTTTGTACCCAAAAAATGTTTTTGTAAATGTAGTACCCCGCCCAATTTTACAGGGAATCAAATCACGTAGCATCGAATTCAATGATCGAAACTCGTGGCTTCGTGCTAATCGCTCCAGAGAAAAACGTGGAATATAGAGCGGAGGGAAAATAAAGGCTTATTGAGTTCACTCTTCCATTAACTGGGGTCACTTCCTGAA
Organism: Anarsia innoxiella; assembly: GCA_947563765.1. NCBI lineage: Eukaryota > Metazoa > Arthropoda > Insecta > Lepidoptera > Gelechiidae > Anarsia > Anarsia innoxiella. Next base: position 5,365,155 of record OX387393.1, read on the forward strand.
GTGTCAGGGGAACGGCCAACAATCCGATTACCTGTGTATCGATCGAACTTGCTCTTCCGTTTAAGCTTTGTTCTATGGAACTGGCCTTTAAACAATAAGCGTTGTTCAACTCGCCGCCGCAGCGAGGGTAACTTTTTTGTTTCTATCTACTCTTCTTATTTTAAAGGAAATACTTTAACAAAAACAAGGGTCTCATTGATAAAAGTTCTCAATTAACCGAAGTTTCTTTGATGATAAATATAACGTCATCAAAAGCAAATCGATGGCGTTGACGTGTTTGAATTTACGTTTTTTGCCATAAATGTAGATAACAACCAATAAGGAAATCGAATGTTAAGAACTGCAACAGGTAATGCTTACAAGGAAAATAATTCAAGGTTTGAGATATGCGTTTGCAAACTAGTAAAAACCCGAACATGCGATTCGCTAAAGTAGCATTTCATTGTATGCGTCTAACTCCTGACATAAAAATTTTAGACATGTGACAACACCATTAAAGCCATCTGTCCAAAATAGTTTTGACACCTGCAACTAGCACCGCATGCCACGCGTCATTTAGAAATAACTTTTTTGGAAAGCATCTAAATATAGCAGTGTTTGTTTATTCAATTAAAATACATAGACACTATTGAATAATGCTGCTAAAATGCACATTCCAGCAAAATTCTGTTCCAAATCTAAAGAAACTAAATGTAAGTAATCCTTTTTGAATGATTTACGACTCTATTTTAGGAATACATTGTCTTAAAACTGGATGCTTTTGTAAACACTTTGTTGCGGGTTTGTAAGGATTAAAAGGTTTCGTGAACAAAAGACATAAAGCCGCCTTAGCGTTTGGTATCATCACGTTTTAGTTTGAATTATTGGTGAGAATTCATACCAGTTCATGTTTGTCCTTGAAGTTTGTATATTTTTATAGTTTTTGCGAATAGTCGTTTTATATAATGACTTTTAGGATCGTGCGATTTACTACCAAAGGAATTTTATTCTAGGAACAGTAATAAGTTCAATTTATTTGATCTGATATGAAATAGCTTCGTCAGTGAACAAGAAACAGGATGCCAAAGAAACCATGAATCGTTGTCGAAGAGTTAAACTTCGCCGAGATCGGTCTCTGACCTTCCAAGGTTGTCTGCCTTTTAGATGATATGTTATAAGAATAATTAGTAGATAATATAGTTCATTAAGACAGCTTTAAATTAATATTGTGTTAACTGCACAATACTAATCAACACAATACAATACAACAACACAATACTAATCTACTGATTAGAGTAGGTATATTACTTAAATGAATATGTGTAAATGACGTGACAGTAAAATGATTTGATCTTGATATATAATTTAATGATATTTGTGCCCTCATTATCTCTGTTAACGCCTTCACCTTCACACTTCTATCATCTTATTATAGGTATCAAGTTATCACATTTTATACAAGTGTGGGCTGCAAGTACAAGCGCATTATATTCAAATTCAAATAGGTAGGCACTTACGTTTCATATTTGGACTGAAGAATGTTATTGTTGTATCGTAATTAAAGCAGACAATCAAAAGTGTTTAACCTCTATTTTGGTCGTGCAGGTGTTCCCATAACTTCTTTTGAAATTAAATTTTTAATAGTCCAAGTGATGTAATTTCTGCGAATTTTAAATCAGAATGAAGGTTTTTGCAGTAATTTGGTATCTAGTTTGTTTTTTATGGCTATATAAAATTTTTCTATTCGAGTATGATTGTATTAATTTTGCTATTCGAGTAGATACGTATGTATTTGTACAGGCGTTCTTTTTTTATTGGCACTATAGGTATAATTTACCCACTGATAAGACATCTTCATTTTCGGATCATTTTATTTATAAAAATATCAATATTCGTGATTTTGCATATGTATAATGTATGTAGTATTTGTATTTAATACCTAACGTACGAGCAAGTTAACTTTTTGCCCTTAAGCACTTGCAATTCTAGCCGTCGTCGTCGGTTTTTAAGAAAAGAAAATCTGTAGTAATTAGTGTACGACCTCTAACGAGGGCTTGAGTGGTCTCGAAATGGTCCTTGCAGGGCTGCGCGTTAGTGCAGTACAGGGAATAATGGCCCTACAGTACTAACGACAGCCATTTATAGTAGAAAGCTCTGCAATTAAACCGCGACCCGTTTCATACCTTATCTCTTTCGGGTGATGTATATCCGTTGTTTCTTATCTTGTGTTTTATTGCTTTCAACCGAGGAAGGTGTATGAACATATGTGGGGCTGGTGTTTTAGATTTATTTAGTAAGTTTCATACACGTTTTGTCCAGTATGCCGATATTCACCATCAATACATACTCACTCCCATCAATGTATTATTTGTACTTAAAGATTATTGGGTGTATAATCTAAAGAAATTAAAAGTATGTTTTATTGGTTATAGAAGCAATATTAAGTAGTAAGTAAACCTTGTAGAACTGATCGCCTTTATAATAATAACCGTGCTTTATAGCAGCTTCTATCCGTTTTGTTCCCAGCGCAAGCGCATCAGGCGCACGCACCTGCTCCCGACCTATTATTACTAACCACAGACTGAATGAGCAGGATTCCAGACTAGAATTACGGTGACGTCCGCAATTACTAGCTGAGCCCGGTTTTGTTTTCGTTTTTATGTTTTTTTCTCTAGAACTCTGTGTTTATTAGCTGATAGTCTGGAATAACCTGAGTACGACTTGTTTTTTACATCGGTAAGACAGTATTTATTAGTTGGTAGGTAAGTATTCAAGTAAATTAATGGTAAAAATAGAGTAAAAAACCTTTAATAGATATTAATACGATATAAGAACGATGAATGATGTAAAATCAAAACTAAACAGAAATATCCGCTGTAATTGATTAGAATATTACAAAATAAAAGTAAAGATCCGCAACATGCTCACAGTGGTAATTAAAACAACAAGAAATCTTCGATGATTAATTATAAAAGTGGAACTAATTTGTTAATTATCAAACCGGCTTTCTGTCAAGCGATGTTTCGTCACGAATCAGCACTATGCCGTGACGACCACACTCCGAATAGTCACACGCTTCGCCTTAAAAGTTCAACCACTAACCAGAAATAACCGGAAGAAAAAAATATTCAAAAAAAATTATTCTTCCAAATCGTTTTGCTTGGTTGACTCTCAGGATAATGTAGCAGTAAATTGATATTTCAAAATATAATTATTTAGGTAAGCCTCTTAAATTATAAAGTTGATATCAAAGTATGTCGGTACTCGAGATCAAATTTTCGCCTGCTCATGATCATGAAATTATGAAGCAATCTTCCTTGTTATTACTTCGATGACTCGCTTAAATGCTGTTTAGTAAGTATGTTTGTAATAGAACTTCGTGAAGGTAGATAGATTTGAACTTGTTTGTACAAGATGTAAGTAGTTTGTTGTTGTTATTTGTTCATTAGAAAGGTTGCCAGTTTTACTTTTGATAAATTGATCATCAACTTCCTCTATATTAATTGCCATGAGAGTGAACAACCTGTACTGTTGTAAAGTGTATTTAGAAAAATAATGTGTGATAACCACAAGATAGCTATCTCAAACACGTGCGCCAGTGTGAGTAAACTTCAGGTGTGAGGAAGACAACCTCGGAAGGCAACAAAGTTCACTGCTCCTTCATTCTATGTTCTCATGACGCCGCTGACAAGCCAAAACCCGCTTTATCACTTAACAATTCGATTGTATTCACTTAAATCATATTTTGTGTTGATATCCTGGCTAAACAACTTGGTTTGATCAAAATAAGACCACCTCGGAGATTGAGGAGCAATAAGTAGTTCGAGGATCCGTAATTGCATTGCCACGGTTCAGTGAATATATGCTCGGTAGGAAGGATAAAATAAGTAACGTTGATATAGTAGGTACTCCGGATATTTCCGGGTGTTGGAAAATGAATTATGGAAACAAATGAAGTGTCAACGAGAAGACAAGTGTTGAAGTGTGATTTCGACGGCGCGATTACGAATTCAGTTTGCAGAGTGGTCCCGCTGGAGTGTCGCAACTGGCATAAATTTGACGTGACAGTATACCGGTCCTGCCGAATGTCACCCACCACAGTGTTAGCTAACTGCCAGTATTGCACGACTCACCTGTTAAACCCGTCTCGTATGACTGCATCACCATATCGTAATTCTGGGGATCATTGCTTGCGGTTTCAATATCCATTCTACGCGCGGTGCCATATTAATGCGTTTAATATTAAAATTAACTTATACCAACTTAAAGACAAGGTAATCTGCGTATTTCACATCATTTCTTAATGTTATATTGAACATGAACAAAAAACTTAAGTTTGAAACAAAATGACGTTTTATATTCGTATCGCAAACGTCGTACTTACACAAAGTGTTGAATAAATCGTTTTATTTGAGAAGAGGCAAAAAGTAAGCTTCATTTTATTTTTGCGCTCTGAGCATGTGAAATAAAAGACTTGTTTGAATCCATTCAAAAAAGAGGAAGGAATGCTCAGACATCCTTTAGGCATGCGCTGTACCAATTGTAAGTGCCTTCGGAACCTTTTAATTTTGCCTAACAACTAATAAGGTACAGATAGAATAATTTAATAGCTTTAGCTGTGCATCTTGAAAGTTCTATTCCTCAGGATTATCTACTTTAATCATATCATAATTATTTTCCATTAAAAATCACTCAGGGTTAATAGATTATTAAATAAATAACCAACAAATAATTTAAATGTTATTTACGTGTAGTAATAAAACTTCAAAGAAGCGTGTCTATATTCATAAATTTATGAATAATTGGCTGCCATTCAACGAGAAATTATTTCGGGCTCGTTCGAGTTCCCTGTGGCAATGCACTGCAACCCGGTCAGTAGTGGCCAGAGGAATTAGGACCAGCAGAATTAGCAGTGGTCAGTAAAATTAGAGCTTTATTTATATCGGCCACCCCCGCAGTAAGTTCTTGTTCAGGTGTACATTCCCATCGGCTTTAGGGCAATGAGGTAATTATGTTCTTCCGGCAGTTGAAATGGTTCAATCGATATAATAAAACCTTTAAATATTTTAGTATATGCTTAGAATGTGACGTTGAGTCATGTTTTTTTCCTACAAAACTTAACGTTTAATGAACAATTCAGTCAAGAGTACGTAATCAAAGCTGACATTTTTGACATTTAATTAATCAATAGGTAGGCTTTATGTCCATAATATAATTCATATGCTAATAAGCGCCGGTTTACTGATAAAATTGCAGATAAAAGTGCCATTTGAGCACTGGCTACCAACATCAACCGGCTTTCAACGTAAAGGCGACCGTACACTTATTTTGAAAACATTTTATACCTGTTACATAACACTCGATATTCTATCTTGGCATTGTTACAGCGAGTGCGTACTTTAGGCAAAGTACCTACGAGTAGCATAAATCACCCCTTGTCTTTGTTTTACTGTTGATCCTGACAAGGCAGTTTGTATTCCGTTTGCAAATGTTCCTGGTAGTAGGGGAGTTGGGCAATATTTTGTGAATACCACTCCCCTATGCAGATGTTCTTTCAACGGTCGTTCGTCGGCTAGCACAAACGATAAATTTATAATTAGAAAGCGCGGTTGTTCTGTTTCGAATTATGCAGGATTTAGTAATGTTTTGATATGCCTAACACGTGCTTTTGTTTTATATTCTGAAAGCTGTCTATAAAATTGGTTTTGTTTACAAATATTGTGCTTAATTATGATTGAATATATATTAAAAAAAATTAATACTCTGCACTAAACTCCACACTTTTACGGTTTCTTACTTATCATGATATATTAGATTTATGTAAATCTACATCTATGCAAACCTCCGTACTTTAATAAATAATAAAGTATACGCAGGGCAAATCCCTGAACCAAAAATAGGGAATTATCCTAATGGGGTCAAGAATCTACTCCCAAAGCATCAAATATTCATCTACGACCAAATACATACGAAATGCGCATCGTTTGTATTAGCATACAGTACCTACTCGTAATCAGCAGTCGATTCTTTTTGTATAAAATAAAATTTCTTAAATAAATGCGACTAAAAACAAATTAATGTTTATTTAAAAAGTTAGGTTATTACAGTTGAGTTTTTATTGGCAGTAACTTTAAACGAGTGGAATTACCAGTCAAGTATACAAAACGCTATGCAGATTCGAAATGTTACCTCGCAAGTAAAGTAGTCCTAAAGCAAAACAATAAAACCCCTTTCTAGGCTATAAACTCGCCAACATTAGTGTTATCAAGTGCCCGTATACAAGTTGTGGTACCCTATAAGGGAAAGCAGCGGATGTCGACCAGGACATTTACCCAGGCTTATCACTCCTGTGCTTTTAAGATACGAAGTAATTTGTCATGTTTATTATTTCCTGCGAGGGCCTCCGTTGACCGGTTGGGTATACACTGGTATACACACAGTATTATCAAAAGAATATATTACGTGCATTTCAACGGATGTAATGTTTCGGGTTTGTATCATATCTTATTTAGGCTTCACGAGGTTTTTATAAAGGGCTTTAGGACCCATCTTAGTATGTAAATCTATTAGTGTACGATTATGCTTTATTTACTTATTTCAAAGGACAAAGTCTTTTCTTTTCCTTTTAAGTCTTTTAAGTCTAAGATTATTTACTCCAACATCGGAGCATTCATTTTAAAAGTTCCGTTTCATATAGGTAGTGTAAGTCTAATATCGGAAATTAAAAGAAGTAGACTATGTAGGTACCTATGTAGTTTATACAGACTCAAAATCTTTTAACTTAATTTCGTTTAAAATCTTATAACTTTAAACACCCAGCAAAGAGCTATTTAAGTTTACATCAGAACTATTAAAGTAATTTACTGTCTGGAATACTAAACCTTTTACGAGGAGAGTCTCGTTGATGAAATACCGGCCAATCAATTTCGTTATCTCGACTTATCTTAAGTAAATCCAATCGCCGGGGAAGACAGATTTTAATTAATTCAAGATCTACTCGCTAGTAGTCGGGTAATTAATTCGTAATACAGAGAAGTAAACGTTCCGGGGGAAATATTTTTGAAAATTTTGTTTAGTTACCTACTTCTTTATTAATTAATTAATTAAAAAGTTCATGTCAGTATTTGCAATTTCGATTCTATTTTGTACTTATGTTTTTAAAGAATTATTTTGGAAATATCTCTGGAGATTAAAGTTCGTGATTAAAGTAGGCGAGACTGATTTCTCTCGAGACCTTACATTTTGTCAAATATTTGTTTATTCGTTGCGCCACAACATGATTACTTATTTGTCTGAAAGCAGGCTTACACAAGCTATGCCTATTTGTTTTTGATGGTGCAACAAGTTTCAGTACCTACTAAGAGCTCAACGATTGCTTTAGTTCCTTAAAACGACTATTAATTTACTATAAATGAGTTACGACCACCAATAAAAGTCAAGATCATAAATAATTTCCTTTACTACTGCAGACTCTATAATTCTTCATCTATTACTTTAGATTACATTTCTCTTTATGTTCTCAGTGGAGTATCTACAAATAGATAGCCGGTACTTTATTATTTTTCCAAGAATATAAATTGTGTTTTCAATCGTTTAAAGACAAGATAGAGTGTAAGTTGGTAGTGCTGCAATGGAATTTAAACCTCATCAACTACTGATGAGATGCATTCGAACAAAAAATATAAAGAAAAATAGTAACAAACTATCATCTGGCCGAAACAGGTTTTTGTAACGCCGCTCGGTTGGATAGATACGAACACGCAAAAGCCTTTTTATTGCTAGTAGAACAAGGATAAACGAATGAATGATGATCCCTGATCTTATGATAACATCGAATATATTCTATTAAAAACTTATTAATTAAAACCCAGCATGAACAAAACTTAATACTAAAGAAAATAATGTTGGTGCTCGGATAGTAAATTGACAACAATGAAGGTCTAACTAAAAGATCTTTTTTTACGGTTAAGTATAGAAAAATAACAAAGAATATAATTCAAAACGGTTTCCATACATAATTGAAAAGAAGAAAATGCTTACCTCCGCAAACAGCAATTAGCGTACCGGCGTCCAAAGCAAACGAAACAAAATTCGTCGCGGATCGTCTCGGAAACTGTGAAAGCGAAATCCGAAAAATGTGTTTAAAACTTTCTTGTTCCAGATAATATTTTCAGTGCAATTTTTCACTCCACTTATCGTCACAAGTGTGTGACGAGTAGAATATCTTTGTCGTTTGTATCGGCGGCGGAGCGACGCGATGTAATGTACAAGACACGTATTCGTGACGGTCGTTCAGTTCCGACTGGACCTCGGCCGGGCGCAGAGTGCGCTCACCTTCATGTAAAACCACCTAACTTCAAAATAATCAAAATCTACTCTTTGATAACACGCATTATTACTATTAACATACTTGATCGTTATTACGTAGTTTTCTTTTACAGCCCACATTGTTTAACCCTATTGTTATTTTTGAGAAAAGAACTATGGACTCATTATTTCTATAACAAATTCAGCTTTTACATAAAAATGTCTTGAGTTAAGCCATTTTGGCATTAGGCGTTTTGTAAACAAGAATTAAGCTAAATGAGTAAATAAACCCCGGCTAAGGAAGTTTTATTTTTCTTTGCAAATATGTCTCTTGGCTGCCGTCAGATTATTTGCATAGCATTGCGTGTGGTAGGTACAATAGCGCTTTCACATCCACATGTGCATCTTCAATGACGCAAATAACAAATGCAAAAGGGAAAAATCGATTCAGGCTAAAAGCTATAAATTGTCTTTATTTTAGGTAGTTATTCACTCGTCCCTCGCTTTTAGATCGCATATTAGTGGGTTAACAATTCATTAAAAGAAGTATATGTGAAAACATATTTGCAATTTGTTTTTTATAAGAAAAAATAATCTTTTTACGCGTAAAAAGATAAAAACGACAAAAACTTACAAAATTAATCCACAGATAACATTTTTGCTACTTAATCATTTCGCAGATTTTAATTTTTCGCTTTCTTAAAATCTTGATCATCATAGGTACTATTTCAAAATATTTCTGTGTGAAAAACTCGTAAAAAATCATTTTCAAAATCCATGAAATGAGAGCGAAATTCAAATAAAAAGCTACTGGAAACTTTATGAAATCCAATATGACTGTTATGTTATGACCGGGGGCTGTACTGAAACGGTGAAAAGGAAATCTCTAATGGATATACTGCTATTCATCGTCCCAAATGACTGATGGAGGTTCACTCTAACATTAATTCTAAATATACAACGTACAGGGCGTTAAGCTAAAAGCCAGCATGCCGGCAGAACGTTCTGTTTCCCATAGCTTTTTGGAGATATAATTTTTTTCTTTCAATCTTTGAAGCTTTGACCTGGCAGAAAGTATCTACTGCTTTATCATTGCTGAACCTATCAAACAATTACTCGCCCTGAAATGAACACTCTGTAATTAGTGAGTAGATCTACAAATCCATTGTTATCAGTCCTAAAGCTAAGAAGAATAAGAAAACCTGTTGGCCTAAATCGTGAGGATCCTACAGCTTTATCGGTAAATGCTTACTTAATGACCTTATCGTTATAAAAACCATAAAAATATGATGTATTCCAAACACGCGAGAATTTTTAGTATGATTGAAATTAACTTTTAAACTTACGTAAGTTAAAAGTAAAATTTTATGGTTACTTTTTTCTAATTAATATCATTTTTTGTCTAAAGTTCAAATCAATTTTGGTTATGAGTCAATAAAGTAAGTATACTCAAACCCTAAAATTTGAAATTGCCAATTTAACGATGAAGGTGGTAATACTCGTACCAGCGATTTTGAAATTGCATTTTATTGCATGAATGAACTTTGATATTTTAATCTAAAAACCAATAATTTCTTACAAACGTGTCGCCATCCACAATAATAGGTAACTATAGTAGTTGCACACCAACCAAAATGAAAGTAATTTGTGTAACGTTTATTATAGTTTCTTGGTAAAAAAAATATTCTGAAATTCTGACTGTCCCGAGCGGCGAGCCTAAGACTCCTACGTCATGTAAAGATATTGTCAAACTCGTTAATAAAGCCAATTAAATGTAATCAAGCAATTGTTTTTATTCTAGATTTCAAAATGAAGAAGATCTCTGATGCAAAGTCATTTGTAATATTTAGGATCGTGTAACATTTAACCTCCACAATGATTAGGACAATAGGCAATAGTCAGCCCGGAATGGAATCAGAACAAAAACGCGGATGCACCACACGATCGATCCGTCGGGAATCATAATTAACTATTCTTTTGATGTTTAATCACTCGTTAACTGGTTTCTTTGCACATGCACAACTATTCATTAGTCACAGAGACGCGTAAAAAGACAGTTCCGCGCGATTCTTGTGTAGACAGAACAATGAGGAATAGGCAGCACTTCGCACTTAATGTCAATTCTGCGCAGTTTATCAGCTTCTTTCCATCTAAATCGAATACCGCCATATAGAAATGCCATCAGGAAAGTAATATTAATTTAATCAACTGTGATGCTTTCCACGCGTTAATATTCTTAATTGTATGGTCTATTAAACCGTATCTCGCTGCATATGCAATGAACGTGGCAGCTGTAGTATCTGGCTTCCCGAGTGGGATATATTAATTGCGCTTCGAGACGTATCTCAATCTAGCAATCCGAATAGATGACTCGATGCATTGATGCAAATGGTATCGAATTAACTCGAGCACTCATGTGAGTCCCCAGTGAACGTCATTCATGCAACTTGCATGAAAGAGCTGCCTGAATGTTATTATTGGCCCAGTTTCTGAAGCGTGTGAAAATTTCATCTCGGCTATTTGTATCCAATTCATTGATATTTTTCATCTTGTTTCTATCAACGTGTGTTTAAAAATACAATTTTCTGTTCAAATAGGTGCGTCCGCTCAAATATTTATTTATACCAATTAGCATTGGACAACAGTTGTATAGGTCGTCGATATCGAGAGTCAATATTGGTTTATGGCCAGTGTTTATAAAATGCTCGGCTCAATTATCAGGGGCTTGTAAATTCGAAATAGTGTTTATTACTTACAATAAGGATAAGAAACGTTGTATTTTGTATCTTTAAATAACAACATTTTTACAACAATATTCGTACCTACGTACGAGTATGATTGATACAAACAAATCTAATTAGTAAGTAATATTCGTAAGGAAGCTGACTCGCCTTTGCAGGTAGCTATATTACACAAGTTCCAAGTTTTCCGTACGGATATGCCCACTTCTTATAGTATAAAGAACTTTCATTTAGAGGGATTGCGGTTTACGACGTCACGTAAAACGGTCATTAATTTTGTATTGTATTTCCGATCGGATCGTGACCAAAATAGGACAAACTCAAAGCAGGGGCACGTGTGAGTGTTGCTATTAGATTTATAAGCTTTGTTACGTCTTTAGTTGTACATCCTTATAGTGTATTAGTTAATTGCTAACTGGAAATAAATAATAAATTAAACTGGAAATAAATATTTACTTACTTACTTAATTTGCAATATTTGTTATAAGTTTTATTTGAGTAAGTAAATTTTTTATGTGTCTTTCTGTTGATCCTATCTTGCTCTATTCATTTGTTTCCACACTATTATGTTTATATGTCTAAAACACTTTCATCGACATTATGTTGTAACACACGTTTTCTACTAAGTGTAAAGCGTAGATATTTTTCTAAACAGCTGAAGTCGACTAAGCATCCAATTTAATAGCAATATCGCTATAAGAATCTGCTCTCTAGTAATCAGAACGATCGACCGTGTAATCGATATGCCAGCCATTTGATGGATGACGACGATTAACTACTCCAAGAACAACGATTAACGAACAACCGAGATGCAAAATTTTAAGGCAAACATTCCAATCGGGTTTTAACCCGCTTATCGGATTTAACCCGAATTAACACAGTTGAGAAACAAAAGCTATCCATCTTCGCTAAACACGAGTACGTAATTATGAAAAAGAGTGCTATTTAACTACGAGTTGCCGAAAATACAGTTAAATGTATTTAAATTACCTTTCTTATTTACCTTTTTAAATTCATTTCACGTCTATTGTTCCTTCGTTATTTATCCTTCTCCATGATAATAATTATTTTATTTTTCAACCCATTTCTTATTGTCAGCTCTTTATGACCTACATCAATTTCAAGCCTTTTACTATCTTTTATAGACGTTATTTTTAGTTTTTCCTTTTTAAATACGAATCAAAACAAATACAAAAGACCTAGTAATTATATGAACGGTGCAGCAGTCTCGTTTAGTAACAATGGTTGAGAAACAGATTATTTATGGGCACGACCTTTGAGGTTGGTTGTCTGCTATCGGAATACTTATGATATGAGTCAAAGCCGGCCCAAATAGAGCTGGTACTAAGAGAAAGTGATGGATCGTTGCAGCAGCCGTTGCGTCACGGACCTAAGACTCAATATCAATGATGTAAGCGCAAAGCATCCATATTAGTACACGTGTTAATTAGTATGGAATCCATTGAACTGGGTTACGTTTGGAATCTTTTGTTTGTACTCGTAAACCTATAAATTATTGCTCAAATTATATATAAATACAATGAGATTCAGCTTTTTAATAAAAAAAACATACCTTATAATAGAATAACACAATAGGTAAGTTAAGTTTCAAAATTTTCTTATAGTGCTGCAGTAACCTGAGACCTGACTAGCAGTCGGTTAGAAGCTATCAGTTACACATAAACAAAGGAATTAGTCGTGATAGTAAGGCTGTACTTAAACAAGGATTGAGTGCAGGGATTAATGACTATAAACTTGATAGATTACAGACAGATTAACTCCCAGTTGTAGAAAAGACTGTTACAACTATTTATCCATTAAACATCGTGTCGTCTTCTTCTGATTCTTGTTATTGACAGTGTCAGGTATAGGTTTAATGGGCCTTTAGATTAAATGATCTTTTATGCAACTTAATTAAGACTATTATCGAATGACAACAATCGGTAACATGAACTAATGTGTTTGTTAGCTGAAACTGTGTTTCAGGGCGCAAATCGCTTTAGAATGTATGCTTAGGTTTAAGCTACGTAAGCTAGCTTCTGTAAGCTTCTATAATACAAAACTGAAATCACAAATAAGTTCATACTTCAACATGTACCTTAAAGCAAAACAAACGTTAACTTATAAATATTTCGTTAATATAGTTGTACTTAAGAATCTATTTCATAAAACATAAAATCTTAGAAAAAGTCACTTTACTTACTTACATAGACAATATGAACATCTGCAATACCACAGACACATGTGAATGTTTTCACGGGCACTAATGATAAAGAAGGTTGCTGTATTCTAAACATGAAGCGTTTGAAGTCGAAAGCCACCGCAAACAAATACCGGAGCTTTGAGGCGAAACCTTGCACTTGAGTCAATATGGTCCCCGCTCACGTAAGGCTTCATTCGAGAAACTTTAAACTCCTTGCTTCCTTACAAAGTTTTTACACACTCCTTCCAACTGTAGCTGTACTTTTACATCGACGTAGTTTAATGACTTAGCTATGACCCAGTCTGTAAATACTTGTATATTGACACTCTAAAAGTTGTCTCAAAACCTACATATGGTAGGGTGTACGCAACTATTAAATTTCAAGGTCAAAGGTGAAAAAATCGTTTTTTTGCGCTTTTTTTGTAAATATCTCATTTCCTATGGGTTTTTTGCTATTTGTATTTATTATCAATATTGTAGAATACAAAATTCTCTACAAATTTTGTTTGAAAAATTTTTTCATACGGTGAACCGTTTTCGAGATAGAGGGCGGAGAGCGCGCGGTCACAGCATCACTTCAGGTCAAGTATATAACGGAGATGATCGAGACTTTTCACAGATTTCGGAGCATTAAAGGCTGCCAACAAGGTTTGAGTTCCACTCTCTAATAATCTCTGGGCCGAACAATTTTCTTCCTCAAATGCTACTATTTGATTTTGCGCTAAGGTTTTAACTTTCTTTACTTTTTAGATACATATTTATTACTCAGTCAAGAAAAACATTTGGTGCTTCACAAATTCACAACAAGCTGAAAATCACAGAATTCATGTGCTTATCGTGTACAGAATAAGAACACATAGAACTTACTTTTCAATAATCCTGACAGTCATAAAGGTATAAGACATAAAAAGTCAAAGAGAAAACTTTGAAAGCGCCGTCTTTTTGTTTGGGATAACATAGATGAGACATAGATGTTGGATGTTCCACGAAAAAACGAACCTATTTTTTTTTGATAAGTAGCAAATTGTCGATGTCCTCAGGCGATATGGAATAGCAGCGTTTTTTGAAGAAGATAAAAGGCGAACGAAAGAATAACCAATACTTTTCTTGTTAAAACTCAACAGATTCCACGGAAGACTGTTATTACACAACCAGACGATATTAAGATATGACTTCACAAGACGTTTGCGGTCTCGAAGCGTGTAATTTTCGGGGGCGTGCCTCAAATTTTTCCTCGGGCGAATGCAATCCGATCAATTTTCGGAGGTCAATTGATACGAATCTCGGGTATACATATCGGGGGCATCTTTAATCGGCATGTTGACGTGACCCGTGTAAGGAATTTGGACGCCCGTTACTTGTGTTACGTTTGTATTGCTATAGTCATGGGGAGTCGTGCAGCGAAGCGTGTTCGCGGTTGCCACTTACCGCCTATTACGCGGTCGGCTGGTCACTTATGTAACCTAAGCTTTAACTTATTATGGCTAAAGAATACCCGTAACAGTTTATGTGCAAACAATGAATAAGCATTTTGTTCAGTTCCTTTCAGTTGCTGGTTAATGGTCAGTTTAGATATTTGGGCGACGATCTTTTATTTTATGTTTTAACTAAAAGCACAGAATACCAATTTGCTAAAAGCTAGTAGATGTACATACAAAAAAAGCGTCGTTGTTAAAGCTGTTTGGTTTTCTTCTGCTTTTTTACAATGACAGAGACAGTGTTTAATTGTGTAGGCAAGTTTTCTTTTCAGCAACTACCTTTTTGAGTTAAAAATAATAGAAATCCAAAACCATAATTCCTGCTATATTGGCTCGGTAGCTACTGATTCTTTGCACGCAAATTTTGCCATTGTCTAACCTTGAACGTTGTATACACGTAGCATCTGCTATCTGAGACAGTGTTTAGGTACAGGTGGGTAGTTTTACTTCCAATTTGCGTGCCGCCGAAGGGTGTGGCGTCGAGGCACGCTCCAGTGGGTGCACCGCATGATTTGAAGCCGTTAGTCGTGACAGCTTGCACCCATGTTTACAATATGAACATGAATTGTTTGCACGCCATATCTGAATGTTGGAGGCAGTTTAAATTAAACCCTTCTCGCTTCCTTATGATCGAGAGGCACGTGCGCAGAGATCTTGAGTTCGATGGCCAATAGAAAGTTTCTTTAGTTTAATTGAGTTAGTACAAGTATGTAACTTTATCCGTAATTAGGGTTCACACGCAGACTTGTAATGCAAATCGATGTTATGTAAATTGGTATGCTATTTTGAAAAAATCCTTTACTGGGCCCATCACTTTATCTGAGATACGATGTCGCAAAGCAGTTTTTGTGAATGCAAATAACAATACATTACAGAATATTTTTCGAGTTTTCAAAGTAAGCGAAGCAAGCAACGCAGCAGTTTGCTTTTAGAGTAAACTTTTGGTCGTGTTTGGGGTTACATAATTTGGAAGTCCCTTTGTTTGAAGGTACCCATTTAATCGCATAGAAGAATATTGTGTTCTCAAGTGGAAACTGGAGATAAACAAAAAGCACGCGGTAAACAGGGTTGAAAAATTTTGGGACCTTTTATTTCAAGACCTTAAATCTTGCCGCAAGGCGTGGGTCGGATTGCGTTTTATTTTAGTGATACTTACTTTTGTCTGGAGTTCATTAAGAAAGAGAGATGTTTAAAAAGGTTTCTTTTTATAAAATTACGTCTTCAAAGTCAGTCAATTAGTTGTACCTAACTGTGTTATACTTCGCTTTTATTATATCTCTTTGAAATTCTTAGATATAATTAAAAGGGTTTCCCTTCAGTTCTGTTGTTTGATACACCCACTCAAAAATACTACAAAAAACTTATTTCGTTAACCTTTGCCATCCAATGGAGCTAGTTTTAAGAACTTAAGATAGAAGTGTAGGTAATAGGTATTATTGAATAACGAGGTTTATACAATTATAGACAGACAATACATAACACAAGGCAAAAACTTAGTTTATTACCCTTTGAATTGAAATACAGAGTCAACTCTATCTCTGTATTTAGTACTCTATCTATCTACATATAAATATATCAAAAATATATTAACAGCTTAAATTACCAACCAGACATAAGTAGCATACATAGATACTATTTACTGCAGTAATCTAAGTATCATAGTGGAAGAAAGGGCTGAGTTTCTAGAGACTAGGGGTAACCTGACGCTGAGCTAATGAGGACGTGACTGCATCCGGCTGCTTTGTCTGAAGATCCGACATGCACATCGAGGACCCACGTGCTGTTGTGGTTAGGGACACCAGATAGTATCATATTATTCATTTTTATATGGCCAGTGACAGGAAATATTAAAGTTTTTACCCCTGCAAGTAGCGTTATAACACCTTTCCCTTTATTGATATAAATTATATTTTTACGTAATTTATTCGTTTTATACGTAATTAGTGTCTCATTACTTTTTTGATGGATTACGTATTTCAATTTAATATTATTATTTTTGTCGTAATTTCAAAGTTAATATTTTTGTACATAAATTTATTAGTAAATATATCTTTTGAAAGCAGTCAAAAGAGAAAATATATTGTAACGGGTAAAGAGAGTAGGTGGATATTAAGTTCTTACAATTTAAACTTTTCAAAGCCGGTCATAACATGACGTCAGAGATTAAGTACAAGGTTAAAGGATTAGAAAAACATTCTGTAATCGCATTACGAAATTTAAATACGGAATGTAGTGTCCCAATATTAACTTACTTATTAACACCTATACAGAATTTGCGAGCAAAAACCGGTATGAAATTTTAACACTTTCAGCCTTGTTCTGCGGTTAAGGCCATTGCTTTATCAGCCAGGTTCAGTATAAGCAAGTAGCTTTAGCTGGCGCTTTGGCCACCAGTCAATGTATGTCTCTACTACTAAATATGCTAGTAGTACGAAAAGACCAGCCTATACTGGTCCGTATCTTAATCAAAAAGATGCTCGCTCATTTTGGACTAGGTTGCCGTCGCAAAATTATATGGACTGAAATGTTCTGTAGACACGAAAAAGATACATTTATTTCGGATACTTTTTAGATCATCTTATAATTTTATGTTTATGGTGAAAGCCAGTCCAAAGAAATTGCAATTTTAATTCAGAAAAAAGTTTACCCCATTCGCATGTTCTTATATCTTCTCAACCTACAAATTAAAAAAAGTAAGTTATATAGTTTCTGTTACATTTCAAAAGTAACTTTTATTTAATGTTATTTACATTTTCAGTGAGTAGTAGACAATTTGGCGATCTCTTAATACCTACTTATTTAAGTTAACAGACTGCTTGCCGACGACGATGCTACCCATTCCGTTATTTAATTTCTTGTTGTATAAAAAAAATATGGTAGCAAACAGTATGTACAAGATAGAAAAAGAAAATATATTCAATAGTCAGCAATGACTAGTCAGTAAGTAATAATTCGGTAGGTATGTCATTACCAGCAGAAGTTTGCCTTGGTAGATTTTAACACTCGATATAATTTAATGTCCATGTATTTCATCTCATTAACATGTAATATTACTGTAATGGAAACTGGTTTATACTATCAAGAATTAAAAAGGTAAAATTAGATCAGCACAACCCGAAAGGTAAACATGTTAATCCTAATAATGTCAGAGTAAGATTTTAGGATAAGGAATGTAAAAAATCTAAAAGCACTGATTCATTTTCATAGAAGACATAATTCTGATATACAGTGTCTAGGAAGGTAGTAGTAATAGGTGCTTGCTAGAATTATATTCGTCTACTCCATCACTATAAATAGACAGTAGCAGATGGTAAACGAGGTAAAGTTGGATGAGTAGGGCGGAAATTGAAGGAAGACCTTAAAATTCTGGAGACAACATCCTTTCCTTTCGGCGAAAGAATTTTCTTTAAAAAGGCACTGCAGCTGTATCCGTTAGTGTTTTAAAAATAAATGACATAACACCAGTCTTTTTGCATCAGGGTTAAAAACTCAAATCTCTACGTTAGCACCTGTAGGTAGTACTAGTAGTAGGTACCTATTGTAGATTCTTGGGTTAAATAATTACGTAACCAAACCCTTTTTTCTATATAAATATATACGTACATTAAACTTACAACAAAAAAGCAAAGCTATACGTAATACGTATTTATTCGGGTCTGAAGATAAATGAGTTCTTTTGAGCCCCGTTAAAAGGGAAATTCAATTAGTTGAACTGAGGACAAAGAATGTCCACTGCTTTGACCGTTTGACCTTTAAAAGAAATCAAATAGAGAAACTTAATCAACTTTGTGACAACATCGCGGGTGGAAAGCCATTTAGTTTCTTACATGACATGAGTCACATTGTTAATTTGGTAGGTTTTGTTTAAAATATGGACATGTTTGATTGTCAAGGGTAGCTTTTAAAACTCTATTTTCTGAAATTCAATATTATTTAATACTTATAACAATTGATACAGTTAAAAACTATATTTTGAATGAAGGGCATTAAAAAGCCTAAAGTTTAAACACCACAGGACATTTTATTACTATTATAAACAAAACGATAAATGCGTAGGTACTTACAAAATCACTTGTTACTTGTTATGAACCAAGATAGAAAATACCTATCGACGATGAAGGTCGAATACCTCCTAACTGACACCCGGGGCCAAAATGAGTTATCTATACCATTGTACTTAGAATTCAATTTTGCACCGACTGGCAAAAACACCGAAGTGATTTTGTAATAAATAACGGCACAAATTCATAATGAGAATACCTCCTAAAATCACAATTTGCGCGTTTTAGCCTGAAATGCTGCGAATACATTCTAACTTACAATATGAATATCTCCTAAGTTACTTTCGAGCAAATTTTTCTGCCAATACTGTGCCAATACCTCCTATCTCTATCATCTGTTAGTGTTAGTTAGGAGTTATTCGTTTCACTTTGTGTCTATGTCAAACTTATTTTGATGAAGTTAAGAGGTATTACTTTATAAAAAAAATAGAAAATAATTACGAAAATCTTTATCAAATAACCAAGAAAGTAGTCAGAAAGTAAGAAAGTGAGTCTGTTAAGTCTAGTCTGTGGTCTAATAACAATAAATGTGTCACATCGGCGATCTGGCTGTCGGAGAACGGTTGCGGATTCGCTTAATCCAGATCGTTCCTTAAACTAATTTTACGTGATTTTTTGTGAAGCTTAGATATAAATAAGTTTCAATATAGTTTCAATATAGAAGTACAGAGCAAGAGACGTATTTTTTGGGTTATCTAATAAAGATTTTCGTTATTATTTCCTATTAAATTTATTAAAAAATACCTCCTAACTATATCAAAACAAGTGTGACATGGACATAAGTGACGTTAAAACTTCCTAACTAACACTTAACTCGTAAACCACTGGTCTGTACGTAAAATCAATGCTAGTAACAATTTCGCAGCCCCATTTAATAACAATTTGCTATAGAACACATTTTCATAAATAAGGTACAAAAAGAATTATAACGTTTTTTTCGCCTCCTGTAAAATTTGATTTTTGTTACTTAGGAGGTATTCGACCTTCATCGTCGCTATGAGTTTTTCAGTAAAGTTACTCCATCTATGTAATGCAACGAACGATGAAGATGATGGTTGGACGTTTCTCCATGTGGCAATACTAGCGTCATCTGCAACTCTTTGTTCAAACTAAATTCCCATAGCAAGCACCGTGCAGCGTGCTCTACCTACATTGAGTCCGAAAGTTTAAAACTTCCTCACTGTTGTGGCAGATGGCGTTTGTATCAAGATTTTGAAATGGCGCCTTATTACCCGACTACAGCGAAGCCAAAAAAGGAAGGGTAATGTTTTTAAATTAAGTGATATACATAAATTTAATACTAGAAATAATAATAAACTTGTTTTGCCTGGTAGTAGACTAACTAAGATCAATAATTCATTTGAAGGTAGTTTGTTGTAAAACCGTATACAGTTCGTATACGGTTTTACAACAAACTGCCTGATAATGTACTAATTTTAACGGAAACTAAGTTTAAACGTTGTATCAAGAGGACTCTTTTACAAAGAGCGTATTATAGCATTAACGATTTTATGAATGACAATAGGGCATGGTGTGTAAATGCTCTAGCTCCACACGATCGTAATATATAAGTTGTTCTATTGTAAACACATGATTGTAAACAATATTTTTAAAAAGAGCAACCTCTAGGATTTCTTGCTGGCTTCTTCTCTGGGGAATTTGCCTTCCGAAGTCAGCGTAGCTTTCCTCCTTAAATTTTTTTCTCTCTTTTTTTTTTGGTTCTTTTAATCAATAATTATGTTTTTTTTTATAATTTTTACTTTGTGACGAATACAAGTGTAAATTTAATGTTACCTACGAATAAATTATTTTTGAAGTTTGAAGTTAAATACATAAGTTATTATTACTTTTCTTACATCTTACGTCTTTTCCACGACAATTTTAATGGCTTGAAAGTTATATGTCGTAGCCTTTTGTTAAATGTAAAGGTTTAACAATCTGTTAAGTTTTCATAATTTTTTATATCAGTTTCGGTATCAAGACTTGATACCGAATCTACAGATTTGTTATAAATAGGTACCTAACACAGAAATTTAATGTCATGCCACTATTTGATGGAATGCGGTTTGTTATTTGAGTGGCTTTATTAAAGTAAATAGGTATAGATAGAGGGAAATTGCATATCCAAACTGCTGTTACTCAAAACCAGTTAAAAACGTTTTTTCAAACAAGTCCAAAAACTGCCCGCAGGTATTTAAGCTAACTTTATAACTCGTCACTCCAAACAAAAAAAGAATACTAAGTTTATTCCCCAATTTATCGACCGAAAAGGAACGTTCGAAAATCGCTGCCGTTATCCATAAAGCAATTCCTACGCTGCGCTTAGAGATGAGAAAAATAACAGCAATTTTTCGCGTCATTGGCATTCGTTCGGAGTCTAGGCGGCCGACTACTCTACGTTCTTGCCCATTTATCACGGCGAAAAACGCGAAAAAAATCACGGGTTTACTGACCCGTTTCTTTTCCATTTACAGAGTGTTCTCGCTTATCTCACCCGTGTAATACCCCTTAACCTCATTCAGGGCAGACAGCGCGACGTCTATTAGTTTACCAGATATGAAGCCACTGCTGTCATTCCTACGTCGCAGATGTTTACTTATCCCACACATACGTACAACTTCGCAGGATGGACAAAAACTCAAGGTTCTAGTAGGTAAAGGTACACATAACACTCGAGCTCCCTTTTATTATACACATCAAAATAAAACAAATATAGGTAGCTCAAAGAAAATCTATTAGCTGAGTGCAGCGAAGATTAAAACACTTTCTTTTAAAAACTTTTTGCCGAAGGTAAACTTGCTATTTGTGGGGTGAAAAATTCTTAGATGGATTTTGAGTCGTTCCTCTGTAGATTTCCAAGATGTCCCCGGGGTAAGACGGGTCTTAATGCGGAAACAAAAGAAAGAAACATTTCGAAGGAAGCTCGCGGTTCCGGTGATAATCCAATTTTGTTGAGGGCAAACACTACTGCTTGTAAATATCAACTGAATTTAATTTTAAAACGAAATTTTGTTAATGTTTTGCGGTAATTATCTTTAATTAGGCTTCTTTTCCTTCAGATCGATACTACTAATAATAGTAGAATAAGTAATAAGCAGAAATATTTTAGTACCGACCGAGTTTATGTCATAATAGATACGAGTAAGTACCAGTAAATGATATTTATTTATCTTTAGGGGAAAATATGTTTGAGAGTTAGTAAATTTACTGGCTATCTTATGTTGTCATATTGCATTATTAAAATGATGCAAGCATAAATAAAATATGTATGTATCAAGAATCAGGTCGCGTCGAAATGAAAATCCAATTTATAATCTGCGTGAACCCCTATCACGGAGCACATGTGGTAGCACCACCGCATGTAATACTGAATAAATATGTATTAAAAATTACGAGCAGCACACGCTATATGAGAATTTTGATGTATCTGGAACAAACGCAAAAACAACTTTTTGGTACCAAAACTAACTTCATTGTATATAATTTGTACGTCTTTCGTAGCCTGCGTGCCTAAAGTGTTTACCAAAGCACATTTTTATAAGAAATTTTGGAAAACACGTTCTAGAAAAATAAAAAGGCACACAGAACTGGCAGTGACCCTTTCAAAATTCACAAACAGAGTGGTAGGCTGCTAGTGTCACTTCGCATTTGCCGTAATGTCCTGAATCTTAAGAAGAAGAAAGGATATCGTTTCGGATAAGCACCTCAGCGAATCCCTTCGTGCGTGCACTTTCGCTCCGCGGAGATATTTCGCGTTTCAGACGAGCGTAAAGAAAATATTTCATTTGCCCCGCGAGCCAGTAAAGCTTTCTTTGATCCTTTTTATGAGTGTGGTGTATTTCCGTGTGAGCAATGAGCCTGCATGAATGTGACACTCGCTCACTTATCGTATTAATATCACTAGGAAAGCCCTTTCATTGAGCTGGCTGGACGGGCCGTCAGTCCAGTCAATAATTTGCAAAGTGTCACTGACAGAATTGACCGGTATGTTTTTATTTTATTTTGCAAGCGACGACGACGCTATGTCAGCGTTATTTATATTTTTGTAATCTCGGTATTTGTATCACACATGCGGGAATTCAAATTCAGGTTTTGAACAGAATTTCTATTCTTATTTTTTTAGATACCTACCTAGTTAAAACACAGGTGGTAACATAAAACAATAAAAACAATCTCGCAATCTCAATTTTATAATACCTAATACTTAGTCATCATTGAACAACATCCAGACATGAAACTGATATAAAATGTTCAAAAGTTCCTAAGTATTAGGGTTCAAAATATATATTTGGAGACATGTAATTTTCCACATGGGTTCTCTCTAAACCAATACTGGAGGATAAAGCTACTCGTACTTACGTGGGATAAAGTAACTGAACTAAAAGCATCAACTTAAATTCTGCCTCGCCAGGTTTTAGCTCCCCGAATCTTTTTTTTTTCATAGTAAAAATGTTACGCTGAATTGTAGTAAAGTTAAATTGATATTTTTATTTTGAGAATAAATAAGGTTTCGTGGCGGTTTTATTTGAAAATAAAATGTTGCGAAAAAATATGAGTAACTGAATCTTTAGCTACTTATTTAAAACATAGCATACAGGGTACAGTTAGGGCATAAACACACCTAGAAAACAAGCTTTATATTAAATGCATTAAATTAAATCAGACTCAGAGAAATGTAGTAAAACACTCCATAAATAATTTGCTGCTAGTAGGTAGTAGGTAAGTGTGGCACTTAACCACTGTACGCTAGTATTGAATAAACAAACGTATCAACCTTCCCAATGAAATAGCGTGGTTCATTTTGTACTGTTATTAAAAGAGAATTTACTGTATTACTGGACAAGTACGATGCCCGTGAGAACGATACGGCCGAAGTCTCAATAACTAGCTGGGTGTAATGGGGGCCTTACCTTATTATCGTAAACTGTAGGTACCTCTATTACATTACAGTTCATATCTACTTAAAAGTTTCGGCGAGGATATTTTTATAGCTATTACACAGATGAAGCTAGAAATCATTTTTTTGACTTTACTTTTATGAAGATTAGGTATATTGTCGTTTAGATAGATTGTCTACGCAATGAGGGTACGATATGTGCCAACAGAAGTTGAATTGTACTTATACTATCCCACCACTCGCGGCACTCGCGTAGAATAGATAAGTCCATTTTTAACAATCATACTTAGCAAAGCAGTGCGTGCTGTGCAAAGGTGTCTCCTCTTTTCCCACGATTCTTGATCCTGAGCCGCCTCAACAAACGGTAGATAATGTAATCAATATTCCTTTTCATTAGAGCTTACTGAAAGAGCAAACTACTCGTTATGTACTAGAGATACTTGATCTCCTTCGAGTAATGGTCTAGGGTTGATAATAAATTAGAGAGTTATTCTCTGTCATTAACGACCGCGGCTCTATCTTTTTATCTAATACTAGGGGGCGCCCGCGGCATCGTACGCATTTATTTTCTTGAAAAAAAAAAACATATTTAAACAAAATCTTATAATAGTATAAGTAATGTAATAAATAGCTTGTGTAGGTACTATTAATTATAAAGTAGCAATATTTGAAAGAGTTTTTACGTCAAGGAGTTGTTACTATTTCATTCATAAATATATCCAAACATCCTCACATCCATCTGTACAAACCTCAACGTTTACAATATTAGCAGGAAAAGTAGTAACCTAGGCGTAACGCGTCTGTTGTTTATTATTAGCCGAAGAATTAGGCGTTACGACCACCGCCTCTCACACCACCAGAATCAAATGGAGCCATTTTATTACCCAGTCCCAATCCTTCTTTATTGTGCAATTAATTTCACACGGCGATGCTTGCGTGACCTTTGATCACTGAACTCCCTTGTGAATTATGTTCCTCGAAACTTTGTTGTTTTTTTTTTTAATACAGATTGTATTGTAACCCCACGTTTTAAACTGCCTACTACTTCAAGATTTTTATATGCTGTAAATATGCTGTACCTTTTGTATAACTTCTCTTTTTTTCTGTATCTATGTACTATCATCTTACAATAAACTGTTAAATAAATAAATAAATAATTATTTTTCTTGTTTTAGAAAGGAATTTCATATTGAAAAAATAATTAAAAAAATAAACGCTTTATGTAATTATAATGTTCTTACGAAATGAATAATGTGTTGATTGACTGAATTTAAACCTGTAGCAACTTATGCATGTACCTTCTGCAACGAACAAAAATATAATTATGTAGACAACAAAAAATAAACAAGGAAGCCGTTAACTAAGGGAAGCTAATTTTCTTTTTTAAATTAGAGTATTACGACGAGACCTTGCGGTGCATTGTTTTGGGTGTAAAAGTGGCTCATTCGGGATGGGTAAATAATATGACCCTCGTTTTGTCGCCGACTGTATTAAATGGCCATGATTTGTTTCGTTGACCCTTTCTAAAATGTCAACATTTTTTTTTGTCTCTCATTTCCTACTGCATAATTTACTTGGCTACAATATCCTTTACAAATTCTTTTATTTCCTCCATTATCCTCTGGTTTGTTTCAACTCGAATGGCTTTGACGGATTTTTGAGAATTCATTTTCAGAAGTATTTTTTAGGCTGTTCGTTCACCGACGGACCGTGGACGGACTTTGCCAGTATTTTATTTCCAATCTTTGCTTTAAGAAAAATTGCCTGTTTAACTATTTAAAAGTACTAGTGCAGTTTATTAACATAACTAACTTTCATTATTTTAATATAAAATGATTCGGTAATTGAGTATTATTTCAGTGGGTAATTATAACACTAATTTAATCATTTCCTATTACCATTACACACCTAATTATTTAGAATAATTAAGTAGATAACGAATTGATGTAATCAAATCTGTTCGAACGATATTAAAATTAAATGTTGAATGCGAATTTATTTTAATGAAAAGTAGAGATACGTGTTTGAATATGTTTGTAGCTAATTTGCTTTATAGTAGCGTTACGAGGTTTGATGTTTTAGTTGTTCAGACGTGTTAGTAGCAAAAGGATAACTTTTATCCCTAAGGTAGAGAAATGAAATAACTTCTGAAACTTGTGTAATAAATATTATACGAGTCGTCGAGAGTAGATGAAATTAAACTTCCACTCAACAATTTTTCCCAAATGTTTTCCGAAGTATTCCAATAAGCTGATCAAAAAAGTTGGGCCTTTTTTTCGCTGATGCTAGTTAGGACCTTTTCTACCGTTGTCTTCATTTTTAATTAATTGAAACAGCCAGGAAAGTTTTAAAATTGTTTAACTTCTATTAGCTGTTTCGATTTGTTATCATACGAAAATTGGCAAAAAAAACTGATAGGATACAATCGAAAATTTATAATACTTATTTTTAAAATTGAAAGTCGCCGTAATTAATCTAGCCACAATTTATCTACCTTCAGGATAAAAGTTATCCTTTTGCTCTAACCAAATCGAGGAAGAATTTTAAATAGAATCAAAACTTGCCCATTTACCTACATTACCAAATGGTCTATAAATGTCAAGAAGAATCACCAAAACTTGCCAGAAGTTACTCAAAGTTAATTAATGGAAACGTATAAGGTAACTTTACCTAATCTTTTCAAAATCTCATTAGTGTCTGCTTTACCTTTTTTTCGTCTTGGCAAGCAGAAGGATCCCGGAAGCAAACGCTTAGTTAAAACACTAAAAACTTTTTAGTATGCTCCCAAGAAAATCTCAAGTTGTTAGTTAAATTCAAATTGGGAAAGTTTTAAAATTTATGTGCACAATTTTAAGGCACCTATTATGTCTCTGCTACACGTTAGAGGAAGTTTTTTAGCTGCGGGCGAGCGCTGAGCAGTTAATGTGAATGAGATAAGCATGATACATACCTAATGCTCAACTACATACGCCCACTCTCTCGTTTTCTGCGAACACTTTGTGTAGATTATAACGTCCCAATATCAACTTAGTTATATCAAGTGAGTTTGCACTTTTGATGGAAATAACGTTGGAAAAGTGTAATGTTTGTAAAATCTCATCTCATTTAAAAGTTTATGAAAATTTATTTTAGTTCCTTTTTGTTTCTGTAAAAAAGGCAAAACATCTTGAGCATGTTTGTACATCAAGATGAAAAGATAGAGCAAATTTTCCTTAATAATTCTACAGCCTTTTCACAAAAAAATGTTGACTTTTCTTAGTCCACAAGTATACTTAAGAAAGGTTACTTTTCCATCTAGCTTCAAGTGTACTTCTTTTCTCAAACATCTTCAGTAATTTGATATTGTAAGTTGAAGGAAACGATCGACTTTTCCCTACTTATAGATTTTTTGGGCCGGAACTAAGAAACTGAATTACATAACTTTTGCAAACTCGTCGGCGCAAGCACCTTTACAAACTTTTACCTTGAGTTACATCGGATACAAAACATACTTTTCTTGTTTTTTCCTCAAATTGAAAGAGTTAAAAAAGATTTACCAAAAGTTGCTAACTTTCAGAATCTTTTCAGACTTTGAAAAAATACATAAATAGTCATGTAATAAATATCACCGGATCTACCTCTATTCATCCATCGGCACAAACATTACATTTATAAATATTAGTAGGATATTTTATAAGACGTTCTTGATAAGAATACAATCCAACAAGTCTTAAGATCAAATAAGATAAATTACCATAAATAAACCCTTTTTCGAAATAATGATTAATGTTTTGTTCTTAAACAAGTCTCATTAAAATATAAGTAAATTTTACCGAGCTTCAGTTTTAATTTATAATAGGCTATCAAGGGACTTACCTGGTCCAGTTAATTAATCCCTAATCTGGCTGCTTGTTGAAAAATATACTTTTTTATCAGCTACTTTTCCTTTGTAAATAAAAGACTTTGTTTTACAATGAAAACCCTCTAAATTTAATTATTAATTTGCTTCCGCCGACATTATTAAGTAGATATATTATTTAGCTCTTCCTTAAGGTTTCTTAGAAATTTTACATTTCCAGCCTTAATTCCCACTTTAAGTAGGTACCTTCTTAGGTAGCTTAAAGACACATACTAAAATAAGAACATTATAATATTAGTAGCTTATGCATTATAAATTAGGTTAGATTGCAATTAAGGACTGTGAATTTAGATAAATCAGGATTTCTCGTTCAGATCACGTTCGGGAAATAAACAAACAAAGTAACCGCACAGCTACATAATATTAAACCTATAGGTACATTGTAGCTAGACGTTATTTTTAAAGTATCACAGATAAAATCCTCCTAATTTTCGTGTGGATTCGCCATTGTTGACCTGATCCTCTTTACACTGCGCTTATTCACTAACGATGTGACAAAAGAGGGTAAAAGGGCCTATTAAACAACGTTTTAATATAAAACTTGGGACAAGTGAATATAAAATTCCGTTTTGCGGTAAAAGCGTTGTAGTATTAGGTGTGAGAGATATTTTAAAATGAAGAGTGTTCGCAACAGCGGGAGATAATGCCTCGGTTAATGGAGTGTCGCCACTGCAGCTATGTCGCGCGCTAAGCGACTTTCACCATTACCGGATTTGTTAAGGTGGAAATAAAGGATTTTTTTATCCATATTGAACTCTCATAACACTTATGTTCAGTTGACGCAGTGCTGAGCTGAGTGACTCTTTTATCCGTTGTGGTTAGAAAACTTAAAGAAGTTACGTTTTCTCATGATAATCAATTCCATGAAACATGTTTTATTTTTGGTGTTTGATTGCTTCTTCAGAGCAAGCTTAGCTGTTTTCTATAGTGTCAGAAAGAGAACATCAAATCCTAAACCTAAAGAAATGAAAAATATCATTTTAAAAGAGTCAGTAAAAAACTAGAGCTCTCATCATGTTAATTACGGCAGCAATGCTGTAAATTAGATAACACTGATTTGTGCAGCACGACTCTTTCAAGTTAGTTCGCGTTGGTTGCTCCCAACAAATTAAGAATTAAATCGCGAGACGGAAATTGGGTCGGGAGAGGAACAAACCGAGGGGTGGTTGGTTTGGAATCGTAAATTATGGCGGCGTCGCTCCGTGTGCGGCCGTCTGCGGTAACGTCTTCTTATGGCCCTTAAAAACACAATTTTAGCATACGCTACATTAGACGCCTAGGAAGCCGTGTTGGGATTTTGTGTGTGAGGTTCTGCCTACCTTGGAACAAAGTGAAATTTAATAGTACCTACCTGACTCTATATAAATTTTACAGTCATACTCATGTTACAAAATATAGATGTAGGAACGAGTTGGTACTTACTTAGTTATTCATAAATAATCCGTAATATTCTTAAGTAATATTCAAAAGTTCTTGCATAAAATAATTATTTCGAAAGTCCTAAGAGTAAATTTATTGAGCTTATCAAAATCGTATATTTTGCAAAAATTGAGTTTTTATAAAATGTACGTATCGCATATAAGATACTTGTAACAATTCAATATAATTAAATGTTCATTAAAAGTTAATGTCAAAAGTTGTAAGAACTATTATTATTATAGATTATAATTGCAGTCTAAGCAGCTGTTAAATTAATAGCTCTCGGGCTTTGACTTCCGATATAATCAATTGCTATTTCCTATTTTCTTAAAGGAAACTATGAACAATATTGCTTTACCGTTGCTTTAATCATTGTTCGAGAAGCTATAATGAAAACGCTTAGAAAATAAGCTTTATACAAAGCAGTAATTTTCTTCAAAGAATGGGTTTTGTTCGATAGCTAACAGAACCCTAAAAAGGAACTAGAAAGCTTTAATGGTTCGTGCCGCTTGTCGCGTAAATCTACGCAGATACATGACTGTGAAAATCCTTACGTTATTTTTTGGAAGCGACGACATGTAAGTAGGTACTTAAAGGAAATTAAATTGAAAAACTGTACTAAATCTATGAAAAACGTAATAATGTCCTATTTAACTATGTAATTACCTACTTACAGAAAAGTACAATAAAAATAGTTATTTAGTTTATATATTACACAGTGCATTCTGTGCAAAGTACCTACTGACTTCTACCAAGGTGTTGGTTGTAGAAAAACTGAGATAACTGAGAACTGAGAACTAATCTCTTATAGATTAGGTCAAACTTTCTTCATACCTGCCATACGATGTATGAAACAGTAGATACAGTAATGTGATTACACGAGCTGGAGTCGAAATAAGGTTATGATCATATTTAGGGCTTCAGTAGATTTCGAGTAAGTCTTTGAGCACGCGTTTCTCCACAAGAGACCTTTGGGCCGACGGGTTGGAACAAAGGAAATAAGAAGGCTTAGTGTACTCCTACCTTTCCTCATATACAAGAAGATTGTAAGTAAATACTACCTAACAATATCAAAGGTTAATAGACCCACAACTACATTAAAAACAGACGAATGCTCGGTTCCCGATATCGCAAAATAAAGCATAGAAAGTTGATTTTAAGTTGATTGTAAGGTGTTGAAGATGGCTCTCCGTAGAGAACTGCGGCTGGCCAGTCTTCTATTCGGTGTTATAAAGTGGGGCCAGCCCGAGTATCTTTATGAAAAGTTGCAATGGCGCCGACATGAGGTACGTGGCGATACCAGAGCAGTGAGTTCTGCTCTAACCAATTCAGTTCAATTCAATTCAATAGAGATTTATTCATAGGTAACCCAAAATTACACTTGAATGCGTCAGAAATATATAACAAAATAAAAATAAAAACAAAATTATAACAAGTTAACAAAAGTAAAAGCAAATTAACTGACTGAAGCTACGCTGACTTCGGAAGGCAGATTCCCCAGAGAAGAAGCCAGCAAGAAACTCTTGAGGTTGCTCTTTTTAAAAATATTGTTTACAATCATGTGTTTACAAAAGAACAACTTAAATATTATGATCGTGTGGAGCTAGAGCATTTACACACCATGCCCTATTGTCTGTAACCATACCGCGGTTTCGCACGGCTGCGTTTAGAGGTAGCTTTAAATATGCGGCCACCAAATGTTGGAATAACCTACCACCTCCTATTCGTCAGGCTGCTAGTGTAAACAGTTTCAAAGTTAAACTCAAACTAGTATTACTAGACTATTAGAGAAACCAACTAAATTAATAATAAGTAATGAGTAATTGATAATAAGTAATTGATTAAGTAGGTCTAACTCTATTATTATTATTTTTCTTTTTATACCATATTTATATTTCGTACCCTTGGTAAAATAACGCCGCATCTGCAAAAAGTTAACTTTACAGGAGAGAGGTTTAAAGATTGCGTGAGTGTAATTTGAGTATAACTTTTTGGTATTGAAAGGAATTTTCACAAAATTTTGCATGCGTATTTAAGTGAATGAAACTAATAGAATACATTATATTGCTTCTTATTTAATGCATAAGTTTTAAAAATCGTATGTCGGATGTGCACATACGGCACTCTTTTACCAAGACCTAGCTAACGTATGTGACTATGCGTCGTTATTTGACGAAAGACTACGAGTCGTATGTGCACATATATCTTTGTTATACGAAGCACCCCATGATACATACGTCGTTTTTTACAAAAAACGTCATCAGTATATGGTCATATTTGAATTATCCAGGGAAATTTCTTAGTCAACTTACACATTTCATTAAAGAAAACACGTCTGAGTTTAAATTATTCTGTATTTACATACAAAAACCAGCCAAGTGAGAGTCAGACCCCCTTAAATTTAAGGGGGTCTGACTCCGTGTTCCGGCCAGGATAAAAGATGACAAATAATGACGGCGCGGCGTAGTTGAAGAAATTATATTTGGGGTGATATAACTCTAGGCTACTGGAAGTACTGGAAGTTCTGAACTGGACAACAGTAAACACTTGGAGCTACGCTTATACATATACTAAGATGCTGGCCGCGCGATGATATGTGCGGACGTGAGAGGCTATGTGATTGCTGATGCAACGGAACCGTATCGATGCAGGAATATTTTCACGCTCGCTGACTTGTCTTATCTATGACGTACTGGAGGTCTGCACAGTACCTACTCCCCCCTTTGGAAAAGAAAAAGAAAACTGGACTTCTAAATGCCGCTAAAACTTCGCTCGTTGCTCCTTTCTTCGCCGAATAGCTGCTCCCTTGACTTTTCCGGAATAATCGAAGGAAACTATAGCGTTTGACAATTAATCAATATTTCTTTACAATTAATAACTGCAGAGTATTGCGTTGCGGACATCATCGTGATGGTTGCGCAGTCTTTTTATAAATCAATCTTCAAATTCTTCATATTCGTAATACTTCCACGCTGGAGCGCTTCTCTTACAGTCATGGGCTGCATACACTGGCGGTTGCCAAATCTGTTCATGGGCCCCAAGCGTTCTTAACGTGTTTCATTGTTTCACGTACTTGTAATGCAGAGTCAGGTACAAAATACCGCAAATAGGGCAGAGCGAGGAACTTCAGACTTCTCGCTGCGAAAATCAAAAATTGGTGTGTATCGAACGATGAGCCTTTTTCTCTATCATTCTCTCCAAAATGGTGCGTCTCGTGGCCGTATCGATGCGTTGTCTGTCCAAGTGATGGTCTTACTTTCAATAATTATAGTAAAATTTCAATGTAGTGTGATTCATTGTAAACTTGACCCCGTTTCGTCGTTTGTCCATTTGTGCTGCTCGTGCGTAATTCTCGCTCACTGAGGAATCCGCTTGTGTCAGCGGCAAGTGCAGCGAACTCAATTGCAATAAATCATCTTGATATTTTTCAAAAAATTTCTTCGTATCGCCGGTAATAGTAAAAATAAATTTGAATTCATTGCAAAAGTGCCTAGTGGCTGCTGCGCCGGGTCCAGAGATTGGTGTTGTGCTTGGCCGTACTATGTAGATATTGAATTCGTCACTTCTTCATCCAGAATCGGTGAGATCAGCTGGTGAGAAGCCGGAACTGGAGTGACTCGATGAGGAGCTTGTAGTGTCTTGAGATCCATCTTCAAAGTAGCCAAGGTGCGTGTTCGGCGGCGGTCACCACTGTTCCGGCCAGGATAAAATAGTTGACAAAAAGACGGCGCAGCGTTGTTGCAAGAACTTATATTTGAAGTTACATGGTGATATAACTCTAGGCTACTGGACGTACTGGAAGTTCTGGACTGGACAACAGTAATGACTTAGAGCTACGCTTATATACTAAGATGCTGGCTGCACAATGATATGTGCGGACGTCATAGGCTACGTGATGCAGGAATATTTTCCCGCTCGCTGACTTGTCTTGTCTATCACGTACTCGAGGTCCGTACACTCCGCAACTGCTTTCGGAACTGAAAAGAACAAATAATTAAAATAACCTTCGTTACGTGCACAATATTTTCATACCTAACTCAAAATTCGCAGTGTGTAAATAAGTTGGAAAAGTTATAAAATTAGGTTCAAAATGCATTAGAAAAATTACTAAAGTATGCTATAGAATAAATAAATAAATAACTGTTACATTTGTGCAATAAATGTGTCTTTTATATACATTTAAAAATTTGAAAAACGACGTATCATAAACCATGACCTAATATAACGACGCAAGTGCACATGCGGTCCCTAAAGTTACGTCAAATAACGCAACATCTTTACAAGCGGCTAGGAAGAGTTCGTACAATAAAGACGCAAGTAAACATAAGACCACTTATTAAAAAACATGAGAAATACGTAAATTTCAGAGCATAACATACACTTAAATAGGTTTTAAAAACATTTTCATTAATATACCTAAAAAAGATAAAAAGTATCGCATGTGATCATGCGACGTGTTATTTTATGCCAGTCATTACCACCAAAACAGCCGTAAGTGCACATACAACTATTTTACAAAAACTTATTTAAATAATAATTAGAATTACTTACCATTCAAAATCCGTTTCCCATGTCCATTTTTGGGAATTTTGATCTGATGTGCGACACATACTCACTGTCCGGTAACAACGACGCAAGTAACAATACGGCGGCGCGTGCGCCGCCTCGCGCCCCCGTCGGCGACGTAAAACAACGATACATGTGCAGATATAACATTATTTTACGACCATTAATAACTTACGTCGTTTTTCGCACAAAATATTTCCAGAATTAAAAAAGTTAAGAGAAAAATTGTTTTCGTATTACATAAAACATAGTTTTTAAAGGTTATTTAAGTAATAAAAACACTTTTGACCTATGATCACATACGGCGTTATTTTACCAAGGGTACGATTTATATATTGCAAACTAACGCAATTTAATAAAATATTATAACATATTATGTGAATTATTATTATGTACTAGCTGTCCCGGCGAACTTCGTCCCGCCTTAGAATGAACTTTATTATGTAGGAATAAAGTTCAAATTGACTTTACATTTTAGTAAGAAAACATTTGTATGGGAAAAAGAAAAGGTCTGTTTTAGGGCTTTCCCGGCAATTATTCGAATTTTTCTCACCGTAAGAACCTTCTCCTGATAATAACGAACATTTAAAAAAAAGAATTAGCGAAATCGGTCCAGCCGTTCAGGTGTGATGCCGTGACAACGGAAAACGGGTTTCATTTTTATATATATAGATTATTCTATGTTTAATTATTTAATAATATGTAAGCTGTTGTGCCATTTTGTGGATGACAGTTGACGTTCAAGGGAAGTGGGAGCTCGTCTGAAAATCAGCGCTGTGGCAATGCTGCAGCAGAAGCTGAGATGTAGCCACCCTTGCATCGCGCTACAACACACACCCTACCTCTTTCTTCTGTTTATTTTAGTCTTTGTTTCTGTTATTTTAGGTATATATATTTTTTTGTTTTTTCTCTTTTTTTGTGTGGTACCTACTGTGTGTAAATAAATCTGCGTGTTATTTTAAAAATGTAATTAATTGTGAACTGTTAAGTTTGTGTTGTGTGTTGTACTGTGTTTGTAAGAAATAAATGTCTATGTCTATTTATTCTGAATTTTGAAGAAAATGAGGGAATTATTACCAATAGGTGCTGGTTTAATTAAGAGTTAATTCATTATGAATATTGAAATAAGGATCAATGGAGGCAGAGATTTAGATAATAATCAACTCTATATAATAATAACATGTCCATCTTTCGAGCAAGGTCATTTATAAGGTTATTTATCTGAACAGTCCTTCAAATAAAATTTGCAAGCAAGCCGAATCAATAAATCTCCACGTAGCAGGTACTTTTTTTATTCCGGTCGCTATTGTACTACTTGGCAAATTACAGAAAGTTCCATTGAAATGACAGAAACATTAACTATTCATAAATGTTTCTTGTACATGTTCCAATTAAATATATTCTAGATAAGAAAATATTTACTGAAAGTCAAGATTTTATCCAATGCTCTACAAACAGTCTTTGAAGTCTTTGGTTACTTACAGAACGCTTGATCGAAGTGAGAATAAATACCTACTTAGGTGTTTTTCAAAAGCAAATAAATCGGCCGATTGAACAGTTTGCCAATTGCCAGTGCCTCTTTATCTTCATTTGATTTTATTTGACGGAACTTTTATTATATGAGTGATGTTCTTATTTTAATAGAATGTAATGATAATTTATTTAACACTCTTGTCTGTTTAACTTTATTTTTACCAAATTAGTTTTGAGCTAAGTTTTTATTTATAACTATGGGTATACAGCTACTGAATACATTTTTTGTTTGTCTTATTTATTGTTTTTGGCTAAAGACTACCTACACATAAGTATAAAAGGTATACAGAAAAACGTTTTATGAAATATCCTTGTCTGAAAACACGAAGGTAACAAAACAAAACAAAGCCAATAAAAGCAATCAACATTTTTGTGACATTGGAGGAAATTTCTTTAAGTAACCCATTTCCTGTGTAAACGTAGAGTCGTACTTACTTGTAGCCAGTTTGATCTGGATGTGTGCGGTTTGGGTGAGCGTGATGATCATATTCCGACGCTAGTTTCAAAGCGATGCCTGCTGGGACAGATAACGTTGTAAATGTCAATCTCAGAGTCGGTCTGCTCCATTTTGAGGGGATCAAAGTTGCGGACGGGGATTATAAGGGTCTAAGATAAGCTTATTTTCTAAAGCCTAAATTTGTATCTGCCTAATTCCTTTGTTGAGACGATTCCGTCGTCGACAACCAAGACTTTTTACGATTGTAGCAACAGTCCCGACTCTTTTCACTAATTAGTTTCAACAAATGGAAAACTTTTCTTTCAAACGAACTGAGTTGCTAAAAATATTGTGAGCTACTCGCGGCCTTATTATGAAAAGAATCTCGGCGTTGAAAAAGTAATAATGTTTATGAAAATGTGAATTAATTGCGTCATAGCATAATTACAGCTGACGAGGGTCTGAAAAAGACAAAAGCATTATGCTCTTACCAAAACCTTTTTATGAGTAGGTTAACGCTAAGAGCGGTTGATACATTTTTGACGTGCTTATATAAAGGTGTTCTCACCGGCACCTACTTACAAGTATTCATTGTGTTTTCATTTATTAACTTTACTGTTTACAAAATTAAAGCTTGAATTAAAAAGTATTCTGTTTAAAAAACAGCATTAAGTAAATAAATCTAAGCTTTACAGAAAAAAAAAAGTTTTAGATACTAACACTTAATCTTTGATATTGCAATTGATAAAAAAGTTAAAAGGCCTTACTTTAAAACTTGCAGGCAAAATGCTGCTCCAAGAACATTTCGCGGTGAAGAAAAGTGAGTCAAAGGAATAAAATAACGATGAAAAACGTTTATAAACAACGAAAGGAAGCCGTCCAGAAGTTTAAATAGAAAAGTTTTAGTTTCCAACAAGACTGTCGGAGTGCACTGTTAAACTGTTAAAGTATTTTTTTTACTTCGAATTAACTGTTTTCTCCAGTTACCCCGAACTGTAGAAGGGACAAAATAATTATTACGCGGAGTATAAACGATTTACTTCGCTCGATTGTACATCTTGATTGAATTTAAATAAAAGACGGAGGGCGTTAACTTCCCTTGTAAAAATTCTTGTTACTTTGGAACTTAACATAGATCGTTAGGAGTTTTCAATCCGCTATTTAAATGCTCTCTCTTCTTTTATTACGTGGAACAAAAATTTACTCTTCCCGCCGCTTCGTCGTCCCTTCGCTTCTTAATTGTCTCATAAAACAAAGGGAATGAACCGTTTTGCGTCCCCTATACTCCCATTTCGCAACTGAGTTTCACAGCGGTCGTGAATATGGAATGTGTGAGCATGCTGCTCGTTTATGACAGCCATTGGTCAAAATTTTATTTGACTTTACCCTTTGAGATGCCTTTCATTGCTTGCATATCGTAGAAATGTTATAGTTTGTGTTAAATTGAGTATCTTTAACCCCGTATATTATTATATTATTTTACTTTGCTATAACGTATGGCTGATAGGGAAGTTCTATTTCTGATAATATGATTCAAAAACTTACTTTTATGCTCAGCTACCTAGCTTATACTCTGCTACGAAGCAAGAAAAGACTTGCTTAGCAGGTACATAGTCCGTTTGAGAGTTTCTGATGTCAAGGCTCTTTTGGAAGCTTTCCTTTCATTGCGTCAGCTTAATCCATGACATAAATTATTTCACCCCAGATTTGAACCGGCTTCCTTTGTAGCTGACAGAATATGGAATTTGTAAATTGGAAACTCTACAGGCTCCACAGGTATATTTTGTGACAGATGATTTATAAATGAGAACCGTGAGTGACGATAATGCGAAATTTAATGAAAATCCAAATATTTAATGTTGTTTATGATTTTATTTTTCGTTATCAGCAGTTAGTGGAAAATGTCTATAAAAAATTTCCTTGAAAACCGGTGGTGTAACTTCATTTACCTGCATTATCATGATAAATTAGGTGCCTTCTTTAAAAAACTACTCAAGTAGCCAAATGAAGATTTATAAAAAAAAAACTCGTGAAGTGTGGTGTAAAAAAATCCTTTATTTGTACATTATTATAAACAGTTAATTTAATGCTTCTGTTAGCAGCTAATTGCAAAACAACTGTAACAAGTGGAGTTTCTGACCACTATGTGCCAAAATATTTCAGTTTATAATAACATGGCCATCGCTATGAAAATATCACAATGTGTAAGCAAATTATCATTTAGAAATACCACAATTTATTTACTATATATTATGATCTCATACCAACAAAATTTGATATACTTAAGTAGTAACTTGTCGCGAAAACCATTGCGGTTAGATCTTTAAAAATAATTTCGCTTAATGTTTTTAACGAATCAATTACTGAAACTCATAATATGATACCTTCCAGTTACAAGAAATATGAAAATATTTTGACTTCTAATCTAGGTAGTGTATTTCGTGAAACCTCAGTGTTTGTTTTCCCGAAGTAAGGGAATTACTTTACAGGAATTTTAGGAGCTCGTTATACTTTTTTTTGTAGACAGAATGAACCATACGAGATACGAGTATTTTAAAAGTAAAAATATGTCAGCAAACATATTTTTTTGATAGTGATCTCAACCAAAGAGGTACAAGTGTATTTCATTTCCCAACCATCCATTGGATATAGGTAGCTTGGAGATAGCCTAAAAATGTGAAACTTTTGTTTTATAAAACCAAACCTTTCCTTTAAAAAAAAATTAAAATTTATTCATTTAAAATTCAAATGAAACGTGACCTCGGAAATGAAACACCTGAAATACACATTCATAATTAAGTTTTTCCTATTCTAAAAGTTTACAAACTTCCGGCATAAAAACAAGTTTGTTGGAAGATAAACGAATAAATCAGTAAGTCAATAGCTGAATTAAATATGAAGTCGAATATTTGTGGCTTGACGGTAAATTCGTTTCCTCTAACGAACGAGGGACGCCGCAGACATGCCGAAATTAAATTTGTCGATGAAATTTTAACGTTGATTTTTCCTGTTAAGTGTAGGAAGCCTCCAAGTTATTGCATCCTTATTGAATAAGCTGTAGGTAAGGCATGAAACATGTCGTCTAACTTCTTTATACGTCGATCGTTGAGGAAGCGGAAAATGCGTTTTATTACTAGGCGTTTATATAAATCAACACCTAGGTAAAGTTGTTCGTTTGTAAAACGTATGTAATTGACTGAAAATCCAAAAATGTTCGATAGGTATGCTTCGGGTTAGTGGGTTAAAGTGATAAACATTATTTAGATATGGAATTGCTTTTGATATCTGCTTCCTCTGCAAAATGCTATGAGGTCAATAACGCACCCGCGATATTCGCCTCAAGCCCGTTTATGGCAATGAGATGCAGGGCTGAATTTGGAACTATAACTTTTGTAGTACTAATATAAATTAAGTACCTACATCCTACCATCCTAGCTACCTACTTCTTCCTAGATTAGCTCAAATGTATGTTGTTAGAGTCTATTATCAGTGGAGGCTATCAGTATTGATAACAAACAAATCAAAACCTATGTCTAAACCACATGAGTACCTAAGACTACGTTACATATTTGGTATAAAAATGATTATAAAATATTTCGTTCTCTATGATTGCTGCTAGTGTTATACTACTACACCTACTATGACCTCAACAGATTCTATTCACAAAACTGAAGAAAAACTTACAAAACGATGCAAAATGACCGAGTTCTGTGAAACTTCGGACCGCTAGCCCCGCCCCTGAGGTGCCCGATATTGCATCCTGGGAATATTAGTGTCTACTAGACTTGATCCGGCAACTGCCATCTTTTACCATCTTTTTCCAATATCCGCTAATATTGGCTGTGGTCTGGTAACAACCTTGAGGTTGTTGGAAACACTTTCCGTAATCTCTCAAGTTTCACGCCGAACGTCTTGAAAGAAAAGGAAATGATTCTAATAAACTGTTTATGTTTTCACGGCACGAAATCACTAGAAATTAAGCACTATAATTCTTAATTGAAACGAAATTAGCTTATGAAGACTATTCTCTAGATTATAATACATTGAGATTCCATTGGCTTTGAGACTTCTTTCGTCAGAAACTTTTTATTTAAAGTTAATAATACTTTTTTGAAAGAACACGAAGATAATGTCAATTGTTTTCTATTCTTCCTTCATCATTCATTGTTTTGATTTGAAGTAATCTATAATTTGTTCATGTTCCTTTTAGGTTCTTTCTAAACATATTATTTTATAGCGTTATAAAGAGATACGAAAAAAAAGTAGCTTACAACAAAATAAATCATGTTGAGCCTTCGCAAATTTGTCCAGCCACAAGTAAGTGAACCAAAACCAAAATACTAGTTCTGAAATCGCCACTATTTCTTTTTTTTGGTCATAATCGCAATGTAAGCACAATTTCCATATTTTCTTCTTCTTTCAGGTACTCCGCTACATAAGAAGAATTGCTACTTCTGGGCGACTAGCTAGCGAAGACCTAGTGACGCACAGAGATACATACGACAACAACGAATGTACGCCTTTCGAGTTTACCGACGCAAACATGAAAGTGAGTGAAGGGGACGAATAGAGATTTGTTAATTCGTTTAATTATAATTTCGAAGTAAACTTTAATGAATATTTATCAAGTTTTTTTTTGATCGATGGTTCTCCGCCTATCCACAATATACTTAATTGGAAAAACGATAATAACAGTCGATTCTATTTATTTATTTACTATTTATTAAAGCTAAAAATCACAGAGATATATTAATCACAGAGATAGATTTTTCACTAATCAATTCTCTTTGCAAATGTATAGCAAAAAGTTCTAGGGCTTTACACAGGCTCACACAGATACCCTTTTGTTGCAGTGAATACTGTACATAAGCCTAGTAGATTACATGTTCTGCCGCGGTCATCTATATTGCATTGAATCGCGCATATAATCACAGCGCCTGCCTTTATGTGGACTATTTAGGCACACATGTATATCGAGTGAAAAGCAACGACAAAATTCGTAGCGAAAAATGTATAACATGACATTCCTCTCTTGAATTTACAGAGAATAAAAGCTCTGGTATGTAATTACCCTATTGGATGCCATCGGTCTGTGTTAGGCCAAGCCATCGATCTGGTGCAGCGACAAATAGGTTGGGTCCCTATATCGGCCATGCACAAAGTAGCGGACATCCTCCACATTCCCCGGATTAGAGTCTATGAATTCTGTACTTTCTATACTATGACTAAGAGGTTAGCTAACTTTCAGTCATTCAATTCTGGGAGCTCCTTTAGTGTACTTACTTAGATTTAAAATCTTCTTTTCAAACTTGTACCCGAAGTGGGTATTTACTTTTTAAGACGAAAAGTATCACGTTTAAATAGGTAATAAGTAGAGTCATCACTTTATTTTTAATTTTTATCTCAGAGAACTTAACTTTCTAATGAATGAATACGAATACGAACCTATGCCTACGATAATGAGTTCATAATTGATACACTTCTATAGGAAATTTCGCGGAAAATTCCACGTGCAGGTGTGTACAACGACACCGTGTATGCTTCGCGGTGCCGAAGCCATACTTCAATGTGTCGAAGAGCAAACTTGCTGCCGTGTTGGGGAACTCTCTCCTGATGGAATGTTTGGAGTCGATATTGTTGAATGTCAAGGAGCCTGCGCTAATGCTCCCGTTATAGTTGTTAATGATGATTTTTATGTAAGTTTCATTTTACTGACTTTGAAATTAAGTGGCATCGTTCTGAGTTAAGATAGGTTTTTAAGTGATTTTTTTTTACGATTATACAATTTTTAGATTAGCAAAAAAAATTGAGGTAACTTTAGATCAGCGCCAGAGATGCAAGATGCAAGCAAGATGCAAGAGTGGTGCAAATAGCACCTGGCGCATCCATCTGTCTATACTTATTGCTCACAGATTAGAATACACCGCAGTTGCAAAATTGCTATATATTTTGAGTTTATCATTGCAATTAACAAATGTTTTTAATTTGCAGGAAGACCTTACATTATGCAATGTGGGTGTAATAATCAAAACCTTAAAATGCGGTGGCATCCCTCCGCCGGGACCGCAGTGAGTTTTAAATAGATTCCTTTATTAAAGTTAGATATTTAAGTTAACTTCCTTATTACTCAACTTCAGAGTAGAATCATAATTAATTATTCAGGAGAGCTAATTACCGAAGGCTATTAATATCTTGTTGGTTCATTGTCTTCAACAAGGGTTGTAAAGTGAAAATGCGAAATTTAATTCCAGAAGTGGAAGATATGCAGCTGAACCTATTTGCGGTCTCACTAGTTTGGTGTGTCCACCTCCTGGACCGGGTTTTATGCTGCAGCAGGCTTTATGGTAACCTTGTCCTCCTAAGAAATTATCTTTTACAAATGTAAGTCTCTATTTTTTTAAACCAAACTATCAAAGGATGTTATGATTTTAAATTTTCAAGTTAATTATCAGCTTTATGTTATTATATCTACAGAATTCAACTTTTCGTTTATTTTATTTTATCTTCAGAAAAAAAATCTTAGGATGAAAAATCTGAGGGATTATGCCCGCAGGGCAAATATTTCTTTCTTGGCTTAAATTTGCTTAATTAAGAAGCTTCATTGCGTCTCGCTTAGTTCTATATGCTTTATATTATGACACGTTGAGCTTATTCAAATTATTACTAATTGGTAAAAACAAAAATAAAATCTGAAGCTTTATAAAGATTTTTCGTAATTCGTAAAATATTCATTCAGATATCTGCAAACAAAACAGACATCGTGTAGGAACATAGAATTTTAATATACAAAAAGAAGTCTTATCTATAGCCAACAAAAGGGCAATTTTCAGGTTGAAACGTACACGGTGAACGTTTTTGGCAAAGAATTAAATATTTTATGAAAATTTTAATATCCTGTCAGGGAAACGAAAGTATGATATTCCAATTTTCCACGCGAAGAATTCAATTCGAGATGCGACGAGTGAATATATAATTAGTTTCCGGGTGATGGCGTGTTGTGATAATTTGAATCATTGTTGTACTAATTTTGCTTGTTGGTTTTTTTCCAAAATCAAAGAAATATTCAAAATAATCTAACATTAGAAACTACTAGTTAAGCAGAGTTATACGATCTGGAATTGTGAGAAACGGCCTATCGTAAATAAGCCACTTTACCGGTTTTTTGTGTAATATTAATAGCATAGATACTATGCATACCACAAAGCTACTAATACACTTTTGAAAAAGTTTTCATAATTTTAGTCAAACTCATCTTTGCTTCTACTGTTCACTAGACTAGATTTTAAAATAATCAAAAAATATAAACAATAGGTATAAACTTTTGTTTATCAATATTGTGTAGTGTTCACGTTAAATTTCATATCGCCTGACAAGTATGGAAGCCGAGATCAAGTGGGGTCAAGAGCAGTAAATCTTGAAAGCCACTCGGCGTTCGCGCCCGTTCGGTTAGATCCCGCGGGATCAGCCCTCCCTGTAATTAAGTAGTAGCAATCACAACCGATATTATCCAACCCGCAAACTTTAATTACACGTAGAACTATCTGTTAGGAAGAACAATGAGAACTGTTTGCACACTGTGAATGCTTTAGCGAGCGCCGAAACGAGCCTCAGTGGATCGGTAAGTATTCCATTGTTATAATGACTTTCCTGTGATTAATATGTCTTAGAGATTCCGTTTTAGATATTCTGTTTTAAAGATCTAGTATTCCTAAGAGGGTGCATAAGAGGTGTTTCCATATATTCAAGTACATAAGTATTTGGTTAGCATATCGTTTTTTTTAAATACCTTCTTTTGAATATTACATAATAAATAACAAACATATTAAGTAGGTACTTCGTAATATTTATTTAAACTTAATTTGATCACCTCCATCCATTAAACACGTAAACAATATTTCTGGCAATTATATTCAAGATAAAAAGATAAACATTCATTTAAAAAATTAATTTCCGTAAATCTGAAAATTAATTAGGCACTTTGAAGTGTATTCGACTATCGCATGGCTTTTACTTAATTTAAAAACTTTACACGTTACGACTCGCATCGTTTTGGATTTTGTAACTTTTCCCTTTGCAC
Organism: Anarsia innoxiella; assembly: GCA_947563765.1. NCBI lineage: Eukaryota > Metazoa > Arthropoda > Insecta > Lepidoptera > Gelechiidae > Anarsia > Anarsia innoxiella. Next base: position 5,408,750 of record OX387393.1, read on the forward strand.
GACGTTTTAATTATATGAATGTAAACTCTTCAGTCGCTTAACGCCAACCAACCTTTGAACAGACTTGACAAAACTGCACGAAATTGTTCAGATTTAACGTTTGAAATGTTTGTGACCGCTAAAGAGCGGCGTGGTGTCCTCAAACAAAGACCCAGTTGGTTTGTTAATATACCGGCGTGAGTCAGGATTTTTAACAACAGTATTTTATTTACCCGGTTTAAAATTCAACAGAGTATTCCGTGCACAGGACGGGGCTCATTATTCCCAAATTGGATTTCCTTTACATGTTAACTGATTTTCGACATGAAACTCTCCTGGAATTTCAACGAAAATGTTTTACTAGACAAGTTCAACAAGTTACAATAGTACTGGTTTTTGTTTATCTAGACACGTAACTTTAATGTAAGCTTTGACTAAAGGTAATTATTGTGAGCGCCTGGAAACTATTTGAGGCTGACTTATTCAAATAAAACAAACTAGTCCACAAAACAGTCTAATAAGAGAAGGTTCGAGTATCAAATAAAAAAATCATTAGATATACGAAGTCATTCTATTTTCTAAACATTATTTCAAAAAAAAAAAAATACATTTACAAAATTCATACATATAAGATCATATCGTTATTTGTCTATGTACATTAAAGTAGAATGCACTAAAGTAGATTATGAAACATGTATAAAATTTCAGTAGTAAAGTAACCTTAAAATAATAATCATGCTTTAAAGCAGAATGAAGTTCATAGAACGAGAACCATGAAGCTGTCTATTAAAATACAAAGCAAAAGCAGTGCAGCACAAATGATAAAATTAAAGGTATTATTTCGAAGAGCGTAATCCGTGCCGTTTTCTTGAGCGCTACTAAATTGGTCGTGTATTAAAATTTAACCGGCGCTCACTGTGATGGCGGTAAAACGTCCAAATATTTGGAAAGAGAAGCAACAAGATAATGCTTTAGTTAATGGTGCAACCGGACGTCGTAGTCGGTTGTTATTGCTTTAGGAAACTGCTTGATACACCGTGTTGGGACTCTTTTTGCAGGTACTCGGATACGGATTTGTTTTGAAAAAATGATTATGTTAACTTGATTCATGATTAGTATACAAAGGTTTTTGCTTTTGTTTAGATTATGATGATGAAACCCTGTATAACACCGGGGTTCGGTGCTGCCACTTATGCTTATACAACATGGCGTTTCAATTCAATACGTCGGTAGAGCCAGTCAAAAATTACTTAACTCGAAATTGAGCTTTATAATTCTATAAAATAAAACTCACTAGAAAATAGAGCAATGTACTACGTTATTCTATTAAACCTTTTTTCTTTCCATGAAAATTGAGATTCCGAACTGAATTTTCGAATATTGCTTTTTTAAACGGCCCTTTTCAGTTTTACAATGGAATCGTTCACCTTACACAAACGGTGTAAGCGTCGGCATAATTTCAACCCCGAGGGCAGTCGGCAGACCGTAACCGTAAAACGAACAAATGGAAAACAAAAACGCAATAATAATTCCCGTGGTTTCGGATTCTGCACACAATTTCTGATGGAACTGTTACGTCCTATCTTGTCATAATTTTGTTTTATTTTTCAAGGAATTATACTCCCTATGGGCAGTTCAGGTGCATGTATTTTGCAAAAAAGTAACATTATACAAAGAGACAGAAATAAGTAAGTAAATTAAAAAGATGCGAACTTTGTGATATCTTGACAGTATACAAACATATCAATAACACGATCAATGTTGTATAACATGAAAGTAATATACCTGGTTTGTACGCACCTTTAGAAACCTAGGAGGTCTTTTTGCTTCGTATCTATATTAGGTTTCATATTCTAGTATACATCGTCAGAAGATGTACAAAATCTGATATATAACAACTACTTACCTTAAACCCACATATGGATATAACGTTCGAATTAGATAACCGATAACGGTATGATTCGCAACTTGATATTGACTGAGAACAAAATAGCCCAACTAAATATTCTGTAGCTGTGGTTAGCGCACTGAAGTGTTAAGGTAGTGTCTAAGTGGTAAATGTCTGCTAGATCTATAAACGGAGACGTGTTCTATTACGATAAGACCATTTAGAATCGTCGGGTCGTACGACTTATACGGGCCAATTTAGTTTGCTTTTGTTAAGGAATTTTAAACATTACTTGGTTTTTGCTATCTGGAGTAGATCTAGCTAATCTAATATTGATCTAGAGTTCACTTTATTCGATGACAATTTCAAAAACGATCGGGTTAAAATTGAAAACTGTTTGCGTTTGCGATTTGTAAACATGTCAACGTTAGCATAGTTAAAACAATTGCTAAACATTATTTGGATTGAATGTTGTTTGTTTTGAAAATAAATGGTTTAGGTATGATAAAAAGTTTGAGCTGTAAGCCGTTTATTATAAAATATACCTTAAAACCTGTTGAAACAATTAATTTAATGTATAAATCTACTTAACACTGTACCCGTGGTGTCAAGCTCATAAGGAATTACAAGGGCGTCGTTTACATAAATTGTTTAAAGATGTAAATGTTATGCGGACACTCCACATCGTTGTGAGTTGGGTGCCAAAAACTGTTTATCTGGGCAGATTTTATTTTATCGACACTCCTAGCGTGCCTACGTTTTTATGTGATAGGCAAATTAAATAAAACAATAGGTTAATAAATTCAACGCTGAATTTTGGCAAAGAGTGGAAACATTTTTTCACGCAAACAATACATTTTTGATACTATTCATAGAAATTTACCCGTTTGCCTCAAGTACTTTAGCTAACAATAAAACTAAACTAGGTACAGTATTTTCAAAGAGAACATTACTGTCGTATTTTTAACAGAAGAGCGAATGAAACTATAAGTAGTCTAACTTTAGGATGTCTGTTGCTATGTCGATCAATGTTACTTCGACTTTAAAGGTATAATAAAACATATTTGAATTCACACGCTATGTAGTCCTGTAAAAGAAAGTAGTAAGGTAGTGACAAGAAAACTTTTCACTACCCATCTAACTAATATCGGAACGAAGAAAAAGAACAGGAAACAGTAAAAGGCTCGTTTCATTATTTAAATAAACGCCATAAAACTGAACAAAAGAAAATTTATACCGTAAAGTTTCGGGCAATATCCGTTCTGTGTGACACGTTTTTTCGAGGGCCGTTGTTCATCGTTAATCTTGGAAACAAAAACACGAAGTTCGGCGTCTGCGCGGCCCATAATTTACAATGAACAAGTGCGCGCGACACGCTCTGCCCGATGCCCGGACTAGGTACCACATACCCCACCAATAAAACACCTCATTGATTAAATAGTTTCTAGTTCTAAATACATAAGATTTATTACTCAAGTACAGTACAAACATGCGTTACATCAGTATTGTAATTTGAAATTATTTAAAACATAACGATTTCAACACTAATATAGATGAGTTCAAAATATGGATATTTTGTATAATAATAAGTAAAGTATACCTACTTACGACCAGGCGTGCTTTTGTCATCAAATTATATTAATATTCTGTTAACAGATAAAAACAGCTAGCCTACTTAAAATATAGTTTTTTAATCTTCACTGAATTGTCACTTTCCCCAAAATAACCCATTGAAAAAAATGGTTTACCTAAAGAATTTTAGCCATTATGCTAATGTTACCCAAGAAGGGTTCAATTTCTTACTTAAAAGGGTAAACTGGTGCTTATATTGAGTAACGCTAAGAGCAATCCTTTCAAAAAGAAAAATATTATTCAAGAGCATTTTGTAGTTTTAGCTATTTATATACCTTCTTACGTAACACATGATTTGTAATGCAGCTTTTTAAATAATCATTCGCGTTATTATTATTATTAGTACTATTTCCTAACCATAATTTAATATTTTTAATTTCCCATGCATATAAACTTGATTAAGGTAGCGTAATAAATTATTCGCGGACCCTCGCATACATATCCTTGCAACTGATGTATCATGTATCTTCCAAGCATTTCCCTTGAGATTGTTAGTACCTGCCGTCGAATTGTTCATATTTAATGAGACGGTAACGTTGAAAGCCTATGAAATGTGGACTAAATGTACTACAACAGACCAACATTTTTGTAACTATTTTTGGAAAGAACACGCTTTCCTCATAGTCTTTTACTAAACCACTGCCTTGCTTATTTTGTTTATTTTGTTAGGATTAAGATAAAACTATATTACAAAATATACTTCTTGCTACTGAATATAAATTTTATTAGGAACCTCGAAGAATCAAAAAAATTTTTACTCGAATTATTATTGTTATTTTGTTGGTACATCTTTAAAGATCTTGGGTCCATAGGGACCCGGTCATTTGGGAGGCGTGCATGGGGCCGAAGCCAACATGTAGAGGCCCTTTTAAGTACCATTTGGTATAAAATGTGAGATGGCATGCACCTACCGAGGTCTATTCCCCAACACACTATGTAAATGCATTGGAGGAGAGTCCCCGGTAGCTGCAGAACTAGTGCCAGGAAAAGATGAACGTTGGTTTGGGCTATGGGGATGGGATTTAGTGGATTGGATAACCAGCTATTGGGGTGAGATAACGGACGTCTGCATGTTAAATATCTCACAACTTTAAATCTAGCAGACGGTGACTTGTCACTCTTATTAAATGGGCCACCCAAAGGGCCGCACGCACGGTGTGACAAGCAGCAACATTGTCTAGAGTGGCTAAGGGTGCGGAGAGGTCAGACTGCGGGGCGTTAGACGTCGGTAGTACAGCTAATAGAACCCCCGGCGTTATGACATTTTACACTTCCACCCTGGAGCATAGGTTCCGCTCTTGCGCTGTTCACTCGAGGCCGGCCAATGAAGGCAAGCCAAGAGGCGAGGGCTAAGATGGTAAAGTGCCCTCTGAATTCGGGTCCGTGGTGACGCCAATCACCAACAGCTTCGCCACAAAGCTGCCCTGCGGGCTTATTATTATTATTAGTATTCAATCCGTGATATCGTTGGTAGAAACTATGAAATTAATTCTATAGCTTTGAGTTTATCACGTTTAATTTAAATAGATACTCGTTTAAGTACAAACTCATTTTTACAAAATGTATCCGGAAAATAATTTTCTTTGGTTTTAGGTAAGCACTTACCTCGCTTTGTGTCAAATGCAAATTAAAATACAAAAGTAAAACAGGATGGCTAAACAAAAAATTGTCGGGAAGCTAAAAATGTTAGTTAAATGCAAATGAGTACATTCAGTTACTTACCGGCTTTACTAGTATAGGAAGAACTGTAAGTAATTCACCTACTTTCACCCATTAAAGTGCAAATACGGCTTTGAGCCAAAATTGATGGCCCTCGCACGAGCTATCAATCAAGATTTGTTACGACCTCCTTTAAACTTATATAAGCCTAGTAAATTCAATAAAACATCAGATATATTTACATAGACTGTGGTGACTAAAATAATACTCGAAATAGCTGAATAGTCTATTATGCTTGTTCAAAAAGTTCCAAAAGAGAAGCCTTCTGGCGAGGATTTTGTTCATCAAAGTATTAAAATAATTAGCATGAAAATGCTGGAGCTAATTAAATTGTAACAAATACTTCATAGAAACCCTGTTTGGGTGAAGCATGAAAACAAGTATCCTCTTACTTGTTTTCGTGTATCTAATTAGAATTTTAATAAATTTACATTTATCTGTTTTTATTTAATAGATAAAAATTATTTACGTAACAAACCACACTGATAGCAGTTTTTGTTCGAAGAGTACCTAATTTTATCTTTCACACTGACCATTGCCCACTATTTTCTTATCTCAACTTCCTTGTATTTTTTTTTCAGAAGTGCGTTCCGAAATACGCGTCTGGAAATGTTCAGTGAAACAGTCAATTCAGTAAAGTGATATTAGCATTGGAGTCTTGGGGCTCAGTGATTGATCGTGGTAAATGGCTTGTGATGCTGCGCCTCTCAGCGTGACAGCTCAAAGCGGCGTGCCGTAAAACTTTACGTGCTATGCCTCTTGTATCAGAGAATCGGAATGCTGAACGAGTTTGTTTGAATGCAAAAATTTTTTTGAATACTTACCAATTATTATCAATAAGTATAAAATATCGATTAATGATAAAATATGTTACAAAAAAAGTTAACATGTATATATTGTAGACAGTATTGTCTGTCGAAAATAGCTACGAAATCACCTGAAAAATAAAAATCATTTAGTAAATGCACTTACTAGAAACATAATTTCACACGAAACTACTATAAAACACCTACTTGCGCTCGTTGAAGCCGTAAAAATGGTTTCAGTATAGAATAAGCCCAATATATGGGTCCATAAAAAGCACGGTAACATAAAATTTTCCAGTAATATATTAGAAATTTCCAATATGTAGGCCACAGTACGTAGTTAATTTTTTGATCCTCGCGATTTTCACGAACATTGTAGCCAATAAAAGTAAAATTGCTCGCTTCGCGTGTAAATTCGATTACCTATACAAAAGGGCAATCCTTTTACAACGTGAATATTTTAAAAATAATTTAGGAAAGTCAAACGTGGTCGTATCTAGTGTACTTTATAAGGAACTAGTTCATTTTCTACTCAGCAGAACACCAATGTAATTCTAGAAATATACATTCCAATAAAAAGAAAAGTGTTCTGAGGAGACGTCGAAAATGTGTCCGCATTTGGACAAATTTGGGTCGAATATAACCTCGAATGGAGAGACGAAACGATCCCTTACAACCGTAATATAAAATCCAGTGAAAACCTCTTTTACAATATTGAATGGAAATAGACAAAATAAGCACACACATTCTGTAATAAGACCAACCAACGAAATAAGACTGCTTCAATTTGCGGGTCACAGTTTAGTTATTTCATAAAAATAAGTTAGTATCTATGTTTTTTTAAATAATTATGGAATACTAGGCATTGGTGTTTTATATTAGTACCTAAATAGATAGGTACTAGGTGAAAGTTATAGGTCTGTACTTTCGAGACTGATTATGGTTTTAGTCTATAAAGTAAAGTGGGTGGCCAATTCGACCCGCCCATTTAAATCTGTCGTCTTACATTGTTACTGTAACGAGTCGTCGAGCATAGGCGACTTTTTGTTCGTAAGATTAACGACAAAGTATGGGTGGCAAAAAAGCGTCGCAAAGTACGGAAATTGCCAAAACTTCGTGTTGAGGCCTGAAATTTTCTTGTTCCAAATGTCGTCGTAAATGAAAGATGGCTCTTTTAAAATCGGAAAAGAAATTAGGAACAGACGTTTTTAGGATTACGAGTTTTGTAACTACTTAGAGTTGCTTTTTACTTTTTGCAAATGAATCGAAATGGACAATGTTGTTCTAATACAGCTACTGTCGCTTGGTCGCGGGAAAGTTTTAAATATTTAATGCTTCGCTGAGAGACATAATTGTATTGCTGTTGCGGTTTGATGAATAAATATTTTGAAATTTTAAAAAAATGAGATTTTAAAGTTTTAATTTGTGAAATAAAAAAAATATTACATGGATATTTTAATATAAATTTGAATTCAAGGATCATGTCACGACATGAGAGGTAGGCAGGCATCGTATCCCGTTCAATTCATCCGGGCACGCGCCACATACGTGCCATGCCTGACAACCGCTGTAGGCATTACCCTCATATAAATATGTATATTCCTCCCGCATGCCGTAACGACGGCGTTATAATATGAGTGAAACTGCTCCTGTACTCGATGTGATAAATGCTTAGCGCTTTCCGATGCCAAAAACCCCTTTAATCTTTCAAGAAAATATCGCTATTCGTTTTCCTATAAAAGCTTTTTTATCGGCGACTTCAATAGGTCGATAGTAGCTTAGTGTAGGTACGGCAGAAACCACTTCAATATTCCGATATTATTTATAAAATAACTTGACCCAGTTAATTAATGAAAGAACGTGTTACCAGCATCGCTAAAGTTGATTAACATCATAAACACTTAAGCGAAAATATCTTGCCGGTAATGTGGGTCGCTAAATCAGGCTCACATATGAAAAGTTACGTAAAGGTTATTTGGAAGAATTTCCGCTCTCTGCGGCCAATGCGGCGTTTCCCGGCTAATGACGACTCGGGCCCACAATATATCTCTCGTAGTTAGGCGCAGAAATCACGGCGACTCGTGCGCTTGATTGAGTTTTCTTTTCCATTGTGCTTCCATTAACAAAATAGCGTTCTCCCCTAGGCCTTCCCGGCGGACGCCATGTGTTCGCGGAAAATTATATCAGCTATTTATCTCGCCCAACACGATGGACTTCTGACAGCTGGAGTTTTATCCTTGAGTCTTCTTTCTTTGTCTTGTACATATTATAAATTGGAATGGGTTACCACAATTACTTTAATTATATACTTATATGGTCGTAGAAATTAGGTTTTATATATAAGCTTTTACGCATCGGCTTGGGAAGCGGTTTGTCTTATTTTCAAGTAAAGCTGTTATAATTTTTAGCAGTTTTAGCACAGTCTGGGCAAGAAAGGTGCACTTGCTGGAAAGTAAACGAAGGCAGCCCCTGAGTGCTCTTGTGGAGCTACGTCTAATTAACGACGTATCTAATTATACCATCGTGGAGCATGCCCCAGCGAAGAGAATTTCCCAAATTACTTATTAGGAAACGCAATTACACTTAGGGGAAAATGCCGTGAGACACATTGAATTATGATGTGTAGTTAAAATAAAAATGGGTTAGAGATAATGAATATCTGAAGAAACTTGTATTGAATTGTGAATTAAGGGTTTATGTGGAAACACTAAATAGGTCTGAATAATAATTAAAGTAATAATGGGGTTAAAACCTAGATTAGTAATTATAACTATTCCATAATTTAATTTAACAGTACAGGTTTTATCGATAAAGAATACTAAAGTATAAAGAATTAATCTTAATTTGATTTTGTCCAAAACCATAGATGTTTTGTTTGTACGTACGGTTCTATAGTCTTAGTAGCAAAGTAATTTGACTTAAAGAAATTCATCTGACTAGACTAAAGAGCTAGACTCATTGTACTGTACCTGTGGGACATGCTATTAGACTTTGTCACGGTGTCTCTACCACCACCACTTCAATCAGAGTTTAACTCCCTTTTCAAACAAATAATGTAAATAATATTTAGAATTAACTGTGATCAGTATCTCACAAAAGTAGTCATATCATTGAATTTTTAGTACGTATTTATATAAGTCTTTAAAATTATGTTTTGAATCTTAATCTCAAAAGTTAGAGGCCCAAAAGTAGATTGAATCTACCTATATAGAAATAAAAGTTCCTCTGACAATATCGGATAAATATAGAAACTTAAAATAGTAGGTTAAATACCTAACAATTTTGACGCAATTTGATTAAATATAAAATACAGTTCAGTACTTACTCGTACTTATTTTAATTTAGCCTTCCCATGTTTATCAATATCGAAAGGGTAACAATAGAAAATGTGAATATTCTTTATGATATAGGATAATAATCTTGAGCAATCTTCAGTTTCATACAATACACAGGCATTTAATCTCAATATCCTATTCAGGATCGCAATTTATTCCGAACGAAAGCTTAATAGAATAGGTCGTAAAGAAAAGAGCGTTTAGAAATAAAATAAAAGATATTCAAGATATTCTGTTTTAAATAAGTAAGTACATATTTTTTTAATAAAAAAAAACAGTACATACCTATAGCTACTAATTATTTTGCAAAGTACTTAGTGAATTTGTCATTTGATAACTTGAGTCAATCATGTCCATATTACGATTATGTTCCTACGAAACCTTTAATTATTCTAACAATTTTATACAACGAGTAGAATCCTGCAGAAAGTCATACCTTAGCTTTTATTTTGGTAAAACAGGCTAATAGGTACACACACCTACCATACTTACATAAAATGTCCGAAAACAATCTGGCACTGAATAAGAGAAGTTACAATAAATAAATAAACTACACATGAGACGAAAATAAAATGTTATCTCTGAAAATAATTCATCACAAAGTTGTGTTCCGGTCCTCAGACACGATGTCACTCAAATATGTTCCGTTTACACCTTTTTCTGCACAACTTAAGAGGAGATTTTGATTGATGGCACTTTATAATGGGATTTCGTCCGATTCCTATTTAATTTCCTGTTCGGATATTTAGACGTCGTTTTATAATAAATTTTAGAAAATTTACACTTCTGTAAATATTTATCGGCATCATTAAGTATGTTTATATTCCACGTTATTATTTTCTAAAAGGTTTCTATATCGCCGTTTTACAGTCAGTCTACTTTCATTGTCAGTACCTGAATGAAATACAATGTAATGATTGATTTTAATTAAGAGATATTGAAATCGGGCCTTTTGTGTTTTTCGTTTCCTTGATTAGGTTTTCGTGAAACAATGTGTAAAGGGACAGATAACAAATTGAATCGCGAGTTTATTAAAATTTATTCATGCGCCATGGCCACATAAATCGTTTGTTTCTTTTCGGTATTCCAATTTTGAATTGTGGGTATCAATCTTTTTTGATGAGTTAAAAGCATAATGGGTTTTTATTTGCTTATCACACAATGTTTACACTCAATGATTTTTTATATGTACAGATTATGTTACCTTTATAGTGATTGGCGTTTTAAATCTGTGCCGAACAATGATTACAATGACATGAATGATAGCACTTCAAATCATACTCCAAATGTCTTCAGACTAACTGAGACTAACTACAAGTTGTCTAAAATAGGTCTATTTACAGTCTTCAAAATTTGCGCGCATATAACATGTCTGCACCTAGTAGGTATAAAAATTAAAGAAAAAAAAACCTTTTTAAAAACAAGCTTTTATTATTTGTTTATAAAATGAACTAAAAAGTTAAAAATAAATTAACTCTAAAAAGAAATATAACACTTTGTAACTTGATTGTAACCTTTAACGACAAATAAGCGTCTTCGTCTAGGACAAAATAATTCCATATTGTACAAATTTATTTAATTTTAACACTAAAACTTTTCACCATACATAATTATTCAATCTCGTCCCCCCTCTTTATCAGTCCCCATTTATAAATGAAAGCGTGTTACATTGTGATAGCTTGAGGAAAATGAGTATTTAATTAATACATCACAACATTTTCCTCAGGCTATCACAATGTAACACGCTTTCATTTATAAATGGGGACTATGATAAAGAGGGGGGACGAGATTGAATAATTATGTATGGTGAAAAGTTTTAGTGTTAAAATTAAATAAATTTGTACAATATGGAATTATTTTGTCCTAGACGAAGACGCTTATTTGTCGTTAAAGGTTACAATCAAGTTACAAAGTGTTATATTTCTTTTTAGAGTTAATTTATTTTTAACTTTTTAGTTCATTTTATAAACAAATAATAAAAGCTTGTTTTTAAAAAGGTTTTTTTTTCTTTAATTTTATTTTTAACTTTTTAGTACCTCTATTTTTAATTCGAGATTTACTACGACGTAGTTCGCAGCGCGTAGCAGCGTTATTCCGTTATGAAGTCCGTAGTTGAGGTTGCGTCGTTTAATTACGGAGTTCCTATGGCCACCTTCCGGCTCCAACATCAGACCCTGGTTATCATATAGTATCAAAGTACTCGTCAAGACTAATCCAATGAGCCCAAACTAGATGGGGTTGCGTCGTTTAATTACGGAGTTCCTATTTCTACCTTCCGGCTCCATCATCAGACCCTGGTTACCATATAGTATCAAAGTACTCTACAAGAGTAATCCAATGAGCCCAAACTCGATAGGGTTGCATCGTTTAATTACGGAGTTCCTATGGCCACTTTCCAGTTTCATCATCAGACCCTGGTTACCATATAGTATCAAAGTACTCGTCAAGACTAATCCAATGAGCCCAAACTCGATAGGGTTGCATCGTTTAATTACGGAGTTCCTATGGCCACCTTCCAGTTCCATCATCAGACCCTGGTTACCATATAGTATCAAAGTACTCGTCAAGACTAATCCAATGAGCCCAAACTCGATAGGGTTGCATCGTTTAATTACGGAGTTCCTATGGCCACCTTCCGGCTCCATCATCAGACCCTGGTTACCATACAGTATCAAAGTACTTGTCAAGACGAATCTAATGAGCCCAAACTCGATAGGGTTGCATCGTTTAATTACGGAGTTCCTATGGCCACCTTCCGGCTCCATCATCAGACCCTGGTTACCATATAGTATCAAAGTACTCGTCAAGACTAATCCAATGAGCCCAAACTCGATAGGGTTGCATCGTTTAATTACGGAGTTCCTATGGCCACCTTCCAGTTCCATCATCAGACCCTGGTTACCATATAGTATCAAAGTACTCGTCAAGACTAATCTAATGAGCCCAAACTCGATAGGGTTGCATCGTTTAATTACGGAGTTCCTATGGCCACCTTCCGGCTCCATCATCAGACCCTGGTTACCATACAGTATCAAAGTACTTGTCAAGACGAATCTAATGAGCCCAAACTCGATAGGGTTGCATCATTTAATTACGGAGTTCCTATGGCCACCTTCCAGCTCCATCATCAGATCAGCTCCATGTTACCATAATATTGCATTGTCACGCGATATACATAAGCATGCAAAATTTCAGCTCAATCGGAAATCGGGAAGTGGATCAAATTTAAGTTGCAAGATTTGATTACAGAACGACAGACAACGGGACAGGTGAAACTAAATAAAAGCTTGTAATATATATTAACATTGTTTACAATTCTTTGGAAATAATATTATAAACAAATACATGCGCACATAGATGGGATACAGTCGGCATTCAAAGCAAAATAGTTACTAAATTTTTATAATTTTTAGATTATAAACAACATTTTTAAAAATAAAGTCCGTGCGTTTTGTTTTATGAATTTACAAAACGAAACAAAAACGGTGGCTCGCAAAAATCCACATTCCTGGAAAGTTTGGTATAAAACAATTTGAAGCTCTGTGGAGTACGTTATTATATTTTTTTTAACGTGAGTGCTCAGGATAACTTTCATAAATAACAGAAAAGAAAAGTTTTTAAATTAAAAAACTTAATTTTACAACCTGCCTGACTTGCTCGTAAAATTTTCAATGCATAAATAAGTAACTACTGGTTTCTAACAACACAAAAAGAAATTGTTATGTCCAGTTCTAAAATTGTGTATGAATATTAAAAGTTGTAAGCGCTTTGAATCTTGTTGTGGTAAAGTTTTGAAGTTCATTTCGTGTCCAAGCAACAGGCGGCTTAGGATAAAAATACGGTATGGCAAACCACAAACCCGCGCTCATATACTCATTCCAAATAGCTTTGTGCCGTGCTCCTTTGTCTAACAGACCGTTTTACGATAAGCTCAGACAAACAACAGAAATATCCAATTCAACCAACACATTTTACTAACAGTTAAGTTAATCAAACGTTATGGTAAAGCCAGTAGGTGCATTTTACAAGAATAAAACCCAAAATTGTTTGCTTAAATCGGTCCAAAAATTTAATAGAAAAAATATATTTTATTTGTGAATAATTTGAGAAATATTTGAGAAATGTTTAAGACTGGCTTCATGATAATAGCAAAATCGTTTTAAGCTACTTTAGAAAATGTAAAACAATACATTAAGATCTCAGTACAATGTTCGTCGAAACACATCATACGATAGCATTCATCAGCATCAGCAGAGTGCCAAAACTCTTCCATTCTGTTTGTGATGCCGAGACGGTTATAATTCTAAACTTAACCCGCAGATGCCTTTTGCTGTCGACACAGAAGAACACTCGGTTAATTGTTTGAGTAAATACCACCTAATGTGCCTTTGTGAAGAAGTCACGTTAAATTCTCTCCATATTTAGAGCTTGAAAATAAAGTTAACTTAAACAAAAGCTAGATTTTCGCTCATATATTTTTTGTACTGATATTTAGTAAATTCTTTAATTATTTTATGTACGATTAGGAATGTAACGAATGTACGGTACTTATTGTGTATCGGCAAAATAAAAATATATGTGAGATTTATGTTGAAATTCAGCTCTCGGTTTTGAAAATACATTTGATACCTACGTACGAGTAATAATTTTTTTAAATTTTTTTACAAAAAATCCTTAAAACTACAGCGTTAGATTTGTTTTTGTTTTATACCAGTGTTTCGTCCGTACAACGAACAATTATTTTGTTGTAAAATAATCCTTGTTAATCATATCGCTACGCGGAACGCACTCGTTTAACAGCGGAGCTAATCCTTTATCATCAGAGGCTTACAAAAACCTACTTGTAATTGAATACTAAATAAAAGTAAATTAAGGGCATCAGCCGTGGCCCAGAATATTAATAATCCTGTTGCCTCGGAGAATTAGACCCTTATAATCCAACCCTTCACTTTCATCCTTGGTCAAGCCCTTGTGTGATTGACGTCTCGGCGGCTATTTCCGAGCCACTCCCAGCCTTATCTTCTCAGAAACCCCAGATTATGACCACAGATTTTTTGAACCGCAACATTACAGATCCTAAGATATAAAAGGAACCCTATTCGGTACGTTATGCTTGCCTTGGCTTTCATGAATACGGTTGACGTAATTCTATCGTAAACTTGCTAGCCAAGTTACTAAATAGCCATTACACTATTGGAGGATCCAGTTAATGTTAACCCGAAGTTAGTAATGTACGTGGCTTGTGTATCTATCGAGGGCTTTGAACTCGGTCGCAGCGAGGTAGTTACATCGAGCGCACTCGACTGCCGCATGCTTCGTGAAGCAAAAGAGCTCTAATCTCTAATCGCACATTGTCAAGGAAGAGCAAAATATTCATAAGACCACATATTCTTATTACGTGAGGATGTTAGGTTGACATCACGTTGGCGCATAATGTGTTACAATGTGTTCCGAGGTAACAACCTGGGCTTACGAGGCTCTTGCGCCGCAACAGATAAGGCACGCTAGCGGCTTTGTATAGTACTCTACGAATGTAATAAGGCGGCCACGGTTACACGAGAACGCCGTCTATTTTGCACCTTTTGCAAACAATATTAGTGGGAACTGGTAGTAGTGTAATTTAACGTTTGAAGGGCGCCATTAGTTTACTCGCATCGTTGTTTTTTCTAGCGAGTGCTTCTGAAAGCGTACACGTCATACTCGTAGCGGGGTAAATGAAAACACCATCAGCTGCTTTTAGAGGGTACAAGTACTCGTTAGGCGGCGCAACTTTTGTTCTCCCATCTTTAAGCGTCAACTCATTGCGTTTTCTATAGGAGGATGTTTTTCTATGACACGGAATTTTAAATGATACCCTAATGGGATTTTTTGTTCAACGTAAGTACGAATAAAATAATACATACTCTCACTTAAGCGCTGTAAACAAGTTTTGAATATTTTATATTTCTTTATGTATGTAGATTGTAGAGCACTTTTGTACAAGATATAAGGTGCACCATGTGGCGCATAGAGCTCGTTCCGGCAGACTCTATCAAGCGCCGCAAACTTTATAGTCTCTCAGGATTGAAAAGAAAGCTAGATACAAATGGAATTTTATGCCTTTGAGAATTAAGGAACGTTGTTGCTGCAACAAGCACGATGCAAAGAAATAATAATTTACGTACGGGTAGTAGTGTGCACTCGACGTTGTAGCTGAGTTTTTTTAAACGAAATTATTTCAAGTCTATTCGAGATGCGCGATTCATTATGCTCGCAGAGTTGCTAGAGTGGAGCGCGGTGGAGTAAGAGGCAAGTTTTAATAATGTAGGGCGGTTGGCAAGGCTGCTGCCGTTTCCTTCCATTCATCTCTCCCCTTTCCGGTTGGCGCAATTAAAACGGCGGCTTGTTCCGGCACTTAAAAAACTTTTAAAGTATAGGCACAGACAATTTAAAGAGTAAACGTATATTGTTGTGGATAATTTAAGGCTCATTTTGACAGCAGAAATTGTCGGTTTGTTTAATCGTCTAAGTCCTCGGTGTTTAGGATGGTAATTTAATTTTGTGGGGCGCTATTTCCAAGGTTTTGAAGAGAAAAAGATGAGACGTTAATCCAAGTTAATTTTCTTTGTAACTGACGGTAAATATCGGTCGTAAAATTTTCTTATCGGCTTCTGTGTTCGCTTTTTAACGATGTTTGTTTTTGTGGAGTGTTTGAATGGATTTGGAATCGAAATTTTGTGGTATGTTAAGCAAAGATAAATTATAATTATTGCAAACAAGTTGGCTACGTTAATAGGGTTATATAGATATAATCCTCTATGAACAGGTATTACTCGTACAAAATGGATCAGTATTCGAAGTGTTCACGAAGTATCATTGAGTGTGAGGTGGTGTAGGTATAATTTAATGTTATGTTGGCAGTGTTGACGCATGCTGACGTTGCGATACAGTGTCGCACGCCATACCCCATCGGTCGCCTTCGATCAGCCAAAACGTCTGAATCATTTGCGTGTGGTTGACGCTATTCACCGCTGCGCTGAAGTTCCGCCACGGGTGATTAATGGTCTCGCGTTCCCTCGACATTGTGTTTTTGTGATGCAAATAACTCTAGCCGTCGGAACAAGGAAAATTGAGTGGGAGGACCGAGCACTACCGCAGTTTCAATTGCTTCGCCGCTGACTACTGATGAACCGTTTCAGTTAAAGGTATTATCCCTTGTTGCGAAGTTTAAGGTGGGAACCGATTGGCAGAAATCACGATAATTACAATTAATGAAGAATATGTGGGCGGACGAAATACAGTGTAATGTTATACTCCTCTAAGTCATCCCTTGCTTCATATGATAACACAGACGTTTTGACGTATTTGATTTTAAATTTTGTGGACTAATATTATGTAACTAGTACAGAGTAAATTGAAGAAGAATCGCTACCAACTGCCACATGGTTTAACTGAGAAAATTGCTGGATGCACCTGCGCTATGCGCTAGCTATAAAAGAGGGGATTGATAGCAGCTAAGTACATTTAATACGTAACTAAACTAATTCGTTAGAAAAGCTTTTTATTAAACAATCAACCTCAGAAAAAAAAAAAACAATTTAGAACAACAAACGATCATCCATTAAAATATGGTTGTGTCAAACTATAATAGGAATAGGTAATTTATTTGTAAAAGACGCGTGTATGTAAAACAGTTGGTAAGTAATTAAGAAGTTGTGGGAACAGTGACTCATTGGCATACTTTCGGTTGTAATACGAAGTTAATCTGGGTACAAAAACTTGGAGCTATAACGTCATAATTCACAAACCCTCTTCCGCGGCCCGCGCCGGCGACAAGGGTGAATTTCTTATGAGAACGGCGTGTATTTGTCACAAAAATCTATAAGTAAGTATAATGCACAATTCACATATTTTTCCATTGTTTTCCTGTTCATTCATCAAACTGGAAGAAACGGGAATGGAGACAATATTATTTATTTCCTTTAGGTACTTATAAATGATTGACGAACGAATGTTATTTTGCGGTTTTTTTGGATCATTGATACTCTGATACACCGCTATCAAATAGAAACAGTAATGTCTTCTAGATTTCTGTTGAGCTAAAATTATGTTTTCTTATTTTTATTTTAGGTACGGACAAGTCTAGAAATAGAATCAACCCGCGTTAGATTTGTCACATTTTGCGTGGGTTCTTAGTATGACATCTAACTTCTAGTCCAGTCAGTCAAGACAATTAATTCATAATAATTCCAAAAGTTTTCAAATTTTGATGTAAGGTCGGGAATGGTATTAAAACAAACTATAAAATTTTGCAACCTTGTCCGCAGTCCGGAACATTGTTAAAATTGCAATTAAATTAATTCTTGCTCTATGGTCGTGAAAAAAATTCCAAAAGTTCTGCAAACTTGGGGAAGTTTTCGATATAATATTTCATATCACGTATTAAATTTGCAACCAATTTAAGTGTACGGAACATTTTTTGTTATTAAAAATTAATGTTTTTCTTTATTAAACTGAAGCAAACGTTCCAAAAGTTCTGCAAACTTGACACATATATCGGAAAAATATACCGAACGGTTGTATAAATTTGCAACCTTTTTCGTTGACCGGAACATGTTTATTTATAATTCTTTTTAATTCGTGGTCATTTTTTCGAATAAGCTGGTCTCGGAATAATTACAAAAGTTTTGAAACTTGGTTGCA
This sequence comes from Anarsia innoxiella, assembly GCA_947563765.1. Classification (NCBI taxonomy): domain Eukaryota; kingdom Metazoa; phylum Arthropoda; class Insecta; order Lepidoptera; family Gelechiidae; genus Anarsia; species Anarsia innoxiella. The sequence continues at coordinate 5,426,791 of OX387393.1, forward strand.
AACTTCGAAAACATCTATTCTGATGTATTTACAAATTTGCAACCTCATACGCTATCCGGAACTTTATGCAATTAGCAAAAATGTATTTTTTTTATTTTTTCACCTTCAAGAAAATTTCAAAAGTTTTGCAAATCGAGCGGATGGTCTTATTTTGGGATCGATACCACTATTCAAATTTGCAAACGATTCTGGGGATTAAATACACTGTTACTCACCTACGCATTGTCGTCCATTAATGTTTACTTACCTTTTTTACGAATATTTGATGTCCTCATACTTTTTTCGATACTTTTGAAATTCTTATTATGTCTATTTATTATTTCGACGGTAATAAAATTAAAAAAGTCGATTTTTGCAAATAACACAAGGTTCCGGGTCTCGTGCGAAGTTGCAAATTTGAATAGTGGTATCTATCCCAAAATAAGACCATCCGCTCGATTTGCAAAACTTTTGAAATTTTCTTGAAGGTGAAAAAATTAAAAAAATACATTTTTGCAAATTGCATAAAGTTCCGGATAGCGTATGAGGTTGCAAATTTGTAAATACATCAGAATAGATGTTTTCGAAGTTTGCAACCAAGTTTCAAAACTTTTGTAATTATTCCGAGACCAGCTTACTCGAAAAAATGACCACGAATTAAAAAGAATTATAAATAAACATGTTCCGGTCAACGAAAAAGGTTGCAAATTTATACAACCGTTCGGTATATTTTTCCGATATATGTGTCAAGTTTGCAGAAATTTTGGAACGTTTGCTTCAGTTTAATAAAGAAAAACATTAATTTTTTATAACAAAAAATGTTCCGTACACTTAAATTGGTTGCAAATTTAATACGTGATATGAAATATTATATCGAAAACTTCCCCAAGTTTGCAGAACTTTTGGAATTTTTTTCACGACCATAGAGCAAGAATTAATTTAATTGCAATTTTAACAATGTTCCGGACTGCGGAGAAGGTTGCAAAATGAGATTTATTGTCGTCCCAATGTACCATTCACTTGACCGAAGTTTGAAAACTTTTGGAATTATTGTTAAATTTTCGATTTCGAATGTCTATAATGACTGGAGTATTCGTTCAGATCTCCTAAATTGTGATTAAGCCCGTAACAACTTAATATTGTCTATCTCCCAACGCAGCTGGGTCACGAAGAGAGAACATTTCATTACGATTATTGCTTACTTAATGATGTCGCAGTAACTTCACTTGCTCGCGCTTAGGCGAGGTATGCAGTGAATTTAAATAAATTCAGACACACGAGTAAGTTACGCCCTGACTGAGGGAGCGAGCTGTGTCGTACAAAGAAACGGCGGTAATTCACCAGCTTAGCGCGATCTACTCTTATCTCTTTCAGTTCTGCGCACGACGACGCTCTTAAATCTTGCCAAGTCTCGAATACTAGACGTTCACTCAGGAACACTTACAAGCCTTTAATTCGAGACAAATTATTGCATAATTTAGCAGTATTAAATCAGGATTATACGTCGGGAGTGAGCTATGGTCCGGGTGCTCGGCTTACTCCGCTATTCGATTCAGCTATTATGAAGTATACTGCAGCTTGTTTACAAAATTGTGGAGAGGTAACTAGCTGATTCCATTAAGAAAAGGTTCTTGTTTACATCATTATAAGTAGGCACATACTTTCTAGCTGTTTCGTAATTTTTCACTTTTAGAATTAATTATTTTATGTAGCTTACCGTATCCACTATTCATCATACTATTACAGTCTAGCCTCTAGACTTATTCGCTTGTACAGCATCTTCCCGCACCATCCAAACTAACTATGTACTTAGTGTAAGTACGTAACTATAAATCAAAAACTAATATTTAGTCCAGTGACAATTAGTCTGTCACACACGGCAAAGGCAGGTTCAGCAACGCGTGCTAGCAACCTGGTTTATAAAAAGAGTCTCGACCCAACTAATACCCTTGTCATGTTGAGATGAAATTAGTTCAACCCGTGCAGCTGCGTCGCAAACCCCCGCTGTTTGTCCAAAATTTAATCTAACAATATAACATCAATATACCGTAGTAATACCTACAACAACTATGAACACTTTGTTACCGTGTTGTTTGTGTTTGCTTATTAACTTCGGATGTACTACAATGGTACAACTATCTGGCCGACAACAGTTACTAACTGGGAATAATTGTCTGCAAGACGTCTATTGCTTGTCCTTGACGAAAATCGTAGTTTTCTTAATACCGATTCTGGAAGTAATTTAAGATTTCTATTTAAAATATTAAATCTTTAGACTTTTTTATCCATAGTACATAATGGTAAGTAAGATTTAGCACCTTAGAAAATAAGCAAACACGCTAAGCTATTAACCTTAAAGAATTTACCTTATCAGAAGTACTTTATTGCCTTATAAAAAACTTATTGTAACTTTTAAATTATTCACTGCCATTGTTATTACCTATCGATTTTTTAAGTAATGGTCTCCGTTGTCAAAAAAGCGTTTAATATCCAATCCAAGAAATGAACATTAAAGAAAATTCTTCATATTTTTTTATTGTTTTATAAGTTGTAAATTATTACCAGAACAGATGGTTCAAAGCAAACAAGAGGTATTCGCAACAAAGATTAACGAGGAAGGACTCCATAAAAAGTGTAACAATAACGCCGAGCAAAGTAATAAACGTTTATACTTATACTCACAGAGCTACAACTCCAGTGGCTCGTAAATTTATTCATTTCGCGTCAACTACTAGAAAAACTACCCTTGTTAATTGTTTTGCATAAGTAATTATGGGCAGTAACTATTTATGACTAGGTACAAAGTGATTATTTACTGCTCGTTTATCGATTCACATTTTCCTTTTTCAAAAGTTCGATTTTAAACTCAAGTCTATATGATACGTCGTATTACGTTGTCGATAGGACATATTTTCTTTTTAATTGTCTACTTACAATTAAAACTAAAAAACCTTAAAATCACATTAGCTACCAATTACATTGAAGTGAGTTACACGCAGATCTAACTGTAAAGTAAATTAGTGTGATTATGTTGAAAGCTTGTCCATGTACCTACGTATTTTATTTAATTTATTTTTAGGACTGTGTCTAAAAATAGAGTATAAAACAAATAGGTAAATCCTTAATATGATACCATATTTTTTAAGACAACCATGAAAGAGATTGTACTTTTTCTTTATTCCTAGCTTACCTAACTTCCGCGACAACTAATTTATTGTAACACCTTTATAAAATATAGACGTTGGTAAGAGAAGTACATTTAGCTACATTAATTGTAAGAAAATACCGGGAGACTGTGTTGCTAGGTATGATTTCTTCTCCCTGAAATTATTTTATTAATCTAGGTAATATTTCAAGGAGTTATCGCGGCTGTAATCACCTACACGATTATACCCCGCATTGGGAAAAATAATGTGTTGTGTACGTGTCGTTTGATACGGAGAAAGTAAGATTGCAGGGAAAATGAACACATGTGGTGAAATATTCGAGTTTTAGAACTAAAGTACCTAATGATCGATCGTGTTTATAATGTACATACTTAACAAGCTAAATTTTTCTTGTAACAAACTCGTTATACTATATGTACTTGGTACGTATTTCGTTCAGGTCTTCAATTAAATGATACTTGTAGGTAATATGATACTATCTTGATACCTAATGTACATAATTGCTAGCATTTTTCAGATTATGAGGTAGCAATACAGAACATTACAGCATTTACAGCCTATACAGTAAGTAAATGCTTTATATTATCATGCTGCGTAGAAAAATAGATTTTCCAGAATTCTGTTTTCCAGGAAGTTTCTCTCATCAACATTAATAATAAGTATTCATCTCGAATTCTAAGAACTTCATAAGCTATAATAATATTGCTTGAATTGCTTTGATTAAAATGCTATTCCAAAAAAATATTCTCAGAAATAAAAACACTCTGGGGAAACATTACGGAAATGGTCATATAAATGACAAATGAGACAAAAACGCGATCGTGAAGATGTTGTAATTTAAACGGTAAGTAGCTTTACGTGTGAAATACCTAACATAAATTATTCTTACTTTTTTCTGTCATTTACTACATCTTTTTCTTTGACGTTATTTGTGTCATAGTAAGATTTTCCCACATTGCTACAATAAGTGCTCTAAGATCGTTTTGATACATTTAACCCTATTCCAGAAATTTCTTATTCATAAAATGTACCTTATCTCCCCTTTTGGATTTTATTCCCCATTTGAAAGTATGATTAATGAATGATACAGAAAAAGCTACATTGAGATAAGTGCCTACTTTAAATCTTTTTAAGGGGACTACCGTAGCACGGCATGGATTGGATGGATAGGCGTGAACATATCAACATTATGTCGGGAGCAGGATTGCTAGTAAAGTACTAATTGACTGTTTTTACCACGATCAACTTTAAATAATTTTTGTAAACTTAACGAGATTTCAGTCGCAATTAAGTTTTACCAGTGTCTGGATTAAAAAATACGTAAGTAGTATGTTACTTTAATTTTTACAAGTACAATAGTTGATATAAAAGAACAATTTATGTTTGTTCAATAAGTCGCAGCAGAAACCGAAGAAAATACAGTTGAAAAATACCTATATTCCTCGTAGTTGAGAAAAAGAACATCTAGTGTCTTTAGTTTCAAGTCATTCCCCGCAGCTATTTGTACAGTGACACAGAGAGATGGTTCTACCCTTTACATTTTCCAGGCCCCAGATTTATGTTTGACGTCTTTTTTATCATCGAATTCATAAAAGACGGTCATGTGTGAATAATGTTTTCTTACTTTTATGTTTATTTTTTGTATACGGAATATGGCCACAAAGAGCTAAGTGCTTCGCCACTGGTTCTATTGAGTTCGATGGAAGTTAACCGAGAAAATATTCAGCGTCTCGTGTAGGCACGGATGGTAATACGATTATGCGAAAGCTGTGCTCTATTGGCCACTAGCTTAACATTTTAGTCTCCATATTTCACTCTCTACAAGCGACAGATGTTTTTAAGTAGATCGCGCCATTTCTTTCCAAAGTGACCTCTACTTTTCCGTCCGTCGAGATGCAGCCAATAACTATGTAACACGCCATTTCCCCGAACTAGCGCAAGTGAGAAAACCGGCCCATTTGGCAAACGTTTTCGTTCCAATCTTGCTGGTTTTTGAAAGAGTACTAAATTTGTATTTTGAGAGATTTTTAAGTCAATTAAAAAAGTAAATTGTTCGTGAAAGTCACAAATAAACACACAGAAGTCATCGATAACAGTTTAGTGCTACCACATTTTACTTACAAACATAATATGCCACTAAGCCCCTACTAACGGCCACTAAAACCAGGATGTGGTGCTAAGAAGAAATATGGAGCACGTGACTGCGTACAGTGCAATCCACACAAAGTGAAAGTTATTGTACCTACTGCGTCGTAGGTGGTATCATATACAGGTTATACTCAAAGTAAACACTTATGGGAATCTCTTATCGATATTAGCGCGGTGGGTTTACGAGTATGAAACAACTGAACATTGCTTTACTACGCAATATGAATGTACTTGGTACGCACGTTTTCTACTATCATGAAATATTGTAATGTAATACTTAACTAAATATTGTAAAGCGGAAACCGGCTTTCTTTATATTAAAAAGTAAAACGATTAAAATATGACTTAAGTACCATAAGGTGAGTAAGTACCTTCTTCAAAATTTCAAATAATATCAGCATATTGCATCTAATAAAATAGATGTTTGCCGTAAATTTTCCTTATATTTATTTAAAATTATAGGTTTTCTACCAAATGTTTCTTAAAAAAGAAAATATTATTCCATAAACTACAAGAACAAAAATGTTTGCTTGAATTTTTCTTCCCGCAGGAGCTTGGCTAGGCAGGTAGTGTGATATGAAGTTATTCTCAGCTCCCATAATCCTAGGCAAGCCAAGGTTTCCGTTGCACGGTTATAAATCACGACAATGGAAGCAGGAGTGTGAAACCGCAGCCAATCTATCTATCATTGAAGCCAGTATCCACGCGCTCGAAGCGCCTTGGAATTTATCGACTAAGATCTATTTACTGGTTCCTAGTAAATAGGTTTTAGCTCTATGCAACTCTCTCTCTCTCCTTCTCAAATAGATTGCGTAAATTAAATCGGATAGAAACTGAATAATGAAGTTATTAGTTTAGATTTAGGGAATTAATCTTGATATATAGGTTTGTTACTGGTTCCGATATATTATTGAATGGTATAAGTAAATATTTGGAAATCAGTTTATTTGGTTGCCATAATATGTAATTGCATCAATTCTACGAATCTGATATTCGTTATTAAATAGCTAAACGAGTGTTTGCTTCGATATGTTTTTGTTGTGTTTTGTCTGAGTATCATACATATAACATTAATGCAAAACTGCGATAAACTTAGCTATGACATGCTTATTATATCCATATAGCAAAGCTTATAAAAAATAGGACCTTCATAAATCTTATATCTATTTGTGATGTGCTAGCAATATATACTTGCAAGATTACCATACAACTTAAGTAATATCAAACATCTATCAAAGACCACAATAGTTTCATGCAGCACCAAAGCTTATCAGTAGTAATCCTCTTCAATCTGTCTAGGAGCCCTCATCTAACAGTAGCCGTATAACCTTTGGATAACAATGCTTGTTGTTTACGTGTATCGGTGTTTAGTTGCCAATCAGAGCCCCAATCACTAGTGCGTGCCTTGATTGGACGCAATCAGTCTCACTTGATTTTATTTCCGTTTTTGGGGTGGATTAAACATATCCCCTGGATAGGCTTTCATTTAATTGTAGTATCAAAAATGTGTTTATTTTACTTACCGAGGGTGGTCATCGAATTTTTCATTTGTTATGGAATGTGGCGTCTGCTGCTGCACTGCTGGCTGGTACCTATTTCCATATCTTTTAAACTTCGATACTTGCAAGTATGCTAGTGTGTCAGTGCCATGTATATTTACTCCTCTGGATAATGATATTGTCTTCATTAATATGTTTAATTAAATGTTAAGTCAAGCTATTTTTTGTCGGTGTCAGTCTTGTGTCTAATAAAGAAACAATGAAACTACGCGGAATGCTTAACTTATTAAAAATTATAAATTTGTCTGTGTATACCTACTCGAAGCCTGCAAAATGTACAACATTTAAACTTGTAGCTCTTTTGTCCTTATTATTTTCGTTAAAGTATACTTAACTATCAATATCTTATAGAAATAGTTCAGCTATTTTAATTTAATAAATCGTTATAATTTCACGTTTTATGAGGAGCTTCATTCTGATTGGACTTTCTGTTTAAGTTAAATTACTGTAAAGATATCGCAGCAGCGGATTTTAAATTTCCAATTTGTATTTGCCACACAATTTAATTTCGTCGTTGACAGCTGCTCGTTCCCGGTATGACAAGAATGCCCAGTACAAACCAATAAAATGGCAAAGATTTTTAAATGCTGAATACCGAGAGCGGCCGGAACTGCTTCATTTACGATATTTTTAAGTCTTTGCAAATGAGGATAAGCATCTATTAAACCCATTCAATACAGTTTTTGAAAACAGTTCGGGTTAAAATTTTGTGTGTTATAATTTTTTGATTATTTCGTTCGCTTTTTTTTCAAACGGTTTACAAACTAAAACTACTTAGATAGAAAAAAAAATAGATGGGGAATTTTAGAGGCTTACCTATTCCGGCTTTTAGGTTTAGCTGCAAAGCTGCAATTGAGCTTGATAACATAGAGCAACCGAGGGCAGGTAAACAGCGGTTAGCTCGAGTGCTAGTAGAAACGCCTCATCAGCGTCAGGCTACCCCGGTGAATGGAGCCTGCGCTACGCCCAGTCGTTGCTATTGGCGTACCTTGTACACCGTGCATTGTGCTCTTTGTATCACTGAAGATGCGGCTTTGTGGAAACAATAATTTATATAATTTTGTTGTAATCAATTGTGTTTAAAAAACTAAATAAGTTTTTATTTTTATTGCGTAAAGCTATTTTCCGATACGTGAGCTGTGTAAATTTATCTCGACACGAAAATAAAACTACATCCATTTTTAAAGCTACGTATAAAAATACCAATAAATCAAAATGACTTTTGCAATTGCAGATTTTAAACAAATTCATAGCCAAACATGCTACATTTAACGATTTTGGTTCATTTTCAATAAAACTGTTCACACCAACTTACAACTTCCGTGTAAAAGCGGTCGTATGAATACGTGGACAGTCATCAAGGGGCTTGACACCAGTCATTTGCATCACAACACCGCATCGAGCTGCCTTTTATTAATTACTGAGAATTCACTCGGCTTCGATAACGTACACTGTTCATGCAAAAATGTTGGGTACTCCTGTAGTAACGGACGACTATGCCAGCTAGAATACGGATTTGATATAGTTTTCCAGCATTGTTTTTACTGTGGCTTTTATAAATGTGTGGAAATTTCTATCATTACAAAACACGAAAATTCAAAATAACTTACTTCAAAAAATATAATTTCTACTGTCAAAGTTTAACTTTGTACGCCTAAATAAATGACTATAATAACGTTGTTGTTTGTTTGTTACCCGTCAGCATTCAATACAATCCGTTTTGATGTAGGTAGACACAATATCAAAAGCAATAAGTATGTTCATCAAAGTTCCTACATTCAGAACCCAATCAAATATCATCAAGACCAATTAACTTGAAACAATAATATGCTTAAATTGAGGTTCCTATTATTGGAAATCTCAAATTGATACTGCGAAGTTTAATGGAATAATATTCATCAATAAGCATAAAATATACCCTATTATTAATCAGTAGGAGTGCCGAATACCCCCCTCATCTTTGTTTAACTTTGAAAAGTCAATGTCGCTTCGCAAGTGCGTGGTGTCTTAACAACATTAATTTTGAAATTTATTCAATAATCCAAGTTATACCGGGAATGTGGTGTTAATAAATTACATTCCACCTTCGTAAATGTGATTAATAATATTTAACTTAAGAGGAATTTGACATTATGAGATCTGACACAAAAAGCTAAAGCGTCTTTCCTGTAGTACTTAAACGTAATTAAATTTTCATTAGAGTTACCTATTAGCTTTTATAAATCTTCATATTAATTCCTCATGAGAACTTACCTAAGTGCTCACGTACGCAGACCACGACGACGTCGCTACATACAAAATATATAATATTAAGGCTGATATATTTTTGAGATTATTATTTTGTGGTTATATCAAGTCCTAACAACAAAACATACTCGTCATCTTTACGAACTATTCACCTGTTATTTGTTGGTACATTGTTAGACGTCTACAATAGATTATTCTTAGAAATTCATAAAGTAAGCTACTTACTGAGATAATAAGTCCGCTTATATAAAAACCACTGTATGTGTATCTCTCAAATATTTTAATAAAATGACAACTCTATTTTATTTGGTGAGTCTTAGCGTTTTTGTCAATAGTAAAGTAGGCTAGTAGGTTTCTATATATAACAGCTCAAAGGATAAGTAAGTAATATACTAGTTCATGTTCAATTACAAAAAATAATCTAAGTAAACGCCTCCTCGGAATATTCCATCTAGTACCTATTAACATTTATTGCTCGTAGCTATACTAGCACACTATCTCGCATCACTTCTCATCTAACGATCTCTGCAAGGTACTAATCGAGCTCATGTGCTATAAAACGAGAGATATAAAACTATAGTTTCATAATAAAGCATGTAGAAAAACCTGCCAGCAGCAAGTACCTATCGAAGCCCAATAAATTAACTTCTGGTAAATATTTAATCTACACCTTGCCTTGACGAGATGGGGAGGGTAGAAATTTACTGCTACTTCTAAAATTACTTACGTTACGAGAGGGGAAAATATATCGATAAATCATTCCTTGCCCAAAATATATGGGCTGTTTTCAATAAAAATATTTTAAATAGCCCTTTGAATAATGTCAATAATGGCTTCCGAGTTTAACAATGGGGTTCCGTCCACCGACAGCCATCATTGTTAGGGCTTTCAATAGCCTTCCTCTGGAAAATGCTTCCCAAATGATTGCTTTTATAAACGCAAAGATTGACAACCTGTCTTTGAATATATACGAAATAATCAAAAAATCTCAGCAATAGGAAATTTGATTTTACCCTTTAAAAAGAATAAGGCACCTTTTGTGCCGTTTTGGGATTTCTGAAGTCCGTAGCATACTCAAAGAGGCAGTGATCATACCTATTGTCCATTCCTTTAAAAGACCTTCTAACGTTTCCCTCTTAATGTGGCTCAACTCTCAACCCTTTGATGAATTTAGCTCTACCAATACGATTGAACAATAAGAGCTCGCCCTTTGTTCAATTGTTAAGCGGTTTTCAGGTTCGGAAAGGTGAATGTGTGATTCGTATTGGTATAAGTATAGATAGGTGCTCTTGTCTGCATTCTCAAGCCGTTCACTTTCAGTGCTAAGGTACTTGTAGCAACAATGGCCACAGTGCGAATGCAGCCACGACAGATAAAAGTTTTAATGACTCGCGGTACAAAGGAGACGACGGCAGCGACTCCGGCGCTCCAAGAGTGCGCTCACCTTCAGAGCAACAGTAACGTTGAACTAATCGATAACAAACTTCCCTATTGAAAAGTTTCCTCTCTATCAATTCAATAGGCTAACTCGCTGGTACAAATCGAATTTCAATAGATTTCTCCACTTGCCTATTTGAATGAATGAACTAAGAAACTTGGGCGGACCGATTGAGTTGCATTTCTGTATTCAAATAAAATTATCGACGTTTTTAAACGAATGTGAAAGAGAAATAAAAAGATCTACTTACTTTCTATAAAATTAATTAAACGAGTTTCAACAAGAGCTAGTAGATAGAATGGGAATATCGTTAGTTAATATATAAACCGTAACGCAAAAGGTAGATAAGTACTTACTCGAGCCAGCGGAGTAACGCGTATATAAAATATAATGTGAAAAAGAAATATATCTTTCTGTCAGGACTATTTTAATAGAAGCACGTCTATTGTATATGGATGAAAGAAAATAAGTAAATGATATAAAGAAACATAAAAAGGAGTTTGTATTTGTCAGCTTAGAATCTCTCTGTCTGGCTAAATATTTTCCGAGTTAACACGAGGCCAACACTATCAGCAGACCCAACTACTAAACTTTAAGGAAGTTTATATCAGTTCTATGTCCAAATAAAAAGAATGAACGATTTATCCTTACCTGTTAAATTGAAAAAGTTGGCGGGACTACTATAGGGCAGATTTACGTGCAACGAGTGCTGAGTAATATCAAAAAAGTTTATCCCGAGACGTTTGCAGTTCGTAGTGGCGACAGCGGTGGCGTGACGCGCGACCCGCTACCCGGAAATTTTAATAATTTCCAACGAATTGAACTCCGATGTTGGCCGAAATTGATTTTCGACTCACCAAAGTGTGGTAAAAAATAATACCTAGTCGCACACGAAATTCAGACGCTCGCGTTGCTCGAAGGAGTTGCAATGTTAATCTGTCTGTACTGCCTGTAATTCTACGAAGTAATATTCGCTTAACCAGTTGCTATGTATTTAAGTAGTTCATCTCTATACCATATTGAATGTACTGATTGATTGAGATGAAATGCCCAGAATCGTGTAAGTAATAGATACAGCAGAGTGTACAGCACAATACAGCTCGATACTAAGCAAAACATGCTTCGATGAAAAACGACAGATGTCGATGAGAGAAGTCGCAAATAGTTTCCTGTTCATAATTTGAACTAGTATCAAGAATCTAGGATAAACACGGAGCAAAGTTTTAACATTATTGTTATTACTAATTTTGTGCTTAGTCTATTAGCTATTCTTGACTTTAATAGGTAGTTAAGAAGATGCTTCTTGAAATAGACACTAACCTAACCTAACCGAAAAGGCCTTTACAGCTATCATAGCTGAAATAATGGTTTTAAGTACATTAGCTTTTCTACAATTGGCAAGATTTTTTGTAAATAAAAAAATTAAGAAGTCCATCAAAATTATTTGAGGAATTATTTTGAAATGATCAAGTCACAAACTCCAAGCGAATGCATCCTTTAGGAATGTAACAACAAATTTTATCAACAATTCCAAAACATTGTTTTAAAGAAAAGGAAAAATATGTCAGTCCTAAGTATTTTTATACATAAAGTCGTATTGAACACAATGCAAAACCGAATCTTCAAGGTTAATATCGAAACTATTAGCTAATTGCGAGATTATCCCCGCACTCTTCCCTTCGCACCTGGCCACAAAAATTACTAGTTAATATGTGATATGAATCGCAAATCCCTATAGTATTAAATCATATTCCGTGAGGCGTTAATCATTAAATGAGGATATTAATTCAGTTCCGCTGCATTTTGTTCAACGTCAGCCACAGAGTTTCAGCAAACAATTGCGATTATTACCATATAAAAGTTATGCATATAGTCATTGAGATTTATTTACCTAACTCATTTATAATTAAAATAATAATATTCGGTACATAGCATTATCGTTATAATAATCCCTGTTTACTCCAAATAGGATAAGAATTATTAACTTAATGCATTCACAAATGTAGTTAACCTAGTAAAAGAATTCCGCTCCCTGCTTGCTCTTAGCAGTTTTCATGAATTTTCTCTTACGTAGTCACCGTAAAAGCTAGTTTAATTAAAATCTAGTGGAGCATGCAAGAAAACAAATACAATGCAAACGCCAAACCCTAGTGCAGAGTCAATGTTTGTTCTAGTACCGAACGTCGTGTAAGTAGCTACGTCTACGGCTACGCGGCGCTACGAGCTACGAAGCTCGTAGCTGCTCTACGCGACGTGTCCAAACCATTGGGCTGGAAACGTTTACTCGATTAGACGGAAGGCATACGCTTTAGTGGTGACAGAATTCTCTGGCTTGCCCACTGAATGTCCGACTCGGATAATTTTGGCCGCATATCTATATTTGTTCCGTGAACGGGGTATTTTATTTATATTTCACATCGTGTTTTATTCTGAAATAAATGCATAGTGCATGTTCTTCTTCTTCTTCTTATTTAAGAGCTCAGCTCTTGTCAGTGGAGCCTCTTCCATCCCTCCCAATTCTCTGCCTTCTTTTTAACATCTTGATACGACATGACACCCGCCTTTTTCTTCACCTGTTCTAGGAACGTCCGTCTCTGTCTGCCGCAGTGCATGTTACATTAATAGAAATTTAATAAGCACAGAAAATGGAAAAAATGTTGTTAAACTTTCACAGTATTAGACTTCAATGAAAACACTTTGCGTTACATAACATCAACTTAATCCAAGACTCTCAATACACTAGTCAGCGTTGAACCTGTAACAGTATTCAGAGTTATTTCAGCTCTTATCTCGCTCTTGGGCCAAATAAAGACATGTCGCATCGAACACTTATCAATGTCGCTTACGGTCGCGCGGGTTAAAACGAAATGTAACTCGGGAGGTGGCCATTCGTCTAATGCCCGACTACATTTTGAAGAATTTGTGGTAACGCTTCTAAAATGGACGTCTTTATTTAAATTTTAGTTTTTTAGTTATTTTAAGGACGACGTCCAGATTTATGTAGATGTGATGAAGTTAGAGTTGTTAATACGTCATTGAATTTTTTATTGTGTATCTGGTTGATTACACATATTATATGTATAACCAAACAAAATATAGGTTTTTGCTTAGTTTGTTAATATGTATAACCGAACTCTTTATAATAGCCCTGTTTTTTTTCACAATTAGGAGTAAGTAGGTAATAAAATAAACACAAATGTAAACCCCACCTAAACTCATAGAATAACAGAATAAAATCTTTATTCGCCAACAAAATTATTTATCTAAGTGCTTCTTCACACACAATAACAATAAAATTTCCCATCGCAGTATTATTACTAAGCTGCGCCTAAATCCAATTTTTTTATAACATACTTACTTCGGTCTTGGTGTTATATCTATTTTTAAAATAAGTATTCAAAAGAAAATAAGTAAATAAGGAGAAAATCATCTGAAAACTCTATAAGCTAAAAAAATCAAGGGTAAACTATGTGAAGGGCGTATTCTGATTAAATCTTGCCACATTATTCACTTCAGCTTGACTGCTTGATCTTAGGCTTCCTTTTTATACGAGGCGGTTCTCTCGCGCTATTTTCTGACGTGTGAATTTAAGTAATAGGGTTATACATTATACAATTTGTTAAATAGTTAATTTCGCTGCAAACCATCAGGAAAGTGTAACAATATCTTCAAATCTTCATCTTCTAGGTATTTTCTATTTTGCTTTTGGTTTAGAAATATTGGTCAGGGTGCCTTTGGTATTTTCCTTGATGAAATACATAAATACAGTACTTTACTTTAAAAAATAGTTCCGTCATAACAAATAGGTACTGTTAGAAAAGTGGCTGTCAAACTAGAAAGCAATATGAGATAAATAAATCTACAAATATATATTTCTACATTTAAAAGGAAAAACATGATAAAAGTTTATAATTTAAGTATTTATTTATTTTTATGTGAAACAAACAGTTATTTACATAGCCATTTCACAATAACTTATATTTCAGTTTTTAAATATTTTTCACTCATGAACCTACAGTTTCCACTAATATTTATCATTATATGTATAAATAGTTGCAAACTGATTTAGTAGTAACTTAAATGGCGTACATACTTCACCTTGCGAAAATTAAGAGAAACGGAGTACTTACTTACTTACATTACAAATTACAACTGAATAATACTAGGGACGGTATCAAATCCTTAATCTATGATCCTAATGTTAAAGGCAAGAAAGTATTAATAATATTCTTTTTTAATATTCTTTTTAAAACAAAAGTATGAGATGAAGAAAGGATCAAGATCATTAAATTTAACATTAAAGGTTTTAAGAGACCTATATGAGTATGACTAATAAGATCAACGTTTCGACCTTAGCTAATCCAAATATAGTTTCAATCCATTTTGCGATAAATCCCATACATGGATTACAGCAACAATAAAGCAATTAAAGCATCACCCTTCATTATAATTACGTGTAATTAATCAGATTATGCAGATTAATATATTGCTCATGACAGTGGTCGATATCACCAATTTATGAAACTGTGAAAAGCTTCGTTGTCAAACAATTTAATTGCTATTGCTATTACCTACAGGCTGTACATTTTATACGTAGAAAAAATTGACTATTTTAATAGAGAGCTAAAAAGTTATAAAGATAATTAAACTTATGGTTCATTAGTACAAAACGAAACATTTTCATTTAGTATTCAGAAGTTTTCTCGAATACTTTTCAAAAATGTAGGACCACAAAAATTCTGGTCTGAAGGGAAACTCTGGTTTTTAAAAAGTGCTTATCAAGATGCCGTTGGTAAGTAGATTGAAACGTTACGTAACGAGAGGATTCTCGCATAAACATCAAGCAGCAAGGACCTAACATAAAAAGCTGTTACCGCAATTGAAGCCAGATGCCGAGGCATTTAATAAAAAATAAACGAGAGTGGCGGCGGGCGGCCGGCAATCTATCACGCTCTCAGTCATAAGCTGACTTTAATGCTGGGTCACTTCAGGCCTTTTTGTTGACGTTAATATTGCTTAGCGTTGTACAAAAAATTACAAAGTCATCGGGCACTCTTTAAATGAAACGTCAACGTCTGAATGAACGTCTGAATATTTATGGGGCACCGTAATGTGAAGCCATTCAGCTCCCTTCGATGATATAATTAATACATTTAGCTATTTTTCATAAGCAAATTAATTAACGGATCTTTGGCTGCTTCACGTGAATGAGTACATCAAACATTAATACCGGACGGTAATTTTGATGCTGATGAAACAAGTAAATACAGCGTCATTTTCAAATAACTTCGCAGTATTTAGTACTACTATGGATTTTATTTGATTATATATAATTCTGTGTTAAAATAGGAAATGGTTTTGTCTCAATCTAGAACTTTCAGAATATAACATAGGCGACAAGGTGAAAATGCAGAGAAATTCTTTGACACACATGACATGTGCTCGAACTGCGGTCAACGTCCAAAGAAAGGGGGCTAGAAGCTAGAACGCGCAACCTCGGGCAATTTCACCCTTTGTTTTAAATGACAAGTGGTAGTCTTCGTCAGTCACGAACCCCAAGTGGAAGGATGTCACTATTCCGTTGCTCTTGCTCCCCTACACTCGAAAAGTCGAGCGTTCTTCTTGACTCATGATGCAAGCAGAGTGCAGATTTCAACAGCCTTTTGTTGTTTAGTAACTGACTTTCTTTAACAACTTAAAAGAAAACATCAGAGAGCTTTGTAACTAACTAGGTAGGTATTAAATTTTGATAATTTTATGTACCTGCTTTCATAGCGAAGTCCCAGAAATCATATTACTTAGTACTTTAAAACAAACAATAAAATAACAAATGAGACACAGTTAACCCTAAGAAGAGTATAAATCCATCCAGTAGAGTGTATTATAATGCCAAGGCGTGTTAGGAGGAAGGAACGTGCGGCATGTAGACAAAGCACTGTAAGTAACCAACCGTGCAGTGCAGTGTAGCTCCTACCAACGCAAATGAGGATCGTTCTCTAGAGGCTTCGAGCAAATGAGTTTCTCAAATGAATCGTTACCAAGTGTCGACGAGGAATCAGTCGGAATCGTTGGAGCGCTTTCCAATTTCGCAAACTTACTTTTTTCCACACGCGGCGATGTAATCCTTGACCTGAATTATCGAAATCGGAATATGGAGTAATTGGAAAAAAGTCAATTGTTATTAAGTTTCACAGTGGTTGCTGATTTGAGTTTTTATTTAGATGCTGGTGTGTTTTATTTATTTTAAATACTTATTACAGTAGCATAAATTAATTACAAATTGCTAGTAAAAATGAAACTAGCATAATCGCGATGAGTAGCGATATGCTACGTTATCAGTTTATTGTGCCAGCCTAAGCTAATGTGACAAAAACTACCTACTTAATTACTTTAATATCACTGTGAAACTATTCCTGCATCCTAAACATTCCTTAGAGACTAATTTAAATCTTATTTGTTCAGTGAATGTTGCCCAACGTCATCAAATTGGAAAAAGAAATAAAATAGAATTCGATTTAGAATACGGGATGAAACAAACAAAGAGAATACACTGTGAAAGCTCTAAAGATAGTGAAAAATGTATTTTCTTTCACAAAGCACATAACGTAGAGAACATGAAATATGGTCCGGATTCCGTTCGGCTCAGCGTGCGTTGGGAGCCAGCTATCGGTTTTCGCGACTCGAAAAGCATCGAACTTATTCCGAACATTTGTTTCCTATTCGCAGCATGGCGACGTACAACAGACCCTGTTGGATTGGAACGCATTATAAGATTGCAACATTACAAATGCTAGTGCGGAGTCTTACACAGGATAAGGTTCAAAGTTGTTTTGACTTTTCACGAAGATTTTATTACTTAATCCTCGTAATTTTTATACAGGATATTACCTGTATCCGGTACAGCAGCGTAGGTATATACTTCAAGTTCTGAAAATACTTTCCGGTATCTTTAACATATAAGAAAGACACTTTTAGTTCTCTGAGTCTGTATTAACAGCAAACCTTAAACGTTTTAAGGCTATTTGTAGGCAATCTATTAACTAACCATTATTTCACTAAAAGCATGTTATGAATGTGCATTAATATTGTATCGCATGCGGTCACTAGGTAGCAGCTAACCGCAGGTAATTGCGCGCGGGGAACTTGTGATTCACAATCATTTCGTATTTGTCAAACGTATTCGTGAGTCGTGAGGATAAGCGACAGATGTGCCAGAACTAAATGAACGTTAGACGATTACGGTAACGAGATACATGCCTCAGACAGCCGCGTAGAAATTACATTCACCGTTGACAAACCCCGAATTAATTAAAGTCAAACAACGCAACCATTCTGCAAAATTATCTATTCCGCGAATGGAATTAATAATTTCATTTTAGTACGCATAATTGTAGTATTTGTATCATTATTTTGTGTTCAACTAAATATTTAATGATTGGAGCTCGCATTTGATATTTTGATTTTCTCATAAAATTAATTTTGTTTATTCGTAACCAATTAAACTAATATTGTATTTAATTTGCCTACGTTTAGTTTCAAATAGAAATACTTTTTTGTTTTGTTTCGATGAAAAAAGTTATTTATCATAGATTTAACAAACAACAGCGTTGAAAGCTTTTCAGTGTATCATCGAACGGTATAGAGAGTAAAAATAAATCACTTTTGTTTTCGTGACTGGCTGTTATTATTTTTATTTATATAGAAACATACATTTATGTCATTTTTTGCTTAGGTTATTTCCAATTAGCCTGCGCATTTAACACTAAAATGAAAATGAAAAAACGTTTAAAATAAAATCTGATTTGGTTTGAAACTCTATTTAGTTTTGAAACCACTTTGAAAATTAAGTACATTTGTTTTATCAATTTTATTATAAGTAAATACGAAAAGTTAAACTTGGTAAACAATATTTTCTTTACTTACTAGATATTATGTAAAAATGTTACGCCAGTCGTAAAAAGTAGCGAAAGAAAAGATTTTTCTTCGGTTGCAACTTGCTTTGTAGCTCAAATGGCAAAGTTTTGGTTTGAGACAAGCCGACCTAAGTGCACTTTGTCACTTAAATTGGAAAATATTGTTCTCGGTGTAGGACCAAGGCTTGAAAAAGGCTGGAAAGCGGATTTGAGAATGGATGTTTTATTATTTTTAACAGGATATGAGAATTATTTAAAGAGGAATCTTGTAAACTTTCTTTCTTCTTAAGGCGCCTCAGCTCTTGCCGTTGCGGTACGAACGGCAGGTCACCTGCGAATGACAGTTTTACATGAAACCGCGCGGTTTCCTACGCACTAACGCTGCGGTCAATTTAAATTACTCAGCTGGTTCAACCGCTAAGAAAATCATTCACGTGTTCGCCCGGAACATCACCTGGAAGTGCGGAAGCGCTACTCTCAGAGTTTATATTTTTATAAAATTTTCATTCATTTGCTACCTATAATGTGTGTACAATTTCATTAAAGCCCTTGCTAAAGGCAAAAATACTTTTCAAAAGAGGAGTATTTTCGTTTGATCCAACAGTAAAACGATTATCGGCTACGAAACGCACGGCAATGAATTTTGTCGATATGTCACCGAGCGGACAGGAGGCAAAAAACGGGCACTTTTATCTGCCAGCTACACAGATAAGTAACATTTTGACACGGAACTGTTGTTGACATTCTCTATTTTAAAAAATTCAATAATTAATTTAAATAAAATAGGTAAATGTTGAATCTAATCTAGTATGTTCCTAATTTTTGATTGCGGTCAGCCGGACGGCTAACCTCATGCCGGCTGGCTACAAAGTGTGTTGTTACCTCACTTATTGTCAATTAATACAAAAATTCTGACAACATTTCTGACAACTTGTCAGTAGCAAAGAAAACAAATGAATAAAATTAGATTTTTGAAAAATCACCCCCTTTTAGAATCACTCTCATCTAAACATTCTGCAAAATTTGTAGTTCGACCAAACCAATTTAAACTATTGTTTGTTTAGTAATTTAGAGAGCGAACGTCTAACAAATGGAAACCGAGTTTAAATAAGAAAAGGGTCGCAGCCGATATTGGATTTAGTTTAGGAATACCACAATGCAACAATTTAGCTCCACTAATAGGACTGGGGAAGTTTCACGTTATTAAAGTTTTACCTGCATTCAGCAGTACTTGAACACTTTGTACAGTAGGTACCCATGTTAAGCTCGCTTGCAAGTGTAATCTCTACTTTGTCTTCTGGCGCCTTGTATATTAATGAACAGACTTATTACTTTGCTAGGTGCAATGCTTGAGTGTGTTTAAGTAGCACTTCGTTTGAAAGTGTTCCCAATTTAACATGTTTAAGGTGAAAAGCATTTTTGATAACGTTTAAGTGAAGATAATGCTCGGAGTGCTTTTATTACAATGTAGGTAGTTTTATGAATGGAAACGTTGCATCTGACTTGATTAAGATTATGAAACAATAGTAATTTAATTTCTTTATCAATACGGTTCTTAATTTTTTTTATACTTCGGTATGAGGTTACGTGTTTGAATGCATGAGCTACGCTACCTATTCCAAAAAACTATAGAATTCTGATTCTAAACCAATTACGAACTTCTGGTTATACCTTAGTTATTAATGTGTACGTTGCTTGCTCCTAGCACTAAAATTGTTTGACGTGTGCGGCGTCTGTCTAATGAATCTAGATTTAGACTTGAGTAACACCTATGTACCTATACTCAGGCAGTTGAGTAATATTAATGATACGCGTCTGCTTTATGCTCGTATTATAACATTCATTACTTACACACAGTTTTATTTGGTTTTAAGTTTATTAATTTGCATAGGAGTGACTTTGTTATCATCAAATTTGAATCAAACTTTTTATAGAAGTACATTATTCGTACAATCTAGGAGAAAGAAAAACATTTTCTACATTATATTCCCCGTCCCGCGTTTTCCTTTCCGTATATATATAATATTAAACCAATACCTACTCATATTACGCCTTCACTCAATATTCACAAGGACCATCACAATATGTTATAATGTGTGCAATAACAAAACCGCTTCATGACAAAACCCGATCGCATTTTGTTTTGGGGATCGCCAACAGTAAGGAATGAAAAGAGGCATTTTAAAAAAGGTCCAACCATTGTGCTACGTTGCGATGCTTAACCCCCAGTCGGGGCACAAAGCCACTACAGAAGGTAAATGGGCTTTCTGCTCCTGAGACCAGGGCCGCAACAAGTCCACAATAGAGAGTGCAGCCACCCGCTATAGATTTACAGCTGCTTGCTCGAAATTTATAGGTGTCGATGCAGACATTTTGCGCTCCGACTATACTATTGTAATAAAGCTGTTGGATAGTTTTTCAGATCGTAGATAGAAAACGAATTAAATACAGTCAGTTATGTATTATCTTTCCATTATAGTCTTTTATTATATGTACCTACCTATAAAACTCAGCAATGCAATGCAAGCAGCATAAATTAAAAGATCTAAACTTTATCTCTACTAAGCTCAATGAAACAGTCATAGAACTGTAATCGGGTCATTGACATTGTAATTCACAACACTATCATCTGCTTCACTCTTAGTATTTTCAAAAACATTTTCAGTTGTTGGCGGGGAACGGCATCACTGGCGACATATTAACGTTGCCCGTGATGCGACATCCCCTCTCGCCTTATCTCTGACCCTTATTACGTCACTGCCCGAGGCCACGCTCGCATTATGCTTCGAAGTACAGAAAGCAGACGTGCTATACAACAGTGAGCATTGTTGGCTGCTGCGCCTTATTACTGTATGCATAATAACATAACATTTATAACTGACACCCTAGCCCTCCCCGGTTCATTTAAAGTCACAATTTATATTGCTCTTTTGTTTTAAATATAATTGTAGAACGGAAGTTGAAATTAATATGAAATTTCCTTTTAATTAAACATTTTAATGCCTGTTTATAATTATTCAGAAAATTGTTATTGTGACTACATTAATTACGTTCAAATTTTGAAGTAATTGGTACCACATTATTCAGCTATATTAGTTTTAATACATCTAATATATCCTCATAGAATTATAATTAGAAATAAAAATTGTTGCTTTCTAAATCAATGAAATTTAAATGCAGGGCGGATTGAATTTTCGCAACCATGGCAATAATCTCAAAGTCACTGAGCGATGGTTTCAATTATGAGAATTTTTGCATTACCCCATTCCGGATAATTGGGTAAACAGGAAATAATGGGGTTTTCTTACTGAAGGTTCAGCTTCACGAAATTCACAAAAAATATGCTAGAAAGCTTTAATTTTAAGTTATGTAAAAAAAAGAGCAAAATGTAATTAGATTTTTTGTCTAGAAATTAGTTACTTTAGTTTTATATGATTATTTTCCACATTAATTTATTAAACAACATTATAAAAAGCTTTTGTGTTCTGTCGTAATAAAATAAAAAAATAAAGGAGGTAGATATTTATCAAGTAAGTAAATTGGCAAATTACTTAATTAGAGAGTCGATCGCAGATTCCGAAGAAACCCAAGTCGTAATACATTTGGGGCGGATGAATTCGTTCCTTGGAGATAATCCGTCAATATCAGAGGCACGTGTCGGAAGACGTATCGTGTTTCTTATTTACTGATTGCAAGCCTCGGCCTCTACCGACGATAGCTGCCCAAATTGATTTAAGAAAAAAACTTTGTTTCTATTCTTGCACATTAAGTTAAAAGGTAATGCGTATTGACGTTATTCAACAATCTGCAATCAATGTCCTAAAATTCTGATTTAAAGTTACTTATTTTATCAAAATAAGTAACTCCTACCTTCTACCTTTTGCTTATTTGCTTTTTGACCCAGATTTTTCACCTAGTTATTAGTGTTATTACAGCATTTTTGTTTATATTTAACCTTAATCCATCAATTGTGCAGTCAGCTAAATTATTGCCTATTTACTCACAACTAGATTTTATGCGTTTTTGCAAATCTTGTATGTAGGTATAGTATACCTATATATATTTTTTATTTTTTTACTGTTAATTAATTAATAATTTTAATACCTATTTTAGTGCATTAGTATAAGATGATTGTAAATATAAATACAACAATATGGAAATTATGACGTGTAGGTGCGTATGTGTTTATGTTACTACACACATAATCAATGCATAAGTGCTTTGTCAATACTTTATTATGTTTCTATTTGTGAAAACCTGTAATTGGCTCCTTTGTTAATTTATAATTTTCTATTTTGTATATTCACGCTGTTGGTTTTCCAATCAATAAATAAAAATTAAACGCGCAAATAAGTCAATTTTAAAATATACCTGTACTGATACTGATTAATCGCACTGATTGCCACATTGTCATTAATTCGTTAAAATAGAACACATTTACTGCAACTGGTAATTTATCAGATAATTCCGCGCCAAATGACAAAGGGTCTCACTAAAATTGACGCGTTTCAGACTAATCTGCCGTACACAAACCGGCGATAACCGGTTATTAGGTGCAATGATGTCCAGTGGTGCACAGTTAATTTGTTTGAAACGCAGAAAATAACCAACTTCCCATTTGCGGCGTGAGTAGATAGAGTCGTGGTCGTATTTATCTAATAGACTAAATTTTGAACAACAATTAATGCATATTGCGTTTTGCGCTGCTAAAATTGTACCTACATAATGTTTATTGGAAACTACGTAAAATGTTATTTGCCTATTAACTGAACTAAATATTTCCATTCACAACTGAAGGTAATAATAGATGTAAATAAATTGAACAAGGTTTTGGTCGTGATTGTCCCTTTAAATATCTACTTATACAAGGGAGGTAGTAAAAGTTAAGATTTATTGGCAAACTGTCTTTGTAAATAGTCAGTCGGAACCTGAGCTCCAAACAAATGACAGTCGGCCGCTTTCTCGAATCGGCACAGTCCTCCAATCCGATCAGAGGCAATTCTCTCTGACAAGGATTTTCTATCCCTTGAGCAAATATGCACTCATGAGTCTACGAACTAACATGAAAGTCCTCGTACAAAATTGAATTGTATTTGGAGACAGAAAATAAAGGTCTCTATTTATTTTGGCATCTACCTCTTCGTGTAGTTACATTTTTCAATTAACCTTTTTGGCAATTGAAAATATAAAGGTCAGTGTTTGTTTTGGAAGTGCTAGCTCGAGATTTTAAAAGCGTAATGGATGTGGAGACTACCATCCATTAATTAAAATAGCTTGATAAAAGCATACTCTAGTAGCTTTTATCCTCATAAATTTTGTTTGAGAAAAGTAAGTAATAACATAGAGTAGGGTTTTACTACTAACAATATAAATTATTCTTTCAACTTCCAAACAAACTTTTATCAATAACAGCACATGTGTGAGGAACCTTAACAGACATTTTTTTACTAGACCCAGACCCGCTAACGACATGAAAAAGTTTCGATGGATTTTTCATAACCCAAGCCCAAAAAATATACAATAACGTGGTCATTCAATATACTGTGGCAAGTTTTCCACGAATCCCCCGTTTCAGATTTGGAAAGTTAAGATTTATATTTTAGGGTTCAGGATTTTCTCGGTTTTAGCAAAGATTCGAATCCCCGGGGTTTAGAAATTTGTTATCTGTTGAAGTGATTTCAGTCTTCGCTATAAATATGGATTTGTCTAGATGCACTTGTTGTTTATATCTCGTAGCTGACACTTCTAAAAACTTGAGTCTTAATATTAATCCTTTCGGCATCACTTTCATAATACTCAACCGTGTTAAGTACCTACCCGATTAAATACAAATCAATGCTCCTAGTATAAATTAAGTAGTCATAGTTTAATTTATGTTCCTTCTAACAACAAAATATATGCAACCGTAATCTTATATCTTAACTCAAACATTATTATAAACGGAGTCTGCTTATATCTCTCTCTATCCCTACCTTACGTGAAAAGTCGTCATATTACATATCTCCGGCGTTCAATCTAGCTTGTGTTATTATTTTTCATTGTGGCCTGTTATTGCGGACGCGAGCTGGAAACACAACAAAATAAAAAAAATCAATTTATTTCCCTTGCGAGCGAACATGTCCCGAGCTAATCCAGTTTGTTCGACCGCGCAAGGGTTGAATCGTCAATGAGGAACGCAGTCCAAATGTAAAAGTGTGCCACTCGGGGAAAAAAAGTATCGAATATTGGCTCTTCGCAATGAAAACCCGCTCCTGAATGAGATCAGTATCTATTTGTAATTCTACTCTCTCGAAGAGAGGACCTTTCCTCGTTGTAAACACTCTGTACGTACTCGAGTTAGTTAGGTATATAGATATTTCTTACAGCACGGAAGTTCAATTTTTGGATTTATTATGCCTTTTGAGTATCAATACCTGGTAATTTTATTTCAATTATTTGGCCATCACAAATATCACAGTAAATATACTAATATTTCAAATATATTTTAACATATTATTAAACGCATTCATCACTTTGTCTTAGAAAAACAACTATTTGGAACTCTCAGTGCGCGAGTCCCACTTCGAGTCACACTTTGTCCTTTTTCTCATTACTTACCAAAAAAGTGTAAGAAGCAGTGCCGCCCTGTTTAATCTTTCAGATCGCTGTAAAATATAACGCCTTTTTGTAAGCAAGGCAAGTGCATAATCATCATGAATATACAAAGCTGGCCGCGTGGAAAACAGTACATTACTTTTTATAGGAACGACTTTAGCGTCAAACTCATCGCAAACGAGTCGGATGCTCCGACTGCAGGCTTTGGAGCAGAAAAACTTATGAATAAAAAATGAATTCCTTGGTTTTAAAATTAGCATTACAAAGAGAGGGTAATTCTCGTACCTTCGCGCTCGCAAAAGAAACGTATAAACGTGCCTTTGTCGTTTATTGTTAGTGAAAAATCAGCGTTTTACCTGGCGCGATCATCTTACCAAACTTTTAGATAATATCTCTGTAATACGTTTGCTTTTGAATAAACATTAGATAAAGAAAGATTAGATCTAAAGTAAAATAATACTATAGGTAGGTAGGTTCCAATTATCTGTAGTCCATTATCCATCCAATTACCAAATACCACTTTACTACACGTACACTGAATTGAATTTTACGTAACACCAGCGAAGTCAATCGATTTCGATCGAAATTAGACTTTGTAAATGGAGATAGATATATCTCGATAGACAACTAAATATAGCCTGCGGTTAATGTGCAGTCCGAGATTTGTTACTATCTGTAAAATCAGGAAACACGTGATTCTTATTTTTGTTTTTAGGTAGAAGCCCACATTCATAAGGTTTGTAGGCTTTTGATTCCTATTCCTACTCGTGTATCAGAAGTTATTCCAAAAAATCTAAATAAATTTCCTCCTTTAAAAAAATCTGATTAATTAATTAAATCTCGCTCTTAAAAACTGGCACTGAAGTGTTTTACTTCCCGCTACATTAAGCTTTGAGTTCCCTTGAGCGTATACTACATTAGACCGCATGATTGATTCCGGTAAATGACTCGTACCGGATTTACTCGCTGAATCTCGAAAAACATCAGCTTACTCTGTGACCTACGGGTCAAATCCTCCCGTTTAAAATCACTGTTAAAACTACTCAACTGTATACCCCGAATTAATATAAATTAATGTCGCTAGTATGAAAATTACAATATTGACAAGCGTTCATTCAAAAACCTGGCTTTGACAGGATAGCAGCGATGGTAAATGGGTGAATTAGCCTGACTCTACTATACAGGTTCATAAAGACAAATAATCCAATCAATTACTCAACTCAATAATAAAATACAAAAGATAAACAATTAGGTAATACAGTAGGCCTAATTGTTGCTTTATTTTTTTAATATGAAAGTAACCTTTTTATCTTTCAAATCCGAAACATTATCGCCCTTATTACAAAACGAACTTTATTTATAGTCCTAGAACTAAGGACAAAACGTCAAAAAATTACATTACTTAGTTGTAGAACTATATTTAAAACTGGTTTTGTAATAAGTATGGGGGTTAAAGTTTATTTTAAGTAGATCAATAAGTAACCTTTTTCCAAAAGACACGATCGATATCATGTCATAAAATAATTCAAAATTCCTAGTTTACCATGTTTAGGAAAGAATTCTTGTTTAAAAAAACACTTTGATAGCACGTTATGCAAATTCAAGTCACGCGACAATATGTCGCAGCTTATCTAACGCCTTGCAACAGGGGGCTTCAAGTAAAAGGTCACTGAGGGATAACAACAAAGAATAATAAGATTTTTTTTTTTATAGAACAACATGTGTTTTGAATTATTAATAACAGACTTTAAACATTTTTGTTAGTTGAATAAATTTTAAGATTTGCTCCTAAAGTTTAGATTTTAGATAAATAATTTTCAATTACCGTATAACTGTGTATGTAGCATAGGTAGGTTAGATACTTAGAGAGCTAATATTAGTGCTCCAAAAGTAGTATTACAGGTAGATAGAATAACAATAGTTTCTTTTGAGCTACCAATCCAGTTTGATTTCTCATTTATTGATTTTAAAAGGCCCTTAACTTGAGAAGCCCTGCTACCTTACATGTCAACAAACAATTAACCGCGTAATTTTTGCGGAACACACGTTCTTACAGAAAAGAGTAGCCTATATTTAATTACTACTCAAAGCGTAATAGTTTACAATTTTACTAAACTGCTCGTTATTTTATTACCTCTAAGCAGGCTATTACTATTAATTAAAAATGGAAAGTATTCAACAAAACGTTAAAAAAGGACATTTTACGTAATAAATCTACAATTATAATATAACCACATACCTACTCATTAAAGATCTAAAATTCACTATTTATAATAGGTAGTTTTCTACTAGGGACATAGTTCTTGGACATGCGTCTAGACCATTCTTCAGAGACCATATTGTACTTAATTCATATTTGAATAGGTCCGATACTCCTTTGATCAAGGTTCCTAAACCATAGAATATTAGCTGTTTAAATATCTTGCAATAGAAGCATAAACGAAGATTGAATGGCAGGAACATAAAAGTAAGTTGGCAAAAGAATGCCATACCCTGCATAATCATGATAACGTTATAGTCTCACAAAATTGAGCCCTTTTGACGTAATATCTTGGCACTATACAATAGAACCGTCATCAAAGGAAAAGCTTTCTATAGAAAGCGTAGAGTTTAGTTTAGACATGTGAAAATAATTGGTGCAACATATTATTTAAGTAGGTAAGTTCATACATTGCGGTTACAAAAATTTAATTGCCAGAAGTAATTCTTCATTTCCGTGAACAATAACTTCAACGTAAAGGTTAAAGTTTTGTTTTTCTTCAATTTTAACTAATCCTATATTCGTACCTTTTATATAAATCTAGAAAATAGGTGAAGAGATAAGAACACATATTAGCATATTTCTACCATTTATATGTATAAACTAGATATAAGTTACATAACATAACGTTCAAAAGTGTTCAGCCCGTCATACAAAAAGCTGTGACAGCGGAATTTCTCATTACAGCTCCAGGCAAGATCCCCATACATCACGATGAGGAAATATCGCTTTTAACATCGCCCTCTCTGCCATAAATAGTCCCACACACACATAAACGACACGAAAACCTACACAGCACTCAGTAGAAAAACGTTAAAAACCTATCTGTTTCAATTACTGTAGTTTTCCATTAAAATTACACAAGTTAATTAACTTCAATCGACATCTAGTAATTTCTAGAAACCATCAAGTCGGGTCGCTAAACCTTTCCTTTAATTAAGACGGGAACAGCGCGCTTCTTTGTAATGGAGATAAACACCCACATCATTCATTTATACTCCTACGGAAAATTTAATCTTAATCTTTGCTATTTCAAATAGATTTAAAACCCTTTTGAAATTGATTTCGCTAGTAATTTAATAAATAACTATTTATATTAAGCGTTCTCTTTTCCAATGCGGTTCGATTTTAAATGGTCGACTCCTCGGTATCTTTATCTAATGGAATTGCTCTTAGAATAACGAAGCATCATGTCTTTCCATTAGCAGTCTTAATTAGCCGCCATGGGTTGGTAAAGCCAAGTTTGGTCTCGCAGGGTCGCCTTAATCCCATCATCAAAATTCAGAGCACGCGTCTGCAGAATTTCTATGAGCACGCCAAATGTCAATAGAAGTCCGCTACTGTCATCAAATTTATAATCGAAGGGTCACAAATAAATCCAATCGTTACACTGGACTGCTTCGACCTCTTGGATAAAATTCTGATTTTTCATCTATCAGCAATATTCTTTCTTTTAACACTTCAAAGCCAGAAGGTATAAAAATGTATCTAGGTAACTTAAAGAAGTCACAAAATTTGGAATTATAGTTCTTTTAGGTATATATGGGGTATACCCTTCTACCCAAAAGGCACATAGTTTTTCAATCAGGGACAAAAATCAAGAGAC
Organism: Anarsia innoxiella; assembly: GCA_947563765.1. Lineage (NCBI taxonomy): Eukaryota > Metazoa > Arthropoda > Insecta > Lepidoptera > Gelechiidae > Anarsia > Anarsia innoxiella. Next base: position 5,455,702 of record OX387393.1, read on the forward strand.
GTAGAACTGCTCTTCCTTGTCCTTCTTGAAATATGAATAATATAATCGAACTATTCATACTTACAAAGTGCCATTAGTATGGTAAGATAATGTTTTTTTATTTATTTTGAACTTTTTAACTTGGGGAAAGTTCTTCAGATTCGTGATAGATTATAACCTTTCATTTCTGTCATAGAGTTGAACAATATCGTACTAAGTAGGTAATTTAGGTATGTCAAGCTATATACGACCCATAACTTTTATTTCAAATGTTTATTTAATAAGTTCAATTATTACCCTATAATAAAGTTCACATAGATGTGGAGTAGAACCGAATTTTCTATTCAGCCGTATTAAGTTGTATCCGTTAGGCTTCATGCGCCGCGTAGTCTAGACTTATTATTTAGCTAGAAAACTGGATTCAGCCAGCTTAAACCGGATCAGAGTGAACTAGAGAGCACCATTGAAACGATTAGTGTATAAAGTTTTTTTGAAGCGGGCTTTGGTGAATGAAATCTGGAAAGAAGGTAATAAGGTTTTACAAACAGATCAAACTCGTATTAGGTTCAATAAAGTATCTATATGGAGTACGCGTATGTAATAAGAGTAACTTTTTCATCATTGTTTTTAAAGATTTTGTTTATTTTTACGTATTCTATGTTGTGTTGTGACCTTCTTGTTATTTTCTCGTTTACTTTACGAAAAAAAAAGGAAGCTGTATGAATCAATTTCCTTTCGTTTATAACGTTTTATAAATATGTTTATTATTTGTACTTATAAATAAATATAAAAAGCAAAATCTGAATCAAAAGACGCACTTTGAAAAAGAAAATAGATACTTGCCCACCTAGGTTTAAAAGATAATATTAGAGCCCCAAAGTTAAAAAGAGCTTAGTCTCCATAATAATATCAAAGAAAAAGGAGTCTAAGAGCTGACAGTGGCAGTTTTAGTGCAAATTAACCACGACACGGCCGGCATTGGTGTTCAAGTCACGATCCAACCGAATTTAGACGAGTGTATCAATGTGTATGGTCCGATGAGGACTGCGTACGTCCCAAGTTTTCCGCTTGATGAAATTGGGTTCAGTGAGTCTATTCATTTAGTGGTTTCTATTTACAATTCAGTACTGTTGGTGTACTGAGCTCAAATGTCACGATATCAAAAATTAATCAGGCGAGGAAAAATCTTTAGATATTTATCTTCCAAAATAATAATAATTAGATAAATAATTTTCCTCATTTTGAATTTCGCATTGAGTAGAGATTCGGATCATTAAATCAACAGAAACCAAAAATGTTGGTCAACTTCATATTCAGCTTTTTTGGGTTATTAATCATCAAAGAACATAAAAATGTGATGCAAAATCAATAAATTAAATACCTTCGTATTGATAGTGACAACACAGTTACAGTTACTCTTAATGAGACAAAATGTCCCAAAACAAGTTGTCACGAATTATGTGTTTCATTCCGCAACCCCACAACAGTTTGAGACTTAATAGGGGTCACCGTTGTACAAAGCTCTCATTCCCGGGAAACTGGTATAACAATAATTGGTACACAATAATAACTTTCATAATTCAGCAGCGGAAACTACCGATAACGTTCGGGTCTCCGAGAAGCATATTTTATCAGTTTAACGTATAAAGGCTATCAAATACACCTGAGACTTATTTTACGCCCCACGTGCCAATATCCCTATTCCCTTCCATATTGTACCCGCTATTCCACCACGGGTATTCGCAAGATAAATCATAAAAGTCGAGATACAGAGCCGGTGGAAATTAACTTTGTTAATTTCAATTGTTGTGCCCGTTTACGATTGGGAATAGAATTTACGTCTAACATAAAATCCAGCGCAAAAACTCTTGACTTTTTCACTTTATCCAAGAGCAAGTTTTAAACTACTCAGCTAATTAAATTCATTGAAGACAAACAGCGAAGAAGATATAAAACTTGACTGAAAGAAATTATTTTGTTAAGTAACCTAATACTCGTGTCGTTTCATAATTTGTATTCTTTGTGAGGCGCTACGAAATCTGGGGGATTTCGTAAAAATGTTTTCGTAGTATTTTTACTATCTAGAACAAAATATAGAAATTAAACTACTTTTTAACTAAACTACTTAACTTCTTGTTTGTATATACAATCAGGATCAAATACGTTTTTTACCGAATGACATGAAAGATCAAGTGATCAAAAATATAAGTATTAAAATAAGAATAAAAAAATCCCTTAAAAGACGTTTACCTTACCAAAACACACAACATCTGTAGGGTGAATCTTCAGAATCGAGAATTTTGATGTCCGGGAGCTTAAATCCTACGTTTCAAATTATAAAGTCAATTAAATATGTTTTAAACTATAGATTAAGGTGTTATCTACTTGGGAAAATAAAAATAATACATGAATTCAAATCGAAAGGTATTTAAAAAACAGTTCAAAGCCCTAAAAATTGATTCCACTGACGTGTCCGCTCTCCCGATTTATTCAGAAAACCTTAAAAATCTTTTTATCATATATACTTAAAGATTCATACATGTTTTTATTTTATTATAGAATAGTTAATTATTACGCATCATTATAAATGTTACACGTATTTTACAATTAAATGAATTTATCGAGTCATTTTAATTTTGTCCGGCACTAAAGTGTGATTACCTTGGCACGTCACTAAATCGCGCATACGACCCTAGTCGAGCCATTTGGATAGGCGCTGCCTATTTTCACGCGAACTGTGAGATGCATTTTATGTATCGAGGGGGTAGATTATGCGTGAAGTTGTACCATTCACGAAATACAAAGATAAGTATCTGATTCCCCTGGCTTTGTTCTGTACGATCATTGATTACTATGTTCATGTTTTCTTATTAATTTTGTACTACAAGACTAGCTTGATATAGCTATGAATAAGCGCATGGGTGCCCATTATCTAGCCTGGAAACATCATTACGCTAGTTAAATCCAATTTATGTAAAACGACAAAAAACCGATATTTCTTGCTTCCACTGGCTTGATTCCACTGGTTTAATGACCAGACCATACTAATAAAATCATACAGTTTGCTTAAATAACGGTTTATATTGATTTCTAAAAATAGCGTTATGTGTAATAATGTTTGATATTATTAAAAAAACAGTTTTCCACATTAAGGGAGGACGTTTCAAAGCTCGGTCACCTATTTAAAGATTTTTAATTAGCAACTTCACAGCAACTTGTATTAATACCCAATAACATTTTAAAGCCTAAATTCGAAGGTACGTTAACTGTTTTTAATTTTATTTAACAAAATTGAAACTTTTTTATACTTTATATTGCATTATTATTGATTCCCCTGGGCGTAAATTTTTAACATCAAATATCTTTGGATCCATACATAAGAAATGAGTGCCTTTTCAAAATATTTGTTTATTGACCTCTCTAATTTGTAATTTTATTATCAATTTAAAAATAAAATAATATTTAAATTTTACCAGTGGAATCAACTAAAGAATCCCAAATCGAAGAAACACCCTGTAGATGGTTACCTAAGGACATTTGTATTCGATCAATTTGCACACATCTCGTATGCACCGCCGCGTAGGCGATCGTTTGCGCTGGATGTGCTTCGCATTACTCATGCCTTACGCGAAATGTTGCGAATGTGATCCAAATCTAAGAGATTAATAGCTCTAAAAGCGATAGGTTAAGTCTTGTGTCGTGGAAAGTCTGAAAAAGTAGGTTTTCGTTGGTGCGTGAGGATATATAAAAATTGTGTGATACTTTTAATTTATATTGTTTCGTGTTTATTATATGCTTATTTATAGGTAATGTGATAAGTGTGTATTGGTTTGTTATAAATAAATGTAACGTTACGAAGATAAGCAAAAGTTAAATATATAGGTAAATAAGACGAGGTGATGTCTATCAAAATAAATAATAAGGCTACAGTAAAACGTTTGCTCCGTTAAATTGAGATAAAGTTTCATTAAAGCAAAAAAAATGCAAATAAAGCATATTCTGGAACGTTTCCAATAAATATCGCTTCTCCAACGCATTTGCTTATCTTGCTTCATTTTATTTAAAATTTTCAATAGTGATTGCAAGCACCTGGATTCTACCATTACTCTTTTAAAATTGCAAACTTTATAGCGTCAATATATCAGCTGAATTGCGGAACTGTTCTCGAAAATCATTTATTTCAGGAAATATAGTCCGACTTTTTCTTTGATTTGGAACTTTCGAAAAACTCCAAGTTTTCAACTAATTTTGTTAAGTGAAATATAGAAAATGGAACTGATTTGTTCGACCTGACTTGGCAAGTGGCAATAAACTTTATATAACATTTCAAGTGCTTTTTTCGCGCTCATTCAGGCACTTATTACGAGTGTACGTACAGTGTGTTAAAATTATTGTGAGATTTGTTGATTCGATTCATGAACAAATTCGACGAAAATATCTGTATCGGACAACGTTTCCAACTAATATATTGCCCTCATTCAAAATACATCAATTTCTAACTCGCGGTTTTTAAAGTGGAATTCAAATTAGGTTCCAAGATAATATTTCTCGAATTTTGCAAAAACAATAATATTTGCAAGTGATTTGCGATAGCAAGTTGAAATTAAAAATATTCTAGTCTTGGCCATTTCAATGATAGAGTTAGACAGTGATTAGCATACTATTTCAGTAAAGACCAAAAGAAACATCAATCCAATAATGAAACTCCAATTGGTACAAATTAATTTCAACTCTTGAAATGCTACTAGCACTTTTTGGGAACGTTAAATTAGATCGGCAGCGCGCGTGACTCGTTTCGCAATGTCCTCAGCTCTTCACGGGCTTTAGGTAGTGTTTACTTTTCAATTTTCCATCTTCTTCTCTCTTAACGAGACAGCTGGAGATGAAAAATGTTATGTGTTTAAAATTCTAGTCGCCTGAAAGAATGGTTGGTTCACAAGTAAAACGAAGAGGCAAATTATACAAATAGCTGGTTCTACTGTACCTTCTCAAAGTAAATTGGTTATTGCTTTGCTATTCATTAGTACACACGTTCACATTCTTTGGCTCGACCCATAGTAATATAGTCAAGTGGAATTAGGGGGAGGAAAAAGTACTTTGGCAAGTTCCCTTGTCACGTTTTGAATAAAGTTGGGTTGCTTCCTTTGTTTTCTTTAAATAAAAGTTTTATTCTCAATTTTTGTTTACATTTTAAATTAAGTTTCCTTAGAAATGTTAACCAGAAAATTTGATGTTTTAAAAAATGTCGTTACATTATAACTTTTCAAAGTAAATGTAATACTTAAGTAGTAACTTAATATTTTTCTTAAATCAGACGTCTTACCTATGTTTCAGTAAAAAATGAAAAAAAAAATTGAGCACAAAAGTTCAAGGTCCCAATATTACACTGGTTAATCAACTAAAGTAAATCTATAAATGTCCAGACTAGTTCTACCTTTCAAAGGTTGTTGGTAATATCCAGTGACAAGCGAACTTCTGTAAGCAAGTACAAGCAACCGAAAGCCGACTAGTTGGTCGATTAATTAACAAGACTATCCCTCAGAGAGCCGCTCTTGATATTATTCACTCTATTTTGTACCGTCCTCGGCAAAATAATTATAAACAGAAGAATATTTAATTAAATGTTGAGACTGATAATTAAAATACGTTTTGTATATTGCACGTTTGTCTTTTATTAAGATACTAAAGGCTATATTGCTTAGTAAAAAGTGGAAACTAGCGCTGTCCTTGTTTTCTTTGCTATTCCAATATCTACATTTGAATCAATTTAAGTGGGCCTAGCATGTAGAACTACACTCAAAGAAACAACACCGACCAACTCTTACAACCTACTTTTAACTTTCAAGATTATCTTGAAATAAAATAAAGTCACATTGTAATCCTAAGAATTTTATAAGCTTAATGAACACCTTATTTTATTAAATTGTTTTTAAAGCTGATCGCTTAGCCGCTTAGCTTAAGCTTAACTAAAAAAAACAAAAATGTTATTATTTAAAATAAATAAAAAATGTTATTATTAAATTAAATTATTATTTATGCAAATTATTATTTATTAATTATTAAATTAATGCAAATATTCACAAAGGCGCCTGGAAAACTTGTTGCAACACGAGTACCTTACGTTATTTGAGATTGACGAATCTTTTACTACAAAGGAGATAAATACCAGCGATGTCTCTCTATATTAACTTACCTGGCATAAGGATATCGCGATTTCCTTAAACACAGACGGGAGAGTATGGTTACAAGCATTATAAAATATTTTGTTCGTGTTATTTGTTTGCAATTTGTCGTCAAATAAACTCACTTGAGCTAAAATGGCAAACAATTGTATCGATTTTAATAATTGGAATATTAGGGAAAAATAGTATTCACAACAGCACCAGCGGGGGAGAGCGAGCAGAGCATTGTTTCGCCACCTTATCTGCTTCGGTTGTCACCGCGAACTACCAGTTAAGTTTAATCTTGGGATATTATTAAACTAGCGCTTGGTCAGCAATACAATCGTAATATTGTAGTGTAGAAGAACTCACACGCTTTTCGGAAACCTAAAAAATCCTTTTAAATACTCGTAATAGCTGTATGAATCATAAATAAAGTATTTCGTTAAAACAAAAGATATATTAGTAGTCAGTAGTATAAATTGAACAAGAGCCAATCATAAACGAAATCTTCTCCGACAAAGCTTCGTTTAATTAGCTAATTGTTAGTACGAGCCTCTGGTTAACGTTTGTTAGGAGTACTGTTTCTTAACTATGCTGTGTTTGAGTAGTAACCATTGCTCAGGTACAACAATAATTTGATTACAGGCGGAGAGAATAGATAGAGAAGAAACCGTTTCCATGTTTAAAAGCCCATTTAATACGCTACTACATCTTTTTAAATATGATTGATATAAATTGAACAAGTAGGTGAGTTTTTTTTCACCTTTCGTATTCTTTGAATAAAGCTCATCCACACCTAAACTTATATCAAATATCTAAGTAATCTGTATAATATCTGCGGCTAGAAATTACAAACTTTCTCAATACATTAGTGGCAGTTGCAGTGGCGACACCACAAACTGCCTTTCGCTGCACTCGCGTTGCAGATTAACTTTAACTATTCTGGCCAGTAGTTTGCTCCCTAATAATTCATTGGTCAACGGCTTGCACGGAATTAGATCATTTATTTATCATGCTGTTAGCCTTGCCTGTTTCTAAAACGATGAATATACTGGTAGTAGAGTTTATAGCATCTTTTTTCTTCTAAGTGAGAACAAAATACTTATATTGGCGCAAAAAAAAATTAAAATACCTTTAAAGACATACCGCATTTGAACAGATGTTTCTCTTATTTTATTACTGGACGATCACTTATAACAGTACTATCCAACAAGTGTGAATAGTTTCATATTAAATGACTTGCCACTAGAGCTTCCACTTTGTAATAAAATCCGACCCACGGCTAGTGCGACCAAATTTTTAGTTTGCGAATAAAAGTTATGTCATAAATTAATTTATTAACATCATTTATTATTGTATTTTGATAAATCCTTCTATATAAAGTTTATATATTATTGACATAGCCTTTGATTCTTAAAGTTCGCCTGCTTCCGTTAGGTAAACAAACCAATAGGCAAAGACTAAATTATCGAGTCGGCGCCGTAATGGCGTATAATATTTGCAGAGTAAATTGAATTACCGACTGAGATTGTTTAATTTAAAATGTAAATGTTTGCCACGTTTAAATAATGTTTATTTATGAGGTTTATTACAGTCACAGAATGCCGTTAAATTAGGTAATTCCTCGGGGATTTACGCCTGTATTTAAATTCAGAGGTGTGAATGCTGTCATGAAACTAGTTTTTGGTCACGCTTTCGTCAGTCACAAAGTAACACATGATTATAATTTTCTGATCCTACCGTAAACAATCTATATTGATTCCTCAGCTATGCAAACGATTCCCCTAATACATTCTTTCAGTCAAATATCACAACAACTATTAGAAGACGAAAGTTACTCCCACAGCAATCAACAAAAAAATATTGAATAATGATATATGATTAGCTCATTCGGCTCTACAAACTATTTTTAATGTTAAAGTTATTCCGTGTATCTAATCGAGGCTGTATAGGTAGTGATTTACAGCCACAAGGACGTCCAATTGTCTAACGCTGTCCTTGATTTTCATTCGGTAAAAAGGGAAGGAAGAGCTGGCCGCAATAGACCAAGACCGGTGCATGGTAAACGAGCTCAACTCATTTAGCTTGAGTGTCTGACTTGCCTTCATTTGTTTTCAATTTTTAATTTAACCAGTTTCAACAATTAGATTTTCATTCTAAATATACTTAAACTTGAAACGTTTCCAGTATCTAATAAATTTTCAGTTTTCCTTGTACTTACAGGAACACTGAAAAAATTAAGGATAGTCGGGTTGACTTTTTAAAAATAATCTGTAGAGCATAACCAAGCTAAAATGATTGTTATATTTTGTTGAAACCACTCTTTTCTTATACAATTAACATTTCCGTTTTCCGTCCTATCTATGTGATTATAAGTTAAAGTAGGCCGTAATCTTTAAAATACAACTTAGATGCCAAAATTATACACCGGCAACGCAGTTTTGTTTTAGTGTAAAGCCAAATAGTAGCTAGTAGATTCTAAATACGCTTATGCTATCAGAATCTCATCAGTGCGTTATTGATTTCATATTACAACAATATCAAGCACATTTATATTCACAATTACCAACATTAATTCGAATTAAATTAGTTTGTAAATAGTTGGTAAGTTTATTATTTTTTTAAGTTTAAAAGGGGTTTGGTGTGAAGCAACCCTGTGAGACCCGGATGCTCTGAGGCGTTAATTGCGAAGCCTTGGCGGAAGAACCGGCGGCAATTTGCGCAGCCCCAACATTTACTAAAATACTGCTTCCCACATAAAGACATTATTGACTCCTCTTTGACTACTTTTAATAATACCATACTATTGTTGGTTTTATTTTGGTATACATTTGCCAAAATTGCAATTAAAATTGTATTAAATTCATGTTTTAAAACATTATCCATGGATTAGATCAAAGGGACCTAAAATGAACTAAAAAACATTTGCCAAAATTGCAATTAAAATTGTATTAAATTCATGTTTTAAAACATTATCCATGGATTAGATCAAAGGGACCTAAAATGAACTAAAAAACTATTACTAGTAGTTACATCTTCTTCTATATTAACAGTTGGTACTCTGAAATTCATGCACTATCTAATAAATGGAGAAAATCTATTGCATTCGTATATTTTGTAACTTCCGGGTATCAGATTTGCGCAGTGCGAGTTTGTTGCACTAAAATATGTGAAAATTTTGTACTTTAATAGATAATATTTAAAAAAATGCGTAACTTATCGTATAACAATACCAAAGGAATAAAATAGGCATACCTAATTCGGTTTTTATATTAAACGGGACCTTACGTAAAATTTTTAGGTATCGTGTTGAAGTGGGGTAAAAGCTTCACGCTGTTGCGAAAATCGCTCCCGGACCTTTTTGCAAAGAACCTCGGGAGAGCGTTTGTTCAATAAAGCAACATTTTTCTTCAGTCAATACTTCGCTCGAGTATTATTAAGTGGGGTTGTCCAAAATGTTTTCGATTAAGCTGTTTGAATCCGAACTCCAAAAATTTCAATCTGCTGTCTTTTGTTGGATTTTCTAAGAAAATGGCATTCTTAGAATTGCTACTGTGAATACAAGTAGCATACCTTGCACTGATGAACGAAGTTGTAAATAAATTTCAAATAAGCACACTTATGTATGTATATTTGGGAAAGTAATTTCGTGAACCTAATTCACCTTAATAGAAAATTATTTTCCGCCTGAGATTAGGTAGCTGAAGGCCTATAAGAGAGTCAATTTAGCCGAGGCAATTTGTTATTGAAGTTCGATTTGCAAAGGTGCGTACTAATGTAGGCCTTGAGGCGAAATCGAGACATTATCCGTATCACGGGGGAGCCACTTCTTTCCTCGGCCCACGTCTAAATTAAGGCCATTTATTTTGTCGCCACTTCCCACAGCCATGGACGAAACGTTCGGCCGATAAAGTGTTTATTATCACAACATCTGCTTTCCCTATCAGGTAATATTTTTGTGAGAAGAATTTAATTTGGCTTGGATATTTTCGGTTTTTTCGGTTAACCTCTCTTTATTTTGAGAACAGAACGTAAAAATTTATAAACATCCAAAAAATTTCAAGAAAATGTCATCAAATAACTTCATTCCTATATTCATTTACAGTTTCGTATGGTACAAGCCATAATAACAATTTATATAACTCTGAAATTGAATTTTATCTATTTTTACAGTACACTACTGCTAGAAGAAGTCATTCAAATAAATTGATGTCGAAGTGTGATAAAAAGAAAACTAGAACGTAGCGCTGAAGTGCGGTTGAAGGTTCTTCTGTTTATATAACATCAATATTCAAAGCCAGTGGAAAAATCTGATGTCGCGTCTATAGCGAGGAGCTTAACTGTTCAGTTTCAGCGAGTGTTTATGCACCAGGCCGCACGCTCCGCTGGCTTCCTCGACGACAAAATGCACTCACGTCGCGTCCCGCGTGCACTCAAGTATTCCACTGCACGAGTATTATTGATCAGAACATCAGACGATGTTGTCTCCGTCCCATGATCTCTCACATTTTATACATACATGTAGTTTGTACTCAAAATAGGTCAACACTAATCGTTAAAAACAAATTGTCGTGTCGTTAGTGTTAATTACTTAAATTGATGCTTTTTTAAATGAAATTAGGGTACCTATAGCTGTTGTATTCAGTTAATGACCAATGTTAAATTTATCATGACGATTAAGTCATTAAACGTAAATTGGATTTATTTTTCATTGAAACGCCGAAACAAATGATTGAAATAGTTTTTTTTTGTAAAATATTGGAAATGAATGTGCGTGTGGCACAGACAATTTTTTTGAAAATGCCTATTATTATGTTGTGTTTGCTTACCTCGTTATCATTTTGTCGCATGCGTAAAAACTTGCGTAGTTCAAAGGTATTTCAAGAGTGAGTGAATCGTTGAGCCCGCTACGTGAGCACTTATCCCAAATTATTACGGGCTTCTCAGTGCGGGCGGATCCACCATCGACGTTACACGCGATGGAGCGTGAGATCCGCTTGCGCTAACTTAAACCAATCCTGTCTAAACTGGCACGCTCAAGCATTCATCGCGATGGTCCCGCTTTGGAACATATCTCAGAATAAATGTCCCGTTGAACCTTAGGTAAACTAAATCAGGAATTTATTAATAAGAAAAATATCCCGTTCATGTGCAGCGAAGTTAGCACTTTTAACCTTCATGCTTTTAACATCAATTTGACATAAAAGTGATGCAATTATCATTATGTCACATTCCCAGCTATCTAAAATATCTCCAGCCTTCTGCAGTAGAAATTGACAATGCAGTCTCAATTACTCATTTGTTCTCCGAAACAAAAGTCTTTAGCGTCCATAGACTGAGCTATTGTAAGCTTCTTCGGCGTTTAAAATAAAACAGATCCGAGAGGAACGCTCTATAATAGCTCGTTCTGTTCCCTAATGCTGCAATTAGAAAGGAGAACAGTGACGCAGCTAGACACAATCCGCTTGGAGTGTATTTACGAACGATCTCCATTTTGTGTGTTTATACTCCTAATGATATTGCCCGTTACTTTACCAACTAAGAAACTGTTATTTCTTACCAATGCTAGTACTACTGTTCATTTATGACTACATTTTAATTTGTGCCAAAATATCTTGAGAATTTTAAAGTAAGTAGGTATAAATTAGATAATTATTTTAAACTAGCTCAGTTTTATGAATAACATCACTGTAAACTACGTGTGACTTCTATAAATTACGTAGGTACTCGGTTACTTACTCTGTTCAAGAAGTCTGTGGTACCTAGCATTTAGAAGCATGTAGGTGTATCCTTCTCAACACATAGACGGGTTCATTATATCTGCTCCCGTAAATTCCTATTTAATCCAATTAGATTGAATTAGCTTAAAGTCAGTAGTCAGCTCAATGTTAATTTATAATCCTTTTAGGTTACTTAGGGATTTATTCGTAGAGCCATATACCTGTACCGTTACACAAATTAATGTTTTTTTCAATGGTGTAATAAAATTCATTGACTTTTTCGACACTGTTAAGAGATAAGTTTTATTATTTTATAGAAAATAAGTATAATGGAAATTCGAGCAATGTTATTATTTTTATTATTTTCAACGTTGTTTTTGTACGAAAGCCTACTGCAATTTGGTTTAAAAAAAGGAGAGGAAAAAAGGTAAATTGGTTCTCTCTACGACCCTTAAAGCGTTTCTGGCAAGCGCAGTCGTGAAAGGATTTGTCTCGCGCTAATGAACGCAACAAAACTCAACTTTTTCTCAAGGAAAACATTCAAATAATTGATATTTACTGCTCAAGGCGCAAGGGCGCAACCCATTTTAGCGGGATTAAAGAGAGATTTTCCTCATCCGTTTGGCGTTACCCAAACATTGTATAAATTCAAATTGTTTAACTTGATCTACAAATTTTGCGTCCGATAAACAATCACAACAATAACAAAAACTGCTTATCATAACATACATTTTAAAATATATGACGACTTTTATAATTTGTTACCCGATCAAACGAATAACCTCAATAATAAATGAACAATCTTCGAAGATCAAAAAATACACAGAGCAAGCGCTGTTTTAATTAAAATGTGCATTGTTTATTTACTCGTTGAAAAAGGTAAACATCGATAGAGGCGAGAACACCAACAATGTTAGTAAGTAGGTAGCCTATTTCATAAAAGAAAGAGACATCTTATATGATTAATTAACAGCGGTATGACCACAAGCAGGCTCTTACGAAGGAAAACTTAATTACTTTTCTCTGCAGAATCATAAAGCTGAATAATTCATACAGAAGCTGCACGGAGAGTCTTGAATGTGTGACATAGAGCGGACTTGTTGGCACTCGCTGAAATTGAATTGGCCCTTACATTACCTTGTTTCTCGACTAACTTTACAGATTATAGCTCAAAACACGACGACGTCTTTTGAACAGCATGTCGTAATAAACAAGCTTTGATGCTAATATTTCAAAGGACAATGAAATATAACGTATGTAGGTATCACATATTAGAAGTTTATAACTATTAGATGTTTACCTATCTATTTATAATTATTGTTTATTGAGGTTTATCAACGATACTTTTGCATTAATATAAATCAGAGAAACATACTTTCCCGGAAGGTATTTTGAAGGATAAATAGTGTCATTTTACTAATAATAAGCAACGAATTCAGTTATTACGTTATAAATAGAAGCTTAAAGTAGACACAAACAAAGTAAACGAAGTCGGAAATATAATTATCATTACACAGAAGTTTCAAATGACTTAACACAAATAACAAACTATGTGACAAGTTCTTTTTAAAAGATAGCGCTCAAGAAAAATTCAATAAGTAGTCTGTTATTTACAAAGTTAATAAAATATAATAAAAATAGCAAGTGAAACGTTATTATAAACGAAACAAACTAGTTGAGCAACTGGAAGGAATGTAGCCAGTTAACCGTTCCCGTGGAAATCCCAAAGGATTCCGAAGACACGTTTCGTTCAGTCAGCACTTGAGCTTCCAACTCTCAAAGACAATTTCACCGCTCCTTTCCGACTCTATAGAGCTTCAATATAGCTGACATATAATTTCAACTCGTTGAAAGAGAACGGGATTCCTAAATAAACGAAATACGCTGCACATGGGTTAAATTTGAAATAACTACTCTCGTTGCCGTTGTATAATTTTATTTTAACTATAAAGATTCTTTGGAAATTCCTCCATTCCATAATTCTTGGAAAGAATTGCTTGGCTTAGCAAGCCGGTTGACTACCGCACTAAAGTTTTGGATGTGTCTGAAAAACAATTTATTTTGCTTGCTCCATTTAATTTAATTTAAAAGAATATTCTCCAAACATTTTACAAGGCCTCCCATACCTCAAACTCTTTGAAGATTACAAAGTTGTACCGCCGTAGTTTTTACAGGCAAAGTGGATTAAGAAATCCGCTATAGGTGGGTAATATTTCACATTATGTTAGGTTCTCATGATTTATAGGCCAACTTTATAAAGTTTTGCATGTCATCCACTGGGTTCTTCCGAACTTTTCTTAAAGGAACTTTAAACTTCTTACATTAGATGGATGACGGTAAGTTTCGGACATTATAGAATAAGCTCTTAAATTACCTAAGTACCTTCTCTTGTTTTACTAAAATATATAAAAAAGTTTTAATTTTATGCATAATGGTATTGTAATTTGTAAAAAATAATAATTTTCAACTTGTTGCATAAAACAAAATATTTCTTAAAACATACATAATAAGCAGTCCAACTGTGTTTTAATGCGTTGAATACTAAACTCAATATGTAGCAGATGTAAACCTAAATTAGGTACGTCGGTAATGTCTTCCTGTTTCCATTATCAGAATTACACCATTGCTTGAACAGATTCGTAACTAGTATAGGTATATGTATGTATAAGCACCTAATAGATAAATAGGCAATTGCTTCCTCCAGTAGGCAAACGCTGCAGAAAAAGGCTGGTGTGTCTGTACCAGTGATTAATGGTAACCGACTCACGGATTGTTCGAGCGAGATGAGTTCTGAAGAAGCATTCACAAGCCGTGAAATTAACTTTCGTCGCCTTTCTAAGGGCTGTCAGTTTGTTTTCAGAAGTACAGGCATTTCGCTTTTGTGGCCCAATATTTCAAACGTTATTGGAACGTTTGATGCCCTTCTCCGCCGAGACGAATGTCTTACTGTGTCTTTTCGTCATTTTATTTAACTTTTGTAAAGGCTTTTCGATGTATTTCGTCTTTGATATCGAGATATAAGCGATGGGTACTTCCCGTTGATTCTCATTCAAATATGATTTGTATTTGTATGTTTATAAAATTTGAACAAATAAGTATTATAATTGGATTTTCAGCTTTTGACAGAAATACATGCGTATTCTACAAACATTTCTGTGAAAGCCGATGTGAAATTAGATTTTTGAATCGAATCAGGCTTATGCGAAATAGAGATCTACATTTACGGCATCAATGATAATCACATAGAACGTTTCTCCGAGCTATTTAAACATTGAGCTAGTCCGTCCAGCTTCAATCACGTAGACGCACAGTAAACATGAAGTACTCGGTCCAAACTTAATCTAACAGCTTCATTCTGGACTAGCTAAACTTTAAGCTTGTGGGTCCCAAGTTGATGGTAATTAAAGCTAAGGTCATACTGCAAGAGTAAGTAGCTTCATTAATATATACTAAACAAGATTAACTACCAATAGCTTTAGTTTTGAAACAACTGGCTGAAAGTTATCTTTACAACTGATTATTGATCTGTGCCATTGTTTGCGGAGCACGCATGGTAGCATAGACTGGAATATGCCTGCTGAGCCCATAATTGCCATCGCTGATGGTAATTGGCCTACTTCAACAAAGGCAGCATTAAAAGCCAGAGCATTTATTGACATAGAGCATGACGCACGTTACCGATCCATTAGCGGTCTGAACACCCATCCCACTACCATGTACTGATATATCAAAGTGCTTACGACTATAAAATTTAATGGTAGGTAATTAATGTATTTAAATACTGTCCCAACTAAGTAGGTAGGTAAGTATCTAATTACTTTGAAGCTAGCAAAAATAGTTATTATAACTTTAATTAAAAATATTCAGTTCATTTTAATAAAATTAAAAACTTGTTACAGTTTAAAACAGACAATCTGCCTTTTATTTTTACGCAAATTGAGTACAAAATTAATAAGTACACTAATGTTAAATATACTATCTAATGTAAAAATATTCTATGATCATTATATTCTACGCTACGACTATTTAAGGTACGTACGTACTTTTAGGATGTAGCATTTATTGTATGAGTAGAAAAAAGCATATTATTTTTCAGTGCAATTGAAGAAACTTTTACTCTAACCAAACATTGAATTGATATAAAATTGAAAAGCAAATCTGTAGTGGTACGCAGTGTACGCCTATCCATTTACAGCCATTGACGAATGATTACATATGGATGGTTTAGGCAAATAACGGCAGCCGATGAAAACTTCAGTCAATTACAAAACTAATTCAAAATATTTATTGAAAAATTCAGAATACCGGACAGAATTTGAATAGGTTATTGGTTTTAGTGAAGTGGAGGCTTGTAAAAAGTGTTAACGTGTATTTATAAGTGAAAACTACGTGGATTGGCATTGTTGGCAATCACAACAAGAAGATACGCACAATAATTATATAATTTGCAGGCTATACAGCATATTAAATACAAAACGGAATATATTAATTTCATTTATGACGCTAAAGCAATAATAATAAAGATTTCGTGTTCATATAAAACTCGCTCACATCAGAGTGCAATAGGGGGTTTTGAATTACAGAACAAAGTAGTGTATAAACTAAACTACGCAATTCCACCGACGATCCCATGAAAATAATGACTTTAACAACGTAATTTACTAAAAACACGTTCATGCTGAACTTAATGACAGCTTTAAGCATAATTAAATCCATGAAAACGCGAAACAGTCATTTGGACTTCGTGATAATAATAGACAATTTAAAACGTGTCAAGTGTTTCTGTATGAAAGTTACTTTTGGATTCTGCACTCGAATTTTATACAAGGCTAAAATAAAAATAAATGGTGAATATATTTAGTAACCATTAATATGTCTTATTTACTCATTACTCTACGAATACGAACC
The DNA here is from genome assembly GCA_947563765.1 of Anarsia innoxiella. Lineage (NCBI taxonomy): Eukaryota > Metazoa > Arthropoda > Insecta > Lepidoptera > Gelechiidae > Anarsia > Anarsia innoxiella. The sequence goes on from OX387393.1 coordinate 5,472,473, forward strand.
AATTTACAGATCATCTTCTTTTACCTTCGAGTTCATATGCGTAGTCTACGCTTGCCTCTCAATTATTATATCTTGAAAGACTTCTGTTAAATAGTGTAGTCTATCTGTTATTGTAATGTGTAAGTTACAACATAGAAATGTTTCATCAAAATTTGTTCAATTATTTTTACAGACAGGAGGACAAACTACAATACGTACATTCCCATTTCAAATATCACTTAGTAGGAAAGACTCTGAATACAGAAACAGTATGGCAACCACCAATACTAGAACGCTTTTCTTAAAAACTACATTTGGATAAAAACATACTTTATTTCCGATTCAGACAGCCACTGTGATTTCAAGATCAATATGTAAATGCATTCGTGAGTGCACATGGCTCGGCAGAGGCGTGAGTGCATTTTGTCGTAGAGGGAAAGGCAACCAAGCGTAGCGTCAACCTACTGTTTCTGCCTTGGAAAACTTCGTGTAAGATTTAAAGATGCCATCTAAGGCTTTGTAGCAATATTTTGGTATGCAGAAAAGGAATAAAGAGTCATTCTTCGGAGCGATTTCGATCGGCTCCTCTACTGTACTACATTTTAAGTATTGTGACTTAAATGTAAGCGGTGCTAACAAATACAACGCTACTTTTACGAGTACCAAAGGTTATGTGACGAGCTAAAGTAGATAAGAAATAAAAAAACTGTTTAACAAATCTCCGTAGGCACTGTTATATAAATTACCTACCTATAGCAATAAAACCATCAACAACAACTCTCCAAGCTCAAATTCAATGGCACTGAGTCATAATTTTTCCATTTCGTCCAATCTCCGGGAAATGAGAAATCTCTCGTGGGCATTTATATTAATTTATTTCGTGTTCATTTCTATAACCAACTGTATTATGGTTGATTTAGTTTCGTTCCGCTGAGACCTAATTAGTAATGATCACGGAATTATTTCTCGTCTCTATTCGGACGTAAAAATGAAACCTTTGAAAATACGAAAAGAAGGGCCTTACTATAACAAGACACTCGTCCTAATTTATATGGTGCGTGCCATGAGCAAAATAAGAATATTTCTTATTTCACTCGACCGACAACGAGCTTTATTGTATTAGAAAAGTTAACAAAACTGTGCTCGCAGTAAAATTAACACACAATATTTATCTAAGTTCCGTTGGTTTCTTCACAATGCTCGTTGTCGCAGCCATTTTAATGCAAATTATTATTTTGATAATGCGATTATAAGGAAATGTTCCTCTTACAAATAATTTTAGTAGAAAACTATCGTAGTGATTGAATAGTTGCATGTTTTGCGGTATTAAAGGGCGCAACTTGCCGTGGTAAGAGCTCGTAAGTCCTACTTAATTTTCACCAGGTAATGACTTAGGGGAACCAAGGCGATTCGGGTATACACTTCCTAATCTCGATCTCAGCCGTTAATATAACAAGAATCCATTTTGTTTTAAATCTATTAAAGTATGCATAATTTCCTGGAAAATTGTTGCTTTAAACTCAACGTGCCAGCTTACAAAGCATTTTCTGTCACTAGAAAATTCCGGATCTTAACGTTGCAAGCAGATTACGTTTCCCTTGTGAATATGCTTTACTCAGAATCGCTCTAATCAGTCACTTTACAAGTTTTTTTTTAAAGTTTATATACACGTGTTTCAGGAATAAAATGAAGTTCAATTTGTTAAAAAGTCAAAATAGTTTGTAACTATTGAAAAAGACAGGATAATTGTTTCGTAAGTACTCATGAAAAAATATGAATTTGTTTTATTGTTTTTCCGATTTTTATTTTGTAAATTACGGTATATTTTCTAGGCTCTTTAAATGTTTACTCGCAAAACCACCCAAAGAGATTAGGGGTGCCTGCTAGAGATGCGGCGCCTTGTCTCAAAAGTCCGCAAATTGTAGCTAAGTATACGAACGGTGTCAAAATTTGTTGGTATGCGGTTGCAACACAAGCTGTGTTCACATAAGTTAAATACGACTTAGTCCAACTTCGAGCGACATACCAAACTAGACTAAGATGCCAGTTTTGGCTTCGAAACTACTTCACTTTGTTTACAAGTACAATACGCTTACGTAATAATAATAACACTTACTTAATCTTTGCCCTTTCTGTATATATTTGTAACAATTTCACTTAGGTACTTATAACCAATTCTATGAGAAAAAACCGGTTAATATTTGAGTGGTCGTAAATATTTACAACTTTTTATTATTAAATTAGGATAAATTACAAATGTCAAAAAAAATACAAAATCATACTTATAGCTAATCAAACAATCCCCCCCTGGATTTATAAAAAAATATTATTCCTTTCTGTAAGTACTTGTTTTTACACAAGTGCCTACGAATGTGATTAAAAATTATGTTTCATTAAAGGTCCTTATTAAATAAAGATAATTATTAAATTTTTATACAATGTTAATTGCACGTACAAATCTTAATTAACCCTTGAAAAGAGGTAAGGTATATTTTTCAAGCGGTATCCGTTTTGGGTACTTTATATTTATAGCGCTATTCATTCCCTTTTACCCTTCATATTTATGGAACAATTTTTTACAGAAATTTATTTTTTATATCAATGGAATTTATCGTTTTCATACGTGTTATCTAAAGACGTTTATGATTATGTACATTTTTATCCAATCACATATTATGAGATTTCACTTAATATAGTTATTTTAGAATCATACTTACATAATCTGTGATTGAATAAATAGAGGTATAATAGGTAGGTACGTATGCTACAGATAAAACTAATTTATCGTATTATCAGGATTAATCATCAGGCAATCTACGGCGATATTGTTTTCCGTTTTTTTGGAAAGTTAATGATTTTATGATAACATTAAAATAAATACCTAATTTGATTTCATTTTCTGAATTACTGTAGATATGACTGACAAACGATTGAGAAAAAAGTTTACAAATCGGTTTATGCGTTCAGGATATGTCTAGCGCAAACGCTTTAAACTTTTAGCACTGAGGTTTAAAAATAAAACGCTCAAAAATCATACTCTTTGATTTAACCTCACCTGGTGTCTCGAGGTCCTTAATTCATGAATTTCAAAAGTCGATCTCTACATAAGTTATGAAAGATTCCGTTTTCCTTTCAGTCGGCACATGGAATTTTGAATAATTTGATCTTATGGTATGAATGGAAATGTATCCAAACAGAGTGCAATATCGACGTTTTTAAGGTAAAATTGAATGTGTAGCTCTATTTGATAAGGCATTGCATTAGGTCAAGCCTTCCAGCCTTATTTACACTTAACGACGTAGGAATATTTGTTTTGTTTGTAACAGACTCTGTATTGTTAGATAGAATAAACACATAAGATGGTCTTCAGGGATTTATTTTAAAGTTTTAAACACTTCTTAATATTATTATGAATAGTTTAATATTACAAGTTAAGAAAGAATAATGTCTTGGTTCGCTTCCCCGGCCGGGGTTCACACGAACTGTCAAAATTAGTGATGTAATTAAAAGTATAAAACCCTAGTGTTGCACTCCAATACAGACTCTGATTTTCAGGTAGACGGTATTTTGTCATTTTCGGCTGCCGAATGGATGAAATGTCAACCTGTAGGTATGTAATGTAAGCTATCATACATATGGCCATAAACCGACTACCTGGTACCCTGTGCTTTACAAAAACCGGCCAAGTGTGAGTCGGACTCGCGCAGGAAGTATTCCGTACCATTCACTATTGATATCAAGCAAAAAAGCGAAAAAATCATGTTTGTTGTATGAGAGTCCCTATGAGATGAGAACCCTAAAAACCGGAATGTAAAATAGGAGTTAAAACTTCTCAAATTATATTCGTAATTATGGTTGAACACCTTTCCAAAACAATTTTTGGAAAAGACTTTAACTGAATATTTATAAAGTTGTATTTCATCTCATAATTAAATTCAATAAGGTGCTAAATAACATTCTGTTGGTAAACCAAAGATAATTATATTTAGCATAAAATCTTCCAAAATGTTACCTACCCACTGGAGGCTGGAGACGCTTCAGTTTAACCAAGCAAGTATAATAAGTCAAGCGAAGTAATCTGTGCTTCGAGGCTTTGGGATAGAAAATCCTATTTACATTTTAGAAAGCAGAGCTTTTGTTAAAAATTCATTCCTTTATGCAAAAGGAACAGAGAACATCCATTTGTGAATAGAGTAAAATTTTCAAGGCTTTTGAACACGTTTCGGAGATTTGTTTAGGAGCTGAGCTTTGGTTGTATCACTTACTTAAACTGGAAGAAAAAAAACTTTCATTAATAATAAGATACCAACCTATTATTATACAGTGCAGTGGGAACATAATATCTCATTCCTTTGGTATTGATATTGTTGCAACAAGTAGAATCAACTTCTAGAAAAGGAAAATCACTAAATATATATAAAATAACTGTAATTGATAAAATTGTATAGTGTAATTATAATAAAAATAAATGTGTTTGGCGATCTATTGAAACAATATGTTACGTTAACATCACGGTAGCAAGATCATGATTCAATTTTCATTCGATTTCACTCATTTGTATCGACGGGTTGGAAAAGGGAAATTTTCGGGTTAGTGGGTACCAAAAACTGACTGTGAATCGAAAATAACCCAATCCCTCGGTACTTTTTATCATCGATCGGACGCACATTGTGACCATTCAAATCGAACACAATTGTTGTCAAGCCAGGTAGAAAACCGATGTAAGTACTTACCCGGTTATTTCCTGGGTGTACGATATGTAAAACTAAGGTACGAGTAATATTGGTATTTAACGTCGCCTATTTAACACTCTTTCTCAATATATTTTATGGTCTATGAAATTGCTGACTGAAATCACTCGTACATCGTTAGTGGTGCGTTAGCAAAACGATCATTAGTAGTGGCAGCTATTTAGCCTTTGGGACATCAAAGGCTTTGGCTCTGTGTAAATTTTGGGATTATAATTGGCTCTTCAATAAACCCAATCGAAAAGTACGCCCTACCTAAGCTAAAACTTTTACGAAATATTTTTTAAATTGCAGCTGCTATATTAATAACAATTAAAGAGTATGTATAGATCTAGTTTTTATAGTAAAGTAGGAGCATAATCACGATCCACAGTCATAGTAGCACGTTAGAGCGCGCAGTAAATCGTAGTGGCGGCGGCGGCGGTTCGGCGTTCTGGCCTCTCGCAATCGGCCGAGTCACCGGGGTGGAATTAAACGATTTATCGTAGTCACGGACGCCGATTTCCACGGATCCCTGTCACGGCCCGCAATATTGTTGTTACATGGGACCCTCTAAATGTATGTATAATTTCGCATTTGTACCCTTTTGGTGTGAACGCACTAAATTTGAGTATAGGTACAACGTTCACTACACGGTTATGGGTTTATCGATTGTTCGTTATTAGCCACATGATTGCTTATATTGTTTCGGTGCTTACATTTCTTTTAAAATAATGGTATCACCGTTATTATCATACTAAATAAATACCTATTTGTGTATCGAATTTCAATATCAATCATATTATGTGTTGTGCTTCAGTACCTACCGCTTTAATACCGATAACAAAGCCGACAGGACTTATTGATTTTAATTTATTGCGTTACTAAGCTGGAGTAATCCAGATTGAAGTTCTTAAGCCCCAAATTTTCCCAAACGAATAATTCAAATTTAATATTTTCAGTTTATTTGCAAACAAGCTGACAACAAAATCTGCGTTTTCTTTGCAAATCATTCTATTGCCGATTCAGAGCAACAAGCTCTACGGCAGTCATATTTCAACGTGCCTCATTTCACGTGAGCCTCCACAGGGACAATATATCAACCCCAATTTATTTTCTTCTCCTAACCTTTCATAACCTCCTCTTTTTATCCTGTGTCCTCACTTACAAGATTATCCTGTGTAAATATTTTCAAGAGCGTAGTTTCAAAAAGCTTGTATCTTTTCGTTCATCTCCTTCGGGAAAGTATTTTAAATAAAATAGCGTCGTCCGTCGCGGCCGTAATCAACATAAAAATAATTTAAGTTCCACAATTATTCAGAATATTCCTTGGGGCCGTCGTTATTTCGTAAGACTTTTAAGCTTAGTTTTTCAAAGGTATTTTATTCTAAAAGAAACTGTCCAATTAAAATGAGTGAATGAAATAGCAATGTTGTTAGTAATCTCGTCAGGGTGAACCGTAGATAAGAATGCCAGCGGTGAGTGAGCTATGTTTGGATTTCTTTCAGGCAGTCGTCAATCGGGAGTGTTACGCGAGGCGAGTACGGCTAGGCTGGAGTAGGTACTCCTGTATTGCGAACACGTCTCTCGCTGCGGGAGACGAGATACAAATCCCGCGGGCCGGGAATCTGTTCGCAGCACCTCTATGCTCACCTCCCCTTATTTATACGCGATTGAAAGAAAAATACGTGCATGATCGCATGCAATACTCAGGTGCCATACGGCTTTGCTACTTCGTTCAACGCTGAATGAATATCATAATATGCAATAGAAGCAAATAAGTTTCCCATGTATAAAGTAAAAGTATCACGCCACAGACCTCTTTGCCACACTCACCTAGATTTTTAAGGCATAAATACAATTATTAATCGACTTAAATAAGTATTTAAAAACTAACAACTATCGTTTGGTAGCTGCTTGGCATCGACCGCATCGTAAACTATTTCAATTTCCAAATTGATGCCACGGATAGTACCTAAGTAATAAAGTTGTTTTACGGTCCAAGCGAGTTTCCATAGACAAGGTACTCGTTATACCAATAAAAAGAGAATAGCTGTTCACCATGCAATGATGGAATTGTAGCACTCAAGCTACACCTCGCAAACATTGCTGCATTTATACAACGACTTGAACATTTAATAAAGTGATAAAACGTTTGCGTTGAACACGCGATATTTTTACGATTCTATTCCCGTTTTATTACGCTTTTCTTACTCTACTCCTTATAATCTTTTAGGCCACAAATACACACGAGTAATAATGTTGCTCAAAGATATTTGAGTTCTACATTGTTTTCAAGTCAAGTCAAAATTAAACCGTGTTTATCAAACCGTATTCACTATTTGTAGAACCCTAATGGAAAAGAGGTGTGACAAACATGTACAATTGTGTAATTTAAAAATTTAAATATTAAAATAATTTTGGAACCCACGCATACCTACTCCACGTTTCAAAATAGTTTCATCCACAATTTATTAAAAAGGTACATTTTTAAAACAGTCTCAACTCAATTCTATCATTGTACAACAGTGAATATTCTTCGACAAAAAGCTGCCCCTCGGGGCAAGTGTAGGTTTTATATTTTTCTCTTATAAGTTGAACATGAACCGTTCAAATAAAGTTACTTCTGAGTGTGATATTGTATTCCCGCGGGGTACCCACTCAATAAAGGAAATACCGATTGTCTATTGAAACCATAAGTTTCGTGATACGTTTTTAAGAATCAAAGAAAGGTATAGATATTTAAAAAAATATATTTAGAGACCATTGTGATATCTGCATGATACTTGCTATGGAAAACATGTACAGACTAAAAGCTTTTCATCCAACCTTGTATGTAAGAAGAGATGTTTTATTTTATCTACTAACGCCAGCAAAAGCAAAATTCTTTATAGTAGTAAGTACCACTTCCGTCTTTATATTCAGTAACCTTTTCATGTTCTCTTGGAAAGTAAAACCTGATTATTCAAATAGAAAGTATATTTAACTCGTAAAAGCTAAAAGTTATTTTTCTGTTCCAGTTTCCGAAATCTGCCACAAATATAATTTTATTTTTCCTTAACTTGTTTGCAATATTCTAAACAACTCATTCACAAAATGCGTTCCACTTTTTGGTTAATATCTATTGCTTATTTTTCCCCTTCATGATGCCCAAAGGGAATCCGGTTGCCCTTCTGATTTATGACTTATGCAAAGAATGAGTGGATATTTTCTGCGCCATAATTCAGGCTAGTTTAGATTAGGAGCGGGATTTTGAGAAGGATAGAACATCAATCTATTAGTTGCTTCCGCTTTTTCATAGTACTTACCGCATATACAGGCGTAAACAGAGCATTTACCAATTCTTTTTTCTCATAAAACTGAATATGTTTTCCCAAGACGGACAATTACATGAAAATACACTTTTCTACTTTTCAAAAAAATTGTCAGATCACAATCTTTTTTTATCTTATTTTAGTCCATAAACATGTTTAGTTTCATGCGACAATTACGTCTCTTGGTTTTGTAACAGAAAAACCCCGCCATTTACCCAAACAAACTTCTACAGTTTATTTAGGTACGATAGTCGCATGTATGAAAAACAGAGTTATAGGAGTTTTTACCTACCTGAAGTTGGAGCCAGCTCGTCAGTAATAAAGTTTACTCGAAAGTTGTACATCTTGATGTAGCGGTATCAAAACAAACGTAGATAAGTTTAGCTCATCAATCTTATCGTCTATCATTCGGTGAGGTGATTCTGTAAGCAAAGTTCCACGTTCTTTCAACTAAGTTATTGAGTTTCGATTAGTTGTCTTTATATTTTCAGTTATTTTGGCCCTTCCATTATAATAATTATTAGCAGACTGAGATATCAATCTATTTATTTAATCGTTCAATTGTGTATGATCAACTAGGCTAGGGGCCACTCGTGACGTGTATGGAGAAATATGTATACAACACCAGTAAATAATATAGCCTACCTTTTATTCTAATATCTAAGCTGCAATATTGTAACGCTTAATTAAAATTTGTCTATTCAATCATCGGCACAAACTTCGTCATTTATTATTATGAAAAGGATAGGTGTACTATAGGTACTTTCCCGTCGAAGATGACATTCCTAGTACGACTATAGCACCTACAAACTGATTTCTCCAGGCGCAAAATAGAAATGGATGAAAACGTAGAAGGAATGCCTTTGTCCAACAGCAATACAAAATGAACTAGCTCTATTTACATCTGTACTTATTTCCTACAAACACATATAACATGAGTTTCTTGCTCAGATTTACAATTGTCTAAGTCATTAAATTAAAAGCGTTCGTGTACTAAAGCCGTTAGTAATATTTGCGGCACCTAAAACTCTACTAGAAGGGCACGGTCGACCAAACAGTTAACTAATTTATTATCCATAAATTTCTGATCAAGAACTTGATAAGACACGTTCTAAGGCAGTTTACGAGTTTAAAGCTGCGTATAATCAGACTGCGGAATTAAAATCGGTTCGATGAATCTTTACTGCGTTTTAATGCTTTGTTTTAATGATACTACAAGATTCAGAAAAATTATGTGAATCAAAAACTACGAACCTGAAACATTACGCTTCATGTACTTTCGTGACACATGGAGATATTGCTAACTTAGGAAAGTCTGTTGAGAAAATACTCATTTAATTCTAAAAATGAAAAGGTTAATTAACTTGTTATTGCTGACCTCTTTATATTTTTAAAGACTCCGTTTGGCGACAATCTTTATTAGGCTGACACCCGTTGTTTGTAAATAGGTTATTCTTTTAATAATACGGTTATTTTCATCTCCTATTTTGCATACTCCAAGTTTCTCGGTGGGCGTCTTTTTTATACGAAAACCCTTATTTCTCTGTTTTACGAAGCACAACGCTTGTCAACTTGCGAAATCTTGATGTCGTAAAACAGGGCGCTTTATCCGCCTTCCACAAAGCTTTTGAATTCCTGGAGATATCAGATTAGTATGCACCCTGCGTTCTGCGGGCCACTGCTTTCTTATTACTTCGAAATGAAAACGATAAAACAAACAACTTCACGGATTGCAGTCTCATTTAATTTATCATTTTTTATTTAACTAAGATAGTTACATTAAAACACTCATTGCGTAACAAACTGGACTGGAAAGATAGATATGTAAGAGCCAGTGATACAATTTGTTGTACCTAAAGGTAGATAGAGTTATATTGTGGATCTGTTTACTGCCGTTATAAAGGATTTCGAGTAACATTATTGATATGAATAGTTTTGTTAAGAGATTACGTGACCCCAAATAATGGCAGTAAGGCCAACTTTAAGATAATATCATCTAAACATGAACAGAATATGTTTCGTTTACCAACGAAGCATGCCTAACACGAAAAAGTAAGTCTAAATGCCATGTTGTTAAGTATTATAATATTGTCATTTCTTTATTTAAATTAGTAGTTTAATACTTTACAAGTAATTCACTAGAAAGTTAGTGAAAACAGCTTCTTTTAACTATAGAGCGCTTTTCCTTATCTTAATAATAAAATTTAGAAACAAAACTAAATTCGATCTATATTAGAAAATCCTTCATTTAGGTATATCATATTCCATTTATAAAAATGACAGGACTTTGCAAAATAAATTGTAGCATTACAGCATTTACCCTGAATACAAGACACATCACGTCTAAATGATTTACTTTTGAAATTAAGATACTTGTAAAGCTGGGTATTATAATGTGTCTTATTTCAGGGCGTTACTTTCAAGTTTCATGTAAGTACTTACGAAAAGTTTCATAATTAAAAATAGAAAAGCAGCTTGTAAAAAAATCTAATCTATTAACTATTTACATATATTACAAAATAGCATGAGTATCTACATTATAATTACGGTTTAAATGTATGAGAGAGTAGGTTGCATGCATAAGTATTGTTTTTAAGTACAAAAGTTACAAGGAACTTAATATCTGAAAAATTACTTATTCATATTGTGTTTATTGTGATATTGTTTGCTATTTTATTTTACTTTATTTGAATAATGGACACACAACCTAGTATCTTATAATGAAGTAAGTACACTGAACAACATCTACAGACTACTCTGTACACTATGGCACTGATTCAAAATAATTATTGTTACGAAAGCATTATAAATAAAATGATTTGTGAAATGAAAGGCAATCGAATGGAGATACAAAACAAAATGAAGAGCTCGCAGGTAGAGCTGTAATAATATCATTTATCGCTATCCCTATCTAAATTACCCGCAGCATATTAAAACAACGAACAAGAAATGTATTTCTCAAAAGAAATTCGTTACAGAAGGCATCTTATATCGTAATAACATAATGGAATGTTCATATTAAAGTCTGTCAACCATCTCATATTATGCACTTAGAATAATGATAAACATTTACAAATACCCAAATTTAATATCCTCGTATCGTATTTCAGCACTTTCTTACACCAATCGAACTATGTATATGGACTATTTCTACATCTAGATAATATATATTTCAGCTATTAATAACAACAAAATATTAAGAGTCTTTTTATATTCAGTACTTTCGCACAATCTCAATTTGATAATAATACCTCTGATGTGTAATCCGAGCACCGAGTTTACGAAGATAAAAGTAAATTTAACCCTAATTAGATCTAAAGCTAAACATAACATACTTTATATGGCAACATTATTATTTTGGTTACTTAAATGAGAGTTCAATGAATTTTTGTAGTTTGCAATATTATGTCGCGTAGAAAATTGGTTGCCAACGGCTGTTATACATATTTACCTGATTACCTTACTAGCGATGTTTAAATAATTGAACGATATGTAAAAACACAAGCTCGTTTCAGCGCTCGATTGCGTCTTAATATGAAAAATCCGCTGGCAATCATCTTTCTACCATAATCGGCCTTAAGATCTCTTTCATCTCATATTTCACAGAATCAAACTTCGGATCGGGTATGAGTGGATTGTTTACAAACAGGTACTTTGAAAAACTTGTGAAAATAAATACTACTAAGAAATAATACTTTTATATCTCACATTGTATAGTTCTTTCGAGGTTTTTTGAGTGAACTCGCGCTGTATCAGTCGCAATGCTGTACATTGGTAGCAGGTCGGATGGGCGTGTCTAGTTGTATATGTCGTCCGCTTGCCTTTATGCTGGCCACACAGCCACGTAGTCCCGTGTAGAATGCCGCAGGTAAACCCAGTGGTAGAGATGGTGAACCACCTTTATAGGAATAACAAATAGTATGAATGAAGTGCTTTATAGTCTGAAGGAATCGGATAGGAACCTTCTTGAATTCCTTAAAATATTATTTTTCTTAGTCCTGTAGGTAGGTTACTAAAACTCTAGAAGGAAAGAAAGTCCCGTCTCTACTGAGCAGCTTTATTTAAACGTGAATAAAAGTTTTTTGAAATACATTAACGCTCAAAAGTAGGTATGACTTTATGGTTAGGTATTACTTTTTGAAACTTTTTTAAGTTGCTCTCTTTTATATTAAGGAACAGTATACGATTATGTTGGAATTTAATTTGGTTCATTAGGTACCACGTCCCTCTAAATAAGAAATTAATGTAGATATAAGATTTATGAAAGTAAAATCTATGATTTTCAATTATAAAAAAAACATTACAAAATAATAAAGTTGTAACTTACCAATCCAAAGTTTAGGATTGGACTTCGAAGGTACGAGCGGAGACTGCGAGTACCCTCTCACTGGTTGAGTATCATCTACCTGCAGCATAGCCAGCCTCTTCCTTCTCCGGACTGTAGCTGTATGCCACATCCCATCGTCCACCCGCCCTTTAGACTCGATGCTTTGGAACCAATCCTCATTAGTCGCAGAATTGGCCTCTTTAACATCCGTGTCTGTGTAAATCAACTGAAGCTTCCCTTCATTAATTCCAAGGCCTATGAAGTCCCGCGGCCGTATTCCAATCTTACGCCTCCACATTAAGAGACCAGAGTCGTTGTGAGTACGGAATTTTATTTCGTATCTCATTCCTCGGCCGTTATGGTTCCTGAAAGTGTTATTCAGGTTGTAGGTACGAGTATGTTGAAGTAATATTTTAATGGCGGTTGCTTGACTGTAGTGTGCTATTAACCAGCTTTAAGGCATAAATTTCATTTTTTTTTTTAGAAAAGCCGTTTATTACATTTGATTTTAATGTAGAAATATATTACGTAGCACATTAAGAAAAAATAAATCACAAAGATAAAAACAACAATAGTTTGACAAAAGCAGACTAATGGAAAGGAAACCATTAGGTAAGTATGTACGCCTTCTTTTGTAATAGGTTATAAATAATGGTCATTACCTAACTTACTGCAACGATAAAAGGTAATTAATTATTACTAGACTTTTCCGATGCCCCCTTCGAATGTTATCTTACATCAAAATGTCCTTCACCGTTGCCTCTGTTAGTATGTAAGCTAGAAATTAGAAACGTTGTTAGTTTTATAGACAAAAGTTCAAAGACTTGTTATTAAAGATTAGTCAAATTAATAATTATGTTACTATTTCTCACCTGCGGCTTCCCCTGCTTCTATACGAATAGTAATTATTTCCATCGAATTTAACTGGAGCGCCGTCATTCAGCATGTCCACTTTCAAAGGAGCTTCACAGTTTCTACCTTGGTACCCTTCTTGGCAAATACATTTATATTCATTGAGCAAGGGTATGCAAGAACCATTATTTTTGCATGGTGACAAACCTAGGAAAACGACAAAATGTAATTCTTTAGTCTCAACTAGCTATTCTTTCCAGTCTGAAATGTATTTCAAAGCTGTAGAGAGCACTTAACATTTATATTATTTGCGAGCGTCGAGTGAAACAATTAGACAACAGTAAATATTCTTACCGTCACCACACGGCGGCCCAGTGTATTTGGTAACACCACTGGTAGCGCAGGGTAACCTTTCTTCTTCCTGAACAATGGCACATTTCGCTGTATTTGCACTGTACATAGACAATGGGCTGCCGTTTACGAAGACCTGTTGTACGGCTCCTATGAAACTGCTAGTCACGCCTGACATTTTATGGGGACGAACGTAGGCTCTGTGAAACGAAATAAAAGTTTGTGCTTCTATCAAGTTTCTACACAACCCCTATCTTGACTTTTTTATTCGAAATGTATTTCTTAAGGAGCTATTTACAGATTGATGGTTTGTAGGTTTCGTAGTAGGTTTAGGTATTCTGAGAAATTATCATAGTGAAAAAATGCTGAAATCTTAATTTTCTAAATGTGCTACTGGTAAGAAATAAAACTCACATAAAATAATACTAAGCTAATAAAATTCGTTTAACAAAAATACTCACGGTAGAGATCCAATAAAGAGTGGCAAGTTAAGCTCCAAGTGGGTTAATGGTGGAGCTGACTGACCCCTCTGTGTAGGATGTTGATCTAGTTGGAGGCTTCCATGTCGGCCAGCTCGCGTAATGCGAGCCCGGTGCCAACGACCTTTCGTTATAGGCATAGGAGACCTAAAGTCAAAGCACCAAACAAACTCCATTATACAAACAAAACACTAATTAAATAAAACTACAACCATTACCTAATAATTTCTACCATAAAAACCTCAAATAAAATCCCGACTGTGAATAACAAAACGAGTTCGTAAAACCAACAAACATTATTGAATTCGAGGCTGGCCGAAAGATTACAGATATAAAAGCCTGACTTACGTGATGTTAGCAATCCCGCTGCCCAAATTGTACCTAAACTGTAGGTATCCATTAACCAAGTTAATCGCTATGAAATCCCCCTTGGCTTTATTAGACTGGCCGGTGTAAAGGAGCATCCCGGAGAAACGGTTCGTTAAAAACCAGATTTCAATGCGGAACGCTTTTCCCAACCCCTCTAGTGGCGGTAATTCAACGTAACTTGTCCCGTTAAATTGGGGAGACCACGTCTCTTGGACTACATTAACATCTGAAAACGAGTGGGAGTTTTATAACTGTCTTTTAAAGTAAAAAGTAAGGAAAAGCAAGGATTTACGTACCGTTGTTACAAGAATTTCCGTTAGAGTCAATTCCGCCTCCAAACAAACAGCGACAGACATGTCCTCCGTCGGACCCGATATCGCACAATAGCCCCTCATCATATCCGCAGGGATTCGATTCACATGGATCTAATCTTTCGTCACAATTGGCTCCTTGAAATCCGATAGGGCAGCTACAAGTATATTCAGTTGCCGATCCCTCTATAGCTTTGCACGTGGCCCCATTCTGACACGGTACACTCATACACGGATTAGATTGGCATTCGCGAACGTTTTCTATAGCCACGACTAATGAGTCCGGGCGGCCCAATTTCTTTGTCACTTGATGACGTATTATTCTCAAGTATTTCACACATCCAATAAAGCCGCTCCGAGTGCCGATATTATCGAAAACCCTAGACAAAAGCGTTCATTATACGTTTGATTGCTTATTAACGGTCAGAATTGGATAATGAAAAGGGAAAATGTATGTTAAGGGAATGATAATAATATCATTCGTAATAATAAATTACACACACATTATGGCTTACCTAGAAAAGTTGGTAGGTATACTTCCGATGTAAGTATCTTCAGATAAATCCAATGCTTTTAGATGTCCGCTGGACTGTCCGGCGACATCTTCCATGTCGTCTACAGATAAGATCCCGTCGCGGTGGTATCGCTTTGCCGACACTTTGTGATACTCGTTTAGTGTTATCTTCTCAAGAGACGTAAGAACTATTGCTCCATTCCCGAGATTATACCTGATTGAAGAGATTTAGCTATAGAAAACTCCCAAGCGAAATTGCTATTTCAGCTGAACAAATGGTTGAGAAATTCGAGAAAAGTTGAAAATATTGCTCACCTAAATTCCAAATAGCCGTTGACCAAAGCGAGTGAAACAAAATCACCGGTACCGTCAGCTTTCTGCTGATTGTACAATATAACACCGTTCTCGGAGAATGCCTTGAATTCGATATCGATGTTCAATTTATGGTAAGCTTTCAATGGTTTTAGTCGAATATAAGACGACCCATCAAAGGAGGGCGTCTCGATGTATGGGCCCAAGTACTCGTTTGTGAGGGATTCGCAATTTGATCCGGTATATGGGCCGGAACAGAGGCAAGTGTAGGTTGATCCGGGTAAGTCTATGCACGAGCCTAAATTATAGCAAGGCTCCGACAGGCATGCACTGTACTCCTCTGTGGTCTCTTGCGTTACGTGCTCTGTAAATAAACACTGAGCTCAAAAAGATTACTCACAAAAACAAAATCACCCACTTTTGAGGTGTTCGATAGATTTAAATATTTATGAAATTTTGTGGCTGAATACGAAATGAGAGTTAAATTATCATGGTTCGCTTTTTGTATATTTACAGGCTTTGTTTGTCGGCAGACGAAATTAGACATTAGGTTAAGTTAAAATAATGATATTGTTTTGTGGAAAGCAGTATTTAAAGTTTCATGAATAAATTAGGTTTTAGACGGCTGTTTTATTACCTCTTTGTTTTTGTCTAGGATAAATTATTCTGAAATTTTGAGCATAAAATAATAAATGTTTTTTAGGTCTTATCTTACATAGTGGTTTGTTTTCGATCTAGGGCACCTAACATATCGATAAGTAAGTATAGAAAATAACAAAGTTCGCAACTCTCCCAACTCCACGTAGGATTCAAATACACATTTATATTATTTAAGGTCATACTTACTTATTATCCAAACATTCATAAACAACAAACAATCAAACCCAACGACACCAATACTCCACAAACATAAACAATACCTAGAGAATCACGTCTAATTTATAGGACTTACCGACACATGCTTTCCGTTGTGTAGTAGCCGTATAACCAGGTCGGCAAACACAGCCGCCTCGTGCGCAATACGCCCCGGGCAAGGCGGCGCAGTCCACGTCCTCGATACACAAGTCCCCGAGAAGAGCACCCACCGCGCCAACAGTTGCGGTTGTCGCTGTTTGTGAACCTAACATCAATTTGTTTGTCACCGAATACTTTGGAACTGTTGTATAATCGAGATTGAGGTGGGTCGACAACGTTGTAATTGTTTATAACAAGCTTTTCACTACAAATAACTTACCATAATTAGAGCAATCTCATTTTTCCGGCAATATCAAAAGGAAAACTATTTCTGTTTCTAATAGGCTTTTCCAAACTTCCTAAGTTGGTTGTAACTAGGTAGTAACTAAACTTTGAATACACAATGTAGTACTTCGTGTTAATCTACTCCAAAATATTTTAGGAACCTTTACAATAAAAATGTCTCTACAGGTAGGTACTACGTGGACTTTACTCAAATGCCAACCAACAACCTTGAAGCATTTCAACCGGTCGATTAACTATGAACTTCAATGTAATAAAAAAGAGTGTGGTATATTCTCCTTAATAACTATACAGCTGTCGATACCACATCGATACCAATGCCGGTACTTACATAAATACCTACTATATCATATTAATATTAAATTGTAATGTAATGTAATCGAACTTCTGTTGGCTCCAACCATTAAAAAGTTACAAAAAGTTATCGTAGCAATATTATGTCCAATACACAACAGTTGGAATAACTGGAGGGAAAGTGGAACTGAAATATAAAACATAAGTATAATCTGTAGACTGTAGGCATTTTACTGTAATAAAACTACATAAATATTTCAGACTTCAACTTTACCTAAAAGCAGATTACGAACCCATATCTCACGTCAAGAAATACTGATAAAGAAAAAATAACTAATAACTAATGGCATTGTTCCTGCATAATCGCTGGCTATAGAAGTAAATCAAGCCCCAAATGCCTTTACTAAATGGTTTCCGGTTACGTGACCTAAATGGTAACTTTCTCCGACTAATAAGGAAGATAATGTGTTTAGCAAAGTTTCTGTAGCGGGGACCGTGTCACGAAGTGTGACAAGGGAGAACAAAATCTACGCCAACAGTAATCTCCACAAGTTAACACGTCAAAGTCTTTACAGCCAAGCTAAATTAATGATCCAGCTGAATAATCCGTCTTTCACCCACCGCACGCCCGAAATCCATTAATGAAAAATTATATTTGCTTCATGATTATGAACGTGTTTGCGCAAGAGATTGTTAAAACCCGAATACCGATGGAAAACTAAATTATTTTAAAATGTGTTTGTGAACGTTCGAAATTGAAAATGAATGTTGTGAAGCTTACCTTTGAATTTCTGTCCAGATAGCAGCCCATCGAAATCACTGGGAGTTTCTTTCCTATTCCAATCGTACTTGTTATAGTATTTGTCTGGGTTTAGGAGGTGTCTTGTTGACTTGGATGCGGCGCCGTCGTCTTGTTGTGTGAACTGTATAGGCGAGGAGGGGCGTGGCGGGCCGGCGGTGCCAGCCAATTCGCCCAACTTGCACGGACCAAAGGCTTGTACTACTATGTCCTCTTGCGTGCGACACGCTTGCAGTTTGAGGTGACACTCAGACTCGTAAGTTTTACCGTCGCTCCCACATACCTGTTGGGTTTTTGTCCGATTTCATCTATGTACTTTACGAATTGCGATTCTGCCTACTCGTAATATTTTGTAAATGGTTACATAAAAAGGTTCTCACATTTATTTCACCACATTGAACTTGAAAATATAATCATAGATTTTTCTTTTATTCTGTCAACAATTATATGTCTATGAAGAGAAAATGTTAGCCTTATTTTTCCAATAACAGTTGATCCCATTTTTTAGAGGATTACTCTACAAAACTCTAGTACTCTTAAAATAGGTCTTTTATTACTTACCAGCATATTGGTATCGCTGTCTGGACAAGGAGCTGCAGCGCATTCACAAAGAGCCCCTCCAGTACGCTCCGTGCACACAGCCCCGAAGTAGCAAGACAACTCGGCACACGATTCCGCCACACCTCCGCTTTCAGCTGTACGAAAATTATTTCCCTTAGGTATGTAATTTTCCTGTCAGTATTAACAAAAGGCTTGGGGAAAATCCTTGTAAGTTAAAGTGAAAACTGTCGCCGCGTAAGTCTATTTAAAGTTTTATTTGTGAAAGAAAAGTGGGTGCAGGTCAATTCTACCTTTCTACGAACAAAAAATGTACATACGAAACTATTTCTATCAATAAATTGTGTACGCCTAACTACAAGTTATATTCGTGAAAAGGGTCGTCCAAATCTCCAATAATGTCAACTTTAGCACAATGAACCTTATGATTAGAATGTTGGGTAAAACTGGAAAGAAAACTTACGATCAGAACATCCATTAGGGCCCAATCGACGTCGATGGTCCGCGCACACGGTACACTTCTGACCCTGCACTCCTGGGCGACATACACATCGACCGGTCATCTGTTCACAGTCTTCTCTAACAGATCCAAATGCGGAGCATCCGCAGGCTATTTCGTAAAAAAAATGCTTTATTTACGATAAATTAATACAATATGGTATTGCCCCATACTAGGGTAATTAAATATTTCAGTAAGTTAAATATATTGTTTCACTCCTTAATTAACATTTCACTTCGGTGAAGAAGGTAACCATGTATATTTATAGAGTAAATACTTACGTATACATCCAGTATGTCCAGTGCCAATACGAGGCAACCCCCAGTAGCCGGGCTCGCAGCGGTCACACTTGAGGCCGCCGACGCCGGGCCGACACACGCACTGACCGCTCTCGTCGCATCGATCCGACACTGATCCCAGCCGATTGCAACCGCAAGTCGAACTCGTAATTGGACATCCTTCCTCGTTAGGCCCTGTGGCTGCGGTTGACCCGTCTGAACAACAACCGTACTGCCCCTCAGAACAATGCGCAACCTTCTTTTCTTCCATTTTCGAATCGTCTGCACAAAAGAGTAAAAGCTAAAACAATGACCTCTCTCAGTTAATAATGTAGGAATGTACACGACAAAAGACCGAAAGTGGTGTCACCTAGCGTGATTGTGAACAATTTAGTTGTGGTACCGTGTACCGTTAGTATTTTCACCCTTACAAATCATGAGTCTCCTGATAGTTATATGTACAATAAAAGCTGAATAATAGTAATAAATGATGTGACTTATTACAATGAGTTTTTGATCCTAATTCAAAATTTGAAGCTTATAATGAATATACAAGACGAGTAAAATAAAAACAAAGCAAAAAGTAAGTTTTTACAAAATATCTACTCACTTTTAGGGCAACATCTTGCCGCAGTGAGTGTAATATGACAATAACTGCCAGCCGGGCAGTCTTGACGATGTGGTCCGTTGCCACAGTCTATTTCGAGACCCGTTGAGTGATCAAGCATTGCCTTGTTGTTACCGCAAGGCCTGACTTCCATGCCTGCGGTTAGACATTAATTAGCTCTCGAACATTTCAGAAACTTGGTTCATTATAACAATGTTATTATGATTTCAATAAGAACTTAAGAGTGTTATTAGTAGGTCATGCAAGAAGAAACTAACCTTTACAAAGATCCAAAGGCCGCAACCTAAGCTCGAGTTGTTTTTGGCATCCCTCTTTTCGCATAGCGCATAAACTAGGGTATAGTCTAAAGTCAGAAGCACAGACGGGGAAATATTCGTCATCTGGCGGACACTCGAAAAGGCAGGAACATCGCGGGTAGCCGTCAGCTCCCAGTTCGCAACTAGCTCCGAAGTCGCAGCGGATATCGCGGCACACAGAGGGACTAGCGGTGCCATCGTCCGTCGCACCCGAGGAATCCGTCGACCCTTCCTCCGCCTCGGTCGTGGTCATAGCGGTCGTTGCTAACCCCCCACCCAAATATTTGTGTGTTAGTCGAGCGATAAAGCAGAAAGTTAGTTAATTGATCGAAAATGGGTCGGTTTATTGGAATTACTGCTAACAACTCAGTTGATGACGGTGCTATGGTAAATATTTAGCCATCGCCTTCGTGTAGTAGATTGCATTATTATTATTTAGTTAGATTAGATAAATTAGTGATTAATATGTTGATAAAAAAACAGAAAGTGTATATCTGAGAAATATATAGGTACGTACTCATAGCAATGGGTGGAACTACTGCAAGTCTATCCTTGCAATCTCCATAGAAGATGACGTGTAGTGTGGCAGGTGGAGGTAGCTTGCATGCGGCCTTTTGAAGCTCGCATTCATTCGGGTACGTCTCCATGGTGCTCCCACAGACAGGTTCTCGGGCTGCACCGGTGCAATCGGTGGGACAAATACACTCCCCAGCAGAGCAGTGTGCACCAAATGAACACCTTACGCTTTCGCAGAGCGCTGTTTTGAAAGGAATTCCTTTATTAAAAAACGTGATATAATTGACGAAATGTATTCAGAAATCTTTGATGAAACGTCTGAGTGAATGCACTCGTAAATTACAATGGGCACGAATTTTATTTCGTCTGCGGACTGGAAGGTAACGACTTCGTAAGCAGTCGGCTAAAGTTTGCCGAGAAACGAATGGCTGAACAGATAATGTCATTTCGTTGGACATTGCGAGCTTTTCATTGTTTTGTCCCGCTTTGGCGCAGTAGAAAATTAGCCTCTCTCGGTCGCACAATGAGGAACGCGGGAAGACATCCGTGCAAATTTAATAACGATTGTTTACCACTTCCCCGCAAAATGAAAGCCTTGTGAATGCGGCCGATTAGTGCCGGACGAGGAAATAAATTAAATTTTGCCGAGAATTCAAAAATTATGAACGCTGGCTGCCGTTATTTGAGAGTAGCAAATTATTGCATTATATATTTAAGCTATAACGTATTTAACGTCGTTCAGAAATTTTCATTGGTAAAAAACCAATAAAAGTGACAACAAAAGTTTTTATAGTCATTAAAGATAGATTCCGTCTATAAAACTTTTACCAAAATTAATAGACTCGTAATAATCAGGTAGGTAGGTAATTGACAACGTTTCAAACTTTAATATTTGTAAAGTCTCAAAACTGTTACCAACAATTTGATTAAATAGCCGTTATGAAAAGTTCTTGACTTCGTATTAAAACTACGAATAATTGTTATGTGCTTTGGCATTGAAATTAAATAGGTATTTTTATCAGGTATTCGTATCTTCTCCTTTGCGGATATAAATTACTGCTAGTCAATTCGCAATCAACTAGTTAATTAATTATCCATATCAAAACACGGCGTCATCGTGAATGCTTAGTATTGTTGGCTTCATAATTATGGACAATCATCATAATTTTGATGCCTATTTAAGTATTGTGTGATGATTTATTAATGTTCTACTTAAAAATTATACCTTTTCATCTAGTGCCAAAAAAAGTTATTTAGATAAAACTCGTTTAAATATCAAGTTAGCCTTGCAAAAGGAAAAATAAAAGAAAAAAGTACTTACTATTTTTATAGCTGTGATAATTAGGTTTTCATGAAATTTTGTACAAATAAGTACCAACCTATTTTACACAGAAAAGCTACTATATAACAAACAAGCTACTAAGATAATTTTACACGTGACTTATTTAATTTTTCAGAAATCCTAATTGGCCTCATTCGTTACGAAACCAAAACTACTCAACATTTAACCTGGCTTAACACACAACGTAGGCATAATTCGATTAAGATTGAGAGCATCCAAATGCCTCGAATAACATTAAACCACAACACCTTGCTTTGCGCTGGCACTACACTAATTAAACTAACCTAACCATGGTTAATTAAATTTAAATCCATTGTAGCGAATACAGAACAAAAGCTACCCTTACGCCCATTAACCACGAAACGACCCAGCAATGCACATCACAAAGACGATTTATCTATATAATCTGACTTCGTTTTGGGCCAGAAACTATTTTAATCCCTTATCGATCCCTAATACGTACCTACTAGTTTATCCCTTAAAGTAGCTATAGCAACGATGTAGCTTTAACTAAAACGAATCAATGCTCCAATGAATTTGTAGGGTTTCGGGATGCCTGAGCGTACCGGGTCCTATTTGAAGAGGATGGTTGCTCATTATTTAAATTTCTCAAGCACTGTTTAAACAGTCCCTAACTTTTTGAAAGCTTCTTTTTGTTAAAAAAGATGTAAATTGCGATATTTTCATTTACGTAGATAAAATTATCCATTTACGAGTAGGTGTATTAAGGGTATAGACGAATAGCGGAAAATCTTTACTCAAAGTTTGTTCCAAGGAATATAATTCAAAACTTTCCTTAATTAGTCATTTTAATATAGCTAAAGAAAGCTTGATTATCTTTCTGTCTTTGAACGAGTTCAATAGAATTTATTCGCATCATTTCGTGTTGTAAAACATTTTAGGGGTTAATAGCGGCATAACTGAAACGAGTCGGTGTTTCCCAGAACTCACAGTGTAGCTAATTAATGACTTTGTGGTCAAACAACACGATTTAAGGTTAATATCAAGAAATTTGTGGGCACAGGAAACGTTTAAGTTTTCGTGCAAGCAAAAGTTATAAAGGCAGTTTATTTAGCATATTTTGTAAGCACGTTTTACTACATGACTATTGTTTTGTTTTAAAATTGTATCGTGTGTTGTTTTTAACCAAGATTATAAATACAATAAGCACCAATCTTTGCTCACCAAACATTACCGCTGTTGTCCTTTCTAAACAAAAGTGTAATTTTGATTTAGCTAGGGTTAAAAAAACGATGAAAAAACATTGTTCTGAACTATTTTAATTCGATCGCACGGAGTACAATACAAATGACTCACAAAAGGAATACCCGCCCCATGATTCACGATGTAAAGGAGAACGTAAAGTTTGAAAAAGTCGACAGGGAGGCTCCCAGACCACGGTAGAGTCATAAAACCGACATAATTTATTGCAGTAGGACACGTATTTCATGTGTCTAAGATTTGTATATGCGATTGGAAAATACGGGGCAATTGAAAATAATAGGCGATCGAGTGTTGAAGTTAACCAGCACAGAGAATCTTTTCCACACCTCATATGGATTGCTCGGTAAATTAGTATACCTTGCCGAACCTTGTCACATTACCTATAGAATACTTTAACCCTTTGACCTAAGAATGACAAACACAGATTTTCTCGCTCAAAGCAGGAACATCAATAACAATGCATATTACGATAACATAATACCCTAATATAAAGTTTAAGTATGTGTTTACCTAGATACCATGACAGCACGACATATAGGAAGAGAGACAAAACAGCATGATAGGGTGTTAGGTGTAATTATGTTTAATGAGAACTTACCGCAATCGCCTCGGAAAGCCGTGCGCAAATCACTCTGAGTCCGACACGCTGTCGAGTCCAACTCACACTGCGAAGGATATGTTTGTCCGTCCGTACCGCAAACCACATCGATCTCCTAAGAGACATAAAATAGATGTATTTCTGAATGCCTACGGAATGTTGTTATTATGTGAAATTTGTTATTGAATTTATCAACGAGATATCTCAAAGATATCGTTTTAGTTTTTTCAATACTGTGATAGCTAAAATAATAAAACATTTTCGTTCTCTATTGTAGGTACATTATATAAGAAAATTTTATCCCCACGATTTTAACTCCAAAAAAGAATTCACAAAACCATTCCCGATAGCGAAAACTTTAAATTAAATTATTATTCATTGAAACTGAAGAGTCTCCAGATTCAAGATCCTATTGAATCAGCGCTACTTGATTCTAGTACGAATTATAATAAAAAGAAAATTATTGAGCACTCGAAAGAATTAAGTTCAGGCGACTGAAAAACTCTATTAACGTTTGAAAGGATAATCTAAGCGATATTACTTTTAAGCCGATTATGATCCGGTTTCAGGCAGACTGTTGCAAAATGTATTTTAGGCGCTTGTTTTTAATTTATTGTTGGATTAAAAGTATTCACACAAAATCATAATCGGATTTGCGATATTTTTATTACAGAATGTCGGGATCACTCGATTTTTACATTAACCAAAATAATTATAACTTTTCATTGGAACGTAATTAATTAATATATGTCCAATTATACTTTATACAATATACTTAATTCAATTCGGAAAACGAGTAGGTACCTACTTATGTAAACTGTTCCGTCTTTTTTTTTAATAAATAAATATCAAAAACAGTATACCTATAAACTAAGTACTTAGGTACTATATTTTACCTGTGCTGAAGTGCAATTATGGTTGCAAAGACAAGCTGGTCGTCCCGTATCCGGGTCCACAGAGCAATCGCCGCCACCTTGGCAAATTATATCGGCGCATGTTTCTGTTAGGAAAAACTTCTATTATCTACTTATTGTATTTCTTACGTATAGTATCTCTTAGGCATAGTATGAGGATTGACGTAAACAATAAAGAAAAGTAAGGAGACTAATGTTCCTGGTTTTTTTTTCTCTAAGGCAACCTTATTATTTAAATTATCTGATAAATTGCAGGCTTACCAAACAAAAGTAAAAAGCGTTGTTTTTAAACCAAGTAAATAATTAAGCCAATTTCAATAAAAAAAACAATTTTGAATTTACAATAATACTTATATACCTCTATAAATAAAAACTAGGTAGCTCCCTAGTGCTCAGAGAAAATTATCTCTTGAACTAAAATAAACAAGTTCAGTTTGGTTTATAATCAAAGAAGATTTTCTATTGTAATATCAAGATTTTAAAAGCTAATCAAGAAGTTCAAAGAAGATTTATTAATTATTTGATGAAAATACCGCTCTTTGTAAAGTCGGTGAGTTTCGGCACAAATCCTTTGATGATTTTAACAAAGTATTTAATAAAATTAATACGATACGGAATTTGTATTTGAGCAAAATTTTTATATTAAGTAATAAAAACGAATACTAACAATAAATTACCTGTACAATATTAATGACCACTACAAAATAAAATGGAATGAAATCATTCACAGATTCCCGGAGTAGGTAATTGAGTTCCTATTAGGTTATTCGGTATTAAAATGATTGCTGAAATTAACTGACTTTCGGTCGATGTTCATCAATCCATGTCCAGTTCAATTTCCCATTGAAGCTGTTTTAATCTCTAATTGACATTTCAGCGGGTTAGTGTTAATGATAGATTCCGTATAATTTATAACAATAACCCGTCCCATTCGGTAAGCAGAACAAATGACGACGCTCCCGTTGGAGGAAAATTTTGAATAATGAACACGACAAAGTTTGCTTCCGTAATTTAATTGAAAGTGAAAATAAAAAATAGTTCGCGTAACAGTTTGTCACTAGCGCGCGCAACTGCTACGACGGCTCGTAGCAAAACGCTACGAAACGTCCGCATAACGAAAAATCAAACAGTGGATATAAAAAGCATCTTGTAGATTTTGCGATCACGTTTTGTATTATGAGCACTCAAAATATTTTCTTAACAAAAGCTTTTTACCGCAAAAGAATCTTGCGCGCCTTTTATTGACAATTTCATAAGGAGAGGAAAACATTTTCATCACGGGAAATTGATAGCATTTTTAAAAGGTATTTTTGTGATTTATTTTTATCTAACTTTACTTTTGGACTTCATCTCTGCGGTAAAGAGACTTAAATGATATTAATCTGATAAGTATTTCTTTATGATTTAGAACAACGCGGTCTGTTCACTTAAGTATTAGATAAAGTAATTGCTTGTCAAATAGCTGCTTAGTACCTACTCCAGAATTTATTTTATTACTCGAAATGTTTTTATAGGGGTTTTTCTTGTCCAAATGACAAATGGGTGTAGTAAATTGAAATGGTTCTCGGATTGCTTGATTAATGGATACTCACGACAAGTGCCGTTGTAGAGTACTTTGAGTTCTCCCTCCTTGATGCTTTCTTGGCAGGCGTGCATGCGCATTTTGCACTCACTACCGTAAGTATTGTGGTCGGACGCGCAAACCGGCGCAAGCGTCGCATCACACACAGGACATGCGCACTGAGCACCGCCACCGCGCGACACACAAGCGCCGCCCCACGGACACGTAGCTCGAGCGCATGGATTTTCGTCACCTTGACAAAAGAAATATAATACTGAAATACCTAATTACCACAGTACAATTTTCTTCTGAAAGGTAATATTATGATTTATTAAGTTATTAAGTAAACAAAGCATGAATGAATATCTACTATATTTTCATGTTTCTGACACTACAAGTATTGATATTTATATTGAGGACACTACTAATTAAAACCACTTAAAATAATGACCTAGGTCAAGCATCAATTAATAAATAATGAAGCTTACCACAGGGGCCGATGTACGCCATTCTCACGTCTCGGTTGTCGAGGCAGGCGGCGCGTTCCAAGGCACATGGGCTGTCGTACGTGCGTCCGTCCGCCCCGCACACTGGGCGCACCACGGGCTCGCACTCAGGGCCACAGCCACATACAGCCACACCCCTCGCGTCCAATGTACAACGCTCGCGGACACCACATTTCACAGCCTCACAGGGATGTTGGGCTGCGCACAAACACATATGTTTAGACACGTCATCTGCACAAAATAGCGCCCCTGTCTCGACCATTTTTTTATTAATTATAGGATTTTTATCAATGTACCTACTAGCGCGAAATATTTTAGGCTTCGTTCAATTTGTAAGCTTTTACACGCTTCTGCTCCAAGTGGTATATATAAATACTTCATTCATTCCTAAATTAGTATTCATTTGACAAATTTTCTAAAAGACAGTGTTATATTTCTTTTATTTGTTACATTATTAAATAAATAACTTTATATAACTCTAATTTACTAAACAGAACTAGAACCTATTTTTTTTCAGTTCAGGAAGCGTACCCACGTATTGCATTACATATAGTTTAATTTGCCACAACAAGGCAAAATTCCACCGCATTTATCCGACCCTCATTGTAACAGTTTTCACAGACGCGGCGCCCGGTAGCGCATTCTATTTGTACGGGTTTCCCGCATGATCAAAATAAAATAGCTTGCATTTTTTATCCTTAGCAAATGCGCTCAACATTCGAGTATTATTTCATAACTTACTAGAATTTCCATTTTTATTCATAAAGCAATGAATGCCGCTGAAGTTTATAATAATATCCTCAACACAATAATAACCTGCCAAGATTTTATTACTCGAGGGCATACGGAAATTAAAACCCATTTCTTTGATGGAGTTTTTTATTTAATGTAATTTTCTAGTTGACTACTTCAGTCGAGATTATGTTCCTTTATAAAACACCTACAGCACAATAACTCCAATTTACTATAAAGTTATTTATTTTCTGAATAAGTGATCACGAAATACAATCGAAGGACGAAAGCTCGAAAAATTTAGTTAAAAGGAATGGAAATAAATTAAGAGGCGGCCGGCAACCCTTCGAATGTTAAAACTTCATAATAAAATAATTTCGTTCTTGTCACAATTTCTTTTGGGTCGCAAGACGCTCCGATGCTCGTGTCCAATTACTTTCAGAACAAAATGTCCCTTCAGGACGACTTTCAATAAAGCTTGAGCTTAGCATTTTCGAATAAAGATTTAATTTTAGATTAGAAGACAAGGTATTTAGGTTTACTATTTTCACAAAGTTTGTAAATTCTATTAATAATTGTTTTATGAAGAGTGCACATTTATTACAACGTTAAATAATGAGTCTTTCTTTGAAGTTTCCAGTTTATTAATAATCCTAACTTTATCTCTCATTGAAATAATTAAGAATGTTATGGAACTTTAGTGATTATCTAATAGCGTTTTGTTTACTTTAACCTTGTTGTTTGAACCATACTTTCAGAGTAATATCAACGAAAAGCAATTAATTATATGATCACGACAACGAATCCTTTGTGATGCTTTATCTTATTAACTAGTAAGAACTCACCGGAAGCACATTTCCCCCGATAAGCGATAGTAAGCTGCTGCCTAGTGCGACAAGATTCTCGTCGTAGCGCACATTCACTTGGATAGTCTTTGAAGTCGGAGCCACAGACCGCGGAGCCGGACCGCGCGATCAGATCGCAGGGCGGGCCGCAGCGACACACTGGCGCACGCGCTTCGTTCAACTGACAGATACCGCCGTCTGCACATTCGTGTTCTGAACACGGATCTGTGTAAAAAAAGTTCAACATATTATGTACCAATAACTCGGAAAATTGAGTCACAAATTAAAATGTATCTACGTTAAACAAATAAAATGGTTATAATTTATCGAACAACAGTCATGTTTTGTGGTAATGGAGGTTAATTTAAATACTATAATAGAAATGTTTTATCTATTCTGTACCTACACGAAATGAATAAGTACGAAGTGTGGTAGCAAAATAAACTATGATTTTCATAGTGTATATTTTATGCAAGTAAATATTTAATTCTGTTTTTTAGACAACAAAGGCAAAATTGAAATAAAATAAAACTTAGCGAGTATCACATCCATTATGAAAAGAAGTGTACGTGTCTCTAGAGTCACGTGACGTAACGGGTGCAAAGACCACCCGGGATAAAACAATTTAATAAAAGTACAAAAGCGAACTAGTAAAGTAAACAGAATCACAAAGGCTGTCGGAATGTGCGGGCTTCGGTCTTTTACAAATTTAGTTCTGGTCGAATGTTCCAGGACAAGTTCTTTGAAAAGGGTTAGCAAATGCATGTACAGTTACTAAGTAAAATACAACCGGATTAAATTTCTTCCAACAATGTTAAAAGGCAGCCTCAACTCAGCTCCTTTTTTGTATGGAGAAAAATGTTTCACCCGATTAGAGTTTCGGTACTTAAGTTTCAGGTGCTCAGACCTCCTGCTTCGTAATTTATTACTCTCTATTATTGAGGTCATAGGGGCACAAGATTTATATGGAAAAGGCTTCCCGTTTGGTGGAATCAGTCAACTGAAGAAAGTTTATGACACTGTCTCTAAACGTAAAGAGTGGATTTAGAAGAATTGTTTCCTCGCCCTATGTAAACTTGGCTTACCCGCAACTATTTGCTATAATTCCATGAAACTAAATAATGAAAACGGAATATCTACCTAAATGTATTTACTTCAATGTATAACTGAAGGAAAAGCAACGAAATGTTCGGAAAAATACATCATTCAGAAGGATAACATCCGGGTATCTCTTCAATGGAAACCATAGCTGTCATAATAGTGGATTCTTTTCAATAAGGGCACGACATAAGGCTTGTCACCTTTTCGTGCACGTTTCCCCTCTAGGCTCAATTTTATTACCGTAGAAGCCACGTCATCTTTGGGTCATGCTCCAGCCCGAAATGAAATGTTTACCCTTTTTGTACCCCGCCTCTATTATCAAAGAGTGACCTCTTCTTAACGAGTTCCTTTTGTGTTCTCGAGATCAGCGTCAACAATACACAGCCATTAGTTATAATTAATTTACCTCGTTAAAAAGATTGGCGAAATTCATTAAGGATTTTAAAATCTTGATGAAAGGATTATTTGACTTGTACTTTTTGTCTTCAAGAGTACTATTTATTCAAAATACATAATAACTATTGTATTCTTAATGCTTGACATAATTTCTATTTATGTTATTTAGGTTATGTTCCACGGCGTAGCGTGTTATATGTCACAAATTATTGTTTCGTAGTAATAGGTGTAATGTATGTGAGTCACGAAACAATTTAAGGCCTAGATAAATCTAATTGCATACTAACCACATGGTAATTTCAAGGTTAAAGTCAATGTACTAACTTCCGTTTCATAAGTGTTATATTTTAAAAATATTGTTTATGGAATTATGTACTATGTCTTATTTTTATCTAGTTTTCGCCTTATACATTCTATTCTTTGCAGAGTATTTTGAACGCGGTTCTAATTTAAAAATTAAAATAAACAAAACTTGGCTACATTGATGACTCTTCACTATCCTTTATTTATCTTTAGTATCCTTTATTTAACTTACCGGTCACAAATTCTCGTGAAAAACAAGGGCGTTAGAAGTAAATATCAAGCATAAACTCACCGCATTTCCCGTGGTATTTGATGGTGACATTCAGCTGATTGTCGCACGCATGCTTGTCTAAATGGCACGCGGAGGGATACTCCTTGCCGTCGGTGCCACAAACGGGCTTCCTTCGTTGGCAACTCCTTGGACAACGACACTCGGGGTTGCCATATGTCATTATACATCGGGCGCCAGGTTGGCAGGTTACACCGGTGCAGGGATCTCCCGTTTCTATTATGAAAAAAAAAAAATATAATCGGTTAAGAAGTACTAAGTAGGTATCAAAGCAAAATCTACGTCTGCGCTTGTGGCATCTGGGATTCAAACATTACCATAAGTAGTAGGAATACAAGTAAATGAGAAGTATTTATACCTTCTCTGTGATATTTTTTATATTATATAGCTAAAACTTATTAAATATATTTATTAATTGTTATTATTAATCTATTATCAGTATTGTTGTTAATTCTTGTAATATATTAGGTATTTTTCAATTGGTTAGACCACTTTTATATTTATTTTAAGCTCGTTTCACCCACGAAGAGAATAAAAGGAACATAAGATTCTCGTTTACGATGAATTTACTGATTCCTCAGAAGGGACGAGTACATGTGGAGATGTTCCAAAAAGAATACGTTTGCCTATACGTACGCACTTTACTACATACGTGAGTATTTCTATTGTTCTTCAAGAGGTCATAAACAAACCGGCATTATACCGTAGAGAGTCGTCTGAGATGTTGCTTTGTACATACATTCATTTCTTTGTCCCGTCATCAAAATTCTACAAAGAGTTAGGTAATCTTGTGGATACTGGAATATTTTTAGTTTTAAACTCTAAATAATATTAACTTACACTTTCACAGAAAACATTTTTATGAAAGTACTACTCGTAACGTAAGTCAAAACTCATTTACAAACTTAAGTAAAAGTTTTCTTCAGGTCCACTTTTTAATTTTGAAATTTAATCCCCTTTCGTTATAAATTATTGAAATATCTTCAAAGAAGCTTTTGTCAAAACTTCAAGAAAACTTTTCAAATTTAATAAACATAAACAAGGTTTATAGCTTACGGAGACATAAGAAATGCGATGGCCACGTTTTTCTTACGTTGACAGTTTTTTGTTTTCATCAAGATCGTAAAGATAAAATCAATGATAATGCAACCAATAATATTTCCAGATTTAAAAAAATATATATAGTATGAGTCATTTAATAATAAAAATGTTTATGAAAGACAAATTCTTACCACATTCCCCTTCATGTTTGACACGAAGGTTGAGTCGTCGTTCGCAGGCTTCCTTCCTCAAGTAGCAGTGATTACGGTAGGTGCGGCTGGCAGTGGAACAGACCGGCGCGTGCGACGATGGGCAACTTGTCGGGCATGCGCAATGGGCCCGCCCATCGCCTAAAGATACGCACTCTGCACCCCATCGACAGAAAGTCTTCTCACACGCTTCTGTAACAATAAAAATTACCAGTAGAGAAAGTCGCGATTATAAGAAAAACGTATGAAGAAATGGTTCTCAAAAAGTGGAAAGATTTCACACAGACATAAAGCAAATAACTACAAAATCTTCCTTAACCAGATTGTAGAGTATAAATATTAAACAAGCATGAATAGGGCCTAATACGAAACTCTTCAGATGTAAAAGTCTTTGAAGCAGACGTGACTCTCTGACAAACTCTGCGAAGAATGTCACAATTTCCAATTTTCTACCTGGGGAGTCGGGGCCGTGACTAAATTATTAAGGGGACTAAAATAAGATGCGAAAATCCGCTTTGCCACAGCATTGTGCTAGCGCAGGCTTCAGGGATTACCGATCTCTATCGTCTAGTTAAAATTCTGAGCAGAAATTGGCGGGCTCCAAGTCACACAGCGGTTTCGCAAAAGTTAATTTACAATTTTCTTCTCGATTTCAAAGTTAGAAGTGCTGTCATTGTAGGTATTATATGGCTTTTATGTAGAGGACTTTGGAAATCTGTAGAGGGTAGTAAGTAGATTTATATTTGGAGTGCCCTTCAATCCTCTTTAGGCTTCTGTAAAGAGATTTTTGGAAGCTATTAAGACATGATTTCTCTTGATAAACTAATTGTAAGCTTTTTAATAACTAATTATCTCTTATTGTTGCACAATTCTTATTCACCTTATTCGTGGATCTTTAAATCAGGTGAATAAGAATTGTGGACTTAGGTTTAATAGTCTTGTATTTTCAGTCGAAAATATTAACCAAAAATATTAGGCACTGAAGTATCTTTGTAAAAAACGTTTTAATAATATTTTGCTAATGGAAGAAAAACATTAACGTACGAAAACAAAATAATTAGAAATACAAGAGCCCTTCATGCCCGCTTACCCCCATCACAAGTAATCTTGTTACACATAAGAGGTATCTTATGAGTCTTATGAAATTGTTTCAGCCTCTTTCTAACAGTATGTAACAAGTATCATCACAACATAATAATACAAAGTTCAATACCTTATACAATAAAATTGAGGCAATATTTACGAAAACGTTTTGGCTTTTGTTTATGTAAAAACAATAAAGTTTTTCAATAAAAAATAATTGAATGTTTTAAGGTGAAACATTTGTTTACTTTCATAAATATATAATTTATAATGAATTCTCAATATTCTCCATGAGTTATAAACATTCAGCACATTTTCTACCCACATTCAATTGGCGATACCAGTTTGCAACGTTGTTCAATTATTAGGATAGGAACTGAAACATAATTACAGTCATGGAAGAACCCCTTCGTTGTATCTGCCAACGAACTGTTGGTCAAAGGTGAATGAAATACATGCTTTCTACATTATTTCGTCAGTGAACTACTATATCCAATCGTAAATACTTAAATATTTAATGAGACCCAGTGTGCAACTTTAAGGTATTTTGATCAAGCTTTCATTATTTTGGTATAGATTTCAATATTAACAAATAGAGTTACATCAAAACAACAAATGTTGTTATTATTATATTTGTAGAGAAAAGAGGTCAAGCATCAAAATCCAGCCGCGAACTCATTTCCTTGACTTTTGTGTAAAGGCTGTAGACGGATCCGCTTAAAGAAAAGAAAGTAGCCGGAAATAACAATTTCGTAAGAAACAAACAAAATGTTTGAACGCGAATCGCTGTAGGAGAAACCGAGATAAATGGAGGCAGGAGGGGAGATAAAAATGAGTGCGGATGCTCCGTGAATAGAAGAAAATTAGGAAATTCACCGCGGTGCTTTTTCAGGCCGGCGGCAGTACGAGCTGTTTAAATAATCTAAATTAAACATAAATTCCTTCTTATGCGGGTTGGACATTCCAACGATGGAGCCAGCTATATATGAGACTACGTTTATTAAACTCAATGATATAGAGTTTTCCTTTCATATTTTTATATAAAGCTATGCGAAGTCTCGTGCGGAGATCGCGATGATCCCCGTTTTTGTATTCATTTTGACATCAATGAAGAAAGTAATATTGTCTTTGGAATACCTTTTATTATTTTGTATGTTGGCGTTACTATATTTCTGTCGTCATTATTGAACTTTCAAAGTTATAACATACCTGTTCGCCGCGCAAAATCCCTAGACAAAAAGTAATGAAATATTTCCGAACGTGAGCGGACTGCGAATCGGTAGTTATTATGAAACCGCAATTCATCTGTGGAACACGATGGCTCATTAGCTGGGATATGTTCAAAGGAATAAGCCAGAAATATAATAACACTGCATGGCTTCGACTCAGCCGCCCACATAAGCTAGCGACTCTCTTACTAAAGTCGCTACACAAAGCAAGTTTGGTTTGGAGTAAATTCTAGTAAGTAGAGGTGGTGGAATGTCGTGCGCATCGTGGCTTTCGTATTTAATGTGGCTTGTAAAATTATAAAATTTTAAGAAAATGCTTAAATACCCACTCGAGATTTAGTAACAAAAAAGGTTCCCTAAACTTTGCTGTAATATATTCTAGACACTGAATAAGTATCTTTTTATTTGAACGTGTTCTGTTCATTTAAACGTTTGCACATGCTTTGTAATTATACTTTTTTTTTTATTCGTCGTGAAAGGTTATGAAATCTTTTGTTATGTACTTAATCCTATTTCTCCGCCTTATTATTATAAAGAAATCTGTAGGTATACAAACTATTGTAAGAACAAAAATGACGTCAACAAAAATAGTTACTAAAATGACGTCAACAAAAATAGTTACTAAAATGACGTCAACAAAAATAGTTACTAAAGTACCTTATAGGTATACCAATAAAGGCACATTAACTCTCGATTTATCATAATTTGATGTCGATCTTTTATAAAGCTTCAACAGTAGTTAAAAGCAGATAATACAACCTTTTATGAAACTACCGACGCGCGTATTTACTTAACCCAATTTTGGGTTAAAATAATATTTTGTTCGGGATGAAAATGGAGGAATTTTACGAACTGTTTCGCATTTTCATTGATACCACAAGATTTTATGTAAGTATATTTAAAATGCTAGAAACTTTGTTAAATACTTACATTTGCTAGAAAACCTACATCGACGGCTGAACCGATAATGAGTAAAGATCTTAAAAACTAGATGAAGCTTCTCTAATTTAAATGAAATGGAAAAGTGTTCCCGTTACATTTATTACTACTAAAGTAATTGAAAAATTCTGCCTTATGACGAAATCAAAATAAACGTATCATTTAACATCTGGGTTTTATACACATAATAAATAATATTGAATATTATTTCTCGTATTTAATATTTCTGAACTATTTATATTCAATAATCGTTCTTTATTAATATAATATCATCGTTTGTATTAAAGTCATATAATATTTTTTTCAATTTCTTATACAAAAAAGTGCTAAATCAATAAGTACATAAATGGTACACTTACCTTCCGGAGCAGGAGGTCTCGGTTGATAATGTAAATCTGCAACAAATAGAAATACTATTTAGAATAAATTTATTTCAATGTACAACATGTTGCATTTCCAACTACATTCGTATCTCTTGATATAACACCAAAATGTATTCATCTATTCCAACAAAATTTTAAATTAAATTATGTCTATGCGAGTGTAAGTTTAAACAGAACATTGGCAATCTATTTCAATAAATTTGCATTGTAAAAGAATCCTCCAAACTCTTATTTATCTTTTATTCATAAACAAAATAGCGTCCAACCGATACCTTTTCAAAAGAATAATATGGGAATAAAAATATAAGATCACGTCCCGTTTTGCTTACTCCGGCTGGACCGCGCCTGTTTTCCATACAAACACTGAAAATATTTGTACTGTAAACCGAATGCAGTGCATCTTCATGCAAAACACGTAGAAACTGCACACGTATTGTACCGTCGTAGGTACGAGCTAAGGCAAATATCATTTGCTTATTGGTATCATATTCTTGGTAATTTTATTTGAACAGTTCTCTTTATTGTGATACTCTTGTATCTTTGTAATGAAACGTTTGTGTGTTTCATGATTTCTACTTAAATGCCTACTTAGAAGTATTTGATGTGACTGAAGTACTGTGAAAATCTTCTCTTACTGAAAAAAAAGCCTTTTGTATGACTTTTTTATATTTTTATTCCCGTAATCTCTCTTTCTTGCTATCTATTTGTGAAGAGATAAAAGTTCTACGTAATAAATAAACACAATGTTTTGTGAAAATAGACAAGAAAAGTCATTCAAACGTAAAAGCCTGAAAATAATATTGTGGAACTAAAGTTAACACGTAAGACGAATGAATCGTACCGTCAAATGGTAGATAAAAAACACAGTTTCCTTGACTATTAGCCTCGAGGGACCTATAAGTAAATGTTGCATTAAACACTTCTTACACTAAAATTGATTCGAAGAGGTCACGCACGTAAAATAATACTGTCGAGTTTTTCTCAAGCATGTGACTTTTATATTATTCTGTAAAAATGGTCCTCGTATATTGTCAATGTCTATTTGAGTAGAAATACTTTCTTACTTAGAGAAGATGTAAGTATTTCGATAACAAAATTCCGGTTCGAGAAGAATGCTATATTTGAAGCTATTTTTGGAAATCCAATTCCATCGTTTAGTCAGTAGGCCTGTTCGTTTTATTTTATTCTCTGAAAGGAACAATATCTCCTCGTGAACGTCGCTCGTTGAACAATTTTACAATAACTACCTGTCTATTTCGAAACACTATTTCCAAAATTTAACACTTTGAATGAAAAGAAAACTATAAACGAAGTCGCTGAGTGTATTTCTAAATTATAAACATGTTGAATTTAATCAATTTAAGTTACCTAGTTCATTGTGTTTAAGCTTTGTTCCACGCTATTTCACAAAAGCAATATAGCCTTACTGCTGAAACACGCAACTGTGGCATACGCGACATAGTAATTTTCAAGGTTGTCACACATCAAGCTCACTGTATTATAAACCAGTGACTTTTACTTACCCGCCTACCCTTTTCCACCTTTATTAAATCGCTAAGTTATTGTTCCAGATAAAAATACAGTCCATTAAAATTCAAAAGCCTTTTCTTAATACAACGGGTATTAAGAAAAGTCTTGGTTGAAAGTCAGATTTCAGATAATTTAAATTCTTCCGAAGTAAATTATACATTTTGTTTATTCATTATTATTTAATTATACTTCTTCAATGTTTACGTTAATTTAACAAGAAGTTTAATGGAAGATGAATAACATAACTTATTACTTTAAGACTTTATCAAAGTGGGTACTTATAGATAGGTAGGTATATAAGCAGAAGGATCTCTGAAATTGAGTGTGTTTGCTGAAAGGGACTAAATTAACGTAGGTATTTGTGATAGCATAAAAATGCAACATAGAAAATGTTAATTGTAATTATAAGTTTTTCAAACAGCTCCGAACTGAAAGTCTCATTTCTCTACCTTAATGTCCTGTTTGTAGTTAGCTTGCCACTTAGCGGTGATTAATTTGCATTGTCCGCTCACACTACTCGCCAACTTAGCACTATCACTTTCAAAGTTCCCTACACGGTACAATGGGTGAAGAGCATTTCGGAAAGCGACACAAAGAGGCCGCGGTTAATGGGTTCGTTGCTTAAATAAGGTACAAAGTACGTCGGTGGGGCACAGTTTAGTTAGAGAAGAATTTTTGATGAAGTTACAATATAGGTGGAAGGAGTTGGGTGGGTGTAAGTTTGCTTAAAGTGAAGGCGGGTTCCTTTTTCGTACAGGTTTAGTAGTGATATAAAACCATTTTAATGAGCCATTTTTAGAACATTTCGTTTTATAATACGTGCAGACTTTAATCTCAAACACTGTTGAGGTTTTTAGCCTGACTGAAATATAATAAAATATTATACAAACATATATATATACAGTCTATTTATTACGAACTATTGAAATAGGTACCATACTATTCAAATTAAAGCGTATTCCATGAACAGATACGTATTTATCCCATTAAGACTAAATACACTTAGATTGAATCTAAGCCACAAAAGTACGACTTAAAGCCACATAGTACCTACGGCTGATCTCAACCATATAGTGTCTTTGGAAAAGGCGGGCGCAGCCGCAAGCCGGAGCTGCGCCATATTGTTTTATTGCAAATTGGTTGGACGTAGACCGGCTGTCCTTTACATATACGAGGCTATTAAACTACGGCCGGTGCCCAGTCACGTGGTAAACGAATCCGATCGCTGCATACTATGTTAGAGACACCGACACTTAACTAAGGATCAGAAAAATCCTGATGCAAATCGAGTTTCGATTATCGTCCGCGCCATCGTCTCGTAATAGTTTCTTCTACATCTACACCTGTTCTATTCAACATTACTGAACTTTAAACAAAGGGCTGTCATTACCATCGAACAAAACTCGCTCTTTATGCGATTATTAATTCTACCAAAACATATTATTAGCACAGAGTATAATAATCGATTTAATTTTATCAGATGTCAGCAGCAGTTTACTTTAAATTTTATGAATCACGCACACAACTGCTACGCTTTGTGTCCTGCTCTATACAATAATCGGGTATGAAGCTATAATCTAAACTACGATAATGAATATGAGTAACGGCTTCCTGACACGCAGGTTTTTACCTTAATAAGCAGCACCTAGTCAAAAAAAGTGTGCACAAAGGATATTCAATTATGTCTCAAGGGAAACTTTTTACGAGGACTAAAAACTGTAAAAGCAAAATAGAAAATACTGGGGTTTGAAAGTCGGTTTAATGCAATCACGAGCATAAAACGTGAGTTTTGACTTTAAGAGCGACAAGGTCTAACAACGCACTTGAAGCGTGATCGAGTCATTTTCGCAAAACAGCACAAAGTCATTTAGAAGATTAGGATCGGTAGATATAGATCCATAGAGCTAACAAGGAGCTAGAAACGGTAGATAACGTATAGTACGCCGGTGGGCAAGTGCGTGATTGCGCTTGACACTTGTAATATCCGGCCACCGCTACTGCCCACCGATGATATCAATTTCAATTTGTTGCGGCGGCGCCATAACAGCCGCCTCTGCTCGATTCGTTGTGAATCGATTTCACTCCAGTTTCCTGTTGCGACCGGACCGGACTTAATCTCGTATCTCTCGATTGAAATGCTCGTGGCGAATCATGGGTGTTTATAGCATACGATATTCTATTTAATTTTGTGTTCAGCGAAATTGGAGAAAGATTAACGAGGGTGGGTTATTCGTTTTTTATTTGCCTGTAATGTTCTTTTATTTGA
Organism: Anarsia innoxiella; assembly: GCA_947563765.1. Lineage (NCBI taxonomy): Eukaryota > Metazoa > Arthropoda > Insecta > Lepidoptera > Gelechiidae > Anarsia > Anarsia innoxiella. Next base: position 5,511,624 of record OX387393.1, read on the forward strand.
ATAATAAAGATACATAACGGTCAAAACAATTCAAAATCAAAATTTTAAGCGTGAGGGATTACTGTAGTAAATATTAGTATTCTTACGACCCTGAAATACCTAAGTGATAATTTGAATTATAAAATGTTTGATATATTAATTTTCAGTGCGATCAGGTGCTAATTTTGGTAATTATTGATCTTCCAGTCTAGTTTGAGACAATAAAAATGTAGCCAACATAATATGAACTACTTACTCGTACCAGAGAGTGGGAGATACAGGTTATTTGTGGGTTATTCACAGATGACGTATTCTAAAGGACTAACTTCATGCACAAGGATTTTATGTTCAAACAGCGTGAGAATTAATCGATCGATTAGCGATTCGAGCTCCGTTTTAAAAGCTAAAGTTGAACGTGACTGAACCAGTCCCCTGCCGCTGCCGGTGGAAATTAATTCTACCGAAAAAAAAGAACAAAAAGTGAACGAATCGTTCCGACTTTTCGACAATCTATTGCATGGAGTTCGAATAAAGCGCTTACACTTTTATTCTGTTGCAAAGAGGTAGACATGCTGGTAATATCGGCTGAATATTGCTTTGGTAATACTTCGGTCACCGCAGAACCTGACTCAGTTATTAGTTTGGCCAACTTTCGTTTGAATATTCTAGATTGTATTGTACGCCAACCTAAATGGAATCTGCACAACGGCACAAAACTAATCCAATGCGAAGGTGCTCTCACAACACTACTAATGAAATTACTTTTGAAGTTAAATTTCGGTTCCACTATTACCAAAGCTACAAATGTTTGTACAGGATTAGAAAATTTGTTTGCGAGAATTAGTTAACAAAACATATGTAATCAAATTAACACCCATTTCTGCTCTTTTCAGTTTCCGATTAGTCGTTGCCGCCGGCGAATTAGTATATGGCTTTCACACATTCTGTAGTAGGTAAAGTATATTTACCTTATATTTCGCCGCTAGATGTCCGAAACTGTCTACTCGGCAATCAAAACGTGTGAAAAATCAAAACTGATTAATTTATATTTGTTATAATTCTTTTAACTTATTTATAATATACTTAGATACATATTTTATATGTTTACCTGATTTTTTATTTATTTTTTTAATATATGCAATTAAATACAAAGACAGACATGATCCCTATTTGTAAAGATGTCTTTGATTTGAGTTGTTATCAGATTGCAATTCTAGTCCAATGATTAATTACACACCCAATTAAGTAGAAAATTGTTCACCGTGTCTTCCTTCCATAAGAATAAGCTAAATCCTTTAGCAAATTAATCAAATTGGAAGATTAATAATAGATTTTGGAACAAGTAAAGTTTTCTTTAACAGCGTAAATGTTCACGAACTCGAAAACTCGTCAACTGTAAAACAGGTCAAGAGACATCTAAATTGCCACTCCAAAAGAAAACTGAAAGTACAAGTGGAGTTCTAAAATTTAATTCTCCTTAAATGACAAGTTTATAACGACAAATTCCGTAGGTCAGATTGAAGAGGAAGTATTAAATTTTCCCTGAATTCTGACTAATTACGTGTCTACCAAAAATCCCATATACGTAATTTCAATTAAAAGGAAAGTTCCCCACTCACGGATAAGTCACCCAGAAGAATGTTAACAAAGCAAACTTCGCATTTTATTAATTAAAAGTTAATCGACAGCCTGCGAGCTTTGTCGGAATTTGGAGCGATCTTGTGAGCTCACATGTTACCCTCTAACTAAGGTGTTATTACGTGTCAAAAGGCTATTATTATCATCACGGTGAAAATAGTTTTTTCTATGCCAAGGCGCACTGCACTGTAACACACTAGACAAGAGTATAAATACTGTTTGAATATTTTTTTTGCTTTTTTATTATTTTTTAGCCAGAACCCAGAACCTGAACCCTACGTAAAAAATATATAAAGTATTTTTTTATTCACCTATTAGTGATGTTCCGTAATCAGAGAAGATCCTTGTTTTCTGATGATTATAATTTTAGTATATTCAACGAAAGTATATCCGAACTTTATTTCACGTATTAAGTCCCGACTTCTAGTTAATAAAATTAATAGCCTGACAGTTATGAAGGCAGCAGTTAATGTTCGTAGAAAATACATTGATTTTATTAAAACACCTGAATATTACCTATAGGCCTAAGTTGTTAAACCTTATTTTATATAAGTAACCGATAGGTCTCTTATTAATGAGTCCACTTCCGTAAATACTTTAAACTGTTCCGTAATGTCCTTAATACCAATAGTTAGAATGAAGTTGAAAATCCAACTGTGTGGCACCCAGCGTGCCACTGAAATTAATGTTCTGCCAGAGAGAAAAACGAGCGGAACGGAGCAGGCACCGACACACACCTACTTTATATATCTAGATACATACGAGAGTTCTCATGAAATTTCCGTAGATTGAATGAAAATTAGAACGTTTTTCTAACGAAATGAAAGTCAGTCTCCGATATTTTTTACCTATTTCGAAGCTAAAAGTCGATCTACGGTCGGTTGTCTCTTTGATTCAGGTATTTATTTATTTTCTTCGGCACAGTTGTGTATTTTCACGGTGATTTAAAGGAGTTTTTGTTTCTAATTTCTAATTAAAATAAAATCCTTAAAGAATAGGAACACTGTGCTTAATTAACGGTATATTTAATTACCTCATTAGAACATGAGTGAATTAAAATCTAGTGACTCGCGTTTAGACTCGCTATTCAACTGAAAACTGGATTATAGAAGAAGGGAAATTAGTTTTATTTTAAACGCTCTTTATTATTCTATCTCTGTGGGTATTCGTCGTTTAATTAACGAGTAGACAGGCACTAAAAGGCTACCTTTTATTGCTCGAATAAAACAATTCTGCTATTTAATCGTTAAGTTTTTTTGAAAATGATATCATGTTTAAAACAAATAAAGCACAAATTTCACAGAAATCAATTCAGTTTTATATGACGTTTCAAGCCAAAATTGAGTCGATATTCCAACAGTATTCGAGTAATAAAATTTATTGAGGCTGTGACAGTTGCTAAAGCAGCAGTACAGCGGCGAAATATTGCAATACAAAACTCACTTCACTATTTCAAATAATGTGTCATAATTCATAAAATATTGGAAAGTTTTGATCTTAGTAAAACGCAGTATGAATTGCACATAACAATTGAAGTAAAAACTACATGACCTAAAGATTATATAAAGTGAGTAAATTTTTAGATAGGTACTTACAATTGTTTGTCAACAAGAACCCTGTTGAAACTCCCAACAAGACTAGAAAAAATAAAAGCAGCAACACTATGAGCGCCGGGCGACAGTAGTGGATCCAACAATAGTCTTCAGAGTTAGCAGCTGGAGCACTGGACAACATACAGCACTTCCCACACGAGGAGTCCGCCGCCCCCGTCCCCCGCACCACTGCACTGTTCCCCTGCTGGTTCACCACCACACCCTGGACGGGAGCCTCGCTTCCCTGCCCGTACACCGCGCTCTTCTCTAACCGAGCAAACCCAGAGCTATCCTCATCCTGAGGATTCCCATAGACTCCGTAAGAAGCCACCATATCAACTCCCGACGCCGATCTAGTTGTCTCATTCCCCGCACTGTCCTGCACCACGTTATTATCTGTACTCGGCCAGCATTCACAAGAGCATCTATCTTCTTTCCGCCGGTTCCGCGCTTGACTGGCATCCGACCGTCTGACAAGAGAATCGGTCTTTTTCTCCTCCTCTTTCTTAATTTTGGCATCTTGGGGAATAGTCTCGTTTGTAGTAACTTCATAGCCAGGCTGGAGATTTTTGTGATTTTCAATGTACCAATGTCGCTCTTCGGCTCTCAGGGTGGTGTCATTGTTACCTTCGTATACATCAGCGTAGTTGGCTAGGGGATGTGAGGAGTGTGCATTGTGAGCGGGGAGCGCGGAGGGGCTGTATAGCGCCCCGGGAGGAAGCTGACCGTAGCCGCGCTCGTACTGCGGCGGCCGATTATTACTCGCATAATACGCAGTTGATGCAGGCACGCTGTAATCGTAGCCCGACCTGTTCATCTTCAGCGCTTGATCGCCTCATTTGAGCTTATGTTGCACTATGTAAAACGTCATTATCAGACATTTGCGCAAATTACCACTGCACTATGATGCTATTTACGATGAAATCTAACAACTTTGCGAGAGTTTAATGTTTTCCGCACACGACTACTTGGAATGTTCGTAAATAAATTTGGTTACAAGACGCGGAGTAAATTAGGAAAGGTAAGTTTATAGACAAACTTTGTTGATTTTGTTACCCACTTGTTAAGCCACGTTAAGTCAAGAAGGTATAGAGTAAAATACACATCTGTTTATCTCAATTACTTCTCTTGTTCAGTGGTGGTATTTATCTTTTGTGTTACAAGCGCTGTGCGCCGTTCCAGGAAGGTAGACAAAGAAGTATCGTACGTGAGCAAATAAACTTGACTAACTTAAATTGGCCCTGGTTGGATATTTCTTTGATTTTGACACATCACGTATATTATACTTGTAACTTCTAATAACTAGAGATCTAATAAATATCTTTATCTCCTTCTATTTGAAACCTATTGGATTAGGATGCCTAGAGGAAATGAATAAAGGATATACTAAAGACATAACTAAATATCTAGTGAGTTAATTTAATAAATATTCTTTAACGTTAATATTAGCTAGCTAACCATATACAATAAATATTCGTAAGCAAGTCCAAAATTAACGGTTCGTGAATCATCGCGCGCCACCCCTCGAACGTCAACAACAAAGTTGACGGAATCCCTGCAGTAACTAGGATAATCCGCCTCAATTAATTAAATTAAAAACAAACAAAAGTCATTACGTAAAAGTTGTAAAGTAAGTTAGAATTTGACTGGAACAGACCAACCGTCTCAGAGGGCAAATTATGGTAGCAATTCTGTTTATTTTGAAATTGAAACTTGTTTACAAAAACAACTAGGTAGAAATAATATTGCGCCTACGTTCCCAAAAGTATGTTTCTTTTAATCTAACGACTGTAATAAATAAATTATGGCATAACATGAGGATCAAGCAACTGTTTGTAAACGTAACTACTTTTACACATTGACAAGTCTCTTACACCGCGGACGTTCATTCAGGGCTTTTAGGTAAATCCTTGTGAAAGTTTAACATCTAAAGCGGTCTTGTAGATTTCAGCAAAGTCTGCTTCGATCTGTTATATCTAGATCTACCCGAGGTAAACCACTCACTAAACCCTTAAAAGAGCAATTTAGATACTCTGCTCTATTCAAAAGAGCAGATTGAACTTTTGTATCACCTAATAAAAAGTTAAAGCGGTTAGATATCTAAATGTCTACGTTCTTTACTAAAATAAGTTGAGATTTCGTTTCTGAAATAGTAAAGAGAATTTTTATGTCTAGTTTTCTTTTTTCGAGACTGAATTTAGAATAATATTAGGTACCTCTACAACATTTTAACGTTAGATTTATTTTGTGATACGAATAAAGCAAAAAAAAAAAAAAGGATTAGTGTCAAATCAAAATTATATTCAACAAAATTAAATGAAAGAGACTAAGTATTCATTCTCTTTTCACATTTTGTAACAAAACTTTATCATAAAATCCATATTCTAGGCTTGCGACGCGTTTGTAGCTTGTTAGCAGCAAAATTCGCAAAGGTAAAGCACCTGCCGAGCACAAGTGTCATGTTACCACATTTTCCGAAGTCAGCATGAGCTGTGTGAGCGTCGACACGGTTACCGCTAAGTCAACAACGTAGATAGCCTGTGTAACGTAACGTTAACGTAAGTGGTTTGGTCAAATGTAGGGATCAAAGTTTAAAGCATAGGATATAAGGAAATCTGTTAGGAGCAGACAATGGTTGTTTCTTAAGATTGATTTGATTTTTTATATGTTTCTAAACAATAACATTGCGTCCTATTTGTTTATTAATATGGTATATGATTAAACTTCCCAAGGCCTTAATGCATTAACATTTGCACCGCCTTCTCAAAAAATCGCAGATTCAATCATCTAGCGGCATTTAGGCCCCGAAAGTACCTATCTATTTTTAAACGACTTCAAAAAAAGGAGGAGTTTCTCAATTCGACCGTATATATATATATATATTTTTTATGTGTGTCCACGCAAAACTTCGTCGTTTATGAACCGATTTTGATGATTCTTTTTTTGTTGGAAAGAAGGTATCCCGAGGGTGGTCCCGTGGTAAGGAAACCAGGATCTGATGGTGGAAACCTGGAGATATCGAGGGAAACACTCGAAAAAATTGCATCGCGACTAGTGTGTTTCTTAATATTATGCAAAAATAAGAATTTTTAAGCCCTAATATTTTATGAGGGTCTGACGTTGACCTGATGATGGAGCGGAAAGGCAGTCGAGGGAACTCGACAACGGTTTACAGCAAGTACTTTGTGCTTGATTAACTTATATTATTGAGACCTTTCATCTAAATGGGTTGTGACTGTTATTAGGGGTCTGATAATGAAAATGAAGGACAGTCAAGGGAAACTAAAAAATGTGAAATAAAAATTTTTGCCAAAAAAGAAACAACTTCAAAACGGAAACTAAAAAGTATGAAATAAATTAACTTCTACAGAAAATTTCGAGTTTATAAGTGATTAAAAGAAACATATACAATTAAATAATTATATCTTTAAAAATTTTGAAGACGGTGCCACCTGTTTCCTTGAGATGTGAAAAAGATTGATTATAAGTAGATACCTATATTACCTATATCTAGTTATTGTTTTACTTGGCACCGTCTTAAAAATTTTAAAGACATAATTATTAAATTGTTTATGTTTCTTTTAATCACTTATAAACTCAAAATTTTCTGTAGAAGTTAATTTATTTCATACTTTTTAGTTTCCGTTTTGAAGTTGTTTCTTTTTTGGCAAAAATTTTTATGTAGGAACTGAACAAAGATACCGAAATAACAGTCCTTGTCCCATAGGGATTTGCGAGAACCACAAAAACGTAATGAAAGAAATAAGTGAAACGATAACTTATTTGGTAATCTTTCCTACTACCACACTTGAAACAACAACTACTGTTTATAAAGTTTGCCTCCATCATCATATCGTAACATGTTAGTAAATACAAAAACCAATCACACAAAACAAACACTATTATATCCGGTAATAAATTACTATAAAAGGAAATGACGGATATTAATTACCTTTCGCGTAATAGGAAAACTACTCGTAGCACTAATATGATACAATGTATTTATACGAGTGACTAATTTCGCATACTATGTGACATAACAGACAAAGAGAGGTTGTCGCACGGCAGCCCTAGTGTCATCTATTACGGGGGCTCGGCTCGGCATACCGACCTGAACGTATGCAAATAGGTAAAACGTTTAAGTAACCTCATACCTAGGGGCTTCATGCAAATAACTTCAGTTGATTCACTGAACGTATGGCGAATGTGGAATCTAACGATTGCCGTTTCGTGTCTTTATTCTTGCATGGAGATTTATTGCGTTTTCTTTTAAGATTTATTGCTCTTTAGGAAATTGGAAAGGTTCTAGTAGCAAGTAAAAAGGTCGCGCACAAAGTGAGTATTCCTAGGTAATTCGAACAATTTACATCTTGTATTGGAATTTATTACGAGTAGGTATTGTCAAATACATTCATTTTCTAAAAGTAAAACACGATTTTGTTTGGCTTCAGTGGCATTTTCCATAATAAAATATCAAAAAGGCTCTGCAATTTACATTCAATGAGCAGATTCTAATAATATAACCAAGAACCTATGTAAAAGAAAGTCAATTAGGTACCTAGTAACTTTTCTAAAAGATAATATCGTTAGTGAACTGTCGGAAGTTACAATACTAGGCTTACCTACTTATTCAATTATCTATTTAATGTAGCTATTATATCAGCTTGTTAACAACAAATTGTTGTCCATGTGTTAACAAGGCCAAGTATGTTAGAAATTCTCAAAATTCAAATTACAGGCCGTTTTCTGTCGTTAGTTTTTATTCTAGAGATTTCAGGCGCCACATTTACCGTTGCGGTTGATATGAAATACGCGAACCGGTTTTTAGTTATAATAGCCAGTTGTGGGAGAAAATAGATTTAAAACCTCAAACTAAATAAAACGCGGCCACAGGCACATAAAAGTTACATTTCATTATTCCTGAAAAAAAAAATGCGTAATACATCGACCGATTTAAGGTAACTCACAATTCAATCCCCCAAATGGCATGTCAATAACCATTGCCTTTGATAAGTCAAAGGATAGCCATGTGACAAGTCCGATCGAACAGTTTACGAAGCCGCCTCAATTTTATAGCGCAGTTGATAGTTCCTGAGAATCGTTTTCAATCATGACCTTTAAGGAAGGAACGTTGTATTGAATGTAATAAAATAAAAGGCTTAAGGGTTTAATTCTACAATAGCCAACGCGACAAGGCGACAGGCTAGATAATAGTGAAAATCGTAAAATTATCGTAAAACTTTGGTAAATAGTTAAGTTAGCTTTAGAGTTAAATTAATTTCATTTTAATTCTCACGCACGGTACGGAAACCCACTTACGACAGAATAGTCTTAATAGCGTACATAATAAATCTGACTGTCAATAAAATAAAAAGTACACTTAATACTACTCTGTTCAAAACAGAGGCTACATAATTTAGCTACGTATAGACTTTATTCTGGGCAGTGACTGATCTCCATTTTTCACGTAGACAAATCAAATCAAGCGCTTTTCCTTATATCGACTTTTACAACTGAAAAGGCAAAGTACGATATTATTCTCTTCTATTCTATTACCGGTATTTGCTTGCATTGAAATAGCCGGAACAGCCCGAAACATTGAATAATAAAATCCGACTCACAAACTATATATCTAATTGAATTTCGGGACTTTGTTACGAAACAAACTTTTCATGAAAGCACGTAGTATTCTGGCGAATGCATACTTCATTTTACGTAGTTTTAACGAGGTGGGGCCTAAGGGCTACTTTACCGTCGAGTTGGTAACATTGAGCCAATTGATGTCACAGTCGGTTACCGCAAATGTAAATGAGATGCCAAATAGATGAGCTACTTTGCGAAAAACGTCCTTCTTTATTTTACGTTGGAAATCTCAAAGAAAATCTCTGAAAGATTACAAATGGAATAGAAATGTTGTTTTTTTTTAATGACGCTCTGTTACTTTTATTTCATTGACACGTGCACGATTACTCATTAAAAATAAGCACTTTTACATTGTTTGCCGCTTTTCCTGTAGAATAATAAAGCCACAAAAATTGTAAGAGATGAGTATTTTATACATACTATGTAGTCTTCATTCGCCTATAAAATTAAGTATAATTATAAATAACGTTAAGTTAATGGGAAAACGATTTGGTAAATTAATTTTATTGCACTTCGAATAACATTAATAAATTTAATGCTACTTAAGTTTAAAATTTACTTACGTACTTAACAGATTATATTAGCGTAACTAACTTAACGCTTTCTAAAGTCGTATACTAGAAACTCCTACGATATCTAACTGGAATATAAACAATATTACGCTATCTGTATTGCATCCGGCTGACTAACAGCATCGCCTACATGCAAAACTAACAATATAAGGGCAATTTAATTATATTCAACTTTAGAAGTTTTTGGAAAGTTACAGATTACAAGAACTGGTCCGTCTCTACTAATAGTTTTACTTATTTGTGCTCTGTTTGTATTTTTGCCTTTTGTTAATCGTTTTACGCTTAGAAGAATTTAAATTAGCTATTAACCATTCATAAATTTATAATAAACTTAACGATTCTGCATAAAAAGCGCTGTAAGGGTTAAGAAAATGTGGCATTTAATATTTAGGTTTCTAAATAGGTACCTATGTGTAGCGTGAAAGTAGATAGTAAAAGTTAAATATGTTTTATGTTATAACTAGTAAATAGCTTTTAGTAACAAGTGTAATTTAATGAACCTAATTAGTTGTATAGTCGCCTGCTGAAATATTTTAAAATTTTATGCTCTTCATAAACTTTTTACGTAAACAGCATCATAGTAATATTATATATTTCTACCATCTCAGCTCTTTATTATCAAAACATGGATAATAAAGAGGGCATCGAACCCATGCACCCATATAAAAGGAACTAAAGCCTTCACCACATACTATTGCATAGAGGGTAAACACATCCACGCGTTTCACTGAACACATTTATAGGCCGGTCGACCGCTCAAGGGAGGGTATCGGACGCGATTATAGCACAAAAGTAAGTTCCAAGTCTGTCATAGCCTAATTCGCGATCGCGAGTCTTTGAGGCAAAAGAGGCTAGACACAGACGTTGCCTCGCCGAGGCGACGGCGCAAACTGACTGGCTCCCCTACCAAACCCCGCCGCCCGCACCTCACCCCTGTCACCGGCACTCTCCAAATCTAGATGAATTTTCATTAATGTTGTTATCGATGTAAAAGTTCAGACAAGTTGAACTTGGAAACTAAGTACAGCTTTAATTAACTGTCCGTTAAATAATAATAACGAAGAAGCAAAGAGTCCAAAACTTTACACAGGAAATTATTGCTGGTATACTTTACGATTAGAATCATAATACTGAAATAGAATCTAATTTTAAAACATAAAATTGATTTAAAAGATTCAAACAAATTGTCTCAAGGCGCGAGAGAAACGTGCTACGAGTTTCGCTACGAAAACGTAGAGCCGCTTCGCGCCGCCTCCGTCGTGTCGGTCATAGAGACAAAAATAAAAAATTAAACCCAACTCAAACTGGATAATATAATTGAAGGAAGACATTTTGCTTGAACATTGTGAAATATTAAATTATCAAGATTTCAATATATGACATAATTCTAAAAACAACGTTAATAAATCATTGAAACTCCTTTAATACCGAGAGGGCTGTTAGGGAATGCCTTCTGAGACTCATATTTTATTGATAACGACAGTAAGCGATATAAGTGATCAAAGCGAGCAACTGCTATAGGCGTATGATTCAGATCATCATTTTATCTGTTTTGAGATGCGTTTATGTAGTACCTAGTGTGTTTGGCTACAAACAAACTGGAAGTAGGTACCTACGCTACTTGTATGATTATGGGCTTCTCTGCTTGCATTTGGCCTCTTTTATTATTTGGCCTCTAGTACGGTTAACATTTTTAACCTCTTTGTCAAATACATTAATCTTGATCCAATTAAGTACACAGTCATCATCATCATCATGTCAGCCTATGGACGTCCACTGCTGGACAAAAGCCTCCCCCAAGGATCTCCACAATGACCGGTCTTGCGCTGCCCACATCCAACGGTTTCCCGCGACTTTAACCAAGTCGTCAGTACACAGTGGTTGAATATAATTTCTCTGGTGTTTCTAGTGATGACACCGTAACATCGAAAGCAACTTTGCAAGTCCAAGAATATAACGAGAATACGAAATCCCAAATTGCAGACGTAACTGGTGTTGCAGTACACTGGAATAGCTCTTTTGGAAGTCCGTTTCACCCATCCTATCATGCATAAATGAGAATGCTTTCACTCATTCTAACCAACCCAATTCAGAACCACGAGGACTGAATAATCGATTCGATAAATCTCGTTTCCCCATTCAAACGCATATAACGAGATAGCATAAAACTTATCGATTATCCAGGTCAATCGAGTTCGATGCAATTTGGAAACGATTTTGTAGCATCAACCGTGCAGTGGCATTTACAATCACGCAATTGGGCCAGGTGTTGGTACCTTTCGTTAAATGGTACGTAGTCCAAATAAACGCGCTTGATTTATTTTTAAGTGGCAGCAATTCCCTGCGGTGTAAATTGTGAAAAATGGCTAAAAGTTAAATCCTTCCAAAGCCTAAATCAACATTTCTTTAGTAACCGCCATTCGTCTTGAAGAGATTGAATGCGCGCACAAATTGTAAGAATTATTGATATCGCGCGGGTGGCTCATACAAAAAGTTTATAAAAGGAAGTGGAGCAAGCAAACTGGCGGGGAACAAACTTTTGTGCCGGGACGCGAGCGAACGCGAACGTTACTTATCTGCCGCCGCCGCCGCCGCTGACAGCTGCAGATGAAAAATTGAAATTGTGCGAGATAAAACTACCTAACTGCGGCTGCAATGCCCACCAAACAATGTAACTACGAATGTTATATTTAAACTTTACTTTTTGCGAACATAAAATATTTTTAGCTGCTGCATTTAAAGCCGGCAAATGTATGTAGAGGCGTAATTAATGTACTTTCTTTTTGATTTCATTAATTACTTCACAAAAACCGTAGGTACGCTATTTTACAGATAATTATATCAAAGTTAACTACTGGATAGACTAATACACCTACGTAAACAAATCTTTCAAAAGCAAACACAAATAGAGCTCTCGAAATACAATCAATTCAGCTTGGTAGCAGTTGAATGGTGTCCGCCCCTTCACGCTGTAACGTGCAATATAGTAGAGTGCCGTAAGGTTTATACCTCGGAATCCAGGGCCAGTCAATGAATCTTAATATAAACCTTGAAAATATGTTTTTAATAGTATATAGAATAATGTTAAAAAAAAAAAATTTCCCGCTCTCAATTTTTTTTTTATTTTTTTTTTTATTTTTTTAGCCTAATTCGTCCCACTGCTGGGCAAAAGCCACTCCCACGCCTCTCCAAACACTCCTATTATTAGCTGCTTCCCACCAATCGTCCCTAAATGAGCGTAGGTCGTCACTCCATCGTTTTTTGGGCCTAAAATTATTATAAACAATTATTAATTTTTTGGAGTTTTCATTGATTTATATTAGTCAAAAGTCATATTTTAAAAAGAACAACTATTACAAACTTGAAAACTTGATCTTGGATCTTTAGGGACTGCAGGTATACCGATGCACCATTCAAATACTACCTGTTTTGGTCCATTAGACTATTTTGCTTTAAACAGCGACTTAGTTTTTGCCTTTATCACTCCCTATTTCTTAGTCAGGCTGAAAAACAAACGCCCTACTAGATTACTTCTCTTAACTACTCGATTTTGTCAATTTAACCACCTTAACTCAACTTCTAAGTTTTTGAAATAATCCGACTTAGGTAAGTCTTCGATGTCTAATACCCCGAATTTGTTGTTTTTGCAATACATGTTATACCATTCTGGATTTGGAATAGCACAAGGCAGTTTTTAAAAACATTTGTTCATTAAGTACCGAGTAAATGTTTTTCGTGGCAGCTGCTCAAAGTCGAGTTATTGTTTTTGGGAGAGAATTAAAGTTAACTTTGACAGTTAATTTGTCGATGTTCCACTTTAATTATCAACGAATTATTTTCGCCATATCATAAGTAACTATCGAAGAAGCCGTTAACGTACTTTTCTTTTTAATTAATTGAATATTAATCGCTCTCTGATACAAAAACCATCAAAAAGTGGTTCTTTTTTCAAAAATCACTAAAACGGGTTTAACTCGATACTCATAAGACTTTTCTATGAGCATGTAAGGCTTATTTGTGCACCTTAAGTCCATCTACCTCCGGTGTCAGTTTGCCGGCCTATTTTTGGGATGTGCGGAGATTCCTGCTCCTGAAACCGATACGTATTATTTTGTATCATTGTTTTACGTTCATCAAAGCCTAAATTAGTTTAGCTAAAAAGTAACACGACATTCATTGACTGTTAGGCGGTACGAAGTTCGGGGCCCGCCATGAACAATACCGAACAGCTGCTGTTATCCCCTCTATTTCTCCAACCCGACCTTCATCGGTATACCTGCAGTCCCTAAAGATCCAAGATCAAGTTTTCAAGTTTGTAATAGTTGTTCTTTTTAAAATATGACTTTTGACTAATATAAATCAATGAAAACTCCAAAAAATTAATAATTGTTTATAATAATTTTAGGCCCAAAAAACGATGGAGTGACGACCTACGCTCATTTAGGGACGATTGGTGGGAAGCAGCTAATAATAGGAGTGTTTGGAGAGGCGTGGGAGTGGCTTTTGCCCAGCAGAGGGACGAATTAGGCTAAAAAAAAAAAAAAATATTAAAAAAAAAATTGAGAGCGGGAAAAATTTTTTTTTTAACATTATTCTATATACTATTAAAAACATATTTTCAAGGTTTATATTAAGATTCATTGACTGGCCCTGGATTCCGAGGTTTGACCATTTTTATGCCTTACGGCACTCCACTAAATAATAACGTGCCGGCTGAAACGTCAAGTTGACCCTTCTCTATTTACGAACTCAAGCAGAGGGCGCCACGTGAAAACTCTCGCGTAAATCAAAGTCATAAATTCTCCTATCGTGAATGAACATTTCTCTTTCGCGCGGCCGTCTAGGCTGAATGGATAACGTCGACCCTCCCTCGCACGATCACCTCAACCGAGTCATTTGCTTTTGTTCGCGCGGCAATTAATAACGAGCAGAAGGGCGTTTTCAAACCGCAGGCGCCATTGGCATATCAGTAATGATCTAGCGAGGCGCAGCCAACCTTCACCAACTATCGATCATATTTCAGTCAGCCACACGATAGAAAGAATAGGTTTTTCCCCCGGACGCTCTTTCGCTAATACATTCAAATGTCACGGGGAATTGTAAATTGTCGCGTGAACATTCCATACGAGAACTAGAATACTAATTATTTTATGGCGTGTTCCGTTACACTAACTAACTGCTGCTACCGTTGAAAACTTTACTTGTAAAGAACTATTTCAAATATCACATTAAACTAGTACAAAGAAAAAGTACAAAAAGTTTGTAAATAGATAGCAGAACAACCGCTTCTACAACATTTTTGAGCAATTCAAACTTGCAAAGAAATGCCGTGAAGCTAGAATGATCGTTATGCATCTATTACTGTCACAAAACATTAAAGAGCAACTTCAAAAACTTCCAAAATAATATGCTAACATTAAATAAGATACAATGCGCGAAACTTTCTTAAAGTAGCGAATAAAGTCTCATAACACGACGTTACACAAATTTTTCAGCTCGGGATTTCTTTCCATTTTCCCCGTCACATTAGGTCGGCGCTGGCGCCCAAACATTGGATAACTTCTATATTGTTGTTTACTGCAAACTTGGAACTTAGCAGGGCAATTCACCTCATAAATTTTCGTGTAATAACAGCTCACAGTTTCCCTAGACACTTGTAAGAGCACCGCAATAAGCCGCGGCAGCTAAGTAACCGGGTCGCCTTCGCCTTGCCATCGACACGAGCTTCGTGTTCATATATTGCATTAAAGAGCAATTTCAAACTTTAGCCCTTTATAGCACAAGTAAGAAACTTGTTTTACGTCCAAATATAAGAAATTGGTACCTAGAGTAATGTACCTTTAATTTAAAAACTAAGTATACTTTTTGATACTTAAGTAAATAGTTAAATAGATGATGAACTCCCTTGATTCTATACGTACATAGGGTAAAAATTTATTCAACCGGTATTAAAGTAGGTAAAACTAAGGGCTTCATCACTCGTGAAAGAACTGCTAATTATGTTGATAAAATTTACACACTTTAAAAACTTACTAGTAAGGAATTTGTATGGTAAAAAACAATGAAGATCTCTTCCATTACACGTAGATAAATATGTTCTACCTACTCCTTTTACGTTTTTCAGACCCAAAACTATGAACTATAAGTTTAAACTGCTGTTTAATAAATATTTACTGATATTTTCGCAAAAAAGTACCTATATGTGTATTTACACACATATTGCCGTGGAAAATTTTAAATTTCCGTGGATTGATTTTCCTGAAATGAACAGTGGTTTAATAATAATATTTTAACAGTAATGTTTCAATATTAATTTAAAACTCGTTCCCAATTAAGAAGCCCTGAATTTCAAAATCTCATACGTTGATTCTACAAAAAGTGAGGTCGAGTGGCCCCTTGAAGGATGACAAGGGCAATGTTTATCTTAAATCAATTTATTAAGTCTGTCTGTAACGAGGGGTTCGACAGCGATCTCGTTTAAGCCCTTCTGTCAATGTTTAGATAACAGTCGCTGTGCGCACTTACGACCCTCCAAAGTCCAATTGCTTTGCTATGTCATAATGTCAGCCGTCAACAATATATTTCTATATGAATTTGATCAATGCTAAAAATACATGTACCTATATTTGAGTAACCGACAAAAAATACGAAGTATTTGCTATAATCGCGATGCTTTTCTTCAAATCAGCTTACAAAGAGCGCTAGCGCATTTAAAAGTCTGGGCATTCCTCTCTTTTCAAATTACTGACAAAACCACTCAATTTTAAGGTAATAAGCAACTTTTATATGAACGACTGTCAACTTCTTAATTTTCATACTTATATAAATGGTTTGTATTTAGTCGGATTGTACAGTTGAGTCATTGTAATGATAGTTTTCAAAAAGAGGAATTGACCTGAAGAACCATTCGAAATCGGCAACACAAAATATAATCGTTATTCAAATAATAAACTACATTTATACATTAAAATCGTCAATCAAACAACGCCCGCATTGATAAATCTATAATTGTGATTGTGACACAATACAATACAAGTTAATAACAAATCGCGGTATAACAAGATTTGTATATGAATATCAGCACACGCAGACCACACGCACGGAACAACCATTTGCGGTTTTCACCAGCACATTGTACAATGATCACTTTTAGGCTTTACAATCCGATAATTTGTATGACGATAAGCATCACATAGTCATTTATTTGCATATATGCTGATAACTATATACGTATTTCCGGTTTTTACAATAGTTTGATAGTAGCATAGTATTAAACAACACGGATAAACATAAATGCTCAATTTCTCAGGAAGCCTGCTGTGAGAAATGGCTTACGTTCAATAATTTGAAAAAAAAAGGTGTAATGACCTAGAGTCTAGCTTAATATGTGCGTATAGAAATATCAAAATGCTTACCTTTCTGACAAACCGATTACATATTAATTGAAAACAAAAGAGTTTCTAACAACATCACTTAATAAAACACTTAACATGAATTTGTAAACAAATTCCCAGCGCAAATTTAAAGTAACCATCTGACCCATTTATATGATATAAGTTTGGTCTAGGCACAAAATGTTAGCTCTAAATTCTACCCGCACCTACCCCTAAACCGATTTGGACTCGAAGATAAGCTTTATGGTCTGATAACAAGCAATATATGCCGGACCTCGACCGCTCGAGTCTCTTAGACGATTTGTATTCCAGAAAAGTCAGGCGTAAAGGTAAAACTAGGCAGAAAGGTGAAAACCTAATCTCACCCATTACCCTGACCTCGTTATAAATTTGCACTAAATTTTCAACCAAGTGCACATAGCCGCATAGTTACGTAACTTTTAGGAGCCACTCGGCAAGTTTCAAGAGAGAAGTGTTTGGCGTAAAATGCTACGTGAAACCCTCGTATTAAAAAGTTAACAACTTCCAGAGGTAATAGCATTAATAACGCGGTTTTGACGTATTACGACAAATAGACGACTCTGTAAGCGTTTAATAAAATGTTTTGATATTTTCTTGAAAAAGACTACGTCATGCTATAATTCTTAAATATGAATTAAACTATTTACGTAAAATGGAATTTCAACTTTATTTCTATATTGCATTAAAATTCCGTCTAAATTTAAAATAAATATTTCCTTGAGAAAACTGTTTAGAATTAAAAACCTTGCGCGTTAATTAACAAAGTATGCAAAGAATGCTATTAAATTAAAGGAAATGGGGGAACGGTAGGGTGGCGTGCGTTCTGTGGCCACACTACTACACGGTTATTTTACAAGGGGACGACAGCCAAGGGATGAATGCTGCCGTAAGGCTCACGTGAGACTTTTTATAACAGCATATTTTCGGACCTGCGTATGTGCGAACGACGCTATGAATTTTTGTCCAATTTAACAAAGGTGGTTTCTTTGAGACTCAGCGTTTTGTAAGAAAAACGAAAATTTATTTGGTTTTAGCCCAGTCTCAAACTATTTAGTTAGATATACCTAGGTATATAATATTCAAATAATGCTTAACTTTCAAACTACCTAGGTTTATCGTTGTCCGATCCTAGGACATTATTAGATGCGGGAAAAGTATAAACTTTTAATGATATAATCAAAACCTTGATGCTTTAGGTCTCAAAAATGAATTATAAAGTCAAAACAACTAGCTAAAGAGTAAATGTACGTTTTGCGTAGGATTTTTATGTTTCAATAGGACATTGGTATAATTTGCGAGGGTTTAAAACGGCAACCGCCAGTGTCGAGCGTCGGGTAGCGGTCGTGCCGGCTCTCGGCCGCCCGCCACCAACGACCGCAGCCGCTGTGTAATTAGCTAAATATGACTTTTAAACGAAGAGCCTGGCTCATCCCACTCTAGTCCCACAGACCTTTTTGAAACGAAATTTTCACACACATATCACACACAACCCCATATTAATTTCCTAATTGAAGAATACGTGTCATGTCGCCGTCACGCCAAAATGTTGTTTTTAGTACTAATGGCTGTTTAATAGGCTTACGTGATTGTAATTTAAGATCCACGTGGAAGTTAAATGTATTCTTAGGACATATTGTTGTTCATCCACAGAACAGGTCAAAAATCGAAATTATTTCTTGAGCTCATACTTTGTTGGACAAACTCATTTGAATTTCAGGGAAATGTTTTTTTTTTTAACTACCAACACACAACGTTTTTATCGAGACAAATTGGGCATTTCTGAAAAGCCTTTACTCGTGTATCGTAGTTTACTACAACAAAGAAAATCTAAGGAATAAATAGTTATGTAGATTGGCCTTAAGAGATACAACTCAGCCGTTATGAGTGACAAAGTTACTGTAATTTTTTCGCTACAATGTTAAGGAAGGTGTTCAGTTTCACGTCACGTCCGAACAGGAAGCTGACCGTAATACTGGTTCGTGAAGTCTTACAATAAATCATAACGCCATTTCAATTTACCGAGTCTAACACGGCAGTAATAGGCCAGTCGCTGCCGGCCGCTGCTGAAAGACCTGAATTTGTATTCAAGAAACGATACGATCATTAGTTAGTGCAATTTTCTTCGCATCCACTACACGAATGCTATCGTCGCCAGCGTCCCGAAATGAATATACAATATTTCGTAATTTATTTTCGGTTCAGACTTGGCAATCAACTTGGAAGACAAGCCGCCAATAATTTGTATGGATATCCGCGATGTGGCCTCATTACGTAGTCAAAATATGGAAATCGCTATAAACATTCACTTGCTATTTACATATTATTCGCACAGTGTTGTTAAAATTGGAAGCATGCAAATTAAATGGGATTATAAACAATTATACCTCATCTAGTTCATTTATTTACAAGCAACTATGTGTCCTACGACAGAATTATAGACAGGTATAGCAAATTGTACAGTTTATGGTATAATTTAACTGCTCCCGGTTGTACGCAGAACGCAGCAGGTACCCGACAAGGGTTTGAAGCTATGCTAGAATAATAATTCCAAAAACAACGAACATGTTACCCTTGGATGTTCACTTTATGCAAATTAGAGGGTCTTAAATGAAGGTGCTGGGTTAAGACAAGTAGCAGGCGTCGATAATGGCACCGCGGGCGGTGTGAGCGGGGCGAGGGCGGGGCGGTGTTGAAGCTTCAGGAAGCCACGTACGTGTAATATTATTGATTACAGGGTGCGCTCGTCCATCCCATTTGAATTTCCAATGAGCTCGTTAGATCGGCCCGTACACCTCGGACTCCCGATAAAAACTTCATTTCTTTTTCACTGATTGTGCACGATCGCAAATTCGATGGAATTACCCAAATCGCTCTCTTTGTTTAAACGATTTGTTGAATAATCTCTCGAATCAACGATAGCGGATTCTCTCGCTGCTACCTAAATCCTTGCTTGTTTTATTTTTTAGGCTTAATTTGAACATTTCGTTTCAGTGAATTTGTAGTGCAGATTTGTTTGTTGGAGAGATTTCGATTTTATTTACTTTTGATTCGATCAATGTTTTGTATGTTATACTTGTTAGACATTGTTTGTTACATTTAAATTGACCCAGCGTCGTATTAATTATTGTGTCCGATTAATTAGCACCTTAAGAATGAAATATCTTAAGTAAGGTTGTACCCAGGTATTTTGAGTGCTACCTACTCTAGAAAAGAAAAGAGTGCTTGGCCTTGGTACCATAATAAAATATTAAATTACTCGTAAGTCTGATAATTCGTGAAAATATTTTCAAAAAAATTGTTTCAATTAAAGTTTAATCCGGAATCAGACCGCAGTAGTGACTATACACTCCACAAGCCATGAAGTTTTCATGCAGTAGGTTAGTAGGAGGTAAAAGGTAAGTACAATACGTTGTATAGCACCGATACGTGCTGTTGGAGTTTTGCCGCTCTTAATTAGAGCAACGGCAGCGAGAACCTAGTGGCAAACTTCGATTGCGCTGTCAAAAATCCGAAGAATTATTCTGCCAGTAAAATAACTTGTGCGATTTTAGGCTTTATCGCTCGAGTTCAGGCGTATTAGCGAATTTATACAGAACGGATGCAATATGCCGCCGGATCGCGCCTCTAGTTGGACGCAGCGCTTTTATTAAAATCGGTTTTTATTTATTGACGATTCGAGGTAGCCACAGATTTCTTTTGCAATACGCTTCGAATCTGGATCGGAAATTGATCCTATTACTTTACAGACGCTAGAGTGATTTTTCCATTTCTATGGTGCAGTTTTGTTTTTCATATTTTGCAAGAACTGCTTTTTACTTCAAAAACCTAAGCTTTGCATTAATCATAAAAAAAAAACAAAATCAGTAGAGACGAAAAATTACAAGGATATTTCATATTTAAAAAAAATAACAGTGGTTGTATACGAGTTATCTACATGAAAGAAAATACAACAACGTTGACGTAAATAAACAAACCCTTCAGAGTTGAGCTCTCACGCATATACGACTTTATTCGTACTCTACGTAATTATAACCTACCCCTGTATTTATGGGTCTCTACAGTCACACTCAACAGCACGCACTGGTATTTTATAAATACGCAGACACGTACAATATAACCATTTAGTGTGGACCCCTTAGTGGAAATACGGCTAACATTCTTAAATAGTGGTTCATAACAGCAGTAGCTAATATAATAGGTCGTTTTATCCTGGTTGTATATGCGAGCAACCCCAAGTAATTAGTGCCACAACCGTGCCACGGCACGGAAAGCCACGAAAATCCAGGCGTTTAAGTCAAATCCGACTGATGAAGATTTGATAATGCAGTTTGATAAAATAAGATATTTAACTTTTTTGACAGACTTGTAAAAATATAATATTTAATATCTGTTTATTTAGAAATTATAAATAATTTATTTTCACAAATAATTGTACTCCAATTGACTAAAGTTGGTATAACAATTTGATTCTAGACGCGATATTACATAAGATAAAATTTAAAAGAGATCACTTACGTACTATACATAATACTGCTATTACAATTGATTGATGATCCGTATTAAATACGCACCAAGAGCCAAATAAATAGTTTTCAGCCCACGCGTACAATCCGATAAAGATTTATTTCAAACACATTTTTCACTTAAATCGTACCATTCGATACTGTTTTGATTGCGTACCTTTTGAATTAACGATACGTATGTTAAACATAGCCCTTAATAGTTTGCTCTCTATTGTTTAACACGCATTTAAAAAAATAACTTAATTAATGTAAAATTTATCAATAAAATAAGTAATATAATTTTTGGCAGTAAATTCTAGACCACAGTCGTAATAAGCCCACTGAATAGCTCTAGAACTCTACCTCCCGATTCAATCCAGAAAATATATGTTCAATTTTTATCCATGGCTATAATTTCAGATAGCACAAACCCTTGTGTCGAGTCAACACGCTTCGTAAGCACTGTAACGTATGCAGTTTACGATCACAGTAGAACAGCACACGACATATTACATGGAGTCGGCTCTTCCTTTGGGACCGGACGGTAGCTGCTCGCAGTCGCAACCATGTATGATGATATTATGCTTAGCGATGAGTATCTATTCTGTTTAGTAAAGTCATCTATTTGAAAGTATATTTGATTCAAAGGGATTGACTGTTTCGATAAGGGAGAATTTCGATTTAAAAAAATTACACCCAGAACACATAGTTTGATAGTAGAAAGAAATAGATATAGAATTGTAGAAGCTCTCAAAGGTTCAGCCTAAATATTTCAAATTAAAATGTTTTTTTTTGTGTTATTGACCCTGAAAGCAGGGGCATTTGAAAATGACCCACGTCACGTCAGTAAAATTTAACCTTTAGCCTATTAAATTCAAGATATAAGTTATAAATGAACGTAAAAATAAAACAGGTAAGCTATTATTAAACTCAATCAATGTATTTAAAAATAATTTTAAAAACTCGATCAATGTGTTTAAACTCGCTCTTTCTTGTATGACAATATAATTATAGGTAGGTACTCGTATTTTAACATAACGACGTTCAGTACCTAAAGCCTGTACTCTAATGTTTCGAAATAAAAACAAAATGAATCAGAACATTCAACTAAAATGTGTTAATAAAATCGAGTCTGAATTAAATGTTTTAAAGAACTAAATGGGAATGGTTGGAAATGAAAATTCTTAAAGGAAGACAGGAAATCCTTTGCGCCCGAAGCCTGGACTCCAGCTAAATAAAAAGAAAGATACTCGTAAAACATCGATAACTTGGCACTCTTTCTTTACTATTTTCAAGTTTATTTTTACGAAGAAGAGTACCAACAGATCTATAATATAATATCTTTTTTAAAAGGACTTAAAGTGTTTAAATTACTTTACTTCTGTTCCTTTATGCTAGTATCTCGGAAAACGTAGCCCATTGCCATTTAATTAATACTTTCAACCTCGAGAGTAGCCAGTGTATTTTCATTTAATTAAATCCTGTAGTGGTATACTGCGGGTCCGTGCGGTTGAACAGACTACCTGTTCCTTACTACAAATAATACTCGGGTTGGTTTTGCTAAGGTACCTATATTTGTGGTATAGGTAAGTATTATAATAGTTTGTACCTTTTGAAGTCAGGAGCTAGTTTTAGGTTTAGAAATGTTTAATGGAGATTAAATCTTGTCTTTTATCAGTTTAAACTTGCAACTAAAATGTTTAAATTCTTTCTTGAAAAAGAAAATATTTTACAATCAGTAAAGTGTGCTGTTTATAAATGCGTTTCAAATGCGGCCTGTTTACAAAATCAAAATAATATAAATCTTTAAGTACATAAATCCACGCCCATTGCTTCCTTGCTCCCATTGCGATCGCCATCTTGATCACGTACGGCGTAGGCAGAACCATGCAATCAGATGATTTGATACAGCCACTTTCCAAATGGAAAAAGTCTATACTTTACTACACCTTATAGATATTATTGTCACCTTCCATTGCTATTATTTAAAAAAAAATCTTAACCACGTTTCTACCTATATTATATCTCTTGTTTTAACGATAAAGTAGGCAATATACCTAAGTACATAATATCTGTCTACCTATGCATCCATAAATAGGTACTGTTATTAGAGGCACTTTGGTAGTCTCTCTAAAGTCAACGGTGCGTCGTGAGAGCGATTCATTTAATTCTTAATGCCATAGTGATCTAAGCGAGGAGGGCTTATACGGGTTAATGAGGTCTCCTCTAATTCATAGTCACGGAAGAGCTCCCTTGGTTATAAGCACTGTAGCACAGTCCACTAGATGAAGCAAGTTTTATGACAGTTTTGTCATTTACCTACAGTATTAACGAGGCGAAAGTGGCGGCACCGACGAAGCACTTAACTTATTCATCTCACTGCGAATTAAATTATGAAATGCTTTTATTGATCATATCTTCCGATGTTAGAATACGTAATCGAATTGATTTCTTTTACATTTTCCAGTATATGTTATTTAATAAAGATAGACAAAATTCAGTTATTATACATAGATAAAGCTATGTTTAGAGTTTCTTCTTTAATAAAATAATTATGGATGAATCATTTCACTTAGTAGGTACTTACGTCGTTATAAATACAGATTTTTTAAACTTATATCTATGAGATGGGTCTGCAAGGATCCTCTCTACTTTTAATCCTGTGTACGAGTATTTCTGATTGCGAAGCATAGTTTCGTCTAGCCTCTACAGATCGGATAAGGGCTCTCGTCAATTTATCTACGGCGTAGGATACTATTTGTACCGTGTTTTGATGAACCAACGATGAAAATACTCTACCATCTGATCCAAATAATTTGTTGCAACGGTCCTGCAATTAGAAGTTCGTTCTAGTTAAAAACTATAATAAATTAAGTGTTTTCTACTCAACCTCATTAGACACAGCTCATTACTGAGGTTTACAATATCTAACCAATATTATAAATGTTAATTTTTGTGCTGATAGATGAATTTGTTAATTTTTCACACAAAAACTACTGAACAAATGATAAAACTTGATCATTTTGTAGTTTATAGATCAGAATAATACCTAGGCCACACTACTTTGAAATATTATGATTCTTTTCCAAGATACGAAGTCGTGGGCATCCTCGAATCTTAAATAAATGTTTAACTGTGGTATAATGTTAATGAATCAAGTCATTAAAAGTGTTAAGAGAATCATTATCATTATTTGCATATTATCAGCGGTAGTGAAACTCTCAAGATTGTAAAATTACCTCGCTCTGATCGCGTAAATGCTTTAATCGCAGGTAGTTTTACAAGTACATTAGCATACTACGTCGAAGTGCAAAGATGGATAGTCTTATAATTCTTTGAAAAATTATGGATAAGTTGATCGTGTGTTCAAACAGCTTGCTAATAATTTCCTTCGTTTAAAACAACTGTCTGAATTACTCAAAAAATAAACCGACTAAAGACAAACCATTGCTGGTAGTATGAATTAAGAGATTGATAGGCGATCCTTCAAATAGTTGGATTATAATGCTATATATATAGTTGAGTGGATGACAGGTCGGTTTTAAATGAGTGGGATTGGTAGGCTTTACACTACGTCCTCCGTACAATTACATAAAAGGTTCTATTTTAGGACGGAGCTAACAAAATTAGAAGCAAGAATAAAATTTCACCCTTTGGCATTTACCCCTAGTTGCAGATGAACCTGTTAAAGTTAAGTACATTAAATAATGTGCCGTCTTTTTCTAATTTTTAAACATGAAACTGTGAGCTATAGGTTCCATAGAGCGTTCGTTATTGGACGTATAAGATATTCCAGAATCCGGCTGAGAAATAGTCATTATTAGTCAGGGATTTGATAGTAGAATATTGAATTTAATTTATAGAAATGAATTACTACTTAGAAGAAAAAACTTTTAACATCACAGAAGAAAATGTATGCAATAACATTAATAAAACCAACAAAGCAAATTGTGTGTACCTTCGCCTACCGCACCCCAAAGACAACACTACTAAAACAATTGAAAAACAGCAAAATGGATATTGAATTGGACGTAGGAGGGTTACCGTGTAAACAAAAACGCGGCCAGTGTCCTGTCGTCGTGGCACAGACATGATAAGAACACGACGGCGAACTGTTCTAACTCTAAGTAGTTTACTTTCCGTAAACAACTGAGGAAAAGGTAGCCAGCAGATAAAGCACGAACATGGAAAAACATTCCCCTAGCCCATTAATGGAGACGTCATCAACTAGAGAGCAATAAGCAAATGAACGCGCGGTATCTGGCGTTCAGACATTCTGTTATCGGGAGAGGGGCAGGGTTGCCAATTAATATTAATTAGGTAACGCTACAACAACATTGTCTTTGATATCTAAGTACACAAGTTGCGTTAATGTAAATTAACTTACGTCTGCAAGGTTTCTTTTTTTCCAATGCAATCAACATTCTTGGTTTAATTTAACTATCAATAAATACATACCCGAGAAGTAACACGCTTATAGGTGACCGCGCTGTGTTGACGACAATCCTAACGATAATAACATCGAAACTTATATGACAGCGGAGTCAATTACATCACGTCCGACGCAAACGAGAGCAAACTCTGTAAGTCACAACAGCTTAGCGGTTGTTAAACTTCAGTGGTAGCCCTAGGTTCAGCTAGTGAGATAGCATCGTGCCCGACCTAATTCGATTCGCCAAGTCCGATCCCGCCTACCCGCGTAGCCCGAACTCACCCGCGACTCCAAAGGGGGAATGTTACTGCCCCCTTATCTACACTTAAACATGCAAAGTCTGCCCCCCAATCCTGATCACTTACCCTACCTATGGAACCAGTTTGCCTAATGATCAATATAAAGCACTCGCAGTCTGCGTTCGGTCAGTCCTAGCGTAGGTGATCAGAATTCCCTCCCTGTTTGAAACACGACAATCAATTCGCAATTCCAGTAGGTACTACTACTACGAACTAAAAACTCACTATCAACGAGCTAAATACAAGCTAGTGTCTTCACGTAAAGAGTGTTCAATAAGTTTGTGCTGACGAATTTGCTTTAAAAAGTTGGTGTGTTTTTATATTGCATAAGCTTGACAAACTTGTGCCAAAATCATTTCACTCATTTAGTACTGCATAAAAATATAGTTGATGTATTCGTAAAAGTTTAACAAGTGCAGGGTCATTTATCAAGTGCGGGTGCAGCTATTGTCTGTCGCGGAAGAAGAGTCGAGGCGACGCGACAGTGACGTGAGGCGATGCCACACTTCCACGCCCGCTACGTCCATGTAATTAATTCAATGATCGTCCGCATAATGACTTGCATGCGGTGTGGCCACCCCCTTACCACTACGCCACCGACTAACGCTAATTTCCACCGCGTTAATGAAGGAAATTCTCCACAGAAACCTTTTTGCTATTACTACTAACACACGTTGCAAAAGACAAGGATTTTTGGCACTGTCACCCTCCACCGTTTAAACGTTGTCGCCATTAATCTTTCGCTTCCGCAAAGATTGCATTTTAAAATTGCTGTTTAGGCAACGAATGTTTGTAACGGTTTATTTTACACCTCGAATCACACCATTGGGTTGAAATTGGAGTGGGTTGTCCTATATAAACAGAATCGTCTATCAGTGGCACCCAGCTGGCGGTAGGGTGGTCAAGTTGGCACTGATGTGGTGAGTGTACAACCCGTTATTTCTCATTATGCAAGAGGGATTTTCATAACAACGTTCGGGGACTTGAGCGAAAGAGACCGCTTTGGGCTACTTATAAGAGCCATTTGCAAAGAGATTGGCTCGACCTACGAGGTAGGTGGATTGCGGAACTTCAGAGATAACTTCCCCAAACTTCGAACGTTTTGACGCTGCAATACGTGGATAAGGTAAACTGGCTGCCTTAATTAAGTAAGAGACGTTCAAACACAGCTTAGACTCATATTAATTGTGGATTAGATAAAGATAAAGTTAATCACTTTCGGCTGAAGTTTCGGAGAGGATTTGCGGCATTCGCGAGAGCCGGCCGCCAGACGCCCAGACCCTCTCCATATAGGTACATGCTACATATTTTTCAACACACAAACGCTCGTAGCTCAAGTAAATGTAATCAAAATATGAGCACAATTTATTTCTCGTGCAGCACATTTATTCTATTTCCATCTTACACTCGGCTTATGGTGATATTTTGACATAAAATTACACGCTTGGTCGAGTTAAGGGCACTAGGCCGTCGAAATGGTTGAAGTTTATTTTATAAGGCTTTTTACGAGTCATGATGCTTAGGCGGATCTACTTTGGGTGCGAATACGTTAGTAACTGGCAACGTGAACTCGCTACATAAAATTACATGGACTACTTAATATTCATACATTTTACTCAAGTTTCAGCCAACGCTGGCGTGGTTTCTACCTCATAAATAAACGTAATTTCAGCATATTTTATCTTATTACTAATATAAATTAGAGAGAGGTACATCTTACGTGTTTTAATCACTAAAAGTGCAATGGAACAAAAGAATAATAGACGGTAATGGCGCTAAAACATAATCGAATAAGCGGCGACGACCTGAATGGGGCAGCAGGACAAAAAAGGTCATGAAACAGTCACGAACCTTCTAGATTAAAATTTAAGTTGATGACGCCTTAATGACGGGGTAGAGACATGTCGTGGCGCAATAATGGTGCACAATTTCCGTGAAAGCATTGTATTTAGTCATTACTCCCCCGCGCCGCAATCAGTCGGGACGGCACACGGGATAACGCTCAACGCCCCGATTCATGTTGCATTCTGTAATCAAATAAAAAAGGAAATGTCGAGTAAGTTTTTGTGAGAAATAGGTACTTTTGGCTGTCTATTTTTCCAGGGCCATTGTAAACAAATATTGATAACCAATAAACTAAAATTTAAAGAGTTTTATTCTCGTTTTTATTACTCCATTTCATTACAGTTTCAACAACGATCTTTGAAAAAATTACAATTGCATGCAAGTTTGTATATAGCCCTTAAGATTCATTGAGATAAATAAATCCAAAGCTTCCTGAAGAGACGGAGCCATTGCGACACAATGGTTCTATCTCCATTGTAAAGCTTTTTCAAGAAATCGCTTTCAAAACGGTCTGTCTTTTTTGCAATTTATTTCAGTCTTCGTACACAAATGCAATTTCTTCTCGTTTTTATTGGATACTGTATTCAAAATGTGAACATTCACTTGGAGTGCTTTTTAGAAGTTCAATCCAAACTCGGATCAGTTTACTTCAAGGAGAATGCAGCCGGGGATAAACAAGTAATAAAGAAGACTCAAATAAAACACTTAAATACGTAAACCTGGCAGACACAAAGTACGGCGTTGCTTTTCATGCTTAGTTTGTAAATATTCTCATTACTAGAGTTTATGATAGCATCCTTCTTAAACTAATCGTCATATGTCAACCAGGCCTTTCCGCCTGTTTAAAATTACTGTCAAAACCACATGTTTAAAAACAAACTTTTTAAAAGAAAGCTTTTACATTGCACTGAGTCGTGATATTTGAGTGATTGACTATCGTGAGGAGGTTTCAAACAAATGGAATTGGCATACGTGACAATGTGAATAAAATTCCTTTCACTAACTATTAAAACAAGCTTAGGTCATATCAGCCTAGATTGGCAGTCAAAATAGTTTAAGAACGTTCCTAATGATGGTATGAATCAAATATGGAATCAAATAGCAACATTAAAATGGTTTCAACATTGATTCCTGATGGTTATTTAATGATAATGACACGAGATTACGTACTAGTTACGTGAAATGATGCGTGAAGTAGAAACGTTTAGAGAAACTAGCGGCGCGTCACATATCTATGTACAGCTTAGCATAGTACCTATGTACCTACACATCTGATGTACCTACATCTACTTCACAAAAATAGTAAAAAGTGAAGCGTAAAATTGAAATGACCCATACAATGACAAATATTTTCATCTTTGTCTATCGCCTTTTACACAAGCGTCAGACAGAGATAACAATAATACCCAACGTGTAAAATAAACTGATCCACATTGTATAACATTTTGAAATTGAATTTAGTGTAGGTAAACCGACAATATCAATATTGATAGTCAATAGTCCAATTTAAGCTCAGTTAGCTAGAATTCGCTTGGCAGCTGCAGATTTATGGCTATTCATAAACACGATAATCTGTGAAGTGGAACGTAATTACAAGTTGTTGTATAATCCTGTAGAGGAATGTGGTATCTTGTATTTGGCGCCACTGGCCAGCGCGTGGGAGGACTTGCGAAGGCGCCGGTCCACTATTCCAATACTGGCGTAGATTTAGTGCACTTACCTATCTGCTAAGGTCTTTAGTGTTCTGTAGGTGCAGGTTTTGTGAGCGTAGTTCGAATATTATTTTGAATTCATAAATTTTGGTTTAACATAGCATCACGTTATTTTTATTTGAATATTTATTTAAATTGAAATGAAAATATATTAAGCTATTAGTAAGAAATAAATCTATCCCAGCTCACTACATTAATACCCGAAAGACAGCTCACGGCCGAATGTCAATATCATTTATAATTTGTATTTTGTGTCTTAATTTTGAAATACCTAGTCGGTTTTTCCACTTGGACCTAAATTTTAAACATCACCTTTTACATTTTTATTAAATAGGTAATGGTAAAAACAAGTTTATTAAAGAGCACCTTTTGAACAAAGTGTATTTTAAATACTACATACTCTTTAAATATCCCTTTGTGTGGCAATGCACAACCGAATCCGCAAATTTTTCGCGTTGCTTTGAGAATGCCACGGATTTGCAAAAGGCTAGTTAATTCTGTTAAATTAACGAAACTTCCACTGTTGCAATATCATAATGACATTTGCAACTTATTAACTTCGAGAATACAAAGGCAGCATAACAATAAATATACAAGAGAAACAGTGTTTCAGTTTTTAGTTAAGTTACTCGAGGTAAATACCTAATTTCACTACTAGTTATAAAATTCCGAACAAACTTCAATGTTCACCTGAATGCAAATATACTTTTGTATAAATTAACAAGCAAATTTTGTTTTGGCATTTTTTATGAAACTTCACAGCTCTACAATCTTTTTAAACTGAAGATTTAATGTTACGAGTGAATCAATATTTGAAGATTATATTTTTATTAAGACTAACTCTGTAAATAATATCTTTAAGTGGTCGTAAAACTTACTTAGTAAACACTAATTGCAATCGCAATTACAATCAGTGCCAGTCTTTTATGAAGCAACTCTCCGCGGCAGGGCTTGCCGCGTACTTCTCTGTTTTAAACCAACAAGTGATAAGAGACAAAATAATGCGCGTAAGTGACTAACCCTGTCGTCATTTTGCTAACCCTGCAACTCTACTCACGACCACTCCACAGTCTACTAAGTGGTCATAAAATTAATAAGCCAACTTAAGGAGTTATGTCGTAGCTCTAATTGATTTAACTGGTTAATCAGGCTTATGGATAGGAAATTGTTTTTTTTTTATTATTGGCTGTTAATAAATAACTTAGCCATTTTAGTTTATTGCCTTCCCTTAGCCAACATTAACAACACTACTTATCAAAAACAAAGTAATTTTAGTTTTATGTTTTCTTATACTCGTATTCACTTGTTTTCTAACGGCTTAAGTTATTGGTTATACTTACAGATGTAATGATAGTCTAAATAAAGTCCGAGTAACCTCAGCATGGCAACACGGTCTAGCTAGTCGAACTTATCCTTTGTAAGTCACAATATTACGAGTACACCACCTTCGCGGTGCCTATCGCCACCACAATCAGCTCACGTCAGAACCTATTACGTGTTTATATTCATGGTGCCATAGAAGACCACATTACACGATGCCGCAGCTATTACTACCGGTATTAAGGCCTATAAAATAATGTTACGCCAAACGAGCCCCTAGCATGACACTATTTTGAGGAAAATTCAATTTTTTCTCACACATTTTCACTTTAAAACAGCACTACATTTGCATTAAGTTGGCAAACGACTGTTATTTCGTGAGTTCGTTGGAAGCTTCCATGAAATTTTATTTTTTAAAGTGTTTTATAAAAATCGTGCCCAAACCCCGCCCTTTCTGTGTTTTAAATAAATATGTTAAGTAACAGCTTCGTAACTACACGTTTCATTTGTTTCAATTTTTCCAATCGCGAAGCTCAAAAGTGCAGTTTTTTTATGTTTAAAATGTATATATTGTTATAATTTTTTATTTTTTTTCTATTTTCCATCTAAAAGGATAATGAAATCATTGAACGTCAATCACTATAATTAGTAATACCTAGAATCAAGTCCGTCACATGTTACTTGACCGTATGTATGTCAATATATTCTACTAGTTCCGTCAACCTTCAACAGAACAATGTCTATGCACGTCGAACCCTTGTAAACTGCGCACGTCTTGTTCCAGACATTATATGCTCATTTGATTTGACGTAGGTCTTACCCGAGAAATAATTACGAACATCTACCTACAAAGCAATGTTTTTGGCATCGATATCATAAAATATTTATGTCGTATGCAGGTTACAGTATCATGAATACTAGATACATATCTAACTGAAGTTTTATTAGATACTCTTTATGTCTCCGCAGCGTGAAGGAACTACACACAAATGTGAATTTAATATCGTTCCAAAATGCTCTTACCCATCCATATTTGCATGCATTGCATTGCAGATAATATTGCACAAGTATACCCTTACGTAACTGGAATATGATTCAGTTGGAGCAGGTACTTCAGGTTTTCAAACAGTCGCAGAGTGGGAACATGGCTTGAGAGTATTAGCATGCAAATCTGAGTGGAAATAGGTTTTCTCTTTTAAACTTTTATAATTATGTCCAGAATCAGTGTGGTAGCGTCAATACGAAGCCACTTGTAAACATTGCAGGGAAAAGCAGCCCTCAAGCACGCTTCTATCTAATTATTTACTGAGACAAGACTCCGCTGACTAAACAAGCTAACTTCAGTGCGCGACAACTACACAGTCAAGAAGCAGCCTTTATAGCTTAACTAAATTATTTTATCCAGCTTTTTTATCAACGTGGCTGAGTGCTCAGCACAGCTGGCTGTCTTTTCTTTAGCAGCGAACCAAATAAGCTTCAAGAGTTTTTAATAAAAACTTGTTTTCATAAAAGCTTATATCGAAGTTAAAATGCTTGCTTCATCTAAGAAGAGCTTTAAACTTTAAAATACGAATACTTATATTCCCATATTAATATGCCTGCTCGGTTTGTATTTCACTTGTTCATGTATTAGTGCTCCTCTTTTTTTTAACTTAATACCTAAGTAGTTAGCATTTTCATGTTCATTAAATTCATACCTTATTAAATTCTTTCATAATAATGCTAAGCAAATTAGTTTCGTCACGCCTCTCTTGTTAGGAAGTTGAACATTATATACCTTGAATCTGGTCGAAGGAGACACTACCATACCTGTAACAATGAAGAATAAAAACAATTAGTAAAACAGCTTACCTCATCTGGGTGTACATCAACAACCATATATCAAGGCCCCCGCAGCATTGTTACTGCCTTCTGCGTACCACTAATAAATTGTGGGTGTTGTTTTCAAGTCACATACAATATTGAAATGCTTTAGTTTTGGTACTTAGTCATTATTGCTAAAGTTTGCTCGACTATTCATATCACTAACTAAAGGTAAACGCGCGTGTCCGTTATAACTTTCTAACTCACAGAAAAGTCAATACTCAATACTAGAGATGAAACGGATAGTGATTTGGCCGGATACCGGATACCGAATAACCGGCAAGCTTGTAGGCCGGAGCGCCGGATATCCGGCCGCCGAATATCCGGCCCTATTTTTGAATTCAGCGCGGTCGCGATCGGGAATTATCAGGCGCGTTCCCGATCGCGACCGTAAGCGGAGTCGCCTCTTACCAACAAATGCGGAAAATTTGGTATTTATTCATCATAATTTGCCACTTATTAATTTTGACTATTAAAATTAAAACATTTACGTATTTGTCGTGTGATTATAAAAATAAAGGGTATCTATAAATCTCTTGCTGTTTGATTTTCACTTCGTAAAAAAATTTTAATTTTGTGAATTCTACTATCCGGCCTCCGCCGGATAGTGACCTACTATCCGGTATCCGGCCGGATAGTGAAAACTAGGCCGGATAGGCCGGATACCGGATAGTTACCGGATATCCGTTTCATCTCTACAATACTTTATTTAAATAACCATTGATAAAGGTTGAAGGTATGTTTTGAGGTAATCGCAATATCGGTAATGACTCTTCCGACGTAAGACAGTTTTTAGTATAGCAATGAAAACTGAAATATAAAATCAAATGGGAATATAATCCTCATAAAAGTCAATATCGGAGAGTAGGTAGAGTTAAGTACAAAAATTACTGGCGGGAAATGCAAGATATCTTTTACCGACACTTATCACTATCGAGGTCCGTTTATGGAAAGTGTGAAGAGTAAATGTCTACAAAGCTCTAAGTATAAGAAATGTACTTCTATGACATGAACAGACTATATTTAAAGAACATTAAGTTGGAATTATACAGTGTATATCCAAAGTGAGCTATTTCAATACGTAATCCTCTTTCGTATGCAGATACAATGGCATAAAATATTAACACCCAATCGGATTCAAGTTAATGGACTAAACAGTTACGATTTGTTATGTTCGAGTAGGTATGGCCTCCGGAAATGTGTGGGACGACCACCGTGGAATGAACAAAGTGATGGAATGTCGTTCGAAGTTTACCTGCGCGTGCGTTCCCAGCCCCACACGCCCCCCGTGTTCCCTCGACATAAAGCATAAAACTGCTTGCCGGATTACCAGACACGTCGAGATGTGAGATAATAGGTGATTATTAATTAAGAACGAAAAAAGTATTTTGTCTGACAGCAGATAGCCCCGTGCTTACATAAGAAATGAATTCTATTAAAAATAGCTCAGATGACAGTTAGTAGATTACATTATAAAGTGAGTTACACAAAAACTCCATTAAGGCACTCAAATTTTTCGATCGAGATTCGTAAAAGTCAGTCGAGGAAAAATATTAAGGAAGCATCTTTAATATGTGTGCAGAGTAAATACACGATAATAATATTTTCAGGGAACGCGCATCAAGTATGACAGCTGTAAGCTCTCGCTCGTATCATGTAGTAGAGATCGCGTGTGTGATTAGACTGGCATTGGCAACATCGTTTCAATTGGATTCGAGTTGAGCGGCGCACTTTATGACGGCAGCACCCTGCGCCGCGTCGCAACGGGTTAGTCTTTACGAGCGCCACATCGGCACATCTCTCCTTCGGTGATCCGACTCGGCTCAAACGCTAAAGCCGCCTTTCGATATTCACATCCATTGTGGCCGACACAGGAACTCTGTAAGCTAAGCTGCATCATGCAATCGGTCTACTACATTTTGATTTTAAGCTATTGTTTCCAGATTTTGGAATCGTTCTACATTTTTGGAAACTATTTGGGATGGAAGTACCAATTTTATAAGGAAACCTTGAGTTAAGCTTTGATTTCAAATTAATTTACAAACAAATGTACAATCGTTGGTACCTAATCTGAGATAAAAACAAGGCTATTCAATTTTATTACCTAACAATAGAAAATATAAGCACGCAAACAGTAGGTAACCGATATCAATTTATCTCTAGAATAAATTCTGAAATATTGCCCTGAAGTGTATTTCCAACGAAAATACAATAACTGCTAAGATAGAAACATCATCGGTTGAAATATGTTGAAAGAACCTGTCAGAGGAATATTTGCGATCTTATCCCTCGAAGACGGGTAGGTGCCACTTGGAACGGTACACAGAATCAATTTGTTCAGTACCTACGTACCACTGAGAGAGGTAATGTTATCTCCGATACATACACAAACAAGATCAGTTTCGATTCAAGCTCCGTCAAGAACTAGTTGCCTTCGAATTTAGTTCAGACACTAATTCATTCCCTGAGTTAGTGTAGTGGTTTAACACTGAGACAATCGTGTCCGTTAGAGGTTTTGTTTCATAATTTACGTTGCTTAGTATTATGACTAACCTCAATTCTTGTGAACCATAAGCTTTATAGAGTACCTATTCAATGTTTTCCGCATACAGAAAATAATTAGTTTTCAAAGTAAACCATTTCATAAACGTAGAAATATATTTTTTCTGCATAAAGTGAAATAGGTAGGTACTGATGATTCGCCATCAATTTAAATACTTTCACGCACTTATTAGCGAGGCGCCTACGATACACTTTTGACAAGTCAAAGCCACAAAATGTCGTAACTTTGTTATTAAACCTATCAATGTGAAGAATTTCTCTCAACTTACTTGAAAGTTCATATTAATAACTTAGATAAATACGTCAACAGTTATCACATACTTACATACTTTACTTTCTAAGCATTTTTCCTTTGTTAAATTGATAGCTTGGATTAAATATATTTTCTTACCTAAAATCCCATTTAAATAGACAAATTACATTGTTATAAGCGAGAAAAAAATACCAAAAAAAATTACTTAACCATAATTAAAAAATAATTAATTACCGCCAAAAAAAACTCCTGTATTTTGTCAACAATCAAGTTAAATAACGTTTATCTATTACAAAACTTCATAGACCAGCCAATACAGTATTTTCAAAAGAATATTATACTGTCTGACAATTAACTACCTACTGGCTGAAACAATAGACAAAAGAATTGCTCCACTCCAGTGCGTTATTACGACCGTAATTTTACTAACTTTAATAACCGTATGTTATATAAAACCATTCCATCGACTCGGCTAATGTAAGTTATGTGAGAACTTTCCGAATATACACTTTGTTACCTGAAAGGGGTTTCATAAAACTGAATTATAGCCATAACCTTAACTTGGTCTTGAGGATCGTCATAAAGTAGCATCTTGGGCGCTCGCAGGACACGTGGACTCCACTGTTGTTAAATTTTATGGTAACTCAGCAGGATACAATAGAAGTATGTAAATTAGGGAAACGTTTGAACTCAACTATCCGGACCTTCTGCGGTCCTTTTCAATTTAGCTCTATAAAACACCTCATATAAATTGATTGTCAATAAAGTAATGCAATTTTCAATTCTGAATTGAAGCACATACGAGCACCGTATTGGCTCATTCAAAAGCTATCGTGAGCCATTGAAATTCGTTTTTCATAATGTCATAATTTGCTGAGAATTATAAGAACACTTTGAATTTCTACTTATTTTATTTTAAATTTAAGATAGTGACCGAAGACATGATTATGTTACTGCTCGAAAAAATAATTATTTCATCTCGTGCTTGAAGTGGAATGACACGACATTTTGACTCCCTAAACAATGCGTCAGCGAAAACGGTCTATTCTCCTGTCACGTTCTAAGAGGATTACGTCCAGCACACTGATCTACCTCAAGCTGAAAACAATAAGATTGAAAGTGTCTCGCCCCGCTTTTGGATTTAAAAATAAATTATTTTAAAGGCATTACAATCACCTTGAAGTTGTAAAACCTGAGCTTCACAATAGACTGCTCCGTATTTACATAAACGATCCGTAGGCGTATTGTAATTAATACTATTAATAATCTTAGACATTTATTTCTTGTTATGAACTTCATAAAAAGTGCTTCGTGTCAAATTATAACCGCAATTTTATTACTGTCATAAATTATTACCTCTTTGGCGTTCCGTAATCCGTAAGTTTGCAGCTATTGTAATTTTTTATAGTCCGCCTACTTCTATGACCAATGCCGTACGGAGAGAATGAAAGGTTGACTTTATCCATACTATCCATACTAATATTATAAATGCGAAAGTAACTCTGTCTGTCTGTCTGTCTGTCTGTCTGTCTGTCTGTTACGCTTTCACGCCTAAACTACTGAACCGATTTCAATGAAATTTGGTAGAGAGGTTGTCTAGACCTTGAGAAAGGACATAGGCTATATTTTGTCGCGAAAAAAGGCTTAAGGGGGTGGTAATAAGGGATGAAAGTTAGTATGGGAGATCGTCATTATTCGAAGATAAAACCGTGAAACTTTATATTTAGGCACTTAGTACTAAATAAATAAATATTTGTTCTAGCTTTTTGGAAATATCTACCTGTATAGACGTGAAATAAGGGATGAAAGTTTGTATGGAAGTCGTATCAAAGTTACGCTTCCACACCTAACTCTGGAACTTATTTTCATAAAATCTATTACAGAGTTCGACTAAAGCCTAGGAAAGGTCACAGGCTATGTTTTATTTTTTTATTTTGAGAAAAAAAACGCCTTAAGGGGGTGGTAATAAGGGATGAAAGTTAGTATGGGAGATCGTCATTATTCAAAGATAAAACCATGAAACTTTATATTTAGGCACTTAATACTAAATCCATGCTAATCCATACTATAATATTATAAATGCGAAAGTAACTCTGTTTGTCTGTCTGTTACTCTTTCACGCCTAAACGGCTAAACGGATTTTGATGAAATTTGGTATGGTGATAGATGATAACCTAGAAATGGTCATAGGCTATAAATAATCACGCCATCGTTCTTAGGGGGTAGGCAGTAGGCAGATAACTAAATTGAGTTAGTGATTTTTAGTCGTTTTTGTTGGGACTTTTGCTCTTTCACGTCTAAACGGCTGAACGGATTTTGATGAAATTTAGTAAGGTAATAGATGGTTACCTAAAAACGGATATAAGATCAAAATGATCACGTCATCGTACTTAGGGGGTAGGAAGTAGGCAGAAAACTGAATTGAGTTAGTGATTTTTTTATGTTTTTTGCTGGGAGTTTTGCTCTATCATGCCTAAACGGCTGAACGGTTTTTGATGAAATTTAGTAAGGTAATAGATGGTTACCTAAAAACGGATATAAGATCAAAATGATCACGTCATCGTACTTAGGGGGTAGGAAGTAGGCAGAAAACTGAATTGTGTTAGTGATTTTTTATGGTTTTTGCTGGGAGTTTTGCTCTATCATGCCTAAACGGCTGAACGGATTTTGATGAAATTTAGTAAGGTAATAGATGATTACCTAAAAACGGATATAAGATCAAAACGATCACGTCATCGTACTTAGGGGGTAGGAAGTAGGCAGAAAACTGAATTAGGGTGGGACATTGTTGCAGGGGGACTTACAGCCGGGAGAAAACAAAAAATCTTATGCGGACGAAGTCGCGGGCAAAAGCTAGTGTTCAATAAATTAGAGGGATCTATTAAAAATATGAGGTCGTTGTTAAAATTCGCTTTAAGAGACATATACAATAATGGACGAAATACCTCTATATGTAATGAACAGGCAGGGCCGTCTGCAGAATCAGGCAGATACCTTGTTAATTTATAGTAAAAAAAGTCGCGACGCATCAGCGGCGGCGGCGGCGCCCGCGGCCGTGCATCGGCGGCGCCGTGAATTTTCTCTACGCCTACGCTCGCCAGCTTATCGGCGTGTTCTCACATCGAAATTTACACGTGCTCGGGAGTAGCGAGGCGTAATAACACAGTCGTCGCATTTTATCTGCCGGCCTGGCAGCTGCGACTATCCCGGCGATATGCAGCGCCGGCACCCGACAACACCCGTGGGACGTGGGCGGCCGCCCGCAACAGCCGCATTTTATAACCTTTTTATTCCATTGTCACTCCGCCGAGGCGACGCATTCGAGGTAAAAATAAATTTTACTCTTTATCTAAATGTCAAATCGTTCGGTTCCGATCGAATCAGTTTCCCAAATAGTTTTAATAAATCTCCTTTTACGGCGTACGGAGCGGGTGATACTGGGCACATTACGGATGCATGCGGCGGGT
Organism: Anarsia innoxiella; assembly: GCA_947563765.1. NCBI lineage: Eukaryota > Metazoa > Arthropoda > Insecta > Lepidoptera > Gelechiidae > Anarsia > Anarsia innoxiella. The sequence continues at coordinate 5,550,718 of OX387393.1, forward strand.
TATCGTGTTTTATTCTGTTTTGACCGCAGTGGATGTTAGTCTAACAATAGGTTTAATTGAAAGAGTGTCAATAAATTTGTCGGTGGTTGAGGCGACGCTGGTGGTCTCGATAAACTGTGTCCCGGCCCGGCTGCGACATATCCCGGAGGATCGAATCCTGGACCCTTGTTCCGGGGACGACCGTTTGTTTTTATCTGCCGCCGACCTTGTCTTCATTATAATATATCTTCCAAAGGGTTTATCGTTCAAATGATCTCACGCTATCTTGTTTTACTTAACGCTATCTTGTACAGGCGATAGTAAATTTGAAATTCAAAACAAATAGGTACCTGAGGAAAATTGTTTTGTTTTATTGTTAAGTTTTATTAGAATACGTACCTCTTCGGAAACTCTTCGGTATTTTACATTTCATTATAGAATATTGTAGTTTTATCTATGGACTAAACGATCGATAGAGCTATTACGGAAATCGATTTAAGTAAAGGAAATAATCCATTTTCCGTGTCGGTGTGAAAGAAGTTATTGAACATTTTGGGGTAATGTTTTCTCACGGTGCAAGCCGTCGCCGCCGCCGCAAGCACCGCCCACAAGGTGCTTCTACGAATTCATTGTGGACTAAGGAGTGGAACTTTGTGTCCATAACTCAAGCCGAAGCCTGAGGTACGAATGACGCATGAATTAACAGATGTGTCATCGTCCTTCAATAAATAACATAGTTACAGACTTTTATGTACTTGCTCGTGGCAAATCGATGTTTGTTTTACCAAATATTATACCAAAACAAAAGAATTAAAGTAACTCTTCGTTAAACAAACTACTTTATAGCAGATCATGAATTCGTTTACATAAATCAGTTGCATAGCGTTTAATTTTTAAACGCAATTGGAAACAATTAAGTATCGACCGGCTCCAAAACGATATATCCAAAAATGATAAAGTTTGCCTTTTCCAAATCTGAAAGCAACAATTATCACTGATTCGTAGCTTAACGTTTTCACAACTGCAGTCCAGGTTTGGGCACAACAATTCACACCCGATAATCATCTTAGAGATAAAACGCCGCCGCGGTACATCACCGTGAAATCACTCGGAAATTATACCCCACTACTACACACGGACTCAAACTGTATACAGTAGTTATACATATCAAGTTACAACAGTTATGTTCCTAGGTTACATCATACGAGATACGCAGCGGGGTATCATTTACATAAAGAGACACTATGGTGTCATTTTTTTGTTTGTACTTTCGGGTAGCATCCTAAATTATGTAGATTGTTTCCGTTTGGCTTCCTTTCGTTTTCATGAAAAGGTAACATTGGTATCTTATTACATTATTAAATTTTCTTAGATAGAAACAAATCAAATCAGACCTACGTCTCTTAAAATGTCAATTGTGTTGCTTATTAATAAAAAAAATGTCCTTGCTACTTAAAAATGGTCACATATGAATTATGGAAATTACTTTACCTCTTATGACATTTTTCACTCGTCTCACGCGTTTCAGACTGGAGGGCACAGGTTCCACCAATAACTTGAGTGGTGACGAGAACTCATCGCTGCTGAAGAGTAGTGCAGCCCACCCGTGGGAAACAACACCACACCCCTTCTTCACCACCCCACCCTCCGCAAAAATATAAGCGCGATTGGAAGAATTCGTTGTTCGTGTTTCGAAATTCAATATATCACTCAACGCACCGATGTCACCCTTCAAAACTCTCCTGACGAACACTTTATACACATTCCTCTTCCACTTTTCACCCCCGCGCCTCTTTTTTTGCACGCTAGAAATTTTCCCGGTAAAAATGTACTTGGATGCAAATACTATCCGTTTTAACGTATCATTGTTGTTAAATATGGTATTGTTCTGAAAGCACGCCAAGGGGTTTTCATTTATTTTTATCACAGTGTTTCGTTTTTTAACTTTTTCATTTATGATGAAATCCGCATTTGTAAACGTGAACAATAGCGCCGTTATTAGTATAAGGAACTTTGTCATTTTGCCGGTTTAAACTTTTTGGGTAGCACATTTAGGAGGGTAAACATACTGCCTCACTGTACGGGGATTTATGCAAATGCCTTGTCAGGAGACTGTTGATTTAAAAAACACGTATAGTCATTGGTTGTGAAAGAAGAGATCATCCTCTTTGTTGACACGGTCACTTCGATCGTAATGTAACTGTAGAGTCGGAGTAGAGTATGCAAAGCGAGGTGCGCGCGCGCTGCCGAACGGATCTCGACTGGAGGCTCTATCGAACCTACCTACTGCAAGTAGTAGCCTCATGTTATATGTTAATCTTAAACTTAGCTGCAGCTTTAGTAAACACTCGACGGAACGAATGCATGTGCGATTTTTCAAAACGTCCGTATGTTAAATAGGCGTACTTGAACTAAAACAGCTAACTAGAAAGTGTTTATCTTGGCCGTGTTTGTACGTGGTTCGCAATGGCAGGTAGGTAGGGGTACTCGTTGATGAAATTGTACAAACAATGCTTACAATGTAAGTACTTACTCGATTACAGTTTGTTACTTTTGCATGAATGAAAATAAACAAAGAAACACTTATACTAAAGTACTAATACTAATACTAAAGAATATTGAAAATTTACCTACTTTAATTGAATACTTAATAAAAAATATATTTCGCTACACTTTATGCTTATAAATTAAAACAAATCAACTCACGCTCTCGTTTTAACTAACATGCGTGAAAATGTATTTTCGCCTTTTTTGAAACTGCATAAATGATCACCACCGATATATTTCTTAATTCAGTTATCACGCTAGGCGGTGAGTGTAGTTTTAACTCGAAATTTTAACAGAATCTATGTCTCTATTTCTATAAATAAATTGTTTTATACGACAAACTACAGAGAAAATTTTAATTTTGGATACGTACCTAAATCAGTATGAAAAGCCCTAAGTACATACAGAAGTCCTTTTGGATTTTACGTGTAAGTGATATACTGTTCATCTCCACTCAAATAAGCAGTGGCCAAAAATCAAGCCTTGTTGATGTGTTCCATACCAAATGCCAAACCACGAAGCGCTTCGACCTCTAAAGCGTAAAAATCCTTTTTTCTTTAGTAAATATAGACGTGACTCATGTTACTTTTATTAAAAAAGTACAAAGATACACAATTTTATACAGTGAATTAAATAACGAAAGACCAGCTCGACATCAAGGTACTTATATAGAGTTCATCGTGCGTGCAACGCTCTAGCTGCACGTGGACGCGATGACGCGTGGGCGGACTAGATGCAAGGGAATGCCATCGAACTATTGGCAAAATTATGTTAATTTAGTTTAACTCTCGTAGGTATGTGTGTAAAAATAGAATTCGTTATTGTAAATAACTAAACTGATTTCTTAATGACTTTAAAAGCATATTTTACCAAATGAAAATTAAGGGTTTTGAAAAATGTTGGTTTATTGTTTTTAAACTATGTAATTATTATGTGTATGTGTGTTGTCGTATCTATGTGTACTTGTTATTATGTGTAAACAGACCTACCTAAGTACTCCACTTCCTGTCTCAACTTTAAGCAATAACTTAAACTGATTAACACAACAACAAATCTGAGAATTATCTAGATTTGAAAGTGGAGCGAAATGCTATTATAACCTACGTGGAAGTATGCAAACAACGAGTTTCTGTCAGCATTCGCCAAGAGTTGATTTTATTATGTGCTTGCGAAGTTTATTTCCTCACATACCTACTATACGTTGTACGTTTCCTTAGACAATCACAAATGCTACACATATTTTATCGGTTTCCTATTGAGTTACTGAGACTGAGAGTTTGTTCGATTTCAATCCACAGACGTATAAACACTTTTGACCCCAATTCGATCCACGTAATTTGACATTTAATGCGGATTTTGTTTTGAATGCGAAATCGGGCACCGAAAAACAAATGTCAAGACCTAAAGTCAAACCTCAGAGTAGGTATATCTCTCTATGGCTTCTCTATGGTAATTACAAAGAAAGCCCTGACAACAAAGGTTTTACCATTCCAATCGATCACTAAAATACATAGTCAATTGGGCAACGATTGTGCGTGCAATAGATCAACATCGATTTATTGGTCAGGTAACACCCTCATATGCAATCGTAGGTATATAAAAACAGATATCTTCAATATACTATATAAATATTTACAAATAATACAATACTTAAACGCTTTTATAAACATAAATTGTTCTTTACCAAATCGGCTGACGGGATTTAAATTCTAAATCCTTTTGTAGACTTTAAATCCCCTTATTCTTTTTTCTTCCTCTTTTATAATACACGCTGTAAAATCAAAAACATAAAGGGACGATTTTTCAAACAAATTTGTGGCATGAGTTTAAACAAGTAGGTTTTCTATTAAAACTTACAATATATCAAGTCTAGGCATATGTTATATTCCTACGTGTAGTATAGGTGGGTAGCCATTGCAAAGTCCTTTTATCATCTGCAGGGCGAAATGGCAACAACGTACCTATTAACGCCCGTTATTAATAACCTATCCTGATCCGTTTTTACCAAATCGAGATTGAAAAAACAAAACACAATTGTCACTTGTGTACCAAAAACATGTCAAAAACACAATTGTGTTTTGTTTTTTTAATCTCGATTTGGTAAAAAACGGATCAGGATAGGTTATTAATAACGGGCGTTAAAGTGATCGCTCAGAGATCAGAGATGAGAATATTATACAAGTACTTTTTCAACTACTGCCAAATGAGAATTAATAAAAGTTTCTAGAAGATTGACATAACATTATCATAAGAAGACCTATTCCAACGTTGAAATTGAAATACCACTAAAATACTTTAGCATTGTGAAAAATGACATCGACATTATTTGCGAGTGATTTCAAAAGAGGTTCAAAATCTGGCCAAAGCGTCGTATATTGCAAACTTGGATGGGTTCATACTTGGCTGCAGCATTGGAATGCAATCCGAACATGGCTGTGGTAGACAGCGGTCGATAATTGCATTTTGTGGTCGCGCGCTCCACTTGCCAACGAACACGGGCGATCGAACGAAACGCAAACAAACTTCAGTTTTCTTCAAGAAATTTCAATCGGATAAACAAGCGAGAGTTGGGCTGAGAACGGTTTCGTAAGGAGCCCACTTAGAATATTTGCACTACACACGAACATCAAATAATATAAACAACGATATCCTGTGGTTTGGTAATGGAATTCCATTTGTGTTTCAGAGACAGTGTCCCATCCCAGCATAATTTTGTGACAAAAACGACTCAAGACATTTGTAGTTACTTTCTTCTTCAAAACTTACAAGATTTACGAATGAAATGTAAGTCATTTAGAAGATGCAAAATAAAAACATTTTGTGCTGAATACAGACCTTTGACTAAACAAAAGTGTCAAAGAATTACCAAGTTACAAACAATTTTGACGACGACGACCAAAATAAAATTCGAGACATAGCTAAGTATATTAAAACCAAACTTTCTTACATATAAAGAGAACCATATTAGGTTCTTACATATTTGGACGCCGAGCGCTGTCTCGTCTAAATGTTAATTACGCCGAAATCTTGCCAAGTTTTCTACTAGAGCGTGTTAAATTCAGACTTTCTTGCGATAAGTATTAGCTTTATATCTTTGTAAAATATAAAAGGTTTTTTACTGTTTTATTCAACTGTAAGACAAAAAGGCTTCTGAAATAACAAAAGTACTTAATGAAAAGAAAATTGAACAATCACGATGACGTATTTGGTGAATGTTGGGATTAGAAATGTCATTTATATTGTAACATGTTGGTGCAAAAATGAGATGAACACGGGCCGCCGCCGCCGCCGCGAGATTAAACGCGCCTGTCGCCTGCTGCTGCCATACGCTAAAATATTGGACTACATTTCAAATGCCACTGAAATAAAATATCACCATCGCCGATATCAACTGAAATATTAAACCTTTTATTATCATATAAACCATTTCGACTCCGCACTCCTGATTTTACATTCAGTACAATTTTAAACTTAAATCGAAAAGAGAAGACACTTATTTCGCTCGATATTTCGAGAGTAACGGGGGGAATTATATCAAGCATTTCCATTATCTGACTAAAAAGACAATCAACGAGCGTTCTAGGGTAATGATTAGTCCACAAAAAGCGCAAGAGGAAATGAGGGCAATGTACAATAAGAATAAAGTGGACTAATCTGACTTTATCGGAAGTAGGGTGTCAGTGGATTTAGAAGGGCTGTGTAACAAAGCAAGCGATGTTAGTACTAAAAATGTTCGGCAAATTGCGTGGAGCGCCTGCAGTCGCCCTAACAATGCTCAGTCAATGGTTATTTTATGCGCAACCGACTGTCCCAACAAAGTAGCCAGAGCAGAAAATTCTGAACTCCTCTAACCGTTTTTAAACTAGTAACAAGGTAGCTTTAACTTACGACTTTTATGCTTTTTACAACTACTAAGTGAAATTCTTGAAGGTAACGTCTGGTATCTTTATTTTGTTGCATTTCATACTTCAAAATGTTATAATAAGTATTGCCTGTATCTCTTTGTTTGCAATAAAGTGTGACTATCTATTTAAAGTTTCTTCCCTATACCTTTCACTCTTGAGTTTACTTTTCCGATGTGAATAATTAAATTATTGTTTTAGACCATCTTTTATCTAATATCACAGTAATACGTATGAAAAAACGTACAAGTATACATCAGATCATACCGGAATTGATTCAGGAGTGTCTTTGGAATTTCACAAATCGGTTGAAAGCTACAGACTTACATAACATGCAGTGAACCGCAAATTTTGTTTCAATAGATAAATACGAAGTTACAAAACCAATACGTCGTGTCCATGTAAATCTTTAGTTGTGTTTCGCAGAAGTGTCGCAAGTATGAGGGAGAAATGGAGAACAAATTGCGTTCGCCTGACTGCATTCCCCGCACCCCTCGCCACGCCTTTACATGGACAATGTTGGGACTGAATGACAAAAGTAAATCTTAACTACATTTCAAATGCCATAGAAAACGTTAAGCATTTAGGATGGAATACGTTGGTATTTTCACATGCTTTCTTGAAAATATATTAAAATACGTTGATTAACTTATTTTTGATCGTTTATTAACAATTATTTAAGTTAAAACTTTTCTTTTTATAAATCACGTAAAAATCTTTCACAAATTTCTGGTATCGTAAATTAGCGTAGGTCGGTACAAAGCTATTCTACTTTTTAATAACTAAAACATAAACGTGTAGAGAATTTCCATCTAAATAACCTTTTTTATGTCCTTGCTAGTTATTTTGCATCAAGGCTGGCAACATTTGAAAGGCCTTAAAGTACTAAAAACGGTAATTGCCAAAACACCAAAATTACGATCCCGTAAAACGGGTATTTTCTCCTTTTAATTCGCAATACTGTGTCAAGAAACAGCTCCTTATAATAAAACGCGGTGAACAGTTGAATTTGATGTTAGTCTCAAATCGTTTATGGGCCACGTAAAAGTAGCATTAACGACTTTTTATTTAATTTTATTGGTTACTTCAGCACCTGGACTCGCACGTTCTGTTCGATTTTGTATACCTACTTACAAATTGTTGAATTAAAATTTTCTATCAGCAGTATGAATCAGTTCCGTTGGACTGCTATTGGAGAGGCCTATGCTCAGCAATAGGCAGCTATAGACTGAGATGATGATGATGAAGATTACCTGTGGCCATTGAAATTCTGACATTGTCTGAGCAACAGTTTTGAATATAGGAATATTTTTTATTGTAGCTGATAGCTACACGGATCACGGAGCTAGCAACAAGGAGCGTTGATCCATGCTTTTTTAAACTCTTTACACATTGTCGGCGGAACCTTCTCCACTTTTTGACGAGTCTCGATTGTCTTAATTACAATTTCTTCAACTATCGACTACATAAGTATCATGCGATTGCCATTTCCTATTGCAAACGTAAAGAAAGCCTAGTTATATTAGTAAAACAATACCTGTCTTCAGAGAAACTCATAATTCTTTAAATCGATATGTTTCTTTAATATCTCACAATATAAAAATATAACATAGCACCTAGTAAGAACTCCCGGAAGATTTATGTTCTAGATCTATAAACGACCAACATAAAATAGCACTTGGTATTAAATTTTATTTTCTGTTCTGTATAGTTTATTTTTACACTACTCTATGTGAAATATAGCTAGGTAAATAAAACGCTGAGACTAATTGCACAATAATAGATACTTTTAAGTAATTAACTATTTAAGGTTAGTACCTATCATGAAGGTACCTTTAAATAAGTTCTTAGATCATCTATCAAGAATAAAAATATAGTAAGTAGTAGACAAAATAAAGGAAAAATAAAATGTAAACCTTTGTGAATAATATACAGGCAATTGACATTTCAAAATGTGGCTCGTTTTTTACACCACGGCGACACAAATAATTTGCGAAGAGATAGTCGTTTGGAAAATAAAAGCGATCTCGTAGAGTATTACGAGCGAAATCAAGGGGACGCTTTTAAAAAATAAACTTGTACCAAAAGCCTTTATTACAACTTTTTAGAATACATTGTTAGCTTTCCTCGGAACGAGCGTTTTGTTGATGTTAATATACTAGTCATTCTATAATGCAAACTTTTTCATACAAAGTTATAATAAGCACATAGGTTGGTATTGGTATGGACGGTACAAAGGTAATAGCAAATCATCTATTGAGATTTTCTTGACTTTTTTCATGGTAGGTACTTAAATTATAAAAGTAATGAAAATTTGAGAGCACAACATCGAATAAACCGGTTTCCGTCTTGAAGACATTGTCATCTACTTTTCGTAATATCTTTTGAGGGAATGTAATGAAAAAGCTTGTGCGGTGATCGCGTCGGTGTTGTGTAAAATGTCAAAGTGAGGGAAAATGAGAGGAGGCGAGAGGGCGCAAATTGTGTTGACGCAGTGACCGCAGCGAACGCGCGAGACGCCGCGACAGGACGCGAGCGACGCTCAGCGTGGCGAGTGTGAGCGGAAAGCGGCCGGGTGGTCGCCAGCCCACTCAAGAACAATTCTAGTGAAGCCGTCATTCGCCGGGATAAGCGGCTCATTATTCACTAAAAGCCCACGGCGTGCCCGCTCGGATAATTGGAGGCTTTGTTCCTCTGCGCTAGACTTTGACGCTCTCAGGAACCGTACGAGCGACGCGACACGCTCCGCTTCGTAGGATTATTATTCGCACAATCAACTGTGTGTTCAGAGCCTTAGATTAATCTGACGTCTGAGGTATGAATTGTTTGAGCATCGGAATAAACGTCGCTTTACTTTTCGCTGTCGCTTTTTTGTTGTAAGTATAATCACCGCGAAGTTTTAAAGCGAACAAATAAAACACCGCGGTGGAATGCTTTTAAACATAAATATCCTTTTTGCATAAAGGGATTCCGTTGTATGTTAATATGATGTTACTAAAATGTTAAAAAGTGAGTTATTATGGCATTGTGAAACTAGTTGTCAGATAGGGAAGAGTTTCAGATTTGCGTGAGCGTGAGAAACGAAAGAAGATGCTCTCTGTTTGGGCATTAGAATGAAGAAATAGCTGTTCCGCCCGCGACTTGGCCGATAAGTTTCCATTTGAAATATTATTGTTGTCCAACAACAATGCTTTTGCTCGTAAAGAATTGTTCGTGTTTCATAAATTGTGGGCTAGATAATATCCCAAGAGGCCGGAAAGAATCGTAGATCAACTTTTAAAGACCTATTTTAATATAAATTACTGTAGGTATGTAAATAGCCTTGGTAATCAATCTTCAGGTTTATTGCTGTATACAAAGCAAACAAGCTCCGGTCCAGTGTCAGAACGTCTCATAGGGTACTTCGCTTTCTAATCTAAGTTGCATGTAATCTCTCGTAGCGAAGCTCATCCCTCACTCTCGACCTGTAGTTATTGCACTGCTCAGTTATGGTCTAATTAATTGTTACTAGCGGAGACATCGTCAGTTTAATTACAAGTTTCTAGCGTGCAGGTATAGTTAGTAAGTTTTCCGGTACTTGAAACATCGTAAATAGAAGTGTCACTTGCAAGGAAACTTGAACGAGGTAAGTACAAATATATACAAACAAAACTCATGTAAGATTTTATTTGTTTCCTTTTTCAAATTACCCGTCTTTTTAAACCTTAAACATGGTAGGCGAGAAGAAACGTAAGTTTAAAAAATAACATTAAATAAGACATAAAAAGATGTAAAAAATTGCTTTAAACTCATCTTAAAACAACGTTACATTATACGGCATATGTTCGCCAACAAACCATATACCTACTTAGCTATGTAGGTCAAGATGATAAAGTCTCAACTCAAAACTCCACCTGCATGAACAAGCTGTTTGCGGATGCTACGAGTACTAAAATAAGCAACTTTTGAATGCAAAAGTGTGTAAGGTAAGGGTAGTTGTAGAGTCATAATTCTGAAGATGACGGGCATAAAAGTTAAAATTCAAGAAGTAATTTTTTAAGAGGAGTACTCGAAGGTGGTTTGTCGCGGGATCGCCGGCGCCGGCGCCCGTCAGCGCAGTGCGCTCGTTATTCCGAGCCCCGCGGCGCCGCGCAAAACCTCACAACTTTACACTTTACATCTGTCCAACCCAACTAGCACACACACTTTCAACCTCACTAAGGTTACATTTTCAAAAGTTTTGCTGGAACCGCCGACGTAGCTGCAGGTTTACAGGCAGCGTTCCTCATTACGTCTGTCGGCGTTATTGCCCTCGCAACATCAGTAAACGCCGCTCAGAAAAATATTTACATACATCTCTGGCACAAATATTGGAGGCAAAAAGGAATTCATCCAGATAATAATGTTTGCCTTCAGAAATGTACTTATTAATAAATGCCAGAAGCATCTTTTCGCTGCTCAAATTATAAAGACGATTACACATATAAAATTGGTAAAAGATATCAAGATAAAAAATAAACTCTACTTTTGGGTTCTTTAAGTTAGGATAATTAAGTCTAGCTTTAAAAACACTAATTGTACTTTGAGAAAAATAACCGTAAAGTGGCAATTCTTGCGCGCTTTAAAATTAAACAGAAAACTTGTGTAAGTAATAAAGTTCTTAAATGGTGATGAGCGTTGACTACAATTAAGCTGTATGAACTGTTCTTGTGTAATTGCGGCTTAATGTCTTTAATTGCTGCGTATTCATCCGTGGACGTAATCCTCGTTTGTTAAACGTCTCTCGGGTGCTTCGGGAACTTTGAGCATTTCCTTTAACCTGTAAATTGTATTTTACGAAACCTTACACAGGTTGGTGTATTTTATAGGACATCGCTCCCAAGCGGCATGTAAATTGACTTAGAAGAAACTATTTAATTAGTCAACTGGGTCTTTGTAACTTGGAATTTATTAATAAGTGGATTAATTTAAAATTATGTGCTTCTAAAGGATAGAACAAAATTATTCGGGAAGCTACGAATATATGTAGGTACCTACCTACGATTCAAATATTGTGTTATCTGACCGCTGTAGTACCTATACGAATACAAGCCTATCTACTTGTCTGTTGTTCTGGAGCCACTATACATTATAAAGAATCTGTTACTATCATTCTAACTGCAAATCTAATCTAATCCTCGGATCATTTGTTTACGTAAGTAATTCCTATGATAAATTCTCCTTTAACCAAATAAATTATTACGTAGGTAGGTACCATTGATACTTAATTAAGGGCTACTAACTTCCGACAAGAATCTGTCAAATATTGTAATCAAGGATGCAACCTTAACATTGCAAATTCATCGGAAGATCATCAGCGGTTTTATTGTCGACCCGAAACTTGGGAAGTGGCCAACTGAGAAAGGATAAATGGGATCAGACTGGAGAAATTTGAGGGGTCAAACCGTAATTATTGCTCTTTCGGTTGGCATGGTAACGTCTATTAACGTATAAGTAGGAGTATGTAGTAAATCTTCGTTAATAAATGAATTTTAGTAAACAACAATTTAGTAAAAGGAACCTACGGGAACAATTAAATAGTGCGGAATTTAGTCTATGCTACCTATTATTATTTAAAGTGATTCAAATATTTAAAAGAACGAAGTAAAAGAAAACAGTTTATTACATTTAATACCATTATGATAGCCGTAGAGAATATACGCGTACGCGTACTAGGAAATGGAATTAATTTCCTGAAACAATTTTATTTATATAACTAGGTATCAATTTATTTGGAAATCCAATATACTTGCTAACGAATACCAAGAATACAAACAACGTAGTAAACACAAACAAACATTTAAATACAATTCCAAAAACAACTCCACGGATATCCTTGTCCCGTTAAATAAACAGCTAAAGAGAGCAGTCCAGGGGATTTTGTAGATAAAAATAAACAAATCGAATAAGTCAAAGCCTACGGACACGAACTCACGTAATGCAAACAGATAGATCTTACAGCTTTTACTGTCCCTGACACTGCATGACCACGATTCTTGCATCGCTCGAAATATCAAGATTTACCTAGCTCAGTTAAAATGTATAGAAAAGTTTATTGCAAAACCTTCGCATTTACAAAAGATAGTACGAACATACAAGTAGGTATAAGTACTTTTCATTTGTTTAAACTTATCGAGTCAAAGATAGATGACAGATTTAGTCTAGTGGTGGACTCTTTCTCATATAATTTGAACCATATTTTATTAATTGTTTCCTCATGACAATTTATTCAATGTATTGCATAGAAATTAACCGTATCGTATCTACAGTGTACCTTGTCGCACTGCTCATATTATCATGTTCCCAAAAGTGATTCGTTCGAGTGAGTATAAAATTGAACCCAAGAGCAATCCAACTGACCGTCGCTGGCCGCTTTGCTAGTCATGGGTGGTACCGAAGGAAATAAAATGGTACCTTTGAATTGACAATATACTTTTGCTGTTTCTAACAATTTATGCACGGTATGTATCTGAGTTGAATTTATATACCTACTTAGGTACGTAGTAGATACTCTTTAAAATTATATTTTCATTTATAATAAACATATAGGTACTCAAATTATTTGTGTTGTGTAGCGCTACGAACAGTATTCTCATTGGGTCGTGTTTCTACGTAAACACATTTCAAATCTCCCTGTATAATAGTAGAGTCGTAAAATTTTATTTAAAAATAATAAAACGCACATAACTCGTAAGTGCTGCGTAGTAATAATTGTCAAGAGCCAGATAGCACTATTATGCTTTTATCTAGTCATAAAGCATGTTCGAAAACCAGTGGATCCAGTACAGTGTGACCACGCAGAGGGCCTGGGCCGGCTAGCGACAACTCGCGGGTGCTACATAAAGAACTCTCGTGGGTGGTAACAAGCCACGATTACATCGCTAACGGTTCTCGAATAATATCTCAAAGACAATGCATTCACAAGTACTATTTCAGAAAACATAAACCCGATTCCTCGAATTCATTCCGAACTATCAAATCTTTCAAAAAATACGCAAAGAACATATAATTGACGCTGTTGCTAGATTGTGTAGTAGTCGTACTATTGCAAAAGAATAAAAAGTGAACACATACAGCGGCGGCGCTTTTCAATAAAAGCAGTGGCGTAAAACTGGGCTATTGGTTTTCTTTGCGCGAAAACCGCATCGTAATTTGAGCCAACCGCCGCTGCTGCCGCCCGCGTCCGAACATGCAAATACTAAAGCCAATCATTGCACCTAATCGGTTGGATACTGCGAGATTTATTTTCTATTGAATACGCACACCTCGTAAAAGACTCTTTTAAAGAACAACATTGCTGTGTCAATAATTTCTCAGTAAGGGAAGCATAACAAAAGCAAATGTTCCTGTTTCAAGTATTTTAATGTAGCAGTATTAGGCCCTAAAACATAATTAAATTCCAAATAATCATGGAATCTTATTATTTAAACAGACACAGGTACTTTTCTAAGAATTTGTAATAACAATTTAAAAGAACAGATCGAAATCTGTGTCAATCATCATAGCTTACGTTTCAAGTTAATAAACTTTATCTCAAAGCCATCTAGCCATCTAAATACTATATAACTATCTAAAATATCAATGATGTATGATAATTGGTTAATAATTACTTCTTATGAGCATATTTAACATTTATTAATGGTAATTAAACGACAAATTTAATTAATGAGACAAATTCCATATAAAGGAGAGAGCATTATAAATCCGATCAGTCTCTATTAAAAAGACCTTTTATATTTCTATGAAGTAATAAATCAGGTATTTTGATTGTTATTGAACACTCAATTTAATAGAGTGGTCCAAAAGACACAAATATATAGATTTGACGCCTACACGGTAAGCTTTAAATATGAGCGATGGTAAAACAAGAAATAGGTATAAAGATTTGGGAAGCAGAGACAACATTCTTAGGACCATTTCATGACCTATGTCATACCTAAGGTCAGTTCTATAGAGAAAGCTTTAGATAAAATTATAGATAGTTACGACAGTCTAGAAAGTTTAAAGGATTGATTAGTCATCTAAAATTTGTGTTAGTGTGTGTTTCGACTTCTCTGTAAAGATAAGGACCTACTTAAAAATTTATAGAAGTATCATGAGGTATCCTCTCAATAGTGGTTACGGTTTTTTACATGTTTCATATACATGTTTACCCAATAAACTAGTCGAATATTAAATTTTAATAGGTAACATTTGGAGCAGCGAAGCTGAGATTTGCTGCATCACGCCCCGTCAGTACACCCGTTACTTAGCTAGGAAACCGCCATGCTTCAATGCCACAGAGCATGACTTCACAATTTCTACTCCATTTATGTTAAAATTTACATTATCATAATAATTTACATAGTAAGCCACGCTGTATAAATGCACTTTTATTATTGGGCCTAATTATTGTTCTTTGTGTTTAAATTCGGGAGATTTTTATTCAAATTGAGACGCGTAGGTGTGAGGACAATATACCGTGAACATTTGAATTGTTACCTTGTTCTTTATCCCGTGTGCGCTCGATATATTTTTATGTTCGCTCAAATATTTGCCGCGGGTAATGTAAGGTTATTTTGTTACTTACAATTTCAAATAAGAGATGTTGTGCTATTTGTAAATGAGTGCTTAGGTCAATAGACATTATACTATTTGCGTACGTATTTCCTCGCTTAAATCAAATTAACGACTTTATAACGTTCAAAATAAGAACATCGTAGTTATTTTACGAATATTTTTAAACGTCTTCTTTTTCAGCGTAAAACAATGAATTTCTTACTTTTCTAGTATCTACGAACGCAAGCTAGAGCATGGTTTGAATAAAAGGTAATACATTAGAAGAAAGCATACGGGAACATAATTCACCTGTGGCAGAAGAGTCACATAAACTTGATTTATCTTTTGTGGCGTAGCTAAAATTCTATATCTGATTCTTATGCTTATTATACTCTTTTCGATACTCAAACAGATTTACGTTTTCGTGTGTTCAAAGAGCAAATGACTTAATGTAATGAATGTACTTTTTAGTACTTTTTAGTATTGGCTGTCACTCTGTTAATTCAAAGATAATAATAAACATGTCCAAACAATTATACGTATTTTCGAATAGACTTTCTATAACATCAACTTGATCTTACCACACAGTTAGCATGTTTTGTCAACTAGGCAATGGCATCTCTCTTTGCCCTGATATTGCTCCAAACTCAAAGTAATCATTTTAAATAAAGTGTTTAAAAATACCAAACGTTTCCTACACATCGTATCCAATTAAAACCCATTTAGTACAGACCTCCATTACATATTTTATAAAGGATAGTAATTCCAAAAATCCTACTTTGCATTCATGGCGCTAGCGCAAGACGTAACTACAAGGATCCGGAATTTATGTTAATACTAAACATTCTAGTACTTGTACTACTGCCAGTATTCTAGGAGCATCTATTACTTTAGTGTAAACAAGCTCTTGGGCGCGCTCCTTGCTCTCTGTGTACGTACTTCTACAATATTAGCTTGGTTCGATAGAGCAATATTAATAAGTTTTAAAGCTACCTCGAATAGGAATCTAAGATATAGATAAAAAGTATCTATTAAACTTTAAAAAGTTTTGGATCGCAGACTGTTTCTAGAAATAACGCTTATTCTGTAATTTTATAAAGCTCCTATTTTAAATTTTGTTTCAAAGTTCTTTATTATTTGCTCATTATACAACTACAAATATACCTACACAGTTTGCGAGTAGGTACACTTCCCCAACAAAACAAGTAAGTTTCCTTTAACAACACTTTAGCTCTCAGAAGTTGCTGCAGTGCCATTTAATTGCTTCAACCCATAAAACTGCAATCAAACCCATTTACCAATAAATAACTAGTTTACATCACATTTAACAGAATTTTGTTGGCCCTTAAGTAAATCGCAGCTTTTATTCGAATAACATTTAAACATTAGAACTGTAGATAAACTTTGCTATCAAATTAAAACTTGTCGATTTAAGCGTTAGTAATGTTAACATAATATATTTATAGTGGCTATAAACCAACAGTCGTTTCATAATACAAATTACATTTATAGAAATGTGTGGTAAATATTCTGCAAGTTTATTAAAGTTTACTCGTTTAAGGGTTCTTTTTGATATAAAATGGTTATTCGGATAGTGCTTCTTGTAAAAACTGTGCCATGGTTTGTTTCAATTAAGCCTTTGCTTTTGCATCCTACGTATTCCAAATAACTACTTACCTACTAGCATAAATCTACCTCTGTACTACGCTGTAGATAGCTGATTACTAACAGGTTTCCATTTAATGTGAAAACGTTTTAATAGACCCTCAAACTAAATATCATTGCTCAAACTTTTGCAAGTCACAGTGACATAGAGACATCCCTATTGCCCATTTTAAAAGTAATGACGCGGACAATGCGGGATTTCGCGGTATGAAAAATTGCGAGACCATTTTAGCACCCAATTTATTCCTGGATAACAGAGAGTTACCTGGAAGTGGAGACATCTGTTATTGGATCAACCTAGCCATTTGCACAATAGGCCGTTGAACAAGTGTACGTTAATTGATATTGCGTAGCCCCTGTCTGAATATTCATGCGATCAGTGGCGGCAAGTGGCACGTTCCCGCGCTCGCCTGCCTCTACCTACAACGTATACTCTATTTCCTCTTCATTATTGTCATCTGAATCTACACGTATTGTTCCAATTTAAATCCCTTTTACGAAGCAATTTAAATTGTTACATTTAACCGTTAAAATTATACCGACCATTTTAAATGTTAATTAAACAGCAATCCATCAATCATCTTATTTTGATTAATTGTGAGTCTCAAAATTCTAGGACATGTATAAATAAATCACAAACTTTAGGTAGGTACTCAACAAACCTTGAACGCCAGCCAATGTAAAAAAAAAACATTAGCACTCTATCCCCTTTAGGATTTTCGGAAAAAGTGGGAAAACATAACCCAATATTTTCATTACTCAACTTATTCAGGTGTGAAGTTAACAGAATGAATATTCATTTTTTTATCGCAGTGAAAAGAGCTTGATATTCACTATTTACACAGGAAAAGGGGTTGATGCGCTGACATGACTGCCGGCTCCAACATCCGCCTCGGCTTCCGGATAACGCCAAATTGTGTACGTTTGTATTTGCACACTGTTTCATATTTATTTGACAAATAAAACCAACTCAGCTTCCTGAGTTTCAATGGCTCCTGCAATATTAAAAATTGTGACGCGAGAATAACATTTCAGGAATAGGTTTCACGTTAGCTGTGGTACCGAGATAGTTTTGGAATGTCATTGTTCAAACTCAAACGTGTTTCTCTGGGTGTAACTAAGAGTTTTCTCAACAGTGATGATTACTAGAACGAAATGAAAACATACAAACAAAAAATCTACTAAATCTCTTCACCCCGCCCGGCTCCAGTCACCGAAGATAAGTAAGTATAAACATTAGAAGATCGTTACAGATTTCAGGCAAAGATCTTATGTATAACTGCATCTAAATTGCTGATTGGGGATCAAAGAATCCGTTTGGATCTTGAACGAGCATTCCAAACAAATCCCTTTACTGATCCCACTTATTTAATGACCAAAGGATCTGAGGTTCTGCCCCATTAATTTTAACGAGCGGCTGTCACGTGTCTGTCAATCAGATCATCACCTTAGATGTCAGAGTGTCATAAATCGTACCTGACGTACCTATTATTATATTTATAATCACGATTATTAACTCTCTTAACTCGTTCGGCCAGTTTTTGTTTAAGTTCTATGGCTATAGTAGGTACCTACTATAGCTAATATATATTTATATAGTGTAAGCTTATTTTAGTCGAATTATTGATACCTGTATGTCTTCAAATCTTTAAGCATTAAGAGTTTCTTATAGCTTTTGCTTATGTATACTTTTGTACGTCTTTGTAATATTACTGATTACAAATTGATAATGTTAATAAAGTCATTAAGCTACCATGTCATATTTTGTACACAATATATTTAATGCTGTGTTAGTCATTTCTATCATAATTGACTAGGCGTGAAATTACGTTTTATCGATGCCGTAAAAACAGGGATCATTTACATAATATTGTGTCAAACTATAAACTGACCACGCCTGGGTTTATAGCTTTTGGTCATAAACATAGTGTCACATAGGTTAGTGCCTACTTAAGATCCACGCAATAATAATCATGAAACTGAAAGATTTATTAGATAAACAATAAACCTCTTGGAATACAGTAGGCCTATTAACATTCAATATTTTAGTCATCAATGAAGAGATGGCAATTAAAGCGAAGAAAATGTCTTGTGTTTTGCTTAACCATATCATTTATTAAAGACACAGGCTCAAACACACATAATAATAAAGTTTTGACATTAAGTATATCCAGTTACAGAACCTCCTTTCGAATCTACAGGAGGCATATTGCATAACCAAATGAAATATTACAGCGGTGAACATAAAACAAAACCCTATCATGTTGTTATATTCGCAGTCTAGATATGAGTAATTTACAGGCTACACGCTGCAGGCAGTAAACTAGGTAATGCTCAACACATCAGCGGGCACAGATCAAATGTGTCTAGGCAGAGTTTTCTGATAACGTAAAGTGAAGAAACTTTAACGGGATTACTAGCGTTTATTTTGAAGTACATACTTCCTGGAATTGTTTATTTATTATGATAATAAGGTCAAATGTTCAATAGAAAGTTCGAAGTTTACCAACACCAAAAAAAACAAATTAAAAATCTAAAATAAAATCTGTGTAGCACAGTCCATAGGAATAGACTGAGTGAGTGGAATCAATATTAGAAACCAAACTATGTGTCAATCTACGAGCCAAATCTACTCGTTTAACCACTGTCAAAGTTTACCAATAACCCGACTAAATATAAACCATTGGCGTTGGTATGAAAATTATAGCGTTGACAGGCAATCACAACTGTGAGGTAGTGTTGAACGAATGGCATACGATGGGCCAGATTAATTTTGAGACTTTTAGATTACTCTCAATAGAGATAGATTGAGATTTCTCTCTTTTTTCTCTCTTTTTGAGCTAAGCTCTTAAATAAGAAGAAGAAGATTACTCTCTCTAAATAATGCGTTAAATGATCATACATTTTGGAGCAAGTTTTAAGTTACTTTTTAAAAGTCCGTAATTTTTTTTAAACTTTTCTTTCATAATTGTTTTTGGGAAGCTCTTTTTTCGCATTTCTTTGTAGGTGTCAATAAGATGTTTAAAATATATGCTTTAAACTTAAAAACAACTCTACTTTCACTTCAATAACAAGGAGAATAAAGACGGCTTTCGCTTGACTTGTAGGACTAAAATATTATGGTATTAATATCTATTGACGTCTACAAACCATTTATCAACTGCGCCAAGTCAGTCTCTATTATATAGATGGCGCCAGTTTAGAAACCTTAAAGAAGGTTGTAAAGTTTTATGATTTAAAGTTAAAATATTCACGGCTCATGTAGGTATTAACAAGACTTAAACTATTCTTTAAGGTTATAAGTTTAGTACTGAGGCAAACCTACCTATAGATATGTAAGTAATGAATTAGGTAGATACAGACTGAAAACAATTAGCTACATCAAGCAATTGACGTTCTATTTCAAGAGAAACATTGATTTCATATACTTAAGTAGGGACTTTTCGAAAATGAATCATAGCAATTAATATGGAACAACAAAAAAAAAATTTCCAATAAGAATAAGAGCGCTTCCGTAACCGCAGATGCAGATGCCCCCTTAAGCTCGAAAACTATCAAAAACACGAGTAACCCCTAACTAAAATAACCCGATCCGAAGCAACCGATAGACCGGATTATTAAGGCAATTAAGTCACTTTATACCGACATTATATCTTCAACACACATCGAAGAATACTTTACTATAAGCCGATGTCATAGATCATAGATTCCTATAAGCTGTGGACATTAAGCTGCTGATCTAAAATTGAATTTAATCACAAGAATATAAGTACGTAATATTAACATCCTGCGTGAGATAGATATTACAGGTTGTTTAGCTAATTATTACCAGTAATCAGGGCTAAATAGTGGCAAATTACCCTATTTAAATACCAGCTTTGATTAACATTTCAGACAAATATGGTAAGATTTCTTTCCAGCAAAAACGGCACTTAGCTTAAGTGCCACTCATAAACTTAGTTTTCTTTTCCCACCTCTACTTAAAGATTAAGAATTCACCTCGGACTTTAGAACAAACTGTGGCTTATTGCCAGCAAGAAAAATACAATTGCAAGTCTGCGAAGTTTTTCCATAAACTTTCCTTTTGACTGATACTAGATGCATCTGACGCTGAGTATTTTTAGCTCGTCTGAAGGAAAATTACGCTGAGATTGTGCCAAGGTACTCGTAGCAACTGTTGCTTGACTTTTTGTGCCCGTCTCACTGGCTGCTTAACTTGCATCAAGTGATTAGCTTAATGACGTTTTCATCTGTTCAATATCACTATCTTTAACTTGACTCAATGATTGATGGATGAAGGGATCAGTAAATTTATTTAATACACACAATTTTGGAGAGAAATTGATACAGGTTATTATTATGAGTCTTTATAAGGACTTATCAAATTAAGTAATTTTTTGTTAGTGAGAGCCGGCTGAAATGCCAATCTTCGTAAAACCAACGAAAGCAAAAATCAGAAAACATTTATCTTTCATGTTCACCTGTAGGTATTTTATTAAAGAACTTAATTTTAAAAAAAATCTTACTGCTTTATTCGACCAATTATCATCAATAAGGAAGTATTCTTACCTTGGTAAGTTCTTTGTGTGAATATAAAAACCTAAACAGAAAGGTGCATTCGATGTATTGACATTCGGATCGAGCAACGACCGTGATTAATGGTGGCACGTTGGAGTAGTGCACACTAAACAGCAAAGGAGCCGGCATTTCACAATTATATCAACTGTGGATTAATCGAGCTTAAAGTCGATTAATTTATATAATGTGTTTTAAAGACAGGCCACCATCAACGTCGGTTTCAAGCGGAGCCTCATTTACACGGGTGATTTACGAGTTCACACATCGGGTCCGATCTCACTTAGCAATGATTTATGCGGCAACATCTCCCCTGCCGAGTTAAGCGCATTATCGGACCGCATGCCCTATCAACTTCGTAAACCGTTTATATTAGCCATATCATAGTCCCGCGGAGGTCTGCCCCAACACAAACAGAAAACGATCTCCAGAGATCCGGGTCACTGGGAGCTCATTTGTGATTAAACTAGGAATATCTTACAATAAAACAACTAAACTTATTAGGGCTTGTTTATCAAGAGCACTTTCCCATTTCGTTTTGTCTTTATCATGAAATACTATCACCAAAACTTGATGATACTCTGGTCTGCATAAAGCAACGTTGATGATATTAAACTTAAACGCAGAACTATTTTTAGCTAAAGTCTCCAACAAAGTATAAGGATACAAAGTTTCATGCACCTGCTTGAAGCATCAATAAAACTAGCTCTTGACTTTATAATAATATTGTTTACTAATTAAATAGTAAAACAAAAGTGTTGATAATAGACTTTTCATTTTACCTCAATAGCACTCGGCCAATAGCTATAAATTACCACTCCAACGTTAATTAACTTGCCTTCCCCGAGGTGGTCCTAATGCTTTTATGGCTCTATATTATTCTTCTTACCCTGTAAAAGAAACAAGCAAACACAATTTTACGTAACAGAAGCATTTTCCCTAATATTTGCAAAATCTTTTCATGTTAAGTCCATTAACAAGCATTCGTTGGCCGACCATTTCTTTGATCAAGGAAGTAAATGAGATACTTATTTCTATTTGCTTCAAAGAATCTTTAATAAAAAAGAAACTTTTAATAAGAGCTCCTAATGGATGCAGCTGCATTTCCTTTACACTGAAATAGGCAAGGAGATTGGAATTAAGGCTATTTTACACTCGCATTGCGCTGCTTTCAATACCGGAGAGCAGAATTTCCTTATAAGCAGCATTCAATTTGAGAATTTGTCGCGATGTAAAAAAGAAATGAGAACTTCGTTCGAAAACCAGTGAGAATATTTTTAAATTAATTCTTAGTAAAAAGGGTTTTTATACAATCAGACTAATATTAATAACTCCGAATAAGTAACAATTTGTACAGATTTCAAAATAAACATTTATCTAGTAAGTAGGTACTTAAAATAAAATCGCGTGTGTAAGCAAAAATAAAGCATTGTGAGCACATTTTAATTAGTCCATATAAGATCCTTTTCCAAACAAGCTAGACAGGTACTTAATGTAAATAAATTCCGAGCCGTTAATTGCTCATTACCCTTATAAAACCAGGAAGATTTCACACTTGAAATTACCCAATGAATTATCCACCGACCCTATTCAGTCTTAAGATTAATAGCACTGTAAACCGTAACTTTGTATTACGTTTTGTTGTTTTTAACGACTTTTATGATTCCTAACCACATTTTTATGCTCATCTTCCTTTTTAATACTTATTTGATTTTTACCGGGTTTTCTTAATGATGAGAAATGAATTTAAATTGTTATGGAACTTTTGTTTTACTAAATGTTGCTATTCTTTCACGTTTTTGATGAAATTGTATGACGTTATAAGCGACGGGATCTGGGGAGTAGATTGCATAACAAACACCATGAAATCATAAAAATTTAACATTTTATGAGCTGCTACGAATCCCTGTTCCAAATCATTAGGTTAGGTATATACTTTAAGCATCATTTAACATCCTGAAAAAGTAGATACAGCACGTAGAATTACAGGCCCTTTGAAACCGAAATTACACATTAATCGAAATGTAGCCCCGGCTCAATTCTACTCGTTTAAAACCTACGTAAATGTCTGTTAACTCGACTAAATACTAATCAATGTCAATGGAATGAAATTGATGTCGTCAACAGCCGTTAATTTAAAAAGTGACGTTATATAGTCGGGAGACCATCACAGTGATTTTAACTAGTGGTATTGCCACCCTGTTGCTTTTACTTGACACACATCGGCGTTTATCTTGTTTTGTCAATTTTCCGGGCAGACGCCCAAAGCCGGTCGTTGGGTGAATTCAATCAGAAGCAACTACCTAAGCAATCACAACCGCACTGAGGACGATTGCCTACGAGTGTACATTGAGGACATTCAGTTGGCGAGTGGTAAAGGACCCTCACCTCTACCGCAAACCTACAATACACAAATAACAAACTCGCTACTTCGTTCGATTTCTATTTTTAAATTTCAAAAATAGTTTCGTATTTCTATTTTGTCGAGAGTTGATATAAAATACGTTTAGAAATTTTTGATGAAATTGTAAAATGGTTGTCAAAAAAAATTTGTTTGCTTTGCTGGATAGCGTTTCAGTATTTTTATCATATATAAGTCTTAAGTGTATAATAACAAAATTATGGCACCTTATTTTTGATATTTACTGATTAAAACTTTTTCTATTGCCTAGAACCGAAGTACATGTTACTTAATTAATTACGTTGCCATGTAATACTTCCAACTTAATTAAATACTAAGTGAAAACAAGATTGTTATGATTATTTTTATGTTCTCATTTTTAAATATGAAGAGATATCTCACTCAATATAAAAAATATTTATTTACAGAACATAATATGTTCATAACCTAAAACAAAGCAAAGGACCACAAGCTTTTGAACTAATAAATGAAACAGACAACCACTTAACCCTACAGTATTTTTAAAGCAAGCATTGAACTCAGCTTCCAAGTTGTTTAACAAGGTAAGTTAAATAAAATATATACGCTCTCATACAATACAAGAAAAGAACACGAATTACGGTAAATATAACGTAGAATATGTTTAAATTTCTTCATTGCCGACTTTTTACTTTATAGTATCATAAAAATGGGATGAAAATAACCTAATAATAAAAAAATATCTACAAGCGAACACCGAGAAAAGAACAAAACGTAGCTTTATTAAAATATCAGCCTACTTTACACCTCCGCAAATGTACACTCAACAATAAAAATATGCTACCGCATAAAGTCCGTCATAAAATCAATATTGTTACGTCTATAAGTATAAAACATCGCTATAAGCAGCCAAGATTTACAGTTGTAGGTCAATATCAATTGTAATCGTGGTTAAGTAATGGTAATCAAAACACTGAACTCAAGTCTGGAGAGCCATCTGGGCGGCCGCTCTTAAATCGAGCCAATTGCTTCACTTTACTAAATGTCTGCTTGTCTGACGCGTTAATATAACTTCCATTCAAAAGTATATCGCATGCGTGTAATCTTAAATAATATTTAATTTACTAGGTAATTTTATTAAGGCTTCCTCTTTATAAGACAGATTAGAGTGGAACGAACTCCAACGACAAAAGACTAGCCCTTAATTGCTCGTGAATTAATTAATGTTGGGGAAATTATTTTTATTATAGGTACCTAGTTGAAATTATAAAACTGTCAACATTTTTTTTGCTTCTTGGCGAACAAAAATTGTGTTTTGCGACACTCCTCCTACGAATTCTTGAAACCAAACGAATGCAACCCAAATGTAATGCCATGAATTGAATGAATTCAATTAATTCTTTTTTCACGTTTACCGTTTTAAAAAGTAATTTGCGACAACTTTTTCAAATTTTAGTACCAGCATGTAACCAAATGATACCTAAAGATTATGAATAAACACATTAAATAAAGGATTCATAGTTCAAACCAAACCTAAAAGGCTATACTTATGTTTAAAACAAAGATATGACAAAGCCCCACAAGCTCAGAATTATTACAGCTGCTCTCTGAGTACCCTGCTATTACTTTATAAGACGGAATCCTGACGTAGACATTTAAACAGAAGGCAAGAATAGATCATAAAGTAACGTAGAACTAAGTAGTTAGTAACTTTTCATCTGAGAAGTGAGCTCGAGAGGTAAGTAAAGACATTAAAACGAACGAAACTTTAACTCCGTTGCATTGTGATAAACGAAAACTGCCTGAACAACGTTTGTTTTATACGTAAAGTAGAGATATAAAATTTAAATTACCTCGTCTAAAAGAACAAGGACAAAAAAGGTATTACTGTCAACCAGCAACATGAGATTCTCTTTCATCAGAAGGTCAGAATGGTGCTGCGATATAAATTACGAAATAAAGACGACAAAGTAAAACAGATTGTGTAAACGTTTAGAATAGTTTCTTGAGCAATGCCAATAAGATTTGTAAAAATAGTAAAAAACGTTATGCAGGCCATAAAACTAAATATGTTAGCATATGTACCACACAGTGAGGACCACCTACGAAATGGTTTTATTATTGCGAGAGACTCTATCTATCGTAACAAACGAACGTAAACATGACTATCACTATATTTTCTTTTATTTCTGCTCTTTTTCTTTGTTAAACATGAACTATTACATTTCTTAACATATAAATAAATCGATATAGAAAGGATATTCAGATACCTCAGTACTTTTTTGGTATTTTTATCGTAAGTTTTTTGACAATTATTACGGTTTAAGCCAAATTATTTTTATAATTAATAATTGGTCGCAAGTTTTACTTTTTACATAAACCTGCATCGTTATATCATACGCCAATCATAGCTCATACTCATATACATAATATAAGTGTGGTAGGTACCTGTAACAAAAACAAAAATTAAATCAATTGAGGGAAGTTTAAGAACAAGTGAGATAAACTTCTTGATAATTATGCAAATGAATCATGTTCATTTACTTTCTTAAGTTATTCGCACATACACGGAGTGTAATTTATACAATATTGCTTGTAATAACTTCGACTAAAAAGGACGGGTTCGGTTTCTAAGAGCAGCCATCCTTTAACATGGGGGTCAAGAACTAAAAGCTAGACTTAAATGGTTCTCAAAAGACTTAACATGATTATACAAAAACGCACGAAACGGTTATTAGCAAAGGGAACTACATTGAAACCAGCCAAGTAAAATATGAGTAGCTATTCTAAGTTACGATATCCACCTTAACCAGGGGCGTATTTACCCTAGGGCTAAAAGGGCTACAGCCCGGGGCGGCAGGCGGCGGAGGGCGGCCCAGGGGCGGCCGGCAGGCCGCTCTTGGGCTTTAGGTTGGAAGATTTAAAAAGTACAGAACAATATTTTAGGACGTAAGCCTAGAACGGCCCTGAGCCATCTTTCCACATGTTGATTTCATGTCTTAAGAAATTTGATTTAAAGTATGAAAGCCGGCCTTTGTTCTTTTCTGAACCGGTGGAATAGTCTAATTTTTTTCCGCCTCGGTATTTTTTTGAAGTACATCAAAAGAAAAAAAAAATTGCCTCAGTCAGTCGCCCTGCACAAGTTTATTTCTAAACGTTCTAAAATGTACTCGTCTATCCAGAAAAATCTTTTTTTTTTTTTGTTCGGAAGGTATCATTATCTATGCAAATCTATCACCACAATGTTCTTATACATATGTAGGTCGGTAGGTACTCTACACTGACTGCTATAGGTAGGCTCTGGGGCGGCGAAGTAGTGGAACAGAAGTCGGAATAGAATTCATTTTTGCGGTTAACGCGGCGCAGAGCGTTCGAGGTGTATGTCTTGGAACTAGTCTTAGAACCTACAATACAAATATTCTTTATTGCACACCAAGAAACCTACCTAACTAACTAATACCTATCTCTATCTCCGTCCGGATCTTAGTATGTTTCAACGTTAGTATCAAAAAGAAAAAAACAAGACGATGAGCAACGCGATGGAGAAGTAATTTAACAAGGACGGGACAATTTCAAAGTGAATACTTTTTTGCCAATATGCGACCAATTGTTGGGCGAGTTAAGGAGGCGTAAAACATCCTATGACGCTGTGACCGCCAAATTTGTATTTTTATCCAATTTGGGTACACTTTCTGAAGCGGAAATTAAATCAAACGCATTATCACTCCAAAAGTGTTCTCCTACAAATCTCGGGGATGATTTAATGGACGAATGCATCTTACTAAAGAATTTTTTGTTGTCTCAGGAGGGGCATAAAACTGGAACAAGTATAAGGGAACTAAACTTATTAATTGAGAAAAATGATTTGAAAGTGGCATTTCCTTATATCGAAATTGCGATGCGTATATTTCTTAGTACTGCAGTGTCAAACTGTAGTGCAGAACGCTCATTTTCAGTTTTAAAAAGAATAAAAAACTATTTAAGATCGAGTCTTATCGAAGAAAGGCTGAATAATTTGGCAATTTTGAACATTGAAGCTGATTTAACTAATAAAATTGATTACGATGATGTAATAAACAAGTTTGTTACGAATTTTTACACAAAAAAAAAATGTAAAATATATATTTTTTTGTTTTCTTTCATTCCTTGATGGGGCGGAAAACTACAGGAGCCCAGGGCGCGCAATCTTTAAATACGCCCCTGACCTTAACAAACTAAACTTGCATGAAGACTCAAGACAAGATCTCGTCTACCAATACCATCTCCTTCGTACCGTGTCATTTAAAATAAGTTCTTGTTTGTTCTTTATTCAAATAAAACTTTATTCAATACAAAGTAATCTCTTATACCCCCTTCCCGTTCTTACCTCACTCCGTATCTGTATACAGGGTGGTAAAGCTAACTAATTTGGATAATGTTAATGATGGAAATTTGTGCCAGGAGCGTTTTCGCTAGAACTAATATATGGAACTGACTCGCCGGATTTCCGTTGGAAATGGGTTTAAACGTTTTGCACGTTAGGCTCATTAATCTTGTCCAGTTATCTTGAGAGAGAAAGCAATATATGGGCGCTGAATATAGTGCATTAGTTATTTAATTGTCTGTTTTGTTGCTTCTAATGTACTAAGAATTCACTTCTAATGTAAGAAGTGTTAGTCAATACATCACTTAAACTCGTATTGCTATATTCTCGCACCTACTTGCGGATTGTAAAGCACAAACATAAATAAATACTTGCAATTTAGTTGGAATGCAGAAGCAAACTAATTAGGCTCGAGTGTTACAGCACTAGAGATACTTAACTAAGACTACAAATTACCATGATTGGAGTAAGTAATTTGATTTTCGCTAATAAACCTCATTTCGAGAGCTAATGTCTTTTCGAGTTGAAACAGAATGTTTAAGCACACACTTCGTTCTAATTACTAAGAAGCTGCATTATCTCATTATAATAATTTGTGACTGATGAGGTATTAACTACTTGCGATGGGCTACTGTATACATAACGGAAGTTATCTACCTAACAACCTTACTACCAATGCTAGTTCAGCAAATGACCACATTCCGATGGCCTGTCAATAGATGTCGCAACTTTTACGACAGGTTATTGGCCAATGTCAAGCGACTTCTTGACAAAAGACAGTTTCCAAACGTATAGATAACATAAAAAGGTTTTTGAGGGAACAAGGGCAGCCTAGCAATTACTTTTATTTAAAATCACTGTTTAAAACCGCTCAGCTCTATAACCCAACTAAATCCGGTGGTATTAAGATTCTGACGTTGACAGGCGTTCATCTAAAAAGTTGGGTTATACAGTTGGGTGGTTTTGTCTTGTCAGTGACTTCAAACGAGATGAATTGTCTCGCAGATAAGTACCTATATGATTTACACTGCAATATACTGGTAATTTTACAGGGAAGTTGACGGGGAGCCAATTAAGTTGATGTTTTATTGGTGGACGCTACTTTGTAACGTCGAAGCGTGACAAGTAATAAATTGTGATTGCCTAAAAGCAATTATAACAGCACTGTCCATTAGAGTCATCTCCAATTCTTCATTATATTGAAGGGGCCGTGAGTGCGACACTGGTTATTTGTTTCTCACGCTCGCACCCGCCCACTGAGGGTCGGTTCCACTTCTGGGTAACTATGAAGCTAACACGTTAAGCCTGTTACTTAGAGATCGAGGTAAATAAATGCTATTGAAGGAACTTACTCCTATTTGTAAGCTGTATCGCCATTTAAGATAAGAACTTTGGATGGAATTTGAACCATTGTGAACCTACAAGTCCTTAAAGCAACTTATAAAGTTGAATAAAAAAATACGTACGTTTTCAAACAAAAGTGTTATAGTTGTAGTAAACCCTCGTTTTAGAAAAGCAGTTTTTTTAGAAAACTGTTTCTAGTTGAATCTTATTTACCTAAATGCCACACGTTTCATCAAAAGCCACAAGTAAAAGACTAGTAAAAAATCCAAATTTTCATTTAAGGGCATAAACACACGTACCTATTATCTTAGCACGTCTTTCGTAAGCGTGTGTTCGACTTTAGAACGCATTACCATTTCCAACTACGGCGCAATTCCAACACCATTATTGACATGTAATTATTGCCAAGATTGAGGCTTTGTTAACATGCCAGCTGAGAAACAAATTGATTATGATGTTTGAGTACTTCCTCAGTAATTTACCGACTACTTTAAGCATTGTTTTCTAAGCAAAGTACGAATATCTTTTAAGAATCAACATTGACTTTGCCTTAATTTTCTTGAATCTGCACCGTCGTCGGTTGTTGCGGTTTCATTTGATTTGGGACCTATGCCATGCCAAACCATGGTTTAAAAACAAACAAATTGTTTAAAGTAAACGCGAAATCTCTGTATAAGCACATCTATCTATATATATAAAAATGAAACCCGTTTTCCGTTGTCACGGCATCACGCCTGAACGGCTGGACCGATTTCGCTAATTCTTTTTTTTAAATGTTCATTGAAGTCCAAGGATGGTTCTTACTGTGAGAAAAATTCGAATAATTGCCGGAAAGCCCTAAAACAGACCTTTTCTTTTTCCCATACAAATGTTTTCTTACTAAAATGTAGAGTCAATTTGAACTTTATTCCTACACAATAAAGTTCATTCTAAGGCGGGACAAAGTTCGCCGGGACAGCTAGTCTCAAATAAAATATGATTTATATCCACGGAAAAACTTGTTTAGGGTCAACCGCTTGTGGTTCGCGTCTTTCACATCAAACGTCAAAGCGCGAAATCTAGTGCGCTGGACCGGTTACAAAATGAATTTACTTAAATTTATAACATTAAATGTGTTCCATTTTTCCCCACTTGCTTTAATTTAAATCTCTTTCATGGGATACTCGGGTTGAGTATCCGAGTATCCGGTGGGCAACCCTACTTATTCGAAGTGTATACCATAAGTGGCTGTCCACTTAGGCCCATACTAATAAACTGTCGCACCAAAGGCAGCGGCCGTAAATAAAATCGCCAAACACCATCATATTGGATAAATTAATCTTTTTAACGTTACTTAGTATGGAAGCGAGAATAGGGCGACACGGAAATGTTATGTTACTTTGAACCTAGCTTTAACAGCGAACAAAGAATAACACCATATAATTTAACATAACATTTTACTATAGCTGAATGCAACCGCAAATTAGTTGTAAACTAAAAGTCATAGAAATTTTTCATTGCATATAGTGTGCATATACTATAACATTTTTCTTGAGCAAAACTGCTTGCAAAACATAGTCCTACAAAGTAAAAAAAAATGTACTTATTAAAAAACATACCCCCATTTATTATTACAATTCCTTCGACATCTTCATTTTATGCTTTTAAAATGAGTGCAACTTGTCTATTTGCAGAATATACGCTTTTAATAAACAACCGATGCGAGTAAATTCTCCAGAAATATCCAATAAGCATGCCTGTTGCATCGGGTACTTCTATTCAAATTACCTATTATTATTGTTTATGTCACAGAATACTATTACTTTTGAGTGGAATTCCATAACACTTTATTGCTTGCAAAGTAAGATGAAGTTTATATCGGATTGCTATAGATAGATAATAATAAATACTATAGGTGGGTATGTGGAATAGCAATATAAATGCAATTTAAGATAAGTCAATTTACTTATTTTATTATTATTTACGTTCATACTTATCTACTCTTGACGATTTTTATTTTTGTTCTGTATCTAAGCTTTTATTGCGATCCACACATGAAAAAATTACCAATAATAATGTTTTGAAAGTTATCTTATCAAACAGGGCTTACCTATAATTTAGTAGTTTCAACATTTTCTCTGAAGTTACCACCGACTATCATATTAGGTATCTAGTGCATTACCTATATTATTATATTAGACTTATAGCTAGTACCGATCAAATCAACAGTGCCTGTATCGGAACATGATTAAGAAGCACATAATACGCTAAGCATCTTGTATACATAATACATTGAGACAATGGAGCCGATAACAGGCTGATTTGATTTAGTTCGGTGGAATACTCTACGTATATTGAGGTATCATCGACCTAATATCTGGTTAATGTTGCGAAGGCAATTAACTATCGGTTCCTGAGAGCTCTTACACCCTCATTATGGGGAAAACAAATAAATCAACGGTTTCCATTAACTTATAGATTTTATTCCGCGGAGGTTACCGTTTTATGGAAAGGTTGCTATTAGTACGCAGGTGAATTATGGAGCTGAACGTCTATTTATCAATAGCTTGGATGATGCGAATTTATTTATATTTGAATACGTTGGATCGATCTAATGACTTAAAACTAGGATTGGATATAATTATGTGTATTTGATCAAGCATGGATTTGATAGTAAATGACAATACTAATCGCAAGGAAGTAATAATTCTAGTTGTTGAATTAAAAATAATATAGGGAATTATTCAACCTGTATTTTATTATAAAACATTGATGTAACAACAAAAAACCCGAAATAATTATAAAATTCATTTGCCCGTTTTATAAGCGATTACCCGTAACCTTATTCCCTAGTTAGAGAGCCAGATAGAAGCCGACATTCTAGCCGACGGCGTTACTAATTGACAGCTTATTCGAATAACAAGCGACCGAACTTCGTGTGTAGTTATATGGCAGCGCTTTTTCACGAAATCGGTCAAATTCTCATGAAGAAACATGTTTTTAATTTGCCAGCGTCATTTTGGTACGTATTTATTTACTTAAAAACAACTGGACAATTATATTCATTGAACTTGACTAAATACAACTCGATGCATACAGTAGGATGATAATATAAAATAGTATGATAATATTGTAAATTATGACGTTGACAGAGGTTCCTAAAAAAATGGGTTAATACAGTTAAGTTGCCAGCGCATAAGGTTAGCCATCTCTTTGTGAGGTACAACGACTCGCATACCGCGGAATTCGTCTTTAGCAAAATACTCGTCTTGTCAGTGTGGGTCGATGACGTACTACAAAGGACTAGAACATAAAGCACCTACCCACCGTGTTAGGGCCAGAATGTAAACTAATGACATCTGTTACAATGTCCCATATCACCCGACTACAAATAGTATAAAGACATGCAGATACATGCTATTAAGCACTTAAACGCCCCAATCTCGAGACCATTACTTCATTAGATACCTACGACCACCGCAGAGTAATCGGCCGATAGCTTAATGAATCAGGACATTAAACCCAAATAAGGCAACCGGTCCTCGACATTTCCATGAACCCCGGACACGGCAGGAGGTCTTTTTATTGAGGAAACGCGGAGTCATCCTCGCTCATACTGGCCTCAAAGTAAACAGTTAAAATACGTCTTATGGGATCTTAAGTAGAAGACATTGCAGTAGGTACACTAAGTGATCCTGTAAAAATGATACTTGATTCACAACTTTAAGAATTTAGTACTTGCTAGTATCATGACTCAGAGTAATTTGAAGTACTTACTCTCTCGCTTAACGTTATAAAATACTTCCCTGAAACGTAGTAAATTATATTGATTAAATGCGATGAAAGACCGCGGTCTTACGTACTAAAATTTAATTCAATCGACCAATGGATCAATCGAACAATTAATTCGAAATAACCCAAAACATTTGCATTGCTAATAAAACTGCCAGACAAGAAGGGACAATAGGAGAAAAAATCAATTGCATCGGTGTTTATAGCATAAAATAATGAGGTACATGAGTCACATCATCGTGAGAAGAGTCTTGGCGTCGTCGGGCGCAGCGCAGGCGCAGCGTGGGCGAGCCAGTCCTGCTCACGCAGCCGTACCAACAAATTACGTTTACCTACTCTAACAT
Source organism: Anarsia innoxiella (assembly GCA_947563765.1). Taxonomy (NCBI): domain Eukaryota; kingdom Metazoa; phylum Arthropoda; class Insecta; order Lepidoptera; family Gelechiidae; genus Anarsia; species Anarsia innoxiella. The sequence goes on from OX387393.1 coordinate 5,584,144, forward strand.
AGGGTACTATAAGCATAAAGCACTTATTACACAAATTAAAATTATGTGCACGTATTACTAGATTCATATTTAATAAATAAATATTCAAAATAGCTACAAACTTAGTAGCTCTGCATAAAATATAACCCTTATCAGACTAATTTTGAAAATCCAGTAATATTTAATAACAACTTTTGTATATCAAGAAAGATAAGTAATCTAGACCCCACGTCAACGAAATAGATAAGTGATGTATAAACATTGAAATGTATAAATAAAGCTAACTTCAAGGTCAACGCGGAATTTGGACCTAGATTTATATGATATTCGATGAAAACGTTGGACTCACATCACAGTAGTTTCTCAAACAATAACAAGTGAGCACGCGAACAAATTCACTCGCGGCGCGTTTTCATCTTACAAAAAAGTTTCGTTATAAATTACTCGGTGCATTGATTGTTCAGTTTTAAAGTAATAGCAATCAGTTAGACGCGGCAGGAACTTGTTTCTAAATCCGACTAACTTACGAGTGCATTTAATCTGTCACCTAAAATGAAGACTAACGAATATAACATTAAAAATGGAATAATAAATGGAGGTGATGTAACTCTGCCGCCTCACAAAAACTTCTGCAAATTATATCTAGAGATGTTAACACCTTATGGAAATAAACCCGGTTTGGTAAGTCACTGTTGTCAAATTTTTTTGTGTCACTTTTTGTGTTTTGTCATTTTCGATCTTTATTTCTTTTATATACCATAAATGAAAGAGACAACATACTGTTTATCAGTATGTCAGTATATATGTGTCAGTATGTTAATGAACCTTGGGCTCACATAATTAGAATCAAGATCTAACCACAGTTGAATAAACCGAAATATTTTTAGTGTACAATATACAAGGCGAGATATAACTAATGTGTACTTTACATTTTAGATTGATGGTGTTACTGGGCAACAAATTACATTTAAAAGTTTTATACAAGATATAGTAAATGTTGGTGCTTCTTTAGTTCGGTTGGGAGTAAAAACTGGTGATGTGGTCGCAATCTGCAGCGAGAACAAGATTGAATTCATGATTACTGTTTTTGCCAGTATCTACATCGGAGCTATTGTTAATTTTATTAATTGTGCTTATAGCAAAGGTAAGAAGACAGTTCCATTAGCACTTTAAAGAAAATCTTTACAATCATCCTACCACGTCGTCTAAATTAAAAGTTTCTCCATTTACATCTGCTTTTTATTGCGTTGGTGGTTGTTTCTGAACATTCCAGGTCAACTGTTGAACACTCTGGTATAATCTTATAAATATCATAATACGACATAAACGCTTATCGTTTTACATTTTTTTCTTTTCTTTTAGATGAATTTGTACACACAATCAAAATCTCTAAACCAAAATATATGTTTTTTTCGCCAAACACGTACAAGAGCTACAACGAAATCTTGACTAATCTGGGATATGTCGAAAAGAGTTTTATCTTTGGAGAAGCCACTGCGAACGCCACTAGTTTTGTTGATCTAGTCAAAAGAAAGGTGGATATAAATTCTTTTCCACCTGCTGATATAAGTGGTGAGGTTTTTGCTCTATTCATACTAATACAGTATTACATAAATGCGAAAATTTGTGAGTGTGTTCGTCAGTCGTTCACGGGCAAATTAAATTTTGTCAATGGTGATAGTTGAACGGTCCCACCCTAAGGTGACATAAGCTACATTTTTATCTCTTTTTAACCATCCATGCCCCTAATATGGTAAATGAGACTTTTTATGGAGTATTCTTTACAATCTGAATTTAAAGCGAATGAATCTGCAAAACTAAGTAAGAGTGTATAATTATGTATGTATGATTCAATATATTAATCCGTAATAACATCAATGTGAGAATGCAATTTACCTTTACACAGATGGTACACAGACCGCAATAATAGTTTACTCGTCTGGTACAACCGGCTTACCGAAAGGGGCCAAATGGACCCATCGCAGTCTTACTGTGTCCATCTTACAGAACTCGTAAGTGCCAAACCACAATTACTTTTTTATTGATATAATTCAAACCTCACAAAGATTAGACAGGGTTGATTAAAAGGAAGAATTTAAATTCAGTACAATTAAATGATATTACCTATCAATTCTAAGTAATCCGGTAGTTCGACTACCTTACTTACAGAATCACAGATGACGATTTAGTTGTTCTCAATATAGCACCCTGGACAAATACTGTCGGGTTCATGTTATCAATGAGCAGGCTAAAAGAAGGAAAAACTATTGTTTTTCTTTCGAAATTCAATGAACAACAATACTTGAGTACGATAGAAAAATATAAAGTAAGTATTTAGTACTATGAGTTTAAACCATTATCTCACCACTGCCGTTTCTCAGAGAAATAATACTCAATGTGGTCTTTTCAGGTTGGTTTTCTGTTAGCAGTACCACCTTTAGTAGTCTTACTTAGCAAGTCACCAATGCTAAAAAAGTTTGATCTGCAATCAATCAAATTAATAATATGTGGTGGAGCACCGCTAGAAGCAAAAGTTATAAAAGAAGTGCAGAAAAGGTTCGATTTTTAACTATTCACGAATTGTACCATATTACAATTTAATTAAAGATTTCATTCATTTTCAGACTTCCGAAATTGAGACATATTTTACAAGGATACGGTATGACAGAGGCAACTGGTGCGCTGACTATGGAAGATGATAGAAATCATAAATTAGGAAGTGTAGGCAGAGTTGTAAGCGGTATCATATTAAAGGTAAATACAAAAGAATTAATTCTAATGACACCTGATAAACAAGAATAAATGATATGTTCTATATGAGCTAATATCGCTCCCGCTACTAGTAGAACTAATGTTTTTTTTTATCAAAAACATTTGTGCAGGTAGTAGATCCTAACACTCGGAAGATCCTTGGTCCAAACCAACCAGGCGAAGTTTGTCTAAGCGGTAGTGCTTTATTTGGAGGTTACATCGGTATAGATTCAGCAAGTTACTACGACGAAGACGGCTTCTACAAAACTGGAGACATCGCTTACTATGACAATGATGGATACTTTTACATCGTCGACAGGATTAAAGAATTAATTAAATACAATACGTGGCAGGTATGTGGAAAAGCCATGGTTCGAATTAGTAATTTAATAAGAAACACCAATGTGATAATAATAGTTTCATAATCGTGATAACATATCTTTTAAAGGTCAGTCCTTCAGAGATAGAAGCGATCTTACTTCAACACCCAGCAGTAAAAGATGCAGGAGTAATCGGTATTCCTGATTCAGCGGCAGGAGAGCTGCCTTTTGCATTTGTTGTAAAACAAACAGGAGCCAAAGTTGACGAAAAAGAAATTATCGCCTTCGTAGCGTCAAAGGTAACAATGCTTACTCCAAATCTTTTATCGTGCTACATGTTTAGTATTTATCCAGATACTCTATCCTTCATCTAACAAAATCGTAAATTTAGTAAGGTTGTCCCTTTTATTCCATTCGCACTTCTAACCTTAACATTTCTAAAGAATGTGTCCCTCACTATTTCCTATGTACTTATTGATGTCACTCACTTATTAACAGACGTATTCCAAAGCGGTCACATTCATAAAATACATCTCAAAGACGTGCGATTCCAAGGAAAAACACACTTATGTATAGCACTTTGCTCACTGATCCAATTCAAAATAACGTTAGTTCATTATGTAGTTTGCTGTATATCGCTAATTAATCCGACGATTCGTTGTTCAGATGTCACCATGGAAACAGCTGAGAGGCGGGGTGCGGTTTGTCACGGAAATACCTAAGAACGGAAGCGGCAAGATTCTGCGGCGGCAGCTCAGGGAACTACTTGCTAAGCCTGCAAGTAAGCTCTAATTGTGGTATCGATACAGCCATATTTGATGATGTCGTTGATTTTAGTAATTAAAATCTACAAATAAGCAAATAGCATTGTTAATTATTTAACATTGTTAATATTAATTTAAATGTGAATTTCACACGCGATATTATTCTGAGTATTCAGAATATTGTAATATTATCAGAATTTACTTTAATTCAATATAATTACTCGAAAAAAATAATAAATAAATAAATAAATAAAAACGTTACATTATATTTCATTTTTTTCTACTAATAATGATGATTCGGATAGACTTTTTAAAAAGTCAGTTTGTCCATTTTCATACGAAACGAATTCGGAGCCGACCGATTCCTTTCGAATTCCAGTGCACTAATTTGTATTTAAACGGCGACATAATAATCAAATTTACTTAAAATGCCAGTTAAAACGGCGAATGTAACTGGAAATATTCAAATTAGACTGCTAATGTGAATACAGACTCACTAGGCAGTAAGTACCTACAGAATTCACACTTTGCGCCAGTCGTTGTCTTTGCTTAACACACTTTATCCTGAATTTCGTCATAGTTTACGCGAACTTCCGAAACAAAGCGGTATCATGCAGTTGACACACAGAGGTGCACGCATTTCATTATTAAGGTACCGGTACGAGTAGGTAGGTATCCAAGTTTGCTTTGAGAAGAGTTAATTAATAGTTTCGTGTACCTACTTACTGACTTGCAACCTTGTGACTCTACATCTCTACAATAAGAACAGCTGTAACTTTACAACATATTTCAAAATATGATTGCCTTCGCCTCAGGTTGTATAAAATGACATGAAATGTAAGTTCAAGCCAATAGGTTGCTCTAATAAATCCACTTATGCATGTAATATAAACAGCTAGGAATTTTTACGTTCAAGTCTGAGTAAATTGCATGGAGTACACGTCTCAAATGCGCCCACGCACCTCCGCTTATGGCGTCGGTAATGACACTGCAGAGAGCTTATTTAGGTAATTTTATTGATCCACTACCACAGTTACATAATAAAATGCTAACTGTTTATTTAATTCAACGAATACAAATAGTTACGTACAAAAAGTTACAACCTACTTTTTATCTGTTCTTGTTCTACTTAATTTACAGATGCAGTCATTCTTAAAAAAATTGACTTATTTACGTTAACTATCTATGGGAACTGCAAAGACCGTAAATTTGTGCTAAGAAATCTCAATTGTATAAGAGACGGTAAACATAAATGTTTATAATTTATACAAAAGAGATATTTTATGGTGACACTTTGATACCAAAACATAAACTTGTTATTTACTGTAGTGTATTCTAAACGACAGTAATTCATCTCGTAACCTTCTTAAAGAAGACATCACGACTGTCATCCAGATAAAAGCTTTTATTACCCCGCGTGTTTTATTTGCATGACTGGTTAATAAATTTACCGTTCATAGTTGACTCACTAATGGTAACATCGTAAAGTGTTGAAATGAAATTCATTCGCCGAACGTTATAAAAATTTGACACTGCTAACATTACATGTACACATAAGTTTATAACCTGTTTGATGCATTGTGCATACAAGTTGACACCTTATGACGGCAAATATTTACCTTTCAACGCTGCATTCACTCTGTCCAAATCGTAAAGTGCCAGTGGTAGGGGCTCGTTCAACAGCCGCAGACGCGGCTTATTCCCACCGTCAAAGCCTTGATGCATACCGTCACTCAGGAATATACCAGACGAATGTCGATATAATTTGTAAGCACACTTGTTAGTCCGCAACCAATCGGCGTACGCAATCGCTCCATTGAGAGTGCGGTCGCTCCCTGAAAACACGTGGTCTCTCAGTTCCTCCACATCCCCTTTCATAACTAGCCGTATGTATAGTTTGTAAAGCATAAACACCCTCGCGTTCGGCTTGGTGCCACGCTTTATCTTCCTCACGCTCAGAACGCGCGCCGTGAAAATGTATTTGGATTCAGATACAGCTGACGACAGAATCTCGTAGTCATTAGTAATCGTCTCGTCTGGAACACATTTGGAGCCGTTAATGTTTTTCTTGTGGCGGATCGCGTCTCGCTTCTTCACCGCACCCCTTATACGGAAATGAGCATGAATTATAACAAGATGGTAAAGTAATAATACTAAAAACTGAATCTTCATTTTTGATGTGGTCGGATGATTGGATAGTGTTTTAATGTCAAAGACTGATACGGGTTAAAGCCATCTTTGTGTTTGTGTGGCGACGTATGATAGAAAAGCTCGTAAACTCGCGACGGATACTATGTTGCGCAAGAAGCGAGGCGCCAGCGAGACGCGTGCGCCAGCGCAGCCTCACGCGTAGACTGGAGACCTCGCAATTCGATGCAACCTTCGTTAACGTAAACAAACGTGGACTTATGGTTTCTACGTAAATCATGCCATTACACCAGAAAAAGGCACAATACGAAAGTTTGTACCACATTTGTGTTACATTCGATATCCGACAAATCTAAACCTCGCGTAGCAGAAACCAAAACAATTTTTCAACATTCTCTACTATTTGTTTCGCCGAACATCAGTTTTGCATTTTTGGCACGATGAAGACAGCAAGAACAACAAGGCACAAGTTAACAGTTATTGCAAACGCGCTCGCTATGTTTGAATGCATCCCTGAATATTCATGCACAATAGTCAGCGATCGACCACTCCCAATTATTTCAATACATTTGCTACAAAATTGAACACAAGGTCAATATCTGTATCCCATAAGATGATACTGAATTCTAGAAATAAAGTAAATAAGTAGGTAAACAAAATAAGCGAAAGATATAAAACTCAAAGTAAGTGAGTTTGTATGGAGAATTTGCATTTTTAATCCTATAGAAGCAACTGACAGGTATTCTGCTAACAGGATTATCAGATAGGGTTCTTAATGGGTGTAGATACGAAAGGATAACGTCTTTAGTTCCAGATATCGACTGGTATTTAGAGATCGTACAACTTATTATTCCTAGTCCGACAGCTAAAGGAATTTAAATAGATACTGTTTGAGCATTATAAATGTTGTTAAACATCTTATTTAACGTAAGTTTTATATCGTGATTTCATTTAATTAACAAGAAACGGCAAGTAAAGTCTCCACTTTCATCAAAAATCTCCATTTTTGCTGCTTTTCTTTTCTTCTACGTTATAAGTTATAACAACTTATTGAAATCTAATTGGTGTTGATTATTACCACCTTACTGGGAATAGACTCTGTAATAAGGAAAGCCGCTGTTCCACGTTTGCTGCACACTTCGCATACTAAAATCAAGCACCTTATGAAAACCAAATCAACTTTTCTTTGGAAACGTTTTTTGTTATGAAAATTAAAGCGTTAGAAAAAACTCATATTTTTCTGGATATTTTACCTACACCTTTATCTTCGTCACTCTTTACATACTCACGATAAATACAATTAACATGAAAACCTTAACTTAAAGACGTATTTTTTAACTTTTATCACATTTTCTCGCAACACTAAACTTAAAGTGATTGCAAGCTACAAGAATTTGGAAAGTGGTACATGCGTAGGCGGGCGAGTCGGCCGCTCGCTTTCTTGACGAATCTTCAATGTCGCACTTTATATTTCATAACATTTTTCACCGGCCACTTTATTATTTAGATTTATGACCCATGGCTTGATTGGAAAATTATATCGGCGCTGGTCGTGAACTTTTTATAACATCTCATAAGTATCAATAAAAAAGGGTTTATAAGCCGCTGTCGTCGTCATAATTGTAATATTAATCTGCAATATGCATCGATAAATACTGGTCACATAATTGCCTATTGATTTTTTAATTTTTAGCTAAGGCACATAGCGCAGATTATAAAAAGATGCTACAGACAGGTATATAAGAGGCATATAATAACACAACGCAAAATTCATGAGATCAAATAGATCTATATTAACTTATTACATCCACGAGTTTGAAAGTTCGCTATTACTAAATTCAAACAATTATAAAGTTCTGAACACTCGACTCCTTCATAAATAACAACACTATCGTCTACCGAAGTAATCTCAACAGAATAAACTTTCACACTTATTACGAAGAGAGTATATTTTAATTTTAGTGCGAGGGAAGTTTTCCGAAGCAAGTTTCATGAATACTTCGTGTGTGGTGTAGTGATGAATGTACGTGGCCATTACTTTCTCTGCAACGCCTCTTGCGATGCTGACTTCAGATAATACGGTTTAAATATCAATAGGAGATGAGCATTCCCAGATAAACATTCTGATTGCGCCATACAAAATCATTGGTTACGTTAATATTTTCTTCGTCATACATTTATAACAGCGTCGTCATTCTAATTCAAGGGTTACTTGCAGCAGGTTTCCAGTATAAGTTTAAGAAAAGAAAGTTTTGGTTTGTCTATGATTTCATGACATTTTCCATGAGGACCAGGAAAAAAATCGTTATCCAGCAGCTCTGTAGTGAGCCATGAAGACTTTCGAGATAAGAAAAGGAACCACAATACGAAAACAACAAAACTAAATAAAAAATAGAATACAAAAAGCGATTTAACAGGCAATTAAGTTAAATGTCAGACCTTATCTTAAAAATAAGAATAGGCTTTCTTCTTGCGTGAGGATCTTTAGTTGCTGCTAATGACGCAGATTAGATCACAGGCATATTTATCAGTATTTACACACCAGCGGCCAACTTTAAGTAGTATTTATTCGTGTGACGACTTACGGAGGCAATGAGATCATCGCGTTGAATAAATAATCGTTACCACAGATGATATTCACAAAATATTTAGGTAAATATATTAAGCAGATCTCTTATTATGTTCAACGCAATGTTACGTCGGTAAAGAGTGATAATGCCTATGATCATAAAAAGGGTGTTTATGCAATGTCTCTCGAAAATATAGGTACGTTTGTTTATAAAACTGAACATCTTTTCCGAAAAAATCTGGTTCGAAATGTGAACTTTAAATTATGAAATAAAATCAGCTGATCGATATTAGAATGAGACGATGACACTTTTTGTCCTTTTCGACCCATATTTCTCAAAGATTTTTTTTAGTCTCTAGGACAGATTATGTTTTCAATATTTTCTTGAGACAGGGCATACACAACCAGAATATATTGTGTGCGAATAAAATATCTCTTACAACATGCAATTACGCTTAAATATGACCACACCTAATCTAAAGATAGCGACACAATTCGATTTGAATTATTGCAATCTATGTACCAAAGTCCAGTGAGGTGACATTCCAATATTTGGTTGCACAATAATCATTGTATTGTGAGTGGATCGACTAAGATTCATTGCAATAGTATTCCCACGGGTGATGTAGCTACAAGGTATATTTCTATGCTATATTTGTGATACTACGGCCATAGTCTGCTGATTCACTCAACGTTTGAATCACATATAAGCCCCGTAGAGAGCACAGCAAAGGGAATTTCAATTGCTAGCTATGATTATGGGATATGGAGAACCAGAATCTATGTTGATATCAGCTTACGTATGCCTAAATTACTCATGATATATAAATAAGTAGTATTACCTAAACCTACATATAAATAATATATAATGTATAATTATCTTTTAACTTTTATATATTTATATCTTCAGTATATTGTAATTCGTCACATTTTAAGTAGATTAAGATGCCAACTTTACTTTTTATAGTTAAAATCTATGTTTTATGTGGAATACTGTTATTGGCCTTACTCACGGACTTATTGTAAACTGTAATATTGAATTGTAAATGGCTGTTGTGTTCCCAAATAAATAAATAAATGATACTCTGATTTTAGTAGGATGGAAGTAAAATGGCGTTTGTTAGGCATCACTACAATTGCCTAATGTAAAGCTAGCTTTATAAAGGAAGGAACTAAAATCAGACTAATTTTTAAAAATGTCCGTATTATCGTATTACCTGTACTATAAAAAGCTTTGTGACGTATTCTTGTTTCCTTTTGAAATCGCATTATTGATTGTTCTAGTTTAAGACCTTCTATTTGGGTAATTGCCCCCATCTTGACCGCTCATTCACTTCATTCGCTTCATTTTGGAAATGTTGGGAGGGAAAGTCCAAGACAAACGTACCTCGATCAAATTGGGGACTTGCTCAAGAAAGGCCAAGTCAAGAGTACCCTAAACCGACGGGTATGTATGAGGCGACTGATGAGTGTGGATGAAGCGAAAGAAGTGTGTTCGGATCGTAGCAAGTGGAAGGAAGTGGTCTGTGCCTACCCCAATGGGAGAAAGGCGTGACGGATATGTATATTGAACGCATCATTTACAAGCAATAGATTGTGAGTTTTCCGAGAATATAGTAGTATTGCCTACCAAGTGGAAGTCTACAGTTACGATAAATTGTAATAAAATAGCTATACAGAAAGTACCTAAGTACCTATATACCACTCTTTTAGATTATGCAACTCTCAAATTGGATCTCCTCGGAATTTTTAGGATAAAGTAAAACGTCTCTCGCAATAAAATTTATTGCCGCGAATTTGACTCGAAATGAAGTCTATCGCGACCCATTGCAAATTCAATTAAATACCATCTTACTGTAACATGAATGAAATCATTTTGTCACCAATGTGAAGCGAATTTGTTTTTTTGTTTGGACTACGGAAAATCCATCACTGAAAATAGTTTTTGATTTCTAGCCTAAGGCTGCAATAAGCCCGCTGGTCAGTAATTCTTCAAATAGAAAAAATAGTCATCGGAATTTCGCTTCACATTTTTGTGTCCTATGCTAGCTATTGTTAGTACTATTTTCCGACGTTACTTTATACCTAGTTGAACCACATTTTTATTTTATTATGGATGAATGCAGTATCGTCCATCCATAAAAATATAAAAACGAAGAATAACCTGCCACCCACATTTCAATAGGCTCGTGCAGTTACTATACAGTAACCTACCTACAAATCCGTTAAAATTTGCGTAAGTAATTGAAACAACCAAAAATTAAACCCTAGTGGGTGGAACTTAATAATCCGCATAGATTTACATAACAAATAGTGTTGTGGTTTGGTCACGTATGAATCATCATACTTTTATTCATGAATGCTAAGTATCTGTATTAACACAGTCATTTTTTATTGATTAGAAGATATCTGCCCATTTATCCAAATTAATGATCTCCCGTGTGGATATAAACTCAATATGGAGGATATAAGATGATTAATCCGCTTATCTGGAAAATATAATCTATCTGCCTGTATTGCATAATAAAACAAATCTCGCAGAGGGAAATTATCGAATTGAATCGAAAATATTGAGCCGGCAGAACGTAAACCTCGTTTCAATTCGTCGATTTTTACAAGCTGTATATTGGTGCTTATAAATTAATAATAAAATATTATGCTTCTCCAGTACCTATCCTACTTAACAATGCCCTAATTAAATTGCAGATTTCAATGCTTTCGTTGTCCGAGAAATTAATATTGTTAAGTGGTTTCTTTAATCGACCGACGCTAAAGCCTTCACACAATATACTTGCCTTACTGATTGATTCGAATGTGTTTATGCACTTCGAAGTGCGCACAAACGCACCGCCTGCATCGCTCCATTAAGTTAACGAACAGTTGTCAAGATGTCGATCAAGCGCACCACTCAATGCTTCGCCTGTACATTATGGATGCAACACCCACACATTATTGTAATTTCTCTTACGATCAACCGATTGTATTCGTTAAAGTTCACCGCATTAAAGTTTTGCTTTATTTACCAGCTGATCCCAGTCTGATAAAGTAATTATTGTGATTTATCGGTACTAGTTCCTACACGTGCAATGTTTTATTCATACATCAATAAAGAAACCTAGAGGTAACCTCATTTCATGCCTGAATTACACCTAAGCTGTCAGGAATAATTTGGCGAGCTCAACAAGCGACTACTATGCTAGATTATATATGCAATGTTTTACTTTCACTGATATTTGACTTAGTAAGTGAGTAAACAAAGTGAAAAGCAGGTAGACAAATGAAAACTCTTGTTAGTGAAATTGCTTTCGAAACTTGATATTTTTTTACTCTACAGGATAACATATAAAAAGGTAAACTATAAAAGGAGAAGCAATAGCTAGCTTTTGATCGATAAAACATCCTACCTTTGACAGCCGCGTTGATTCTATCCAGATGGTAGAGCGTCAGGGGCACGGGGTCGGTGACGAGCCGCAGCCTTGGCGCAGGACCTCGCAGGACGTCGATGAACACTCCGTCGCTGAGAAAGATAGCTGAGAGGCGTGGACGCGGCGCCGGCGCACACCAGTCTGGTGCACGTGGTCGCTCCGCCACCAGCGTCGATCCGCTCAGCGACTCCTCCGTCTTCACAAATGTCCGGAACTCACTCACGTCCCCCTTCAACACCCTCCGCAAATAAACCCTATACAAATTAGATTTCTTCCTGCCTTCATCTAACCCCTTAAACTTCTTCACGTTCAGAACTTTGCCGGTGAAAATAAACTTGGATTTCCCTATCGCCTCCATCAGCGACCATTCGTCTTCGATAATCGTCTCATTAAATGTGCACAACGGCAGAACGTCCCGGTGCCTCCTATGCGTGGTGAATCTTTTTCTTACTTTGCCTCGGATCCTAATCTCACCGCCGACGAAGATCGCCACGGCGATAACATAAACAATAACCATTGCGAGCTTCATGACGCTGGATCGCTGCTTAACACACCTAAATACAGTTGCTACAAATGTATCTGTCACATTATGCAAGTTATTTATGTCTCGAGAAGAGCATAACGTAGCGGCGACTGCTTATTAAAGGGGCGAGGCGTTGACATCTCACTAACAGAAAGTCATCAAATAGAATATTTAATTTGTTGATACAATCAGTTGAGTGTATTTCAAATTATGTGACTTTTATTCAAAAGTCGATTCATATTCAATGTGGTCCGGAGTGGAGTACCACGTTTCTCACGGTGGTGGTTCGGTCGATGTTATCGTGTTGGTAAACAAACGGAGGTCGCTGAAGCGCGGAGTTGGCGCCGATGCGTGCGCGCGCGCAGCTTGCCGCCACTGACTGAAGGCTGTCACGCGCAGCCTCCCGCGAGAAAATAAGGAGTCCCCTAGTTCGTACACATTGTATGTAAACATTGCTGACTACTACTTTATGTCATGAGTGCCCCTATTTATATTATTACATTATGATGTATACTATTATCAAACGCGAAGAATTTGTATAAGTGATTACGTGTGCATTGCTTTAGTTAAATCTTTCTAATTAGTTTGATTTGATCGCTACGCGTAATTGAACTGAAATATTTGAGTATGACTTTAGAATTAAATTTTAAAAATGTATTCTTGTCACATAAACCATCGTTTAAATTCCAGAGTTACTTTTTCCATTAAACATTTTTTTTATCACCTGCCTAGGCAACTACTACAACAAGGACAAAATTATAAATGTAAGAAAATAAATAAATCAATGTACAAGATAAACGTCGATAAAATGGGTGCATAACAGAGAGTAGTTGGTAGAGGTCTTGTGAAAGCTCGCGCGATGCGTGGTCGCGTGGGCGAACTGGATGCGGCGCCGCTGCTGCGAACGTACTATGGTACCATAGTAAGTACTATGCAAGTGGACCGCATTACAGGCGAAAGCGAGATGTAGAGAGTTGAGAACTCTGTCTGCAGTACAGGCGACGGCGACAATGACACTACATACAAAACTATCTTTATTTTAGGTTTACCAAAAACAAATTTAGTGGAGTGCCGTAAGGCATAAAAATGGTCAAACCTCGGAATCCAGGGCCAGTCAATGAATCTTAATATAAACCTTGAAAATATGTTTTTAATAGTATATAGAATAATGTTAAAAAAAAAATTTATCGCGCTCTCAATTTTTTTTTTAGCCTAATTCGTCCCACTGCTGGGCAAAAGCCACTCCCATGCCTCTCCAAACACTCCTATTATTAGCTTCTTCCCACCAATCGTCCCTAAATGAGCGTAGGTCGTCACTCCATCGTTTTTTGGGCCTAAAATTATTATAAACAATTATTAATTTTTTGGAGTTTTCATTGATTTATATTAGTCAAAAGTCATATTTTAAAAAGAACAACTATTACAAACTTGAAAACTTGATCTTGGATCTTTAGGGACTGCAGGTATACCGATGAAGGTCGGGTTGGAGAAATAGAGGGGATAACAGCAGCTGTTCGGTAATGTTCATGGCGAGCCCCGAACTTCGTACCGCCTAACAGTCAATGAATGTCGTGTTACTTTTTAGCTAAACTAATTTAGGCTGTGATGAACGTAAAACAATGATACAAAATAATACGTATCGGTTTCAGGAGCAGGAATCTCCGCACATCCCAAAAATAGGCCGGCAAACTGACACCGGAGGTAGATGGACTTAAGGTGCATCAAATAAGCCTTACATGCCCATAGAAAAGTCTTATGAGTATCGAGTTAAACCCGTTTTAGTGATTTTTGAAAAAAGAACCACTTTTTGATGGTTTTTGTATCAGAGAGCGATTAATATTCAATTAATTAAAAAAAAAAGTACGTTAACGGCTTCTTCGATAGTTACTTATGATATGGCGAAAATAATTCGTTGATGATTAAAGTGGAACATCGACAAATTAACTGTCAAAGTTAACTTTAATTCTCTCCCAAAAACAATAACTCGACTTTGAGCAGCTGCCACGAAAAATATTTACTCGGTACTTAATGAACAAATGTTTTTAAAAACTGCCTTGTGCTATTCCGAATCCAGAATGGTATAACATGTATTGCAAAAACAACAAATTCGGGGTATTAGACATCGAAGACTTACCTAAGTCGGATTATTTCAAAAACTTAGAAGTTGAGTTAAGGTGGTTAAATTGACAAAATCGAGTAGTTAAGAGAAGTAATCTAGTAGGGCGTTTGTTTTTCAGCCTGACTAAGAAATAGGGAGTGATAAAGGCAAAAACTAAGTCGCTGTTTAAAGCAAAATAGTCTAATGGACCAAAACAGGTAGTATTTGAATGGTGCATCGGTATACCTGCAGTCCCTAAAGATCCAAGATCGTTTTCAAGTTTGTAATAGTTGTTCTTTTTAAAATATGACTTTTGACTAATATAAATCAATGAAAACTCCAAAAAATTAATAATTGTTTATAATAATTTTAGGCCCAAAAAACGATGGAGTGACGACCTACGCTCATTTAGGGACGATTGGTGGGAAGCAGCTAATAATAGGAGTGTTTGGAGAGGCATGGGAGAGGCTTTTGCCCAGCAGTGGGGAATTAGGCTAAAAAAAAAAAAAAAAATTAAAAAAAAAATTGAGAGCGCGAAGAAATTTTTTTTTAACATTTTTCTATATACTATTAAAAACATATTTTCAAGGTTTATATTAAGATTCATTGACTGGCCCTGGATTCCGAGGTATAAACCTTACGGCACTCTACTAATTCAAATTTTGATTTTTTCCGCGCGTCCAAAAACAAAACACAATCGTCAAGAAATCTAATGCGAGGATGCAAAACACAATATCCATTACAATGTTAGTAAGAATATGCCCGTATGAAAAACATTGTTTCTACAGAAACATTAGTAAGTTAAAACAGGTGACAGCATGAACCAATTTTAAATAACCCTTCACCCTTGTCTTTAATAATTCCTACCTCTCATAATCATTTGCTTGTAGTTCGTAAAGGCCTTTATTAGAACAATTTGTGGTTGGAGTGCAAAGCGTAATGCGGGGAGTAATCCAAGTTTGGTCTCATTAGTGGGAATCTTGCCCTTTGAGAACTGCCGCCGCCTAGACAGCCTATTGACAAATCCTGGATTGCGGTAACTTCATTTGACTTCTGAAATTGAAGATTTGATATACGTTCAGAACAAGCGGAAACCTTCAGGAAAATAAGAAAATTTCTGAAAAAGACGGTTATATTTTCAAGGGAAATTAATTTTTCAAAACTGAATATTGAGTTTCTAATTAGTGTTTATTTCTCGAACAGAGAATCATTTCGCTTTTGCCCGACATCGCCTCAAGACCGTTGCGCGTCGCTAACAAATCTTCTAGGTGTAATTGCAGTATACCTATTGATACAGAAACGCTACAGAAAACGGGAACATTATCAACTCCGTTACAAACTACAAACACTAATGGCGAAACGGTGTTAACCAACAAACACGTGAATTTATGCTATAATTTTAGAGATAAAATTAATTCTGAAATTAATTACGTTTATTTGAACATTTGCTTATCCTACTGCAACACATTTAATGTTAAAACTAGGTTTAATTTTATGTTTTGCAGGCAACGGAATTTATATTATGGCTGTTCTCAAAGATAAAGCGTAGATGCAATTAATAATTACAATAACGATAGAATATGGTTGGCAAATAAAGATACAGAAGATTGCTGCACTTGTTTCTAATAAAAGACTGTATAGACTGAAATAACACATACACACACAGGTTTGTGTACTACAAACAGAAATGTATAAATGGACATTTCTGTTTGTAGTACACGAGGTAGTACACAAGTACACTGCCTATTGGTAACCGAGTAGGTACCCTCTTAATAAATCACATCCATCCAACCGAAACATTTTCCAATCTAGCAAACAAAATACTCGGAATACAATAAGCATTTCTCCAACATTCCCTAACGAAGCACGGTTTATTAAAATAATAGTTTCGTACGCAACCACAACAATCCGAAATGGAAAAAAAGCAAAACAGATGTGTACTCATGTATGCAGTTCTCCCACACGTTTGAGTGCAGTAATAACTGCATACGTTCATCGCATGGCCGCTGCATGCCTTTGTTCCTTGCATTTTGTAACTTTGACTAGGGATGTGAAAATTGTCTTTATATTGCTTTACAGTAAGCTACAATAAAACTTATGGACAAAAAGAAAATTCTTGAAGTAACTTTTAATACACCTTCTGTAATACCTAGGTAACTTTACTTAAATAAATTATTTCTTTTATGACACAAGTATCGTTTCTCGTCTAAAATATTTGATATTTTTTATTATATTTGCATTCAATTAAAGCCTATTTAGTAACCATATGATGTTAAAGGATGTTGCTTTCTTCAAATTACAATAAAATATTGATGTACTTATTCAAAACTAAAAAAGATTCACTAGGTATCTTTTAACAATAAACACAAATTCTTGGATCTTAGCGTTATCTTATCTCAACATTTCTTCACAATATAAAATATGTTTATTACCTACATTTCTTTTAAAACAAGACCCTAGTAACATTAGCATTGCTGTGGATCACTTTTATTACTAACTGCAGAGAGCAAAGAACAATTACATGACACTAAAATAAAACAAAGCGCAGCGGACAAGTGCGCGAGTAATTAAATACTACAATTTAAAATCTGAATTGAAACGACGACATCGCTATATTTCATATCTCTCAGTTCATATTTTAAATTAAACAGTCTGTTTGAAAAAGAAGAGAAAGAAGCAAGAGATTTAATATCCGACCGACTAGAATGTTTAACTGTAAGTTACTCAATAATGTAAATACTTTTTCATGAAAAACTTTGAGAAAAAAATCATAAAAAATCTCAATTTCATATTTGTTAATCACTGAATATACCTAACTCTAGTATAATGTAAATATTGATTAATTTAAATAAGTACGTAGGTATAGTTTAGAATAATACTATCTTACCATATCTAATTCTGTAAAAAGCTACGTAATAATTTCTCGTCATTAGTCTACAAACGTACACAGATATGCAATCTAATATTGAATAATAAATTCTTGTAGTACCTCTAATAACTCGTCTATTCAGTTACAATTAAATTTAAATAATTTATTTGATAACATTCCAATAATCCTTCCAAACTTGGAATCAAAAGCGAATCAAGCTTGGGGAGTTATTAATGTGTCAGTAGCTAATATCGCAGGCGAGAATTCGCATACGCCGTAGGTACGAGTACGTATTCGGATACATTCCCGCCATAATTCACGCTTCGGACTCACCCGAACTAATCCCGATTTACTGAAACGATCACGGCGCGATATTAAATCACTCTGTCAAACTACAACAAGCCGCTCATTAAGCCCGCCCCTCGGTAAACACCGAATACCGATACACCCCTATTATAGGGATTGCTTCGCGATCATTTTACGGGACTAATCTTTATAAAATGTCTTATTTTATTGACGAAAATTAGAATTTCTCATTCCTTAACCTTTCGTCTTCAATATAGGCAATGATAAATTAGTTTGATATCTCTTATTTTCTTAAGTTTTTTAAGAACCAATAGATTTTTAAAAGGACAAGAAAATCCAAATTTAAATGAAGCATCGAAATGAAGTCAAATGAATACAAACAATAGTCACCGCTTTGATGAAATTAAGCGACACTAGCAGAGTGTCTCGTATTAGTTTAACGATTTCAGCGCAGCCCTAATTACGGCTGACTAACTCAATTAATACAAAACCAATGAATACAAAACGGCATAACTCTAAGAAAAACTTGCAAAGGATTATCCTCCTTCTGAATATCTGAAATAGAATCTTTTTGTTTCACCTTTATCCCGGAGCGTTAAATTGAAAATGCAAATCGCCAACGGCTTATTAAGATTACTTTTCTTGTTTAAAATATTCTTTACGAAGTAGACGGATAACCGGAGGCGTATCATCAGTTAATGGTCATTTTCAAGAAGAATTATCGTAAAATGATGTCGTCAATTTCCCTTAGTCTTGAAAATGTAATTAAAGAGCTGGTTTATACGAGCTCTCCTTTGTATAAAATACTTCAGTTTAGATTTATTACCTTCAAAGTCTACTGCGTTAAGATTTATTTATCTTCTTAAAGATACAAGTAATTTTGAAAATCTAGTCAGAACTTTATACTATCAATCGAAAAGCTACAGCCAGCGCCATCAACAATATCTATTTTTATTATCAGAACCTAATACTTCGAGCTGCAAACAGATAAATAATATATCCGACTTGACACAATTTATTTATGCAAATAAACTCGCAAGTCGTAAATCATTGAATAATAAAAGCAGTAATAATTACTCCGCTTTTGCAATTCGAACGAACGTGCCGGTGGAAATAAAAGCTGAAACAATCACCTTTGTAAGCCGCTTTCGATTTATGCGTCGCAGCTAAAGCCTGCACTACTGCTGAATCGACTGTATGAACGCAATACTTCGTGAAAGCGCTCTCACACTCACGTTGCATACGAACCAACAGACTTTAAAATGGCTCTAACATTAGCTAGTTTAGTTTTACCTACGCATTAAACAATAGTAAGTTAATTTTCTTGTCTTTATAACAGGTATGTTTAATCTTTACAAGCTTTGTGAAAACCTTATTAATGACGAACGTAGGTATGAAGCAGACAGAAAAGTCGAAATAACTAGAATAGCACGGAAAAGAGAACAACGAGAAACTGAAAATGGGGACATCATTAGTCTCTCAGAATCACGGTCCAACAGAGGTTCTTTAGCACAAAGGTGGCCGGCCGGACGCGCGAACTCGGTGTTCGTTTGAACTGGAGCGGCGATGCGTTACAACGCGCTGTGTACCGCCCTTGCTTTTTGTGAGGGCTTAACTACTTCAGAATGCGGCCCCAAAGTTTCAAGCGATGAAACGCGGGCTTGTTTCGCCCGGTTTCGTATATAAGGTACCTATATTTGAAAGGGGCTCTTTTGATTATGCATAAAGTACCTACTGAACAAAAACCTGTTTTTGGCTTTTACTAAATAAAATATGAGAGTATTTTCACCTGATTTCCAACCAATTTGTAGTTTATATTAAGTTTGGTGGTTTAAACTGTCGCGGCAGTGGAAACTAGAGATGAAACGGATAGTGATTTGGCCGGATACCGGATACCGAATAACCGGCAAGCTTGTAGGCCGGAGCGCCGGATATCCGGCCGCCGAATATCCGGCCCTATTTTTGAATTTCAGATTATTTTATTCAGATTATTAATCAGATTATTTAGGAGTTCTTGAAACAGAAAAAGCTCGACAGAAAATAATGATCGAATATATTAAAACTTCTTGTGACGAATCTTCTTCTGACAGTAACAGATCATCGCCGTCTTCCACACCTGCTAAACGAAGGAAAGGAGATGAAACTGGATCCAGCTTTACACGTGAAGCCCATGCCACTTTTTGGGACTGCTTTAATGAAGTAGCAAAGGACAATAGTTGCGATTATCGCGATCAAGAAAAACAAAATCCAATTGCTAACGAGATTGATTTTTTTTAAAAAAACACCTCGACTTAACCGCCTTCAAGACCCATACGTATGGTGGTCAGTTAATTTAAAGCAGTACCCGCAGCTGTCAAGGTTTGCCAAAATTTATCTTTCAGCACCTGGCAGTAGCGTATATAGCAAAAGGCTATTTTCAGAGGCTGGTCTGGTATACGAAGCTAAGCGGAGTCGCCTCTTACCAACAAATGCGGAAAATTTGGTATTTATTTATTCATCATAATTTGCCACTTATTAATTTTGACTATTAAAATTAAAACATTTACGTATTTGTCGTGTGATTATAAAAATAAAGGGTATCTATAAATCTATTGCTGTTTGATTTTCACTTCATAAAATAATTTAAATTTTGTGAATTCTACTATCCGGCCTCCGCCGGATAGTGACCTACTATCCGGTATCCGGCCGGATAGTGAAAACTAGGCCGGATAGGCCGGATACCGGATAGTTACCGGATATCCGTTTCATCTCTAGTGGAAACTTATCGCCAGGAGGCTTTGCACCGGCGACCGTCGGTCTCGACTGTCCTGCCTCCGTCACGGCACGTGGCTACCGCATCAATAATTCAATTTATCTCTCCACAGTTGCTAGCGCGCTCGCATAAGTTATATGAGCACTAGTCTTCGTTCCCAGGGGATACCTGCGGAAATTCTCCAAAAGGACCACCAACTAAATTGGGATTGAAATAGTTTTGCTCTAGATATAATAATTCCCGTGAGGAACAAAAGTTTTTAAAATTATTATTATCAGTGCAAAATAAAAAGACAATCAAAAACATTCGGTAGAGTCCGTAGGTTTTTTGAAGTTACATAAATCCCGGAGTTTCGGTGTGATAAAGTCACAGGGTTTACAGAACAACTAGGAAACTGAGTAAACAGTCGCGTACCATTTTCCACCGTTCCGTATTTATTTTACCAACAAAGGGAATCAAATGTGACGTACATTCCGTCTGACTTACTAATATCATGAATATAAATTGAAACATCATGGATATTTATGCGGGGTTGGGCGCGGATATTGCTCACAGCAGCGATACGCGACGGGCAGGTGTTCAGACAATGTGCCCGCCGGCAATAGATTCCTGATACCGATATTTATGCCTATTACCGACCCGTTCCGAAGAAATACAAAGCCGTAATTTTGAAATCGTGTTATTCATAGTCGGCCCAAAAACCGTTCTAAACGCTATCTTTCAGAAAAACGTTTTTTTGGTCATCAAAGCTGGACTCCCGTAGCGCGTAGCAGGCAGATCGACTTTCATTTTAAAATAAAACGTGGCATGCATTAGTTTAAGATGATAGTAGCTAAACATGACCTTTATTCGTAACGATCTAATCCAGCAAATACGGGTAAGTGCCGATAGTATTTCATTTGGAAAAGACGCAGGCAAAACTTAATAAATTGCGCAACTTGCAGGTATAATAAAAGAAAAGCTTAAAAACCAAACAATTTCACACCTCAATCTTAATATCTTATGGAATATATCAAAAGTAAAAGCTTACGGAAAGAGAGCATAATGTCGCTCAATGATACCCGCGTCGAATTTCAATTTACAATAATCCCGTATCTGATGTTTGTGAGAACACGTTCGTCGTTTGAGGTTCGAAGTGCGGCATCATGCGGCTTGATGCGGCTTGCTGGATGTCGCGCGGCGAATCAAATTAATTTCAGCTAATGATGTACCTACGTGCGCTTGTAATTAATTACATAACGTCGCGTCGCTCCAGAACACGGTCGCAAAGAGCGTCATAAAGTCAAGCACTTACGGAAAATGATAACGCCTGTATTCGACATTAATTGAATCCAAGATTTAATTGTAATTTGTCATGTAAAAATGTAGAGTTATGCTTTTCATAGATAATTATTAGGTTTGATACTAGACAATACCTATATTCTTGAAGTGAGTGAAATAGGTACAGCTGAATGCCTCAGAACTTACAATAATCTCATTGCACGTCAATAAATTAAACAAAATCTAGCCTAAAGCCTTAATTTCGAAAGTCACGCTGTCACTTACGAATTCAAAAAATGAATTCATCATCATCCACGTGACGGAGCACTGCTTTAGTTTCAACGGTAAAGGGATTTAGGAACCCTTTTTATGTTACCTCTCATTATGCATACTGTTTGTAAAAGACAAAGTTTATTATTTAGAGTCTTTTATCATCAACGTGCAAAAAGTATATCACCCTTGTGAAAACGGAATTTCAAATCGCAAATTCTTAGTCAACAAATTGACCAACTAGTTTGCAGCATCAACACTGCATGGCGCCGATGTTAGATAGGTACGTGGACGTAGGAACGCCATGCCCGCCCGTCGGACGGCACCTACAGCGAGATTGCATTCCCGACGCTCCGAGATATCCGCCATACCCGTGTAGGCGGTAATAGATGGAAAGTGCCCCAAAACAAGAGCTAGTAGGTGGTGCAGCGAGGAATTCAAATCAGAAATCGATATACGCATATCAATCCAACTTGACACAGATATCTATCAAACTGTATCAAACAAACATTAACACGTTCAGTGCGAAACAGGGCTTAAAACACCCTGTCCGTGTCTCGTCTTTGTAGCGGTAAGAAAAAACTTGAACTTCTCTGTCGTGCGGGAGGCATAACTTCCATTTGGTTCAGAGTAGGAGAGAGATAACTATAAGTTTGTGATGTGCTATTGATTCCTAGTTCCATGGTACATCAACCTTAACGCCGGGTTTGTTAGACCTCGTGCCGCACTGAACAAATAATTTACTAACACAGTGCGGAACGAGGTTGCGAACACCTCGTATCCCAACGCACCTCGTACCGCACTTCACGCTAGCTTCATGCGGTTAGTGTTGTGCAACGCATTCAATGCTGCGCACGCAACAAAGTGACAAATGATGTCGTAGTCATGGCTGAAACCCTGGAAGACCTCGGAAAAATGCTCGATGACCTCAGCAGAGCCTCTCAACAAGTGGGTCTTAAAATGAACATGGAGAAGACGAAAATTATGTCGAACTCTCATGTCGCACCCACTTCAGTAAGAGTAGAAAGCTCTGCGCTCGAAGTTGTTGACCAGTACGTTTACCTAGGACAAACAGTCCAGTTAGGTAGGTCCAACTTTGAGAAGGAGGTGCCTCGACGAATCCAGCTCGGCTGGGCAGCGTTTGGGAAGCTACGGAACATTTTCTCGTACAAAATACCGCAGTGTCTCAAGACGTAAAGACCAAAAGTCTTTAAGCAGTGCGTGTTGCCAGTGATTATTGCCTACCATGTTTCAATGAAAAACACCAATAAAAGGAATACAATTTAAAAAAATCGATATTTTTTCCCATCACTAAATAATATGTAAACCTGCCATTCTTCAGTGCGATACGGGATATATTAGACCCCACATTTTATTTTATCTATAGAAACTAAACTAATTAATCTAACCACGGGCGGCGGCAGATTTAGATAGATTATTTCAATGTTAATAATAATCACGACCAAAAGTCGTCCTCTACGTCTTTTTTGGCCCCAAAAAGAGGATTTTTGTCTCTTACGGGAAGTGGGGTTTAATATGCCTCGTGCCGCCACAACCTCTTGTATAGTACAAGGTTTAAAATGACCCGTAACGCAGTAATGGAATGTACAGCTAAATCTGTGCTGCTCGGAACGTGTTAACAGGTACTAAACATTTGCAACTGTAATATTCAACTTTTACATACTGATTAAATATGATAGAGGACCAACCATTTTATGTTCTGAAAAAAAGGCTATCACTTCACAAAAATGTTATTACGCAATTGAAGCTTAGAACGCACCAAAACCGAAACATCTAAGGTACAGTGGGCGAATAAGGCCCGCCGTTTTGCAAGGCCCAAGCTCAAAAAACCCGTTAAAATATATTTAATCTGCACCGCCTTCCTAGCATATGTAAAATGGACCAATAGAAACGCAGGAACGCAAGAGTCGATCGCGAGCGGACGCCATTTTTCCAGTGAGAGCCGTTCCTTTACGGATTTCGGACACGGCCACTGCATTCCTTAAATTTCGCTGCCTTAAATCGTAATTTTTTACTTGTTTATGCCATGATTTGTAGGTAGATTTCTATTTTGTGTGTTTATTTAACATTCATTCTATTGATTTCTAAGTAGACAGGTCTGATTTTATTTTCATTTAGTGAAAAAATGGTACATGTGGGTAGCAAGGCCCAAAACGTTTAGGGTGGCCCAACATAGTTGATGCTTGGGCCTTACTATACCGTATTGGGC
Source organism: Anarsia innoxiella (assembly GCA_947563765.1). Lineage (NCBI taxonomy): Eukaryota > Metazoa > Arthropoda > Insecta > Lepidoptera > Gelechiidae > Anarsia > Anarsia innoxiella. The sequence goes on from OX387393.1 coordinate 5,608,408, forward strand.
TGTGTATAACCCAATCGAAGTCTTATAAAGCCCTTAAGTTTTTATAAATTTAGTTTTGTCTAATCTGATGTAGGTACTACAAAAAAAATACAAGTAATTAGTTAAACATACCATTTAAAACAATGTTTTACTCTAATGCCATAAAAATGTCTTCTCCGATGAAAACACGGGAACTTTGGACAGAAAAATAATTCTACATAAGATTTCGTTTTAAATTTCACACATACCTATATAACCTATCTTCAAATAAAACTGAATCAAATAACCATGTATTTTTACTTTGATATTTTTTTTTACAGGGCCTTGCAACATGCAATCAGGGCCGTGGATACCAAATACGTGTAATAAGGCCCAATGTATGAAAATTTTAACATCAAAATCAATGTCATTAGGAACTTAATTTTGGCCTAAACAAAAATATATTTACTTAAAATAGTAATATTTTGTACACGAAATACAAAGAAAACAATTTCCGGGTTCTTTTCTAACATGATGTAAAACTGTAAATTTCTAAGTAAATATTGATGATTTTAATTAATTCTTGCTGTTATCAAAATCCAAGAATGTGATGCTTTTCATATTTATACATCTTAGAAGTATTTAATTGTAACTTTCACAGCAAATTATTTGAAAACAACACGGGCCTTATTATCAACCCCATTTTTAGTAAAGCCCAAAATCGATGTTTTTTAAAATGGCTAAAATACTATCTCGATGTGGTTAATATTTAAAAAGCTGCTTTTATATTGATTCTCAAATAGTCGTAGTATTCATTACATGCAGTTTCTTCCGTAATGATGGTATATTATAGATTTTATTTCAATTTGAAACTAGGTGGGCCTTATTCGCCCACTGTACCTTACTCGTGAGGGCCTCAGAGATAACCGAATTGTAATCGAAATTGAACCAGACGAGTAGAGCTGAACTGAAAATCTTATTTCATCGAAACGTATGTTCAATCAAACCGCAAACACTCAGCGGTTCGGGCAGCAGAAATCAGCGGCAGTCCCCTCAGAGGCGATATCGGAGACATAATAGACCCCCGGGCGCAGTTCTAGCTAGCTTCGATCAAGCATTGTGTTCACAAGCATGAAGCGAGGCGAGTGGTGACTGGTGAAGCTTCGCAAGTAGCTTGCCTGTCCGAATATAGGCTAGACGTTCCATTAATTAGCACTCGAAGTCTCGACAAACAAACGGCCAATCAAACGGCGGAACGCAATGTTGACTGAAGCGAGTCTATTTGTACGGAGCCATTGTTCAAATATCAAATGCGTTGGAGGATAAGATATTAATTTTAGTTTTAATGTAATAAACAGGTCACATTGTGAGAGGCCAGTCACGAGTCAGTTTAATAGAATGGTTTCTGCTAACTCATTCATTTACTGACTGTTTATTAGCTGAACGGACCGATATCGTATTTCACTTCCTGTTTCCCACTTATTAAAGAGTCCATTTCGAAAGAATATTTTATCCGCCATTTATTCATTAGGCAGAAGAACAATATTTTCGCTTGTCTGCTAAGTAGTCTCGACAAGTTTTCAATTATGATAATTGATGAGTGAGAAGCTGCATTTCTTGTCGACGACGCGTGCCTTTGCTATTACTATTGTAAATAAAGCACTTTATTTGGTTATTTACTGTTTTATTTACTTGCTGGGTGTATTTTCAAGATAAAGATGCAAAGAAAAGCGGAAAAAATATACCTCTTATTTATGACAAATCAGGTAGAGTCCTTGACGATAACATATTTACAATTTAATAATTTGTAATACATAGGTATAATTAGAGGGCTCCCAGAAATGTTAAAGTACCTAATATATTTCAAAAGTAGGTAGGTATATGGGAAATTATATTTTAAAAAGGGAACATGGTAAATGAAATTTAAGTTCTTTAAAAGATAAACTGAGAGGTCTGTAAATAAAACAAATAAATTTCAAAGAGTTTGTTTCTCGGAACTGTTAATTAGCTTACATAGTGCATTTACTTTGTAAAGCCTTCGACTTGATGCTCTTTTAATAGCATAAAACTTAAACAGCTCCAGCTTAACATGCAAACTTTGTTTACTTAACGCCACATTAGGCCATGCATTACAATTCCATTATAAAACCTACGCTTTTACGGCACAAAAAGTAAAAGTGGAAACCTTACACGTTTGTACCGTATTTTTGTCTGACATATCACGAAAAAAGATCAAAAGGGCCAACAAAGATTTATAAGTAATTCCATATAAACGGTTCTATATCCCCTTATTCTGTTGCGGTAGGAAATCCCTTAAATCCGTTGTAGGGGGACCTCCGAGTGTCGCTCTCTGGAGCCGCCCACCCGCGCGCTTTGACTGAGACGTATGCAAACGGATCAATGAGATAAATTGCTCGCCGCTGTCACTTATTTCACGGTGAAATGGAAGGGGAACAGGGACCCGAGATGGGGATTCGCCCAGCTAATGGTGCGCGTGGGCATAACGCTCCACTCGCCGTAATTACGCTATTTACCCCGTAAACAAAGACGCACTTGGTTCGACGCGCCTAACTGTACAAAGCTGTACAATACATTACCTGCCTTCAGTAGACGTATTTATAGGAGGCAGGTTTCAATTTAATAAAACAGTAAATAGTCAAATCAGTGAGAAACTAAATATTTTACTTGAAAGTCTCGTACAGCGGTGCTGACGTCTTGAAAACAGCTCCCATGACTTGCCAATGATATGGAAGTAATATAACATCAAACGAATAGGCGCACTTAGCGCGTTATTCCCACAAATTACGCTGTTATGAGACTACAAATAACCGCAAATTTATGTAGATAGCTATCAAGTGCTAGGCATTACGTAAAACGTGTTTAAGACGGTGGCGCTGGGCGGTAACACGATACTAGTGCCAACAGCTGGGCCCGCTTGCCTCCTGCCGCTTGCCGAGCATAAACATCCCAGTGTCGGCATCATGTCTTCATTTGCATGTTTCAGCGGGGAAACATCGGCAGCCGTGCCGACAATGTCGATAGGCCTATCCTGCCCAAATTTATTCAAAGTACTTAACCTACACAATACAGAACAGCCGACGCTTTTAAATGTCAATCTATTTGATTTAACGAAAACCACAAAAGGCTTCCTTCAAGTAATCTATAAAATATGAAAAGGCGCTGAATAAACAGAAATAGAACGTGACTATACGAAGCAGTAAAACCACATAAAGGTGATGTAAAATGTGACAGCAATATAGAACGGTGCCTGGAATGGTTTTCATGGGTTAACTAGATCGTACAAACAATTTCAAAATGCAATCACGTTTCGTTGTCGTTTTCGTCAACGATATTGCCTTGCCAGTTAAATCGATGGAACCACAATAGGCGCTCGTTTGCGGCCTCCATAAAACTAAGATATAACAATAACCTGGCTCGATGTTTCTCCTAGAGGATAATACCTAAGCGATTAAAAGCGCATTGTCCGACGTAATCCCTAATCTATTACATTTCCAGACGTAAAATTCTGTGGAGTTGAACCAAACGTGCACCTAGCCATATACTTCAGTGTTAACTGTTTGACTTTGAGACTGCATTAAACTCGATTTATTGTTTAAATAGATGCCTTCCGACCTACGGTTTGTTTCACAAGCACTTTCTTATAAGTAAATGGTATACCCGAACTTACATTTTTAAAGTGCAGTTAAAGCACCTTATAGGTACTTATAAATGATAATATTTTGTAGCCAGTACGATAATCAATTCACAAACAAATACGTTAAATAAAAGGTACTCGTTTAAATAATTAAACTGAAATAAAATGTTCGTTGCAGCGGTGACAAATAACCCAATAATCCTTGTCTACGGTAAAATACTGCATCTCTCGCGGGTAAATATTTCCCTGTCCATTTGAGAATTAACAAGGGATGAATTTTTGAATGCCATAAATATTTTTCGTAATGGAAATAAAAAAATAATTATCATTGAAATTAAAACGGATACGTTACATTTTCATTATGATGGCAAGGTTATTCCTGTCGACGTGCGGTAGGTAAGTAAGTATTTACATTATGTACTACCAACCTACTTTAATTATTTGTTATTAATTTTGTACTTATGTATTAAGAATCCGATTTACGAAATTTTATTCAGGAACAAAAACAAAATCAAGGTAATCTAGAGTCGATAACCATGGATGTTGTTCTAAATCGAAAAACCTATCTACTTATAAACCTACTTGTAATTACCACGAACCATTTCTCGCTACTTATCCGAAGCTCTCTCAATAACCAAAACCAAATGCACTTTAACATAGATAAACGTGTAGTTATAGCTTACTCTTGTCATAAACGACCTGCCGACAAATATTACAGCCACTTTCGAATTTAATCGTTAAGTGCAGCGTTTAAGATAAATTAAACCCTGATTACACGGAATAAAGTCATTGCGTATCTGTTTGAGTAACCAAATCGACATCATTTACGTAATCTGTATCTAAATGTACAGTGCATTGCAAGATTAATAAACTTGAGATTTTCATTCTTATTATCCGTATTTTACAGACTAATCATTTTTTACCCACGACGGAACGGAGCAGGTATATGCGTTTGGGGTGAGAGATGTTTGTTTGTGTGTGCGTTTGTGCAAATTTAATGTTCCCTCCTATCTTCTAAACTAATGATCCGATTTTGATGCGGTTTTCAATAACGAGTTTGTGTTTGATAGGTGCATGTTCTTAGACAGGTGTCATTGCTGTAACTCACTAGGGGGCGCCACAATATTAGTGCAAAGCAAAGTGAATGTTCCCTCTTATCTTCTAAACTAATGATCCGATTTTGATGCGGTTTCCAATTACGAGTTTGTGTTTGATAGGTGCATGTTCTTAGACAGGTGTCATTGCTGTAACTCACTAGGGGGCGCCACAAAATTAGTGCATAGGCAAAGTTTATGTTCCCTCCTATCTTCTAAACTAATGATCCGATTTTGATGCGGTTTTCAATAACGAGTTTGTGTTTAATAGGTGCATGTTCTTAGATAGGTGTCATTGCTGTAACTCACTAGGGGGCGCCACAATATTAGTGCAAAATAATGTTACAATATAATCAAAACGAAATATCGGATTACAATTCTGTTTTCAGAAATGTGTTCATAGTAGCTTAATGTATTAAATTATAAGCCGTACCTATATGCTCTCTTAAAAGTCTAAAATAAATAAACAAAATTAAAAATTTTGAAAAATACCCACGACGGTAATTTAATCGAAAAATAATGAAATAACTCAAAAAACCCTCGACCGAGGAATATCCGTCGGGGGCTGCCTTTTCTACAAGAAATTTCAACATTTAATAATACTCATAAATGTATTTTATGTAATCGTTAAACATCAATACTTAATTGTATTCGCGTCACTACGAGTAGAAAAACTTTAGCTGGTTTAAAGGCAGCCCCCGACGGATATTCCTCGGTCGAGGGTTTTTTGAGTTATTTCATTATTTTTCGATTAAATTACCGTCGTGGGTATTTTTCAAAATTTTTTATTTTGTTTATTTATATTTAAACCGATGCCTGTGTGTCAAGTAAATCATTCACGAGATGCCAGTGACATGTGTCAAGAGTCAAGACCAAAATGTTAAATCAGCTATAAAAATATATTTCATGAAGTAGCTTCAAATTCAATATAATATTTACTGGAAAATCAAGGCATTTTAACAATAAATGTGACCGCTTAACGCGTCATATTTATTTTGGTCGTGGTTCCTCGTGAGAGTTTAGATTTTAGAAATTGGTTATAAGTCGGTTAATAATAATTACCTACATCTTTTAAACAGCCACATGCGAAAAAGGTTATTAGAGCTAATATTCCATTAAACTTATAAATAACTGACTGGCTAAGAAGAAGACAGAAAAAAAGTACTTATATCTAAATAGCAACAACAGTCTTTACTACAGTTTGTTGTAATTGGCAGCTTACAACCATATCACCTCAACTACACACGTCGTAACTACTCAGTAATCTATGTATGTCTAAACATATAATAGCTATTCAGCATCAACTCGAAGTGGAATATTCGACAGTTCCACTATCGATCATCTCCATATTCAATTCCTGTGTCTTACTGTACAATACGGCAATGGAGAAATTGACTCTCGTGAAATTATAGACCACACTGAGTATAGATTGCGATACTAATGGGTGTCCATTGCAATATATGTCTGAGATAAGTCCAAGTCAAGTAGCAAAGTCTTATCTCCATCTACTTAGACTTTATCTGCTAAGTGAAGTTAAATTGATAGATGTTTGAAGGAACTCTGTTCTAACATTTAATGTCCAGAAGAGATTGACTTGATTGAGAGCTTCTTAGTTATCGGTAAGTTAGTTAGTTGGAATACTGTAAGCCTTCTAAACTGGGCAACTCTTTATGTATATGTTTATATGTGTTTATAAAATAAATAAACACTTGATCTTTGTAAATATTAAAGTACTCATGCAGTAGCCAGTAATAAAATAATTTGTAAGGAATCTATTAGCTAGAAACGTAATTAAAAAGCAGTTACCCGAGCAGTATTAGCATCATTCACTATACGACACATTTATAACACCTATTAGTCTATATTGTAAAGTCAAGACATAATAACTCTATTAATTCGCATAACGTACTCGTTCACACTTCATGCATATGCACACAGCATTAAAATTATAATAATTTACCATGCGTGGCTGAAACAGGCGAAATGAGAACTCCCGCCGGATCGTAAAAGGTTTTAATGGAAGCCATAACAGAAGCTGCTGCATTCAATTTAAGCACCGCTTCGCCCGAACTAAGTTATCAAAGTGCGAAACTAATGAAGCCTTGTAAAGGCTGTAAAGTAAAGATTGTGTGTTTAAAACGCCAGAACTTTCAAAAAGGCGAACGAACTCTTGATTAGCTTTACATTTCCAGTTTCATTTTAAAACATCTACTTATTTAAGATTATTTGGTGATCCAGTTGGTGTTGGTAGTGAACCTTGCCTGCCACAGTAAAAGCACCAAACTTACAATGATTTATGCGAACCCCGTATTATAAAATTAAAGACGTTGATACTTCTTTCGTACTTATCTCGGGCTAATATAAAAATTCCGGGACCGCCAAAAAGCCTTTTTCCGTCCCTCAAGGTCATAATGCTAGTTTCCCGGTTATTAATACCTAGCTAGGTCAGCTATTTATTATTCTTGAATAATACATGAAGGAGCAGGCAAATCTCTAGTTTCAAGAACCGTCGGGTATCTTGTCGTTTGCGTTTATACAAGCTTAATATTCAAACTGTTGTTTTAGGGTAAAGCTAACACGAATACGCTATCAAGACAACATTAATGCATTAAAAACATTATATTTTTTATGTAACCAGGAGCTATTCTTGGTCTCCGAAATACCTCAACAAACAAAAGTAGGAAAACATTCTACTAAGTAACCACGATTTATTGTCATGTTTCGCTCGTTTTAATTATAGGTTATCTGCGAAACAGTTACGTATTTTAATCAATACACAGTGGACATTGTACTCGTAACAGCATAGAATAGTTCAGGTAACTCCACATTTCCCAGAATAAAATAACACCCAGACCTAGTTGTCAAGATTTACTGCATAACGTTAATAAGTGTCAACTTGTGTGGATGAAGCGACCGAATAACTAAATATATTTCTGTCTAGATTACCTTTCTTACATACAAGACGGACACAAATCGTATTCTTGCCTTTTTTATATTTTCTTATATCCTATCACAGTACTATCTATCTATATGAAGCAAACAATATTAAGCTCAAATAGAACGTATCAAAACAGCTTCTAAGCAAGTTGTGCTGTCAGCTCATCAGCTTGCGATAACCACTCAGTTGACTAGGATTCGAGTTTTATCACAAATTGACGCAAGTATCTTTAGTTGCTCAGCTGCCACCGTAAACAAGTTGAGTAAACTGTATCGGGCTAATCGAATCGACCTATAACTCGGGATAGCGTGCCGTAAATACGGACGACTTTATTATCTGTACCAGATTTAACGCCGCTCGGAGCTCCCCCGAACACCACATTAATGTTACGCTCTCTAACTTGCAGCGATAAGCTGACGCTTAATTGAAATCGTCGGCGATGACTCAATGTAACGTAACCAATCTATCTAAATATGACGATATCATTTTTGAACAACCAGCTGAGTAAAATTTAAAAGATTTTTTTTAATAAAAAGATTTAAAGGCATTTATAATATCTCTCAACCAAATAACTCACAGCCATTTACACAGCTAATGATGACAGGAATAAAATAAAGCGAAAATCGTGAATGAAGACCGTGCAAACCGCATTGCACCACTTCACATAATATGACAGCATGAACAGTTTTTATGCTTTTGACCGGCCTCTGTCAGTTGCTGCTTTAATTGAATCGCGCGTCAACCCCGTGATATACGAGAGGCAGCGCCGACGGCGAACCGACTCGACAATTAATCCCACATAAACAATTATGGAAGACCGATTTATACCCGATATATTCGACGTCATTCTGCCCGCCTGAAGCGCTAACAATTTAAAACACTGACAATATAATCGGACTCTGATACTTTTCGGATCCATTTAAATTTTTAAATCCTTTAAAATTATGATATTCAAAAATGAAATGTCCAGCTCTTGCATGTTCAAAATCCAAAGTTTGTAGTCGGTGTTGTTTTCCCAAAGGATCGAAGTTAGTTTGAGTTGAAGCGAACTCGATCATCAACTTTAACGACCTACGAAGTTTAGGTATTAAGCTTTCTCTTTTACCTAGTTACAAATATTTTGATTACCCAGCAGCTAGCGACCATGTATATTTTACAGAAGTTTCATCGTTTTTGTTAAAAACTGTTTAAAGCCGTCTACATAGAGTTTTATTGAATTTTAAAGCAGCTTTATTGCGCACTTCGTGTTCGTTATTTTCTGTCTTCCCAAGAAGTTATCAATAAAAGTAAGGTGTGAGATACTTATTGATAAATCATGGTATGTTGAAGATTCCTAGAAAAACGAGTTCAAAGAAATGGTATAAAGGGGCGGCGGCGGCGCGGCGTGGTGGATGATGGCACAAAAATGAAAGCAGACGAGCAACATAAAATACGTCAAACTTTATGTTTTCTTATAATCTTACCAATGACGACGTGTGAAATATAAGACCGAAATCACCATAAAATCGCCTTCCCGGCCGTTTTTATAACTGAGCAAATAAGTCATTGTCAGAACTTCAGAGTTTATTCTTCATGATCGTGTCGTAAAAGTCACCAAGGCTTTACGTAAACCTTTATTGAAATAGGAATTTGGTTTATTGCTGAGCTGTGTATTTACCAATTAGATGTTTTGTTTCTTCTATGATTCTATTTACGCTGATGCTTTTCAAAACTCCGTTTTATGACTTCGTGCGGGATTACTTTTATCTATGAGTTTTGTGTCTAGCACCCTGGAAAGAATTTCCTAGAAACTTGCTCCTCGTTAAATCCAAACCTTCCAATATTTATTTATTTATTTATTTATTGGAAAACCAACAGCTACATTAAATACATTAGAAAATTAAAAATTAACAAACGAGCCAATTACAGGTTTTCACAAATAGAAATATAATAAGAAGGTACCGTCAAAGCACTAATGCACTGATTGTTAGAATAGATATATAGATACGCACATAAACGTCACAAATTGCCTTATTGTTATATTTCTTTACAATAGTCTTAAACTAATACACTAAGATCACACACAGCACATTTCATTTTTAATAAGTAGTTTAATAGATTTCACAATCAATAAATATGCAATCGATGCGTACGTGCTCGCTCGATCTATGCAATGACGAGAATATAATCAAAAGAGTAATCCATTCCAAAATCCATGCAAATCAAGCTAAGTGAATAGCTCCAAAATAGCATTTCCATTAAAAACAACTTTGTGCAAACAGTATAAGGTAGACAAATTCTTCCATTTGCTAAGAGGAGTTTGCTACTTAGTTCGGGTTTTCATGAAATTAATATCTTGCGCCGCCGCGAGCAGGTAAACGGAACTTCACAACGTGAGGGAACTTTCTGGGGACATGAAAACTAGGAAATTTAATATTCCCGTGGCATATACTTACTTCTCGTCTCTGGGACTGACTCTGATGAAACGCCTTGAATGAAGTAAACCTTTTTACGGTGACACGTGACTAGTCTCACAGGGTTTAGTAAACTCGACGTCTCGTATCGTAAACAGTTTTCGTAGATATATTCTCAGTAATAAGAGCACCTTTGCTAGTTCAAGAAATTGAGTTGTCGTAGTGTCTACCTATTAGATGTATCTACCTTATAATTAGAAATTTTTTCGTTAATGTTTAGAGAGACATATATGTCACATACCACAGATGTGATATACCACATCTTCAAGAAAATAGTAGGCGTAACCTTGAATAATTTTTTTTTTTGACTTCTCGTTAACAAAATCTTGGTCAGACAGATGATTAGTAATTCATTAACGAAAGCTTATAATTTCATGTATATTTAACACATTTAACATTACTTATTAATTACAAACTAAAATTTAGCTCATAATATTGTTTAAAACCTTGTTGACAAATAATAATTAACCGCTGACTGGTAAGTAATTAAAATGCTAATGAAAACTTGTTGAGGGAAAGAGCTTTAAACAATTTCTGAAACGTATTACAGCACGTGAGTTGACTTGCACAGCTAGGCACTATGCACGTAACTACATACTTTACAGTCAAGTCTAATTACAGCCAGTTGTAGAAAGTCATTTGTTAATGATGCATTAACTATTGTAACTGTTTGTGATTTTAGAAAAAAGAGCAGTTATAGGTTACAGGCTTACAGCTCTATAGTTTTATTGAAGTTTACAGTGTTAAGTAAATAGTATTCATAAAGACCTTTTCTGTGAAATTAATATTATAAGGTGACATACATTTTCCAAAGAAAATATTCTCTACATTGCATTCACTGCAAATTGCAATGTACCTAGCTACCATATAAATTGAATGTAATAGTTTTAATGATCATTTTAACGAATGGAAGACACAAAAAGCTAAAGTTACGAAACTAACTACCGTCTGTTTCTGTCTAATTAATGTTTTAATTACTTTACTCATTAAAATTGTATTTTTGTGTTCGCAACTTCTAGTGTAGGACTAAATAGTAGTGAAACATGGATTAATGTTTGTGAAAATTATATACAATGAAATCATTACGCATTCAAGCAGTTAGTAAGGAAATTGATAATTACAATCCGGTGAGATAAACGAAAACACATACTCTAAAATATACCTTTATAGACATAAGTACCTACAATCTAGTATCTTCAAGAGATGCAAACGCTGTAAATTCTATTCAGTATATTCGAGTGAACTGAATAGGAGAATAATGGCGCCTTGAAGGCAACCAAACTAGGAAACTTATTGATTGGACCTATAACTAGTTGAATGTTCACATCAAATCATAGTTTCATGTTAGGAGAGACAAGTCACTGCCTATTCCGAGAAACCTATACTATATTAACCACGAATTGCAAAAGTTAGTAGCAATTTAAATGATGGACAAAATCGCAAACAAAATTAATGAATGAATGACATTGTTTATTTGCTTCGGATTTTGGGTATACCTACATGAATATGCAGTTAATATGCTAATAATAACAGTACCTTGCAAAATCTGCTTTTCTTCGCAAGCGAGCAAGTATTTAAAAATTGTAAATTGTAATAGCGTAAGTGCTAATAAAATTTTAGATGTCGAAAAAAGTCATGGTTACGTAGGTAACATCCAAATAAGGACAAATGTTACCAGAGTAACAGAACTTAATAGGTACATTATGAATTATAATTGAAATGGTATTAAAAAATGTCTTTTCTATTTCAGTGACTTTTCCCAGGTCTTTACTTATTACTTAATATAAGAGGATTACGTATTATCCGACTAATTATAGTTTATTTAATTAATACGTGTCCTTTCCTTTTTCTTTGCCATTTATTTTAGCAAGTTAATACCTCCTTCAATAATACTTGATAGCCCGGTCCGTCATAAACCGTTTTTCTTAAGAAGCTTATACACGTTTGGCAGGTCTTTAATTTTTTTCCTTATTTCCACTTCTTCGTTTTAAAAGATCTATTTAATGACTTGGTTACGTTAAAATTGGGTAATCGGTATCAAATAATGATATATTAATTATACATATGACAAATAATTAATGTTATTTTTCGGTTTAAAAATAATGTTTTAAAGTTTAAGAAGTACCTATCGATATATTTTTTGAACTTTACACTGAAACACAGACGTATGAAAGCTGCTGTAACGTGCACTGAAAGAAGTCAGAATATTTCACGCTCTCTAGTGTTTAAATAAAGCTTCTTGTGAAACGCGGCCTTAACGGGCAGCAGTCCCTGCTGACTGGAGCCCCGCCTTACGGCTAATTGCCGCCTACTTGTTTACTTACCATTCAACTACCTTAGTACGCGGAAACGGTTTATAACCATTTTAATGGTATCTATTGGCTCTTGTTAACTATTTTATAGCTAGAAATAATGAGAAACGGTATATTGAATTACAGTAAAATTACATAAAAAATAACTGCACATACAAAAGACTTCAACGCGCTCGTTTTTTTGTTTTTATCATCCTTATTAAATAATACTAATTAATTTTAACCTACCTTTAATCGCTGCTTCAATAATATCAATATTTCTCAGCGTCAATAGCACAGGTTCGACAACAAGGTTTAGTGACGTCACGCCTACACCGCACTTTTTCTCTGACAGGAAAATAGCGTAGGTGCGCACACGCAACGGTGGACACTTCACCAGCGGCCCTTCTACCACCACCGTCGCATCACTGAACAGCAACGATTTGGCACTACCGAACTTTACTGCCACGCCGATATCATTCAAATCACCCTTCAATACCCTCCGGATATTAACTTTGTACAACCTCGAGTTATTAAATCCCGAACTTATTCTATACACTTTCCCAATAAATATGTATTTGGATAGTAAAGTCACTCGCTTCAACAGCACCCTGTCGTAAGTAACACTGGTATTGCAGGCAGAAGCTGCATATTGCAGAACCTCGTTATGCTCGAGCATCCGCACGTCGGGGTTAATGACGTTCAGCGCGAACGTTAGCAAAACCAACATACGCATTGTGAGGGCTTTCTTTTGACAGTTCCAGTAAATGTACACATCACACGCGTTAGGTTTAAAACGACTTTGCTATTATAGAAACGGTGTTAGAAGATAAAACGTGCGCACGAGCGCAGGGCGCGCCGGAGGCTGTCGCGGCGCGCAGGCTCGCACCCACTCACTCCAGATCGTTCACCTACCCCACATATTTACATACTGATTGGTCCCGCGTAAATAACACCACGCACCTTGTAATAGGACACTCAGTGATTGGATGCGACGTTTATCGTCGACACTATCTTGATTTGTCGCACGAACGAACCCGACTAATGCTTCCTTTTCCACGTCTTTATAGGACAGCGGTTTGTTACCCAAATGTCTCTATAAACTGTAATCTAGTACGAGGATGGCTATCTCCCGTTATTACAAATAAATTTCCACAATGCTTATTACGTTACTGCTACGATGTACCATTAAATGTTATAGTAATATACAGTGAACAACGAAAGAGATTTACAAGATAGCTAGATTACTGTTTATTAAATTGATTGATATTGCGTTGTTTCTCTGCGCTTTACCAACCATATTTACATTATTATTACCAATATCATAAATTGTGATGCAATTTATTGGCAAGATAAGTCATAGTAGGATACCCGTTGTCTCATAAAGGTACAACTAACCTTTACTTTAGGTATACAGAAACTAAAGCCAATTTGTTTACCCCATTAAATACATCCACGCAGACATAAACCTTAATTACTTTCTACTACACAAAAATCATTTTCATTAGTTTATGTAACGTATTGCAATCAATCATAGTAGGTAATGAAAAGTCAGTCATTGTTTAAAATAAAGAGTAGTTATTAAAGTTTGCTAATAAATATTAGTCCGTGAAACGGGGCCGGGGGCAGCACCACGAAGTCATTATCGGAACCACGAGACGACATCAAAAATCAATTTGTTTCTTGTCAGCCGGACCGTACTTGCTACTCCGTAAGACTTGCCAGCCAGTGTTTTTGCTATGAAACAAATGAGCACCTCTCTATAAGACAATTTGTAGCAGTCAATTACGGGCAATTTGAGTAACGAGCCTACCACACTGGAATCTTTTATGGCTTGCTTTTCCAATTCAAGTAATCACCATTTAAAAAAATAAATGTGGGCAGATGAAATTAAAAATTAAACATCGAAGCGGTAGGGTTGTAAACATAAAAGATAAATTAAAATTCATACGCACAGAAGCTTCCTAGTAAAGTTGCAATTAATATGAAAATCTGTCGGCGATATTTATGACACTGACACAGGCGAAATTATGGCAGAATTTAATATTTACTGACGGCTCGTATTTTACGCGACGAGGGGACTACGTGGGAAATGTAAACGTAAGCTATGTTATCCAAATTTAATGGTCGCGATTTGACACTTAATCATTCACATTTCCTGAAAACGAGTCATTCTTCACACGGTAAGGGTGCTCGTTTATTATATCAGTAAGTTCCTATCTAGGCGGTCTCTTTGATTACTTATATTCAATAACAAACTAACATATTCTTGTGGTAAAAATACGATAGAATGATATCAACTGACTAAAGAATAGATAATCGTCCTGGCATAACTCCAAATACCATAACGCATTCTGTTAGTGCATCACAAACGGCAGCAGGCGGCGGTTCCGTTGCGGCCGCGCGCCTACATCGGGATAATTTCCGACATGTTTGCAGCGATTACTTTCAGAACTGCCAACCAAACGCGGCCCGGTGAAATATGGCCGCACCTACGTTTACGTTTTCAAATAATCCTCTCTGCTCGGGAATTATAACCCGTGAATAAACATAAAAGGCCGCGGCAGCGCGGCGGGCTGTAGGTAATTCCGCACAGGAAACGCCGTAAATAATTGTCGTGGCTTTGGTGCTAATTCCTCGCTCCGACTAAAATCTATGAGATCTCTCGTATTGCGGCGCTATGAAAAATTACTAATGGTTTTGTTACCTGTTGCTTTAAGTTCATGCTGGAGATATTTTTATGACATAATTTTGTTGTTGCTTATTTTATAAAATCAAAGTTTTAAGTTCCGCGCTTCAGCAGAGAATTCAAATAATGTAGAAAAGAAATACGACGTGCTGGCACAACCGTCTCCCGCTCACAGGATGTCACAGCGGTGATTAAACATTCCTCACCCGCTCTTGATATTAACCCGTTTGAAAATTCTAACAATGTCGCCTACTAGGCGCCTTCTATGAAAATGTTATGCAGTAAACAGAGCTTCGCAAGTATAAAGCTTCATAACAGGTATTCTAAACACTTTAATGTTTAAACAGTGAATTCTCGTTGCTCATGTAATTGTTTATGAAATATTTTGCTTTGTGTAATTTCACCGAAATACACCCACGTTCCTATCAATTTATATGGATAGGTAGATAAAATGTTTGTATTTTTTTATTTGCCATTGTGTCAACGCGGCGTAGGAGGAAAATAATAAAATGTGAAGAAAGGACAATAAACCTATAATCGCGACAGTAGTGCCAAGTCTCGGTAACACCACTTATAAAGTTCCCTTTGTTACAGCCGCCCGTTTCTGTTTTTCGACCCGCCCCGACCCAGGCGACCCTCTTTACCAGTAAACCAGCAATAAGTACTGTTGTTCAATCTTGTAAGAATCTTTATAAGAGTATCCTTCAAATTAAGATTCTTATCATATTTTCAAATTCAAAGAAACCGGCCACTTTGATGCCTAAGCTAGGTTTTGCCTACTCTGCTTGTTTATTGATATTCTTTATGAGAAGCCTCTTTTCTGTCCTTCTTGTTATACGTGGTCGCAATCCGATAGTTAAATGTAAGTAGGTAATATAATAAGTTATTTTATAATCATAGAAACACATAAACATCTCTTTTAAATCTGAGGGTATCTTAATATCTTTCTTTAGGATAACTACATTGTTTTTTAAATCATATTAGATCAACAAAAATCAAGATTATTTTCCGAAATACTGAAGCGCTACTTACCCAGCCAAATAATCTTCCACGAAAAGCTCAAAATGTAGATGAATTTGAAATTTGACACGTTATCCTAATTGTCATCGTCTCATTTAGCTGAGGCGCGTTTGAAACGGCAGTCGGGGACGATAGGCTGCGAGATATGAATCGGGCTTTTAGCTATATTACGCGGTGGCGGTTGAGTAAACGAGTGTTATGAAGGAATTAATGTCCCCGTCCTAAGTGAGTGCTCATATGGTTTACCTCAATATTAATATCTTAAGTGAGACTCATGGCCTAGATAAAGCTGAAGCCGCAAATGGTCTTCGCTAACATGCGGTTATGTGAACAGAACACAGATGAATAAAGTTTATTATAATACCGCTCGACAAATGTAGGCAATTTTATCTTGTCCCTAATGTAAGTACCTACTTAACTTTATTTCATGAATTCCTGAGTCCCTACCAAGGTCCAATTTTATTAAGTCAATTCTTGACAGACACTGATCATTCTATAAAATAAAATCAAAATCTGATACTTATTACCCCATTATTGATAAGAGAAGACGCTGTAAAAACTTTTTACGACTTGCTTTCAGTTGTTCGTCTAACAGAATAATGGCTTTAAATTTGAAGTCCCTGGCTTTTATGAAGTAGACAGCGATAAGAGGGATTATAAAAGGGAAGAGAGGACGAAGTGTAGATAAGAAAATAATGGAGTCTCGTTGAAAACTGAGGGCAATGATCAGACATAGCTAAGTAGGTATTTACCCGAATGAATGTTACGTTACGAACCTACCCGTATAATACTCGAAGAAAACAGAACCCAAGTCAATTTACAAAGCAATAGGTACAATGAAATATTTATCACAGATAAGTAAATGTTATAGCATTTACTTACGTGTTTTAAAAAGTTTACTGTGATATCGTTAGTATATTTGCGCAAAGTTTATTTAGTATGCAGGTAGGTATTTCTATTAGATAAGTCAGTACCTATACCCAGATAGGTAATATGATAAAAAGTAAAATTATGAAATAAGACAAAAACTATTTTAATAACTGTATAATATAATTAGAAGATAATTTTATAAAATGCACAGATAGATAGATATGTTTATAACAATAATGATACAAACTTTAGAAAAACTTCGAAGGTTACGCGAGTATCACAATGTTTAGGGCATTTATTTAAACTAGAGTGGTATCTGGTACCGTAAGATAATACTGGTGCGATGTTCAAATGGTAACCAAAGATACATTTGATAGCTGAGTCAAACAAACAAATTAAACAAAAAAATTCTCTTCTGTTCCTAAAAATTAAGGTTACTGGCAGCCAATTTTTATGTCCGACGTAATTTTAGCGTAGGTACAATTTTGAGGATTAGCTCTAATATCTGTAATATACCTAGCTCTCATATCCTTAATCACCAGGAACAGAAATAAAATTTTGTCTTTGACTCAGCTATAACAAATAAGGTACCGCTACCAAAAACGGTATCAGATACCACTCTAGTTACGAATATATTTCAGAAAGTATAGTTTCAGTACGAGCAAGCTAAGTATGTATTGTAATTTAGTCTATTTAGAAATATTTAATAGGAAAACGAAACAACAGTTCATGGATGGAATAGGTAAAGATTTTAAATGTTCAGGAACCTTTAGGTATTAAATAGAACTTTCTAGTCTAGGTTTAGGTACTAACTACTGTTTAAGGTACATGGAGCCTGCGCTGTTAGACTAGAATTAATAATTCAGAATTGCTCTTTAGATTTCTTGTTACACTACCTTACATGTTACCTACATAAGATCTTAAGATGATGTACTTAGTTTTAGATACTTATGCAGGTTCGATTATGTGATTCTATTTAGATAATATAAGTGTTAGGTACTTAATCTTTGAATATTGTAGGGGTTTTTTTATTATTAGAAACATGGGGCGAAATATAAAAAATCACATTTTCATAACCGCCCTCTATACAAGATATTGCTTATTTTTTAATATCAATTAATTACAACATTGCATTAGGTATTATATTACATGATATCACATTAGTCTTTTTAGGTAAACTGTTAAACATCAAAGCTCTGACCTGATAAATATTATTTAAATATGTAGATATATTCAAACTTATTGCTGTTAAATGCACCTAATAGATTAATTTTCGAACTCATAGCACGAGTAAGAATGATAATGAGAGATATTATGCACCGCGTGCGTATCTTTCTCCTTTACTTTATTTCTGAAAATGGGATTAACTATTTGTTGAATCATAAGTATGTACGAGTACATAATCGAAATGCCAGATTTATGTGTACAATAGATACCATTACCTTTAGATCTATGGACATACGAGTCTAGCCAAGTTATGTGGTGTGCAAGGTCGCAGGCCGTGCGCGGTGACGGGCAGCCCCCGCGCGGGCGGGATCACGTCACGTCCACTCACGCGCAGACGATGCACGCAGCCTACGAACCCTGGTAGCGCGGTTGTTCCTGATAATCTGAACAAATGCAGTTACTTGTTAAAAAAAAAGGGTAAAACAGTTATAAGACACATTATGGAACCAAAAACGAACAGAAACTAAAAAAAAGGTTAAATAAGACGTGTCGTGTGTTAGAACGTCGACATTTTAACAATCAAAGTTGAAATAAACATTTATGTAATCCTCACCTGACAGTGTTTTCTGGTGGATGTCCAACATAAATAAAAGGGTCAACGTCAAGAGAGCTCATTCGACCTTGCGCCGACCCCCTAGCAGACGCCGACCCTACTCTCAATACGGCATCCTTTTTGTACCTTCGAGCGGATATTTTCGACCTTCCATCAGTCTTCAC
The DNA here is from genome assembly GCA_947563765.1 of Anarsia innoxiella. Taxonomy (NCBI): domain Eukaryota; kingdom Metazoa; phylum Arthropoda; class Insecta; order Lepidoptera; family Gelechiidae; genus Anarsia; species Anarsia innoxiella. The sequence goes on from OX387393.1 coordinate 5,627,320, forward strand.
CCTCCCAGTTCGTAGTTCCAAAGGTCCGCTCCCCGCATCCCACCGTAACACCCCCTTCTCTTCAACGAATCCCAGCCACAAATTGTCCCTCATTCCAAAAGAGCTAACCAGCGTACCGTTCCCGCATACTGCAGACACCTCCGCCCAAATATCGAATCTTTTAGCAGGTAATCTAGTCCGCGCCGTCATTCGCGCGTTGCCGTCGAATAGAGGCACCTCATACACTCCGTTAACCTTTTCATTGAGGTACTCCTCTTGTAAAGCATAATCTTCTTCGATCTCGTTTATCAAGTCTTCTTCTAAATCATCGTACACAACTTCTGTAACGTTCTGAGGAACCTTAACGCCGCAGCTTTCTTTTTCGTCGTTCTTTGAAACAATATCGACACGAGAAGCCTTTTCTGTGAATTAATTTATTTATTCAGAAGAGTTTTCTATTCAAATCGTATAATATAAATTTCGGGTCTACAGTATAAAACGATAGTGCAATCTACTGTTCTCTAGCTCGTTCTACGTCTAGCGGTAACCGAGCGGGGGAAGAATGTCAACACACGTTAGCTCGGGTTCGGGGCTTTCGGGTTTCCCGCTATCGCTGGTGTCTACGGAAGCGTCGGTTTGTACAGAGGTGGAGTTCTGCTGGATGGAGTGTACCGAGTTGTGAAGGTCGGGGTGGCGGCGGGCGGCGCGGGTACCTCGGCTCACGGTGGGGGGCTGCTCGCCGCACGCACCGAACGCCTGCACCACCACGTCGGACTGGCTCCTGCACGCGTGGTTGCGCAGGTGGCACGCCGACAGGTACGTGCGGCTGTCGCTGCCGCAGACTGACGGACCGCCTTTGGCGGGACACTCTACGGTACTACACTCGCAAGTTGCGAGTCCGCTGCGGACGAGGCAGTGCGCCCCGAAGTAGCACGTCATGTGTTCGCAGTTTGTTGCAGGTAGTTGGGTTGATTCCGCTGTGAACACAGAATAGCGTTTATAATCACTTCGGTATAAGCACTTAAAATTCTAAAATCAATAGACTATATCAATACATACGATCGAAACATCCATTGGGCCCAAGCGTGTGTTCGTGGTTGGAGCAAACAGTACACTTCTGTCCCTGAATGCCGGGCTTACATACGCAACGGCCGGTCATCTGCTCGCAGTCTTCACGCACCGAGCCAAATGCTGAGCATCCACATGCTATGGACAATAATATATTAAATATTCTAGTCTTTCATTGTATCTTTCATAGTCTTTCATTCCAGTATGAAATCTTTAGAAAATAAAGAAACATACGTATACAGCCAGTGTGACCAGTCCCAATGCGAGGTAGCCCCCAGTAGCCGGGCTCGCAGCGGTCGCATTTCGGGCCGCCGACGCCGGGCCGACATACACACTGACCTTCTTCATCACAATGCTCTGTTTCAGAACCTGGAAAAGCACCATTTTATATTATAGTCAAATAAATGAATGTTGGTGTTGATGCACTAGTATTAGGTACTAGAGACTCCAAGACTCCGAAATAAAAAGTGCATTAAAACAAGTGAAAGCGTTATACCAAGTCTATGACACCCGCACTGCGACGGACAGCCTGCGCCGGCTGGTCCCCGCGCTGCCGTAACGCCGTCTGCGCAACAACCGTGCCACGACTCCTGACAACCTTTCTTTTCTACTACAGCTTTATCTGAAATTAGAAGTAAGAATTCATTACTTTATGACGTACAATAATTTCGAGACAGGTTTGCCGAGAATAAAGCTAGTCTTTACTATGTAGACTGTTCTATTTTAATACAGATTCGCAACAAATATTGTTCGACCGAGCATTTTCGTCCATAATCATTGCTGTGACGACGCTAAGCAGCACTAAGTCCTTTCTCATACTCTCAGGCATGTATAAATTTTTACCTTTTCTACAACACCGTGCAGCTTTGGTAGTATGATGACAGTAGCTGCCGACCGGACAGTCTTTACGATGCGGACCGCCTCCGCAGTCCATTGGGCGACCATCCGCATCTGTCAGAGGTTCGTCGTCTCCACATGGACGAAACTGCAACACATTATTTTATGATTCATGCTTATTAATTTTTTCAGCTGAGGGGTATATGATAGTCCAGCCAAGTTTAGGTTAATCAGTATAGTCTTGCTTGCCTAGGTGAAAACTAAGTTTTTAAAGTTGTGGGCGAGAGTGAGGTCTAGTCAGACTAGCCAGCGTTTTTATTTCAAACAATAACCAGTCTATCCTGCCACCGCTCGCCGTTCACGCCTAACGAGCCTAAGTATTTTAACCAATCGAGGGTAGAGACGATGAAAATCAGACCGCACAGTGGTAATAATAGAGTCTAACCTCCAACCCCCTGCACAAAGCAAGCGGCCGCAGTCTCAAGTCCTCTTGCCGGCGACAAGATTCCAACTTCATATGACACAGAGTAGGGTAGAGTCGCATGTCAGACGCGCACACAGGGGCTGAGGACGCGGCGGCGGCGGCTGCGCAGTCGAATAGACATGCGCAACGAGGCTGGCCGTTTGAATCTGGAACACAAACGAAATACTGGCTTTATACATGTTGCAACAGTTGGCCATCTGGCCGTTAGGTAAAGGGATAGTATGGACGTTGTGATGTTATCTTGTAATTTTTGACGCAGTATCAGCTATAAGTAATGTGAATTATGTGCTAGCTTAAATGCATTTATTCGTAACCGGCCATGTGTAAATCAAACAGTGGTTATTAGGTACTTCTTGAATTTCTTAAGATCGTCTACACCTCTTGTCCGTTATTGTGAGCGGCACAAGAGTAATGTTTGGTTAACATCACTTGATGCCGAGTACCAATCAGGAATATCAGTTGATCTCAAATATCAGTCGACGACAGTCAAAACATACAGTCAAAACTATTAAAAACAGAAGAATTTTTGGTCCCTGTTTACTTAGCATTTTTTAGTAGTAAATGCTTACCAACAGCACACGTAGCTTCATAAGCACATTGCACACGAGCGCACACAGCCGTCCCAGCGGCACCTGCCTCGCTCGAACTCTCTGCCGCGTCATCCGGTAATCGAATTTCATTACTCAAGTCCGTTATTTTTGCTGTTTTATTTGCACCTGTAATTCGAAATCCTTAATTTTAAATGCTTCATTATTAGTTTTAATATACTTAATCGTAATCTTAAGCGGATATAAAGTAGCAGCTTCGCACTCTGAGCAGTTTGGGACATGCCGACTTCCAATCTGCCTACTTAGATCGACAAAGGGATATTATATGGGCTAGATACAACAAGATTACGAAAAGCAGTTTTTGACATTTATTCCACAACCAAACATACCATCAGTAGCATTTTCTTCCTGCGATTCAGTACATTCACCGTAATAGGCTACTCGCACTGGCGGTTCGCCGCGCATGCGCGCTTCACATGCAGCTTTCTGAAGTGCGCACTCGTGTACGAACGTATGATGTGTGTTTGCGCACACAGGCTCGCGAGCAGCGTCCGCGCATGGGTTGGAACATGCACAAGCGCCTCGGGCACACCACGTGCCGGCTGGGCATTCTATGGCAGCGCATGATTCTGTAAAGTTATTTCTAGTTTCATCCCACGTGAATCAGTTATAAAATGAGTTTTGGCTTAATGGTAGTGGTAACAATTATATTTCTTTTCGATACTTAGGTATTATAGGAAAGTATATTCTACAACAAGCCATTCCCTTATGTACCTACCTACATAAAAAAACATAAGCTTACCACAAGATCCCATATGTTTGACGTACAGTCTCCTCTTCTCTCGACACGCTACATCTCTTAAAGCGCACACGCTACTGTATGTCTGATTGTCACTGCCGCATACTTCTTCTGTTTCCTGAGGAACGAGTCAACTTTTAAGATTTTGATACCTAAATATAAGACATCAGAGAGCCTCTCTTGGACTATTTGGAATATCACGAGTAAACGAAACGCAGAGCCAAGAGACAATATAGGACCAAAATGTTACTCGATTTTGTGTTTTCGTTAAGAGAAAATTGAACTCACAGTTCCTTCTTCGCAATGTTTGGGACACACGCAGCTGGCTTCAGAAACACCATCACTTTCACAGACAGCGTAGAACTCGCATTTTTTATTTTCACAGCCATCTGTAAGTTGCACATTATTCATGTCATTGAATAAGTAACATTATTGAAGATCAGATACGATAGCGTGCCTTTATAGGTGTACCTACTTATTAGTTTATGACTTTAGGTAGAGCCTAGTCGAGTTGTCATTATCATAAAATTTCAATGTGTTGTTATAAATATGATCATTACTTACTGCAAGGTCCGTCGTACAAAACTTGTACATCCCTGCGATGCCGACAAGCTTCCAACTGCAGTTTACACCGGTTGCCATACGAGATGCCGTCGGAGCCACACACGGGCGCGAACTCGTTCGAACATCGTGGACAACGACACACGCCGCGACCACTTGATGGCACGCATTCGCCTCCGTGTGGGCACACTCGGCCCGCGCAAACGCCGTTTGAGCCTGAAAATACAAAGTGTAACTGATAAAAGCTACTGCAGCACTGAAACGATCTGATACTATTCTCTATTGAGTTTATTATCTGAGCTGTAGGCATGTTGTACCTACTGTACCTACAGCTCAGATCACTACTAGACAACCAAGGGTTCCATGTCTCATTAAAGTCCGATAAAAAGAGAGTTCGTCTCATGTTTTGCTGCGAAGCAGTTTGCACATCATGAATTGCGTCTTCACTATTTATAGATATTAACATGTAACAAAGATACCAACCGCAAGCGCCAGCATGCAGCACCCGCAACTCTCGGCCAAGTAAACACGCAGCGCGGCGCAGTTCACACTCGCTGTCATGAGTGCGGGAGTCGGACCCGCAGACCGGCCGCAGTACCGGCTCGCAGGGCGGCGGACATGCGCATACGGCTCCTCCGCCTTCAACGCGGCATTCCGCACCGTGACGGCATTCTACCTCCGCACACGGGTTTACACCTTAAAGCACGAAAGAAAGGTTTGAGAGTAAAGAACGGCAACCTTTTGGGCAGTTAGTCTGTCCATCGCCACAAATAAAAAACTTATATGTCTCAAATCGTTCCAAAATACTTATTTCCTACCCTTCAACTAGGAACTCTGACTCCAAAGGCGTCATTGCCGCAATGCGCTCTTTAGAAAGACGTAGAAATATTGCCAAACTTACCAGTACTACACTGCCCTTTGAAGACAATCTTCAACTGTTTCCTAGCACGACAAGACTCGCGGTGCATTTGGCACTCGTTGGAGTAAGTCTTCCCGTCAGAGGCGCACACCGGAGAGAATTCTAATGGGCACGGTTCAGCACACCGGCAAGATGGCTGCCGGTGGTCGTCCAGCTGACACACTTCTGGATCGGGGCAGGTTACTCCTGCACACGGGTCTGAAATAGTTGAAAAAATGTTAGCTTCTCTTTAAAATTTCCTCAATCTTTTTATTTATAGATTGCTTTATTCTTGTTTAGGTAGGTGTCGCATTTGATTGAGCGGGGCGTCATCAGGTTAGATCCAAATCGATGCTCCGCATAAAGGTCTATAAACTTACCACATTTGCCATAATATTTAAAGGTAATATTAGTGTTGGTTTCGCAAGCAGCCCTGCGCATTTCACATTCGCCAGGATAGTCCCTCGCGTCGCTGGCACACAGCGGGCGAGACCCCTCGTGGTCTCCGTAGCTGGGGCACGATGTGGGGCACTCGCAGTTGTAGGAGCGGCCATCGGGCGTAGGACGGCATTGAGCGCCAGGGCCGCAAGTTACTCCAAAACACGGGTTTGGGACGTCTGAAAGTAAGTAAACTTAACCATGACTGGGTTTTGAAATTGAGAGTAGACCTACAAAAGTAACTGCCTCAGGAACCCAGTAATCCCAGTAGGTATTAACTGGTCATTTGACTTCTTGAAACGTGTCCCCACTACTGGGAGACGAAATTATTCTGAAGTAGGTAACTTTACTCATCTTAGATACTTCCTAATACAATAGGTACACACTGGCGAGCGTTACCTCTCCTAAAGATTGAATGTAAAATTTATCGTAGGCACTTACCACTAGGAAACAAGTAGCAACCACTAACAGTCGCCACTAGAACGGACACCACCGTTAGCTGAGTCAACATCGTCCGGCAGGAACGCCGGGTACCCCGCGATCCTTTCTTCCAACCATCACACATTGTCTGTTCGCATTTTGCGGTTTTACTAAAATAAGAAAAGCTCAATTAGATAACCAGGAGTACAGACCAGGACCTACTTTCTTATGAAAACTATGTGTAGGCATGTATCTATGGACCGAGTTCCAAAGGCACTTTTGCTTTCGTCTCAGAGCTTGCTCTCCAGAGGGTTGTTACCTTGGTACCTAACTAAAGGTGATGAGAAACAATTTAACAAACAAAAAACCTTCCTACAACTAAAGTGATATGATACTTAACTTATCAGATTTAAAAGTTCCGAGGTCAGCGACTGTACAAAGGTCTGTTATCAACATTGCAATTAGTTGCATGAAATAATCATCATAGCGCTAAGTTAATAAAACAGGTAAGTACCTACCTAATCTAAAATCAAATAAAGGAAATAGATCGGAACAGAGTAAACTAAATCGACAAGAGCATTGTATTGCAAGAGAATTAAAGATCTAATTTTAAAAAAAGCCTTATAAAAATTGCGATCAATACCTACGTTGTTATACGAATGTTACACAATAAAACTTCTATGTTGGCTAAGTTCTGTGGAGAAATTTAAAATTGTACGCCAAGATAGGACTTACCATCATCTTCAGCAGATTCTGGGTACACTGTTACAAATATAGTATACGGTTTTGTTACAATTAAACAGAGTAGTAATGTATTTGTGGAATATTACCGCAGTACCGAGGCCGCAACTAATCCGTCCCCGCGTCGGGGGTTAACTAAATAAACGTCCTACTGTGCAAGTCTTATGAATGGAGAGGACACAGACATGCGCACTGGTAACTACAGGGTGGTTAATAAATTGGAAATTATTTGCTAGAAATAAGAAATGTACCTACTTAGGGACAATCTTGGTTTTTCTAGGAGTAGATACTGTTGTCCAACTTCATAAAAACGCAAAGCTCTGCTTTATATCAAAACACACCTTAGTTATTTATTATATTATTTACTAGATGCTGCCCGCGACTTCGTACGCACTTATCGTCATATCTTGGGAAATAATCATGATAATATCTTAAAATAATATAGCCTATGTGTTATTCTGATGTTCAAGCTAAGTTATTGTAATAGTTGTAATAGTTATAGTGAGACTATTTTTATAAAGCTATGTAAACTGCATAATGTAACCTATAATTTATACAATAAAGACTATTCTATTCTATTCTATAAATTTCATTAAAATCTGTTCAGCGGTTTTTACGTGATGAAGTAACCAAACATCCAACATTTGGCATCACTTTGGCATCCAACATGGCACATTGACATTTATAATATTATAATAGGTATGGGTAGTAACTATTAGGTAATCTGTGGTATGGGGTAGGTATGGCTAGGTTTTTAGAACCTGCAATTTATTTTGTGTAAGAAAAAAATATATTCTTTTTTCAAATATCTTGTTACTTGGAAGAAACTTTAGCTTGGCCATGGGAAAGGAACCCTACTTCTAGGAAGTAAAAGTAAAATATAAAAGGTTAGGAAAAAAGTCACTTAAGACAAAAAATAAACAATTTCTTTCAACTTTAATAATGTTTATTATCATGGCATATACCATTTAAGACGCTTCACTCTTATTACATTCAATCTCATGTAACAGAGAATAAGACTTTACATTATGTATAAAAAATAGGACTGTACGAATCTTGCTACGATCCGCACTAGAAATGCACATAGAATGAGAAATGAATGTACAAATCAAACTCTTTCCTGTCCACTGCTAAAATGCAATGACAAAGTCAATGTGCCCCAATTTGTTACGCTATGCACAATTGCACATGATTTTGAATTTCAATGCAAATCTACTCACAATTGCTAAATTTTGTACAGTTACTTATGAACTACAATTCATTATATCACCCGTCCCAAATTAATTACATTCATGATAGTGATGCAGTAAATAAATAATTATTTGAATTAAAAAGAAATATTCATTAAAACCAATAAATTCGGCAACAATATCGAAACAATATAAAAATTAGTGGTAAGTAAGTATTTCGTCTACAACTGTACATTTAAACAATTATCGACAGATTCTGCAATAAATAAATTCCCTATACAGTCTCACTTATAAAACATGGTCACTAATATTAATGTCTCAAGTTGAATCGATGCGCTTTGCTTATCAGTATCACATAAGATAAAACCACAGCACTATTTTTGTCACTTACACTTTTACAGTTTCACGGTTTGACCAGTGTCCATGGAAAGAGATAATTATCCTACCGAATATTTACAGAGTAAATTAACTATATTTACAAGTCTTTCACAAACTCCAAATTAAGTAGGTGGCGCACGACGGTCGTAATCCCGTCTGTAGACTTCCCGCTCGTAGTCTCTATCGTCGTAGGGGTACTCGGGCTGCGCGTAGCCCCGCCAGTCCTCGGGCGTGGGCGGGTAGGGCCGCACCGGCGGGAAGCCCATGCCGCCCGCCATCGCCGCGCTCTCGTAGTAGCCGCCCGTGTACGGGGCCGCCATACCGCCATAGCTGGGGTACCTGTTCAAATGTATGTCACTATTAATCCACCTTCATTTCTAATTCATTAAGTATTTACCGAGCTTCGTGAAAGTGAAGTTTTCATTTCGGAATCTACATGATGATAAGGGTGTACTGAATGAGACGTTATAATATAGAAAGAATATTCACCTTCTTTTATCATGAGGTCTGGGGTTCCGGTCGGCGCGGTACTGGCGCGGGCCGGGGTATGCGGGCGCGCTCCAGGCGGGGTGCGCGGGCAGGTCGGGGTGCGGATGCGGCATGCCGTAGGGCGGCCGCGTGCGCGTGGGCCCCGGCCCGCCGCTGTCCCGCCGCGTCCGCGAGCGCTCCCGGTCGCGGTCGTGACCGCGGTCCCGATCCCGGTCCCTGTCGCGGTCCCGCTCCCGGTCGCGGTCCCGGTCCCGATCTCTGTCCCGCTCTCGATCCCGCTCCGACCGACTCCGCTCTCTGTAGATCAAATCGTCCCGCTTCAGGCTCCTATCTTTATCCTTGCGATCCTTGTGCTTGTGTTTATGTCTGCAGGGATGGAAGAAGCGAGATGGCGGTGAGCATACGAGGAGTGTTAGCGAGACGATGAGAGGAAAGTTAATTTAGTATACGACTACGAACTATGACAAGCAGGTGAGCAACAAAATGAAAATGTCACTATGTTACATGGGTTGCGGTGAGCCACTTACCTCTCGTGGCGTTTATTTTCTGTCTGATCGGGGTCACATTCCCCGTCTTCGAGTTTTCTTTTTATACCAGAAGTGTGCGGAACTTTATCATTTGATTTGTCAGTCTTTTCTTTAACAGGTTTTGATTTCTTCTCATTCTTCACATTGTTTTCATCTTCTTTGCCTTCTTTTTTCTGTTTTTTATGATTATTAGAGTTGTGATTATTTTTATTATTATTCGCCTGAAAACACATTTTACATTGAAAACATTGTTTGGGTAAATAAAACTATAAGCTATTTTACATAACTAAGACAAAATATTTGATCTACATTCAATACTAACCTTCGAATTTTCCTTACGTTTACTGCCTTTCTTTTTGGGGTCGGTAGTTTTCTTGAGACCGTATTTATATAGCCTGTAGAGCTGTTTTGCATCGAAATTAGTGAACTTTGAAACAAAATACCAGAGATTGCTTCTCCACTCGACTTTTTTCTCAGGATCTGGATATGCATCGAGGCATATATCTATTTGGGATCCTATCTGCGTCAAACACGCACGTGTTCTAAGAACTTGTTCTGATTCGGACAATGTTTGGTCTGGGTTGTCAAGTGCTCTAAGAGCTTTTTTAACAGGTCTCATTTTTTCTTTGCACTGAAATAAATAGATAAGTTTAAAAATTGCTTTGGGAATCAATGTGCCCTTATAAGTAATACTTTTTGCATATTGACATACCTCTTCAAATACAGAGGGGTCTAGATCACCCAATACTTCTAAAGCTCTCGGCTCATTGTTGGCGGTAAAATGCATCGGGCCCGCGGGTTTTTTGCGTCCTTTGCTACCTTTAGTCCGATCTTTGCCTTCTTTCTTTGAACGTTTTTTATCTTTTTCTTTTCTATCGTTGGATGTTTCGTCATGGGTGGATATTTCTTCCATTTTTAGTTTACCCTACAACATAATTGAATTATAATTAATATAATAAAAACCAATAAAATGACACAAAATATATTTTTTTCAAATAAAACTTACCCTTTCTGATTTATCGTTTTTAGCATTCTTGTTCTTTTTATCGTCCCCAGAACTAATATCATCTTCCACAATATCTTTGGTAACCGGTTCCTTATTACCGCGTTTCATTCTAGGCTTTCTTTGTTTTTGTTTACCATTCTTTTGATCTAACAGTTTTTTAATCAGCTTCAAAAGATATTCTGCTCTTGAAAGCAAGTGTTTCGCTTGAGGTTTCTTGTCCTCATTTGTTAATATTTTATCGCCTATTTCTAATGAGGAGTCCATCTTTATAGCTTCCCAGGAACCCAGACCGTATTGGTATATACCAGCTAGTAACTTTGAATCATCCGCAACTCCCCACTCTACGTCAAAGTTTGCTGGCCTCGTCCTTTGAATATCAAATTTAAGATTAAGTAAAGTAGTCACACAAAAGGTAAATTAAGTATTCTCAAAATGTTTTAAACTATTTACCTGAAGTCAAGTTGCCATTTTAACCTTTCTTCTTTTGTTTGTGGCAAGAAGTCGTCCAAAGGAGCCAACTCGTCTTGACAGGCCATAAGCGTTTTAGCATTTACAGGTACACCGCCGAGTTTAAAAGTTCTTCTAGCATTTTTACGCCCGTCTATTTGTTCATCTAAGGTAATAATTTTGATTAGAAATATCACATAATTCACCGCCTTCGAAAATTTAGGTAACATTCTTTTTACTTACTAGATGGTTCAGGAGCTTCACTGAGAACAGCTTTACATCTTTCAGCTAAAATTTCTCCTAATTTTTTCAATTCCGCTAAAGGCTTTTCTTGCAATTCTGCGTCGCATGCTATGCTATCGAGATGTTTTAGCGGCGCAGAGAACTTTTTATAACTTTTAACGAATCTACGTATCTGAAATAAAATCGTAAACCTTATCATCCGAGAATCGATCTCATTTGTTTAACTTAATGTCCTTTTCACTGCTGGAGTGCAACGTAAATGATCTTTTAGGTCAGACATTTTGTAATTAACGAGACATACCTCAGCATCAGTGAAGCCCTTGATCTTCTCCCTGTGCGAGGCGGGTGGGCGTCCGCGCTTCTTGGGCCGATCGTCGTCGGCGCTGGCGTCGGCGTCGGAGCCGTCGCTCTCCGCGTCCCCCTCCCCGTCCGCGCCCTCTGCCTCGCCTCGTCTGCGACCTTTACGACCTCCTAAGTCACATTACTCCGTAAATATTCCATGCCACTTTGCAGTAGCCCGCACACAGAATATTCAAACAGTAGACGACACTTTCTGACATCAAAGATGATGTCAAATATAAAAAGATGGCAAGCTGCCAATAGTAACCTAATAACTAGATACTTACGTTCGTCGGCATTATTCTGCTGTAAATTCTTTCTTCTCGGTGGTAAATATAGGTCCTCCATTTCCTTATTCTTTTCTTGTTCCGCTATCGTCTTTCTTACGTTTTCTGGTATAATGTCATCCTGAAATAAAATCCAGCTTAGTAAATAAATAAAGTAAATAAGACGAAATTATAACCTGTAATGGGATCTGATAAAATATTTCGATTACCCACCCAGTCTTTACTTTCTTCCTCTGGATTTTGTTCTTTTTTGACATCCATAACTGCTTTCTCTTCGTCAAAGGCAAAACTGGCAACTTTAAATGCGGATAGTAGTTCATCTCCAGCCATTGTCGGGCCCTCATCTCTCGTCTCAGCACGTTGTAGAATCTCGTCTATGTCACACTACAAAAAAGCACCATATTGTAAGGAAATAAGCTCACAGTATATCTAAATCTTAGTTCCCAATTAAAATTTGAGTAACTTACAACTGGCTCTTCATCATTTTCATCATCATCTTTGAACAATTCTTCAGCACCAAATTTCAAAATTGCATTCAAGTCTTCTTTGTTAAATGGATTATTGGCTGTAGTTGCAGAATTGTCGCGTTTATTGAGCACAGTTCTTCCAGTCGTGTCCATCCGTTGGATAACTAAATGATCCAAAACCATCTTCCGCTTTGCTCTTTCTACTATGTCTTCCTCCACAGATCTTGCGGTCACTAACCGATAAATGTTGACCTACAATGTACGTATCAAACACATTTTAAACAATGAATATTTAGTTAAGAAAACAAGCAACCGACTATGAGTGATAGATAACCAAGCTATTATACCTGATTTTTTTGTCCGATTCGATGGGCCCGAGCTTGCGCTTGTAAATCATTTTGAGGATTCCAATCTGAGTCAAATATAATCACAGTATCTGCTGTGGCTAAATTGATACCAAGCCCACCAGCTCTAGTAGACAGGAGAAAGCAGAAGTCTTGAGAACCTTCCGCATTGAAATGATCCAAAGCTTGTTTCCTAATCTCGCCCTTTATGCTTCCGTCGAGACGTTGGAAGGGAAAATGTCTCCTTTGCAGATACTCAGCTAAAATGTCTAACATTCGAACCATCTGTGAGAATATTAGCACCCTATGTCCAGTTTCTTTCAACCTACACAGTAGTTTATCTAATAACAGCAGTTTCCCGGAGCCTCGAAGTAGTTTCTGTAGCAAATCAAAAGTAAGTTTTAATAACATAAGTAGGTACATACAATTCGTCAAATTTTTAACAAAGGGTTCAGAGGAGGAATAAAGGCAAGGCACCTAAAATAATATATTATCTTACCTCCACAGCATCTGTAGTAGCAAGCGATGCTCTAGACTCAAAGTCCTCAGGCTTCGTCAATAGTGCGTGGTTACAACACTTTTTTAATTCAATCACAATATTGATAAAAGTGTTTATAGAGCCTTTGACACCTTTACGTAAGGCACTATAATTCTTTGTAAGTATCCATTTGTAATATTGCTTTTGAATTGAAGTCATTTCGACCCTCAATATCTGTTCTACTTTTGCAGGCAATGACTTTTCTACGTCTTTTTTCTGTCGTCTTAAAATAAATGGTTCTAATTGTTTGTGCAACTTTTCGTATCCTTTAGTGGCAGCATCTTCATGATCCTTTTCAAAGTCCTCCCATGACTCAAACCTTTAATTGAAAAACTGAAATTAAGTTTATGTTCTATCAAGCATAAGTTAATCGTTTTGATTTTTTGTTACTTACTTGTAAGGCATAATGAAATGAAGCAATGCCCACAGCTCTTTCAAGGAGTTTTGTAAAGGTGTACCCGTAACGAGAAGCCTATGATTTGTATCAAATTCTTTAAGTGCTTTGTACAATAGTGAATCATCATTTTTTAATCTGTGCGCTTCGTCCACTAATAGACAAGCCCAACCAAATGACTTGAGAAATTGTCTATCTTTTAGTAAAATTTCATAAGTGGTCAAAATAGCGTTGAATTTTAGCCTCTTTGAACTTGCAAAACTCCATTCGAATTGTCGGATCTGTAAAACATTAGCTCGAATTTAGATTTGCATGAATCAGAATAAACTTGATACATTAACAACATTGTATGCTAGTACTTACAATATCTCGACTAATGACGTCACCAATGTACGTAACGACATTGATGTCTGGAGCCCATTGTTCGAACTCTCTTTGCCATGCAGTCATAGTACTTAGTGGTACTACACAAAGGAATGGTCCATAAAGCTGTTGCGTTTTGAAGAGATAATATAAAAAACAAATAGTCTGCAACAAATTATCAAATACTATAAACTTTTCTTTGGAGATTCTCATCAACAATTTATCCTGAAAATTAATGATCACCTACCTGAATTGTTTTGCCTAAGCCCATTTCGTCGGCAAGAATCACAGAATTGTCTTTACACCAGGAATGTATTAACCAGTTTAATCCGTCCATTTGGTAATCTCTTAACGTATATGACTAAAACAAAAATGATAACATTATAATTTTCTAAGTATAACCTAACTCTACAAATCTCTACCCAACTAAAACATTCAAACCAGCTCCACAACATTCAACTCAACTCCACAACATTCAACTCAGCTGCACAACATTCAACTCAACTCCACAACATTCAACTCAACTGCACAACATTCAACTCAACTCCACAACATTCAACTCAACTCCACAACATTCAACTCAACTCCACAACATTCAACTCAACTCCACAACATTCAACTCAACTCCACAACATTCAACTCAGCTCCACAACATTCAACTCAACTCCATAACATTCAACTCAACTCCACAACATTCAACCCAGCTCCACAACATTCAACCCAGCTCCACAACATTCAAACCAGCTCCACAACATTCAACTCAACTCCACAACATTCAACTCAGCTCCACAACATTCAACTCAGCTCCACAACATTCAACTCAGCTCCACAACATTCAACTCAACTCCACAACATTCAACTCAGCTCCACAACATTCAACTCAACTCCACAACACTCAACTCCACAACATTCAACTCAGCTCCACAACATTCAACTCAGCTCCACAACATTCAACTCAACTCCACAACATTCAACTCAACTCCACAACATTCAACTCAACTCCACAACATTCAACCCAGCTCCACAACATTCAACCCAGCTCCACAACATTCAAACCAGCTCCACAACATTCAACCCAGCTCCACAACATTCAACCCAGCTCCACAACATTCAACTCAACTCCACAACATTCAAACCAGCTCCACAACATTCAACTCAACTCCACAACATTCAACTCAACTCCACAACATTCAACTCAACTCCACAACATTCAACTCAACTCCACAACATTCAACCCAGCTCCACAACATTCAACTCAACTCCACAACATTCAACCCAGCTCCACAACATTCAACCCAGCTCTACAAAGTTCAACCCAGCCCTATAACACTCAACTCACTACATCACTCAACCCAGCTCTACAACACTGAACCCAGCTCTACAACACTAGACCCAGCATTACAACACTCAACCCAGCTCTACAACACTCAACCCAGCATTACAACACTGAACCCAGCCGTACAACACTCAACCCAGCCGTACAACACTCAACCCAGCCGTACAACACTCAACCCAGCCGTACAACACTCAACCCAGCCGTACAACACTCAACCCAGCATACAACACTCAGCCCAGCATTACAACACTCAACCCAGCACTACAACACTCAACCCAGCCCTACAACACTCAACCCACCAAACAACACTCAACCCAGCTCTACAACATTCAACCCAGCTCTACAACACTCAACCCAGCCCTACCACACAACCCACCATACAACACTCAACCCAGCTCTACAACATTCAACCCAGCTCTACAACACTCAACCCAGCCCTACCACACAACCCAGCTCTACAACATTCAACCACTCAACCCAGCCCTACAACAAAACACAGCTCTACAACACTCAACCTAGCTCTACAACACTCAACCCAGCCCTACAACAAAACACAGCTCTACAACACTCAACCTAGCTCTACAACACTCAACCCAGCCCTACAACAAAACACAGCTCTACAACAAAACACAGCTCTACAACACTCAACCTAGCTCTACAACACTCAACCCAGCTCAACAACACTCAACCCAGCTCTACAACACTCAACCCAGCTCTACAACACTCAACCCAGCTCTACAACACTCAACCCAGCCAGCCCAACATCATTTTACCTAACTGCACAAATCAACACAACCAAACTTTTAACTGATAAATGACTTACCTGATCCTTTCCCATATACTCAGGCTGTTCTTTCAATTGATGAAATTTAGGCCTTCTCCTTAAAACAGGACAATGCCTAGATGGTGTGGTTTTGGCTGCTTCTCTATACTTGAAATGCTCTACTTCCTGCGGCCATCTTTTTTCTATTAGTGACGCATCTTCCCATGTAGCATCAGCGTAAGGTAGAGATTCCCATTTACAGAAGTATTCATGGGCAGTGGCACCCCCTTCCAATTCCCGAGTTTGTTCAGCTTCAAACGAAAAATTTGGATTAAAAATCAAAGTAATAGTTGATGTACGTTTTTGGTATATGTATCAAAAACCATGTTACCTATTATCCTTTCAACATTATTGTATGTCTTTACTAATTCTTGTTGTAATTCAGACTGGCATTCAAAGTAGTCTATATCTTCAGGTCCTGCTTGCTGCCGCCACCATGATAGTTCAGCTTCCTTCTTAATATAATTTTCTAACTTTTTGAGTCCTTTTACTTTTTGATCATTAAGTGTCTTTTCCGACTCCCATGTATTATGAATGTGTGACCACCCTTTCCATTTGATCAGGTACTGAGGCTCCGTTGTATCTTCATCATTTGGATCACAACCTTCATTTTGATCCCCATGTTCTTCTATAAAATATATTGTAGTCACATCCCCAGTGACTGCACAACGATAAGAAGACATTAGCTAAAATTTAACATTCATATTGCACCAAAATGCAATCATACCACATCAAAAACAAAGATATAATTTTATTAAAAGTATTTTTAGTAAGTTTGCTCAAATCAAGAAAATTATGAGATTTATTACACATTTATACCTCCTTTCTTCCCTCTTCTAAATCCTAGGACTTTCTCAATAGTTTCACTGTGATCTTCTGGTTCAGGTTCAGCTTCTTCACCATCAACGCCTTCCACTTCTAAGAGATCAGAAGAGTCGGTTTGTTCATCACTAGCTTCTTTATAACTGACAGCGGCACCAGTTCTTCTAGTTGCTGTACGACTATGGGAAACAGCAACTAATTATATTTAATGCAACTAATTATGAAATAAGGATCGCTTTTCAAAGACCTTACCTTTTAGTATCTTCATCGGAAGCTTCTGAACTTTCTTCTTCATCACTTGTGAACCTTCTTCTTCTTGTGGGCTTCTTTTTTCTGAGGGGTACACTCCTCTGGCCTGGTCTTTTTGAAGGAGGAGGGGGTGACCCTTTCATATCACTATCACTGTCTGACGAGTCTGAGTTCCATGAGTCGCTAAAATTACAATTTCACAATTAGCCATTAAGAAGATCTAATTGTATATCTAAAACACATTCCTCACGTTTGTCACATTACCTCTTTTTTCTGCTTTTTCTGCTATTACTTTTGCCTCGTTCACTCGAATCACTATCAGCGAGCTTAAGTCTGTCTGGCTCCTTTCTTGATCTGCCTGACCTACGTATTCCATAAATATCTGGATTATCTTCCCAAAGATCTGACTTCACCTTGCCGTGATTGCTTCTTTTGAATTTCGAATCATCATCATCACCTGATGAGTCCTTGTCGCTTTGGTGGTCTGATTTTGAAGAATTGTGATTACTATATTTTGGGGATGACCTCGTGCCATCACTATGATGCGATCTATCTACTGCTGATGATTTATCTGAACCAGACTGCTCGCCAGATCTTGAGCCTGAAGAACTAGATCCACTTTCACTGGTAACACAATTAAAAAATAAAATTAACTTTTCAGTCCTCTAATTTAGTGTTTTGACAAATGATTAAATTAAATTACTTTACCTGTCACTACCAGAGCCGGAGCCACTTGTGTCACTCTTTTCTCCTTTCTCACTGGCCGAGTCACTTTCAGATTCATTCATAAAACCCGTCTAAAACAACCGAAATTATTAATAAATAACAAGTAGAACATTCTCACACAAAATACATAACAAAATATGTTGAGGACTAACTTTTTCATTGCATTAACCAAAACGAAATATTAATTGTTGCATTTAAATGCCACTATATATATTCTGCAATGACGTCTTAATTATGACAAATTTCCTTCTCAAAAACACACAATTTTAAACAACTATTTTAGAATTAGCTTGCAAAATGCAATATACATATAAGACTGGATAATGAATTCTTATATAAATCAGTGACAATAATAGAAGAATACACTAGAAGCGTGCACTTTCATTGTAATTTTTTTACCAAAATTAAATCGCAAAGTTTATTTTTTTAACTATATATTATCCCAAAATGTTATCAAAGCAGAACATTATATTGAAAAGAACATAAACCAGAAAACCAGAAATTTTGTACAGGTGAGCTAACCTCAAAATTTTATGAATTCCTTAAAAAACCATGGATTTTTATGGAAAATCTTGGCAAAAAATATTTTATTCCTAAACAGAGTTCCACACAGGAAAAACGGTACAAAAAGAACCTCAGAAGCACAAAAACTGAACAGGTTAATTGAACATAACCTCTTAAACCAAAGCACTGAATAAATAGACCAATTTTCAAAGCTAAATTGCGAAAATGGGTCCCACTCAGAAATATTTTTTTCATGGCTCATTGGAAAGATTACGTAACAAAGAATCATCCCAAACTGCTTCTTGCGTGGGACAATTATGTTTTAATACATAAAAACACAAAAATGTATTGTAAACAATCACAGAAACCTATAAATTCAGAATTACGTCTCAAAAGTTCGACCTCTTCCAGGGCCACACCCAACACTTCTAGAACATTCTCCACATAATTAAACACAAATTTAACAAAACGGCTGTTTATTTATTATTAAACATAACTTAAAAAGCTTAAAAACACTTACCAGGAGCATTTTGAAGAATATTCAAAGAAAGCACTGTTACTTTGGAAGTCATCTAATGACAGTATTAAAAAATATAATAATCATTGACAAAAAAAAAAGAGGAAAACATCGGTGGTAAAAGTTAAAACCATTTTTTTGGCAAAAGCGAATAAATTAGGAAAAATATTTTTGCAGTAAAATCTTCTCAAGCGACGCCATTTTGTCGTGGCATGATTCTGGTGACGACGGAAATGAAAAATAGTATTTTCCTCACAAAACTTTGGTTAAAACAAAGGTAAACAGAAGGAGTAATCACTAAAAAATCAAAAATGAAACTTTAGATCCGTCGGAAATACTTTGCTAGACGGTGGAAATGATGTGAACACCGCACACTACCAGCGAGACTTGAAATCCACAGCCATATTGCCAAATGCCAGCCAGCTGCCTACAAAATAGAGTTGCTAAAAAATACTAGCCTAGTAATGTAATACTGAGTACGATCACTATTTAAATTTTAAATGCTAACTAAAAACCGTTGCTATATCAAGAAACAATTATTTTCGTCTCGTAATATGTTTATAATACACCTCCCTCACTCACCTCCCATAATAAGGTGTTTTAAAAATATGTTCACTAATTTCTGTTTTACTCGACTACGGCAAAGCCAACAGGCATACATACATATCATTTTGACCGTGATGTACCTATCTAATTATGTATAATGTATGTCTGTTTATATAATTAAGTACGTATGTCTTAACATAGGTACCTATTTTTATCTGTTTCGTCATAGCTTGTAAACTAGGTAGGTACTAAGTAATCAGAATTCGACTTATTTATCGTTGGATACATCGAGATGGTGCTATAAAAATATAAAACATGTTATGGGCAATATCAATATTCTTGCTTAAAAACTTATGAATCGGACATTGTGTTTGTATGGGATCTTAACATCACTTCAAAATTCACACTAGTTAGCAGTCGGTGCTAGTAGTCTTATCAGTACAGAAAGTGGTGCAGTAAATTGTAACGAATTTAATTACTTTAACTTAAGTAATTACTTTCTCACGTGATTGATACTTTTTAAGACCTTTAATTTGATTTATTTTTTAATCAATAAGTTTTTTAAAAATAATTTTGAGACATGATTAGGCTTTATTGTTTGTTTGTTATTAAACTTTAAATTCGTTTTGTACTTCAATAATAACCGGCAGTGATTGGATAAATACAATTTTTTTTTTTCATGAACTCAGGATTAAAAAATAACGACTAAAATTAGGATAAATAAAGAAAAAATACACAAAATCAGGCCACACAATCGTAAAAAATATCCCCATCTCGAGTCAAATTTGGTGGAAAACTGCCAAGAATGCTAGCAGCATTGCCACGCTGGATGGCTAGGGAAATACGTTGCAACAAATAAATTAATTTAATGCAAGCGGAATTTACTATTAATTATAACTACTTTAATAATTACCAAAACCATTTTTAAATACTAGGTGGTACAAAATTAGCTAGTATTCTCGATTGTTACATTATTCCCTCAACTCTATTTAATGACAGCTCCAAAATTGCAATGTGGCCAGCCTCGTGCGAATACGTCATTTCCGTTTTATAAATTGATTTCCAGTTTGTCGATGAGACCCTTTAAAAACCATTAATAACATTTCCATTTTTTTATTGGAAAAATGCCTTGGAAAAATTTTTAGTATCGAAAGATTTTATTTTGAAAAATAGATTAAATGACCGAACACATAAAGTCCTTTTCATGAAAGAAGTCCCGCAGATATTGTTGAATTAAATTTGACAAACGTCTGTTTTCCCTATTTTCTAATCTTTTTCCTGAAAGTAGGTAGAACATTGGTAAAACACCCCTTATGTGAATAAATATATCGTCAGTGGAAAGGATAAAATGCTAAAGCGCCAATTTGGCCATATTGAGTTATATATAAGGTGTTTGGTAATCAAATACAAATATTGAAACCGGAGGTACATATGGGCTAACTGAACACGTTTTGAATATTTTTTTTTTAATTAACACGCTAGTTTTTTTTTTAGATTGAAAACAAAAATATTAATTTATTTCGTAAATAAACACCCTGTTTAAGTATCAGCGGCCGCTACTGTCTACCAGATGGCACTAGACGCCTAGATTTTGGTACCTATCTAGGTCGTTGTTTAAGTATCAGCGGCCGCTACTGTCTACCAGATGGCACTAGACGCCTAGATTTTGGTACCTATCTAGGTCATGAGTAGCACAACTCAATGGGTTCGAAGAGGAGAATAAAATACAAGCAACCAATCTAAAGGCTTCAAGAGAAAAACACTAGATGGCATTGGTAGATTTAAAACAATAATATTTTAACTATTATTTGGCTAAACTTTCACTGAAAGAACAATAAAACATTGAAAGAAACACTGGGTTCAACACGAAAGGTTAGGTACAACACAGTTAATTCAAAATTCTCCTAAATACCTTGACTTAGGACCACATTTGATTTGCATGAACAAATTCTAAGCTAAGATTTGATGGACTTTTATCTTGTGTTTTTCTTTTACAACTAAAACTTACGAACGCACAAAAACAAACTACTATTTAACTACACATATCGTTACAGACACTATTTATGGATTTCCAAATTATTATTGGTCAAAAAATAAACCCTTACTCGAAAATGAGCACTGAGATTGGTCGGAGAGTCATGTTTTCGGAGAGTTTAGCTACCATTACATGTAAATAGAACGTACCTTACACAATGAGAATCCTATTTTCTATAGTAAACCAGACAAATCCAGCCAGATAAATAGTAATACACAAAACTTTGATCCAAAGCCACCATTTTCACTAACACTTTAAACAGATAGATTGTAAGTACCTATTTATTGATAGCACTTCACTACACTTGTTCACAATTTTACTCTTACACAATGTATTTTATTTTAAAGGCACAAATCCTTTACTAGAATTTGCTCCGTTGTCTTTAGAAAATCAATTTAATAATGGCGTATAGGTTAGGTTAGCGGCAAGGCGATAATCAGTAACAGATTAAATGAAGAAAATGAAATTATAATCACAAATAGTTTTAAAGTAAAACCGTAAGTAACAAAAAACTGAAACTTTCATTTTCCTACTTAATTAATTCAATTTTCACGCAGCAACAACGTATTTTTACCGGTAAATAAAACAAGCAAACAATCAAGCAAGTCAAAAAGAAAACAAATGACAGTCTTTCCCTTTTTTTTTAAATCGTCCATTCAAGACGGGCAAAGATCAGAGACCATACATCCTAGTCTTCAGTATGTAAACGTTTCGTTACACAACTTGTGAATCGAATAATCATTCGAATTAATCGAGGTAAATAAATTAGGACAAACTTAAAATACTTAAGTACAGAATAAGTTTTTTTTTTGCATAAATTACAAGCTATTTTTCCAAAGAACACAGAAAAAGTGTTTGTAGTATGGCTGTTTATTGCCGACATTAAATAAATAATCTATTTGAATATTTTTAATCTTTGGTGTAGTTTAAAATATTATAACAAATGTTAAATACTGACACCAAGTTGCGGTGATATTCGTTTTTGTGGGATCTCACTTCTTTTTGTAAGAACACCTTCTTTTCTTTGGCTCCGGTAAGATGTGCTGTAGGTACCTACATCAGCAACTGATTTTTAAAGCCCACTCCCTATCCCTTTTGCCCTTTCGTAGAGGCTTTGTTGTTATGATATGAACGGTAAATATTTCTGAGGCGATTGTCAAACCCTGGTTACTATCTAGTATTAATGTACTCGTCAAGACGAATCAAAAGAGCCCAAACTCCATATGGTTGCGAAGTTTAATTACGGAGTTCCTATGGCCATCTTCCACCTCCATCATCAGACCCTGGTTACCATCAAGCATGAAAGTACTCGTCAAGACAAATCAAACGAGCCCAAACTCGATGGGTTTGCGTCATTTAATTACGGAGTTCCTATGGCCACCTTCCACCTCCATCATCAGACCTTGGGTACCATCAAGCATGAAAGTACTCATCAAGACAAATCAAACGAGCCCAAACTCGATAGGGTTGCGTCATTTAATTACGGAGTTCCTATGGCCTTCTTCCAGCTCCATTCCAGCGACAGATAAAAGCTTGTAACGCGCCTAAGTAACCTCGGTCGTATTAAGAAACTTATTTTTTGCGGCTCTGAAAATGAGTTTTAGTGAAGTTTTGTATAAAGATTTACTTTACCAACCGCAAAAAACCTCAGTCGATTTAACAAACTTAAACAATGAGATAATGGTATTAAATGAAATGAAATGATCATTTAATCCTGTAGGTTTTTTGACAACACTTAGAACGGGTCATTTTTTAAAGTTAATGCTAGATTCGCAAAACTGCAGTTTTCCCCAGAGAAGAACCTAGCAAGAAACTCTGTAGGGTTGCTCTTTTCAATTTAAGTTTTACAAATCTCAGGCATAAACACAAACATATAGGTACCTAATAAAATTAATATTTCAAAAGAGCTACCCATAAATAAAAATTTGACCCCGCAATATCCAGGAAAAGCAAGGTAATAAATGGGAAACAGAGAAGTGAAAGGCTTAGTTTCATAGGATCCGCATGACATGACCGGCCATCACAGCAGCACCTTCACACAGGTCTCAACGCATGTGCCAGCCATCAACCCCTTCCACATATTTTAGGGAAGTAGGAGACCCGACACACAGCGCCACCACTGCAACGGCGTAAGCGAGCATGACATGTCACACGTTTCGCCTTATTCATAAAAAAATCTTAGCTATTAGGTACAGATACCATACCTACCAAGATACTGCAGAGGCAACATTTTTAATACACAATAACATTCATATACTTAATTTAAGGAATGTAAGAAATTCACAATTGTATAAGATGAACAGTTATGCCGTATAAAGAAAGCTTGATAGAAGAGCAGGTCAATCCCATGGATTTGAGTCATCTAAATAATCGTTAATTTTATAATATCCCTTTTTGCTAAGTTTTTGTTTAACAATAACCTTGAATTAATTAAGGGGTAGTTCGCGTATACTGGTAGGGATCTTGTTGTAAAAGCGTATACATTGACCTACAAACGACTTATTTACTTTGTTTAGTCGACTAGCATGGGGCAATAATTTATCCCTATTTCTAGTATTAACAGTATGTATATCACTTAGTTGTTTAAATTGATGTATATTTTTTTGTGTAAACATTACATTAGTGAAGATGTATTGCGATGCTAGTGTTAATATGTCAATATCCTTAAAAACATCCCTAAGAGATTCCCTGGGACCTAGTTTATAAATCGATCGAATAGCTCGCTTCTGCAGGACAAAGATGCGCTCAGAGTCGGCGGCATGACCCCACAGCAGAATGCCGTAGGACATAAGACTATGGTAAATATAGGGTGACTTCAAATTAGTGAACGATAGAAAAAGGGGTGCATGTACTGATCATAACAAACAACTTTCCCAAAGAAACTTTTTGAGCACTTTTTTTCGATGTTAAAAAATAATACAAAAACGGTGGTGTAACTGCGGCCGCAACGAGCCTCGCGCTACAATCAGCTGAGCGCTCAAACATCTGATCGTAGCGCAGCGGGCCGCCGCCGGCGCCGCCGCGGCGCCCCGCGCCCCGCTTTTTTGGCGTTTCTGGTACCTACCTATTAACTATTAACTACCTACCTAACCTGTTAACAAATAAAATCATTTCATCGAAAGTACCTACCTACTCTCGATCACACATACGGATTCTGATTCCAACTTTTTCATCACAACTTTCTAGGTTTTGGATTAGCAACCGCATACCTACCTACTAAGTCAAGTAGGTAATCATAATCTAAATACAATTCAAAATAAGTAAATAGGTAAATAACGCGGTATCGGATCGACCCCGCCGCCGCCGCCGCCAAGAAGCCAGCTGAGACAGCCAGCAGCAGCGGTTCAACGAGTAGTAGGTACATAAGGTAGGTCAGCAGGAAGATAGGCTGGCACTGGCAAAAATTGGAATAAACTCTTTAAAAGTCAGCTTATTTACTTACCTACAGCATTTGTTGAAAGTGTCCAACTTGTAATAATAATACTCCAACCAAATAATGCGTTGCAAACTTGTAACGATAGAGCCCTAGATTCACTTTTCACTGAGGTAGGTGTATCTACCTGGATACACTAATTAAACACAGATCAAGGGGTTCCCGGGCCGTTAGTCAGGCGAATGTTTTGTTTTCTATCTCTTTGGCAACAAAATTTCACTAAATTCACTTGTTTACACTACAAATTCACTTCCTTATCCTTATACTACCTGTACCTACTGTTTTCGCACAGACGAGGACGTCCCGAGTGAGCGAGAAAGAAGTAGAGACGGACGCGCACATGAACTACTTATGCCGCCGCACGCGCGCTATTTAAAATGCAATATTAAGGCTGGCCGCATACATACGTTTACCGTATTCGTTTTCCGAATACGTAATTTCGAGTTGGAATTCCGTGAGACTACCGCAAACGTTCGTTTTTCTTCATTCGGAATGTATCCACTTCAGTACAGATAGTGATAGCCTACTGAACGCACGACGATGGAGGACGACGATTTATCAGCAATTGCATTTCTGTTATCAATAAATAAGAAAAAGAAACTTTGTCGGTATTGGATACATCCACTAAATACTCGAAGAGTCTATGAGAGTCGTATTACAAATGTATGCGTAACGTATGTATGCGGCCAGCCTTAGGCTGGCCGCATACATACGTTTTCCGCATTCGATTTCCGAATTCGTTTTCCGTATTCGGACATCTGAATGCATGGAATCAGTAGAAAATACATTAACTGACGCACACGTTCGTTTTTTTCTCGAACGGAATAAATTCCGCACGTACGTTTCGTAAGCAAGCCGGCGCGTTCGGAGAAACCTACTCGAAAAAACCTAATGACGTCATGCGGAACGCAGCGCTTTCATACATTTTGTTCGTGCCGGCGCACACGTTCGGAAACTTCTATACAGTTCCGCGCCCGCGCCGCGCGCGTCGGACGTATTCTTTGTATTGGTTACGCATACATTTGTAATACGATTTGTAATACGACTCTCATAGACTCTTCGAGTATTTAGTGGATGTATCCAATACCGACAAAGTTTCTTTTTCTTATTTATTGATAACAGAAATGCAATTGCTGATAAATCGTCGTCCTCCATTGTCGTGCGTTCAGTAGGCTATCACTATCCGTACTTAAGTGGATACATTCCGAATGAAGAAAAACGAACGTTTGCGGTAGTCTCACGGAATTCCAACTCGAAATTACGTATTCGGAAAACGAATACGGTAAACGTATGTATGCGGCCAGCCTTAGTATTGAAAATAACTTTTTCATTAAAATTGAATCTAATTAGTCAATTAATCAAGAGATTTAAGTAAAATTCGATACATTTTCATGCAGATAAGGGTTATAATAAGTTAAAATAAAGATATTTTAGCTACTGATTGATAATCACTCTTACAGTACAGTTTAATATGGAGATTTTGTTTACCAACCGCAAATAAAAAGAAGTGATTAAGTTATTATTGCAGTTTAAAATTAATATTTTTTAAGTTTTTCCTACATTTACTCAGTATAAAAACGCTACTCTCAAATTGCAAGGTTTGCTAAATGTACCTACCTTAGAATTTTGATGATCGGTCAGTGAGTCAGTGAGTGTCAAGTAGTGAACTTTGACTGGCGGCAACTTTTAAACTATTGATAATAATAGTACGAAATTTGGTACAATAGCTAGTTATAGCATGTACTCTCGATTGATACAAAAAATGGCTTCTAGCTTTATCCACTAATAAGCTACAGGGGGCTCAAAAGTGCCTTGAATAGCTTCGAGAAAAGGATGGTATGGCCGTTTAATTTGGGCTCGACTTGGGATTTGTAAACACATACATATCCGTCACGGCTCTCTCCCATCTGAGTCGGCAGAGACCACTTCCTTCAACCTGCTATGATCCAAACATCTTCCTTTGTTTCATCCACATTCATCAATCGCCACAATCCGCATACATGCTCTACGGTTGAGGATACTTCTGATTTAATAGAAATATGTTTGTCTTGGCCTTCCCCTTTCTAGATTTCCTTCCACTCTCTCTTTGTATATCTTTTTCGTTGATCTCCTTTCACTCATTCTTTCGACGTATCCAAACCATCTAAGCATCCCTTTCTCAATTCTTATCACTACATACATCTTCTTTGTAATTAACAGTTATTAATAAAAACATTATGAAGCTGTGAATTAAATGTATCTTTATTTTAAAATTTATATTTCAGTAGGTATGGCTTAAAAAACCTTTATGGATGTGTTGATATTTTGTGTTGATAACATTTCAATGACAAAAAGTATTTAAACATATTCATAAGGATTATTTTTATATTACAAACTTATTTTTATATTCTAATTCACATTTTAAGAAACTCATTTTTTTAATAATAATTTATACTGCATTTCCATCTCCATCATCTGTTTCTGATTCACTGGTTTTTGAAATTGAACTACATATTTCTAATGTTCCCTCAGCCAATTTATCAAATGGTCTTTTTTCTTTTGATTTACCTGGAAATACATATCAAAGTTTAGGTGTTTTACTACTTAATGATTGAGTAACATACACACATACATACACGTCATTACGCCTCTCTCCCCCGCTCTCTCTCATGATTGAGTAAAATTATTTTTAATACCTATCAAGTTCTTTATGGAAAAAAAAAGTAAGGAAGCTTACATAAATGTTAATATTATTATTACTAGGTGCCTACTGCAAAATACTTACACAGGGCAGGATGTTTTATTAACTTTATTTTTGATGGTTTGTAATCAGCCTATTTTATAAGTGATGGTTGTATAACTTCCACGTCCACCTGGCTAACAGAACTGGGCATCGCATCGGGTTTATCCATTATAATTATTATACTTATTTCTTTTGAATCTGAAAATGAACATCATAAGTAGGTATTTAAAATCTTACATTTGTAAGTTTTTTGTTAAATTAACAAATAGAAGAAAAAACTAACAATGAGCTGTATCATTTCCGGTTAGCAGGATGTCCTGACAAGTTAGTGGGATCTACCAGAACAACTATTTCTTGTAGCAGCTGCACCAACATCTACAACAATCCAACAAAGTAAAATAAATACACTGAAAATATAAAAAGAAAGAAATAAGCTTAAAATATGGACACCTTTGCATTGTTTGCGATTCTTGGTCGGCTTTTGACTTAGCTAATGTGTAGGTATTTTCTTTGATTTTGTTAAATAATTAAAGTAAGTTATCTTACAGTATACTATGGATAACAAAACGATATATGCAGCTTCAAGTTTATTGAAGAATTTAGCTATTATAATAGGAAATAAAAAGAAAGTAATTATGAATAATTTAATCATATAACTAAGCAAAATGTTCACAAAAGCTGGGTATCTCCAACTACATATGACGGGTACCAGAAGTTTGTTAGTTAACCATGATAATTATGCAGGAATCGAACCTGGACTATTCTTAATCAAATAGAATAGGCGGCAAATAACAAGGACTTACCCAGTTGACCAGTCGCATGTACTCCCACCCCCTTCAATGGGCAACAAAATCATTTCTTTGACCTTTTGCTCAATTGGCGTAAAAGAGGATGTTTCAATTACTCTGCCGCCAGTTTTGTATAACTTGTAGGTATCCCGTTTCATAGATCAAATATTAATTTATTGTCTTGCCAAGTAGCTGCATCATTTTTAGTTTCAAGCACCATTAACTTACAAATTATTATTAGTTGTTTCACCATAACAATTTGACACGTTTCTGATTAGTTGTGTTGTGTGTGATTTTCCAAAAGAGTATAGCAGAAACTTAGATGCAACTCAAAAGTATGCACAAAGGTTAACTTTAACGTTGCGATCTATCGAAGAAGTTAGCAAACAATCAATTCTTGGTAATATGGCGGTCCTTCTTTGATTTCGCCAATGTCCAGTGGTGTAAGCTAAGTAAATCAAAAGTTAGCTAAGTAAAATATAATCGAAAAAACTCAATAAATTCTGAAAAAAACAACACAAGACCAAATCGAGTCTCTGTTAGCAAACAAGCAATTTAACAAGGATAACTTTGACACTTCTTTGACATGACAAGCGCCATTCACGTTTCATTTTACGAATTTTCTTAATATCTTTTTTACGCATTGCACGCATAGAAAAAAATATTACATACGTTTTAAAATATTGTTTTAATTATTATTATTAAATATTGTTTTAATAATTAACAAATATTAAAATATTTGTAAATATAATATAAAACATATTTTAGGCTAAACATTAAATTTTTGCTTTTTCTTATTTTGAGATTTTGGTATTATTTAGAAGCGAAAGTACAAAACGAAGTTGCCGCTCTGACTATCTGATAACGATACAATAGGATATTCAGGACATAATTTACCAGAGACTCAGTATTTTTTAAAATATTATAATTCGAATGACTAATCGATTCACAAGTTGTGTAACGAAAATGTTTCCATACTGAAGATTAGGCTGTATGGTCTCTGATCTTTGCCTGTCTTGAATTGAAGAAATTAAAAAAAAAAACTAAATGCACGCTAAACCACAACTGTCATTTGTTTTGTTTTCTTCTTTTGTAGTGTTTTTGTTATCTGTTGTTTTACCGGCAAAATATTAAACGAAAAGTGCTCGGAGCACGTTAAAAAGCTAGGAAAACGATTAAATTGTGAACAAGTGTAATAGTAATTATAATAGTAAAGTGTTAGTATTAGCAATCTATCAATTTAGTGTAGTGAATGACTCTCCGACCGAAAATGTGTCTGGATCAAAGTTCTTTTTATTTCTGGATTGAATTCTGGATTGGAATGAAAACATTGAGGTAAGTTTTAGGCTTATGTTCTTTTTTAGGCATGTAATTATTAGGTAAACAGCGTTTCTTTCTATTCTCAATGCTAATTTCCTGCATGATTGATTACCGACTTACGAGAAGGGTTTATTTACAAAATTTCAATTAGTCTCCGTAATGTGATCTGTTATTAAATAGTAAGTACATAAAGATAGATGTTAAGTGTGCGTTTGTAAGTTTTAATTGAAAAAGAAAACAATACAAGTACCATCAAAAGTTAGGTTAAAAAAGTTTGTTTACAGTTAGGTATGCACAATTTAGTCAGTGTTTAGGACGATTTTTAATAAGTTGTGTTGACTTTTCCTTGACGAAAGGATAAAGGAAAGCTTTCGAATCGAACCCAAAGTTTATTTCAATGTTTTAATAGTTAGTTGATTGGTACCTATGTTAGTTTTTCGAAGCGATGGTAGCCTAGTTGGTAGAACGCTTGCCTCGCACTCCAAGGGCGAGTTCGAATCCTGGCGGGGGCACGTACCTCTGAGTTTTTTTTTTTGATTTCTCATGTACGGATCAATTATTATTTAGTGTTTAGGAGAATTTTTAATTAGTTGTGTTGACCTTTCCCTAACGAAATTTCGAATCGAACCCAAAGTTTATTTCAATGTTTTATGATTTGAATGAACAATTAGCGCCACCTAGTAGGCAGTGGCGGCGGTGATACTGATACGTACTTAAACAGGATGTTCACAAAATAAATTAATATTTTTTGTTTGAAAAGTAAAAAAAAAAACTAGCGTGTTAATTAAAAAAAAAATATTCAAAACGTGTTCAGTAAGCCCATATGTACCTCCGGTTTCAATATTTGTATTTGATTACCAAACACCTTATATACAGTTCGACTGCATTTTTTTTTCTGCGTCGATCTAGCTAGGTTTCGTAGCGATCTGAGCACTTTTTTGGCGCTTTAGCATTCCGAATTTTTGATAAATCACCTAAAACATCGCCAGCAAAATGACTAAAGCGGCGCTTTTACGGGCTTTTTTTAACAAAAGTCGCTTAAGAACTTTTTCTGTTACGCTTTTTTTTTGTTACTGTGACGTTAGCATTTTTTCGTTGATTTTATTTTTGATAGTTGTGCAGCGGTTAGCAAAAAATGCCTTTTGTGTTTCTATATAACTTTGTTCATTAGCAATTTTCCAACACTATGATTTCTAACTGTATGGCGTTTTAGCAAAAATTCGATGAATAATATTATAAGTATGGATGTCGCTTTAGCAAAAATCACTTACTATTCCTCTTATCAATACTTACCACTTTTCAACGTTAGCAAAAATGCTAAGTTTAATGTGATCAACAACATGCTTAACTGGGCATTATTAAGAGACATTGAAGACGTACGCGTGTTTGCGGAGCGTACGCGTTATTTTTTCCACTTCCAACGTGATTAACGTGATTAACAACGGACACTATAAGTAGGGTCCGATCATTATTAATAACGCCCAAGAGAGACGGGAAAACTGACTAAACTTATGACTTGGACCGGGCAATATGAATAATTCCTTACTTGTAGCCGTGCAATATGATAAATTGGACCACGGCCGTTGTCAAAAATTGATTGTAGATGATGGTAGAAAATATAAATGCAAAAATAACTCGCCACTTAACCAAAATGGAGCACCTCAACTCAGATAGATTAGTTTCAGGTTACTTTTTTTATGACAACCCGAAAAACCGACACGAAAAGGTTAGGTTCATAAACAAAAATACTCAGTTTACCTTTTTTGTTACTTTTACCATGATAGGGTGGGCATTATTCACAATGGCCGAGAAAAGTGATAATCATGCAGTATTTAATCACATTGATCACATTGATTAATTGAGTCATTGGGCATTATTAATACACACCGGCCATTATTAATAGTGACCGGACTTATCTAATTGCCCGTAACATCTATACGGGTTAAGCAAAATTATATTTATTCGTAACTACGAAACTTCAATTAGTTAAGAAGAGAAGACAGTTAGTAAGTAGTATTTTTTGTTTAGTGAGTTCCAAAAAAAAAAGGGTTGTCCGAAACTCATTAAACATAACACTTATCGCCTAAAGATTTACGTGGCATATGACTCATTTCGCCTAAAACTCTATTCACACAATTTGAAGTTTCTCACAAAGTTTTATTTCTTCGAAAATATGTTTAAAGTGTGTTTTCATAAGCACCGAAATGGGGCACCCCGTCTCTGATAGGTTATTTTTTATGACTAGGTACCCAAAATTAGGTAGGCGACACAGCAAAATGCAGGCACACCGACACGGAAAGGTTAGATTTAGATATTTTATTTTTATGAAAACCCAGAAAACGGGTCTGTGACAGACGTATAAAATATTATTAGTCCCCATCAAAATTATGCCATAGCATTAATAGGACGTACGTAATACGATATAAGTTTAGTAAAAATGGCATTCTGCATTAAACATTATAATGTAATAGGTACGAGTTTAGGACAATAAATTTTATAAAAAAAGGGTAGACCCAAAAAATATTTTTCATTTGTTATAAAAGTTGATAACAGTTCCGTTTAAGTAACATCAATAAATTAGATGGTTAGCTATATTTTTTAAATAGATTTTTTCATATATGGGTGAATAAGCATTTTGTCTAACAAATGTTTTAAACAAATTTAGATTGAATCATACTGTTAGAAATTTTTTCCTGTCGCTTTCTTCTAGGATATGGTAATGTTTAGCAAAAGTTTCATGATTATCATTTGATAAAATCAAGTAGATTAGTATTTTCCGTTGAATAGATAAGAGACTTTTGCCGTATATTAGCATTTTAACATGAATTGGTTTTTCAAAGTAGATAGAGTTTAGCATTTTTTTCCTGAATATGTTTTTCTTATTTTTCAGCGTCTTTTTGCTAAAGCGCCACTTATTTCAGTAACGGAAAGAGATAGACACTCACAGTTATGCTGAATATTTAGACAAAAAATCAAATTATATTTTGTCTCTTTACAACATCTCTCTAACTCTAACAATATCAGAGATATAAATTTTTTTCGCAAAAAAAAAACTTTAAACTCGATTTCCCACAAATGCCATTTTGGCGGTTTAGCATTTTATCCTTTCCACTGACGATATACTGTTTTACGTAACAAAAATATAAGAGAACAGACATTTTTAACAAAATGTATAGATAACAACATACTCATGGAATAACCAGGACACTCGAAGTATGCAGGAAATAGTACTATTTGATGTAAATGTAATATTATACGCAAATGAGTCCAGAAATGGCATCATTATCAATTATGACGAATAATGACGATCATGACAAAGGTTCTAAGCAACACGCACGATAGATTTTCCTGTGAGTGTTTAGGCTCTGGTAGCATGCATAATTTTATCCCGCATAAAATCACAGATATCAAATCAAAAGCATTGAAAAAAAAAGAACTTACATAGCTGGTAACATTGACAATGTTCGACAAATAGGTTGATTGATTTTGAACTGGGCTGTATGGTCTAAGTTCCTTGCCTGTCCTGAATGAAAAAAAATTGATGAAACAAAAAGATTGATTTTGATTTTTTTTTGTTTGATGATTGACAACTTCCATGATTGACAATGATTGAATGAATGAATGACATTGAAGCATTAATTTGAACTTGATTGAATAATCAATTTTTCATGTGTTGAATTTTCAAATGTTTTAAGTGCATTTGTTGTGAATAGGCACAACACTAAGCATGTAATTGTCTATGTGAAGTGTAACATCACTAATGTGTCTTGCATGTCAATACGAACATTTGAATATCGTGAAAATTTTACGAAAATGTAATAATTAATATTTAAATAATAAAACAAGTCTTTATAAACATATATTTACTTCTTTTATCTGCTTATCCACCCAACAAGTGGTAGCAGAGCGTGGTTTATCGCATGTTGATCATAGTTGGTAGTTGGTAGGTATCGAAAGTTCGAGACGACATGTCGGCGTCTGGTTCGACGTCGTACCATCGCATCGAACCCTTATCGAAGGACAATTACGATACCTGGTGTCTTCAAGCACAAGCCGTGCTGATCAAGAATGGTCTGTGGGTCTATGCCGCTGGTGATATCACAGAACCAACGACATCTGAAGCTGATAAAAAGGAGTTTCTGCATAAAGACTTATTGGCACGTTCAGAACTATTACTACTTATCTCACCTTCAGAACTAAAGCAGGTAAAGAGCTGTTCGACGTCGGCCGAGCTGTGGAATAAGCTGAAAAATACTTACTAAAGCAAAGGTCCCGCTCGTAAAGCTACCCTACTAAAGCATCTTATTTTGAAGAAACATGATGATGGCGACATTCGGCAACACGTAAATGACTTCATGGATACAGTCGACAAATTAGCCGACATGGAAATAACTCTCCATCCTGATCTACTGAGCATTATGATGTTGTACAGTTTACCAGCCTCATTCGAAAACTTCAGAATAGCTGTAGAGTCAAGGGATATTCTTCCGAATCCTGATGATTTGAAAATCAAAATATTAGAGGAAAACGAAGCAAGCAAAAACTCTGATATTGGTGGAAGAGAAGGTGCGTTCTATTCAAAGAACAAGAAAACGAAAAAGTTCTGTAACATATGCAGAAAGAAAGGCCATACTAATCAAGAATGTTGGTCTAATAAAAACAGAAATCATTCTTCCCAAACAAAGGAGAAACGACGCGAAGAAAGTTATAATGTTACTCCAGTTTGCATGACGATTGCCACAAATAATACATCGTCATGGTGTCTTGATAGTGGCTGTACTTCTCATATGTGTGCGGTAAAAGAAGATTTTGAGCAATTGAATGAAGAAAATGGTACCCTGAGATTAGCATCTGAAAATCACACTGCCAAAGTGGAAGGTAAAGGCAAAGTACGTGTGAAGATGAATGGCGAAATAGTAAATCTCCATAATGCTCTATACGTACCATCGCTCACGACGAATTTAATGTCAGTCAGCAAGATAACGGACAAGGGAAACACTGTGCTATTTACAAAAGACAAAGCCTTCATACGGAATGAACAAGGGCAAACAAGATTAACTGCTACTAAGGTAAATGGCTTATATTATACTGATTATACTAAATTCGAAGAAGCCAACCTAGCAAATAATGAAAATATGAATTTATGGCACCGGAAACTTGGCCATCTTAACGAAAATGACATGAAATTGGTATTAAACAAGAATCTGATTAAAGGTGTAGAGTTTAAAGGATCGCTACCGGACTGTGAGGTTTGCATTAAGGGCAAGATGACTAGACTACCCTTCGCAACTATTGATGGGCCGCAGTCTTCACAACCTCTGGAATTAATTCACAGCGATGTTTGTGGACCATTTAAGGTTGAGACTCCGGGTGGAGCTCGATACTTCTTAACTTTTATCGATGACTATACAAAATACTGTTGTGTTTATTTCATCGCACACAAGAGTGAAGTATTTGAAAAATTTAAAGAGTATAAGAGCAGAGTTGAAAAGTTCCACAACGCAACTATAAAGAGTCTACAATCAGATAATGGAAAGGAATACTGCAACCGAGAATTCAATGATTTCTTGAAAGAACACGGAATTCAAAGGCGACTTACGGCACCTTACACGCCTCAGCAGAACGGGCAAAGCGAGCGTAAAAATAGGTCACTGCTAGACAGAGCCCGCTGCCTTATGATCGAGAGCAATCTCCCACTAAAGTTTTGGGCAGAGGCTGTCCATACAGCAAACTATTTGATTAACAGAAGCCCGGCCAAGGCCTTAAGAGGGTGTACCCCGATTGAGAAGTGGACTGGACATACACCATCGGGTAAGCATCTACAAGTTTTTGGGAGCAAAGCTTTTGTGCTTAATAAACATAGGAAGGGTAAATTTACGCCAAAAAGCATAGAAGGCATTTTTGTGGGATATGCCCGAATGGCGAAGGGTTACCGCATATACTTACCTGAAAAAGACAATATTGTCATAAGCAGAGATGTTAAAAAAAATAATTAATAAGATGTACTACGATGAAAGTGACGAGAACAACGGTGATATTCTTTCTGACTTTGAGGAACAGCCTAGATCTGAAAAAAGAGCACAAAATAATGTAAATCCTAAAGTCAAAAATAATAAACAGAAGAAAAAGAAAGAAGCACCAGTCGTAGAAATCGAATTCTCAACAAATCCTATCCGAGAGGCAGAGACGACACCTATAACGTCAGAGCCTAATGATGATGAAATTGAAGTCAATGAAGAACCTGAGATCATTCAAGTTACAAGTCAAGAGACTATTCCTACAAATGAGGAACCAAGGACCCGACGAGATCGAAGAGTTCCAGCTTGGCACAAAGATTATGTCTTGAACGAATCTCAGACCTCATCTTCAGACGAGTACCAGGAACCGTCAAATGACGGAATAGATGAAGCTACAATGTTATGTGAAAC
Source organism: Anarsia innoxiella (assembly GCA_947563765.1). Lineage (NCBI taxonomy): Eukaryota > Metazoa > Arthropoda > Insecta > Lepidoptera > Gelechiidae > Anarsia > Anarsia innoxiella. The sequence continues at coordinate 5,663,354 of OX387393.1, forward strand.
AGACATTGATAATGAAGAATGGCATGATGCTATTAAGGCTGAAATAAAAGCTCATATAAAGAATGGTACTTGGAAGATTATTAAAAAAGAAAGCAATATGAAGCTCATTGATTATAAAATGATATTGAGGGATAAATTTACTCCCCAAGGAGGAGTTATCAAGAAAGCCAGACTAGTTGCTCGGGGATTTGGACAACGACCTGGTATTGATTACAATGAGACCTTCGCGCCTGTAGCAAAACTTAGTACCATTAGATCAGTAATAGGTTTGGCCGTTGAGCAAAATTTAAAATTGAACCAAATGGACGTCACCACGGCTTACCTGAATGGAAACCTAGATGAAACTGTTCACATGGCACTTCCTGATTACGTGGAACAGTATGTAGCCGAGATAATGGTGCAGGCGTGGGAAGAAGGTGATACAAATTTGCATAATAAAGCAAGAGAGATGCTACAAGATGCAAAGAATATTGGAAAAGAAAAAGCGTGTCGTCTCCAAAAGGCTTTATACGGACTAAAACAAGCTGGTAGACAGTGGTACAAACGACTTGACACTGAACTGAAGAAAATTGGTTTTGCAGCATCAGAAGCTGATCCTTGCGTCTACATGTACGGCAAAGGAGGAGATAAGGTAGTGATTGCCATATATGTTGACGATCTTCTGATTGCCTATTCCAGCCCGAAAATACTAACTGAAATAAAACAAAAATTAAATCAACAATTTGAGATGAAAGATTTTGGCCAGCCGAAACGTATTATAGGAATAGACATTGATTACGAAGAGGACAAAATTATACTAAAACAAAGAAAATTCATTGAAGACTCACTGAAGAAATTCGGTATGCAAGATTGCAAGACGGCAACGACACCAATGGAGAACAATCTAAATTTAGAACCGAATAAAGAGAGAAAAGTAAAAGAACTACCATATAGAAGTCTGATAGGAACCTTGATGTATATTTCCGTTGCAACTCGTCCAGATATAACATACGCAGTAAATTATTTATCCAGATTCAACGATTGCTACGGACCAGAACATTTCAAGTCGGCAAAGCGAATCTTAAGATACCTGAAAGGTACATTAGACGTGGGCCTCACATTCAACAAGAATTATAAGCCATTAGAAGGCATGGCAGATTCGGATTGGGGCGCATGCAAAATGGATCGGAAGTCCTGTTCTGGTTTCGTATTTATATTCGCAGGAACAGCTATAAGCTGGACTTCAAGGAAACAAAGGAGCGTAGCCCTATCTACCGCCGAATCCGAGTACACGGCGTTATCAGAAGCAGCAAAAGAATCTACACATTTACTGGCACTGTATAAGGATCTCGGAATAGATTTCAAACGAATCACTTTGTGGTGTGATAACCAAGCCGCCATTAAACTGAGTCAAAATCCAATAGTGTCTTCCAAGACAAAGCACATAGATCTTAAAATACATTTCGTCAGAGATTGCGTGAAGAAAGGTATACTCCAAATCATGTACAGACGAACTGAAGAGATGGAAGCCGATTTGCTAACTAAGGCTTTACCTGGTCCCAGACTTGCAATGCTAAGGAGGAGATTAGGGTTAATACCTTAGTGTTGTGAGGAGTGTTGTGAATAGGCACAACACTAAGCATGTAATTGTCTATGTGAAGTGTAACATCACTAATGTGTCTTGCATGTCAATACGAACATTTGAATATCGTGAAAATTTTACGAAAATGTAATAATTAATATTTAAATAATAAAACAAGTCTTTATAAACATATATTTACTTCTTTTATCTGCTTATCCACCCAACACGATTTTGATTTTTTTTTTGTTTGATGATTGACAACTTCCATGATTGACAATGATTGAATGAATGAATGACATTGAAGCATTAATTTGAACTTGATTGAATAATCAATTTTTCATGTGTTGAATTTTCAAATGTTTTATAAGTGCATTAAAATAATATTCGACAATCATTGAAAATAAATTGGAACGCGGTAAACTTTTTAGAGCACCTCCTAAGAATATAAAAAGAGTAGGTATCTACCTATTTCCTTTTTTTACTACATAGTTATTAATTTTGTTTTGTTTTCCATTCTTATTGGGTCTTTTAGATGTTTAGTAGGTATTTATTACATTATACCTTCTCGTTAGATTCAGGAATTCTACCAACCTAATTGCCATAAGATTGGAATGAAAGTAAATTATTGCTATTCTTTTTACAGAATTATCTATTTTCCAAGTGAACCATAAAATCAACAAACTGAATTATTTGGTCTCCTAGATGAAGCTCATACTGACAATTAAAGGTTGGTTTATTTTATTTAATTAGGTACTATACTCAAACTATGTTATCCTTAAACTCCATATTACATTACCTACACACAGACTTACACTGATGATTTACATTACAGAATCGAAGCAGCCTTTGTGTTTTCACCCCTTGGACACGGAAGCCTAAAAATGAGTCTTGACAGTCTACCCGAAGAGCTGCTCATCATAGTTATAAGGCAATTAGATGTGAAATCATTGCATAATTTATATGATGTGGGTAACTATCACATTCAAAATGTAATACGATCAAAGGGAGTTGTTAAAACATGTAGGTTCTCTATGACTACTATGGCAACTGCTAAGTCATTAAAATTAGATTTCTTTACAAATATAGCCACACATTTACAAGAACTAGACTTGAGTAATGTCCAAGATTTGAGGAAGACATCTTTACTTCCAGTTATGAGGAAACTAAAGAACCTTATTTCTTTAAATGTGGCTTACACATCTATCACCATTATTGATCTACTTGAATGTTATGAGCTTTGTCCTACAATAAAAAATGTGACTGTAGATTATCAGTTTCATAAAACCGGCAAATTAAAAGTTTTCCCTCGGGAACTGTTAGAAAGATGTCAAAATGTCTTTCAGAATTTTCTAAATGTCCAATTTGTGGGATCTCTAGACAATTTGATGAATTCTGAATTGCCAAAAATCATATTAGAGAAAGCAAATCTGAACAATTTGATTTTTACAATGGCAAAAGTGGATAAAATGTTCACTTTTTATAAACATTCCGAGAGTAAGCCTGTATTTTGCAATAAATTCAGTATGTTTTGTTTGCATTGGCGAAAGGATAGTGTGTTTGAAGTTGGTAATGAATGTCCAAAAATAATTCAAGAATTTCCCTTCGAGTATGAATATATCCATATCTCTGAAGACATATTTTGCTCAGAAATATTTAAGAGATTTTTCAGTGAGAGATTCCAAATAGAAGTAAGGAAAGAAAATGTTAGTCCTCTCCACAAGCGGTATATTTTTTCTCAATCAAATGTGGCCATAATGATTTGGAATAAGCAAACTACGGAATTTAATGAATCATTCTTTGATAATTTGTACGCTAAGCTGCAGTGTTTGTTCCCTTCAATCAGAACTCTGGACCATGAAGTCCCAGAGTTGCCTGTGACTAGAGATGCAGTTTGTGTCAGGCACCCACTATTACTGTGTCGTGATAATAGTGAGAAGCCAAAAGATGAACGAACATTTAAGAAAAGGAGGGTTGCAGCATCCAGTATAAAGCTAGATTATGATGAGCTAGTAAAACACTTGCAGCGGGTCGAACTCAGTGTATGCTTTTATGACCACATTAGGAAACCTGTTACATTGTCAACTGATTCTGCTTTCTTAAAAAAGCTAACTTTTTTGAGTTTAGCTGGGTCAGTACGTTACAGTGCTGAGTTTTTTAACATCTTGTTCAGATGCTGCGAACATTTAGTAACATTGAACGTTGAAGCACCCTCTATATCGCCATGCATTTCACCTATTTCGAGATCGATTCCCTTGAGTCGCAGTATTAGGAATTTAAGAATAACTGATAAGAAAGTAGATTTCCAAACTTTATTCTCATCCTTAAGTCAGATTAAGTCATTGGTGAATCTTGAAGTACATGACAAGTCACATGTACTCAATAATTTAGCTAGTCCAGATATATTTTTCAAACAATGCTCTTCTTTGTGTAAATTGTCCATACATTTACAAGTGATGTTGAATGATTCTGTTAAAGCAAAAAAGTTGCAAATGTTACATGAGTCCAAAGAAAAATTTGGTTTACATCACTTGTTTATTGAACTGTTGTTGGATGCATCCGATATCAGGTACACATATGATCCAAGCCTAGATGTCTTTAGATTAAGTCAAATAAAGGTGATTGTATAAAATAGTAATTTTATTAAGTTTCTCCTTCCTAGTTATTAGTTTCTTAAAAGTAATAGTTGGTAAATAAATCACGTGGTAAGTTTGCGTTTGGATGTGAGCATTGTAAATAACAAAGACACTATGCCGAGGGTTGCGCTGCCTCCACAAGCGTAAGCTAGGACTCCTCTGTAGTACTGCGGACATTCAGCTACGTTTTCGCATTTACTGAAACAGTACATTTATTTATTATCTAATAAGCAATATAGCCTATGTGTAGTTTTGATGTATAAGCTACAATATTGCTAAGTTTCATCAAAATCTGTTCAGTATATTTTCCGTGAAAGAGTACCAAACATTCTCACATCTATCCATTCATCCATCGATCTGCACAAACATTGACATTTTATAATAATAAGTAAAACGATTATACTTTGTTCGTAGGTCTCTACATAAAATTTAAAAATGTTATGAATGATGTCCTTACGAATTTTCTATGGCAACAACAGCAATGCCGGTGACGAGTTTATCAGCGAATGTGACGATAGAATAAATGGCGGCTCCTTGATGGGTGTGCGGTCCGATCAGATCTGCTGTGATGCATAAGCTGGATACTAAAGTTATGGAACTCCCTGCTCCTGAAGATAAGAGAACAAATTGGTTTCAAAGTTAAAGGTAGACTAGGTAACAACCTATCTATACCCTAATAAAATAGGTACTTATTTACTTAAGTAGGTAGCTTATTATTTTTTAAATAGAACAGTCTCCTTAAAACTTGAGGCTTTCTGTAGAGTAGGGTAGAGTGTTCAACGGTGAACCAATGGTACTCAGTGAACCACCCACCATAATTCATAAACGCGGCGTTGCCAGATTAGGCTACTAACGTGACGCGACATGCTTTTGACTGGCAACCCCACTTACCCAGTCCGCGGCGAGCTACCGCTAAGTGCGCACGAGTGGCGGACGGTTTTGTGATTTTCAAAGAAAAAACATCGAAAAAAGTAAGTTCAATAATTTTGTATTAATTCTACTACGTGATCTTGTTTCTCATAATATTTTTATTACTTCTGTAGCAATTACCTATTTATCATATGAAGATAAAGCCAGCAAGTTAAGTCTAACAGTTTTTTTGTAATATAAATTTAAAAGTCAATACCTATGGGAAGTACACACTGAACCAAAAACAATGACTGAACAGTGAACCGGTTCACTGTGTCCAACTCGATTGATTATAGTGGTGGTGCACTCTTTCCACCCTTTGTTGTACAGTGAACTAAACGAACCATTCAATTGTATCGTCTTTATTAAGTCAATTTCCTAATTAAATATGTATGTACCTATATGTACTTTTTATATGTTTTTGTTAATTTTTAGAATGGGGCGAACCAAAGTAGCGCAAAGAAAGATTGGTAATCATTTTGAAGAAGATATGCTTCAGGCTATCCTTGTTAAGAATGGACAGTCACTTCGCAAAGCAGCAAAAGAGTATAACTGGCCCTATCCAACATTGAGGAGGTATATAAGAAAATACGAACAAGACAGCTCCACAAATTTGACACCTAACTATGCTGTAAATGCTGTTTTTACGCCTAGCCAAGAGTTGGAATTAAAAGAATACATTCTTGATTGTTCAAGAAAATTTTATGGCCTTACTGCAAGGGATGTGCGAAAATTAGCCTATCAAATGGCAATCATAAATGGTTTAAAAGTCCCTTCTTCATGGCTAGAAAAAAAGATTGCAGGAAAGGAGTGGTTGAGAATGCTCAGAAAAAGACAGTGATCTAGGATTAAAAAACCGGAACCATGCAGCTTAGCCCGTGATTCAGCGTTTAATAAAGTAAACGTTCAGACGTTTTTCGATAAGTTGAAAGAAGCTATGCAGCGGTGTCCCAGTTTCGGCAACGGAACTCGTATTTATAATTTGGACGAAACCGATACTACGACGGTACAGCGCCCACAAAAAGTCCTAGCTCTGAAAGGGAGTAACGTCTCTAAAGTTACAAGCGGGGAAAGAGGGGTTTTGGTAACAACTTGCTGCATTGTTTCTGCTTCTGGCCATGCTTTACATCCAGCAATGGTCTTTCCACGTAAAAAAATCCAAACTCATATGCTTCATGGCGCTCCATCTGGGACTCTTGGTTTAGCGGCACCATCTGGATGGATGAACGCAGAACTATTCGTTGAAGTCATGAAACATTTTATACATCATTAAGTTGATTAAAAATGGATCTCGAAGAGCCAAAGGCTTATATAATTACAATTACAGAAGTTAAAACTGTCAAAACTATTAATAGCATAAGGCATTTTTAAGTGTTATGAGAATGTTGTTAAATACCTGTGATTCTATTCAGATTTTGATTAAACTTTCTATTGGGTATTATATTTAATATGTTTTATTGGTTCACCCTAAGTTTTATAAACTTAAACTATGTAGAAGATTGTCATTTACATAAAACTATAGATTTGGTTCACTGTGTACACATTGGTTCACTGTCCAACCATACCCCGGTTCGCTGAGTACCAAGGGGTGGACACAGTTAACCATTTCCCAACTTTAAAAAAAACTGAAACTATGTCTATTCTGTAACGTTTGGAGCTAAAATTTGGATGCAAAACCAAAGTTGAATGTATAACAAGTTTTATGAAAAAAAAAATATACAGATTAAGCCATAAACATAGATGCTGTATGACTTTAACTTTTTTGTGGTTCGCTGTTGAACACCTCACCCTAAACTTTAAGTTGGAACGACGCCTATTAGTTGCGGGCTGAATACTCTAGTAATACTACCTTCATTATATTTCACACACTTTTAAGTGTGTGAAAACTTAACTTTTACAAACAAAATAAGACCTATGTACCTATAGTAAAACGTTTTTGCAATTAATAGGCAGTTATCTACTTTTTGAAAATACCTACTCTCTACAGGGTGTTAGGAAAAGTAAAGTATCACTTTCCTTTTAACCAGGTATAGGGTTAGTTAGAGCTCGCCGCCCGTAAAGAGCGTGCGCGCCCGACCTACATACTCGCCGAGAGTTGAATGACCTTTGCGTTAGAGCGCGCGAATAATAATGTAATTCTTAATTAAATTTGAGTTCAATTTTTTTTTTCTCGTGGAATGTGTTCTACATCACTAACACTATACTCTGATTTTTAATCCGAGTCAGGCAATAAAATTGACAAGCGCAACTGTCAATTATACCAAAAAGGGTGACCAGCTACAATAGTGATGTTCGGCAATCGATAGATTTAGATGTTTAGTCATGCCTAGTTTTATTAGGTACCTAATAAACGTTTTTTTATAGTAAATACGCAATAGTTTTTTATTTAATAATACGATAAGAGGAATATAATAGCATACCTACTTATTAAAATTGCTCATTACAAAATGATTACGAAAGTTGGAAAATGTATTATGAGATTTAGAGGATTAAGTAAAACATTACCCCCCTAATTACAAAACGAGTTTTAATGATAGTCCCAGGACCAACGTCATTTTTTGACATTTTGTCTATAGCCGAAACGTCATTTATCTGAGTTTATTCTAGGACTATAAATAAAACTCGTTTTTTAATAAAGGAGTACAAGTTCTTTTATACATTTTTATTTATTAATTTACAATTCCTATTGATTCCAAATCCGAACCTGAATCGGTATAGTCAGAATTCGGGAGCCGAATGCAAAACAATTAAAACAAAGTGGCGCCCAGAGCTTTTTTTTAATTGTATGGCCTGGTAGTAGGACCTTTAAGCCAAAAAATAGGAGTCCATAGCGTGCGTGACCTTAGGGAGACTATAGTACATGACTATAGTGCGTCTATTAAAAAAAAACAATGATTCTCCAAGTGGACAATCACAATGCGATCTAACTTAATATATCAGTGTTTTTTTTTTTAATATTAAATTATTTTCTTACCGTAAACACTGTTCTGTTTAATTATCGTAAATTATTTTAATTTATTTGAAAGCTATTTGATATTCAATAAAGAAAAATATACAATCTCGACTTACTTAATAGTGAAAACTCGATTCACCTACATCACTATTTATTTGGGACAAAAAACTCGCAACACTGTAATTGTCAATTGTCTGACTCGGATTAAAAATCAGACTATATACCTACCTACCTACCTGGTTAAAAGGAAAGTGATACTTTTCCTTACACCCTGTATAATATACCTAACCCTCGCAAATTTAATGAATAATCGATTAAGGAAGTTTGTTTAAAAAGTTAGATACTTATTAAGAATTTAGATGAAGCACTAATGGGTTCTTAATGTAAATAAATTCCACGTTCCACGTAATTTGACTAGCAACCTACTCGCAATTTATCAAAGTTAACATTATTTTTTATAGAAAATTCTTATATTTTTATACCGACTTTAACTATTTTTATTCGAAATATTTAAGGCCTGGTTTAGATTGGAAGTTTAATACCAACTTATATACCTACCTAATCAATAATAAGCCCTTGGACTGGGGGCCGTAATATGTCCTGACTGGTATTAGGATTTGGGATGTATCCGGCCCATGGTCTACCTGTAAACCGCCCTTTGTGCTAACACAAATCGTAAGAAGCCATTCTTCATGATTTTTCAGTACGAGTTGGTACCTATAAGAATGGGCTAGGTGCCCAAATAAAGTAAATAGCTCGGATCGATGTTTAGATACATAACTGATATTTATCTAAGTGTAGGTACCTATCGCAATCTGTCAATCATTGTTTTTCCATTTGTAAACGAGGTGTTAGGTAGTGTAGGTAACTACATATTGTCTAAACCTACCTTAACATGAATAACAATATCGAACAACGTCAATACTTTGGGATATATTTATCTATGAGCTTCGCAGATTTCGGGGCCTTAACCTTGGGCGGCTAGACCGGTTTACAAACGATTTTAATATGCCTATAGGTATGTTTTTTAATCTAGTTGTACGCTTACATAACGTATAATTTACATTTTATACCACTCTAACAGTAATGAATGTGGATAGAAGTAAATCTTATTGATAATAAAAAGAAATTAAATGTTTAATTAAAGTATTGGTAAATAATGTTCACTTATAATGGTTAATACTCGTACTTACCAATCAATATGGCTACCACGTATATTTGTGCTGTACTTGCTTGAGGATCCATGGTCAGTGCTATCCATATGCAGCTAATTAGACTTAATGAACTTCCTATGAGATACGCCACCTAAAAGTGTATTTATATTATCTTTACATTGTTCGGTAATTTGCGTTAACATTTGTAATAGGCACTATACTTTTAATATACATGTAGGTAGGTATATTAGACCCACTGCCTTTCTACGTAAAAGTAAGTCGACTTAAAGAAATAAGGTTAAACTAAGGTATTTTCGGTTATGTTGGTCAAAAGTAGAGGTGGGCCGAGTACTCGGTTAATACTCGGTACTCGGCATACTCGGCACTTTTTTCACTACTCGTAATCGGCCGAATAACTCGGTTAACATGCCGAGTACTCGGTGCAAATAAATCTACCTTGAGAGCACTTGGTCTGCTTGGTAAATCATAGTCTAATTCCTTCATTGAGGCCTTCGCCCAGCTGGAGCAATGTAATAAGCTGCTAATATCGTAATTATTTACGAGAAATGTTTCATAAACAGTGTTTTAAATATTTTTTTTGCCAATTAATGCCTGCGGATTATTGTTTTCATTACAAATATTTAGCGGGGTGCGGAGGGAGGGTCTTAACACCATTAACACCACTCGCTCCCAAACTTATTCGCGTGCAATTCTACCTACTTCAAGTACACCGAGTAACTCGGCCGAGTACTCGGCTCGGTAAACTTTAAACCGAGTAATACTCGGTACTCGGTTACTCGGTAAAACTGGTACTCGGCCCATCACTAGTCAAAAGCCTTTCGAACAGGGCCTACCTGATTCCCACAACTACTAATCTTGCTTTTCAACACTAGTGAAAAGAAGAACGATGATATGTAGAGCACGAGGGGTACACTCGCTACGAGTTCAGACCCCCCTGCGTTTGCGTTGGCTGACAGGCGCTCCTCGAGGAACAGCGGCACGTAAACTAAACTCAATGCCCAATACAGCCGAGAGAAAACGTATCTGAAATTATATGAAAAGTAAGTTTAGTCATTTAAAGCAATAACACCTGTATATTTAGACATTTGAAGCTTTGTGAAATGCCTTATGACTTACTTTGGTACCTACAGTTATTTTGATTCTAGCTAGTACCTACTAATCTTGGCCTTAGTTTCGACAAATCAGTAATTCTAAAGTTTATGATACTTATAGGAAGGTGCTATCGTGAGTAGATATCGTAGGCCTATTGGCTTTTATAATAATATCTATCGTTTTGATGAGATAGAAAGGATGGCATTATTTAAAAGCAGTAAATTAATTAGATGTACCTACTTACAACAAACTCGTTTGATAAAGTGCGGGCATTTTCAAAAAGTATATTATTTTCGATTTGACGTCGGTCTGGGTGTAGTTACCATCTTCTGGTATAAGAGTGGAAGTCCCATTGGTTTGGCTATGCCCATTGGCTTTGTGTTCCTTTGTTGAGTGGAGTTTGAAGAAGAAGTGGAATGCTAAATACGATGTTATTCCAATACCTGATATTATAAGAGCGACATCCTGAAAATAAAACAAAATCAACTTACAAATGGCTTTTATGTTATTAGATAATAACTTTGATTGAAGTTACACCTACCCTAAATTTGTAATCGTCATCTGGGCCAATGAAAGTACTTTGGTTTGCCGTTTTCAACACTATCCATGTTGTTAGGTACACTACAAGACTCGATGTCACCGAAGCCATATATCTGGAAATAAAATGTACCGGTGTTAACTATTTCCGCTCACATTACACAATCGTAAGCTAAATTTTAGTTAGGAGACTAATGATATAATACCTGATGGAAGTAAGTTCAGCTCGAATGTGTTGGTGACTCGAAATGGCTGGGATCATAGCTAAATGGGATATCTGAACGATTGCCCAACCTATTTGGAAGAATATTATAAGAATAACGTAGTACACAGGCATCCACCATGAAAGATACTCGGCATTAACGTCCATTCTGCATCCCAAACAACGCACGAACAGGAGGGGAAATGTACATGATACCAGTATACAACCTGTAGAATAAAGAAAGATTAAGATTGAAATTGTAACAATTATACAAAAGTTGTCAAACAAAGAACAGAGAGGAGTGTACCTGCTAAATGCCAGCGCTTTTTCGTGCTAAATCTGTCAGCTAACATGCCCACAATTGGAGTAGCCAGCGCGTCCACTACTTGACCTAAAATACATATAATGAGGAGGTATTCATATTTAGCTACCTATTATTTTTGTTTTCAATGGTTTCATTTTATTGATAGGTATTTCTATCATATGCCGAACGCCTTATCGAAGTCATCTAACGAATTTACATATTTTGGCTCTACATACCACATACCTATTCTTAGGTTCTGAGCCTGTCATATTGAGAATTTCACATTTTACTTGATACAATTATATTTAAGTAAATTAATTGCATATTTACTTAAGTACAATCTTAAATGTGATTTTATTTCCACGAAATCTTCTTGATCATGGGGTATTGTTCATGTTTCGACTAGTTAGTATTCATCTGTCTGTAAGTAGTGACTTGTAAATGCACTTAGGAGAAACTTAAGTGGGTACATATAGCTACTGAAATGGAAAACTGAAAAAACTATATACTACTTGGTATTTAAATACGAACCTAAAAGCAGCATGGCACCAGCCACAACAGCTTTCATTTCAAGAACGGAGAGCAAGAAGAGCATCATGTATGAGAACCACATGGCGGCACATAGGTCGTTGTACACGTGGCCCAGTCCAAACAAGACGTTCTGGTTCCCTCGCCACCATTTTCGACGGTTGAATGGACTGCTGCAATGAAAGAAAGAGGGACTTTCATTTTACACTCACTATAGGAGCTTAGAAGGGATTTACAGTGTCTCTATATTCTCCTTATTAATTAATTAACGATCAGTCTTTATACCGATTAGAATATTGGGTAGGTACCTTGAAGGTATATGTACCTATTTGTACACAGTAAGTACCTCATACTTAAGTGCATCTACTCAACAAGTTAACAACCCTTTGTAGTCATTATGTATAGGTACCTACCTAACGTAATTAGATTTAATAGTTATACACAGTAGAAGAGTAGTAATTACTGGGCTAAGTATAAATGAGCTATTTTATTAATCTCTACTTATTCGCTATTTCTTAGTTAGGAAATATATACCTATCAATTTTTTCAAATAGGTAGATTTACTTATTAGGTACCTATCAACACACACTCTAACTAGGTACATGAAGGTAAATTGTTCCAGACTTCCAGAATCTTACTTATTTACAAAAAAGATAAGTAAGTACCTACTCTTTATTTTTTGATTTTTGGCGTTTTATGTTAATCTCAGTTAAAACTCACCTTGATTTGACTTCAACATTAGTTGTATCGGCAACAGTATCTAGAATTGAATCATTAGCATCTATTGATCCGTAATTTGCACTCATAGTTCATAACAGAACTCTCCCAAAAGATAAGGAATATATTATGTTGTTTGTTATCTGTTCTTATAAATAATGCTTTCTTATTCACTTCGCACAATAAATTCACTGGCTTAAAAATACTCTGGGCCCACAAACTGAGCTCATTTTAACACTTTTTACTTAACTAAATCGGGATATAATGTTTATTTTTATATCTTACAAACGAATTTTTATTTAATAAATAAATTAATATTAAAAAGTAAACAAAAACAGTTTCAAACTGGATGGTTTCTACCGGCAGTCAGAACGCGTGTGTCTTCAAACAGGCCGGGCGGACTTGTGTTGTGAGTCATAATTATCCTATCCTGCTATGTAAAATTGACTGAGGCCCAATTTACAATCCAGAAGGAATGAACTACAAGCTTTGCAATTGGCAAATGGTTTATTACAATGACCTACGCAAAGTAGGTAGGTTCTTTTTGCGAGACTAATGCTCAGCAATTAGAAAATTTTATGGACACGCCTATTAATTACAAGGTCTATAATTGATTTTGTTTACATGTGCAAAAATTACTTTTGACAATATCACGACAACTTCAAGTTTTACCTCTACCTACCTATATTTAATTCCTATCTACATTAGGCCTTAAACTTTATATCATTCTATTTTAAATTTAGATACGCGTAAGCTGGTATCTTTGTTATCTATCTACTGCTAACAAATGCGAATAAATTTGAAAAAGCAATAACATGTTTTTTATATTAGTTACATCTTAAGGTTCTGCTACCCACGCAAACGTTTAAAAAAACTTTGTGTTCTTGATGTAGGTATCTAGATAGTGTGATATAGTTTACAAAGAAAAGATTCCTTACTTATCTACATCAATAGTACTTAGATACTTCTAAAAACAAAATGAAGTAGTGTAGATGTGCTTGTGTCTACTTACTACTAACCTATTAACTTACGCTTACCATTTGTAAAGTTTTTATTGAGACGATAATTCCTAATTTTCCCGGTAGATTTTTTCATCAATCATCATATCATATAGGAAATTATAAGTAAGAATCTATTCATTGGTTACTACCTTCTCCGGGTCTGATTTTTGTAAGTATTTAAGATGTAGAGTCGGTTTTGTAGAGTTTAGAACAACAAATTCGAAAAAAAGTAACTCTTTCCTAAAGTAGACATTACATTAACGACTAGCTAAACGATCGATGTGCGACGCCTTCAACCTTCTTGTTTATAAGTACCTAGGTATAAAATGTGAGTGGCTTCCGTAGGTATTAGGTTACCTTTTCACCCGGCATGCGGCACCGCGGTTCATGCTTGAATAACCTTATGCTTGTTTAGACGGGGACCGTGGTTGGCGTGACCCTATTGCTTCGATTAAATTTGGTAACTCAATCCTGATATTTAATATCATATCTTACCTTTGCAATGTCTTGCTTGAGTATTTTATAATAAGTACCTACATAAACATAAGCATCTAAGTAGGTACTCAAAACAAAACTTGCTCCCAAATAAACCCTCACAGGTTTTCGAGGAGTAATCTATTGATAAGAAAAATTGTATAAGTTTCGTTTTTGAATAAAGGAAAAAAAAAAAAAAAAAAGGTACTTGAATGAACTAATGCCTTCTCTAAGCAAGTACCTAATTTAATATTTACTTAGGTACCTACTTAGATACTTCTATAAAGGACTTAAGTGAGTAATAAATTAATTACTGCATGTTACTTACCCAAGTAAGAACCAACTCAAAACAAAAACTCTACCTACAAAAAATCGACCTACCTACTCGATGAATATCTATTGGTATGTAATATACACCTACCAATGAATGCCAGATTTGTTCGTGTTCCACAATCACAACAGATTAATTACTACGAATTCAATTTACAAAAAATAAGTTGGGCATACGATAAACTCACGCCATCTATGTACAAACTGAGTCTCGCTCGACGATGTAGAGCTGTACCTGTACAGCGTAGAAACGACGAGGCTTGGACGATTTGTAGAGTTCGCTTATTGTACACCAAGCTCTGCCTTAATTGTGCTCTGCCACAACTGACAGAGGGCACCACTCGTACTGAATATGGAATAGGTAGGTAGGTACTTACCAGGGTGAATCTACTCAAGATTATTCTCCTCATACAAAAAAAAAATCACATTTTACCCCGAGAATGGCGTTTATTTTAAGCTAAATCTATAAACACATGAATTATATGCTATATTATATTAAAGACACGTTAAAGAATTTAATATTTTAGAAAATATTGGCAAATATAAAAATTTGAGTGTTGCTGATAATGACGGATGTTGCCGACAGTGACGAATGTAATGACGGAATGTTACCGACAGTGACGTTTGAGTTATATTATTGATGGAAATATTTATTCTCGAATACTTTTTTATTTGTCTTTTAACTACAACTTAATTACCGTTAACATGCAATCCATTATAAATTAGCTAAGACGGCTAGGTCAAAAGCCCACCCTGAATCGCACCTGATGCAAAAGTGGCTATGACACTAGCAGCATTCCCACACTGAATAGCGAGGAAAAAAGGTTAGTCGGGACCATTGCGCAGTAAAATTCTACGCAAGGGTCCCGACTATTGTTTTTTAGGCGCTTCCCTAGTTCACGCATCAAACTCTTAGCTTCCGTACACCAAGTCCCGCTTTCCTCCACTACGACGGGAACAAAGAGGTACTTACCTCGTCTTGGAAGGGAGCATATTTAGCATGCTTTTGTATGGCAGCTCCTTCTG
The DNA here is from genome assembly GCA_947563765.1 of Anarsia innoxiella. Taxonomy (NCBI): domain Eukaryota; kingdom Metazoa; phylum Arthropoda; class Insecta; order Lepidoptera; family Gelechiidae; genus Anarsia; species Anarsia innoxiella. Next base: position 5,678,796 of record OX387393.1, read on the forward strand.
CTGCTGCACTAGCTGCCCTACATGTACAAGGCAGGTGGGACATGGCCAAGGTACTTATGCAAGTTGCATCCTAAACTAGACAGCGTCCCCTTTCCCGAGAGATGAGGATTAATCAATCAGTCCTCTTGCCATTTGTGTGATTTAGGCTTGGCGGTTCCGGGGTCGCCGCTCAACCTCGTTAAGCATATTTTATAGTGACGAGGAAATCGTCTAGCTGACTTGACACAACTCAACCCTTGATGTCCCAAAGAGTCCGCAATCGTACCACAAACGTGACAATCCAACCGCAGATAAATTACTATCCTCAATGAGCTCGTTGATTACAGCGCCCAAATACGGCCAGACTCTGGGCTTGATGCCGCCTCAAGCATAGCCAGATTCCTACCCACAGCCGCTTCATTAGAATCCGGCTGCTTGTTTTGTACATGTGATCGTGCCAAGAGCGCTGGACACCTTTGTCCCTTGGCTGCTCAAGACACACAGTTGCCCAAACATTTAAAGCCTCCGCCGTATATAACTAATAAGAAGATTGCCACCTTGGACATGAAGTTTTTAAGCGACTCAACCGTTAACCTCGTGGGAGGAGGTTAAAACGCCGATATATTGATATCCTGCATTCTTCTAACACCCAATCTGCCGTAGCGGATGATAACGAAGTCTGCTGTCATTGAGCCTCATTAAGTTTTACATTGAGAATCGTCTCCAATGTCACCTTGAAGTCTTCGCCGATTTTAGACATTTCATTGACATTTCATAAAAACCAAGTCGGAGACGTCCTCATATTATACACCAGTGTTGGGACATATAGGCAACTACGGAAGGGTGTTAAGGCCACATGGGCAGGCAGCTGCTTCAGATGCTGGCGCGCCCGGCAGATTATTTCGTTTTTTAAGTTAAGGCAGCTGGAATAACATCATGAAAAATGGGAGCCTCCAGGAGTGCGGGCTGCCATTTTTCTGCCGGTTCAACATTTGCAAATGATGTAGCATGCCCTGTATATGAGAAACATGCTTTTTAATGATAATCGTACATCAAAATAATTTATTGCCATCAGTCGTTTTCTATACAAATAATCATTATTGGTAACAAACGTCATTGTTTTCTACACAAATTATCATTATTGGTGACAGATGTCATCGTCGTCAGACACAATGTTGGCAATAATGATGTTACTAACAATGACGAATTTTGGAAAAATCGCTGCTATTGGCAAAATAGGTTATTAAATTATGAAACAAACATTACACGTTATCTGTTTCCCTAATAAGTTCGCCATGGTAAATAAATAAAGAGTTTACCATGCATTATATTTAAATTACAGCAAAAGAAACCAATGACGACGTGGCATGAATATCTTTGGAGAACGATATTCAATTAATTATCATTGGAAAAATTTGCGTCCGTTCACTATGACGAGTGGTGTTCGACTTAGGTACGAGGGGGCTGCGACTGTTAAGTTAGACGTGACGCTTCGGGTGCTTTCCGTTTTTTTTTAATCATGCTAAGTAAACGTGTTGCCAATAATGACGAATATTTTTTGAACATTGTTTGAACTAATTTTTAATTAACTTACCACCTACTTTTTAAATTTATTTTCTTTAAAATATCTTGCCTGTTTAACGATAAATAATATATTCCTAGACAGGATTACTCTATTATTAATAATATTTTCACTATGATATAAAATATCGAAAATCATGTAAAGGCGGACACCTAAAATATCGTGGTTTTCTAGCGTTTTTTTCTAATAGCTTGTTTTTCTGCTATTCAATCACTGAACGGTTTTGATAACTTTTTACTTCATTTATTTAGGTAGTAGAATAACTATAAAAAGTTTTGAATTTCTTTTACAATTATGAATGATAGGGCGAGACATAAATTTTCGACCTCTTGAAGATCCACCCACCACCTAACAACGCTGTGACGGTAGTGGGCTAGGGACATAGAGGTAAAGTGTTGGGTAAAATTATAACTGAAAAGGTTTTGACCGCGAATCATTTTTCTAAGGATTAGGTAGGTAGGTATGTTTAGTTTTTGCTATGCTCTTATGCAATTGTGAACCTTGCAAAAGGACTAGACTACTTAATCGTCAATGTAAAAAAATGTTAGGCAAACAAAAAAACTTGTGAAAAAACATAACAATAGGTTTAAACAAAAGAAGAATGATAGGTTTTTGAAATGAGTCCCAGAAATCTATTCCGAACGATCAATCAAAATAAATCCAGATTCTGGCCATCAATTTGAATTAAAAAAAAAACAATGACATCCAATCCTATTGTATAGGATGCCAATAAAAATCGGCTGATCACGACCGGTTACAATCGATTGCACAATCGAGTAGAATCGAATATCGTTGCGTTGCAGTGCAGTGCAGCAGGCTACCTGATTTATAGTGCTGGACCCTGCCAGACGGTCGTGGTCTAGTGCAGTCACGATTATTAAATCCACCCCTAATTGATATGGCGGCACTAATTGCATTAACAATTTATTACGCGTTAGCATTACCTCATGCTCCAGAAATAATTATGATTCTACTTACCTACATGTCGTGAATTATGTATGTAATACTGAAATTGTTGTAAAGTCTGCCTTTTAGCCAACAGTTAAGCTTATTGATTAGTTTGCCTTCAATCAGACTTTTTGTGAAGGAACAAAATACTGCCAAAAAACTCTATAGATATGTCTTTTGGTAAATTCAGGCTTAATTAGGTATTTAAACTGTGGATAACTTTAGTAGATACCTACTCTTTGACAAGGTCTCTTAAAAAGACGCACTTAAAAGCCTTCTTTAACGGTATTCAATCTTACATAAACATAAAGAAGCTTCTTTATAGAATATCGAAGCTGCAAATGATTTCTCCAATACGAATACATTACGTTACTTCGTCGCATATAATACACAATGGATTGCCGTTATTATAAACAATCTATTCTGTCGACGTATAAAATTGTCCCCGAGACCCCAACTCGAGCCAAGGCTAAGAAAGGGAATGCTAAAAAGCTTGTATACGACTATACGCGTTGTCAAGAGGTCAATGCGAGAGCGGGAACTGGTTTTATGTAAAATCTTAATACCTTTTGCATGTTGAAGTATCGTATGATTTCTTTATTTACATATTTACTTACTAGTTACGTGCAATTTAACCTGTACGCTAGTCCGTAGGAATAGTTTTAGCAAGTAATAAAAATGAACCGGTCCATAAAATGCTATTTTATCTACAAAGTAGTTGTCGATTTTATCGTTAACAGAATCAAGTTATTAATGTTTTATTGGAATAATCTTTTTATGCGTTTTTTATTTTGTAATAACCAATATTGTTCGTGGTTTGTTTGCAAGCATATAGCGGTATAGGTAACGTGGGTGGACTCGCAAAATTGTAACATTCAAAACTGTTATGTATTTGGGTCTCCCATATGAATTATTTATTAAAGAGAATACAGATCGAGTTTTTTCGCAAGATTCAATGGTTAACAATTGTTGACTATTTATATTTTTTATTAAATTATGCCATGTGCCTATGTGGGTTATCCATCCACTATTTATGAACAATGCTTAGGTTTTATGTTTAGACGTTTATTGCAAATTAATCATGTATTTTTATTGAATTTTGTTGAGAGAGATGCTGCTGTTTATCTGCAATAATTACTTTTCATTGCTCCTCTGCAGGTAACATGTTCAGTGTACTTTTACAAAGCTGATTGTATAGAGCCTGCAACATGAGTTATCACAGCTTGGATCGTATGCACAGCCTTAATACGATTTATGTGACGTCTGCAGGAGCAGTCAACGGCGACAATCCCATACATACAGCAAACACCCACGCTCAAATCAGACGTAAGTACAAAACGCTATTTTAAAACCGCTCGAAAAGTCGCTGAGTGAAATGAAGATACACTTCATAAATATTATAATAGTTTCATAACCCACAAAAATTTAAGTTACAGGTAATGTTAGAAAATTTAGATTAAAGTTGTAGGTGCTACCTAATTTCATTAGAATAAAAAAAAATACATGCAAAACTTGTACGAGTTTTTGAGTCAGTAGATAGATACCTATTTGATGAGATCAAGTAGGTAACACAAATATAGCTAAAGTAGATATTACCTATTCTTACTTAATTACTTAATGTCTTAAATAAGTAGATAACAATTACTGAAATGTTTAATAAAAGAAAAGCTTTCTAATTTCGAGCGATTAGAAAATCGTTCTTCAGTAGAGTCGGCTTAAGCTTGCTCTCGCATTGTAACTTAACGAATTAAGTCTCGAGACACAACTTTGATAATGACTGTTGATTCATTCACTTAAGCATTAAATACTAATTTCATCAACACGTTTAATGAACAGCTAAGCTGGATTAGAGTTATATCACTGTCGCAGTAATGTATTTTATAATGAACCAAAACTCTGATTACTGATTACGCTCAAAAGTAAGTTCTTAATATCTGCTGGTCTAAGTGTTGATAAAACCAGGTTTTAATCTGTTTAACTTATGCAAAATGCAGTTAATGCAGTTATAATAGGTACCTAGGTGTAGGTACCAACACTTGCGATTACCAGAGCGGATCTCGTAGTCACTCTCTTTGCTGCGGGCTATCCATTTTAAGCTGTGTATTTTAACATTAATTTCAAAATAAATATAGCTTATGATAACTTTATAATACTTAATAAACTTTTTGCATTCATGGCAGTTGCCTATATTGTATACCTAGTAAGTATGTTTCATTTGAGACGATATTTTCGTAGAGCTGTATCGAAATTTTTCACCAGCATACCTAAGTTGGATGTACAGATCGCTATATTATAAGTGATTTTGATAAATATACAGGGTGTAACAGAAAGGGTATATAAAGCCGAAACACAGCGATAGTCCTCATGAAACTGAACAACTTTCCCCAAGGAACATGGGTCGTAACTCGAAAAAAAATTTTGGATCGCCCATACTTACTCGATCAGCTGATCGGGCATTTTGTATGGGGAGACGAAATTTTTTTTTTCGAGTTGCGACCCATGTTCCTTGGGGAAAGTTGTTCAGTTTCATGAGGACTATCGCTGTGTTTCGGCTTTATATACCCTTTCTGTTACACCCTGTATATGCACACAAATGGGCGTAGTGGCGCGTGGCTCTGCATATATACCGCCATATTAGCACAAACGAGCAAGAGACGTGGGTTCCCGTGATAACAATTTGATTATTCTAACCCTAACTTGAGTAACGTTTCGAGGTAATCTCACCTAATGATTCCGGCCTCCTATTAAAATACTGGCAATATCCCTAGCCAATTTATAAGCAAATTGCCTTGTAAATTATTAATCGTTGATATTAATTACCTAGGGTCAAGTATTGTGGTCTGATTTTCTAGGGTTTAGGTGCCACGAACCGTCTTATCTAATTTCCATTAGAAAGTAAAGACACAACTTGCTTCTATTTAAGCACGTTCTGTAATGTTACGTTCGTTTATCTTAACACTTATCAGAACTTATCATAGAAAGATAAAGATTTATTATATTATTATATTTTATATTGTGTTTAGACAGAGATAGACATCAAAACATACATATAGGTACTCACGTAAGTAGGTATTATAATTTTATCAAATGAATCAATGCACCCTTTCATACAATTTCAGTTACTAAACAAATATGATGTTTCATATTGTAAAGAGCAATTACCAATATCTATTTACGTAGCTATTTACAACAGATGGATCTGTTTTATATAGGTCAACCATCATACGTTATGCTCATGCCACAGGAGGTGGTGTCAACGGCCGAAGTATCCCGTGCAAAAATGCTATCAAGCATTGTGCTAAAACGCTCGTATCTTATACTCGTATTTTTAGTATCACTGTGACCCGGTTTGCTTGTGATCCATAAATTTATTTCGGTTAAAATAATCATAACATTCATAAACAGCGATAGAGAATTTAGCGGGAGTCTTCCCGGTTTAAAGTAAGTGTTGAAGAGTTTGAAGATGTGTTGAATTGTTTCACGCGTGTAGGTTAAAATACTTACGATAATGGTGTGTTGTATGTATGAGAAACTCAAATAAACTCTGATTATTTATTTCACAAATAAAAGCTTTAAGTAAAAACATTTGGTAGTTCCTAGTTTAGGTACGTAATTAGATAAATAACACATAAATTCATAATAGGTACTTATCGCCTAATGTAGAAAAAATGTATCTTATTATAATATATCTCTAGTATAATAGCGAATGGCATCAATTTAATTTTACGAATTCGTGAAAAGTAACGTAAAAGTTATATGAAAATAAAAGTTTATTTTATGAGGTTGTGAAATTCAGTTTCTGGTGCAACCGACTATTTGTTAAAACTTAGAAGTTACACAATCTATGGAACATTTTGCGATTTTGCTTACGATATTATTACTTGGGAAACAACTGACTTCTATAGACACATAAAAATGATAACATCTCGATTCTCAAATATAATATGAGTATTGGATTATTATTACCATACAAATGACTTCTGCATTTTAAGCTGGGCAAAATTTTATTATCTTGTAGCTTTATGGGGCCAAATTTTATTATATCGGTACGTAAACATTGACTTTATTAGTTTCATAAAATTATGCTTTGAATATAGGAAAAGCATTAAAATACCAATACTTGATGATTAAAATATTTTTTATTGCCCCAAATATTATTTTTTGATGGAATTATGCTATAAGTAGGTAGGTGCAGAGTACAGGTGTATGTATAATTTAATATGTAAAAGAATCGTTAAACAAAGACCAACATTAGAACCATTTTGTAAGCTAATCAAGCTATCAAACAAACGAGTAAAAAATAGATTATGAAATTCCTTTACCTAGGTGGGTTGATAGATAGGTACATAGCCATAGGTATCTATACCATCTATCGTTAAAAACATAATTGCTTGTTTCGTTACGATGATGCCTAATTGCCTTTAATATCGTTAATATCGAATGATATTACAGTTATTGGACAAAAAATAATTTAATTTTGTTATCATCAAATAGGTTCCTATTAAACACAAATGAAAAATCATTTGTTTTAGTAGACACTTGTTTTTTGTAATTTATTTTTTAGTGACTATATTTCGTAGTAATGATATTTTAATAAGTATCAATAAAGAACCGGTTAGGTTAGATCATAAAACGCCTGGCGCTTTGTTCCTTAATAATAATTTATACATTAACTTACTTAGAAATATTGAAATGTTCTTAGTTTGTTATGATTTGATTTTGAAAAGTTACACTAAACATCTTTTTATTAACACTAATTCATGGACAAATCCGTGACCTATTTGAGGTAATACTTAGCAATCCTCTCAATCTCTACACGAAGCGAATAAGTGGATAATAAAGTGTGTAAAAACTGTGAAAATGATGTCCCACGTTCCCGACTTAAGCATTTATTTAGAGCTGTAACATATTTAAAATAAACTTAGTACGTCTTTAAAAGTATCGTAACATATTAAAAGGAAACTTTAAAGCTCACTTTAGTACCGATATTATTATGTAAAGGTACTTGAATCGACGCATTCTGGTCTCGAGTGGGATGCGTTTTGAATAGCGATTGATCAGTAGCGTTATTCATAATATTCATAGCGTCTGCTATTGATATGTGTAGCACGCTTGGATACAATCCTTGTACAGACAACTACGTATTTTAGAACAAAGTTTCAGAATCCGTAGTTATTTTCTTACCTAATCACTAATATTGAATAAGATTGGTATGTTGATTACCTACGAAAATAAAAGCTTTTCATAAAATAAAGAAACTCGAATTACATTTAAAATCTGTAACAAACTTTTTATCTAATTTTTTATTTTAACTTTAGCTAAGTAAGTAAAAGCCCTAATAAAGTTTTAAGATAAACGAACTACTTTCTTATTTTATAACTTGATATGATTTGCACGACTTGGAATTTAAAGGATTTGTTTATCAGTCTTTTGTATTAATTACGTGGCTTATATGTGGTTAATAATAAATCTGTGTTTTTGGGTCTGGTAATACCAAAGTTGTAGAGAAAGGCCTTGGTTTACCACACGCGAATTACCTAAATGCGTGGCCATCTGTTATCATCATCGTCGCTTCAAGCTCGCAACCAGAATTTAAATCAGATCTATGAAGTTATACTCGAAACGAAACATTGTTCCCCACGTACAACCCGCATAACTGTGCTGTTTGAATTGAACACAAGATTCACTGAAGTTTAGTCGACTAAGTTCAATGTTCTTCTATTATATTCGTTGTTGTCTCGTCCTCGATGATGAAAGATCACTAGTGTAGTCTCGGATTTATCACTCTCTGGCGTCACATAATTTTGAAGAAATGCATAAAAAGAAACGCACTCTTACCCGTGCTGCCCTCTAACTCTGTAACTGTCATCATTCGTTTTTTATGTCATTTCAACGGCGTCACGTTTTTAAAACTAAAATATTAAAATTAATAGAAAAAAGGTGATATTTAATCTTAAAAACATGGGAAAGAGACGTTCTAAAGAAGAAGAACGTTCACGGCTGATGGGAAAGCTGAGGAAGATAGAACGACGAGTGATGCGTCTAGAAAAGGTGGACTCCGATTCGGAAGGTAAGAAAGCACGTTATTTAAGTGTTTCTCAGTGTCTTTTCTTAACTAAAGCTCTAAATTGAGTAAAACAGTTAAGTGTTAGAGAAAATAACAACATTTTTTACTCCAAAAAAGAGATGTTTTACCGTTTTGTGTATGATGCACGCACGTGGGTTGTGCACGTGGTGACGTGTTAAAAGTGTGTAAAAACAAGCAATACAGTGTGTTCTCAACATTAAATGACCTGTGGGGCGTTCTGCGGGAGCGCACGTGGTCAAATTTCGCTATGGAAGCGATCATGCAACCTGTGGGGCGTTCTGCGGGAGCGCACGTGGTTGACATTTTTTCATAACCTTAAAGGGAAGTTCTGTGGGAACTTACATGGTTATATCAATGTATGCGCATGCTAATGCTTGCATCACTGCTTTTCCAGATAACCAATCTACACCAGAGAACACTGTCAACATCCATTCCATTCCGGAGAATGAGAATAGCCATCCTGACATCTTAGATTCGGATGTAGAAATAATACCAGAGATACAAGAAGACATGCTCGAGGAGAATGTCTTAGAAATCCTTGGAGAGGCTCCTGAAACTGAAAGTAAGGGTGAGACTCTTCACGTACAAATTGTTGAAAGGTGGGCCTCCATTGTGAAAAAAGGACTAACTAAAGACGAGAAGGAAAAGATAAAGAAAGACAATCCTCCATTCAACAATTTTCCACAAATGATTCCACCAAAGCTAAACCCAGAAGTGAATGCAGCAATTAATGAAATTGCTAAGAAGAGAGACCAACTTATTCAAAAGAGACAAGAGCAAGTATCAACAGCCCTGTCTTGTATTGGATCAGCACTTCAGCTTTGTGTGAAAGATAATATCGAAGACCAGAAAATTGAAATTATAAGGAAACTCAACGAAGCCTCTCGGTTACTTTGTGACTCAATTCAATTAGATACGAGAGGACGAAGATCTCTACTCTTAACCATAACCAATAAGGAGATGAAACAATTCCTTCTTGAGTCTGAACCTGATTCTTTTCTCTTTGGAGAAAATTTGAGTGAGAAGATAAAGACAGCAAAGGCTGTCCAGAAATCTGGCCAGGACCTCAAGAGACCCGAGCCTAAGAAATCTGAACAAAAACAACAGTTCAGTTCAAAACAACATTTCAATAAGAAAGCTTTAAACTCGCGGGGCCCTCCACGTCCAGAAGCCAAGCAGAGACAGTCAACGAGACCAGCGTCGAGCTACCGGACGGAGAAGAAGAAGGAGGAAGAGAAGTATCGCAGCCGGAAGTAGTTCCACAGGTGGGCAGACTTCAATATTTTCTTTCCAACTGGAAACAAATCACTAGGGATCCTGTGATCCTTAGTTGGGTTGTAGGTTATAAAATACCTTTTACAGCCAAGCCGTTCCAAGAACATACACCTCTTAATAATAATTTCTCTAAGATTGAGTCTGAACAGATTTCACTTGAAATAAATAAGTTGCTCAGTATTAAAGCTGTAGAAGTTTGTAAAGGGCAAAAAGATCAATTTTGCTCATCAATATTTACTATTAAGAAACCTAATGGTTCATTCCGGTTCATCTTAAACCTAAAAAATTTAAATCAGTTCATTGAAACAGAACATTTTAAGCTAGAAGATTATAGAACAGTGTGTAAACTGTTACAGAAAGATGACTATCTTGTTTCATTAGATTTAAAGGATGCTTATTATATGATCAATATACATGAAGGTAGTAAGAGGTACTTAAGATTCTTTTTTCAAGGAATTTGTTACCAATTTAATGTTCTACCCTTTGGACTGTGTACAGCGCCTTTAACCTTTACAAAAATAATGAAACCTGTTATAGCCTACCTGAGAGGAAAAGGTCATATTTCGGTAGTTTACCTCGATGACTTCCTATGTATAGGAAAAAACTATGATTGTTGTTTAGATAATATGCAGGCAACTATCAATATTTTAGAGGGATTAGGTTTCATAATCAATCATGAAAAATGTGACTTTATTCCAAGACAGAGCTGTAAATTCTTAGGTTTGGTTTTTAACAGTAATATAATGTCTCTTAATATAACAGAAGACAAGAGAAATAATTGTTTAAAATTAATAAATGAGTTATTAAATAAAACTCAAATAAAAGTTAGGTTTTTAGCTCAAGTCATTGGAACTTTGATCTCAATATGCCCTGCCATGAAATATGGAATTCTTTATACTAAAGAACTTGAAAGACATAAATATATTATGCTAAAGAATAATAATAATAATTATGACATTGATACAAAATTGAACAAAAATTGTATAAGAGATCTTAAATGGTGGATTCATAATTTAAATTTCTTTTCTGGGAACCCAATTAGGAAGAATTCTTTTCAATTAGAGATTTTTACTGATGCTTCTACCACAGGCTGGGGGGCAGCCTGTGGCTCTAAGACTGCCAGTGGGAGCTGGACTGAACAGGAATTAGCTCTTCACATAAATTCACTTGAATTAATGGCAGCATTCTTTGGTCTTAAATGCTTTGCAAGTAAAATGAAAGATTGTGAGATATTATTAAGAATAGATAATATGACTGCAATATCATACATAAATAGATTAGGAGGAGTTCAATATGCTCATTTACACAAAATCACAAAAGATATTTGGCAATGGTGTGAGTTAAGAAATATTTGGATTTTTGCTACTTATATAAATACTAAGGACAATATCATAGCTGATTTTGAATCTAGAAAGGAACTAGGTAATACAGAGTGGGAAATAGGAATAACTTTTTACCAAGACATTGTTTCATCGTTTGGTGAACCTTCAGTTGATTTATTTGCTTCACGGACAAACACTAAATGCAAACGTTTTGTTTCCTGGCATCCAGATCCAGAAGCAATTGCTGTAGATGCCTTTACCATATGTTGGTCTAATTTTAAAATGTTATATGCTTTCCCTCCCTTCTCTATGGTCCTTAAGACATTAGAAAAGATTATAACAGATAAAGCAACAGGCATAGTAGTGGCCCCTTACTGGGTTACCCAACCGTGGTTTCCAATCTTCAATAGACTTCTGGTTAAAGAACCTATTATTTTCCAACCTTCTCAGCATCTACTCTGTTTGCATAATTCCAGATCCCTGCATCCTCTTCACCGCAGCCTGAAGTTAATGGCAGGACTATTATCAGGGAAGCCTTCCTTAACTCTGGAATCCACGATGAAGCTATAGATATTATGATTAACTCTATATCAAAGAATACATTGAAGCAGTACTCACCTCCTATTGTTGATTGGTCCAAATACTGTGATTTGCACAATATAAGTACATACAATCCTAGTATTAATGATGTTATAAAGTACCTTACTAAAAAGTTTCAAGAAGGATCATCTTATGGTAGCTTAAATTGTACTAGATCTGCTCTTGCTTTCATTGTAGGATCTCATTTAGGTGTTAATGTTAATATTAAAAGACTTTTTAGAGGTTTTTATAAGCTTAGACCACCTAAACCTAAGTACAATAACACCTGGGATGTATCCATTCTTCTTAATTATATTGAGAATAATTATAATGATCTTAGTAATTTAGAAATATTAACCAAAAAGACTGTTACCTTATTACTATTGGCTACAGGCCAAAGAGCTCAAACTTTATCCTTAATTAAGATTAATAATATAGTAATTAATGAAGACTGTATAAGTATTAAGATTGATAAGTTAACAAAGACTTCTGGACCAAATAGGTACCAACCTTTTTTAAGTTTACCATTTTTTAATAATAGAACTGAAGTATGCCCAGCACAGGCTATAATTAGTTATTTAAATTTTACTAAGACTCTTCGCAATTCAGATTATCTGTTTATAGCAACTAGAAAGCCTCATAAAGGCGTGACTCCCAGTACGATTAGCCACTGGGTAAAGAAGACTATGGAAGATAGTGGTATAGATATTAACACCTTCTCTGCTCATAGCACTCGCCATGCTTCCACATCTGCAGCCTATAAAAGAGGTGTTAACATAGATGATATTAGACGAACGGCTGGTTGGACTGGGGAGTCTTCAACATTTGCCAGGTTTTATAATAGACCTATAATAAATAATAATAGTTTTGCTGAAGCAATTTTTAATACCTAATAATAATTAAAATGAGAATGTTTTTTATGTTAAGAACTTAATTTGGTTTTTTGATGAATGTTTATTATTCTTAATAAATATTTTTTTTTTGATTTTACAACTGGTCTTTAAACATCTACACTAGTGATCTTTCATCATCGAGGACGAGACAACAACGAATATAATTACATAGTCAAACGAACTTACCTAAGTGAAGTTCGACTGGAATTATATGAAGTTGTTGTCTCGTCCGAAGATGATGAGTCCCACCCTACCCATCATTCCATGCTAAGTGCATGGACCCTACGTTGTAAAATCAATAAACTGCTATTAACTTAATGATGACAGTTACAGAGTTAGAGGGCAGCACGGGTAAGAGTGCGTTTCTTTTTATGCATTTCTTCAAAATTATGTGACGCCAGAGAGTGATAAATCCGAGACTACACTAGTGATCTTTCATCATCTTCGGACGAGACAACAACTTCATATAATTCCAGTCGAACTTCACTTAGGTAAGTTCGTTTGACTATGTAATTAGCTAGTGCATCGGATAAGTATCTTCTATTTCCTGTGTTGACCGTGCAAACTTGTATTACACGTTTGTCGACCAGTTAAAAGATAAGTCCAAAAAAGTTACTAGCCACGCGCCACCTCTACAACACTTGGCATTTTCAATGACAGAATTCTTACAGGTAGGTAACCCATTCTATTTCTCGAATTGTAATAAAACCCTTTTCAATAATTCTCAAAGCATTGTGAAATATTCGATTGACTGATTGACAATAATAGAGGCTATGTGAAAAAGTTGCCTTTAAATTGGATTAGATTTCTACGTATATTTCTCAAACCACTATTTAGTTTGGCATATTGCAGTTAGTAAAGAATGGAAATCCAAGTTGCGAATCGGTAACCGGTAAAAACCAAGTTAGCGCATATTTCATTGGGCATAACTTTTGTAATATGAATGTCACGCCTCTGGAGTATTCCACTTTGGGTAAGTTTGCGGGACTGCCAGAACTGTTTGTGACCACGCACCGCTCCTAGATTTACTAGTTTTGTACACGAGATGATGTTTGTTAAGCCGCAGCCATAATATAGTAAAACTTTTTGTAATTTACTCATTATTTGTTAAATATACTATGTGACCAAATAGCATTAGTAACTACATAGTTTAAGCCTGGTTGTAAATTAAAATTCAATGTGGTTGAGTTCCTAGGCATACTCGTACCTCATCTCGTGTGCGTAGGCTTCAGTTCCAAAACAATACACCATTTGTTCCGATTCCTATTTACATAGTAATTAATTAATGCCGCTATGATTCTGATCCCCTTCATGCATATTCCAAACGTATTCATAGATACATACTAGAATTTGTACTGTTCAAAGCAAACAATTATATTTAGGCATTATTAAGGTGAATGTTTATAAATTACTTACATACCAGAAGCAGGGTGTGACCAGCAGCCTGGAAATAAGTTCGTTGATGCTATATAAATACCTATAGATAGATATACAAGATATAGATAGGTACTTATTTACTATCGAGGATTAAGTGGCTCGATTGAAGCTGCTCGATATTTTCCTTTGACAAAACATCCAAGAAAGGATTCGTGTATGTAACATTTCCTCATTTCTTAAGAAAACAAAAGCAAATTCTTTGAAAACAGCTTTCTCATCACGCGATATCTATGCGGCGCGCGTTGACAATATCATGGTAATGCGTTCTCCATAAGTTTGCCAACAGTTTTATTTATGATACATTGATGTAGCACGCGAGGCTAATGTTTAACGAGTTCACAACTAAAGTAGTTTGCCCAAAAGTTTCAGCTCAAAAAATAAATTGGTCGTCTGCTAGTGTCATTTGAAAGTTGTAACATTTTATTTCAAGTGACATGTAGGTACGTAGTCACGAATGGGCGCAAATGCAATCAAAATCGTACATAGGTAATGATTTCAATACATTCTTCAATAGCAATACGTACCGTAAAAGTCATACGTATCAATTTAACTGATCGTTTAAATGATTCCATATTGCATTTAATTGCCTTAATGTATTGTTTAAAGAAGTTTGACTTACCATGTTTTCTTCACTTTTTCTATAATATACATTTGAACAAATATCTTAGACGAGAAAGTATACTTTAAGGCATGTTTATAAAACCTTATCTATTTGTTTTGAATGTTCTACCTATGCAGAACGATTGACTCTTGATATTTAGATTCGTTGCATTGCATACGTATTAAGAAATGTAATAGCCGTGAAACGTTAAAATATATGACTCAATTTTTATAATTCTATTATTGGATTCGAGCGGGAAACAGCGTCCAGCTTTCATTATTGTGTTGTGATTTGTTATCGATTAGGATTTATTCTCAAGGTAGTGGTTATAGTGTCGGTGCACGGCAGGTGTGTTGGACTGCATTCCCCACTGCTAGAAAAACTGGATTCGAGTCGAGCTCCCGCCTCGACCACTGCTAGTGTCGAGATTAGATATATTGATAGGAAATTTATTTAACTATCCACATTTACGACCTGAGAAACAATTACACCAACCAGGAATGGGATAAAGAAGCTCAGGCTCTGACTTGTTGGCACCGTGTGAAGAAATTAGTAGACTCATTCAATCGTTTTAGGAAGCAATTGAAGAAACTATGTTATCAACCCACATTATCAACCTTATAAATGACAGGTTAAGGTTTTTACGCTTATTTTATTTCTTTCGCAGCGTCACAACTAAATAGCTTTAATGAAAATAGCTAATTTGAAATATATTTCAAAATTGAGTTAGCAAATGAAGCTCACGTGAAATGCTCAAATGCTGTAAGCTCATAATTAGATGGACACTGACATGATTCATGTCGAATGGTAATGTCATTATGCAAACGGTGTGTGTAAACGGGACAGGGGACGGTGTTGTGAAAATTAGTGTAACTCATGCAACAGCTAATGTTTCTTTCATGAAAGACTTGCTGTACTGGAAATCTGTACTACGAAATCTATAGGTAACATAAGGTAACTACGTGTTACATAGTATCGCTTTCCAAGTACCCAAGCTAATTGATAGATTACGAAAGCTAACATTTGGTTACGGTAAAGTTGTTCGGTACATCTTCTATCTTCTATCTAACTAAAGCCAAAAATACATTGATTAAGTAATCAATAGACAAATAAGACATTAAGTTTATCTTTATTCTTATTTTGGAGAAAAATATTCCTGCATTTGTTGGTGCAATTAAATTAACACTATTAACAACAGTCTAGTCTGTTTTAATGAGAACAAAATGGCTTCTATACATTTTCTTATACGAGGTTATTTACAATTTTATAATTCTAGTCTATTGCTGTCACAGCGAATCCAATCCTATATTTATATTATGAGTGAAAGCTTATAATTTTTACACGTATCGTGCTGAGAGTGTATAATTCATATCGCCTGAGGACAGTGTCACAGTTACGACATTACCATACAGGTCGTGGCACTTGCAGTCTAAAGCCTTCGTATGCTTGTAATGAATGAACGTTGTTATTTTTTACTACTGAATCCGTGATGGCTACACATATACCATTTATTTATATAAGTATGCAATATATGTACTTATACGGGTTTTTTGTAACTAAATTACTTGGAGGGAGTTTACTTTAGTTGTGATTTCATCTTGCAAGTCAAAACAATAATCTTTATTAGAATATTTATAATGCAGAAAGTAGCACGACACTTCACACCGTTGCACGAAAGTATAAATTAGTGGGTATGGCGGCAGGGCATTGTACTTTAATTAGCAAAATTATTTGCTAATTTGTACTGAACACGACCGCAGTTACTCAGCAAGGGGTTAAAAGGGGGCTTAATCTACTGCATTACAGGGGCTTTAGTGATAATTAACATGGAATTCACAACAATTGCGGACGATTTTCAACTTAGGTCACGTAGCTCTTGCTTGTTTTTGACTTTATCGTTTGGTATTTGAATTTTAATTGCTTTTGCTTGTACTTTTATTGTTGTAAATTGCCGGCCGTGTTCTTAATAATGTTGTTTGCGTCAAGGTGTACTGTACACCTTGCTTCTAAAATAAGAGGCTGTATTCTACCACGAGTGAAGTTAACTTTATAGTAAAGCCATAAAACTTATCAAAGTAATGCCTATCTTATAAGTTAGTGCATACTCCAAAATACCTTTCCAAAGTTTATAAATAATGTCCAATAGTTGACACCAATTTATCACCGTATGTAACCCGCAGTTGCCGTACAATATCTCGAATATTACCTCACAGTTATCTTACACGTTTAGGTGCAAGCACATTATTGATTTTTGTCATTGTGTCGGTCGTGATAATCGGTTTGTCTCGTTAAACACTGAGGTACAAATTTCGCGTAAAAACGTTAACTGAAGAATAAACTCTGTTAGCTTTGTCGGACATAATGAACAGTGAGCACAACGTGACCTATTCAAGTGAAAGGTTCTAATCCAATTTCGTTTTAAAGGGTGCTAGTTGCTCGTGTGTGGACATCTTTACAACAAAGCGCAGTCATTGTATTGTTACACAATTTATTTGTACTGACCGAGCATTGATACACATAGATAGCTATTTAACATTGATGGCGGCAATAGTATTTGTCTTGTTGGTAATATGGTAAGGTACTTTAGAAAATCGGACCTGTTACTCTCAACTCTAAAATATTGTTCTACTGCTTATTATGGTAATCTGTTCTTCTGAACTTCTCTTAAATCTTAAAATAAATCAATAATAAGAGTGAACTATACTTCAAACCATCTTCCAATGTAACCTTGACACCAACACAGATACGGCAGCAGACCGAGATGAATGATACTCGAATTAAAGGTGCGAATAATTGCGCAAGAGTTTATGCATCGATTGAATCGTGCTGATCAATGCGACCCGCCTGACATTTCCGATGTTTTGCATAACCTGACATTAAGACTGATTGAAGTGCCGTCTTCTAGAGAACCATATTGCATAGATGTTATTTCGGGACTTTTGTGACATCGATTCAAATTTTTAATAATACCCTTGTCATTTCCTATTCACGACTTCCATTACTTTAATTGGCAACTCAGTCGTATTATATTTATAGAGTACCTTTCATCAGCAGGTTTCAAAATAATTATCGCTAATAATACCAGAATGTAAATCCAATAATAATATTTGGTCGAATCGGCCTTGCGAATTATAATCGCTATTTAAATAATTAAATCAAAAATCTTATGAATAGCCAAAGGTGAGCTCAAAAAATCAATCGTCGTTTTGAATATGTTGTTTCCACAGACCGAAACGAATTTGTGCATCTCAAAAATCTAGTGGATGTTGGTTAACCGTGTTCTTTTCTTTAGAGAAACGTTTATGTAATCTTGTAACGCTTGCAATATGTAAACGAGAAAGAAAATATAAGTAAAGTACGACAGCCTTTATTATCTGCGAGTCTCGGTCTTGCCGCACTCCCTGTCAGAGCCAGAAGCGTCTAAGCAAGCATGTTTAAAAAGTTAACGAGCCGAGATATGGTGTGGAGACTATAACCTTTTACGAGATTCGAGTAAGAGGTCTCGGTTACTGACTTCAATTTCGTTAACAATAATCCTCGCAGTCGTAACTTTGGATCTCGTAAAAATAGATATAACTGCAAAATCTTCGTGTGTATTACTATAATCTATTTATACCTATGTTACATTTGTAATTAGAATGGAAAAATTAAGTTTCAGTAACATTTGAGCTATTCTTTTGCATATTTTGAAAACATTTTGATTGTTCTTTAAAAAACAAACTATCAAAATAGCAAAAAATATGAGGGTTCTTTTATAGCCTCGCCAAATTGAAAAAGCTGATATCTCCTTTAATTAAATGATCCATGAAACCCACAAAAGGCGGCCCACGTAATTAAATTATTTGGCTGATGATAATAATTGAGATGGAAACTTGTCAGAAATAATTGCTTGCCTTTCTAATTCTGACACAGCTTCTATAATGGCGAATCACAAGTTATTTCTACAGAAATATGTATTGTTTGACTACAAATAATGTGTGTAGGTGTCAAAAGGTGAAAGGGGCCATACTTTTTTTTGGCACTAGATAGAAATAAAATACGCGAGGTTTTTGTATCTAAGAAGGTATGTACTTAGATGCTTGTTTTCGATTCTCTGCCAAATACGTAAGTAGGTACCTGCTCATTATTCTAATTTCTCGTTTGTTGACTTGAGTGACATTATTTTGAGATAAGTTATAAATGTAATAAACAATACATACCTATTTAATTTGTACCTATATCTTAAGTCAGTAGCCCTAGTAGTACACACAGATTGACTAGAAATAGCTACTTATCAACAATAACGATTTCGTAAACCATAAATAAAGTAAATTGATTCGCATTTAGTTTTAGGAAGTCCTATTTTAGTGCCTCGTAATGGCATGAAATAATACGAATTGACAATCATTACGTTGTATTAAATTGTATTGCGTAATGCTACCAGTATTCGAGATTATAGATCTATGAGCTACAAGATTGACGTGATTTATTGCAACATTCAGATGGTAATATTATGGTTATAAGATTTCAATTGCAATACAACGTTGTACAATATATTAATGTTTAATTTAATTAGGTATTTGCGTTACAAGCATCTCTATCTACGTTATCATAGTACTTATATAGTTTTAAATTCAGAATACATATTCGTACACGTTTATAATAATTACTTAGCTCTATTTATGACTAGGTAAATTCGATAAATCTATAAACAAAAGACCCTGTCGATAAATTAAAATTAGTCATTATATGTTAAGCAAAAAATCTGATAGTGCAAATATGTAGAGTCTAAATAATTGTATACCAAATCGGACGTGCTTTAATAACAGTTACGAGACTTAAAAATAAATTATGGAATGAAAATTTGATTTTGATAATTGTTTTGCTGTTTTGATTAGTTAACTGGCCTGCATCATAAATCACAATATTAGATCTACCAACTAAACGCAAATAATTAAACATAAATAAGCTTCAATCTAGATTTATACAACCCTCGTGATATTTGGTAGTTTAAACGCAACAATCAATTTGTTGCGGTGCAGTAGAAAGTGTCCAATTGTTAGTTTAAATTAATCAAACATTTCGACATCAGACGGTGAAAATGACATTGTTAGGACTAAGTGCTTTTTGTTACGTTTTGACTTGCTTAATTATATTCTTTCTTGAGAACCTAATTGGTGACTTGACTTTTAAACTAGCCGAACACATTTCAAAAATGTGCAGCTTAATTCATTAGTTGACACATCAAAATGTTCTTCTCAAGCCGAAGACGAGCGCGATTTGCTTATCTTGTAAATAAATTAAACAGGTAAGTAAGTACAATTTATTCCGCGTTAAACTAGGAATTTATACAAAAAGACAGATTGTGCTTATTTCTTTAAGTCAAGTTGAACAAAGTAATCTTAAAATCAATTCCACTTACCCAGACCGCACAAAATGTTTCCGAGTTCAGATAAAAAGCTTACTTAATGTGAAGTACAAATGGGATCTCTACTATGTCAACTTAACAGCCTCCGGGCCAAGTTGAGATTGCTTTGGCCAACTTGAATTAAGGGGCTAGTGTAGACGGACTTTCTTACATACTATCACCAAATATTGTAAAATAGGTATACCTACGTAGATTTATCTGAGTAGACTAGCATTTTATAGGTACGTACTTTAAAATATTTGTAAGCAACCATTCAAATAAAGTACCAATTATATAGTTAAATAGTCCCATTTTTGTACTACGTGGTCACAGAATGGTCTACAGGGATTACCAGTGCGTAATAGTGGAGTAAATGCGTACTGTCCGACCCTCATTGGGAGGGAATCGTTCAACTACAAATAATTCCCTTCATACGCTCTATTTGCTAAACACTATACGCAAGTACGTACAGGTGAAAGTATTGACGATCCCTCGGCACTCAGACACCAATCGAGATATATATGAGACCTGGTTTTTTCATCAAAGGTAGTTTTGGCCTTAGGAACCTATTCCCAAATTCACCTACTCTTACTTTTTGTCTTGCTTTGTTAAGAACATGTGACATTTTGAGTAAAAAAAATATCCTTCAAAATTAATTATTTTGTTCGCATAGAGAGTAATAAACATTGAAAGTCGTTATTTTAGCAGTATACCTAAGTTATCTGGGCAATTCATGATAATATTGCAGTACTGTATTAATTTAAACAGGAAACCTTCACTTATTTTACGATCATATTTTGTATTAAATTCATGGGAATTTAATACAAAATATGATCGTAAAATTAGAATTTAGAATGTATTTATAGAATGTGATATAAGGGAAGGTTACTATTTTATTTACCAAGGTTGTATATAATTTAGTGATGTACGGATATCGATATTGTGAATGAGGATTGACGCAATCAACGCGATTGAGGGGCTAAGCACTGGGGTTGTTTGCCTCAATTAATACGCTATATTGGTTCGGAGGGAAATTTCCAGATTAACCGGAAAAGAGGCGATCGCAAGTCTTTATTACATTTTTATTATTTTACTGATGACTTGTTTAACAATTACTTAAGTTGTTGAAGTAGGTAGGTAAGTTCGTAGATAAATAAAAACTCGAGAGATATCCTTCGTTCAAAATTCTATATTCTACGGATAAAATTATTTTCTCATGAACAGTACAAAGCAACAAAAGAATTGTGTTTGAATTTGCATTCTTTATCCATTGTAATCTCTTTCAGAGGAAGGTAAAAGGTGAAAACGTGTGCATATTTCTGGCGGCGCGCGGGCGTGCAAATGACTTCGTTAGATTCGGCGGCGATATGCAGCGCGCAATCAGTTGCATTGACAGGCGGCCGCACACGCCGCCGTCCTGCCGCCCCCGCCCCCGCACGCTTCCACCGCTGTCGCGACTACATTTTTCATCCCCTGACATCCGCTCTGTTAGCGTGAGCGCACTCGGAAATTTATACCGCTGCACTAGCCAGGCGGATGGAAACACTGCCTGATATTACCCGGCGATCCATAAATATCTAGGGTCGCAACGTAACACACTCTCGTTAATCATCATGTTCAAAAGGTGCGTCATATTCAATGTAACGTGTGCACTAAACGCTGCCATCTATGTTAAATTCATTGGGCGAAGATCCAGTTGATACCCGCGCTGCATGTGTTTCAGCTTTGAAATTCGCCCTCGGTTGAATCTATTCGGCGATCCAGTATGTAAATGCCGCCTAGGCATACCTGGAGCGGGCTTGTTCTCATCAAGCGGAGTAGGTATAGCTGAATAATGAACGAACGTGCCAGACAAATCGAGCTCCACTTAGCGTGCTCTCTAAGTTACATATTGCCCTCTGGTAAGTACACCGGTACATGGTTCACGTTCACTAATACATCTTGTATCTAATAGGTATAATTCTCTCTAGAGTTCCGAATAAACACGCTTATACTGAACGGGCGATTGCACGAACAAGTATAGCCAACAGCATAGCTTGTTAGTGTTACTTATAAGTGTGTTTATAAGAATGACAGAATGTAACAAAACAGGCTATTTGCTGTTTTTGAAGTACCTAAATCTTAAAATCATAAATCTCTGTTAATCGATGTCGACATGAAACAAACAAAAAGTGTTGGTGCTTAGTGACGCACCCGGAAAATGGTGTTCAATGAGAAGCGCGCTAGAGGAAATCGGTGGTATTGAGTGTTCCCGTAATCAGAGAGCGAGCACGGCACAAAATGATCGAGCACGGCTGCAGATAATGAATTACCGATGAATGCCGAGGCATTGCTTGCTTGCAAAATCCAGCTTTAGTGGTAACGAGGTTAGCTATCCTAGCCGACGGGCGGCGCGTCGTGACTCCCAGTGCCTCCGGGAGCGTTCATGGGCGAATTATCTTCGAAAATGGCCGATATAAATTATCTTTAATGGGTTTTATTGCTTTAAATTATTATTGCTGGTTTTGTAGTCCACTCTGATAATTGTTCATCCTATTGTTGAGTGTGGGCAGCTTTGAGCACACAATCGCTGAAGATAAGTATATTTTATGATTGAGTTCATTGATTCTATCCTGTCAGTAACAGATTTCCTAAAATAGGTCGGTAAAGTTGAAATGAAGTTGAGAGCAATCATTTAGTGTGATCGCTATAAAGAGCACTTTATCGAGCTTTTACGGCTTTCCCACTATCCCTACCATAAACGCGAAATCAGATGAAGTGGGCACCCGCGATCGGCATGGCAAAAACCTCTATTTAGAGCGTCCTTCATAAACTTGAACCGCCGATATTGCCAGCTTTGCAAAAAAATACTGTGATATATGTGATCTATTTGGATTTGATGACCGTCGCTTTTCGCAATCTACGCAGTTAACCGATATGATCTCTGAACTGGTAAGCGTTAAGCTTTAGTTTCCCCGGGACTCTAAATTGGAAATATCACAACCTTGTTATTAACTATGTTAGGTAATTATGGTTTTGAAAAACAGATCCAATGCCAGCCAGAGTCTTAAGTGGGTAGGTTCTCGTAGACTTGAGTTCATGCTAGCTAATGCTTAATGCATGTGCCCTCTTAGAAATCACACTGCATTACTACTGATGGCTCGTTGCCGACTTTTCTCGCCAAAAAATTCGGGCCAAACTGTAATAAAATTCAATTTATACCGTTTAATCCGGCACTTATAAACCCACAAAATTCTCTTAGACGCTTTAAAATTCGCTCTTATCAGCAGCGTATGGACCATTTCGCCTTGCAGACCATCAATCACCGTCCTCATCAATAACTAGCAGACATATCTCATTGTATAGCACCTGTACACTATCCTGATAGCTATTAGTGCAAACAAATTAAACTTAATTAACGTAAGCACTCGTTTAGAAACTTAGCTCGTGACGGTCGTCGTTGCCTAATAAATTGACCCACGACTATGGAAATTCAGTTAACTGTGGAGTCACGACACCATCGGCCAAATTTCTGTAAATACACCAATTTCAGAGTCAACTTTCAATGACAATGAAATTATAAACAAAGGTCAATTTGTTGGAACGTGGGAAATTTGAAATATTAATTTTTTTTTCTTCTTGTAAGAGACTATAAATAGTTAACTTCAGTAGGTAATATTACTCGTTTATACTTAACTTTTGTGTCTAAATGTACGAGTATATTTGTTAATTAACTGCCATAATACATATAGGTACCTACCTCTATATTTTCATACAGTTATAGCTTAAATAAACATTTGACCGTAAACTTACTTAATTGTGGTTTGAGAATTAGAATAACTATACTTACTCTCAATTTGGAGACATAAAACCAAGTTACAATTACAATATTATCTATGTAAAAAGTTATTGCATACAAAAATATTCGAAATTAAAATAATGGATTACATTATGAAGTTATGTCATGTCTAAATATCCGGTTGCATTATGTTAAAATAATTAGTACCTACCTCTGAAGTTCAGTTAGTATGAGGATATTTATTTACTTTCTATTCCCACTGATTGTGTTCGACACAGACCACAAAAAGTTCTTCTTTAGAAGCAATTATACTATGTATGATACAACGTAGCTGTTACTTTAACATGTAATTTAGTAGATAATTAACTTTTAAACGTATCACGAGACGTTTGACATAATGGCAACGCTTACATAATTTTCTATTTATTGCAAGCCACCTTCGTCAGATATATTACATAGCAGAGCAATGTTATGCCATGAATAGAAGTTATTTATAGTTGAGCTAGTATTATTGTTTGGAAAACTGTTTATAAAATAATCTACTATTTCACGGTGTCTGCGCGAGTTGAATCAAGTCGCATCAATACGAGAAATTTGGAACGAGGGAAAGGGAAAATCTCAATTGTTCTTGTTGCTTATTATTTCCAACTTCGATGCCTTTTTATTCTTTTGTTATAACAAACAAACAAAAGTGAAATTTATTTATTAACAACTCAAAAGTCATCCTACTAAAAGAAAGTCGCTAAGTCGTGAGGAGTTTTCAAAACGAAGAGCTATCTTTCTCTTTGTTTAAATTTTGTCTGTGAAATTGGTAAATACTCGGCTTAATAACATTTATAAAAACTTACTAAACCTTTTAAGACGGGATAAGACTTAAAAATATAACCTGCGTAATCCGAAATTGTTTTCCATATGGCACCGTTTAAGTAAAAACCCGTGGAAATAGCCTGAACTTAAGGGATACTAATCTCGGATATTTTTTGGGCTTCCTTTCTGGGTGGTAGCTGTAATTTTTTACACAAACAACGTTTAAGCTTGTACATTTGTTACGGTAATAACGAACGAAACAATTCAAGCTGGAAGTAGATATTTGTAAGCTCGATTTAAAACAGAAATTGATAGACACTGGTTTATTTTTATCGTTTTATATGAAATGGGCCAATAAACGGTAAATGAGTGCCACGTGTAGGATTATGAATGATTCCTCCAATTACTTTTGGACCTTTTAACATAGGTACTACACCAACTTTATTTGATTTGAAGTACTTTTATTCATATCGGGATTTGAGAATATCCTCTTAAGTAGGTCCTTTACCTTTGCCTACCTGTAGATTCATTTAAAATATGACAAATTAGCCTTTATCTTACTGCTAATAGGCTTTTCTTTTCAGTGTTTCTTAATTAAGATATTACTCTTTCGATTCGTATAAACGATAGGTAAGTATCGTAGGACTATTAGATTATACAGCTCATGTTTTTCTCAGATTTTAATCCATCTCTACGCCTAGGTAAGACACAGAATGTGTGAGGGGAAGGCTCAGTGTGTTTTAAGAGCGCATGTGTGCGACAAAAAATGTTTCACCCACTTCACACCTCAGCTCGCAAGTTATAACGCTATTTACTTATCTTTATCTAGTCACTCGAGATTGTAGAGCGAGTAGTTACCGTGTGAAGAGGTTCTACGAAAGTACAATGTCAGTAATGCACTTTATCGTAGTTGGAACGTTTTATTTTAATCTTTATACGATAGGTAGGTTGTTATATATGCATACCATATAATAAAAGCTAGAATCAACAAGTATTATGTAATAGTTTCAAGTATTTTTGTGTAAAAGGAGAGTCGTTTATTGTTTAACAGCGTAGTTAAGTGTAATAATTTCCTCAGTTATGTGCAAGTAAGTACCCGTGACTTCCTCGTTGCCTTTTATCTACTATATATGATGCGCTATCTGACCACTATGCAAATTGCGATAATGCACTATTAAAAAGTCCGCTTTTTATCCGGCACGTCCCCGGCAGATGCGCGGAACAGTTTTCAGATAACGGCTAACTTGGTAACTTTTCGCATTTCCTCTCGGGCGGACGCTCCCGCGGCAATCTCGACATTGTCGCATGTTGTGCATTAGTTATCTACTGCAAGAATAACGAGTTGGATTTACTTTGACTTCCCCGCAGGTAACCATGCTGAACACACAACATAACTGCAAACAATAACTTTGTTGCAATTCATTTTATACGCGACCGATTTAAAGCCGCTGTTATTCGCGATCTAATGTTATAATTACCGCAGTCATTACTTATGTTGTGAGCTATTTATTTTGCATAATGTGCGGTGGCGGCAACAATAGCGGTTGTTGCAGCGCGGTGGCGCGGCATGGTAGAGATACGCCGCTGTGGGCCGCTGCTCCCGAATTGCCGAACTTGACCACCGCACGCTTTGTCCGCATTGTATGATCTCCGACTCACTTTGTTTACACATTACGAGCCCCGCAACGCTGTCCGAGAACATTCTAGAATACAAATTGCTGTGAAACTTGTTCCCACAATTTGTGCTAGGCCATTCAGTGCTTAACGCCGATAGGATCCTTGAAAAGTCTCATATCGGGCAACCCCATTTTACCATCGTAAAATGCTGAGTGTTCTATAAGAAGAGATTTTGTGATAATCTCTAAAAAGCAACACCAATTTCAGCAAATATTTTTACGGTTTCGCATTTCGCCTTTATCATGGCCTCGTTTAATGATTCCTATGAATATTTCCAATATAGTATTTACACTGTGTTTTCCTCGTTAGAGTAGATATTTTAATTATAAAAAACAGATTATAAGTTACCGTTCTTAGAAGGGTTGGATGGCATAAGGTAGGTAGGTATGCAGAATTGGTATACGGATTCGCGGAATATTACTACGTTCTCGATAATAATACGAACTCGTCTCACAAAATTGGTCTGTCGTCGTCGGTTCCCGGTACTTGGCTAAAACGTTTTATTTCAAAAATATTACGTTATCATCTTACAAACTTTAAAGGCCCTGTTATCAAAGTAATTTTTAAGGAAAAATAAAACAGAAGAACAATATTCGCACTCATTTGTCAAAATAATTAGGAATAACAGGTACACCTACCCTACCACACACGATCAATACTTGTTTCTTATTTATGTTCCAGTGGCACTCCTCCTTATTATTACGATACATGACTCGACAATCTACTGACCTCTACATTGCATTTCAATATAAGTCGACACTTTACTCAGACGTGAAATGATCAAGTGGGTTGAGGTAAAAGATGAACATAATTTCGCACGTCTACTATGATTTATAATTATGATCCTAGTGACCCGTGAACTTGCTTTCTCCTATTTTATGAAGCATACTGTGTTTACCGTCATTAATCATATTAATGATGTCAATTGAATAAAATAATGTTAGAGCTGGGATTATTTTCGACACAGACAAGGAACGCGCGTTGAATATCATACATTATATTCGCTACGCGTGTCAAATTACCATCTTATAAACAGTAAGGTTTTCTAACGACATGCGCCATGTCTAATACATATTAAAATGAAAAAAAAAACAAGTCACCGAATCACCGTTATAGCTTCTATGCAACGTGTTGACAAATGTTTCAAATAGCTTTTCGATAATAAATGTATTAAAAAGAATACTTAAAACAAAAAAGGTAGAGTCGGTTTTTGTTGCTCCTACTAAGTATTTATCTACCGTACAGAACATAGCATATTTAGATACCTAGGTAAAATAGGTAAAGAAGCGTTTACACTTGAATAAAGTTTGTGTAATATATCAAGGAAATCTTCTTGTTTGATCGATCACTACATTCTTGTATAAATGGCACACAGAGGCTGGCTCCAGTTCCGAAGTGATATTGATGAGCCTATCCTAACTTGAAGTAGCGTATTTTTTCAATATTGGGTGCTTTAAACATAAAGGCATCGTCGTCAGCGTTATTTTTCCCTCAACTTCAAAAGAATCTTCCAATTCATCAGAAGTTCCAGCTGGGAAGCATTTCATCCATCTTCCTTCTTTGTTGTTGAACGCTCAACATCAATAACTTTAAAACCAGTTTATCAACAGTACCGTAGAAAGTCTTATTGTCGCATTATTCTGGCGGTTACAAAACGCTACTTGTTCTTATCTTTTATTAATCACGCCAACATTTAACAGTTTTTTTAAACGTGTTGCCTGACCGACTTGTTTCTCCTTCTTTGGAATGATTGCACTGCATTTCCCAGTCTACGAAGGACAGCAAACAAAAAAGTACAGCAGCCTACAATCAAAATGCCAGCCTTATATTATTCTATATTAATATTCACATAGGATAACAATCAGCGTTCGACGAATTGCATATGCATGCTCGACGGATTTGTGGTAGCTCATGCATTTTATAGTATTGTACAAGGAAAACGGCTCATTGTTAACCCTTGAAGGCTTGTACGTCGACATGCGCCTTATTGCCGATCGTAAAGTATTATCGATGGTTATTGCAACGCTAATAAGAATCGGCATATAGGTACCTACATAATACATACAGATAAACATACATACTTAAACAAATATTGCATAAATAAACGTATTTTATTGTTACTTTGTATTAGTACCTACTTGGCCTGCCGAATTTTAATTTCTTGCAAATTGCTTGAACCTTTAACTATCTTTAATAGAAAATAAAATTGGTCAATTCAGCCAAGATATTATATGAGTACCTATAAAAACGTTATACTGGTCCATTTACAATCTACGTGAATTTTTATACCCTATTTCGTTTTATTTAAAGCGAATACAAACATGAAAAGCCGACACCAATTAAAAATATTTTATAGAGTGCAAACATTAATGGGCACTATTTATTCCATTAAGTAAGGTCCAGTATATTTATGTTACCGGAGGTGTAATTTGATGTCAGTGTAACGGTCCATAAAAAATCTAACGTCCGAGACACATCTCAAGCGGTCATCGTGCAATAATGTGGCCTAGTTATGTTGATTTGTTCAAATTGGCTATACTTAAAGCATATTTGTTTGACCTAGTATTTCTAAATTGTAACGGAAATACAAATAAAGTCTCGGTACATAATTATACATATTTCAATGTCACTGTTTTTTTTTTCTTCTTTAAATGCAAGTGAATAAGTAAATGTCGAATGGGCTTAATAAGAAGTTACGACATTACCTCAAAGACCTTTAAGTCTTGATAATTCGACAGAGTGAATACGGTAGGCCATATTATAATATCTTTCACCAATATGTCAAGTTTAGGTCAATGTCATAATTATGAGTACAGGTAGGGAATATTACGTATATTCCTCCTTGCGTACACCTTTATAATAAGAAGTGATGTTTACAGCACGAGTAGCAAACATTGGAAATTCTTGTAACGTTACAATTATGGCCCATCTCCAACCGGGAGCTTTAAGAGACGTAAAACTTACCATTAGTACTAAAGTCAATGCTCTAAATAAAGTCCCCAAAGGTTTTATTTAGCGTAACGAATAAAATGTCACCATTGCTGGTTTCGAAGGGCATTGACCACAGGCTTATCCAGATTATGTATCGTAAAGGACAGCTTAAACTGTCACTTCAATTACGCTATAGGTACTAACTAAAAACTTTTCATATTGTATCAAATCACATGAAAATTAGTAAGTTTGATATCTTATAGATAGGTGGACGAGGGAGTTTGTTCTATAAGTAACTGTAAAATAAATATGAAAAAAAAAATACAGAATATATATTATGCAGAATATGCATTGACCAATCTGTATTGTGTTAGTATTTTAAGCTGATTTGTAATGTAGTATTCACTGGCGATCCTTAATAAATAAATAAATAAAGTAGGTAGTAGAAAAAATAATAGTGCTCCATTATATTTATCGCTGACCTTTTCTTTTTCCTAATTAAAAAAAAACAGATGACACGAAATTTAATGGACGAATAAGAAGAGTGTTCTCTGCAACTGGGTGTGAGTATAGCAAAAGTGAGTTTAAAAGTAATTTTCACGGTTGGCTGTGCAAGGGGCAAGTTCTCGGGCTAGTTAATTATGCAACCGATGAACAAGTTGCGGTTTTGCTTGCACCTTCGTGTTAATTATCCTTTTCTAGAGGACTTGGGAATGTCTTCATTGCTTATGTTTGTCAACGTATCGATTTAGCAATCGCGAAGCCACGTCCATGTTTTTGTCTTACTTTTCACGATACATTTTATTTTAAAAGCGGACAAAGAACTTTTATTTTTCCTACTTATTTTCGTCTTACTAAGTTATGCCAAGTATTGTAGTATAAAAGTAGTTGTTGGACCACTGTACACGAAGTTACTAAAAATTTAAACAGCTTGGTGCATGTAAGATTTTCAAAGTTGTACATGAAACTTACCTAAACTTCAACTTGATATAGAGGTTCTAGATTTCAAAAGATAACCGAATATATATTTTAGAGGCTGAAATAAGAGGATTTTATTCCAACTCGCTTGCTTATTCAAAATATACATCGTAGCTTTGAAAAATTGCTTTTGTCTGATTCAAAAAATAACTCTAGTTTTATAGTTGCAACTGAAAAATACGAGAGGGTTTTGTTCGTTTATTTGTGTCGTTGTATTTACATTACATGTTTGATTTTTAAATATTTAAGCTTTCAGTTGAATTGAGTTTTTTTTTTGTTTTTTCATAAATAGCTCTGTGTAACTACAAAATACCTACATTTATGACTAGCCAAAAGATGAACATGACTACAGCTAATATAAGTAGTATTTTACGTTTTCCGTGACGTCGTCGTAACGTTACTTGTAGTGCTATCATTTTTCACTGCGATCCATTAATAACAAGACTTTCTATTAAAATTGGCCAACAACTTTACTTGATTGTTTCAAACAGACATTCATTTATTATCTACTTACATTCTGACAGAGAATATCCTAATATGTAAAACATCATCTTAACATTATAATCAACAAAAAATACTATATATAAAGCATTTAGCCTTTGGAATTTCCGAGGCAAGAGTTTCGGAGTATTTATAATTAAATACCAAAACTTTAATACTAAAATAGCTGGATATCAAATTATGACATATGCCCCCGATCTCCATCAATCAAATTGTCACCATCACGTGAGAGGGATGCTTTGATTTGTGACGTCTACGTTCGAAACACACGTTAACAACCAAAAACGTGTCATCTTTATCATTAATTTACTTAAATTTATTATACCAACGCGAACTGTCAGAGTGGATCTGTGGGTGCCTGCGGTTTTAGCGCGGTTTCGTCGTCAAACCGCACCGCATGTGTGTAAGCGCCCTTAATCAGTTATTAAAACGCTATAAGTATCTTGTCACAATTACATTACGAATACTTAGTTTTATTGACAAGCAGTTTTGTTACGAAATCAAACTACGTTATTTGTTTGAATAAGATAGTATCGTTTCAATGACACTTTTAATAAACTGGCTGAATGTGGAACGAGGGTTGACACTTTATTTACTGTGATTTATCAACTTATTCTTATGTAACTGAGTAATATGTTCAATGTTACTCTTATATCGTAACTTAATGTATCATTACGTATACTTACGTATACCTATAATTTTCCTTACAAATAAAACGGCATTATATTTCACCGTCGAATAAAATTCTTCAAGTTCTAAAATACCACTTAAGTTCTCAGTTTACGACCCTTCATTTATTAAAACCTAATTAAAGCAATTTAAGTGTCTAAGTATTCATGAAGCTAAAGTAATTTAATCAATAGCATTCTTAAAGTACCTATTCAGATGTGTAGGTTCAAGGGTCTATCGTGGCTAGTAAATAGTGGACAATAAAGGTTAAGAGCAATCTGATTGTGGAAGGCTAACAATGCATTGGGGACGTCCACCGCCCGCGCGGTCGGGATGCGGGCGGTGTGGCGGTCTCGGGACTCTCTAGTTCACTGCAAATTTTTAACCTCTTATCTACTTCGGGTTATTATACGCTAGTCAAGCTTTATTGGCGATATGAAAACAGGGACTTCTGATATTTAACTTAAAATTACAAGTGGTACATAATATTGTTATATCTTATCGAATGCTTATAAAATTCTATCTATTTAGATAAAATAGGACATTGAATCCTATAACGATCTAAAACTTTTCTTGTTTTCTGATTTCCTTCCCATTTAAAAGTTAAACGGTAAATTATGAAAGAAAACGAGTTTGGTAGAAAGCCGAATTTCATAACGATAAGCTAAAAGCCTTATGGAGTATTTGTGTGGGCATAAGTCGTCGAACGAGACACATCTCACGAACACTGATAAATATTTTATTATGTATTAAGTGTGTCGTAATATTTGTTTATATATAGGCCAAAGAAAAGCAAGGAGAGCAAGTGCGGGGGTGTGCGCTGGCGCTGTGTGGGCAACGAGTCACAAAGCTCAGTATTATTCGTTTGTCCGTAATTTACCGTAGATAAAACATCGACCAAATGAAAAGCGTTAGCCTCAGGCATAAAGGTTTTTTAATAAAAGATAGCACGTTTCCATTGTGGGACCTACGCCAAAAATAGCTTCTAAAAATAGGACTTGTAAGCGTGGACGCGACCAATTAAAAGCCATAAAAATATTCAACTGCATTGCCAGACGGCGGCATTTTATAAAAAAAACCAGAAGCTAAAATGTACATTTTTATAGCCCCAAGGCAATGAAAGATAGCTTTCGAACAACGACTTGGCTAAACATGGCACTTGCTTTGCTATTACTTGAACACATGCACCTACCTACTTTTACATGTTTACCGACGCATGAACTGACATATCAGTTCATTCGTAGACCTATGATTATGAATGATATTCATTACGATATAACTTTCACTGAATGAATAGCCATTCTTTTTCCACTAACGACACGCGTGAACTGCGCTTTCTACTCTCGTGACCTCTGACAAAGCATTTGATAATGGCAACGTTTTATAATGGAACAAAACATACTTACCATTTCAAGAGCCGTAGTAACTGCATGTTATTTATTTGACGCCATGACCTGCAAATAAAACAACATTGTTAACTTAACTCAGGTACAAGATGAATATATCAACTCGCGCTCCGTTAATCAATCGACTACTGGTGTGAAGTGAGCATTGTTACAGCACCCACGAGGTTATGCACCGGTGGATAACGAAATGAACAGTCGTATATATTTTGTGCATTGGAGCTTATGAGAATGAATAAGTGAGTCACTCACCCGCTACGAGGATTATAACATTTTAAAGATTTGTACCTAGTTAAAATTAGTCACAATGAATCACATAGAAATTGACCTTTTTCGTTGAAGTAAGTGACACGCTGGTAGCCGGCATCAAGCCGGGCACTGACTCAGCGAAGAAGCCGGGGTTTGGTTACTTTCAAAATGGCGGGCCGGGTGGCGGCAATAAACGATTCGCAGAATTGCTTTCTTATCCCGCGTGGTATAGTAAAATGGTAATTATTTTTGTTTTCCTCCATCGATTCCATTAAAGTAATGGAAATAGTCTATAACTTAATATAGCGGTCCATAAAATCTCCTTGATAGGCAGGTAAGTATTAGTACTTAATAGAAATGATTTTAATATACCTAAGCTTAAATATGAATAGCCGCATATGCTTAATTATTTGTAATACATTAAAATAACGGTGGCGTGGCAGTTTATAGGTAATATAGGTTGGGTATGTAAAAGTTTTCACGCATATTAGACCCATTTGGCTGGGCGTTCTGAAATATTCAGTTACTTACCGGTTGGGCAGAGACCTTCATTTAACCGCAAACATGCTCCCTAAAGGGAAGAGAAGGGTACTTTTTTTATTTTATCTGGATAGGTGTAGCAAAATAATAAAAGCAAAGTGGTGCTCTGATTTCGAATTATCTTTTTTGTTGGATCGTGCAGCTGATGCGTCAAACCGCATCGTAGTATGTTTTTTCAAACCGGATCCCTTTTCCTCCCGCTTCGCTCTCCCGAGGTCGAACTATATTGTTCTATCTTATGATTCTGCCCCCAATCGATCTCCTCGAAAACTAATTGAAGATAACAAGCTTGTTTTTTCACCTCTCCATTTGATCATTTTGGAATCGCAGCCGATCCAGTGAGCGATATTGTTTTCTTTTGTAGTTTTTATGGAACTTTAAGCAAACCACTTGCTTTCCTTTCTGCTTCACTAGAGAACAGTCTTTATTTATGTGAGAGATTTAGTCATGAGAGAAATATATATAAGGTAACATAAATAATATCTTCCGGCCGCCGGAGCCAGATACTGCATGAGAGTGATTTCATAAAGACGGTCTTACTAACTATGTTAATACAAAGATATATTATAGGATTTATCAAATAAAAACAATATTTTTGACTAACATACTTTGAGCCTACGTTTCTAGTAAATTGTTTTCTACAATGTAGGCTGTGACAGGTATAGACTCCCCGCGTTCGGGACGGATTGGTCATGGCCTTAGGCGTCGAAGTGCGCGTGACCGCGTCAACGAAACCCCTTCTCTAAAACCAATAAGCCCTCTTCGTGCGTGAAATTTCGCTGGTCATCGCACCTACACGAGAACTAGGCAAGGTCTTGCAACAAAAAATGTACAATAGATTCGTTACGATACCTATAGGTATATTAAGACATTAGCAAATAAATATATATCTACGAATCTAACTTCATATAAACATTGTCGGTTAACGTCATGGAAAGCAACACATTTGTTTATATTTAAACATTATTAAGTAATAACAGTTGGATATTTTTATTTTTCATGAAAATCAATTGTTATGTTTAGGATTCGTGTGCCCGGTCGTCGACCGGATCATTTTCGCGTGAATTATCGTCACGAAACCGTATTGACTTTAGAAACTGCCGAGACTATCCTCTGGGGCTTTTATTATTAAGTTATAATATTCTGATCAACTAAATTATACGTATTCGTTTTCACAAAATAAAACAAACATATTTTTTTATCCAAATACTCTAGCTAATACTCTAGATAGCTCTCATAAATCATCACGTGACCCATATAATATAAATAGTACAAACGTAGTGTTCTACAGCACACCTCACAATAACTATCACGGCGGACAAGTTTTATAGCAAGTTATTTTGTAGAAAAAGAAACTCGTTTCTTCCAGGTTAATAAACTGTCTATTAGATTAGAATAAACAGGAATGAAGTTATTGCGTCTGTGGGACTGTTCCACGCCTAATCGCGGCCATTATCTGTCAACTGTGATTTCCGGCTTCGCGCCTCGCCTGCCCAAAGCTCGAAGGTCTAGTATTTATTATACAACCATTCACCCTAATCTTGAGTACCTACTCTATTGTACGCAAGTAGACGTATTTAGAAGCTGCTTAAAGACGTTTATATGCTCACCCATATCTTTTATAAGTACTTAACACTTAATAAATACACAACACAAATTGAATCCACTGTTTGATTTATTAATTTTGATCAACATTGATAATGGTATACAAGGCCATTGCCAATCTTATCTCAAATGATATAAGTTATCTAAATACCTAATACATTATCAGATTGTCGTGTTTTATTGTCCATTTACAAACAGAGGGCAGTAACGTTTTGGACTGATCGCACGGATAAGAGAGCGGGTTGGGCCTGACGGAGTTGGCCCAAGGGACAGCGGACAGAAACTTTGTTTCCAACTGCAAATCATGTCACATTCAAGTTTGCTGCCAGGTTTCGTGATGTACAATACAATTTGGGCTCTAACTTAACATCCACCCATTTCCCTGCATTTGTTTGGCCTAGATTTTTATAATCTTACACGAGTTTTGGTTACAGAAACTATCTGTGTTAACCTACATGAATTAAAGTTATTAGAAAATTAATATCTATCATGTGCATATATTTACTTTTCAAATATTTTTGTACCTATCTACACGATGTTATAGTTATGTTATGAGCAAAGACATAGCATAAAACATGGTTAAACTAAACCTTAAAAGTACCAAGTGGGTAAAGTTTGAGTTTTCTACTTTCACTTATCACAAATTAGTATAATGTTAAAATACGAAATACAAAGGTTAAAATCGCTTTTGAAATGTGCCACTCGAATCTTGCATAGCTCAAGGTTAATGCAAAATGTGCGCAGACGCAGACTGGGTGCATTACCTACATTCAGTACTGCGCAACTCACGGCGGCGGCCAACCAAAATTAATTACTTTTAGTCATTATTATTTTTATTGGTCAGCGTGCTGATGAAACCGGCTATTTGTTAAATAGTGTTTTTGTAGTCGTTTGTCATTGTGCAACAAATTTTAACACATTCCGATTGCGTACCTTTAAATTTATCTTCTTCTAAACGAGCCCACAGGGTATAGTTAAAACATTTTTGCAACGGTGCATTCGTCTCGACTGTTGAATGCGATAAAAATTAACACAAATCTTACTTTCATATTTAGATGTTTCAGGAACTATAAAATTAGATTTTCATAACCATAATACGTCGTTTATGTAGATTTACTCTGGAAACGTTTTCGTAGAAGTTATGAATGAGCGTTCCAGATTTGGTGTAATCATCTAGCGTGGCAGAGCGGGTTCGGCGACGGCGGTGGTGGCTCGCAGCCCGGGGGCGGAGTCCCGCGACCCGGCACGGAAGCGCCTAACTGCCGCCAACGTTCCATTCCTATGTAAATCCCACTGGCGCATCCGACGACGGATAATAGAGATTCAATTTGCATGTCTCGTTGCCCTCTGTGCTGCTACACCGACACGCGGCGTCGACACCCGCCACCATATCTCTGTCGATCGAACGGGACCAGCAGCACGTGAACGTGAAACAGCCCTTAGCAGACAATAGTTATCGAACAAGGAGTGATTTGGCATTCATTGGAGTCGGTAAGCGGGCCAACGGCGGTCCGGGTGGATGTACCTACAGACACTGTTCACCCTGACGTGAATTGAATAATTTACTTCCCAGCGGCTCAGATAGCACACTTCCAAGCACGATATCTACCACATTAATTAAAATTCGATCCGCTTCTCTGTTCTAATGTAAGTAATTAATTTATAGTAGCTAAGTTTGTTATCCAACCCGTTTCTCTTTGAAACACTGAGATAGGGTGGGTTAATTAAATGATTCTTCCGATTTGTTTTCCATTAAATATGTATTCTCGTAGAGGCACTACGTTTCTTGTTAGTAGAATTAAATACACAGTAAATGTGTTTTTACGGATGTGCACTCGGTAGGTGGGGTGCTATTTCCTGCAATAGTAGGCTGCTGGACCGCCTGCTGAATCTCGGCGACTCGCAGCGACCGACGCGGCTCTACGCAGAATCAATTATGAGTTTTTCCCTCCGGCGCATCGGCATCCGGTGTCTGACCGAGGAGATTGTTGCTCGGCTACTTCTTGTATCACAGCGAGATTCAACTTGTACGACCAATACCCCATGTACCCGCTAAGGGCATTGGTATTGCAACCGCATCCTGTTTTCTACTCATCCCTAGACATAATCGAGAAAATCTAATCGTTGGTAAATATTCCCTGACTTTTTACCCATAAATATTACTTTAAAACTCGTTTAGAAACTTCAAAATACCTTACTTAAATATTTATAGGGTCTCACAGACATGGGGTAATAATAAATTATTATTAAAATTCCAAATAGTTTTATTACCCGCCGCGGACCGTCGCGGGATACATCCACTAACACTTCGTTTTATATAGAGTAATTTGTTTTCGGCTTCCGATGGGTTCATACGAGATTATAATCACGGTAGGAATGTTGAACGACTTATCAATTTGATACGGAAGTTTTTTGTTCTCATTTAGTAAAGGTTTGGTCATAATAGCTTTGGAAGGTAACATCGGGGTACAGTACACGGTACAGCCCTTAGGGTGTTTTAGATAGAGCTCACGATATGTCTTTCAGTAATTACTCATCGGGTAATTTATTTTCCAGGAAAATAATAAATACCGATAATTGCGCGGAAGATTTATGTTTTATTACAGAGGCTTTGCGAGAGCTTATCAAAATACTCAAAGAAAAAATAAGTATCTTACCTGCCCGTATTGTGAAGAAAAGTCTTTGCTAATTATGAAGTAATTTACCCAGATCAGTTTTGAATTGTTTAGTGATGCATAAACACATTAATAGTCAGGGGATTAATTAATTAACTATAAAATCGCATTATGAGGGTAGAGTTCGATCAAACTCTTGGACCGTCAGTAATCTCGGAAGTTAAATGCTCCGTGAAAATGATTCATTAGTCCGAAGGTTACGGCTGGATTTAGTTAATGGCGCACCAACTAACCCTGGAAATCATAGTTTTACGTAATCTTGGGTTAATACTGACAGGACATTGTTGTTGATACTTAGAAATAACCTTGTGATTTATTTTTTGTCATTTCCTACTCACTAATAAGTAGGTACCTGTATAATTATTCGTTTTTATCACACAATTCCCTTCAAGCGACGTAAATGAAAACTTTTTATATGAAAAAATAAATCGGTAAATTAGCGTGTAAACATACATCTACAAACCAACTTTATTAGTTTTTTGACAACTTACATAATATTGTATGTTCATCAATACGATTTTTTATTCGAACATGCTCACTCAATAATATCGATGTCAGTGGTTTTATAAAAACAATCATCGTGCGCATCAGAACGATACGTATTCATAAACAATCAATCAAAACACGTATTCATATATCTTCGATCTGAGATTACAAGGCGTTCAGCGTTTGCTGCTACAAATCAAAAGTACTATGTAGGTAGATAGGTATCATTGTTCTGTCGACGAAGACACGCATCATCACTGCCATCGGCTGATCAGAGGTTGTCAACTCGAAGTTATCTAAACGAAGATATACGTGGGATACTAAATGCATTACTAACTTGATTTTATTGTAAAAAAACTTTATTTTTGTGCCTAGTGGAGGAAGTAGGTACCTACCTCATACCATTGAATCTTACCACTAAAGCTTACAAACTAACTTTTTAAATAAACGCCTGCAACGTAATAATTTTCGTACAACCGACATTGACTTATATTTAGTCGCGTTATGCTTTTGATCGACAGTAATTTCAAACGATAGGATAGAAATGGTTGCGGTAAATTTTCAAACCATTATGTTACTTGTCTATTCTCGAATATTGCTTTAGCTATAGCTAACAGCAGAAATGAGAAGCGACGTGTAATTATGTTCAACGCGTGAAATATTGCGACGATTTTAGTGATTCGAAAGAGTATGATTAAAATTGTAACATGGATTAAACGTATTTTTAGACTCATACAAGAATTGTAGCAGGAAACAGCTATTGTCGTATATTCTTTGTGTTAATCGCGCGGAACTTTCTTTCCTAGAAATAATAGGAGACTATCGTAGAAATCACACTTTTAGTGCTGTTTACCAATCTATTGGGAGAAGTATTGTATTTTCCATGATAGGTATTTATTTAATATCTATTGTATAAAAAGAAATTCTGATAGTTAGTTTGTATCATTATTACCTATTTCTCGCTATTTCTTACCCTAAGGTTGCCTGGAAGATATTGCTACCTAGCAATAAGGCCGCCTGTTGCTTCTTATATTCTTGTTTGTGTCTGTACCTTATATCTTTTTGTGCAATTAAGAATATTTGTATTGTATTGTATTGTACCCGCAAATGTATCACACATTTTTATCGGATAAAAGATCTATGCATAGTGACATGACAAATAGGCGAGCCTCATTTTTAGTTTAACTATAAGGCATTGGCTCGTAAATTCTCTTATTATTGACAAAATCCGTCCCTCGGTCCCATAAAGCTGAAATTGTTACGTGTTATAGCAAATAAACGAAAATAGAAATCGGTTACGCGTCGATGGCTCGTCGACACGAGACGAGACTGTCCTTGTATACAACGTTTACTTACATGGATGATGGACGTGAGATCCTGCTCTACTTTCAAAAATCTTACAGTCTTTGAGATTACGTCCTTTCACAATTCTAATACATTTTTAATTTTAAGTGAACTAAGTATTCAGAAAATCGTTCTGATATGTAGGTACCTACCTACTTTTTCTTTTTATTTTGTATAAAGATAGTAAAAATACTTCTACAATGAATTGCGTGCCGTAGAATAAAGAACAGCAAACAATTAATTCCACAAATCGCTGGCAGATCTGCAGTGAGATAATTCCGGTGTCATCTCGTGATCCTCCCGACCGCGAGGCGAGTAGCCTCTGAATACCTAGCTTTGTGGTTGACGTCAATTCTCAAATTACTGAAATATCTTTCATGAAACTCGCCGGTTTCATCTGGCTTTATGTCAAGGTACAAAGTGCCTCGAGCAGACAAGAAAACCCTGTCTCTGTTATAACTGACATGTCGTATGAAAAGGAGACCTTTTTACCGTGTCGAGGTAATTTGAATTAATATGATTTTGTCGTAAAAATATTATTGTTACGTTATTTTATTCTTTTACAGTTTTTAGATACTTATTTAGCTAAGGGACAATACACGACTGTGCGTAAGATCGGTGTGAGGACATCAACCTCAAAGAAACTGTTAAAGAGGTTCTTCATAATTTATTAAGAAGCAGTGTGAGCAAGAAACTTAAATTTTAATGTAGTCAATAGGCAAGTAAATAATTTAGCTTAATTAATATTCCTAAAATTCATTGAATTGTATTGTTTTACGACAATTCAGTAGCTCTCTGTGTTTAATTAATTACTTAGTATTGTGACTGTTAATATTATTACACTAAATATTATGTTTCCATTCAATTCCAAGTCACAGACGAACTTAGAGTAGATGTCTACAAGTCCATTAAAGTCCGTTGCACATTGAGTACATTGAAGTAAGTGAAATTATATGTGGTACCTACTTATATCATTTGACTTTGGTAAGACTTTCATTGAATGTCATTGACCGTTATGGATAACTTAAGGTATTCAAAATTCCTTTTTCAATTAAAAATAATATGTTATCAAATAGAATTCAATTCGAATGTGTATAACGCTTTTGCTGGAGTCAAATCAGTGCGTTTCATTTGTACGTTGAATTTCTTGCCAAAGAAGTAGGTAACACAGTATTCCTTTGAGAAATAAAATGTTTCTGTTTATTCAGCAAACATCGAGTGCGATTGAAATGTAATAATATCATTGAACGTGCTATGAACACGCTCATGTTCCGTTGTTACCATGAACTTTGCGCAAGGGCGGGCGGCGAGTTCGTCCGCCCGCCTAGTGTCGCGCGAGCCGCCCTAAGCGACGGATGTGCGTGACGTCATCGACTCAGTCCACAAAATCGGCAATAGTATCGTAACGTAACAGTTTACAGTTAGTGCGCGTGCTGTTTAATGATACTTTCATAAAAGTCTTTATTCTCAGTTCAGTAAGAACTGCAGTAAGTTGCAAGTTGACATTGACTTTGTGTTATAAGGTACTTGCAAGCTACCTAAGAACTAAAACTAAGTTCGTAAACTTCTTACCGTTGCAAAGAGTTTTAATCGCGTTACTTACTTATACAATCTGACAAGCCAAGGCAATTACCAAGCACACGAACTTAAGAATTAATAAGTTGAAACTTGGACGTTGAACAACAATTTTTCTTCTCTTTAGAACTTCGCTTCTAAGTTCGTAAGACAGAAGATATTATTACAAGCTAAATTAAAAACGTCGGCTGTTCTTAAATAAGGTAAGCTCACTTTATAGCAACCTTACTAAGTTTATTTTAAAATTTCAATTACTTACATCAGCGCCGCAGCGCGAACTAATCCTACCTACTACTTTTAATAAGTTTTTCATTATCTTTAAGACTTTTGTATCTGGGCATACAAAATTATTTTAAAAATAATAAAATGTAGCCTCATAAAACATAAATTTATTGACAAGGGCGACTGCGGAAACGGAAAACAAATATTTTAAGCGGAATTAAAAATTAAAATTAAATTTAAAGCTTTATGTTAACTAATTCATTGACTTTTAGATTTACTTTTTAATGTTATGGAATAACTGATAAAAATCAATCGCTAAAGTTTGTTACGTTCTTGAATGAAACGGACATTTTTCCATTATAATGACTTCATCGGGGCTCAATAAATAAACTGGCCACACTACAATTATTATACGGTATATTTAAGGTGGATGTTGGATAAATAACTATAGTACTTATTTAGTAAGAACCTTTAAGTAATTAGGGTAAACAAGTCATTCGGTGGCCGGCGGTCGGCCACGGCACAGCGTGGGAAAACAAACAGACCACCTCGTTACCAGCCTCTTGTTCTCTCAATAGAACCCAAGACACTCAACGCAATTGTCATTCTAATACATTCTCTATTAACATTACAATAAGAAAGAAAGTACGTATAAAACGTACGTTTTACTTAGATAAAATGTCCCTCCTTACTCTGAGGTCAGGAGCTATTCTCGTAATATTTGTTCAGTCAGACCCTGTAAAACTTAGCAGCTTTATATAGAGTCAAGGAAAACAGTCGGAGATGTCCTGACTATATGTTTAGGATGTTTGTTCAAGAGACGTTTTTCTCGGGACTTTCTTAAAGTTACTTAGTGGAGATTTTCTCACGATTCTTAGGTTAGGCGACGGTCGGTTCTCTCTTTGGTCACAACTAAAGCATTCATGCGTTTCCTACGGCATAAATATAAAGTACCAGCCTTTTTATGCGTAAATTAATCGAGAATAAGTGAAGCATGGCCGTGAATTAAACACGAGATCGATTACTTATAATTGTCTTTATAAAGAGCATTTCAAGAAATAGTTATCGGACCATATTAAAGAGAGCGGCTAAATTGATTTCCATTCTCATTTTATTTA
The DNA here is from genome assembly GCA_947563765.1 of Anarsia innoxiella. Lineage (NCBI taxonomy): Eukaryota > Metazoa > Arthropoda > Insecta > Lepidoptera > Gelechiidae > Anarsia > Anarsia innoxiella. Next base: position 5,721,444 of record OX387393.1, read on the forward strand.
AACGGTTGTAACGCAGGCCATTTCCGTTGTGTAATAATTTCCTTCCAGGCTGTCCGTGTAAGCTCGGCTCCCCTACGTAAAGCTCGGACCAAACGTGATGTTTCTGTACGATTATCTATGCATGAGTTTTTATTTGTAAGGGACCCGCCATAAGCTACGCAGCCTTTGTTAAAAACAATTGCCGCTGCCCGAATAATGCGAAGAATAAACAAAATCTTTTCTTTAAACAATATCTAAGTGTGTAAAGGTATATGGCAGCATATGCTTGTATAGGTATTATTTGCACTTTTGAAGAAAGTAGGCACTGAACTCAGTTAAGGGAGATTTTTCAGTTCATTCATAAATAAACAGTTTTATATTACCAAATCTCCTTATAGGCTTATTGCAATTTCATAAATATTAAATGAACAATTTCATTTTTTTTCCTGGAAAAACCAATAAGGAAACGAAATTACATACTTAAGAGTGAAATAAGATACTTAAAGGCAAAGATTAAAGTTAGGCTTACGTAATGTAACAATAACAACCTCGTTACATTTTGTTGCGTGAACTAAGTACATGAATAAAAGCTGTTTGTTTGTGATTCAATTTGCGTAGTATACGTCCGATCCTTGAGGACTAAAAGCTACTCGTACAATACAACGACCAAACCGGTTTCTAACCCGTCGCCGTTGGAGAAAGACAGACGTTTCTGTTTCTTTTTGGTTCAGTGATCTGTCCAACTGTTCCTTCTCGCTCATTGCCACGGAACAGAGTAAGGCAGGGCTACTTTTCCTTAAGACATGCGTGTGAGTCGAAGAACACACAAAAGTGGACGAAGAGCTCGCCTACTTCGCCTTTTACTACACAATACGATACGCTCAGTATGACGTTTTTGTCCAATGACGTGAATCCATTGAGTTTATGAGACTATTGTGACAAGTTTGACGCATATCGTAATTGTCATAAATATTATGGACTACAGAGTAGATAGTACAGTTACTTTACTACCGAGTGCAACCACCTATTGAATACCATGAATTAGAGTAATTGGTGAAGTAAAATAAACAAGCAATTGATCACAGTTTCTCAACGAAGCTTATAAGGTATTGCTACTTTACTTATATGGTATCGGAACAGACTGAGAAATCTTAGGGTAGGTACCTACTACATACCTAATTAATTTATGTAAGTTTACTTGTTATTTCGATGTGGGGAAACTGACTCTTTGTCGGAGTGAGAACCGGTCTCGACGCTGGAAGTGGGTGACTGTCAAAGGAGGGAGGGGGGGCGGTGCAGCAAACCAGGGGTGCGGGGGACGTGCAATCGATGTCGTTCATTTTCCTCCGAATTAAACCAACATTCAACTTAAAGGTTCCATTTAACTTAATTATAATAATAGAAAGGACCTTTTGGAAAAGTACTTTCATATTCACCTCGCTGGAGCTAACCTAATTATTTCGGTAACTACAGCTTTTAATTGCGTAATGCTGAATTTTTCTTCATTTCGTTAATTAAGTGCAAAAGTTAAAACTTGACATTTACTCTACAAAATTATTTAAATTAGGTCATGTTACTTATTCAAACCGATATAATGTTACGAATTTTGTGAATGAGATTTTAAATATTTTAAACGAGACCAAACCATGTTTACAGCGTTGAAATCCTTTGCAACGAGAAGCTTGTCGTGCAATAATGTTGAATATGTAATACTTAATTTGAATTTCATTGCGTATGCATTTAGGCTTTGTGTAAATTGTTATTTATTGTCCAGAGAAGTCGGCAATATTGTGATAGTGTTCGCATTTCGTAAATAATGTTTTCTTGTAACCCTATCTAGTGAGATAAGTAAGGAATGGCTAGTACAGATAATTATTAATTGAAGGTGTCCCGCCTCGCCCACTGTTACGTGATCTGCCGTTAGAATAAGGAAGATTCTCTAAGACCTATGACCCGCCAACCGTGGTAAGGTGTCATGACATTTAATAAATAAGTATACACATAATACATTTGCCTGTGTAATGCTCTCCCATTAAGGCTTCCACAAATAACCGAGAGACGGCATGAAACCGTGATGTCGCAACTCGCAACGCAGACAAGCTCGCGAGCGAGACATCTTTTCGTCTGATGTGTTGCGGACTGATTACCTGCCCTGGAAATTGGTCGTATTCCTTTTCATAGCTTCCTTCGTAATGTACCTACATATAGTAAAGTATCTTCTTCGAAGATAATGTACTTAGGTATCCATTTGTTGTAATGATAACGTACCGAGATTCGAGCTTTTCAGAATGATTTGATAGTGTTTTATCTTCTTGTGTCATTGAATTGAGAATCTTACTAACAATCTTAAATGCGTTGACGGATGTTATAATCCAAATAGGTAGTCTGTATTGATTCACCTCTGATGAAAAATTTCCATTCATCTCTCTATCAATGACCACTGACAGCATTTATTCTTAAATCAGTAGAGCACATTTCGTTAATACTGCCTCCGCTAATATTATGCTTGATGTTTTAGGAAATCATTTCTATTTCGACTAGGTACGTATAATATGAGTAGTTGGGTGATTCGTGATCTATACCGATTTGAACGAGATATTAAAGTAAAATGGTAGAGAATCCAGTTGTGTACGTATTTTAAGATGTAGTCGGTTTAAATTACGATGTAAAATTAGTATCAATATGTACTTGTCAGCATATTAGATGCAATTTAGAACGAACTGCGTCTTAGTATGAATATTACGAGATAATGTTAAACTGATGAAGATGCAAAAGCGTGAGAGGTTAATAATCTATTTCTCGTGATTCGTTTGTGGGCCATTGATGCTAATGTCGGAGGGAACAAAAATCTGTGGAAACTGAAATGGAACAGCATTACCTTACAAGTTGGAAATCGTATTCGAAGTGTTCGTGAGTTTAACTTCAAATACAAACTTGCTTTTTCATTGGCTTACTAGTAACTTGAGTGGATTTATAATCTTTCTTGGTCAAATATACAGGTACTTAGGTACCTATGCATTTTGTTTCGAAATGATGCAAATAAGTAGGTACTGTACCTTTATGTATGTTATACCTTCCCATTCACATCATACCTACTTACTTTATAGATGAGATTTATGGATTATTAGATGTAGTAATCTAAAAAGGTCTTATTACTCAATATTGGGTTACAAAAGGATGTTACCGTATCTGTATACATACGTTCATCACGGTGTCTTGAAACTACAGCATATCACATTTTCTTTCCAAGAAGCAATCTATAATAATTACACGTGTAGATATCTTAATGGGTTATGTAGGTAAACATATACATGTCTACAAGTAATGTGTAAACTTCGATTAAACAAACACGTTATAATCGATACTATGTAGTCTACCCAAATATGGCACAAATTATCAAGTACCCATTCCAAATTGCTTTCGCATTCAACTATGTTTCTATGAGCCTAGAGGTTTTACTTAAACATGGTAAAACATCTTTGAAATCATATTGTGTGTAGATCTAAAAAATACCTCGTTTATAAAATAAGTTTTCATTAGAAAGGACTAACCAAAACATTTTCCTTCTATGCAAATGAAGCTGAATAATATAAAAGGTCTAGAATATTTTGCGCGGCACGATCGAATAATATTACAATCAATATTATTGACTCTTGTATGATAAGAGTGGTTGAACTTGGCCCATAACCTTTGTTACAACTAGAGCAGCTGCCTACTCAGATAAAGTTGATTTGTATCACGATTATTTATCAATGCTAACCACTTACTAAATACATGCAAAACTTTAGACTATATTGAAACTTGACAAACATTTTCAAGTGCCAAACAGTGGTTTTCAAAACAATGATTTTCCCCGAAATATCGAACAGATCACGTGTCACTTAATTTTCATCTCATACTTTTCCAAGAAAGCGAGGGCACTAAATTATATGAATATTAATATACTTTCTAGCTGTTCCCATTTCGGCATTTCACCACAAACATAAGTTCGAGCATTGAATTGAAGTCTCAATGCCATTAGTAATGTCTCGGAGGCCACACAAGTGTCACCATAACGAATATTCAATTAGATCCTGTGTGGGCTTCCATAACGTTTCCCCTTGAGTTAGCATTCGGTTTATATGTAGGAAGTAGGTCATAGCGCCTTTCATTACTTCTACAAGCTTAACATATGAGAATAGACAAGTAATGAGTTAACTATGTCATAAATTATGTAATTTCGATGCGGACAGTTTTCAGCTACAGCAGTATCTGTTTACATAATGCAAATATCGGCCAATTGGCAATATAGATAGCTGATCGTTTACTTGACTCACTACCCCTGAAGTATCAATTGATTGATGTCAATTCTTAACAATTAAAATAAACGTGTCACGTTGTTTGACGCAACACAATTACGATAGACGATAGCAATTGTTCGAACACTCGCTTCCAGTCATTCAACGAGTTTGATTCGGTCAATTAAACTCCTCATTTGATTTGGTTCGTGCTCATTTCCAAGTGACATTCTCTAACTGTTTTACGTTACCTAAACCTAACATAAACTGTAGACAGTATTTCATTAGGTGCAAATTAGCTATCACAACAACATCAGCGTAATAACTTGTTCGTTCTAAATACATGGCATGGTTGTAGCCGATTTTAAGCACCGCATACAATTATTGACAGGGAACATTCTCAACCTGAATTCTAGGTAAGGCAAAATGCTAATTACCGCCTGAATCAAACGCGATACTTCCCAACAACGAGTCAAAGGGACTTTATTAAGGTGCGTCCAGATAGAGCGAATTGGCTCGCGCGGCAGCCTCAACGTTTTGCCTCGCGAGCGGCGCGCGCGAGCCAAAACGTTGAGGCAACCAAACACTGAGGCAATGCTCGCGAGGCAGACCGAGCCATCAGAATTCCTTGCGCATTCAAAATGGACAGCTACATTTCGAGTGCAACAATGATTTTGCTTGCTTATTTAGTAAGAAAAAAAGATATTAATGCAAATGAAACGACCAAGATACGATTTTATGGAATGATATTGTGTTTGATAACTAATAATTTCACACGTTTGTTAGTGACTGAATTTCATCATTTGTGCTCGTCGCTGGTGGAAAAGGTTATGAAGCCTAACACTAATTTTAGGGATGCAATATGTGTTATGCCTCTAGTACACTATGGCCCAGCGCTGGGCCAGCGCTGGTCATCAGCGATGGTCACCAACGTGGTTGAACGCTAGTACACTATGGCCCAGCGCACTTAGTATTTGTAGATAAAATTCTAGAAGGCATCCGTGTTTGTTCTAAAGGCCAATTATATACCAACTTATTATATATGCACATAACTATGCTGAACGATCTCCGGGCAATTACAACAACCCAAAAGCAACCAATTCTTTCTTAAGTCGTGTTATACTACCTATCCAAAGGTTTTCTTTATATTCCTTTTACCAAGAGCAAAAAACTCTTCCCTTGACAAAGATGAAAGTGATGATGCTGGTGAAATATATTTAAGCTTATCCAGTGCTATTCGTTTCTTAATAGAAAAAAAGCAAAGCCACCAATGCCACCAACAATCAACTCTAAGAAGCAACTTACATAAAACTTACAGCAAGCTTTAATTGTAATATTATTTTGAAAAAAAAATACATTTTATGAAAAATAAACAAGTTCAATTATATTTAAATCATCATTATGTTCTATTTACCTCATCAAGAAGTTTTGTTATGTATTTTAATTGAACAGTTATTATTGATAGTAAAACTTAGTACCTATATATAAGTATATTTAGTGTGTATTATCGTACTTCCTACTAATGTTATAAATGTCAATCGTTGTGCCGAGGGATGGATGTTACTCTTTCACGCAATAACTACTGAACAGATTTTGATGAAACTTGGCAATATTGTAGTTTGCACACTAGAATAACCCATAGGCTATATAATTAATAAGATATTATGTAAGTTTTCAAAGATTTATTATGACAAGATAGAGTATAAATACCTACGAAGTCGTAGGCAGTATATTATAAATGTTATTGAATGTACCGATGAATGTATGTAAGTAAAGATTTTTGTAACTCCTTCATAGAAAAACTACTGCTACTGTGGACAAACACAAAATCATAACAAAAAAATATTTTATTTCAAAATTGGCACAATATTTTTGTACACTTTTTGAATGTTGTTTTTTAAACTAAAACTGTGTGATGGGTGCACGATAATGATGAATAAGTGATGCCGAGCTCTTATAGTATCGATAAGTTGGTGCGGATCTCCGTCCTTGCTATACCCAGCATCTTCCTTTAGCACCACATTTCCAGAGCATCTATCTTTCCTTTTTCCTATTCGGGCACTGTCCACATCTCTGTCGCATAAAGAAACATAATAAACACTAGCATTTTACGAGCCCGACTTTGGTGGCTTTAGTTGTATGTCGATTCCTCAATACTTTCTTCTTCTCCATTACAGACCTAGACATGAGCATACGTCGTTTTACTTCATGTAGTCGCCGTTATTTGGGATATATAATACCAAGATATACATAGTTGTTAACCACATCGCAGTTTGAAATCTGCGTCACTTTGGGCGAGCTGTTGTTGACACGGTCCACGATCATCATCTTGCTTTTAGATCGATTTATCTCTACGCACTGAGGATATTCCTCCTTCATAGAGCTTTCTAAGCCGGTGTACAAGGTGTTGTGGTGAGCTCTCATCCAGTTACGAACGCATTGGAAAAATCAACAAAGCATATGTATGTCGGCTTGTTGAACTCTCTGGTCTTCTCAATAATTTAGCGAACAATAAAAATTTGTTCACGGATGCCTTCTAGATATTTCACACCAAAATATATAAATTAAACTGAATATGTGAGTCGTGACAGCCAGCCGTTGTCAAAATGCGGGGAGATGACAAGAAAAAGACTAGATTTACTTTTTTGAAAATATAGGGACGCGTCAACTATCATAAAATTTTTATCGACGGTAATCTATTCGCCGTCGATAAATAACACATAGAGGTAAAATTTCAGGTAGGATATAAGGACTAAAAATTCTAAGACAGATAAATATTTCTGTCTCCAGTAGGGCAAAACCAGAGATAGATAGATTATAGAGAACGGGTGTTAATTCTGAGATCTGGCTGACGAATGGGTTTCGACAGAAGAACAGATTTTAGCTCTCTATGAGTTCGACAATAAGTTGAGTCGACACCCTCTCCCCATTGTGTCTTAATGCACACTATTATATAATATTATTAGCTGATACTTGTACCAATGTTTTGTGATTTTTTTTGTTTGTAAATAAAAATGTAAATTTGTACTCAATAAGATTTATTCTTTTTTGTTCTACTTAAGCAATGTAAATTAAAATATAAAAACCCTGCCGAAAATATTTTTTCACTATCGATTAAAAAATTGTATGCCATTGCACAACACTATATTCATATTGTTATGTTGCCAGCAATGACAAAGCAGAACGATCTCTCTCTCTCTTTCTTAATTGTACTGACATACTTAATACTTTAACGTAGTGATTATATGCTCTTTGGTCAGATTTTGTCAGGCATATTCCTCGATGTCTGCCTAAGAATAGACAATCTAGACAATTAAGGTACAGTGGGCCAACAAGGCCCACCTAGTTGCAAATTGAAATACTCAGGAAATTTGAGAATCCATATATTATTACCTACTATTTTGAGTAAAGATATTAGTATTCAAGCCAGAATTAAATATGTAATGACATTGATTTTAAAGTTAAGTGTTTCATACATTGGGGCTTATTACACATATTTGGTATATAAGGCACTAGTAAAAAATATCAGAATGTAAAAATATTTTTTCTTTGATTTACTTTTATATTAAGATGAGTTATTGATATAGGTCGGCTCCTGCGTTCCTAGTGGTCCATTTTACGAGTGCCAGGAAGTCAGTGCGGATTGAACATATTTTAATTGTATTTTTTAGCTTGGGCGGCCTTGCAAAACGGCGGGCCTTATTCGCCCAATGTGCCTTAATACTAATCCTATTAATATTATAAATGTCAATGTTTGTGCCGATGGATGGATGTTTGTTACTTCATCACGTAAAAACCTCTGAACAGATTTGGATGAAACTTGGCGATATTGTAGCTTATGCATCAGAATAATACATAGGCTATATTATTTTTAGCTTTAGCTTGGGCGGCCTTGCAAAACGGTGGGCCTTAATCGCTAACTGTACCTTACTTTCATCTGCGATGTCTGTGGTCGTGACGTTAGAATTTAGAAACTCTCGCAGCAATCTCCTTGATGCAATCCACGACGTTGTGTCGCGTCGCATCGTGTCGCGTCGTGTCGCGTCGCGTCGTGTCGCGTCGCGTCGTGTCGCGTCGCGTCGTGTCGCGTCGCGTCGTGTCGCGTCGCGTCGTGTCGCGTGGCGTCGTGTCGCGTCGTGTCGTGAATTTATGTTTTAGCACACACATTTTATATGCTTTATAAAACACATTTGAACATAATAATATTGTTCCAACCTGTCAGGCATATTTCGTAAATAAGATGGACGATGATTTCGTTTTTAAAATTTTATTGTTAGAAAATATGAGATATTGTTACAGAAAAATAATTAAAAACGAATTTTATTGCATTTTACTTTTATAGACTACGCTGAGGACATATTTCATGGAAGTTACTTCAAAATAATTTATTAAAGTTTGGCTCTATGATTTTTGATCCTTGCTTGTCCTGAATGGATAAATATAAAAAAGAAACATTGTATGTACTTATGTTAATGAATCAACTTTGCTCAAACGTTGATCAAGTACCCAAAGTATAATCGACACGATCAGCGTTATTACAAAACTAGGTTTAAAGGTAGTTTAAGTATTAGACTAGGTTTAAACCAGGTACTAAAGAAAAACCTTATTACAAAACGTAGTTTATCTCTTAGACTAGTAATAAACCTAGTATCAAAGATAAACCCGCAATAGACCTAGTTTAAACCTAGTTTATCTTTTGAAAATGTCAAACAAAATAATGTCAGCTGTCACTTGAAGTAAGAGTTTTTAGCGAATTTACTACAAGAAATTGATTATTATATTATATTTTGTGAAATACAAACGTGGATATTGAAGACATTGATTTCGACGATATAGATGATGTACCTATATAGTTATTGCAATGTGCACAGATTTCGGAATCGTTATAACCCATTTGCACTTAGTGATGAAGAATTTCAATATAAATACAGATTCACTTAACGATTTGGTCAGAAAATCGTTGACCTGGTACGGCAAAATGTTGCTCACGACCCCAGAGGATGCCCCCTCAGCCCAGAACTGCAAATTACAAGTGCAATTCACAACTGGGCTCGCCATGAAGTAAGACGTGCTTATCATTATCATTTACTTACTAAATTATTATTACTTATCTAACATATTATACCTACCTAATAATATGTTCTTTTCCTTATAGATACAAGATGATAGCGCTGACCTTCATGGGGTATCCCAACCTGTTGTAAGCCTAACGTGCAAAAAAATAGTCGTATCCCTTGCTAGAATGTCGCACAGGTTTATAATGATGCCTGCATCCATAGGCGATATAATGAATCTCACTCATTTGAACCAGGAACACCATTAAAAGGTGTTTCGGGTTATGGAAACAAAGGTTTCGTTGTTGTGCCGTCTCCATAACATTGCAATCAATATGCGAGAAGACATCTTTCCTGGGGATGAAGACGCTAAGGACATACCAAGGGAGCCTGAAGTTCAAAACTTCTTGCCAGGTTCTACAGTTAGAGGCAATATAAGGAAAAGGCAATTTGTTGCTACCTATTTTTAATCATAATATATAAATAAAATTTCAATTTAGTTGTTAATGTATTCCTTTATTTTTAAATACTGTCTCTCTTCTTATAATTTCCCTGAATTCATTTTACTTTCTTGCAATGATTTTCCTGAAAAAGAAAGTATGTCATTATTATTTACATTTATAACATTAGCAGGACAGAATCACAGAATAAAACATGTTGCCATCAACCTCTGTAATAAGTTAGATTAATATTCCCTTTAACATTAACAAGTTAGTTAATATTTACATGAATACGGGCGTGTATGAGGCGACTGATGAGTGCGGATGAAGCGAAGGAAGTGTGTTTGGATCGGAGGGCAGTGGTCTCTGCCTACCCCAATGGAAGACAAGTGTGACGGATATGTATATATGTAATGATACAAAGCGGAAAAACACGAAACAAAGTTTTACTAACTTCTTCCTCTGTACTCCAATTTTCGCTTCCTTTTTTCCGCTGGTTTTCCATCTTCTTTGTTAACTAGGTACTTAGATAAAACTTAGGTAGCTGGCGCGAAGTGTAAACGAAAAATAATCTTGTGCAATTTGATTAAAATTGTTTATAAATAATTAGTTTGCAATTTGCAATTTGTCAAATTAAAGAGCATGCGCGCCATGTCACCGCGCAACTCCGTTTCACGGAAAATATTAAAACAAAACTTTACTTTATGAAACCGTTTCAATTATGTACGTTATGAATCTTTAAGTTATACATGTATATGCCTTTGAAATATATTTTTTTACATTATATTACAATATTTATGCATTTCAAGGTACGAGTATAAATATCAATATTGGGAGAAACGGAACGTTCTTGCGAAAAGTGACATTTTATTTTTTTAATTTTGGCTTGCCGCCTTCTTGCCGAAATGTTTGCCAAACAACAAGAAATAATAACAATTTCCATAGACAATTCGTGGACTTCGATGAGACTTCATAATCTTTGGATAGTCTTCGTTTTGTAATAAGAAAAGTTAGACCAGGTTTAAACCTAGACTAGTTAGACCTGGTTTAAACCAGGTTTATTTCATTTTTTTGTAATAAGACTGGATGTGTCTAAACGCACCCGCGAACACGACAGCACCGTCCACACTGCCCGAACAGCGCACGCTGAGGCACCCTGAGCGCGTCCATTCACGGCTCGACCCTGACGGTCGCTCGGCCGAGCCATCATGCGCCCGAATGGCCCTGAACACGTAAACACTGACCGAGCATTTGCCTCGCGAGGCAGCCGCGCATGCGCGTGTGGTCCCGAAGACCGAGTCAGAACCCACGGCACGACCCCGAGCGCCGTGCGGCCGAGCCATCATGCGCCCGAATGGCTCGGAGCACGTCCACACTGACCGAGCATTTGCCTCGCGAGGCAGCCGCGCATGCGCGTTCGCGTGCCGGACTCATCTGACAGCGCACGCCTCAGCCCTGAGCGCCGTTCGGGCGCATGATGGCTCGCCCGCTCGGCCATTTGCCTCGGCCGCTCGGCCATTTGGGCGAGCATTCGTGCGCCCGAACGGCCCTGAACACGTCCACACTGACCGAGCATCTGGCTCGCGAGGCTGCCGCGCGAGCCAATTCGCTCTATCTGGACGCACCTTTAAAGTACAGGACAGGTAGATATATAGAGGTTCGTCGATCGAAACGTTAAGTGTGTCATTTAGAAACACTGTGACTAGTTTATGGAGACATACAATCGTAGTATCCTATCACAGGCTATAGGCTTCAGAAAGCCTGTCATTAGGTTTGCCTTGTAGGGACAGAAAGTAGGTTCTTTATTGGTACTTTAAATGCTGCCAAGGGAAAGATTGAATTCATTGTCTGTTCTTTTAAAGTGACTTGGACACTTAAACGAGTTAACGTTTCAAGCTTTTAAACGAAAAAAGGACAAAGCTTCGACGAGAGTGTTGTAATTTCACTGACAAGTTGCAAAAGTTTTATTAAAATGGAGGCCATATCTTGGACCTACGTAAATCGAACTCGCGAACCAAATGCGGACCAAAATTCGTGTTTCACATCGAGTATTATTGCTTTTAAACAGACTCGTTCTGTACAAATTATTGTTCAAACATGACCGGTTTCGTAACGCTCTTTTTAATGATCGCAATCAAGTTGATATTATAAAATTAGATCATGATACATTGTTGCATCATTGCATAACAAAAGATAGCAAATATTGAGTACTATTATTGTAACTACGTTTAGTATGAGACAATCAAACTATTCTTGAATGACAGTAGAGCTATGACGGACGGTAGTTTGTATATTTCTCACGATACCAAAATCAATGTCATCTTTGAGGAAAGCCTTTTGGAGTTAAATTAAATAATGTTGCCGTAATTGACCAATCTCAAGCTCCTGCTGCGCGCAGTTTCTTGGAATAAATCTTATGTTCTGGTAGTTTCACGGCCGCCACGACAATAATTATAATGTTCCGCGTGTTGTTTTACTTAATGTAGAATTATGTTTAGGTACGTGAACTCACGAATTAATTACATTACATTTAGCAATTGCAAAAAGAGTAGCGAATATAAATAAATGCTGTTTTCTAACCATTTTTAAGAAAAGTTAGTATAAATACTTGGACATATTCTCACGATTGATTAAATCACCGCGTTTGCCTAGGGGGAGGCGGGGCACATTGATACTTGGGGCACATTGATACAGTACCTGTTTTGAAATACTGAAAAACGATACGCACACGGACACATCATTAGAACGCTCACGGACATCCACAAAGATGATAGTTGTGACGATGCTTGCCGCCTGTTCGCCGTTTTGCATTGACAGACACAAACGTGTTTTTGGGACCGACAACTAAAATTTTAAGAGCAATGTGTTCATGTCTCAGCTCAATATTATTAGTTGTTTTCATAGTTTTATTTTACCAAACCTACATTTATACTTTATTAAATGTTATTTAATAGGTTAATTTAATACAATATTGATTTAAAAAATAATAAATTACTTTTTCGTGAATATGGTCCCTTGGGGCACTTTGATACAGTAATACGCGGGGCAGAATGATACGTATCGATCTGCCCCGTTAATGTATTAAAGTGCCCCTTATGTGCATTAAAGTGCCCCGTTAGTATTTTAAAGTAGTTTTGAAAATCTCATTTATTTTAGAAAATGGTCCGGACGTTTAAAGTTAAGCAGAGAAATGTGAAAAAATCGTTTAGGATTCCCGTTTTGTGATGTTTTTGATCATGAGTTTTAAGAAAAAGTTCCTATAACTTTGACAGAGGATTTTATTTTGTTATTTCTATATTTCACTATGTCCAATTCTGTAGAACTTCTAGGCTGATTACTCAGTAATTATGTTGAATTAGATGTTTAAGATCTTTATAAATTTTAAGTTTTTGATGACAATTTTATTTCTTAGTTAATTTCATTATTAGGATGATTTTGACCATCGATAATACGAATAATAACTAATAAATAATGTGATTTTTCAGATACCAAGCATTGTTTGCTTTTTATTTGGTCAATTTAAGTAATATAACGATTTATTTTGAAAAAATATTATAATAATTACGGAAATAAAATACGCATCAAACTGCCCCCACTCTCTGTATCAAGGTGCCCCACCAGTGGGGCAGAATGATACAAAATCGATTTTTTATAAAAGTCGCTATAACTTTTTCCCTATTCGTTACTATCAGCTTTTTAAAAACTTAATTTAAAGTAAACATATCAGGCAATGCACCCGCCGAAAAAAGTGATCAAAAATGTCGATATTTGTGTATTCAAACGGAGTTTGAATTTTTGTGTATCAATGTGCCCCACTTCCCCCTATACAATAGCATCGTTAAGTCGGTCCACAGTAAGTACCTACGTCTACCTTGGGCTGATTAATACTCGCCCGGCCAATTGCTCACGAGAGCACAAAAAGTTGAGTCTCTCAGTCTGGCTGCCATCATTGTTGTGTCGACTAGAACAATGGGCATTGCGTGACAAGCCTCCACCAAGACAATACTGTGCATAAAGAAAACCTCTGCCTTGGCAAAACGTGAGCGTAAGTTCGAAGCCAAAAAAACGTGACGAGGGGCTAACGTCAACATCTATAGTTTCTCATTTTCCTCACATACATGCTGCTCTATACTCGTAAGATTTGAGGAATGTATTTCTGCTAAAGTAATGTTCATTTTCACCAAAGAACTTTTGACGTGGAAGTTTTATATGTTTAACTATTGGACTATAGACTAAAATATGATTGGCAAGTTGGTCCAAAAGGTACCTTTAGTTTAGGTTGAAGAAGGCACGTAACTTATTATGAAAGAAATTAATTATGTTAGAAAGATAACAAATTCGTTGTTCAAGATGTTCTACAGTTAAAATGAAAACCTAGGCTGGGCCGGTAGCGGTGTGGCACAGAACGATGTCGTTTAGAGGAAGTGGTCTCATCCAATTAAGAGCATGCCCGCTGGATTGCTTCCAGCATTTCTGCCGTTTTTGTAATTGTCTCCTTGCATTTTTTTTCTCTTTACATTTGCGACATCGAAGAACGCCTTCTCTTTTATTTTTCAGGTTTCACGCTCTAATGCTTGAAGTTGTTTTAAATCGTGCGGCGGAGCTGTTGAGAGGTTCCTATAGGCGAGGATTAAACGTTGGAAATGGTGATTTTCTTTCAAGTTGTCGAAGGATTGGAAGAAACCTGCAAATTGTATATAGTCGTTTTGTTTTGTGTAAGAAGGTATATATTTCGTGTATTTATAGTGACAGTAGGTTAGGTATGTAATAGCGACCGTCGTCAGTATCGGAGCACATCAAAGGTGGGTAGCGCCGCTCTACCCCAGTGTATGCAAATGAAGAATTATTAGAGGTAGCGGTGACAACGCCGACGCTTGCGATTGTCACATACGTACCGTTTCTGACTTTGTGTTCTGTGATTGTATTCGTCAGTTCCTCGAAACAATTGAAAGTTGGGCTTCAAAGTTTATTGCAAGTAGATTAGGAATTGAATGATACTCGCATTATCTTAGGCAAGTTGTTGAGTTTCTAGTTATTGGTTTTATTCGATGCTTTTTTGTCTGAGTTTATGTATTATGTAGATATTATTTAAAACTGCTTGATTTTGCCTAGCTTGCTTTAGGTTAAATCTTACATAATATCATGATAAATAACCTATTGACCTAATCAACTCACGGAAATCTAAGCTTATTGGTAACAAATACACTTTCTTTGCCTTTACGAACAAAACTCGAACTATTTAACGACAATGGTGATAGTGAGTGCTGTAATAAAGCATTAATCTAGACAAACACCGTTAAGGCTCGTGCTCGTGCAGTCGTGCCAAATCTCTTCATTAAACTGGTTAGACGCTTGCGGTACATCCCGTTGTTAGCTTACTATCTGCTTTTACCCTTAATTCATGCAACTGACAGTTTTGTTTAGTAAAATCCCTCTAAAAAAGAGCTTTGCGATTACGAGAAAATATTACATGAAATTGGTACCTAGGCTATTATCAAAATTATTACAACTAACGCATTTGCATTGCATATAGGTACATAGATAGTTGTAAGAGACTAAAGTGTTTGCGGCATGCTAACTAGACATTACATAAGTATTCAACACTGTGTACTGGCCTATTGTTTTTAAACGAATTACTATCCAAAACATAAAATTAATACTCATTCGTACGCTACAACGGTGTCAGACGGTGATTTGGATGCACGCGGGGTTGCCCGACGCCGCACTTGACGCGCTACTCGTAAAACGAATGCCAATGCGCAATTATTTTTAGCCCCCAACAATTATATTATGCCTGTTGAATTTTTTAGAAACTGTGTCAGAGCAACAGAACACCTACAGCATTATCTATCTGCGGGGAACGTGTCAACTCTCAAACGAACACCAGAAGCCGCACTCGCTCCTCCTGTAACAACGCCTTTACAAATTACCTACAACCTTCTAACAAGAATTGAATACAAATTGAAAGGGATTTAATAGTTTAAATCACTACCTTAATTTAATAGACACCAGTTATATCAGGTCCCACTGCGATAAGGGTCTCAGAATGTAGGTAGATTCCATCAATAATTTGATTTTCACTTCACATGGAAAACTAATCAACTGACAAAATATTTCTGACTGATTACACAATGACTAGGTACACGTTCATCAATTTACTTATGCCCTGAAAACGCAAATAATTTATCATACGTTGTTGATAAATGATACAGATATGCAAACAAATAAAGTTATGTAACTGAACTTTAGAGTTGATATCGACGGAGATAAACGACTGAGAAACAGTTCACAATAGCTCTGTCTTTACGGTTTAGTATGAAAATATTGTCGCCGAGCAAACGTGGTCGCATTTATCTGTTCTTCGGTTTGGCAGGCGTCCATTTGTTACTATCAGGACTGACCACGGCCAACAAGAGCAATTGATACCGGGAGCGAGCGAATATTGATTGTCTCTTACTTTCCAACCGTTATAATGATCGTGAATACTTAACTCACCATTTATTATGGATAATAGCGATTCAATCTAAAATTACTCGTATTTTATTACATCTAAAGTTCACTGCTCGTAATCGTAATGCCAGATAAAATTATCTTTAGAACAATTGCTGTATGATCGCTTTTCTTTATTGATACAATCTCGAGATTTATAAAACGTGCTTATTTAAATACTCAAAGAACATAGGGCTAACTAAGTAGGTACTTAGTTAAATAAATGCTCTCTTTAAAAATGGCAGGCAGCTATGCATAAGATCAGAGTAAAGAAAGTGTCATGACCAAAAGTAAGTAGATACCTATATTTTGCGGCTGGTCGTCGTGAAGTGAAGTTAAATCTGTGTGCATGTAACAACCCACACAAATCGATGCACTAATCACAGTGGTGCGTTAGCGTGAAAGCCTGCGGGCGGACGGTTCTGCAGCGGCGGAGTGGAGAGGGGCATGCAGGCGCACGAGTTGCATATTGATGCAGCCGCGGGGGAGCGCGGGACAGGGATCGCTACAAAACGGTCCTGCCTGCCGCACTTTGGACCGGCGCCCGGACCACGACATCACTCTCCTCAAACCTCAACCAACAACGATCCTGTAAATACTAACAGCTCGAGGGCTCGGGCGGGTTTAACGTCCGTGCGTGGAACACAGCCAAGTAATAAACCGTCATGTTTATACGACGAGTCTGCAGCCAGCTCGTGTAGGTGTATGTGTTAATCGGACATAGGCCGTGTTTGTATACAAAGATGAGCCTCCGACTGAGCAGTATTGCGATAGACGACACCGCTGACTGGAAGCAAAAAAAGAAGACTGCGAGGGTGGGACGCGTGGTGGTACACAAAGGGTTCAATTTAAATATTTCAATACAGATTTAATAGAAGTGCGGGTGTGGTGCGGCCGCAAGTGGACTGTTATTGTTACACGTAACGAGGCTATTGTTCTACGGGGAGGTTAGAGAGGTGTCATCCCAGCCGCATTGTGCGTCCGCCAAGTGTTATAATATCGGCCGAACCCATTGTTATCAAAAGTTTTATTATCAAAGAACCATAATATAAAATTCAGTAACACTGACTCGAAGAAATAATATTTATAAACTGTCAGCATTAAAGTTAAAGTACCTCATCGTTTAACAAGTAAAATATTACTTTAATAGTCACCAGCAAATATCTTATGTAGATACAGCACTATCGTCGAGACGACATTTTGTAAGTGAGTCATTATTGATACTCCATAATTGAACTCTGGGACCTTTTAAACCTTTTACCCATTTTAAATCACTATCGTGTGATTGATTGTTAATGGTGATGTTGATTAACTGTAACAATAGCTGTTTAGTAAGTACATATTTACATCCCACGAGGAGAAAGTAAACGGAAAGCTCTCACAAGTTGCTATTGATCTGTAATGGGACTAACGGAGAGTAAACAACAGTACAAAAGAAACAAATCCTTAAACAGACCACATTATGATAATGGTCGGAATTAGAGAGTCTATAATGTGATTGAAAAATGTTTGTATAATTACGACTCCGCATCGAGTTCGTAACATCGTCCACTCACGGAGCCACTTAAAGCTCGGTTTCTTTTTTTCATTAACTTAATTACAGTTCTTATAAAAAACACATTCCAAGGTTCATAGCACACAGTATAGAGTGTAAAAAATGTAATTAATTAATCGACGGATTATTTCCGCTCACTTTATTCCCGTACAGCGCGTGAGGTGAAGGATTTATAAGTCACAAAGTCCAATTAATTACGCGTTTAATTGCGCAAACACATCATATCATAACTACATAGTAAGTAGTAGAGCAAAGCCACGACTAATCTACTTTTGTTTGTGAACTTCGTGCTCGAAATGTTGAGTCCGTATATATCTTATCTAGGGCACTTACTTGTAATCAAAGTTCTAATTCTAAGAATTATATCTGTGTCTAATAAAGAGATAATTTTGTTTTGACTGAACTTCGAGCTACACTTGTAGTACCATAGAAAATGGTTTATGAATCCATAGCTTCCAATGAATGCAAACGTGATGCAAATGGAGCGGTCGTCAACCGCCCACTCAATAGATAAAGTTCATCTATAGAGCACCTTGATCTTTAATAAAAGAAAATTATAATATGAACTTAATCCTATCTACATAGATAACAGAAGTAGGTATCCAACTAACCTTATTATTCTAGACAGCTTATTATTCTACAATCTACAGTAAAGCCCAAAAGGAGTCTGTGTGTTTATGAGGTAGGTAAGATAATCAAGAAAAAAGTTATGCCTGCTTTTCGTAGTCGGGTTTCAGACCTAATTTTGTAACCTTTTGTTCATACCATTCGATTTATAGTTACATAATTAACATAAACTCAAAGCGTAAAGTATTAAACATTTATAAAACTGTTCTGAAAAGTTCATATGCCTATTTCATCAGAGAAATTTCTGAAAGAAAATAGCACAATGTAGGTACTCGCGTATTCACCAACACGCACTGGCCTACTACACATGCCCATAAGACAGGTAGGTCAAACGTGATTGTCTGCTTACTGTTTTCTGGCTCGTAAATAATGTATACGGTAACTGTATCGCGCCAAATAGTACACCTCAAGCTTAGACTAGATAGCGACGCGACGCCGCCGCCGCCGCCGCCGCCGACGAGGACGAGTTCAGAGGTGCTAAACTCCAGATAACAAACTAGAGCCTTCAACCCGATGTTTATTCAAGCGATTAGCAGTCGCGTAGGTGGTCGCTCACTATAATTTGCTACAAATCGAAACACGATCAAAATATTACCCGAAATAACAGACTAAGAAATAAATAGATACCACCTGAACAAGACCCTGTAATGCAACATTTACGCCATTGAAGAAAAGTGTAAACCTACCTATTATGGTGTAAAAACAAGCGTTAAATTGGGCGTTAGATAAATCGATATTGCCAATAGTTTGATATTAAAGTCAAGCTGCCTACCAGATTTCCTTTAGATCAATTCGTTGCAGATATGAAAGATCTGAATAAGTAATCCGTTTCTCAATAGAATAAGAAAAACTATTGTTGCAAAAAATGTATTGTTTTTTTATAACACGGTATTCATTTGAATGTATTAATTATCTTATTAAAAAAACAAGCTAACAATGAATGTAATGACTTAATCGTGTTGAATTGTTTTATAAGTTAAAAGGTTATTTTATTCTAAGGTCAGTTAACATAACATCATCACTTTAAAAACGTAGCCGCGTATCTTATAGGTTACTTGCACATCTTGTTTCGGTTGTTTAACTGTAGATACTTGAATATTTTAATGATAAATAATATAAGCACATTTAAGTCATTTATAACCGCATTTATGTTGTATATGGGTGTCGATGTCAACATACTTTGGAGGCACGCAGTCTCGCGTCCAAGGCTGACACGGATAGAGTTTCACAATGGGTAATCCTGCCACCGACGTCGCCTTGATAATCGACTGACCTATAAATAAACCGACAAAGCATGTCCTCTTGTTCGCTCAATAGATAAACGCGCTCGTTGTACCAATCTACGTTTTTGGTCACTGACATAAAATGAACCAATACTTACACGAAATAAACTAAGTACTCATATTTCATAAAATATTTGTACTGTAGACGTCGTAAATGTAGGTTTAATGTTGATCAAGCTAGAGAAGTGGACGGGGGAATGCACGGCTCTGATGCAAGAGCACACCTGCATGCGCCCGCGCCGCCAAGCGGTCTTCCTACGTCAATTAATCTCATGTCAAGAATTCTTTTTACAATTCAGTAGACATAAGATAACAGCCTTAGATATTTAGAAGGAGTTTCTTATAATTGTTCGTTCAGCAATTAACGCCAAGGTTTTCTCAGCATTCTTTGATCAATACCTACGTTTAACTGTAGTAAACATTGCACAAAGAGCAATTAATTCAGTTTGTTAGATCATTGAGAAAACACGTAATGCTTCTAGTAGAGTAGTAGGTAGTAGTTACCCATTCCACGCGCATTAAACGGTATCGAGTGTCGATATCTAGTGATTTAGCGGTGCGTGCGCCCGCGCACTGCTGTGAAATCGCCCGGCGACCGAGCCAAGATAAACTGTACGTTATGCGATAATCGATAAAACACCAAGGTTTCTTATAAAGGGTGTTTTAAAATTATAATACATCAGTCAAACGAAATTTTAAGATAAATCTTTATTCAATCAAAAATTTCTATAATAATTTTAATTGACGCTTTTTCTCTGCAATGCAATCTTCTTTCAAAGAACTTTCCAAAGACTTCTAAAATTGTTTATTGGAGCATATTGATTTCTAACATAGAGGAACGATTCCACTAGGTATAAAAGACACTTTATGTAGATACATAATAGATAGATACCTAACTACTTTAATTTTAATCTCGTGCATAAACACCGTGTATCTTTCTCTGCAGATCGGTTTGTTTAAGTGCGCTTTCAATACACGCTAAAGCCAAAGCACGAACTCTGAAGTGCTTAAATATTTATCGATGTGCTAATTTTACCAACCTACTTATAACGGTAACTTTACAAGTATTCGTTTATTCACTAAAGTACGCATTAAACCTACATTTCGGCATCTTTTGGTTTCTTTACTATGATAAATCGGGACAAAATCTGGTATTTCTCTAGAAAGTAAGCACAATTTTTGGAGCTACCCGTCACGTGCGTGGCAAAACCACGGGTCAAAACACTATTTCAAAGATTTCACACAGAATTTGTAATGCTCACAGTTTGAATTTGGCTTCAATTTAAAGAACTGACTGATTGCAAGGAATAGTTGAACAAATATACTATTTACTCACTTAAATAAACACTATAAAGTGTACCCACGTCTATGTTCGCAGGTAATGATCATATTAGCATATTGACTGAACCAATATACCTACTAACTCGTAGTCAGGTCTGTTAATACGAAGAAGTAAAGTTTAGTAGGTTATGTGTCTATTAAAAAGAAAATTCTATTATATAAAAGTTAAGTGTTAAACGAAGATACCTTCTTACTTACTAGGTACAACTTTTTTTGTGGCTAAACCTGGACTTATTAAGCGCGAACAGGTACTTCACACCTAACCCTCTGAATTTCTTATACGGGTTGGTCGTAGGACGTAGATGAAACCTTATGAACATTGAGTAACACAATTTAGATACCTAGGAAAGGAAGTTTCTTACATTCAAACAATAAAGTTGTGATATATCTTACGATATTAACACGAATGTGTAAGATATTACAAAATTAGAGAAATCTGCTTGATTGATGTGAGTTGCGTCTCACCGAAACATAAATAAAAAACTATATCGCAAACAGTTTGTTTTCTTGCCAACTGAGGTACGTGTTTGTATTAATTTAGGTAACATAGTATTCATGAAATCCTCAGCGAGGTTCTTTCCGTTTTACTGCTGATTGTGAGGCAAAAACACCTGAGCGCGAGGTCAGGCGTTCTGCCTCTGTTCCACGATAGTTGCCCCAATACCTACTACGTTTAAAAAACATCACATAAAAATAATGTAGGTTAAATTATAAAAAGTTATAGAGGTACTTTGATCACCTCACTCGTCTGTGAGGGAACCCAATTCAATACTTAAGTTATAAAAGCCGCGTTAAACTTAATTACATGAATAAAAGTTGGAACTCTGACCAGACGGAGAAGTAATTACATTTCTACTGGCTTTGAATTTTAATCGTCTGCGAAGGAAGGTGGTAGCGCATTCGCTTCGCACACATGCCTCCTATATACTTGGCACACACAGGGATCGTTCCCTCCATTCAATTCATGGCAGAAAATTTATTAAATTCATTTGAGACGAATTCCATTTCGTAATAGGAAACGTTCCTGAATACCAGAAAAGGCAGCCCGTCATACTTAGTAAGCATTTCTTCGTTTAGAATTTAATAAACAAGTAAAATACTGTTTGATCACATTCATCTTGAACATTGACTTCAATTTGCTAGTGATACGACGAGATCAAGAAATATTAGGTCTATAAAAACACATGTATAAGGTTTTCTTGCTAAGATATTCCCAGTTAACTGGTGATGGTAACCGCAACGGGCTTCATTAGAGCTTCCTTTCGCGGCAGGTGCGCTAACGCATGGCCACGATTGGTCGAAGCAAGTCAGGCGCTGATTTACGCATGACTCGGGGATGCACGCAGCTGCATCAACAGTTAGATGAGGAAGTCGATGCTTAGATTCGACAAAAAAGGCGACGATTACTAGTGCTGTTACCTTCTGCTTCTTGCTTGCGTGCCTGCATATTTCGAGGCGTCAGACTAGCAAACAGCTAATATTTGCTCATATTGTACTCGCACACGCAACTTCATTCCGACAGGGACTTAGGTAACTACTTTAACAGTACCTATTCAATAAGTGGTGTTATAAATGCTTTCTTGATTTGAAATGAAGTAAATTGTTAGGTATAACAAGAGTGTGTAGTAATCTTGTTGTAAATTATAGCCGTTATTAGAAGTAGGTACCTATGCCGTTATAATTTCAGTCAATTATCTTGATTTACATCGAGAGATTTAGTACCGATTAACAATGTGGATACTAAGATAGGTACTTACCTACGTAGTTATTTCAGAAACTTTCTCGAATATTCTTTATTACTTGTAGATTTGTACGTATTTTAGAGTCAATTAGGAGGGCATAAACTTGCAAAGCCGGCGTGTGAGTTCCGCAGCGGCGGCGCGGTGGCGGCGGCAGCGCTGGTGGCTGGTGGCGTGACCAGAGACACGACAGCGGGACACTGGCAGCACCAGGCACGGCGGCCGCTTCCGACACGCGACGTCCGCCCTGCACAAATTTCTACTGAAAAATGTTGCAATTATATGAAAATTATTGCGGATTTACTATTACAAACCGAGCCAGTCTTTTTGGCTTACAAAACGATTTTAAAATACCCGGCAGACAGACACGGCACAGGCACGCCATGTCACTCGCCAAATACAAACCATCTGTTGAATTTCCTGCACATTTTTATTCATACCATACTTTTTCAAATATTTCGTTCGTTATACTTTCTTGCTATTTATAATCCGGCGACGTGGCTAAGTTCAAGGAAACTCTTGGGTAACGGATAAAGATTTCAAAGGGTGTTAATTATCATCCTCTCATTTAAAGGTGATTATTGTTTCACAACTCTATTACCGTGTACACAAGAGAGGTAATTAGTTGTCGGAGATGAAGGCAGCGAGCAGCCGTTGCTAAACAGTACGCCGCCATTTATCAGCGTCATCTACACCACGATTCTTTTGTCACAACGTCATTCATAACGCGAAGGTTTGCCGTTCATCATCAGGCACGCACACCGGACAGCGCTCGGCGACTGATGATCACAATTAGTCCCAGAGCCCACATCACTATGATTAATGTTAATTACACCTCTATTTTCCTCCAGATAGCCATTAAGGCTACCATTAGATTATCTCTCGCGGGAATCTTTACCTGTGCTTTCAAACGTTTCCTCTTCGCTACTTATTAAAAATCATCTCATATCATGACATCGCTCACGCACTGCAAATCTTTAAGGCCTTGACTTTATCATTCGGTGCATTGCATAGACAATTATTTACTAACAAGCTCGACATACAGATTACAAGTGGAGATAATAAGCTAATTCTCTGGAAATTCTTCTTAAAGAATTTGCCTCCTATTCGTCGAGTAATTGAGCCGTCAGAGCGCGGCATTGAGCCATCAAATAGCACTGATGAAGGCTGAAGTTTCACAACATAAGAGCGTTTTATATTCCAAAAAAAATTTGGTACTCGTATTTTTTATTTTATACTTAATAACTTCCTTAAGCTGGTGAAGGTATATTTTTTAACACGGAATCGTTGTTTCGGATTATCCATGGTGATGTTGCCGTAATCTAGACCTAGTTTTGAAATATAAAAAGACATTATGCTGGGTACTGTCTTGGTAATAACAAAAATCAGTCGACCCCGGCACGGTTCACTCGTTCGTCACAATCCATTGACAACTTTTTTCATCGACTCAATAACCGTAAAATTCGATTACGATGTGCAGCGAGATGAAAACGACAGTTCTTCCAAAATATATCGCAACTTCAGATCAACTAAATAAAGGATACCTTATTTTGATCCACAATAGATTATGTAACAAGTGATTAGGTTGGCATTTTTAATTTGAAGTTTATAAGTAATTGCTGCTATTGAAAAGTATGAAAGGAAAAGCCATTACGATCAAATTTTCTTATTTTCCGCTCGTTCCATTTCAGTAGGTAATATTACTTTCTGTTAAGAAACAAAACTACAAAAATAATTTAAAAGAAATCTTTCTCGTAAGACAGTGACTATTCTTGTAATAAATATCTAAAACATATTTTTATGAACAGTTAATTATTCAATTACCTACCTAATTGTGTAATTATAGAAAGTCAATAATAAGGTCAAAATAATCAAATATCGACAACTTACACACCTCCAGTGTCAAACTATTTATGAGTGGAACATGTCTGAGTTGTCCAGTTGCCCTCCTCGGGTCAGTGTCTTATGCAATTAATTGATTGCATAAAGAGCTCGGGGTCATGAGTGACCCTATGACATCTTACCCGCAGTAAAGATGTCGGCCAGTAGGTGCAAATTACACCCACCCATCATTAATTATACGACATCCATTTGCGTAACTTTTTAGTGCCAAATGAACTTGTAAATAGCCGAAAAGTTTGCCAACACTCGCTAAATTGCTAGTGGCTTTGATAAATCTATTTTTTTCGCAGAAAACAATAAATCACAAAGTTAATGAAATACCTACCAAGACTTTAACTAACGTCATAATATTCTCCTTACTATAAAAATTAAGTTTTTATTATAGTAGGTATTTACTTAGGAACTATTAATAATAAATGATTTTTATTGTTGCACCTAAGTAAATAGTTTTATTTACTGTTTTTAAGTTTTAATATTTACATAATGTACAACACAATAAATAAAAACAATACAATATAATACAAACTTATGCTACTTAAGTACCTACTATATACATATTGACAAAACGTTTATAAAAAATTGTGAGCTGAACGATTTTCTAAAGTTTTTATTAGGTGATTATAAATATGTCTACGTTTAGATAATAATAACTTAGTTATAACAACTAACTACATAATGAAATCGAACGCACTTGAACCGTAAGTCAAACAACGTCTGGATATTAAATTGCAACTGAGCAGCACAGCCTGCCTGTCTGCCAGTCAATGGATTTCAATAACAGATCCAGTCTTATCTCCATTGATAACCATCACTGATTAATACGTCACATAGAATTATAATAGTGTGTGGGTGGCACCTGTTCATTCAGTATGCGAGCGGAAGGCGCGGCGTCTGCGATGACCTGCGCCCACGCACCACCGCGATCCATTATCTGCCTACAAGCAATTTAAACAATCCGCCAATGACCACCTCTAATGTCTGAGCAAATATACAATGTAATTTAATGACACCTCATTTAGTGTCACATTATTGGATTTAAAGTTTTCCTGCTTTGGTCAAAGTAAACATCTGTTGAAAGGTAGGATCTTCCTACGAACGTATCACCAACATAAGTAGATACAAATATGTATAAAATAGGCTACTCAGGTATTTAATGAGTGTTCAATAACAGCTTCTATGTATATCCATTTTATTTTATTAATGCTCTTGATGTCTTATGTTCGAGACGAGTATTAACTTTTCAAAAGCCATCATAAACCCAATACTTAAACATCGAGTTCAAGCACACTATTCAAAATGGTTTAAGAATCATAAAATTCATTGCAGAATTCACGATCTTGCAACATCTTTAATAATAAAGTATTGGATTATAAAAATTGGTACGTGGGCTACGTGAACTTCTTTGTTGTAGTAACGACACGAGGTTAAAAGTATATACTCTTTTTCGTAATATTTAAAAGAATTATATTCGTACTCGTCCTTTCATCCTACACCTAGTAACCTTTATGTAAAGTAAATACAGTTTATATACTTACTTAAATATAAGGCGGGGGTTATTCGCCTAAAGAGCAATAGTTTGAAGTATCAGTTTCTTTTCCATGAATTCGTTGTGTATTTAAGCCAGCAGATTGTTAAGAGATGAAAGGCTTTGTACAAGTCGATGACATTAGCTTTATTTTATTTAAGTCGAGTAAGCCGCTAAGAGACACGCGTAAACATAACAAGAGTGTGCTGAGATAAAAGAGCCCATTAATGTACTGGCAACGGAAGCAACGTGTATCATGTAACAGTGACTTACACCGCTAATATCAACATTACTCCTTTACTCACGCTGACGTACTTGCAAAAGAAAGCTACCTAATCTCTTTGTAAGATATTTAACTAGATTAGCTTTAGCGTGTGTTTTGTAACATTGAAACCGGCTTTTGTTCATTTGTCTCCTTTTATCAAAGCACAACTGAAATGTTGTCCTATTAACAAGATACTGCAAAATATCCCGAGGGTCAATTATATTACAAAATGTTCAATTATGGGTACTACAAGCTTCATAACAGAGATTGTATAATGTAAATATACCCACTAAACTATCTAAAGGCCCCAGTACACAATGGCCTGTGATGGGCCACGCTTTGCAATGCACAATTGTTGGCCACGATCACTTGGTGTTCACACAATGGCGCATGGCTCATTGCTGCCTGGCAAACCACTTGCGATGGACGTCGAAGTAATTACGGCTGCGGCTATTTATTTGTATACTGTTTACAAGTATTACAGAAGTGTGTACCGTCACAAAGTTATTAAAAAGAAATGGCGAAAAAGGCGATGGTGGATGCTGACCATTCATCGAAACAGGACAAGGTACGTAGATTTTTTAAATGTGGTGCTTAGGTTATGATATTACCTAATTTTTGGAATGTTAACGGAAACAACATTACTAATTTTTTAAATGTTTTCAGGCAATTCATGGACAATCTGTTAAGCGAACTTGTTGTAGAACCATCAGGGGAATTCGATAACTTTGTTCGTATGTCATCTAGTGATTTCGAGTATATATTGCAAAAAATATCGCCAATTGTCGCAAAAAAGGATACGTATTGGCGAGAAGCAATACCTCCAAAAATAAGATTGGCATTGACATTGCGGTTTCTTGCGACTGGAGACAGTTATAGGAGCCTGCATTACCATTTTAAAATATCAAGTACACTCATATCTAGAATTATTCCTGAAGTATGTTTGGCTCTGAACCAAGTGCTAAAGGACATGATTAAGGTAAGTTAGTAAAACATTTGTATATACTTTAAATTTTTTAATCAATAATTATTGCCCCATTACATTTTTTAATTGGTTATTTTAACAATCGTCATTCAAAGCTTTTGCATAAGCATCAACCAAAATATTTTGAGACTGACTCTGTGTCTGAGAATAAAATTCATTATTAGAAATTATTTGCATGGATCCCTCAGGTATATGGATCGTAGGGACAGGTGTATGGATTCTGTTGGGGGATTGATAAACTACTTCTTGTGTATATGAGTCATTTGGTAGTTCAGTAGGTGGAAGAGGGGATGGAGTTTGCGCAGGTGGAATGGGTGATGGGCTTTCTATAGGAGAAGTAATTATATAATGATTTGAAGACGATGATGAGGGGCGATTGATCCAAGATGACGACGGTGATGGACAAGAATAGCTGGTGGCTGAAGAAGATGGACGTTTACTTATAATGATTTGAGAAGGTGAAGACACGTACTGAGGACTACAATTGCGACGCCGTTTTAATAGTAATCCATCAATTTCGTACATTATTTCTTGTCTCTCATTATCTGAATATTTTCTGAGTTTGTTAGCAAGAAGCCTCCCATACAAGCCGCAGTCGTCCTCTTTTTTATTTTGTTGGTCTTTATTGAGAATAGCCTGGTTTAACGTATTAAAAGCCTTTGACATTTCCTTATCTGCTTTTTCTAACTCAGGTGGTTTAACTGAACGTCTCCTCTGTACAGGTATCTTTATATTCATGTCCTTTGGTTCTGTGTTGCTTCTAGCATCACTTGGAGTTTCCGTTTCTACTTCTGTCTCTTCTCCAATGACTGCCTGAAAATATATTTATATTATTTTTTATTTATATATTTATATAATATATTCATATTTATTTTTTCAGATTCCCACAAGTCCTGAAGAATGGCTGACTAAAACGGAAGGATTCAGCTTTCCCCATTGCCTTGGCGCGATAGATGGGAAGCATATTACCATATTAGCACCAGCTCATACCGGATCTGAATACTTTAATTACAAAGGAAGTTTCAGCATTGTTTTATTAGCTCTAGTAGATAGTGATTACTGTTTTTTATTTGCTGACATAGGAAGCCAAGGGAGAATTAGTGATGGAGGTGTTTTAAATCAAAGCAATTTGTGGAAAAAAATATGTGATGGGACCCTTAATTTACCACCTAGTTGCCCACTTCCTGGAAGTAATACTAATATGCCCTATGTTTTTCTGGGTGATGGCGCTTTTGCTCTTAGTACTCATATTATGAAGCCCTTTGCTGGACATCATCAGTTAGGTACCCCAGAAAGAATGTTCAATCAACAACTATCACGTTCTCGAGCGGTCGTAGAGAATACTTTCGGGATATTATCTTCAGTTTTTAGAGTATTTAAAAGACCTATTCCATTAGATGTCGTTAAAACTTCTATTATAACCCACAGCTGTTTATTACTACACAATTTTTTAAGAAAGAGCAAATCATCTCGCAATATTTATACTCCACCAGGCAGTACTGACAGCTATGATAGGAATGGTGAATTAATTCGTGTAGGTATGAGAGTAAACCATGAAGAAAATCTATTACCATTACAATCTGTACCTCGTCGGGCTCCTATTAATGCTACGCAAATAAGATCAAATTTTATGAATTACATCCATCAAAGAAGACTATGCGGTGGTAGGGCCTATGATGCATAATTTAATTAGTTTATAATTTGTGGAAACCAAATGAGTAAATATTTAGCTAATTATTAATAAAAAATTTGGAAACTAATTAAGTGTTTTACTTACCCTTTGCTCATCTGTTGAAATTATACTTTTTACTGTGTATTTGCTTTTTAAAAATGCCTCCATAGCATCATAAAAAATCCAAATTGGCTTATAAATTTCTTCTTCTCCCATACCAGATCGGATCGAATCTTGTTTTTTCTTGAAATGCATTCGAAATGCTGACATCAAAGTCTCTTTCTTTTTTTTAAGTTCCGAAACAGGAATTTGCAGGGAGTCTGCAATGCGATTCCATGCATCATTCACCTGAAAACATTGTACCCACAATACTACATTTATTATTATCAGACGAGGCTCTTTTATCACCTATTTTCATCAGGGATAATGTGGGATTTTAATGCAATTCCAACAAACAATTTAAGTCCTTCCTAATATTAGTATATAGAAGTATAGATAGATAGTATACATAATTTCTATCAAAATAAAAATAGTATAAACATACCTTGTTCTTATCCTTGTGCAGTGCATTATTTGAGTCCCAAATTGCGGGCTCAGATTGATATAAATCAATAAACTTGAAAGTTTCTGCATTGCTCCAGGCTATTGACATTTTGGACCATAGATTATTCACTTATATATTCCGTTTTGGACGATCGCACGCCACGCCCAAAGAGAATATGCCACGCCGATACCACGCAACACAAAAGTGTACTATTCCGGTCAGCGGCCGGTGACAAACTAACAATGGCCGATTGTGTGAACACCACAGGCCACGCTAGGCCACGATTCCTTTGAAGTGTGCCCAAAAAACCGACAACTCCCCGATTGCGCGCCACGATTGACAATTGTGCGCCATCATATACCATTACCCCCTGTACACAATGGCGATGGCCTGTAGTGGGCCAGCATGGGCCATTGTGTACTGGGGCCTTAAGATAAATGTGCTTATAACCATTCTATAATTTAATCTTAACGTCTATTTCAAAACAGCTTAAGTAAATATGCAACAAACCCTTATGTAGTGGTTACATAAATACTTATTACGAATCCTAATGATTTTATGTATAGCAGTGGAGTCATATTTATTTAGGTATCATTTTATAGCTCTGGATACTAACTATTAAAATCATTTATAAAACATAGTTGCATTGATTACCTATGTGTTTCATTTGTTGCAATACCTACTTGCAATTTGCTACACAAAATAGACAGACCAAGGTTAGGTCTTACATCATCTGTGGAAAACTACATTCCAGACAACAAGTCGTGGAAAACATACGATTTATTACTTTGATTACTCGTAGACTACGCGGCGGCAAAATGTTTAACTAGGTACAAATACGATTTTATTTATGTAATTCGTAATGGGATATAATTAATCGCACAGCAAATAAAATAATCGCTTATCAAATCATTTTCATCAATTAAACCATTTTTACATCAAATAAACTACTTCACTACAAATAAATTAAATGTTTAACAAAACTTAAACTGCAAATAATTCGATAGTATACATCAACATGACATTACTTTTTTTCTCAAAATGCTAAACAAATAAATTGCTTAAAGTGCAATAATACTACAGACATAGCAAAAGTACTAAAATGCGCAGCAATTAACCACTTTTCATAGCAAAATAACTATCTCTGTAACGGATACACCAGTAAGCACCACAAAACATATTCTGCATATTTGTCTTAATTTTCACAAAGCCATGCTCGGCAATTTTAATGATTATTATAACAACAAATTCATTTTTCGCACCATTATTTTTAAAAGCAGAACAAAATATTTGAAAAGGATTCGCAGATTCGCGCGCTTTTTCACTTAGTGCTTCACTTACGCCCGTTATTAATAACCTATCCTGATCCGTTTTTTTACCAAATCGAGATTGAAAAAACAAAACACAATTGTGTTCTTGACATGTTTTTGGTACACAAGTGACAATTGTGTTTTGTTTTTTCAATCTCGATTTGGTAAAAACGGATCAGGATAGGTTATTAATAACGGGCGTTAGCCGCGTCGGGATTTATTTAACCGTATAGCTCGCGTGAAAGAGCGAAATAGAAATATTTTGTCAGCGTTTTACATCAATCAATCTATGTGCCGAATTTGTTTGTTTATTTACAATCTGTCAAAATTAAGTTGCGTTGCGCCGGCGGCGTCTCGGAAAGATTATCTTTATATAAACAATAATTGCAATTTCTGTGTAATTTGTGCATTTGGCTTTTGAATATATCTAATGTTAAGTTAACTAATAAGTAGGTAACTAATAAAAAAAAATGATCATGACGAATAAAATGTTGTTTTATTTATGAAAATTGTTGTGAAAAATAATAAAATAGAAGCTATATTTCAAAGAAAAAGAGTGAACATGTATAATGTGCATCAGGTTTATTTGCTGTGCATTCATAAAAAAAAGCTTTTGCTTTAAGAAAATCGCTGAACGCTGCGAGTATATCTGCGGTTTGTTTAATTTTATTTCGCGGTGAGTAATTTACTGCGCAGTTAGTATTTTTGATTGAAATTCGGAATATTTTTTGCATACAAAAAGGTTTTATTTTGATGCGCGTTTAAACGTATTTATGGGTCGTAACCCATTGGTAATCCTTTGCAAGAAAATTGAAAGATTGGTATTAAAACCGTCAAACCCTGTTATTGATTACGAATAGGTACAAAGTTGTAAATGACCAGGATTAGTTGGGGTGCAAGGAGTAATGTTTGTTGATCTTGGTCATTCATCATCATCACTGTCAATCTTCCGGCTTTTATCTCTAAACTCGTTTTCCTTCGCTTTGCCGCGAATTTTTCGGGAAACAGACTATTTTCCTCAAGGGATTAAGTATTTGTTTCAAGATACTTTTATCCGAGACCAATTGACCCATTCACATAAAAACAGTATTTACATAATGAAATCTGTGAAATCCGAATATTAAAATCTGGTTCACTGATTATGAAATGGTGTCGTGTCACAAAAAATTTAGTTCCGAGTGAGAAATCAAAAGCGGAGGTCAAGTAGAAATGTCAGGATTAACATTTGTATTGTTTGTTCTTTAAAAAACTATGCAAGTGGGGAATTTTTGTTGAGCTTGAAGGTTTTCATTTACATTATAGCATATATTGAAATATTGAGTGACTTTTAATAAGTGTACGATAGAAAATTATATGCATGTACTCATGATAACCAACAACTTTTACTATGGGACCAAAGTCGAAATCATTAAAAAAAATTGAATTCCCCATACAAAACGCACCAGCTGATAGTATGGGGGAACAATTTTTTTTATGATTTCGAACTTGGTCTAATAGTAAAAGTTGTTTGTTATCACGAGTACATGCATATCCTTTTCTATCGTTCACTAATTTAAAGTCGCCCTATATAAATACGAGTAAGTACTACTTGAAAATAGTAATAAAAATTGTAAATCGTTTTCCTTTACCTATTCAAATGCAATTTCCTGAGATTTCCACCGATAACGTCAGAGCTAACTAACTTGACAGTCAACATTCCGCGTAGCTGGCATCAAGGCTTGCATTAATTGTATGCATATCTTAGCAAGAAGATTGACTATACAATGTATTAAATGAGCTTTGATAGAGGTACTTAAAATAGATTGTATTACGACTTATTTTATGTCAATTACGCAATCTG
This sequence comes from Anarsia innoxiella, assembly GCA_947563765.1. Taxonomy (NCBI): domain Eukaryota; kingdom Metazoa; phylum Arthropoda; class Insecta; order Lepidoptera; family Gelechiidae; genus Anarsia; species Anarsia innoxiella. The sequence continues at coordinate 5,754,271 of OX387393.1, forward strand.
TTGGGATAGTGGATATACTGGAATATGATTTTGTTTGGTAGTATGACTTTCGTCGCGTGGTCTCTAGCGGCGCCGCCGCTGCAGCTGTGGTCTGCACCGTTGTAGCCGCAGAATGCAATCAACTTTAATATAAATAGATAAACAAACTACGGTGTAAACCTACCCAGCCCGTTAGGTGCTCCACTAGCAATGGACCTCTTTCTTCTCAGAGCTACATAACTTTACTTCTTTACATATTACAGTGTCTGTAGTTGCATACAAAGACGTGTGATTGTACATAGAACAATTACTCATATACTTAATAGACGCGTGTGTAATTCTTGCACTCAACAGCAATCACATACCTATCATAATTAAAGGTAATCAACTTGTATGCGTAATCAAACGGTGGAATTCGTGACAGGAATCAAATTATTTTTCCACATGAAAAGAACATTACGGCTTCGTGTATGTCCGTCAGCTATATAAAAAATGTACATCGCTTACTAACTATGATTAGAAGGTTAATCGAACAAAGTTGGCATTTAACTAGCCCTTAATTAAAATAGAATTTATGATCATACGTTTACGATTCAACGCCCGTTTATGTTACCATCGAGCACCTTGAAATTACTGGCATTATTTTATGACAGGATCGTGTAAATAAATAATATCAATGAACCATAAATTGTGGATTCATGGAGTTAAAGTGGAATATAAGCACAATATGCTGTGTTTTCAAACTGAGATGGTAAAAAAAACCAACAAACATTAATTTTATTCATACGAAGTTATTTTTGTTTGATATGTTTATATTCTTCAGCGCAACATGAACTCTTCTTATTTTCTAATAACTTATCGTGCTGTTTTCACTAAAATGTCTATTTATGATAAGCTTCATTCTGCGTGTTATATTATATTTGCACATAAGTACTCGTAAACCTGCCCTACCTGAATTACGAGTCCTGTCTAGAGTATCTAATGCTAGCTTACAAGAATTTTATTGCGATTTTCTAAGCACAAGTACTGTTTTGAAGGCGGAGACGCGCGTCTTAAACCAGCTCTCTCCTTCCTAGTGTGTTTATTTAATTCCCTTTTCGTTTTAGTATAATTATACAATAATTGCATGGTGTCTGTAATTAGGGGCGCGTGCTGGGCGCAGCTGCCGTCGTCCGCACCTGCACTTATCGCCTAGAACACTGAACCCGTGTGACCTTTCTCTCTATGCAACTGCAGTTGACACTGCTGTACTAAGCAGCTGCATAGCCCTAAAAGGAACTGTGAAAAGCAGATGTCGCCTTTGTTCAAAATTAGCATCATCTTTCGAAATGGGCTGGAAGAATGCATCTACGAAGGTAGGTACTTTAAGAAATAGAATGTGTGCATGGCGGCATAGAACATACCATTATCGTTGTACCGTTGTTGCCTGGATAGAAGCTGTCGCTAGTTCCATTTACAAAGAATGTCAACGCGTATGATAGTTTAATTTTATACAAGAATGAGCACAGTTGACACTGAAGAAATTGCAATGTGCCTTGATGCCTTAACATTGCAATTTTCTTGGTGGACATTTACCAGTGGTCAAGATGGATTTTCTCTAGATAATTTTAATCGCAGCAGGCAGGCTAGAATGTTAATAACATTGCGATTTTCCGTTACACGCTCGACAGGCCTATATTCTTAATAGCAACATAGTTAGGTACTTGGTTTTTCTAACGGTGCAATTATAATGCGGGGCTAATCGTCCAGTGGGAGACATAGACATGGCCCATTTCACTACCTATCCATTCTTGTCTGACCGTGACTTACGGCAGACAGGAATATTACTACCTGTCAGGCAATACGCCTACAAAGCTAACAAAATTTAATTTAACTTCAACCCACATAACCGTTCAGGAATGATTATGTATAATATGTAATATTGTTTGTATTGTAAAGACTACAAAGCTCTACCAATATTAATACTAACTATGACATACCTACTTATAACCTACTCTCCACAAAATTCCAGAAAATTTTCAAACGAAAAGCACTCATGTTATTACCCTTTATATTGTAAAGGAAGCTTTTCGAACAAAGTAGAACACGGTAAGGTACAATGCCGATGGCATGCAATAATCAAACTACGAAGTCACCAAAGCTTGTTTTAAAATCTTTATTTGAAATGAAATGAAATGAAATGAAATGAAATGAAATGAAATGAAATGAAATGAAATGAAATGAAATGAAATGTTTATTTAATCTTGTAGGACGAGTTTGACATCACATAAGACGGGTCATTTTTTTAAAGTTAATGCTAGATTCGCAAGAGTGCAGTTTTCCCCAGAGAAGAATCTAGCAAGAAACTCTGTTGGGTTGCTCTTTTCAAATTTGGTTTACAAATTCTAAGATAAAAACACTTAGATACAAACATTAAAATTAACTTTACAATCATTATTCTACATAGAGACAGCTTGACAGAAGAGCAGGTCAATCCCATGGATTTGAGTCATCTAGATAATCGTTGATTTTATAATAACCTTTTTTACTAAGTTTTTGTTTAACAATAATCTTAAATTTATTGGGGGTTAGTTTACGTATGCTAGCAGGGATCTTGTTGTAAAAGCGTATACATTGACTCACAAACGATTTGTTTACTTTGTTAAGTCGACTGGCATGAGGCACTAATTTATCCCTATTTCTAGTATTAACAGTATGTATATCACTTAGTTGTTTAAATTGATTTAGATTTTTTTGTGTATACATTATATTTGAGAAGATGTATTGTGATGCTAGTGTTAATATGTCAATATTCTTAAAAACATCCCTTAGAGATTCCTTGGGACCTAGTTTATAAATAGATCGAATAGCTCGCTTCTGCAGAATAAAAATGCGCTCAGAATCAGCGGCATGCCCCCACAGCAGAATGCCGTAGGACATCAGACTATGGAAGTAACTGAAGTAAACTAGCCTGGCAGTTTGAACATCTGTCAGGTTTCTTATTTTTTTTACTGCAAAAGCTGCAGAACTGAGCTTATCCGCTAACTTGTCAATATGGGGGCCCCATTGTAATTTGGAATCGAGAGTAATACCAAGGAATACGGTTGTTTCCACAAGGCACAAGCTCTGTCCCTTCATCCTAATATCTGTATTTACTTGTCTAACATTGGGCAAAGTAAATTTAATACATTTGGTTTTCTTTTCATTAAGCACTAGATTATTGGCAGTAAACCACTCGACTACTTTATTGATAGCATTGTTTACATCGTCATATACATCTTGTTGTCGTCTAACTTTAAAAAGTAAAGAAGTATCATCAGCAAACAATACTATATCATGACAGTTATTTACAAGACTTGGCAGATCATTTATATATATTAGGAAGAGAAAAGGACCAAGAATTGAGCCCTGTGGGACACCCATGCTAACCGCAGATCCACCCGACACTTTACCGTTTACATCAACCCTCTGTACACGTCCACATAAGTAAGACTTTAAAAGGCTGAGTGCGCTGTTCTTTACACCGTAATGATGAAGCTTCCTGACCAATGTGCAGTGATCAACGCAATCGAAAGCCTTGGACAAATCGCAAAAGACACCCAAAGCGTCGTGCGACTTCTCCCAGGCATCAAATATACACTTTATTAATTCAACACCTGCGTCGGTTGTTGAACGACCCCTGGTGAAACCAAATTGTTTCAGATGCATTAGTTTATTGGAGTAGAAGTGAAATTGTAGTTGATCTAAAATTAGTTTTTCAAATATTTTACTTAGGGTTGGCAGTATAGATATAGGTCTAAAATTGGTGGGGTCAGACTTACTGCCTGCTTTAAACAAAGGTATGACTTTACTGTGCTTCATTAGGTCAGGAAAACTTCCCTCATCTATACATTTATTAAAAACCATAGCTAGATGGGGTGCTATGCAGTCTATGATGGAGTTAACTATTGTAACGGAAAGGCCGTGCAGATCAGCGGTTTTTTTAATAGTTAAAGATTTAAAGGCCTTTATTATTGAATAAGCACTGACGTAACGAAATGCAAAGACTTGATTGGACTCCGCCACGTTCTGCTTCAACAAAACTTCAGCAAGCGCGGGAGAAGAATCAAGGTCTTTGGTGGTCGAGACTGGAATGTCAGAGAAGAATTTAACAAAAGCTTCGGCAACCTCGGCGTCTGTACTGATACAGTTACCGTCAATAATCAATTTAAAATCGAGGTTGCGTGGTTTGACTCTTCCTAATTTCTAATTTCGATCCCTTTCATTTCTCACTCTACACGTGCCGAGCCAATAAGATAGGTAAAACGTGGCTGAATCGATTTCTCTATATTTAGCGGTGAACAATGGAGTTGAAGCTGGAAATCAGGAATAACTGTGCAGTCAAATAATTTTCAAGGGCACGGCATGCGCTTTGCGCCCGCCCGCCCACGATTTCCGTTGATTTAGACCGGCTAAAACAACACCAAGCGCTTAGCTCTATACTTATCTACGACACAACATTTTGAACTCAAACTAGGTTTTATTACGTCGTCGTCGTCGTTGCCTGGCATTTAAGGACAGTCAACAAAACAAATAGTAGGTAATACTACCAAATCCGAAAACTGAATTCTAAGCATTACATACTCGTAATAATCAGGTAACATGAATTATAAAATAAGCCATATAGAAAACCGAATAGTATCGACCAGACTAATAATGCTTATTTCTTTTGCTAAGTGTACTTTATCTACCTAATAATACGTACGCAAACACGGCGAGCACATTTGAATTCATCTTCAGTTATAAGAAGCAGTGGGACTACTATTACAGTAGGTACCGATAAAAAAGAAGTCGTTTAGAAACGAGGCACGTGCCAATGTAAAAAGTTGACTCGTTCGTGAAACCAATTTATTTTCTTTAGCATCAATAGATTCATTTCAAACGTTACATGGAAGTGTTGCGTATTTTTGAGTAAGTATTCTACAGTTTGTTGTCTATGGCAAATATGGTTCGATTGACAGCTTGGTTAAGGTTGACGGTTGTTCTTCTCTTAATGACATACCCATGGTATACCCTATGGTACCATATCTTCTATTGTAAAAAATGTAATAGATTAAGGATTGAAAGATACAGTTGTTACGAATCATAACAACGATTGATAGCTACATAATAGAGGACATTGCTAACCATACGGTAATAGATGAACAGCCTGTCAGGGTTGTAGATAATGCTTGACAAAACGGTATCCCTAGTCAACTATTTATGTTACGATAGTGCCTTTTACAAACACCCATCTAATAAAGACGGCATAGATGTTTCACTAAATTCAACCCATTTATCTTCAAGTGGCTAGGCCTATTTCTCATTCTCACATACTTTTCACTCAAAGTGTTAACTAACGTCTATAGAGAGTTATCCCGAACTATCGACTTGTCAGTAAGATGTGACTTTTTATGTTTTCCCTGAGTGTAAATATCCATTAGGGGAGCAAAGTAATGGCTTCGAGACATTAACGGCATAGGAACGTACCGCCTACATTTTATTTTATGATGCCAACTCTACTTTGAGTACATTGAAACTTAATCGACCTTGAGAACATATACCTAATAATATCTACGTGGAGAAAGTTCATATGAAACTTTCTGTAATCAACGGAAAGATAGGAATTTCTCATTTTACAGTTATCTACATAAATACTGGCTCTACTTATACTCTAAAAAGTACTATAGAGAAAATTTTAAATGTCCACTTAGATTAGACGACAAACAATGGTGTCAGGCCACATTGCCCGTGAGGCACGGTGGTCTCGGTATTCGCCGGATTGAGGGTACTGGTCTCGCTGCGTTCTTGGCCTCCGCTCATGGTGTTTCTGACTTGGTCACTCGTATTCTGAATCGTAATGGTGACTGGTCAGGGATTCCTTACGTAGGGGAGGCCCTTGCGGCTTGGGGCCTTTTGTGTCCTGTCGAGGCTTTACCGGATGATCGGTCTTCGCAGCGTTGTTGGGATGACGTCCTTTCGAGGGTGTTGTTGCGTGGTTTGCACGAGGGGGCGTCTTGCAGAGACCTTGCTCGTCTAAAGGCAGCTTCTTGTCCCGAGTCGGGGGCGTGGTTGCATGCATTGCCGTCACCTAAGCTTGGTACTTTGTTGGATGACAACACGTTGAGGGTGGCTTCTGCGTTGCGTCTGGGGTGCGATATTTGTGTGCCGCATCTTTGTGTTTGTGGTGCTTCCGTGGACGCTAGTGGTGTGCATGGGCTGAGCTGCGTTAGATCTGCAGGTCGTTTGTCGAGGCATATTGCGCTGAACGACATTATCTATCGTGCTCTGGTTTCGGCAAATGTGCCTTGTTCTTTGGAACCTCCGGGTTTGAGTAGGTCGGATGGTAAGCGACCCGATGGCCTGACATTAATTCCGTGGGAGAGGGGGCGCTCTTTGTTATGGGATGCAACTTGTTGTTGCACTTTTGCTCCCAGCCATTTGTCTGGCAGTGTACAGTGCGCAGGTTCTGCGGCGGAGGCGTCGGCCAAGTTGAAGCATGCCAAGTATGCGGCCCTGAAGTCTTCGTATCTGTTTGTCCCGGTGGCAGTGGAGACGGCAGGTGCGTGGGGTTCGGAGGCGAAGAAGTTTATTTTGGAGATTGGCCGGCGCCTCCGGGATAGGGGCTTGGACCGTCGCTCCGGGTCGTTTCTTGCCCAGAGGTTGTCGTTGGCTATTCAGCGCGGCAATGCCGCCAGTGTAATGGGTACCTTTGGGCGGGGGGCGATCCGTGGTGGTCTTTTCGACTAGTGGTTTGACGATGCTTGTTGCTGATACTTTCCTTGTTATTAGCTATATTTTTGACGAAGCCTGTTGCTGATTTATTTTGTTGTTTCTTAGGTTTATTTTGACGAAGCCTGTTGCGGATTCTCGATTCTGTAAGTACTTTTATATTTTTTTTTATTTTTTGAATGAAATAAATAATTGGTTTTATAGTGCGACAAAAAAAAAAAAAAAAACTACATATTATAAAGAAAAAAAATAAATAAATAAATAAATACTGGCGGCGGTGAGTCTAATAATTCCAAACTAAAGACGTCTGAAAGTTTACTCGTTTCGAGTTAAACAAAAAAAGAATAAAGCTATTTAAAGAGCTGCCGTGTTTACTTCAACTCTTGTATCTTTGACGCCAATTTTTTTGTTTTTTGTTTAGAAGGGTGAGGAAAACGTTCTTAGGGATATTCTTTGCATGACGATCGCACGTAACGTAAGCAAATATTTAATATAAGGGGTCTTCATACCTACTTTTGTAGTCTTTGTATGCCTCCATAGTTAAACGAACTTAAGTTATCTACTTCAGAAAAAAAAAACCTTCTTAACAGGTTTTAGACTTGAAACAGCCAGATAGGAAAGTAAATAAAAGGCCGCTTGGCTTGCAAACTGGCCTGAAAGAAATTACTACTTACATCAACTATATTCAACCTTCGCAGTGCAATTACAGCCCTCTGTTTAATTTTGTAGAATGACGTCATTATTAACAATAGTAACGTGTTCAGGTATTCACACACAAGTGAAATGCAAATGAGAGTACAAGGCAGCGCGGGTCTGACGATAAATCGTAGCCGGCGACAGCGACGCCTGACTGAGCTCTATATTTAGACTTTACTTTATTCCCTTACCTAGACTAGAACCGCTATTATTTCACCTTCCTCAATGTCTTCAGAAACTTTGATGGATAATCCTTTATTTATAGGGTAACAAACAACATGTACGCATTTACTTTCGAATACCTTCGAATCTACAGGAAAGCCAAAACAGACTATTGCGGAAATGGAATATTATGTTATGTGAAAAAGAAACCTCCAAGTATTTACAAAACTGCAGCTAACAAAGACCGGTCATAACAATTCGTATTTCAAAACAACAATGAAGTACAAAATTCGCACGTAGAATCACAATTACTGTTGACTGTATGTCTCAAAGTTTGCGCTCCTCAAGCAATAGGTACCTAGTCGTAAATAAACTTGTTTGAGAATTAAGTGCAACTCGTAAATATGCACACGGGCTATCCTTAACGGGGCATCGAACCTAGTAAGGGAGTTAGGAACCGTCCACACAGGTATTCATTTTGCCACATCAATAACGTCAGTAGAAGAGAGGGAGGTCTAGCCCATATGTGACACTAGGAACGGGCTAAAAGATTGGTTTTTGAAAGATTGAAGAGATTGGGTGTAAATAGTGTGACATGGGAGGAGGAGTTGTCTCATCAAAATTTCGTGAGGCGCAGTAGTAGATATTCGTGCATTTTTAAAACAATTTTCTAGACTAAAACGCGTACCTATTAACTTTAGTAAATACATAGGTACCTACCTACAAATCTAGTGTCAACGAAAAACGAATCCAATGCAGTTTAATTAGCTTAAAGACGAGCATGACTTCTTGAACAGCAACTTAGCTTTGTAAAACACTGGGGACTGTTATTTTGAGTTTAGTATTTCAGTAGCGTCGTCGTCGTCACTGGCGGCGGCGCGACGATCCGGCTTATGCATCCTATTCGATTTATTTGCAACGCCATGTCTATAAAAAGATTCCATGTTATATGCGGCTAGTCTGTCTGCCGCTCTGTCTCCTTCCTTAATTTGAAGCCGAAATGAATAGTTTAATGAGACACACTGGAAGATGGTTTCGCAATCAAAAAAATAATAATGCGTATGTACCTATAGTTACGGCGGCAATGTGTTTTCCGAAAAACGACAAAAGACCACCTTACGGTCATATCTTTAACCTACCACTCCACATGTTAAAATTAAAATCTACTAAGCTTTAACAACTACAGAGCATGCCAAAGAAAAAAAGATAAGTTCTTTATAAGTTGAATAGTTCATATAGGTATTCTCCTTCTGGCGTAGTCGGGTATAAATTAACAATTTTAGAGCAAGCTGACCCATAATCCATTTACTAGATAGGCACTTTACTTGTATTTAATAAAATAGTCAGTTAACACACAGAGTCAGACCACACATGTACCACTTCATTTACGTACACTCTAGTAAATAGAGGTACCTATCATTTAAGTAAGTCTAGTAGTGTACTTAAAAGATAAACCGCAAGAGAGCGCGGGCACGGGACGCGGGTTGCAGGGTAAGTAATATTATCCTGATGGAAGTGCAACCGCATCTCACAGCTGCCAGCTTGCACGCGGAAATATAACCCCGTGTGCAGACGCAGGCAGAAAATACTGAGATCAAATTATCACCACAACTGTGCTACCTGGAGGCCTCTTCAATATTTTACAATGCAAAACGTGCGCCCACGCTACAAGCCTCGCAGGATGTCGTAGGTGTCAACTCAACCATTTAAATGAAAATCGAAAAAACATGTTTTCCATTGCTTTCTTATAAGCAAAAGAGAAACTTTTTGTCACTAATAGATTATTAAAAAACAATAACATAACGTCTATAATTACCTTATTATGCATGCATGGTTTCCTAAAACTTAATTATTCAGAGAGTCATTTGTCTTTATAAGAGAGGTTCTCTAAAAATGTCTATAAAATTGTGTTACGAAATAATGTTATTCTATGGGCCACAAGCCCTTTATATGCTAAGTAGACTTCCGCAGGCAAATGATAAAACAGTCAAGTATGCATCGGCCTTGTATGGGGAGGGTGGAGTAAAGAAGACAGTGGCCGTCAGCGGCGCCGTCTGGTCGAATTCAGTGACTCACAGGGATCTCCAAGCCCCGTACTCCCCTTCCACTGCACAATCGTTGCACCCTATAATAAATTTACGGTAAACTGCACGCAAAGGATATTGATTAGCAGCATAAAATAATAAACAAGTCTTGCCTAAACGTTTGAACCAAGTGTTTTCAATTTAAAGTTAAATTGAAAACTTGGCTGCCAACTTTTTGTTCTCTACTACGCTTTTAGCTTAAACGTTTGTTTATAGAGGTAGATATTTTTCTACCAGAACTTTAGTTTTTCCGTCTTCGTAACAGTCGTACGTAACTTATGAACTCGAAATCAAAGTGTTTCGAATTTTCATTTTGTCTAAACGTAGGTAAATACATCCTCCAAAATATAATTAGAACGTGGCTCATATACAAATTGTTATTTATTTATGTATGTAAAGGTGTAGTCTTTGGCAGTTGCGTGACGTGCTACCCCACGTCCCTCGCCTATCACACGCAAGCATATTTTTATATCTCATCATCTAATTGTTGCACAAAAAAAGTTCCCCATAATTATTCATCACGTGAGTTTTTACTTTGCGCTCCAATTTCCATAATATCATAAGTTTTTGAATATCCACCGCAACCGGTTACATTGCGTTAAGAAAAACGATTTTCCTTTCCGTGATATTTCCTTGGAGATGCAAAGCAATTTTCTGCTAGAGATAACCTCGCTAAACGGGTTTTCTTACTCACACTATTTGTTTGAACACGACACCTAAATATTCTCCTAAATATTAAGCTGCACATTTTCCGTTTCAGATACTCTTATTGTTTTAGTTTTGTTCTTTTGAAGCTTAACCATAGCATGCGCATTGCAGTTTTAGAAACCTATTTCGTGGTTTAAGTAGGTAAGTATCATCTAAAATAATCTTAGTCTAACAAAAATATAGCAAAATACATCTGTTTTCATTATAAAGAAAAACGACACTAAACACTTTAAAAAGTTGGGGCTGCGATCTCGACAAGCCATTTTGTTCTGCGCTTATTCTCGCAAACAGCTCAAATGGTTAAATCAAGCTTTCAGGACACAAAACAAATAAAAATGTCCCGCTGAATGGTTACAGTGAGTAATGGCCGGACACTAAACATGTTAGTGCAGCTATAAAGAAACATGTAACTACCCTCTAGCTACAATCAACATCGAACGCTTTATTTTTCCTGCTTTTAAACTAGTACCTATAGGGGGAGGCGGGGCACATTGATACTCGGGGCACATTGATACAGTACCTGTTTTGAAATACTGAAAAACGATACGCACACGGACACATCATTAGAACGCTCAAGGACATCCACAAGGATGATAGTTGTGACGATGCTCGCCGCCTATTCGCCGTTTTGCTTTTACAGGCACAAACGTGTTTTTGGGACCGGCAACTAAAATTTTAAGAGCAATGTGTTTGTGTCTCAGCTCCATATTATTAGTTGTTTTCATTGTTTTATTTTACCAAAAGTACGTTTATACTTTAATAAATGTTATTTAATATGTTTATTTAATACAATATTGATTTAAAAAATAATAAATTACTTTTTCGTGAATATAGTCCCTTGGGGCACTATGATACAGTAAAGCGCGGGGCAGAATGATACGTATCAATCTGCCCCGTTAGTGTATTAAAGTGCCCCTTTAGTGCATTAAAGTGCCCCGTTAGTATATTAAAGTAGTCTTAAAAATCTCATTTATTATAGAAAATGGTCCGGACTTTTAAAGTTAAGCAGAGAAATGTGAAAAAATCGTTTAGGATTTCAGTTTTGTGATGTTTTTGATTATGAGTTTTAAGAGAAAGTTCCTATAATTTTGATAGAGGATTTTATTTTGTTATTTCTATATTTCACTATGCCCAATTCTGTAGTACTTTTAGGCTGATTACTGAGTAATTATGTTTAATTACATGTTTAAGATCTTGATAAATTCTAGATTTTTGATGACAATTTTATTTCCTAGCTCATTTCATTATTAGGCTGATTGTGATTATCGTTAATACGAATAATAACTAATAAATAACGTGATTTTTTCAGATACCAAGCATTATTTGCTTTTTATTTAGTCAATTTAAGTAATATAACGATTTATTTTGAAAAAATATTATAATATTTACGGAAATAAAATACGTATCAAGCTGCCCCACTCTCTGTATCAAGGTGCCCCACCGGTGGGGCAGAATGATACAAAATCCATTTTTTATAAAAGTCGCCATAACTTTTTCCCTATTCGTTTCTATCAGCTTTTTTTAAACTTAATTATAAGTTAACATATCAGGCCATGCACCCGGAAAAAAAAATGATCAAATATGTTGACATTTGTGTATTAAAACGTAGTTTGAATTTTTGTGTATCAATGTGCCCCACTTCCCCCTACGATTATCGCCGTAATTTCTATAAAATATGTAAGTAAGTATTATCATGGAAAATATTTTAAAAATTAGAACGGATATTTTTTCACGGTCGTTTAGTACACATTTACGTAATGTTCTTTGCATTATAGTGTTTTAATGTGATTAAGTGGTTAACTTGATACTTGCAATACCCGGCGTGTGAAGGTATACGTATCCGTAACTGATAGGTACACCATATTTATCTGTTTCTATGAAGCATACTATCATGACAATCTAGAAAAAGTATTCGTAATTCTACTTCGAAGTAAACACAAAAGTTTTACTCAAAATTCAAGTAAGTATCTATTTCTACTTACCAAAGTAATTCGAAAAGCCAGTCTTCTTTGAAAAGTCTAGTCTAACTTTGAACTTAACATGAAGTTGTAAGAGTATCTCGTCGAGTACCATTGAAGGCACATTTTCTTGAAGTACTTTATCTAAGAGTGAATATGTAAGTATCGTGCCATGTACGTAGATTCGCATGTCGATGTGAACTTGCGATAAAAACTGTCGGAAGAGATCCACTGCACTTCGCTGCTTTTGGACATGACCTACCTTTTATACCTTATCTACGTAGCTATTTAAAGTAGCAACTTTTATGCTTACACGTACTTTTATTTATCATGGCCTGTTTTCAGAGATTAATTGCAAAACTTCAAAGATGTCGTGGTTAATAGAGCGGACCAGACAGTTATAAATTGATCAGAACTTTTTTGCACACGTGCGTAGATTTTTGTTTTAAAAAAAGTTGTTGGCTATAACTTTAAACTTTAATTGAGAATCTTTAAAATACCCTATAAAAGGATAAAAGTCGCCAGTAGTTACTAGTAGCAAGGACTAGGTAATATTTAAATAGCATTCGGTAGGGATCATGACGCGTGGCGTGGCACAACCCGAGTAACCGCAGGGTTCGAGTGGAAAGCGAGATTAGCCGAATTAAGGTATTACGCCCGCATCGGCTCCGCGATCCAAGGTATTTCCCATGAGGCGGCTAAATCACGCATTTCATGGCTACGTCAGGTACAAACAGCTTGTTCCAATGTTCCCAGAAAATCACGCCATTGTTCGAATGAATCATGGGAACACCTTTGTATTTTCCCGGTATAAGACGATAGCTACAATCGTCGAGCAACGCAAAGCTGCAGTGAATAATTACGTATATCTAAGCGCTTCAGCAGAACAAAAAGAAAATAACAACGTTTTCTTATTCAACTTAGTACAGAACTGCAATAACGCGAAAGAACGAAGACATTATGAAACTAGCAGATCTTTGCAACTAGTTTTATTTCTTTATATTTCTGTGATATTCAGAATACGAAAGTACACCCGCACCTGCGATCCACCTGCACTTTCAGGCGGCTATAAAATACGGGCAGCGGTCTGACGAAGGGCAAAATGGAACATTCGAGAGCCATTCCCCGAGGGTTGCGAGGGTCTCTAGTAATGACGTCACATCACCGTCAGCACCCACTAAGAGAATTACGAGCGTGTGCTTTTAGTTGAGTTATGATTTCGTTTAACGATCATCGCGGCGCTCGGGACACTATAAAAACTTCCAATGTTCGTTTTCAATCCGACACTCGCCGAATCGACCGCCTCAAGCGATCGCTCTTTAATAAAAAGATATTAACCGAAGAAAGTTGCTCAGCCAGCAATCTCAGTTTCATAAAGAAAAGCAAACAACTTGAAATGATTACTGATTCTTGAAATAGATTTAACGAATCCCTAATTCTATTTATTTCGTTGATTACATTGCTATCACGTTTCAAATCTCTGAATAAACTTAGAATTGCGAATAACAAGTACCTTGAATTCATTAGGGCACGTAAATTAATGCCATAGTACGTTGTTGCCTATAGCTAAAGCCGTTTATTAAAATTAAACTCGGCCTGGCGTGGAACTAGGAAGATTAATGGTCCCTTGAACACGGAGTTATGTAAAGAGCAAATGGAGTGGGCCAGACGGGCTACGATCTGGCATCATTCCAAAATCAATTGTGTCCCTGATATCACGATATCCTGCACATTGATCCACACTATAGCCTTTGTAGGTTGATGAACTCCTCTATTCGTTACAAGACGAGCTTCATATTTACGCCCACAAATGACACCAGTTTTATTGTGTGCAACATATTCACATATTTTAAAGTTATAAAAACATTGACTCATTATGACTTATTATGTTAAGACAATGATTAAAATTGTCAACTTCGCGATACAATCCTCTTGTTCATTTGTTTATTCAATCAAATATGGTTATACTTAATTTAGTTTTTTTTGTTGCAGACAAAATGTTTACAACCCGGAAATTGCCGTGAAGTAACTGGAACAAACTCTGTAGCGAACACGGTGAGTCCACACCTTCAAACTTTTATATTGCCGGCAATAAATCCATTCTGTAGACAATGTAAAAAGTCACAATTGTAAAATAAGTGTGAATAATGAAACGGTTACGGTTCCCACCTTCTATCATGGGAGCTGAAGAAATAAAAGCAAAGAGATGTAAACGTGAGGCGGCGTCGGAGGCGACGTGTAATTCACAATACACTTGCTGCGAGACAAGTTGGTTAGAGTTCGCGAGCTTCAAGTTATATTGTTCCCGGCGGAGTAGAGCAAATAGGAAACAAGCAATAAAAATAGTTCCGAGCATCCGTCGGCCGGGGACAAATTCCGACCAAAATTACGTGAGCAAATTAGACATTCCGGGACATAGCCGCTGGAATAATTGGGACCCCTGTACAACGCACGTACTCTGTCCAACTAAGTGAGATCTCAACGAGCCCAGCTGTCCCATCCACATGGATATCAACACGATTGCCATTTCCAGTTTATTTAGTATCGATGTAGAGCTAAAACACGTCTGTTTGCATCCCTTATGTGATAAGCACATCTTGAGATGAATTATTCAGAATTTGGACCCAACTCATTATAAAATCATCATAGAAGGAGATAGGCAGTTACCTGCTAGAGTTTGCTTCGTAATAGAAACAACAAAATAGATACAAACCTCACCTTGGCTTGAATATAAAAAGTCATAAAAATAAAATATTATTTAAATAATGTAAGTTTTCAATGTACTTTTAAATTATTACCATTCATTTTATCTTGAGTCAGTTTCTCAATTAGATTGAAAAATATCATCAAGATACACGAATGTTTATTGTCGCCACAAAAACCTGTCGTTATTTAGTGTAGCTAACTGTAGTGTAGAGCTTTATAACATAATCACATTAATCAGAGAGCAACCAGTTTTCTTAAAATATTCTTAAATAAAAAAAGCACACCTGGTAACAGAACTGGATTTCTTTCATAGCCGCATTAGTTTATTTATTGTTGATCAAGTAATTTTCGGATATAGCTAATGTAATAGGATTGGTACCTACTCACTCGAGTTAAGCTGCACGCCCACGGCTTCATACAAATATTATGCGTACATTTTATTGAGGAAGTCAAGCCAGATTTACAGAGAGGGAAGAATGGGTGCCTGCACTGGAAATTAACTTACCGTCTTAAATAATAATCGAGGCTTGTATCATTAATTTTTGACATTTAAATAAGTAAGTATTTATTCCTGCACTTTAGTGGACCAACTTTTATTAAGGTCTTACCTACTTTTGTTAAACGGGTTTAAAGTTAAGCTTTGCTTTTTACTATGAAATGGTATTTTCCTTTTCCCGATGAAACTTTTCTTGAATATCCGAGAAAATTCGTGGATTTTCCGACTTGGTGGCACGCATGATCGACCATAATGAAAACTATCTGATCGCCGTGCCGCGTTGCGGGCCCGCTCGCACTCCCATCAATAACAATCCGCGCAGATCCCTTGCCGTCCGCAAAAGCCACGCCGACAATTTGTCCCGGACTTTATTCAACTGGATATTTTATTCTTCCCCGGAATTTTCTTCTGCGATGCGGATTTTGGACGTTTCATTCCGTAAGACTGCCTTTTTAAATGATTTGTAGCACAGACTTTTCCTTAAGATTTTTATATTTACCAACCATAGGTTGTTAAATATAAAAATCTTAAGTCTCGTACTGAAGAAAATTCGTAAGTAAAATGTCAACTTGTATTTAAACAGTTTAGGTATCGACGTCCAATTATAGCGAAAGTTTACGAAAGTTGCTTTAATAGAGTAGTAGCTGTCGGTAAATTGAGTCAGTGTGTACCTTAACGAGTAAGTTCGTCGTTAGCTTTAAACATGGGGAACATTGAGTGATTTGTACACATTTGCTATGTGTAGGTTCTCTGAGCTCGTGTACCTACTTAGAAATAGTCGGCTACATTTGGAGCGGAATTGCGCGGAAGCCCGGCGGCAGGCTCGCGTGGACGGGTCACGACTCCACTCCAAATCTAAAATTGATTACAAAAAAGAACATCAACCCAACAGACCGGTCCCTATAAAAAACAGACCTACTCACCATTAAATATAATTTATTCAATATTATTATTCCATTCGTTTCTAAAAATGATTCCGGAGGACTCGCGAAAAAAGCTCAGCAAAAAATATCTTCAAATCGCTAATTGATAATTGCCGTATCACATGTGAATAATAAGACAAGACAGGCAAGATCAACATTGAGATTCCGAGTCCAGATGGTAATCAACATCTTTTGCGAGAGGAAATGAAGTTCTTAAGAATACCTATTAAACTACCTCGTTAGATGACATTAATTTAGTTTTATTGCTATAAAAAATCAAATGGGCAAAAAGTGGTAGGTGAGTATAAATACAGTCAGTAAACACCCAATTAACTAATTTACTTGTCCTACTCCAAAGGTTGTCTGGAAGAGATCACTTTTAGTGATAAGGCCGCCTTTGCGCACAATGTTTTAGTTTTAAGTTTTATCTGTATTTCTTTGTGTGCAATAAAGAATTTCTATCTATCTATCTATCTAACGTTTATACCTTAGCGTTGATTTCCACCTCAGATAGGTAATTCAACACACGTGTGTCAATTAGAAGAGTATTAACCATTTCCCACTGAATGCGTATAAGAATAAATAAGTTAAATAATAAACAAAATATATTTTGTATCCCACAGTGTGTGAGCTAGCAAAACCTAAACTCAAGAGCCAGGCGCAATCTGCGCTCTCCAACCAACGACTTGGCAAAGCTACTCTAGTATGTAAAAGGATTAAGGATTATGTAGGCGAGATAAAAGGAAAAAGACTATATTGCTTATATCTATGTTTTATTCTAAGATACCACAAAAAAACTATATTAAACTATATTGCACCATCATTGATGTGACTTTACCAAAACAAACCGCCGCCATCTATCAACGCCAAATTGACGCTAAAAAACGTGTAATTAAATGACTATGAGATCAGCGATTCCTTTACCATTAAAATCCATTAAAATGTTATGTAGGTGCTTTATCAAACCTAATGGAGATAATTTTATGGTGTAACTACCTTTAGTAAAACTTTACAATAACTTTTATGGTGCTCAAATATAATTAATGTAGGCATCGCCATTTTTTATTACGTAGAGAGGTGTACCTACGTAGTAACCACTATGGAACAATAATAGTGTGGTATTGGGTGTTGGTTACAGAGCCAAGATGGCTACCAAAGTGCGGTTAACGCCTGCTGCAGCCGCGCCGCATTCACTGTACCTAGGCCATTCCCGCATTATAGCGGCACATCAGCGATTTCCTTATCTTGCGGTAATGCATAACACTACCAAGAGCATTATAAACCGGGAACTGAATTAGAATGCAAAATTCTATTAGAAACAAAGGAACGAACGAGCTGGCGGGTTTAATAACCACTTAACTGGACGAGCTCATTTATCACTGATGTAGATTATTTAATAAGTTTGTTCCTTCTTATGTTTAGTCACAAACGAATTAAAAAATACACCTTCTTACTTTTAGGATCACATGATATTGATTGACAGCTCGTAACGGCATGTCGCGCACTATAAATATTTATTTAAATGACCTAAAGATCAATGTTAATACTACCTACCTAATTTTTTTTTGCAATTTTTTTGGAGCTAACCCTATGAGCATTTCGTCCACAATACACATACTAATAGCGGAGTTATCCGTTACCATTAGTCGCATCTCCGGGACAAGGCAGCGCGTCCCGCAACTAATGTAATTAGTTCATTACTTTGTCCCGGGCGGCGGCGGCAGAGTCCCGCTGTTTGTCTCCACAGATTTATTGTACGCCTCTTTTTCTGCCTGCAAATGTGAAGCTGCCTTTTTGCCGCTTGTAACCGCTGAAATGGATACCAGTGAAAGTGAATAATGACGGAAAATAAAACATACGACTCGTAACTGCATCGCGACTTGTTATTACCAAATTACTCTGCCCCCAGACAGACCACATAGATTAATATAATCTCCAAGTGAAAAAGATAAATTGATTAACCTTCGTCATGCACATCAGAGTTTTTGTTGATCTTTTAAATTGTAAGTTAAACCTTGATGTTAAAATAGCAAAACCTTGAAACATGACGAAATATTATAATAAAAACACTTTTAAAGAAAAACTTAATTTTCCATTCAATTATATTTATTTAGGTAACTAAGTTTCGTACTCGACTAGTCCAGCGGTGTAGGTTGGCAGTGGGTAGAAGCGGATTAAAATTAAATCTCGATACACAAAGCCATCAAGATTGCAAGCCATATTACACAATCAGACCACGTTCGACGAAATCTATTAAGTTGTTGTATGCAAAGTAAAACAAACATTAGTTATATTTGCCCTGTGATAGTGGGACTAGAATTACGGGTTGTAGAGCCGGCCTGTCCCGTTAATGAAGGTGTAATGCTAATGAAGGCGACAGTTGCGCGGGCGCGGGCCGTGGGATGACCGACGGTGGCCGCGTCACATCCGTGCCGGCTCACTAATGCGACCCGCGGCATCTACCTACCTGTCATCTTAATCTGGTTATCACGTCTCAAGTTCAATGCACACGCATTTATGAAAGTGTGAACTAAATCTTAGACGACAATTTGACTTAGGTAGGGTCAGTTGGTACTCAGTGGCTCACTTTTTTTCCGAAGGCTGTAGCACAGCTCTCAGCAGTATTAGGATGTACCAATACTGACTAACGTAGGGTGTAAACATTCTAGTTTCATAAATATTATTCTTTTTCTCGTTATTCTTAATAGGAAAAAAGATATCGCAGTTTTTTTTAAAACACAGAAATTAGCCACTGTGTACCAGGGGGTCGAAACAGTGGTTCGGGGGCAAATACACAGTGGATCAGGGTAGTTCACAATGGATCATGGTCGTAAATATATTCAGTTTTGTCAATAAATGCAACAAATTCATTCTTATTTAATCACTCATTTATTATTGTACTCAATCATTTGAATCCAGGGTGTCTACAATAAATCTTCTTAGTTCTTGTTTCTACATTATGCCTGATGAAAACCGTGGCTCTGGCTAGACTGCATGGTTCGGGTCTGCGTACACGGAGATCACTATATCTTCGCCTAAAACATCTAAGACACTCCTTACACATTAATTGATGAGCGTTCCAGTTTTCGGGCATTATTAAGTCATTAACTTCCGCCATTTGAAATGCGACTTTTCGGCATTCTTTTTCTGAGAGCCCACAGAATAATTCCATTAAATACAATAGTATTAAAAAAAAAACAACTCTTTCTCGTCTTCATCACTAAAAACTTTGATTTTTAGGTGCCTCATAATTCGGAAACGACCTCTGTATCAATGACGGTGCAATTTTTTTTGACTTTAGATAAAAACGTCGCAAAGTTATAAAAGCAATGCCGAATGTCTTCGATGCCTTTCTAGCACTCATTCCAGATTTCATATATTCGACAGTTTTCTTCATCTTTGCGTCAGTATGGGTCCCTCCCGGTGAACCGCGGCTTGTTCGTCTGAAGCACTCTAAAAGAAATAAATCTATGTCACTATATTGTGATTTTCTTCACAATTTAAAGAAATTGTTAGGTAAATAATTATAAAAATATATCAAAAGTACACAGTGGTTCATGATCCACTGTTAACCTTTCAAAACTGAGCCACTGTGGAAGCTTACGCCGTTTTGAATTTAAAACGGTCCCAAGAAAAATATAAACAACAAACGACACTGAAATCTGTATTAATTTAATCTTGATTAGACATAGAATCTACAGAAAATAACAGCTACTCATAATAACACATTAATAAAAAGTTGGAACAAAATGTTTCTTACCTTAAAGACGACTTTTGTTTTAAGAAAAACATAAAAATCCAATAACACAAAAATTTCACATAATTTTCGCCGACTAACTGGAATGAACTTGTACACATGTCAACCGCTTTTGAAAAGTAAATATAACGAATAGATATCTCTGCCTCTTTCCCAGATACTGTAGGTGAGCCACTGTTTCTGGTATAGCCACTGTTCGACAAGTGACCCTACTCGTACTTATTGACACTTCAAGTTTTATAAATAGTGATTTTTATGAAATATTACATTTTGGTTTACAAATAGTTGGTAAACTCATAAGTCTATGTATGACAAATCGAATCCATCAATTCAACATTAATTTGAAAAAATCGAACTCTACACCCTCGTCGGCGCACGGCATAGACAAGGCAAAGTCAATCAACCGTCATTGTTTTGTTCGTTTGTTCCTCTGAATATGTCACGAGACCTCGCCTCGGGTGTCAGTAAGCCGTCGATTGCATTCATCGTGTGTGCGTGGTTAGTGAGAGTGGTGGTAGGTACAGACCTCATCGCTGACAGCCAATTAGCCCCGTGCCCCCGAACACCGCCCGCGCCCCTCTAACCCGCACTCACGAACCCATTTATCTTTATTCGACAGGATCTCCCCGTGCCAGCGCCACTGACGCTCCTCCTGCCGCGTATGTCGATACGAAACCTATTGAGATCCACACTCGACGCATACAGAGAGACGATTTAGCACGGTCGGCCGTGACACTCATACAGACAGAACATCTCCATTAAATAAATGGTTCTCAGCCACCACATCATTAAATTTTTCAATGGGCATTATTGTCAAGAGCTTTCGTATTCATTTCGAATGTATTATTATAACATTATATGTAGGTATAGGCATCATCTACCTCTACACTACCTTTGTTATGGGTTCACAAAGTTGAGCATTTTTTTGTGTGGCCAAACCAGTTGAGAAAATACGATTAGGTACTTAAAGGAAGGTATTTATTAAGTAAGTACTTGGGTAAGTTAAAAAACCCTTAATCAAGAGAAGTAAATGGAATAGACATGGATCAGTGAGCAATCTAGTTCGATTGTCAAGGCAACTCGCTATTCTGAGAATATCTGTTAGCGCCGCCGCCGCCGTCTTGTCCGTGAGTCAGTTCCTCGGCTGAGTCATGGTTCTACATCACTCCACGATTGTTTCCCGATAATTTGCTCTTTTACCGATCCATTTGTGTTACCACTCGCATTCATTACAATCCCTTTGTCTGTTTCCTGTCCGGCTATCTAGCCATTGTGATTTTAAACAATTGCACAGATCAGAGTAGATAGGTACTCTTTTTATGATAGGTAGGTAGCTAAGTTAAAAATTGGCTTGGTCTAGTCGAAGGGTAATTGGAAAATTAGAACTTAAATATCAACATTACTTAACTCTAGGTAGGTAACCTACAAATAATACGCACAAATTAACCGATTATGACAAAATTACCATGTTTTTATAAAATGTTATATAAAATGTTAATATCTCTATAATTTTATGTTATGAATGACAAAGCACCATAAAAATGTGAACAATTTCATGTTACGAATTTTTGGACCGGAAGAATTTTGTAACAGCACCAGAGGACAACGATGCCAGGCCATTGATAAAAAAATGAGGCCAGTTTTTCGCACAATGAATCTTCCTGTCATGCGCCATTCATTTTAAACAGATTTTTCTCGCATGGAAAATGTTAACTCAGACGCACTTTATTAAATTCCTTATTTAGTGCTTCAAATCTTCATTACTTTCACATATCTTCATAAAATTGTTGTCTTCAAAGTTTTTCTCACAAGGAGATGTGAAGCTACATCACAATTTCCCGTATAAAGTGGATTTGCGTTGACATTCTGTATTGCAATAAAGTAGCCATTATGCAAAGACGCTGCTTGATGCAACGTCTTCGGGAGCTCATCATGCAGGCCACGTACAACGCCACTCGGCCCAAAGGGGCGAGACCCGGATTTCTTACACAAAAATAGACTGCATATAATAAACACGTACAATACTATACATCGCACTTCAGACTTGTGAATCTTTGATAGACATTGTGAAATTGACGGTTTCCGCCTGAACGTGAAAATGCTGAAATAAGCCCTGATTCACGCTCTGATCCGCGATCAATATATTGATTACATACGTAGAAACGAGTTTTCTTTGAAAATTTAATAAGATAAAGTATAGAAAAGGTGAATTCTAATCTATGTATTAGCACGGAGTACCTTCTTACGTGTCTCAGTAAACGATTCTTTCAATCGCTTTCGTTATGTTTTTTGAAAGGTAAAGTTTACATAACCGCCAATAAAGCGGCTACAGGTATACATACCATACAGTAGTGGTATGATCGTGACATTGTGATATTCTGTGACAAAGAATCGGTGGAGAGATTAATGTTTGGACAGTGCGGACCGCACGGTAACAAATGGTGCGAGCTAGTCCCGCGGGATTCCGGGATTCGGGTTCAATTCCCGTGGACGTGCGGCCAGTGACGCGCCCCGCTGCCCGACAATCATTACTATAATGGACCCGTCATAACAAACGGTAACGTAAAAATATTTTCAAAGAAAATAAATTAAAAATAATAGCCTACCTAATAAGTATATCAATGTTAACATGCAAGAAGGTGTCAATGTTAATATCAGCGCATCGTAATACAAAGCATTGATGTTCGTTGCAAATTATTATTTATTCTGATCACATTTCGCACGTGCAGTGACACATTTTGCTTGTGGTTGTACGAGTATGTATGTTGTACTGTGCCCACAGCAAGATAATGCACTACCACCGATCAAGTTGCAAAATATCACGTAGCCACTCATACGATAAAATATGACACTTAAGTGTAACACATAAATATACCTACACATAACTTCACATAAGTGTAATATTCACCAGCAATACCACTAACCTTCAGCAGTTCTCGTAACGCTCGCTAATTAATGAACTAGCGGTCACATTATGAGTTATTTGAACTAAACCGTACGTGGATGTAAAAGGGAGGGGCTTTTTGCCTTCTAATCATTTCAAAACCTTTTAAGAGTAATCGAGCGGTTTGCAGTGGCATGTCGTAAGACCACCACCACCGTGGGAGTGTGTCACATTTGTAACTTGATACTAAAAAGCCTCAACTAATGTTAATGACTGCAGAATAAGCATCGTTGAAAATAATCCCACTGTGCGTTGACTGGGCCCATTACAAACACCATCTCCGCTAATGCCTTGCGGCTTTTTCCCATACAAATTAATGTTTAGAGAAAGTATCTCGGACCTCAAAGCATTCTTCACATTTAAATCATAAGAATTTAAAAATTCCCTTTACCGTCAACACTACGGCGGCGTAACATTTCAATTCTTTATGTCAACGCTGCAGAAAAAAGCTCAGCGAAAAAAGCTTTTGGTCCGTCGTCGTCGTCATCCAGGGAGAATTCCTTTCGTTGCTCTTGATAGATGACTTTTTTTACATACAAAGTGCCTCCGGAATGATTTTCTACCAAATATGCTCACATATTATACAGGACTGCTATTTTGGTGATTGATTATGTTTTCTTATCTACTTATACTGGTAGGTCCATTCTATGATAGTCTTTGAGTTTGATGGTTTAGAAAGTAAAAAAGTACTAAAGTAACTATGAAGTACCGCAATTTTGTGTCACGTACGTATAACTTAAGTAGGTATAATTATGTACTTATAGAAAAAATGGTACCACATTCATGGCAATGATAAAAACAATGACCCTGCGAGCTATATTATTCTCGTTGAGTAATGATCTCTTTAATAGTAGGGTCATTACGGACCAAGTTAGAACAACATTGAGCCTTTGTACATTAAAAATTTCGTCCACAACAACTCATGGTCTTTTGTAAGTTTGTTACCGAATGATCGATGAGTTTTTACGTAAAACGTCACTTCGTAAGGGAAGCAGTCGTGAGCCTCGAGACCTCACGCATCTTCACGAAATTCCGAGTCCATTTGCTACGTACGTGCGTGAAAACGCTATGTGCTCACCGATAATATTTCTTTGGGACTTGGGTAATCAGCAACCTCATTTTAATACGAAGCGACCACACTGTCCTTCGTGGTTTTAGAGAAGCTTCTAAGAACCTCTTATATATGCATGTTATTTGTTATGCTTGCGAGGTTCTTTGCACACGTCAATACGAAACATATTGACTGCACTTTCCCCGTAAGGAAGTGCAGCGCAGTGGCCGTGCACGGGTAACGTCGTTAGCTCCAACGGATCCCGTGCAGCGGCCCGGAGCAGAGGGACACGCTCCTTGCTCACAACATAATAACACTTCTACGTACACTCCCTATGAGTTAAAATGCATCAACTACTTCCTCAGAGTTCATGCAGACATCGACGCTGCAAAAACATACGAAGGGCAAGTTATTCTCGTCCGAACAACCGTTTAAATAGAACTAATATCACCGCTCCAGTTGTATAAACAGTTATCTTTTGCAACCGTTAGCTCGCTAGACGGTCTTTAATAAACGGTCAAATTAATTGGTTGATTTTTAACGCCAGGTGGAAAATGATTTATTCTGCAGCAAATCATTACCCACCGGTAATAGACTCCGTACATTTCTAAGTCGCTCAACAAGGAATAGCACTCGAATATGGGGTTTATTAAGCGTATAGCGCGCAGCGGTTCGATCGACAGACAAGGATAAACGATTTATTGCAACACTAGCAGCATTAAATCTGCAAGGGCAGCATTCTTGCACGCATTCACAAACCGTAAGCCATCAATTAACCTTATAGTGGCGAGGTGCCTGCGGAAACTGCTCTATGCGGTAGGTCCCTTTCATCACCAGATTTTATATATTTTGACACAACTACTATTAGAATACATACCAAAGCATTTAAAATCTAAAATACAGCTGTACCTAATTACTAACTTCTTGTCCTATACTTATTAAAATAGAGAATCATGAAAAAGAATTGGGTATCCTTACAGGACAACAGCTTTGTTATTCGGACAGGAGATTCGTTAGGTACTCGTACGTAACGTGACGTGATGTATACCCTCTTTTTTGTGAATGTCGTAAATAAATAGTATCCGAAGCAATATTAAACAGTTGATTGATATACTGCTCGTAGCACCACCAACCGGCTATTAAATAAGAAACATTTTGAACTTGACTGGAGCTATTAAGTGTTATTAAGTTTTGTGTGATGGCGTGTGAGGTTGTTATGGTGTGTCTAAGGCGGGGGGCTGTCGGAACGCGTTTGATGCATAAGTAATCAAGTGGACTCTGCTCGCCGGTCGGGTCGATGCTCTACTCTGTGGCGCAACAAGCCGTTACCTATCTATTTAAATTGGGTTCAGATAAATTTGATGTAGAGCTGGCAGCGGGTAGCCGAGTGCCGCGGGCGCGGGCCTCGATGTTAGCCGCGAGCTACTCAGCTCTACTACAAAAGCTACACTTTAACAGATTGCAGCTACATAACAGCACAATACCTTAACAGGAACGTGCCTCGAGACCACTTCTTAGCGTTATGTCACCCGTGTCGGCAATGTCAGCCCGATGATATCTTCGAAATGCACGTAACATTCTATGCCAACATTCTAATTGCTCTATCACATGCTGCCGTATGTCAACCAATTTAATAGAGATTAACCGTAATAATCCACGCGCAATGCTTACTTAACTTATTTCAGAATAAACAAGTTTGAAGTAGCTACTCAACCAAGCAACTTTGCGAGTTAAACGACTAGGTAGTAATTAACTAGGTGTCCGTTATCATCGGCGTGAATATTCAATATTAATGTAGCGTGAAATAATTTGAAGCATTTTCCAGGGGCTATCAATCTGGGCCGTTAATGAGATTCGTCCGGGCCCAAGCGGGCCAGATACCGTCCACCAATTTGTGCCTCGATGCACCTCACTAATGAAATACTACACAAAATGATCCCATCTGTTATAATGAACGTTCTTCAAGAAGACTTTCTTCGGTAGATAAAACTTATAAACAACCCAAAGCTATTTTGATTGGAATGGTCCTACTCCGTTAGTGGAATGAACGTTGGACCTACCTATCTATAAAATAGACAGCTAGGGTAAAAATGTTCATTAAAGATAGGTTGCATGCTTTGCATGGCTATACTTAAAATGTAGTCCATCGTTTTGTTTTTCATTAAACAACAAACAATAGAACTTTTTTAAATTGAATGTTTTGAGCAAACTTCACGATCATAACCTAGATTAATTAGGTTTATTATACCTTAGGGAAAATTGAAAGTGTCGCATCATTTGAGGGCGGCGGCGGTCGGCTCGGCGGGCGGCATAGTAACGACGATGAAGCGGCCGCGACCTCTGACCGTGCGCTTTCTCGTCTACCCACAAACCCACAGATCACGCTTCCAACGACCGACGCTCTCTGACCAAATACAGAACTCTCCCACACTCCGTCACAACCTATTTTTCCCTACGTCATTGTTAAATCTGTAAATATAAAATGAACTATGAATATAATATAGCTGCAAACAAATATTTTAATAGGCTCATACTTTCATCATAGCTTATGTAACACCCGATGAGTCATTTGCAAACAATAGTGTACCGAAAACAATTGATGCCAACTTTCTCTACAAACGCGATTAGTTGTTTGATATCTTTGTGTTTGGAACACTGATTCGACGAAAGTTTCTTTTCCAAAACCAAAATTACGTGTTAAGCTAGCTATCCGAACAAAACAAACAATGAGAAACGTATCTAATAAGCGAGATAATTTAAAGGCAATACGAGCTGTGACGAGGAGATGCCATGTACGGTACGTATAGTCGTAAATATCGTGTTCGATACTCACGTACAGGCAATGTAACGATTGTCCGCCTTATTGCAGACATAAGTTTCAATCTGCCGGCTTCCTGTGACTACGACACTGACATCTCAATAGCTGCTCTTTTGTAATCACCAATTTGTACCGCTCGAGCTGCCGTCGACACTCATTCAATAAAGAGAACAAATTCCACAGTATTTTAGCTCCCTCGTTACGATTACATCACTCACGCTTATTACGATTGTGCAACCCAAGAATCCCGCATCACAGGCGATGTATTTTTATAACAATCCACTTAAACTGTGGATGATATCTGTTATGGCTTATGCCGACCATAAGGCATTTTAAACAAGGGAGCTGACTGTCGACATAAACTAACCACGTTGTATAGTTGTGTAAAAAGCTCAGAAACATTACAGTAAATGGTGTGAATTTATTGCTCTACCTACCTATATTATAGTAACAGTAAGTGCCAACCCAATTAAACCGTGGCCCTGGGTAGCGCATTCGGGGCCGTATGATATTAATTACTTACAATCATATGAAAGCGCTTCTAGTTTCTGTATACTAGCGAGGAAATATTATTTATTTTCGTTTCAATTTCAAGTTAAACATGTATTTTATTATTGTGATAAAAATAGCATATTTATTCGGAATGCCTAAGTAGGTAGGTAGGTACCTACTTAATATGTTTCGAACGTGATGGTGTTCAAAAATTCTAAAGCTAATCATTGCCTTACACAACAATTGAACAAAGCCATTCAACGTAATTAGCGTTTAGCAACCTACATCAAACAAAATTGGCGTTAGATCGAGATTCTTTTGGTGGCCACCTAATGGCTGCGGCGCGGGGCCCATTGTCTTTACTGCGGGCAATTTATTTATCGCAATCGTACTGCGGCCCGTTGCACGGCTAATCGGCCCTCCGCTTCACAACATTAAAACTGCATTAAATTCTATTTAACGGTGGATAAAACACGCCTAGTTAAGTGATTGAAAAAGGCTTCGTGTATCATGCAATGTGAAAAAAACCACGTCTATCATTGCGTATGAAATCGTAGAACAAAAACGAAATGTGTGTTTCACTATTTCAGTTTCCTGTACCAAATAATTATGAATGTTACGGCTCTGTGGGAATCAAGACGGTTGATAGGCCACGCAACGTTATATTATAATAGATGGAGCACAATACGTGCGTGGAACGTACGATGGCGATGGGCCCCAGACGATAAACCTTTTTGTTTTCACAGTGGTTAACAGTGAAGCGTTACATTTCGAGACATCGGCTCTACAATTTTAATTTTAACATAGATACGGTTGATGAAGGTATTTCTGTTTGAAATACCTTCTGTTGGTTAGCTCAAAGGATTACGGGGTTTATGAAATAGGAATGCTGCGAACCGGTCGGCACTTCCGTCAGAGCGCGTCATCAGAGCGGGGACGGGTATCCGAGATGAGATGAGATGACTGCCAGATACCTTCTCCCTTCCCCATGCGGTCAGTCGTCAACCGTCGCTAGCGGTAAACTACTCCGCTAGATGAGAGCTTAACTAAACTGCCACCCGACTCGGACTTAAACCCTTGTCATTAAGCCATCAATAGGGCTTGATTGCGTACTACAAGTTTAATGTCTTGCAACAATTGTACCTATAGGTATACCCACGGGTATCTATACAAAGTTATTTAAATTGTGTCTTGTTTTAATTTACCTAACCTTTCCCAACGTTTTATTTTTTTGAATTTGGTGAATTTATTTAACAAATGGACTCTACTTGTTCAATATAGATTGTATATCATATCGATTCGATTGTGAAGTGGATTCCGTCGAGGAGCCTCAACGATAATCATAACATATCGACGTCTGTTATTTTAAAAGCACGCCTCGTTGCTTCATCATAACACGCGTACTGAGCAATACTCAGTATTCAATAGCGGATGCCGTCGATTGTGGATTATTTCGGTCTCGGGAAGCGTGAGCCACTGAACGAGCGTCGCCGAACCCGCCCACTAGTGCTGTTGCCGCTATAAGGAAACGCTACCTTAGCGCGAGCCTATTTTAGACATTCAACGATTATGCATCGATTGTTTACTATCTCATCAAACACAATAACACTTCCAATGAAGCTTCATTGCTGTATTGAAGGAAGTTGCAAAGACACATACGTACGAGGGCGCCAAAAAAACTATTTACTTTGTTGGACACTTTGTTCCCGGTTCCCGCTGCAGCATTATGTTGGCTGTCCAACCACTTGTTCAAATCCATATTCTGTTTTATTGCACACTGTCATGTTAAGACTACAGACATTAAATAATCCCCAGGTGGTAGTACGTGGCGTTCGCCGAATTCGCTTATGCAAATGCGTTGCTCGTTTGTTTGTTGACTCTTCGAACGTTTCCAAAGGTTAAACAAGTCTCGATTTGATTTTCCTAGAACTATAAATACCTATCTTCTAAACTAAACAAAGAAAAGGAAAAAAAATCATTTACAAATCAGCAGACACCGAAATACCAAGTTGATAGATAGGATCAGGGTTATAAAAATGGTGTTTGATTTATTGGATGATTATTCCGTTGTTCTCGAGATAGCTCGACCTATTTATTGGTGTCGAGTAGAAGGGTCCACAGGACAAACGTGAGAGGCAATCAAACAATTTAGGTTAAACATCGCCCATCGCGCTATCATCACTTTCCTCTTGATTTCCTAACTCTCTTGGTACGAATGATTGTATTATCAATCTTAAGTGGCTGGAAGAAGTTAAAAATAGAAATATTCGTAGGTACCTACTTATAACGTGAGCAAAAAACTCAGCTCATAATAGTAGGTACAGCTAAGTGCACATCAAGCGTTAAATGGGGCACTTTAGTTCAAAGGTCTAAGAGCGATTTTGGAACGACGAAGGTTTACTTGCACTCGAATGTGCCTTTAGGAGTAGGTAGGTATATTTTTGAGAGAAGAATTTTTAAAAAGGCGATTTTAAAAACGCGATTTCAACTTTTTTTTCCTAATTCGTAACGTTACAAGTAACCTAACAAATATGACATAGGTGCTTTTACCACAATTCTACTGCTACTTACTAAGTACCATAATAATTAATTAATAGTTACTACCTACTTCTGTAATTAGTTCACCAGTAAAACAGCATTGTTAACTAGTTGCAAAAGAGCAGATAAGAGAAGTCTGTTTAATAACACATAATTTCAGTACTAAACAGACAGGAATAATTTCATGAATTCTAGCGGGACCGAGGCGAAACCGTTCGAAAATAGAGCTGTTTATTTAACTCTACATTATTTTACTTCAAATAGAAAATAGACTTAGAATAGAGACAGATTTTCTAGGGGTGGGTTGGGTAAGTAATATCAATATTGTCATTGGTTTTATTTAAATAAATAATGCTTGCCAAAAGTAAATATCATGAGTTCAATAACGGGTCGGAGTGTCATTTTAAGGACGGTTTAAAATACAGCAATATTTCACACCACGACAAAGACTAGTAAAGTAGAGATACTAAAGTTTCATAAAGCCAACCTTAGAGCTTTCAACAGATAAGCAGCTATGCTAAATCCTAAAACTTGAACGCTGCTTGCTAAGCTACTTTTGCTCTGGTTAAGTAGGTATGTACATTACTTAAATATGATTTATATCCAGCAAGTAAATAAGCAAATCAGTAGTAGGTATATAAGCGGTAGAGATCTAAATAAAGTTAGTTTTTTTGAAGGAATTATTTGAACTCAAATAAGATTTGTAATAAATCGCACAAAAGAACATGACAATAAAAAGGATGTATTTTACGGCAACCTCAATGCAATAAATGTTTACCTGACCTCTTTATGTAGGTACAATTGCAAAATTGCACATGATTATCCTAAACAATGATGTAGCTCTACAATTCCAAAAAAAAAACCAGTTTTGTCAACTGACAAACAGCATGACTTAATTCGGGAATTTAATATCTAGGTACAGCTATATCCATTCACCTTTCGGAAAATCATCATATTGTCATTTATACTCCTTCATATTCCATTAATTCATACTCTACCTACATTGTTAATTTAAGACTGTAACGATGGAAAATTACCATAGGAAAAATGTTTTCCGCTGATTATGAAGGTTTGAAGGATTTGTTAGCTTTTAATTATTTTTACGGGATTCATGTTATATTATAATTTATACCTACCAGCTTCCGTATTCAGTTCGATATTTAAAATGAACGCAAAAATTTTGTTGAAATAGCAGTTACATTGCTTCATTGCGAATTATGCTAATGGAGTCTAGTGAGTGCCTACTAATTAATCAAATTACTATTTCATATTGGTTTGTTGCGCCATAGAATAAGTTACAGTTTTACTATTCGTATTAATTAACTCATTACCTTCTCGCATAAATTAATTTTAACATGAAATCGTCTTCATGCTTATCTTGTTGGTAGTTTTAACTAGTTTTGCTTGTAAAGCAGCGTCTGTTTACAATTCATCTCTAAATAGTCCCGAAGCTGTTTACACACAACCACAAGTTACAAGGCTCTCCGCAACAATGTAACTAAACTTTCTTGTTTCAAAGAGCTCTAACAATGCCAAAACAGGCCTCTACGAATGCTAAACCCGCACAACATATAGGTACATAGATATTAACGTAATGCGAAATCTAAGCAACGACTGCGCCGTGCCATGCACATTTTCTCATTGTAAGTATAACGTTGGGAACATAGAAAGAGAATTGCCCATTGTCCTTATATCTCACTCTGTCCTAGCTGATTAGTAACGAACACCGTGTTTTTATCGTTGACACAAAGCCATTCTCAACAAATAAAGTTACCTATGTGAAAACAGACGTTGGTGGGAAACAACATTTCGCGACTTTTATTGTTTTGAACTCCCACGACCGTCATCGTGTTGCTTACTATAATATTCTCACAGTAACACTTGAGGTTAACTTATTATAAGCGTTTTGTTCCTGATCCCGACAGCCACAGTGAGTTAACGCTGAAATAAACCCAACCGACCATACAACTTCATTCCATATTTCATTTTGCAAGAACCTAATGAGATAATTCGAGCTGCCATGGATGACCACTTTTCAGCCTGTCAGTAACCTATTTGCCGAAGTTAATTGTATAAGTATCGATAAATACAAATGACTGAACTTAAAATAAATAAATCACGCAGTAAATTTTACACGCGGGTACCACAAATCACATCGATCCGAAAAACTCTGTGAAAAATATCGTCGTACCTTTTCTAATTGAACCCTTTAGCTTTAGGCCGCGAGGGATCGAGGATTTATTTTAGAATTACATTAAAACACTGTTGTTTTCGGATGGTAATTGGCCAGCAGTCAGTGAGCTGGGGCCACGGCGCGGGCTACTGTGATTTAATTGTCATGATAAGGGTGAGTTCGCGTGGGAGACAGTCGTCGCGGCGATGCGTGACGTCACTTCGTCACACGCGACTAATTACCACGTCTTGCGCATTTCCGATGAATTTTTATACAAAACTTTGCACTAATACGAAAAAGACCATAAGAACTCTATTTCCTAGAAAATAATTGGCTAATCCGATACCAAGCACTTAGTCATCTACTTATACTAAAATTTAAAAAATGAAAAACATATAACTAGGTAATGAATGTCTACTTAGCGCTCGTTATGATACATTTACATGAATCCAGTCGAACTTGATTGAAATACCTACTTACTTTCAAAAATACTACAAGCAAACGTTTTCGGAGAAAGTCTTGAGCAGGTCATGAAAAGTTTACTAACCAGTTTATGACACCCTGTCTTGAATTTGCAAAAAATACACTAGGTATTCACAAAGTGTATTTTTGTAGGGATTATTTTTTAACAGTGTCACACTTCTTAGGCAAATGAGTAGATGTGTAGGTGTCTACTTAACTTGCAAGATTACCTCATCATGTAGAGCTGTTGTGTATTTCTCTAGCACTGCATTGTCCCTTTGCTGTAATATCACGTTTTTGTTTTAGAAACAAAGAAAAAAGCAAACACCGGACTAAACAAACAGAATAACGATGATTGTTTATATTTCTATAGAAACATAAATTTAGATGTATAAGTTATGTGACTTCGGGTTGGAAGAGTAGTGAATGAATAAGAGAATGAATGGTTGGGAATAGAACGTTTGTGTGTGTGTTTGTGCAGATCGGTGTCTGCGGTGGTGCATGCAGCCAGCGAACGGCCACGGGTCAGCGCCGCCGCACAATGAGCCACTTCCTGCAGCAGCCACAAGGACTGCCACACGACACAATCACAATCATTTGTACTCATTATAGCTAATTCCTGCTTCATAACACGCAGATATGTCAAATACAACTGAGGGTCTTTCAGAATCATGCAGAACACCTTAAAAATTATGACTTTGAAAGGAAGGTGATGTGATTGCAGTGTAGTTAGATACTACTTACTTAAAAAAAGATAATCATACCATACAAAGCATCGCAGTCAGGGTAACTTGAAATAAGCCCAACGAATGTTCCGGCAGACAGCCGAGGCCGGCAGTCAATAAGAGATAGATTATTATGATTGATTTAATTTGATTATGCGCATATTATATTCCTCACGATTCATATATATAGGTACTTACCTCAAATTATGATGTGTGCAGAATTTACCACATCAAGAAATAATGTATGAAAAATAAAATAGTCTTCATCCAGGTGAGGTCGCGGGGTGCGGGTTGCGGGTGACCTCGCGCCAATTACGCGGCCATTAGCACAATGCTCGCCATTAAGCGGATGTCCAGCTCCACCGAACCGCGGACCGCGCTCGATGCTCAATTTGCATTTGTTTGGAATTAGATCGCCGCCGTCCGCAGTACGTAATACCTAACTGCTCGCTTTAGAGCCACCTGTAATGTGCCTCACTGTGTCGAGACTTGCTTTAATGATCCCTAACACGTGGTCATCTAAAGTGCCCATATTGTTGTAGTTGTTGGCAACCACACACGACACTCAATTAATCCATTTGGGCGACGCAAAAACAATGTTTACCAGGACGAATCGATATGAGCGGAACCAACAGCAACGACCGACAACGTCACCGCGCAAACAGTGTCGTAAAGGCTTGTTAAAATGTCTCGTTATTTGCATTAACTGTATTGTAACGCTCAATTGAATGTTGTTTTTTATGACAACGACACGATTTTAATTAATTGTTCTACTGGTGAACGGCCGCCGGCGAAATACTACTTAGTAATCAAATCCAAGATCACATTTTAGATCAGGCTAACAATCAAAGACAAAGAATTGCATACATACATCACCTTGAATGAGTGTAATGTAGTGTTATAGATATAATTTATAGGTAAGTGCGTTAAATCGAATGCTCTTATTCTTCAAATCATTAATAGCATTTCAGATGCTTGACGGTGCACGTTTTTGATCAAAACCATTTTGTAACGTAAGTTCAAGTATGTACCCATTACGTTTTTTTGTAGAGTCCACGATCGTACGCCTCACGGCTTCAAAGCATCTCGGTCTCTTTGTGATGTCTTACATAATTATCATACCATTCCCGTCGACGGTCACGCATGTCTTGCGTACTACTTCGGATATCAAGGGCGCTGTAGCAATGATATCTTTTATGACCCAACCAGAGGTGCATAAATGTATAGATACTTATTTTTCATGTTACATTTTATCGCTACAGCTTTCCTAAGTTATGATTTTGAGCGCAACGAACCGGCTGACATGCGATGGTAATGACAAATGGGCTATGCGTCTTATCTGGGCGGTCTGCGAAGAAAAGATGTTGCCGAGTTTTCTCAGCGGAGTGAAATGTCGGGCGATGTCGTTAGCAAAGCCCCTTCCAGCCGATATCGCGAACGCTACCCTCCACCCAGCCAAGACCCAAATGTACCGGAGATATCTATTGTCTGCTTATCGCAAATCGAACTGTACGACTTTCAGAACTATCAGTGTCAGGTAAAAGGAATTTAAAATTGCAAAAAAATAAAAGATATACCTACTTATTTAAAGAAAGTAGGTACAGAAAAAAAGATATTGAGTGTACCTTAGTACGAGGCACAGGTACATTTAGTAAAGCCAACAGCAGATATTATGCACCTTCTCTCGTTCCTATTCTGCACAATAGGCGGAGATAGCAACGTCTTTGGCTGAAATATATTGTCCCCCAATGCGGCGCACTCCGCGAACCCACTGTATACCCAACACCCGCACCTACTGATATGCAAATAGGCACCGCCGAGATCGTAAACCGTTTCATATCAGATAGCGTAATTCGGAGCTAAAGTACACCGACTTAAAGTAATTTCCTTGGAATAACTTTCTTACAACCTTATTTAGCACGGTTCAAGAGAGGAAATTTTTTATAATTGAGTAAGATTCCTTCCCTGATAACGTTGCTTTGAAATGAAATACCAACCTAACTCTATAAAAACGCCTCTTTCTAAAACAAAGAAAATTAGTAACTCTGAAGACTTTAATTAGAATTTGGTTTAGAAATATAGGAACTTATCACAAAAGTGCGTGGTTTTGATTTTGTTAAATGTTTACATTACCTACACTGTACTTAATGTGATGTGAATGCTAGACCTAGACAGTACAAAGAAGTACCTAAGTACGACAAATGCTAAGCTATAGATAAGCAACAAGGTGCGGTGCAGATGGCGAACTCAACTTACTACCTGCTTCATATCGAACATCTTTGGTACCTCTTCCTGCTTACCTTTTATAATAGGCCCCACGTTATCTAAGAGAAAGTCAGACCTTAGGCAGGTATTCGCCAGAATACCGTCTTTTGTTTCTACCTATTTTGTACCGTAATAGGTTAGGCATCCATTTATCATGATAATCATGACTTGAATAACCTGATAGGTAAGTATGCCGCGTATCTATTTACCTATATGCCTGCAGTCTTCTCCCAGAGGTCAGTTATCGTCACAACTATCTCCATGAGAAACTCACCCGACCGATAAAACCGCTATTGATATAAATATGATTGAAATAACATCTGGTTAGTTTATAAATAGTGATTTCTAATGAGGTCGAAGTGTTTCGATCTAGTAGCAGCCAACGAATTCGGTACTTTCCTAACCCATGCTTAGTTACTATTTTTACTATCACACGTGAAGAAGGGAAACAGACAAATGAGCAAGCAGAGAGTTGATAAATATAGTTCTTTTGAGGATGAGACTCGCCATTGTTAAGCTACATTGTAGATTGTAGCGTTGTCGTCTTAATTAGACGGAGTACTCGGACCGCCCACTGAGCACATGGCTATCACTGAACAACCTCACTACTGTCATTTCGTAAGCACGAGCTAATCAGTTAGGTAAGTATGGACATTAAAAGGACCAATTCCCGTATTATTTCATGTAACCCTCCACATGGACGGATTGCAATATTTCTGAGACAAAGTTTCGATAAGGTTACATAACGGTAAAATTACATAAACAAGCAGTGATATACCTATCAAATCGTTAACCAGCTTGCTTTAGTGCAAAATAAAGATTAAATCAAATCGGTCATAATTTCGAAATGTGTATGTGTAAATGGAATTCATTAATGCACTTGGGTACAATCTAGTATTTAATTTTTATTGTCACAAGAGCACAAAGAATATGAAAGCTTGATGCATTGACGTTAATTTTGTAGCTATGACAGAAGGTGGTGGTCGTGTAATAGCCATACCGCAGGTACCAGCCCAGGTAGCACCTGACACGTACGGATATTCCCACAATTGGAATATCCACGTTTTAATGCACATTGATCCCTCATTTTTCAAACCTTTGTTGTGTAAGTTTGCTTGGTACACGACATCCAAATTCTAAAACATTTTTTTCTCGTTTACCTAAATGGATTTACTTTTTCGGGTTGCGTATGTTATTATATTAAAACAAAATCTTTTATTTAGCTACCTTCCAAATGGGAAAAGCACGTAATAGAACGAACGAGTAAAATGTTAACAAATAGTTCGAATTGCGTTATATTTTAGGATGTTCATGTTATGACCAATATTTTATATTTTCTTTGCTCTATTATGTAATTCCCGCCAGCTGGTATTGTAACCCTTATGTGACATGTTTCAGCTATAGATTCTTATTCGGCTTTGTTCTCCTTTCTACCATTTATGTTCATTATAAGTCAATAATTTCTTATCCTAGAATCTAAGATAGGCTCTTGTTTTTTGCAAAATCTTCAAAGTTATAAGTAGAATATCTTGGTTTTACGATTCCACCCACCACGTGGGGTTTGTTGTAGTAACGGCTGCATACGTTTTTTTTTTTTTCTCGTCTACCTGAGTCGCAGAGGGGTGCATTGCATACGCATGAATTTTGTATGAGAAATAGGACAAGCTTATGTGACTATTGCAAAAAATTAAGCAAATTGAAAATTTTGTGAACTTAGGATGTATGCAGTTGCTATGCTGTATTATTTAGAGATTGTTATTTAAATAAATAAAAAAAGATAAGTACAACGATTAAGTTTTATATTTAATCAACTATGGAATAAGTATCAAACTTTAAAAGTTTTTGGTAGATTGGCCCTATCTTTATACTATCTTTATATTTCTAAACGTAACTATAGTCGTCATCGATTGTCCCTTACACACCCTCATTTTTTGTGGTCCTTTTCTCTGCTAGTTTATGGCCCCCTCATTTAGAAACATCAACTTACCCAAAACAAAAAATATTGTATAGTAGATCTGGCAACGCTTTGTAGCGGGAGGTAGACGTGGCATCGACGCACGCGCAACTCTATGTAGAGAAGCCGAAGCTTGCTTGGCGAGTACGGCCAGCGGAATAGAGGGGGCGCCTCGAGTACGGCAGTGCCCCTGCCGAGTGTGCCGCGACTGGCCGTCACTACGCCCGCTCACCGGCTCGTAAGCTTCGACTGCGCGCCCTAAACTCTATGAGCTACACTTCGCCAGTCCCACTTCAGAACCGGTTTTAACTTCTGTGATACCCACAGTGTCAGAAGCTTATGTTGTGATTTCTATAAGTGAAGTTACTAATTTGGCTATGCCAATAAAAGTGGATATTAGTGCTGGATTTTGATTAGTGCCAGTGAATTTGTTTACTGTCCCAATATGAGATGAACTCTGGGATGCAAAGGATTAAAATTGGATTTCCTTGCAGTTTATAACTGAAGTTGGTAAGTTAAGTACCTACCCTCTTTGGAAACATTCGCTTCGATGATTTGTGGAGGCGGTAAACAAAACTTGTAGATATAGGGGAGCGAAGGAGAGAGCGCATTGTTGACACAATGCAAGCAAGCGTTCTCGGGCCACGAGCCGCCGCCATCGAGACGAGGATTCGTAAACTTAAATTCCAAATTGTAGAGTCTAAAGCACACTTCAATACATTGTTCTCTTTTTTGAGTCAAATTCAATTAGCTATCTTATCTCAGTCAGCCATGTCGCTCTTTGGTACCTAAACGGAGCATGCCAGAGAGCTAGAGATCATAAATTAGAAAGTATGACTGCAGGCGTTAATTTCAATTGAATCGAAAAGACATTGTCAAATACTAATGTGTGCAGCATATTAAAAGTACTTAACTAAGTAGGTACTAAGAAATAAAACATTATCTACAGATTATCAAACACTTCTACCTGTAAAGTACTGCAAAGACAATGTTTAATTTGTAGGCACGTAAGCAGGGCTTGTATAGTATAAATGAACAAAGTCCTCATAGCTATCTAGGCTTAGTCACAGATTCCTTTACGACCTCTAATTTATAGATAGAGGTATCATTTACTCGAGTTAGTAAATTGCAATCGTTATGAATGAGTGACATTATCAACATCCTGAATAATTGTGGATGCGTCATGAGAATTGTGTCGTCAAAGATAACGATTCATCCACGTAGTCGTGTGCTGAGATGTAAATGCCAGATGCGCTTGCGCAGTCAAATTGTTAATTTAATAAAGCGTGACATATCAGTAGGGTCTTTGGTCAACTGGAAGAATAAGCATTGCAAGACTTGTAGGTTGTCTTGGTCACTTTAATTAAGTGCTCAATAAATAAAAATTAATTCTAAAGCAAAAAAAAGACAGGTTATTGTTATGTTTATCATCATTGCCATTGTAGGAAAATAATCTAATCAAAGTCGTAAAATTAATCGTTGCTTGGCCTCAATGATATCGCTGACGACTTAATAACACAAAGCAAAAGGAAAATAATAGGTACGTAGTGAATAAGAATGCGAAAGAATCGGGAAATATTCAATGTTATTATAAACAATTATATTGTAAGTGGTAGCTAGGTATGCTCTATGGCAAAACCCAAGGATCCCAAACCTAAGGATAGCAGGAACTTCTGAGAACCCGAAATTTTTAAAATACCGTTTAGTTAATAACCTAAACCGAATATTAGTCTAAATACATGCAATTATGAATGCAATATAATCACAAACATTGCATGAATCAGGCAAAGATAATCCAAACGCGTAAAGCACATTTAATACTGCTATTTGATTACCTAACATACTGACATAAATCATAACACGACCGCTATGTAAGGCTATAAGTATTTCATTTCATACATGTATACTAAGTTAATATAATAATGTATATTTTTTGCTGATAAAAACTCAATCAGCATGAATAATACACTGTTGTTTTGTAAATAGATAAATTAAATAGTTACTTAAATAAAAATAGCAGATTTTCAATTTTATCATACACGTCATCATTCTGTACTGTACACTAGAATCGAGTTTACGAAGTAGGTCTAAACATATCTATGTGAAGTATTTATTAATTAAAGTACAAATTGAAGTTTGCTCTAGAAATCAGTTGATGTTCCAAATACTGATTATTACAAGTATGCTAAAATTAGCAAAACGCTAATTTCCTACGCAAGAGTGGAAACATTCATCAAAATAATACCTAGACAACATTGGGGCGGAAAGGTCAAAGAACAAACGCAGAATATTTCTTCAGAAGAGCAAAAGCGGTGATCTATATTAAAAGCAATAAAATTTTAAAAAGTCTTATAATAATGGAGTCTTTAGAAATCAGTTGAATGTCACCTTAAGAAATCGTGGAGATGGACATAATCCCGAAGACTTCAAAGCTAGCTATACAATGACAGTTTGTTACTGTAAGAAGAGTGGGTGAAATCCCTTCTTAATCCTAATACGAAAGAGAAAGGTTCTTGTAGTCGCCCCACGTCGTTATCCTCAAACCAGACTCATCATTAAAGAAACGTTCGTCTAACTCGTGACACAGCCAGCAGCGACAATAAATTCTATGCTGATACAAAAAAAATGTGTCAAACTGCTGTCTTTTATCGTCTCTGCCCATAGTCCTTTCTGGCGTCGCTTTCGCCTTAGGCTACTCCGCCTGGATTATTTATTGCGGTCGACAAAGAACCGCAGCTTCCCGAGTCGCGTGGGACTTCGCGTACCACGTACAACGCTCTAGGCTCGAATGTCAACCACATCTATGTAATTGCAAACTTATCTCGTTTATCCCACGTTTTTGTAATGGAAGAAGCTTTACAAGTCATTATAAATACAATATGCTTAACCGGACACCTAGCATTCCCATATAATGAACCTGAGAAATGATCGCGCCATACCTGCAGTAACTTCGACGCTGAGCCAACCTGTTCCATAAAATATTCATTCAAATGCCTCTTTTACATTTTTATATCTTTCTTATTTCGTATTCGACGTTACTGTTCGGGATGTCATATTTATTACTGTAGATGTTCAATGCAGCAAAATGTTATCGCCATTTCAGTAAGACCTTTAACGTGCCCAAATTTCACGCTAACTTTTGAATCTATCTTCAACCAACTAGGTGCTTAATAAGTCGAACGTGAATAATTGTCTACTTAACAAGAAATTGTATCCAAAATGTTGCTTGTCGAGGAACACTTTGGATAAAGAATGAGATGCTTGCCGTTCGATAACCGCGCGTTTGTTTAGTGCAGTAATTGTGCCGCGCCGTATCTAGGCCTGATAAATTGCAGGTTCGAGACACAATACATATATCGTCGGAGCGAAATTCACGCGCTAACGAGCTACATAGTTTAACAATAGTAAGCGTAGTGCAACGTCAATTCCCAGAACAGATGGAAGAAGTGCA
The DNA here is from genome assembly GCA_947563765.1 of Anarsia innoxiella. Lineage (NCBI taxonomy): Eukaryota > Metazoa > Arthropoda > Insecta > Lepidoptera > Gelechiidae > Anarsia > Anarsia innoxiella. The sequence goes on from OX387393.1 coordinate 5,795,342, forward strand.
AAATATTACTCCCTCACTGTACTCAGGGCGCCCCATTGGCGAATCCTTTGTGCCCCCATCTGTGATATGAACTACGCCTCTACACCACAACCCATTAGAAAGTATAACCCTTTCATAGATAGATATTGTTACACATACATAACATCTGACGCAAATGTTCCTTTTATTAATTTGAATGAATGCGTGACGCATTCATTTGTTTTAGTTTAATTAATAATGAAAATTTAACAGTTTAACAGCGGATTTTTTAAAATTAGTTATTACCTCTGAAATTACCTATATACCTACATAAGACAACTATTACCAGCTCGATTTCTGTTTAATCTAATTTAATAAGTTTAATTTAACCTCGCAAGATAACGCTCTCTCTTTTATTATTATTACAACAATATCAACTACCTATTTAACACATTTGTGTTGTAAAACAGCTAGTTACTCTTTCATTAAAACGATTGGCTGTAGGTATTTACACGCGTATTTACACAAGTGAAGGCCACAGGTCGGGTATATTCAAAATTAGCTACAAAAATAATGTTCGTGCATAGATATGCGAACACTTGACAGAATAACGTGGTCATATTATCCTAATGAACTAAAACCAAGACATGTAAACAATAAAAAAAATATTTTATTACAAAAAACTAGTTCCTTATAACAAAGAACTATAAATAATTATCAAACAATATGTCTTGAATATATTTACAAGCTTGTTTTAGATGGATCGTGTCTATTACATGATGATGGCACATACATGAATATATTAAAATCCACACCCACATCATGATCATCGTATGCAGATATGCAAATTCTATAGTTATGAATACAAATTTAGGAAGAAAAAAATAGGTACTAGCCGCTAATTAAAACGCAAACAAAAAAGGAGCTGATAAAAACAAACGCATAAAAATAAATGGAAGCTAGGTAGGTAGATAAAACGAGATGTATCGCCGATAAGTAAGTAGATGATGCCGCCGTGATCGCGGCTGGCATCGAGACAATCGAGTTCTGCTTCTCACGATCACGAGAATAGTTAAAATGAAAAAAAGTAGAATGTGAATCCTGAACGACGTGCGTGGATCGGATGCAGTTTGCGCTCATGGAACATCCCGTGTGACCGAGAACCAGAAACGCAACTTGCATGCGATCAACGACACCTACACTGTTATTAGCCACGTTTATTAACGTCACTATTACACCCCGTTCACATGACGGGAATTTACAATTCGAAAACAAAGTAATTGTTACCTAGAACCCATTACTTTAACAGTAAATATTTCGCCGTATTATAATTATTGTAATCAAATCGAGTCAAAAACTTTGGTAACGTTAATTTAGCTACTTCGTTCTTATCTGCAGAATTCCATAAACATGGTACTTAATTACTTTTAATGAGGGCTTTATGATACGCGTGATATTGTAACTTTATACTTCAGAACAAAGAGTCTATTTACATTATAATTTTGTTTCAGAATGCTGTGGAAGATGGCGTGTGTTGAAAGAACGAGGTATTAAATCAAGATGGCCGTGGTTCGCGCGGTTCTGCTCCTCTTAGCATCGACGGCTCAAGCATGGATGCCGGATGCCAATGCCAGAATACACGTCAAATATGGTACGCACTTAATGTATCGGTGTACTAATATGAAGAGCTTAGTACCTTTAATAACCTTCTAATTGCAATCATCTTTGATGAGCGTTTATGAAACTAGTCATTTAATCTAGAAATCAATATACCTTCGAGAGAGATCCATATCAACACATAAAAGGTTTTAAAGATAAAGTAGATAACTTTGATTGGCTTTTAAACTTAATTGTGCCTTAGATAACTACGTTTATGGCTTTCATGCTATAAAACCGGATACCTATATATAGTCAGATAATATATATCAAGTATAAAATAACAACAAACTATTATTACGCTCTCAGTTTCAGTTTTCAATTTTGAACATTTTGTGGGCTGTATATTTTATAACTTTAGGTTTATTGTTGTCGTAAAATACATGTGGATCTTTGGAAGCCAAGTCGCAGGTGCGCGTCACCGATTTGATTCAACATTCAACAGACACGTGAGAATTTCTCCACCATTTGTTATGAAATCGCTAACGCTCATTGTTGTTTAATCCCATTACAATAGGAACATTGTTCGTGTAAAGAAAATAATCCTGTTCCAATCTGATATATTTTTGATATTTTTATTGCTTACCTACATTTTTGTAACCGAGATTATCTACTAATTTGGGAAAAAGAAGAAATTATGAAGTAAAAAGAATAAATTAAGAAGAAAGAAATCGTATCGTGCGTGATGAGTAAATGGAACCAGAATATTGAAGGGATATTTGCAGGCTTTAGTAATTGGCATGACTAAAGTAATTATATGAATAGTATAGCAAAGGTTTACAAGCAATACACGGCAGAGTAGGAAAGCTGTCAGTAAGGCGTATAGACAGGGTAATGGCGAGGGGCAGACAGGCCGCAAATCGCAGGTCATGCCAACTCATGCGACTACTTACCTCGACCGCGCACTTACAATATTATGAGTTCATAATTCAAAGTTACGCTTAGCTCCATTAAGTTACAGTGACTGGATGAAAGTTTTAATGAATTGGTTTGTTACAGGCGATGAAACTTCAGAACAGTTCGTGGGCAATGCGACGGCGCCAGACCACTTTCGGATTTTAGACAGAGATGACTTCTCTATTATTGTTGGAGGCAGGTGAGTTAGTCGCAAAAAATGCTTCAATTATTTATTTATTATCCTCCATCTAGGTCTGTCAGTATGCCAGGCAGGTTGGCCTTTCACTAGAGGTTGCTAGCTAGTATACAAAGTGAACAGATTTATGGCGATAAATTTACTTGTACGGTCCTACGTTCAAAACTTTCACATCCAGGCGTTATCGTACCAAGATATCATAACTAGCCCTTTGTTTAAATACATGTACTAAGTTGGAAATACATTTCTGTACAAACAAGATATTTTCTTCATTCAATGCGTAGCGCATACTTGGTAAACTAAGTTACCGGAAGTAGGAAAGGTGAACTTTTGATCAAACATTAATTGTCATTAATTTAAACGCTAATTTCTCAAATTATATTTTACATTGTTACAGGAATACCGTCTACAATCTCAGCCTCTACGACTTATCAGAGAACGTCGATCAGGTAAAGTCTATTCTTTCATTTGTGACCTATTCATGCTCATAAATGTTGTGCAATATTCGTTCATAGAAATATAGGTAGGTACCTACCCAAAATTACATGAGCCAAAACAATAAATAGGAGTCAAAGCACTTACAAGTATTTTAGCGCCAACCTGACACTTCTGTTATATTTTAAGCTTAGCACCTACCAAAAACACTTTATTATTTTTTAACACAATTTACACTTGCTAAGGCCATACAGTTCGTGTCATGGCGATTTAGATATCTAGGACTGGTCGCTAATCGTTTGCAGCATTATGAAATGAAAACAGGCGAATATCGTTATCGTATTTACTTAAAATACGGGTCAGTCGATAACGACCGTCTTAAGTGTGTACGGTAGTCGGTCTGATTGATAGGATTGTAGTTTTTGCGCCGCTGAAGCCAACGCCAGCCGGTCGGCGACCCGCTACCCGGCGACAAAACATTGTATCGCGCTCAACTACAGGTTTATGTATCTAATCTTGCGCAAACAACTACACTCCGACGTTGCTTCCCGCTGCACTCTCTGTTTATTCTTAGTTACGACCCATTTCTCCAAGCACTTTGTTTATTTTCTAAATCGTGCAAAAATATTTACTATAACAACTAGATTGCTCACATAACACATTAAAACACATTTATGATGTTTATGTTTAGATTGGTATTTCCGACCCCAAAGTTATTCATAAAAAAATGAGTTGACCATAAAATAGGCGTTTACGTACTTTACACCTACTCATTAATTATAGGGAGCTTCCCGCCCTTGTACCTAATTTATTAAATTAACACTCCAGACGCAGTCCATGACCTACCTGGCAACCAGCCTAAATGGTTATTGCTTTACCTAGGAGATCGTGAAGCAACCATTTTTTCGGCAGCTATTTAACTTGTGACAATACGTACCTAGTTTATATTTCTAGCTAGAGATAATTTAATTGTAACGTGATATTTAAGATGCTTATTGAAATTTGATTCGCGTTTACAGCGTTGGGTGTTGTAAATGACCGTAGTTGAGTTCAAATCCAATCTTGGAATAGGGTGAGTTGGAGCATAAATAATTCAGTTGGGACTGCGATTAATGGCATCACAATGTGCGCATGAAATAAAAATACGAATGGTCGGACGTAGGGCGAGCGAGACGCCGAGCGCCGCCTCCCCGAGGATGCTTGGCACGCAGCCATCTCCAGCCAGATATTACTAAAGTTTCACTCATCAAAAAGTAGAGTGTTTACGCCAGACATTTGTTTATGTTTGGCATATTTTCTTTATCTCACTAAATGTGCTGCCGTTATATATCTAAGAACTTTCAAGTGGTTCTCCGTCTTTTTATTCATTTTATATATCGTTTACTTTATTCTTGCTCACAATAAATCCTTTTCATTTTATGAAACAAAAATATTTTGTTTGAAGTTTAAAGTCTTTGTCACATAAAATTTGCCGTTGATGTGCTGAATTATTTATGAGCCCAGTTCAGCCTTAAGCCATACGGCAGCCAAATACGTTTGATGTGTCTGTCGCCTTTAAAAACGCAGTAACTCTCAGCACACCCAGCCTTTAGCAAATATAAACCTGGGACATCAACGCGACGGTCCGATAACAAAATGTATTCATACATAATGTAGGTAACGTTATGAATTCAATGGCAAGTAACCTAAATGTACCTTATGCAAACAACTACACACGAGCCGATTCAAACCACGGCACCTAAAATGCTGTACATGTATTTTGGTCGCCCACGAAGATTGCTATCTCGCCGCCGACTAATAAATACCTCGCCCGACAACGACGCGCGACGGTGCAGTGGCGATATTGCCTATGAAATACTACTGTGGTCCTATTTACATACGTTGCGGATTGTGTCGAAACCCTGCTGTCCGTAACAAAGTCGATACATGCAAACCGGTCAGCTTATAGCATAACCGCCTCCGCTGTACTGTGCTCAATGCTGACGTTTTCTTGCCGCAACATTACCACGTTGTCGCCTCTACTTACCGCGAGCGATCTTACGAAAGGACCTCACGCCTCGAACTAATTGCGCAAATGAAGCGAAATATTTACGTCCCTTGATTATTTATTATATGCTAAGAAAGTTCGCAATAGCCTTCATAAAACTGAATCCAACGAAATTGAATTCTTCAAAATTTAATGTGGTTCTTATTCCAATTATTCGTCGTCTTTGTAGGTATTTAAGCAAACATGACCTATACGTTTACTGTGGTTTATTAACATTCAGATTTTGTCCACAGCGATTAGAGTGGCAATCAACAGATGCTCATCGAGAGCTATGCCAGTTAAAGGGCAAATCTGCAGACGAGTGCCAGAACTACCCACGTGTGGCTGCGCGAGCGCATGGCCGATTGCTGGTGTGTGGCACCAATGCCTTCAAACCCCTGTGCCGCCGGTACTCAAGACATGCACCGAACCACCACTTCGAGGAGTCTGACGGCTCGGGTCGCTGTCCTTATGACCCACAACATAACTCCACTGCGATATTTGCAGGTGAGTCGAACCGAAACATTTTCTGATGCTCATTGTAAAGCAAAACGTTAAATGTCATTGATGCACCATGTAACCTTTATTCATAAAACAATTTCCTGGTGTTGGCGTGATCGCGTACCACAATGCTGGTCGGCGCAGGCGGCACGAAAGTGCACGTCGCCCGACGAGGGGTTGTAACGAACACGACGCGCGACTGCGATATCGATCGATTTATTACCTTAACGGTTAACTATTTCTATACTACCAGGTTCCCAGTAGAAACAGTTTAACATTATGAATGTCTCATTTGTGAAACAGTTTTAATATCTCAGGTCGAATACTGCAAACTATTAAAGTATGTTAAGCGTGTTTCTGACCACATAAAAACCATTATGAAACCTCAATCCAAATTACAGTTAGAAATTATGACAGTTCAAGTAAAATGCTCCAGCCACGAATGGGATGAAGAAACCACATAATTATGTTCACGACTCCTTTTTGACTCCGATGCGCTAATGGCGTAATTTGCGCACTAAAATGACTGAACTGCTCACGAACATAGTTAACTTTCACCCTTTTTGCAACGTAGGACTGTACCTAAAGTGGATATATGCAAGACGTGTCATTATATTCTTTGATTTCGCAATCGTTATCTGGGTAATAAAGGTTGGCAATTATTTGTCTGCTTTCAGATGGTCAACTTTACACAGCGACCGCAGCAGACTTCTCCGGTACCGACCCGCTGATCTACCGCGAGCCTGTGCGAACCGAGCGCTCTGACCTTCGACTGCTCAATGACCCCTCATTTGTCGGCGCTGTTGCTTCCACCAGCCACGTGTACTTCTTTTACCGCGAGACTGCGGTTGAATACATGAACTGCGGCAAGGTAAGAATCGGAAATTTGTTTGATTATAAGGATGCGTAGAGCACGCACAGTAAAAGTTAAATAAATATAATTTATTCTGGTCAACAGGCAGTGTATTCGAGAGTAGCCAGAGTTTGTCTTAACGACAAAGGCGGCCCGCACACGTTTAGCGACCGATGGACGTCTTTCTTAAAAGCTCGTCTCAATTGCTCTATGCCTGGGGAATATCCTTTCTACTTTGATGAAATCCGTAAGTTGAATATTTGATAATATTAGTTTTAAGCCGGGGTTCAGACAATCATGAGCAGAACTTTAAACTAAATACTTTTTCAATTCTACAGAGGCCACAACTGAGCTGATAAGTGGAGTATATGGCAGTGGAAGCAGTAGAAATGACATAGTTTATGCAGTCTTTACAACTCCACAAAATGCTATAGGTGGATCAGCCGTGTGTGCTTTTGCAATGAGGGACCTTTTAGACGCCTTCGAGGGATCATTCAAAGGCCAGGAAAGCATGAATTCTAACTGGCTTCCATTAGAAAAAGAAAAAGTACCTGAGAAGAGGCCTGGATCGTGCGACCAGGACAGCCGGACTTTGCCAGAATCTACAGTCAATTTCATCAAGACACATCCGTTGATGGACAAAGCCGTACCGTCTTTCTTAGCGCGTCCAATACTCATAAGAGTTAGTTTACAATACAGGTTCTCAGCCATTGCAGTACATCCACAAGTACAAGCCATGAATGGTAATAAATACGATGTAATGTATGTGGGTACTGACGATGGTAGAGTCATAAAGGCTGTGAATGTGGCGTCTAATGAGGGCGTATTTGACGCTAGTGTAGACGAGTACAGTAGAAGTCCAGTAAGGACGGCCGTGATCTCTGAAGTGCAAGTCCTCCCGCAGGGCGTGCCCATCAAACAGATGCATGTCGCTCTCACTACCGAGAAACTAATCGTTGCGTCTGGTGACATCATTAAAGCAGTGACTCTATCGCATTGCGGGAACGTGCAATCGTGCAGGTAAATTATTTTATATTCTAAACTGTTAAATCATACGAAACCAAATCTTATTTTTAATAAACTTTAAAAATACTTTTATTTTACAGAGAATGCGTAGCGTTACAAGATCCCCATTGCGCATGGGATTCAAAGCAACAACAGTGCTCTTGGGTCGGAAACAGGCAATTTCCTAATCCCGAGAGATTTCTACAAAACGTAGAGTATGGAAAGACTGAAATATGTAATAAGCTGCCTGCCCTCTTACCGAGTGATCGACATAGCAATAGAAACCCGGGCACAAAGAAGCCTACGCTTTCAGAGCCCGACATGCGTCAAAAGCCTGACGACATACAAAATGAAATATTAATAGAAGTCGTCGAAACTAACGTTTTATCCGAAGAAAAGAATAACAACAAACATGAAACTGGTAAGTTTTTAAATGTTTTGAAATAGGAAAAGGATGTTTACTTACCCGTTAGCTGCTCGGTTGTGCTCGTATTTCAAAAATGTTGCAGTCAATAACTTGATTATTTTTCCAGATTTGCTGACGGTCGAAGCCGCTGACGGTAACATTTATAGTGCCCAAGCGTTGCTGACTGCCGTAGTGGCTTCATGTCTGGTGACTCTCATGGTGGGCTTCGTCATCGGGTATCTCTTTTCGCGGCGATTTCGACACCCATTTTTTACCGATACCTCACCCTTCAATGAACAACACAATCACCTCAACAGGTAAATACGGTTTTCTGTAAATTATGTTCAGTTCTGTAATGCAACTGTAACAATAAGGAAGAGTTAAATAAATAGACCACTCCCAATAAGTCACTAGGTTTTTTGTTGTCCATTACTAGGCATTAGGTACCAATTGAATGTCAGGAAAAACCCGATGTGTTATACGATCGGCTCTTATGAGATGCCTCATGCATGTTCTGCAACACATTAACTTATCCTCAATTTTAATTTCAGACTGAGCCCGTTGGAGACGCCATTGAACGCTAACTCGGGGTACATGCCCCCGCGGTCTAAGAACGTAAACATGGTGGCGAACGTGTGTCCACTCGCCAAGCAGGACAACCTGCACCTCGAGCTCGGCAAGGACCGCGCTCTGGACTTGCGCAACTCCACAGAGTCCCTCGATAAAGATCTCAAGTGCGGCACGCTGCAGAAAGTGAAAAAGACTTACATTTGAAAATTACCCAAACAAACCATGTATGGTTCCATTGCTAAGTGAAAGACACTAAATTGTCGTTAGGAGTGCCAAGTCTTCCGAGGAACTCGGTCAAGAGACGTGTTGAGTGTTGAGTATGAATGTGTTGATAGTGACATTATATGTGCTGTAAATATCGTTCTGTTCAATGTACAGTTTTCATATCACATACCTAAGACTTTCATTTGAATTTACTGAAGTGAAGATTGCATTTAAAGTATAGATCTATATCGGAACAATCTTTCTCAACTTACTGAGAATCATTTAAGATGTTCAATACTTAACTTACATTTATCGCCAGTATAATATGTAATATTTGTTACAGATATGTTGAAGTAGGGCCTAGTTAAACAATTTTGATAAATGTCTAGGTTCAGTATTAAACATCTCTAGAATGTTACATTCCATAAGCTATTTTATAGAAGTAAGTGGCAGCGCAGCTATTTGTAAATATAAACCAATTTGTATATAAAGAACTGGTATTCTAAGAAAGGGGGCTAAAAAATAAAATTGCAGTAGAAAATGTTACATTGGCAAATTGATGATGAACTGAAACGTTCATTGATCATTGAAATGGTTAATTTTATAAAAATAGACTTTAAGTAAATAATCAAATCTAAAAAAAATATCTACTGTTAAAAATTGTGTTGAAAATAAAGTTGACATTATTATTATAGCATTTGATTGCTGTGCTAAGTGCATAGTGCCTTGTAGGTTGCCAATTTAGTGCCTAATGTAATTTAGAATTCATAATTAGCCTCCCTCTAGACATGTTATAATCGCAAGTCCCATGAAATAAAATATTTATAAACAAGCAAGCTTGACAGACTTGTATATTACTTTTAAAAATTGTTAAATATCTAAGAATATAATCTTTCCTTAATTTTCCTTATGTTCCGTGTTTTGTATGTGTTAATTTTTAAAATACCAAAAGTACTTTGATGGCTAAAAAAGTATTATGTTTGAGTGATATTATTTGACAATGTACTCACAGAATATTAGGCTGACAAAACCACCAGAGATCTAAAACAAGCAAGTGTTCCCACCGTGATACAACAAAGTCTATTTAGAAAGCAGATCTATCTGCTACTGTACATAATACAAATAAAATTAGGAAATAATATTATCATATTGACTATCAAAGTAAAATTATTTTTTTTATTAGGTTTTTTTTATTTTAATTTTAATTATTTGCCTGTTGGTAAATGTTTAGATTTATGTATTTAGTACTTTTATGAAAGTTTTCAGCAATCAATCACCCACTATGTACATTCAGCCGAAATTCATTAAATATAAATACTTCAAAAAACCTTTTATTTATATTTTTTATATTACAATATGATAAATCAATTTAAAACTTAGCAATTTTATCAATTCCCATATTAGTGGAGAGAATAAAAGTATTATTACAATATTTTAATTGTTTCATTTTCGCCTCCACCATTTTAAGTGATCAAGTTGTGTCAATGTAATTGATGTAATTACACAGAAATTGTCTTTTCTCTTCTGCTGTTTTCACTATATTAGGATCTATAGTGACTGCATCATCACAAGTTATTGGTTCATCCTTCACTGGAGGACTGCCTTCATGCAGTAAAACAAAGTTATGTAGGACACAAGCCGCACAAAGCAATGTTTTGACAGCCTCTGGTTTATTAATGTCTATGTGACTTAATTTCTTAAATCTCTCTTTCAAAAGTTCAAACGCATGTCCAATATATGACCGGGCTCTCCAGTGTATTTCATTAAACTTCATTTCCTCATTTGTCAGTACTTCTTCACTGCTGTATGACGTGATTAAATTCTTCTTCAATTTATAATCACAATCTCCTAAGATATGATTGTCTATGTCTACATAATTCTTCAACTCTCTAGCTAATGGGCTCGCTCTGTATACTTTACTTTTCCTCGTAACACCTATGTCACCAACATGAATATCAATAAAAGCCAGTGATTCATCACAGACTGCTTGCAAAAGAATGGTATCTACTTGAGAACTATTTCTTTTAGGGCCGACCTTGAAACGGCAGGCATCAATGAATCCCACACAGTTTGGAAATTTGAAACAACTGTTAACTTTTATTCTTGTTATATGCTGTCCTTCCTGTGAGGGCCAGCTTATTAAACTATATCTTTGCTCAGCTAACACTGAAGCGATTTCATAGAATACATAAGAAACTGATGACTTGTGAAGACCAAATAAAGCTCCTACCTCACTGTAAGACAAGTCAGTAGTCAACAACAAGAGGAACACATGAACTTTCTTCTCCAAAGGAACTATCCTTCCACCAGGCTTGACGAACTCTTCTAAGAAATTGATTAGGGCCTGAAAAAGACAAAAAGGTGTATCCATCAACATCACTTTTCTCAGACATTGTTGGATCCAATAACATTTCGCTGTTTGCTGGTATAATATTAGGTAAAATAACAAAAATACTAACTAATTTAATTAACTAATTAATACAGCAAGATTTGTCAGCAGATTCTTTTCATAGTTTTTTACAATTCTATGTTCCTTTTTTTTACATTTGATGTTCAAAACATCAATTACCTATCACTAACGACAAGACTGCTAGATGCAAAAAATAATAATAATAATAATAATAAATCTTTATTTATACTCCAAAAGTTTTACATAGAGTTATTTAATTGGAATCTCCTTGTAAGCTTTAACTGCTTGTGTCAGGAGAAACCAGCCCCTTATTAAGTTTGAATACATGAGTATATTAGATTAGAATTAAATACTAATTATAAAACAATAAAATTTTAAAAACAAAAAACAACTTTAGTGTGTAGAAACATAAACCTAAATTTGGACTATGTAACAAAATTAAAACTCTAAAAAGAACTGAAGCATTAGGACGGTTAAAGTTGAAAACTGCTAACCAAATTAAAAACAGGTAGTTTAAGAACAGGTAGGCACTAAGGTACTAAAGACAGACTTTACTGGTGGTAACCTAAGATATTTTCGATCTCTTCATAGTTTAGAGTAGTTAGCCAAGATTTTACATTATTTTTACATTCTAAACTATTTTTAGGGTATATTTCTATTTTTCTATTTAAACTATTATATAAATGCTCAGACTGCTTAACTAGTTGACTCCTTGCAAATGAGGTTCTAGTACGAGTTGTAGGTAAGATATTTCTATTATTGATTCTTAAGTAATTATATTTATTGAAAATTATGGTTTTGTGCATTCTTAGTGTAGTTAATAAAATATATAGTTGTCTGACAGTTAATAATTTGGAAGATTTATAGAGAGTCTCAGTCGGGTATTGATATGGCTTGAAAAACATAGTTTTTAAAAGAAGTCTTTGAGCTCTCTCAATTTCAATTATTTTCGATTTGGATGTACCACCCCAAATTGGTATACAATATGTGATGACTGATTGGGCTAAGGCTATATAAATTTTAATAATGAGATCCTTGTTAGTAACCTCTCGGAGGTTTTTAAAGATCCAAATCATTTTTCTTATTCTACTAGAAAGCAGGTCAATGTGTGCATACCAGTTAAGGTGCTGATCTATCATGACTCCAAGATATTTAATTGCTATATTGCAAAATGGTTTTGATATTTTATGGATATTCATAATTGCCTTACCTGGACAGTAGTTTTCCTCATTTTGAACTTCTCAAGATATTCTTCGTCAGTGTAATGCAGCACGGTTCCTTCGTAATAAATCTTTCTGCGTTTTCGAGTGTTATAAGGACTGCATTTCGTCTGCCTTACGCCCTTCAAAGTCTGAGGGTACTCTTTAACCATAACATCGGTAAACATGTTAATATTTTCACTGTGTTCAGACACAACATCTGCAACTACTGCTAACCGATTGATCATAGCAGTGCTATCGCTATCCAAAAACATCTCCATTATGAATTCTTTGTCGAAGTTATCCATGATAATTTCTTAGACTGTTTTATTTATTGTAACAATCCAGTTGCTTCTTACCTATTTTATAATATATACGAACGAAAACAGTTGCGACGAAGCAAGCAAAGCGAGTTTTGTTTTTTTTTTTTTTTTTCATAACATGGTTTCTGTCATCGAGGACAATTTTGCCAGTGTCAGGGTTTGGAAATACACGATATCGGTAAAAAAGACAAAATGGTCGGTGTTGCTAGGTAAATTATCACAAATAAAACAGGATATCATAATTATACAGGCAGTAAAATATAAAATGAAAAAATATAGTATTAGAAAAGAAATTATAATTATAAATAAACTTTAAATCTATTAATATACATGCATAAAGTAGATAAGACGGGTGGAGACAAAGAGGAGAGAATACAAGACATATTAAGAGGGCGAGGGAGAGAGGGAGGGAGGATATCATACAAAGAAACAGGGGATCGTGGGCAGCTAAAGAAGATGTGATCGGGGGTGCCTTCCTCAAGTCCGCATTCACACAGGGAGTGATCCCTGACCCTTATCTTTGTTTATTTATTCACTGTCTGTCTGACATTTTGACATTGACATTCTCATTCACAGAGTAAGTAATACTCTACTCTTTGAAGTAATCACTTCTCATTTAGGGCTACAAGGGGCTACCAAGTCAATTCTCCAAAAAATTGTTTATACTTACATGAGGTGCCAAACTAAAAGCTTGAGACGGACGGCGCTGTAGGCGACTGAACCTTGTTTACGTTTAAACATTTACTTCAGTAGAGCAATTTTGTAAAAAAAAATTATAGGCTTCTGATGCCGGGACCGCTGCCATAGGTATGTTTTGAACAAACATTTGTTCGAATTGGATGAAGTTTTGCTTTGTTTTGTCAGCAAAATCATTCAATTCAAACAAAATGGCGGAACCGGCTTTAGGAAGAATGAAACAGAAAACCTACCTATATATAGTAATTGTACTCTGCGTAATCTTTGTCAATCGCTGAATAGGAATACTCTAGTCTTGATCCTTTTAAAAATCAAAATAGGCTTAATTTATTTATTTATTTATGGTACGCTAACAGCAAATACATATGATAAACTTTATCTTAAAAAACATTTAGTAACTATTGGCTATACTATATGACTGCCAATTACAAGCATACACAACATTATCATAAACTATTTAATAACTATATTAATAATAGAAGTTTTTCAAACATAAAATACTATAACTACAAACATAAATGAGATCAATATGTTAATTAATTATTTGAAGCTTGTTTAGAATTTGAATCAAAGTGTTTCAGCACTTTACTTTTATAGATATTTAAAGAATCGTGAAATATGTCTATGTCCTGTACCTTTCCACAGACTTCGTTATAGGAAGTACATATACGAGCAGTGGGGTGGTGGAGACCGAGGTTTGTTCTACACCATGGTATGCTGAATGGTTTTGTTATAGGGTGACGGGGATACTTAAAAGGAACTGATAGTTTAATTAAACTTAGCAAATTTAAAAATTGTAGGAATCATCTGGCAACACTCATTTTTTTCTCCACTGTTTGTTTGCAAAGGAAATGAACCCAAGAAGTCCAAAAAAACATTCAGAATGTAAATAAGGAGCCCACAAAAGAATTTACAATTTTAAAGAATTGGTATAACTTCCGAGGGTATAACTAGTGTTTTCTAATCTGTGGTATAACCGTGGGTATAACCCTATGCCTGCATAAAGAGGATGTTTGTTTATTTGACACTCAAGTTTTCAGTGAAAACCAATGATAATTATATTTTAAACTAGGTGAAAACATTAAATTATACAACTTTATTGTATGATGTAAAGCCAGTCGTTCATTTATTTTAAATTCGAGTCTAAGATGATTACATTATTTAGGCATTGTAAATTCTACAAAGATTACATTGGTAATTATTGATTTTCTACAATTACCTACTAAAGCTTAATTGAAAATGGAGTACCTACGTAATATTCTGAAATTATAAGTTATATAATCATATGTTCTATTTGGCAAGGCGATAGAGACATTCAGACCGAACTGTTTCAGATATTATCTCTTCTCCATATTAATGTCTTGTTATTTGCTGGCATTTCTATTGTATCCACAAGAGTCAGATTGTTCTGATCTCCCAATGTCACCAAATCTCCTATATCTCTGATACCCCATGAAGGATCTCTTGCTCTAAGACTTGCATCAAATTCAATATTACTGGCAGGTGTTATAACACCATCTTTACCATAAGGCCCATAAGTGATCATTAGAGCGTCAGGCTTCAAATATTTCCCTGCATTTTCAAAAAGGCCTTTTGTACATTTGAAAGGGCTAATATGAATCATATTAGCATTATAAATGTAATCAATACTCCCTTCTCGAAAACCATAGTTTGAAAAACTAGAACAAATATCGAGTTGGATTGGTGGCACTATGTTTTTTGATGGACAGCTCTGTGCATAAATATTTATACTTCCAAGCAAGTTTTCATCCACTTCAGTGGGGAAAAATCGTACACCTGGAAAATGTGGTGCAAAATGTGCCACATGCTGTCCAGAGCCTGATGCTATTTCCAAAAATATAGGACTGTCATCCTCCACTTCCTCTAAATCACAATGGATAAATCTCTTCAGAACCTGCAAAATAGGTTCTTGATTTCTTGTTGCAGCTGGGTAAATTAACTTTTCACCCATGATACTGAAAAAGACAATAAAATAAATGCATTATTATAAATAGTTTTGTCTGTTTTGTACACCAAAGCTGTTTCTAAAAGACTGCCTTCATTAACTTACATGAAATTTTTGTGCTTTACTAAGCGAGACTATGAAACTTTACCTCATAAGAATGATATTACACAAAATGGAACAAACAGATAGAGAAGTTATTGAGTCAAAGGTTAAGGCAATCAACTCTTAAATTCTTGCCATTTAATAACTGATATTTATAAAGGAGACACAGTAACACAAATACTGCTTTGCATGCTTACATTACAGGTTTATATTGAATACTCACTTTTGTTTATCTTCACTGTTGAAGCCACAAGAAATATTTTGTGTTTTAGCCATTGTTTTTCCAAGATAGCTTCTAAGAACAGTAAAGCATATATTCACATTTATTTTGCTAAAATAACAAGCCACAGGTTAAGTAGCCACCTATGAATAAGGATAATTGTATTTATCATTTAATTTAATTTCATAAAGTACCTAAACATTTGTATCTTTATAAACATTATCTTATGGCAACTATGGAAAACTACACACAATTCATAAATGAACAAGTAAACCAAACACGATTTATCGTTTAAGTAAACGGTTAATCCTAAACCAAAGCAAAAAAAAGAAATTGCTTTATTTTACAGCTCCAAATGGAAAAGATATTTAGGTCACAGAGTAAGTTTTAGGTATTTTAATTTTAAAATTTTGTCTTTATTCCTTGTCTAACCAAGTCACCAACCGAACCGACCGACCGTCATTCTACCAACCACCCCTAGTACTTACTATACTCTTTGAACCACCCTATCTATATATATATTATAGGCAGTCAATCAGTTGTCATTTGATTTGACAACAGGATAGCATATTGTTATTCATATAAGAGAGAGCGAGATAGGGAATATCCTTCAATCATTTATTTTTGTGTTGTCATGTAAAGAAATATTTTAGTACCAAGGATTTTAGTTCCTTAGTACCTTCAAGGTACCTTAGTACTAAAAAAGTGCTATGGTACCAAGGTACTAAAAGTTTGGGTAACTACCTACCTGAAGCGGGCGGCGGTACACACAATAAAGTCGCCCGCTAGAGCTAGAATATCTTTTCAGAGCTCATACAAAACCAACAGTCTTGGGAAACAAAAGCAAATGGGCCGTCATTGGATTTTTTTATGTATCCACGTCCACGATTTGATGTATTTTGGTGCTTTGGTGTCTTTGAATTGTTTTCTCTGGGCTTTGAAGATTTTTCTATTATTAAAATACTACCAGACTGGTTTGATCGTATTCCCTGGTATTACAGTCAATCAAGTGTCATTGTCGAATTTGTCAATTCGACTAGTCAATAGTTGTCAATCGATCGAGGCAAACAGGACAGACAGAACAGAACAGTCACGCGTCGCGGCGCGCGTTCCCGTTGTTATTGTGCTCCAAGTTTTTGTGTTACTTGATTGTTGAATATCTTCGCGATTTGATTTATTTACTAAGCATGGCAAAAAGATCTGCATCTGTAGCTTTCGAAGAGGAGCCGAAAGAGGCTGCGCCGAAAAAGGAAGGAAAGAAACATTCTCTGGATTCAGACGAAGAAGACAGTGGCGCTGAAGAGGAGAAGAATAATGTCCTCAATGCAGACGATATTGAAGGAGAAGAAGAAGGAATCGGAGGGATGGAAGGTGAAGTGAGTAACCGTTTAGTGTCTTCTAAAATAGATCATGCATTTATCGAGCTTACGTTAGGCTTAGGCGGAGGCCTGTACCCAAAGTGTTTACTTCTACTGGAGCAGTGTGATAATTGTAATAAACAAGTGTGATAATACAGACAGGAAGTGTATTAGTAAAATTCACCTTTGAGTCTAAATCTAAACCTAGTAGCCCTACTGTTCTTCTGTCATATATTGTTATTTTAGAGATTAATATTTAAACTAGGAAAAACTTTATTATAACACAAACAATACAATATTTGTATTAATTTACTTAGATTACCATAACACCATTTAATATGAAAGAAGAACTAGAAGAAGGTCACTTTGACACTCAAGGTCATTACCACTGGAAAAAAGAAAAGGAAATAAGGGACAGCTGGCTTGACAACATTGACTGGGTGAAAGTTAAAGGGCGGCCAGAGGACAAATACAAAGTGCATAAAGATGATGAGAATAAAGGACTTGGTGATGAGTCAAGCAGTGATGAAGATGAACCTGAGGAAAAGTTTGACTTAATTGAAAACTATAAAGAGATTGTGCAACACATGAAACCAAGGGAAACTATTGCTAAAACTCTTCAGCGCTTAGGTGAGAATTTTAATTATGCTGCTAAAAACAATGGGTGGGTTAAAAAGACCTACAACTTTCCATTAAGATATTAGGTCAGTTATTTTATTCAAATCTGTATGTTTTTCAGTTGTACCATTTTCTTAATTAATTAAATTTCTTAAAAAATTCAGAAGAGAAATTAATTAATATGTTTGTTATTTACAGGTGCAAATTCAAAAATATCCAGTACAGAGCGTTGGAAAAGGAAAAAAGCTGGCATTGTAGATGAATCCAGTAAGATTGTCACCAGAATTACTGAGCTTGCAAACCAAATATTAACTAAATTGGGAAACATGGATATCTATCAAGAAACTTATGAAAAGATCAGTTCTATATTATCAAAGCACAAGAGTAAAAATGATGATGCAGATTTAGATATGTATGCTGATGACTTTGATCAGAAAGAGAAACAAACTTTAGACAAAAATAAGGCAGATGAGGGAAGTACTAGTGCAGAACCAGAGAAGGAGAACAGTGAACAGGATTTGAAATGGGAATTTAAATGGAGCCAAGATGACAATGCTGAAGTATCAGGACCCCATTCCACAGACCAAATGCATAAGTGGGCTACTTCAGGACACTTCAAGACAGGAGTATGGGTGAGAAAACATGGGGAAGACAGTCAATTTTATAGCTCAAACAGAATTGATTTTGAATTGTACATGTAGAGTACCATAGTTTATATTAATGAAATATAATTCAATCAATTCCAATCAAACCAGCTTGTTTTGTTTCAAACATATTTCTTTCTAGTGTTAAACATTCCATTTGCAAAGTTAGCTATACTGAAACTAGTCAATATTTTTGCTATCTGGTTAATGAGAACTATAAACAATGTTATAACTTGTACTATAATAAATTGTGATATTGAAGTTCCAATTTCCAGCCAACTTCCAGTATTCTTCACATAAAAGAGTAGTTGTATTCCCATGATGTTTGAGTAAATAAGCACTATTATATGCAAATATCCAGATGGTGCCTGAAATTAAACAAAATTTGTAAGTACCACTCTCTCAGATCTCACAATATAAATGTAACATAATTTTATGTACCTACCTTTGTAATTTCTTGAACTGCAAGAAATGCACAGGCCACACACAAAAAAGGTGATAAAGTTTTTAACAAAATCAATCCTGTTATAAGAAAAGGTTGGAATGATGTTATGAAGCATGTAACCCATCGAACTTCAAATGAATTCAGTGAGGCTATATTTCCAGTCCCAAAAAATGCTAAAACTATGTAGAATATCTGTAGGAAAATATGTTAAGGAATTTAAATTCAAACAAGGAACAGATACTACCTGTTTATGATAGCTAATTAAATACATTAAAGTGATAATACTTGAAAAGGATACGAAAAAGAATGCTCTTCTAAAATCTTGGTTGCTTATACCCCTTTCAATAGAGGTTAAACTCGTTTTATCACCATGATCACCAAATGAATATTCTGTGATCTGAAATCATAAACAATTTTCCATTAACATATTTAAAGAAAGTGCTTTAGAAAATTATCAAAATGTAACTTACCTTCATGTTTTTAAGGCGAAGTGTTTTGAATTCTATAATTATCCAACATGTAATGTTAACAAGTAGAGTGACCATGAAAAGTCCTTCATGTGACACTGAGAGTAACAAATAAAAGTTGAGTAGTGATGTGCTGACTGCAATAAATCTACATACTAGTCTCTTGCTATGGATTAGTGGTAATATGAAACATGCAACTGAAATGGCAAAAAACATTCAGATTAACAACTCACAGACCATACATTTAAACAAAAAAAATCATCTTGTAAGTTGCTCACCAGCAGTTATCCAAGTGATTGCTTGATACACCTGTGAGACTGGAGTTCCATTTTCAAATCTTCTGGACTGAGTGTAAATGTTATGGAGTGAAAATGTTAATATGATTACTTGGACCACATTTAGTACAATTTCTAACCGATCTTCTTCACCTTGAAGATATAAGCGCCGAAGGAGCTTCGAGATGTAAAGGACACAAACTAATAGCCACATTGATCCAGCTAGGAGGCTGGAACAAACAGTAACAATTGCTCACATTATTCATAGTTCAAATTACACTTTTAGGCATTGATTTAATAACACACAAATCCCTATGTATCTCACTCATCTTATAGCTCCTCAAGGTAGTTAGGAATGACAGTCTAGATAGGTACCTACTTACATAAAAAGAGCAATATAGCTTGTTTTTATACTTACACAAGTTCAATAAACACATCTTTGCCAATTACAGGCATGAAAGAAAACATGCTCAGTAGAGAACAACTCAATACCCAACGTAAAAGTAAAGAGTTACTAAGAAGGTATCTTGTAGATAACATAATAGGCCATAGAGCCATTCCAAATAATGGAACACTTAACATCCATCTGTAGGTAAAAGAAAGGCCCTGAAAAACACATCCAAAATTAATGGATCTTATTTTTTTAAAGTGTCTCACATTTAACAAAAAATATATTACCAATGTCATTGACCCAACAGTATAACAAGCTATTTCAAGAGTTGTCATCAGTAGTCCATTATTTCTTCTCAGTTGTTGGAACATTTTTATCCAAAACTTTGGATTTGCTAAGCAAAACCACCATAATACAACAGGCATCAAGAAATACAGAAAATACTGAACTGGCAAGTTTTGTACTGCAAGTGTAAGGAAAATGTGATTAGAGTGAGTTTTCATTATCATTTTTATGGTTGAAATTAATGATCAAATCTATAAATTTACTTACCATATACAAGTAATGATGATGTGAAAAACAGGAGTAAAAACACTATGTTTATTCCTAAATAATCAGTCACAGCCATTAAACTATTTTTATTAATACTGGAAGGTTCACTTTGTGTATTCATCTTTTGTTCTAATAATGCTTTCATTAAATATACTATCCATCCTATGAATGATAATGTGACTAGTATCAATAGAGGTTTTTGGTAATAATTATGATAATAAGTTAATCCTTCAAGACTCAATTGAATCATTTCTTCACTGAATAAAATCAGTTTCTCATAGTCTCCATTGGCTAACAACTTTTCAGTGAAATGTATCATTTCATTATACTTTCTGTCATCAAATGGTTCAAATGGTTGGTATAATATTTTGATTGCATTGGCTTCAATGTCTAATCTCTTTTTGTTGTACTGTGCTGCTAGTTGACGACTGTTGCTATACAATGCTTTAGCTTGGTCCTCTAATGATAAGTTTAGAATTCCACTTCTAAGTTGGCCCTGGAATTTTAAAAAGTCTTTAATATTTCACCACCTTTCACATGTTTTGTGATTGGGCTACATTTGGTAAATTAAATAGGTGATAGTAAAAAGTAAGAACATACAACAGAGTTAACTGGAACAGGAATTGATAGTATAGTAGACATTAAAGGGGTGAGATCAGCTTGATTTATGTCTAATCTATGTTCTAGAGACATTTTATTAGTATTAGGATCATGACTCCTCAAAGTTGTTTGTTTAACTCCTGCGCCCCAGATCACATAAGGGGTTTGAGTTTCATGATTGTCTCCTGCTCCATGAGAACCTATAATAGAAGTTTCAGTGAATAATTTAAAAAGAAAAAGCTATTCTATGTTAAACTATTATTTTTATCAAAGTTTGTGAAAATAATGTAGGCACATAAATTTTAAACTCTATAATGTTATTTACCCCAATCTGTCATGCCATGGTCTGAAGTCATAAGAAAGGTAGTCTTGCCATCATTTCCATAAAAATCTCTTATAACTTTTTCAATTTCCTTTATGCCCTCATCTACAAACCTCAGAGTGGTAAGGAAATTCCTGAACAGAATGAATTATTTATATTTTAATGATAATGAAAGAAGTTATGAACAAAAGTAGTTTTTGGTAAAAAAAAAAACTCACTCAGTTTTTGGTTTATGTGTATGGCCTGATGTATCTGTTCCTAATAAGTGTAAAAAGAAAGCGATTTTCCTGCTTCTCAACTTTTCAATGAGGTTTTTATTGTTTATTGCATTCTTAAAAAAATCTCTAACATTATCAAAAGCCCAAGCATCCAGCAGTGTTGTATTCTTGTCTGTACTGAAGGTTTGGTCATAAGGATCAAACTTTTTAACATAAATGTGATTATCAACACTTCCTTTGGTAAAAATATCTACTATGTCATAAGTTCCCCAGCACCAAGTGAACTTTGTTTGATTGAACACTGAATCAAAATCCACTGGGTTTGCCTTCCATCCTTTTGCTATAGCAGAGGGATCTTCATAAAATCCAGCAATAACTGCTACGTGCCCTGGCCGAGACTCTGTTGGAACGCGAGTTTGAGAGATGCCCCATCTTCCGTTGGAGTTGGCTATTGACCTGATATCAAGGAAGTAGGTGCTAATCAAGTAAGTACTTAAAGGTGAGTAATAATATTCCAATACTTTCTTATCACTTTACCTCAGATAAGGCATCGTGGTATAATTCACGAAGGATTCAGCTCTAAGTCCATCAACCACAAAAAGGACCAGTCGATTAGCAACTGCCTCATGCGTTGGTTTATAATGAACAACATTCTGAACAATAGGAGATTTAAAATAGATATCAAAAATTGAAAAAAGAAAACATAAGTGAATGCCGATCCCTAAGATAAACATTTTAAACAAATAAAAAGTTCAATAATTTCAAATAAACATTATTGGGGCGATTGAAAAATGGAATATCAAATTGATATTTTAAAAACCATTTTAACTCCTTCAACATGTACTTGAATTACCTACTTGTATTTATAAAATAATCAACAAAATTAAAGGAAACACCGCAAGACAATCAAAACGAACGACCCACCAAATCAATGACATTGACAGTGACAGTTACTTTACAGTATCAAAAAAAAGTTACACATGTTCATACCTACAATTATACAGCCAAGTAGCTTAGCCAAAAAAAATTAGAACACGTCAAATAAATAAAGCAAATATCTACGCAAATATCACAGGTGAATATACAAAAATAAGGTTTATTCAGATCGCTAAAAATTAATATCTTCAAAATCAGGTACGTGAGGCGGCCAAATTATAACCACAGCGCGCTGTGCCGCGGCTGCCTGGGCTACCATCATTTTGATATACTTACTATATGGTAGAAATTATAATTATTGTAGTGATTAACAAAAGAGATATACAAGTCAAAAGAGTGGATGTAAATGTTGGGAGAGGATGGCAAAGACAAGACGAACGTACCTCGATTAAATCGGGGACTTGCTCAAGAAAAGCCAAGTCAAGAGCATCCTACGACGACGGGCGACTGATGAGTGTGGATGAAGTAAAAGAGGTGTGTTTGGATCGTAGCAAGTGGAAAGAAGTGGTCTCTGCCTACCCCAAAGGGAAAGAGGCGTGACAGATATATATGTAGGTATGTGGTGATATGGTAATGGTAAATCATTTGTAAATATGTAAATAGTGATTTTGCCAGATTCTAATCCTACATTTTCGGTTATGATTGGAACAAAAAATTTAAAATACCTAATATCAAAAAATAATAATTTATTAAATACGTAGGTACCTATCTTTAAGTACAAGTATCGGCCTACGTAAAACGGTTTATAAACTACAAATTGAAATAAAATAAAAGTAAGTTGTAAGTAAGTAAATATTGCCCATAACAATCAATGCTTCATCGTTTCATAATATAATGTGAGTTAGTTAGGAGTGCTTGCTGAAGAATCAGCTAATGACAAATCTTCGTATTTCGTTCCAGCAACTAAAAGATGAAACAATTCCTTTTCTTGCACTCGCCTGAGTTCATTGAGCACAACTTCGGTCGGAACACGTTCTTCAAGAATATTTTCGTGTGGAAATCCTAATGTATTAAAAACTCTGCGCACTTGACCAGCGCTTAACCAACCGCGGTCCCCAGGATCAAAACTCTTCACTATAGCTTCTAGATGTCTGTAAAAAAAACATCGATATAAAAGCGTGGAAGCTACAATTTAAAGGTTTTTATTTTATTTACCTATTCATATTATGTGAGTCTTATACCTACTAACCTTTGTTTGTATAAAACCGGTGCATGCCCAAGTCCAGCACGAAACAACATACAATCATCAAGTAATTTTTCAAGATAAGCTACGGGTTTTTCAGAAGCTTTTGCTATAACCTTGGTTAAAAGAAATCGCATTAATTCTGGTATACGTCTATCTCGTAAATACTTTTCAGTTCTGTAAACTGTTGAAAAAATTTGTTGTTTGCGAAATGGAATTTCAACCTTTTCTGAAGATTCATCGTCTCTTAAGCACCTGCAAACAGGAATAGCCTCTATTTCTTTGGGTAAGTCTATTATAGGTAGTTTTATGTCTTCGCCTATATGTCCTACAGTTTCTTCTGATTCCAATGTTTCCATTGCTTCTATAACTTCCATCCCTTCCATTGCTTCCGTTACTTCCGTGATTTCCGTTGCATTTATTGATGCCACTCGTTCACTTGCTTCCGTGGGAGCCGCCTCCATGACTGATCAGCTATTGATAAAATGATTGAATATGGTAATAAAAAAGGTATCGAGATGTATTTACTGGCGTTTTACAAATTAAATTGTAACTTTGACGAAGTAGGTAATAAGTAATTATTGCTCAATGGCCTGAAATTATTTGTCCACCAAACAAGCACCAAACGAACTGTGCAAGGTTTTGATCTTGATTGATGGTTTTTGACACGATTTTTGAAGTATTGTATTTTTTTAATCATCGCTTTCTATTGCTGACAAAAAGGACAAAAAAACCTTTTTGGTGCCAAGCGTGTCCTTTTTTTAATGATTTAACTTTAAATTAAAGTAAAAGTGTGGTAAAACCAAAAAACCAAGGTAAAATCTAAAATCTGAGTAAAAGTATAGGGTAAAAGTGTGACGTAGTGATTTTAAGCTCTTTGGTCAGGTGAAAAAAGATACCTAAAAGCTAAAAAAATATTAGCTGCATGCTTATTAACTAAAGTTACCTAACCTCACAGAGTTATCATGTAGTTACCCCTTTCCCAGAATACCTAACCCAGCTCTACTAGTTACCGTTTGGTTACCTACCCTACAATAGAAATTATGAAGAGATCGAGGCTGCCTGCGACTTCATACGCATTTATCGTCATATCTTGGAAAAAATCATGATATCGTAAAATAATATAGCCTATGTGTTATTGTAAAGTTTCGTTAAAATCTGTTCAGTGGTTTTTACGTGATGAAGTAACAAACATCCATCCATCGGCACAAACATTGACATTTATAATATTATTAGGATTTGGAAGAGATGAAAAACTTGTGAAAAACCTGACCATGATATTTTTTTAAATGACAGAATAATTTGCAAAAACATACTAGCAACACAGAAATAAAAAAGTTTTTTCAACTTATTCAATAAACAGGCAACACTATAACTAAATTTCAAACCGAAACCGTCCGTCGTAATTGAAACGATGTTTTGATTTTATTGTATTGAGTTGAATATTTTGGTTAAATAGAAAACTTTTGGGATATTCCACCACAAACGTATGCCGTTTGTATTCCACAATTACAGAGTTACTGGTGACACTATTCCAGCCGTGGTATGTTCTGTTACGATGCTAGCTTTTTTAACTACTAGACAAATGAATAAGTTTGGTTGCAGTGGATAAGGACAAGTACACAGTTATTTTATCTTCGAATCTTCAATCATGGGTCAAGACAAGGAAGAAGTTCGAATCGGGAAAATCGATGATTGTAAGTATCGTTCTATAATAGGTAGGTAGGTACCTACCGAATTTGCCTTGTAATTAAGTGCCTAAATCCTATTAAAAACCTTTGTAAAAACCCAGGTGATTCCGATGTCCGCAAAACCGGGCAGGAAATGGACACGATAAGACAAAGAACGATTGCATATGAGTACCTTTGTCGCTTAGAAGAAGCAAAGACTTGGATGGAGGCATGTTTGAAAGAGAAACTGCCTCACGCTACTGAGTTCGAGGAGAGCCTGCGGAATGGTGTCTACTTGGCCAAGCTAGGAAACTTCATCGCCCCAGACTTGATGCCTATGAATAAAATTTATGATATTGAGCAAAGACGTTATAAGGTTTGTATTGTACTTTCCATAACGTAATGTATGCCAAATAATACCAGTGTTGTGATATTTCTTTACGGTACTTAATTCAAATAGCAATCATTAAAATATAAGCTCTTTCCATTCATTTTTGTTCTTACTTTTCCTTTGTTAAATCATTTCCTTTGATTGTAAGGTTGTACTAATAAACAAAGGTAGATAGATAGGTTCTAAAGCTAGGCATTAATTTAAGTCAATAAAAAAATATCTATATTCTTTTCTTTCTTTATTATTTGTGAACTAACTACTTAGGCACATTGATAAGTTACCAATGGTAACTAACAACTGTTAATACCTTTTCCAGGTTATGGGTTTACAGTTTAAACATACTGACAACATAAATAAGTTTCTGCAGATATTAAAGAAAACTGAACTGCCTGTAGTAAGTATTTTAATGATTTAATTCTACATTTATAACTCTAATGATAACTTCTTCTAATTCTAAGTGTGTAATATCAGACATTTCAGCCAGAAACTACAGATATTTATGACAAAAAGAATATGCCAAGGCTAATTTATTGTCTTCATGCACTCAGCTCTCATCTATTCAAGTTGGGTAAAGCTCCTCTGATTCATGATGTCTTTGGCAAAGCTGTATTTACAGGTAAGTTTTCATTATGTGCTAAGTTTATGAAATATCTAGATAAGAATGACTTCTTGGTAATGTTTCTAATTACTAGGAGACACTTTATCTGTATATTTATTTACAATCTTATATTATGGTATCTTACAGATGAACAACTTGACTCAGTCTCTAAAGACTTACAAAAATTAGAACACCCTCTTCCAATGTTCCAACAAATTGGTGGGATTTTATCAAAAAATAATGTCCCAGATAGTAATGCACTTCACAATGCAGTTGTTGAATTAAATAAGCTTATAGATTCAGGGAAGCCTATCACTTCGGCTCTCTTGAACCCTAAACTCAAACTGAAATTTGTACAAAACAAACTTATAGATGAGTACAGAACTACTTTACTAGCAGCTAAGCATGAAAAGATGCAAGCAGCACATAACAGATCCCTTAATGACAGTTATGTACCTGATGAATATGACGAACTTCTCACCCAAGTAGAAATTCAGGGCTACATCACCTCAGTTAATTATAAAAACTCATGGAACAACTTATGTTCAGCCTCCAAAAAGAATAATATGAATTCTATTCACAAAATCTTCAATGAAGAGTGGGTGAATGTAAAAGATTACAACAAGAACAACTTGGACTTTTATTGTGATGTTGTAAGAAATATAACTGAACATAACAAGGATATTGATGTGGAAGGGGTGACAAATTGGCATAAAATATTCCAGAATATTATCCACGAGGGCAATCGTAAGTCTTTGGATCATGTCAATCATAAATTGGCTATTGTTGATGTTAATAAAGCATTAGATGAAGGAAACCCTGAAGATTTGTTCCATGCCCTGAACAACCCACATTTAGAATTGAACTTTAAGATTGATAAGTTTGCAGTTCCCCTTTTGTTTGAGGAAATTAAGCTGGAGAAATGTGAGCTGGATAAGAATTTGAATGAAAGTGAAATTGCTGCTTCTGTGTCGTATTTGCTCGCCGTGGCTGCGATATCACAAGCAGTAGATAGAGGTGATGAAGTGGCTGTTTGGAATTCACTGAATTCGAAACAGGTGAATGTGGTGGGGTTGCGGCCTCACTGTCGGCGGCGATATCTGTCGGCTTTAGTGTCCGCCTTGCAAGTGAAGATCAAGGAACAATGTGCGTGCCCTTTACTGACGATAGAAGATATCCGAGATACTATAGAAATGGTCAATATGAAAGATGATGATAATGAGGAATGTAAGTACATTACTATTTCTACTATTTAGATGTAAATCTATGAAGTCGATATTTTATCTTGTGGTTAATTTTCAGTGGTGACAGTAGTAGACAATATCAACAAAGCGGTATCTGCAGAAGACGCCGAAGCACTATTCAATTGCTTGAGGAGCCCATGTCTAAAACTTTCGGAGCCCATACATAAAGAGGAGCAGCGCCTTTATCTGCGCCTTATGAAAAAGAAAATGCTTCACAAGGATTCACAGAACCTCTGGCTTGACGATATTATTGCGACGATAAATGACGTTAATATTGAATCAGTGAAAGTAAAAGAATTGACAGAAGCTTTAGTTCATTTGAACCTGGCTGTATTAAAAAACAATGTTGACGATTTTTGGAATGCCCTTTCCTGTCCTCTTCTTTCAAATTCAAGAATAATTGAGGACACTTGCAAAGATATTTACTTTCAAATGTTTTCAAAGGCTTTGAAGAAGAGGGGGCATCACATTTGCCCTTGGATTGTGTGTCACACTGATGCAGGGAACACTGTGTACATTGACGTCGAGTCCTATACATACAGCTGGAGCACGCCTAAGGATTTTGTGCCTTACGCACGTTACTTGACTAGAAAAGATGTTAACATGATTGTTGAAAAGACAAATAAACATCACATAAACAAGTACAAGCAAATGATAATGGAAAAATCTATTGTCATTATACAAGCTTATTGTAGGGGCTATCTTTTGAGACAGAGAATGATTCGTAGATTGCGTTATTTCAAAGATAATGAGAGGTATGTCGTGAAGATTCAAGCTTGGTGGAGGGGAGTGATCATGCAGAAGAAATATGGGACTTTTATCAAGATGAAAGCGATCGAGGCTCGATTGAAGCAGGAGAGGAAGCAGAACCCATGGGCGTGGTACAAAATTCAGGTATGTAGGTATTTTAATTTTAGGAATTAGTTAGATGATGAAGCTGTAGTAAACTTTGTTTCGGCAATAGACCGTAAACTTATCTATTTTCTTACATGTCTTTTATAAATCGTTTTTTTCTTTTAATCTTCGGTTTTACAGGAACCAAAAATAATAAAGATCCAAGCACTCTGGCGTGGTCGTCGGGCACGGCAAGCTTTTACATCTTTGTTCCATTCTCCTAATCCGCCGCTAAAAGTTGTAAAGAAGTTCGTCCCCATGTTAGACTTCTCCACTGAAGACTACGACAGGGAAATTGAATTGCAATCATTAAAATCTGAAGTGGTACAGTCTATAAGGAAAAATCAGGAACTTTCCAAACAAATTGATGACATGGATTTGAAAATTGGATTGCTTGTGCAAAATCGTATAGCGTTACAGGAGGTGGCCGCACACGGATTGAAACTTAATAATCTAGTGAAGCACAACTCTATGACGAAGTTGGTATTTCCCAATAAAGGGGATTGTAAAGGAACACTGATGACTGTGTCGTCGGCAGTCAAAGGACTGAAGTCGCTTACAAAAGAAAGTAAGAGACTGTTAGATGGATATCAACATTTGTTCTACGAGCTGCAGACAAACCCTACATATCTTTCCAAACTTCTATTCTGTATACCTCAGAATAAAACCAACTTCTTCCTTCAGAATGTTGTATTAAGTCTTTACAACTACGGCGCATACGCGAGGGATGAATATTTGCTGCTGAAATTGTTCAGATTTACGCTTGAAGAAGAAATTAGTTGTAAAGTTACTAAGCCTTTCGATATAATAGCGTCGACTCCTTTAGTACTTAAAATGGCAGTGAATCTATCGCGGCAACTCTCTGGTCTTAATTGCCTTCAAGCGATTCTGGGCCCTCTCGTTGAGAAAATGCTGAATGACAAAGATTTAAACATAGAAACTGGGCCTGTTGAGATTTATAAGGCTTGGAGAAATGAAACTGAAATGAAAACTGGTCAAATTTCGTAAGTATTGAATTAACTAATTATTTCACATCCCTTGAGAGTTTTTCTGTGATTAGGTATTATACTTGATCTACATTTATATTTGCAGAAAGTTACCATACAACTTGACTCAAGAAGAGGCCCTCACATATCCAGAAGTTAAAAAGAGATTGGAGACAGCACTTGTTCAACTCAAGACAGTCGTGACAATATTTTTAGATAAAATAACCAATTCTACAGAACTGCTTCCGTTTTGTATTACATACATGTCGCGAGTTTTACACAGAGCTTTGTCGACTAAATTCCCGCACACTCCTGAAAAAGACGTTTTGAAGGTAGGTTCTATAAAAGGAGATTTGGCTCTCTTTACTTTAAAAACAATAATTAAACGATGTTCTTTTCTTTATAGGTGATCGGTAATCTCGTATACTATCAGTTTCTGAATGCGGCCATAGTCGCACCTGATGCGTTTCATATCGTCAATCTGCCTAAAGGTGCCGCCTTGACGACTGATCAGCGGAAGAACTTGGCTTCAGTGGCAAAGATCCTACACTTTTCTGCCGCCAAGAAAGGGGTAAGTTTAAGTACATTTTTACCTACATAACCTTTTATTTAAATATTTTTGTGCCCTAGTTCGACTAGTTTGATGTCCAGCCGCTTCCAAAAGTAATTTAGTATGGAATTTCATTAGCAGCGATAAGGTTAAATTCAAACTAAATCTGACTGCTTTCTAGTTCGGCGAGGAATCAAGCCATCTTCGTTGCTTGAATCCGTTTATAGTGGAGTGCCATGAGAAAATGAAGGAGTTATTCCGTCGTTGCTGTCGTGGACCTACTCTTGAGGAATACTTCGTGGTTGACGAATACACTGAAGCTACCTTGCTTCATCATCCACATATTTACATAACTGTACAGGTAATACCTACTGACCGATCTTTTAAACTATTGCTCATGGTATTGGTGGCGATAATATTTTTAACCCCGAATGATATTTCCTAGGAAATCGTGGACACACACGCGTTGTTGGTTGAATACCAGGATATCATAGCTCCAGATCATCGCGACAGGCTTAACGAACTTTTGGACGATCTAGGTGATGTACCGTCAGTGGCGCAGCTTGCTTCCCGAGACGTGGACAGTAATGTAAGTGTTTTAAAATAAAACTTAGTGAAATGGCTCAAATTATAGGCACTTTTACTAATGGAAATTGTATTTGCAGCAAATCGCAGAAACGCCCGAAGAAAACGCTAGATTAGAAGTTTGTTTAGCTCTAGTGAACAAGTTCCAAGCGCCTTCTGACGATATGACGGATTTGAACAAACTGTTTATTAAAACAAAAGAACTCTGCGTTGCGATTATCCCATTTTTAAATGGTAAGTTTACAAGTCATTCCGTTACTCGATTTTACTCTTTTGCCAATGTCACCTCTATAATAATTAATTTCTCAATAAAATAGGTGAACATCTACTGGAAGCTCTAGTTATAGGAACGACAAAAGAGCAACAAGATCAGTATGCAAAGAAAGTGCAAAGACGCATCTACTCTGGACAGGCTAAGCCTGACGAGGTCATGACATTAAGGGAACATATTGCAAAACTACGCCGAAACTTACAAATGCTTGAAGATGAGGGCTACGTGACTAGAGAAGATGGATACCAGGCTTTAGTGACGTCAATCGCACTCGATTTGTGTAATAAAGGAAAATATAGACAAGCGCAACGAAGGGCTCTCGCTACTTTAACACGGACAAAGCAAAGTCTCTTAGAGAAGACTAAATATTACGAGGAGAAATGCAAATCGTATGACCAGTACATAAAGTCTTGTTTGGCTAATCTTCATGCTGGGAAAAGGTAGAGTATCTGTTGTATGCAAAACAAAGCGGACTTTTTTCCTGTTTATCTTGGCACTTTACTTATGCTATTTGTATTGCAGGAGTGTACACGCATGCTTACGAAGATCAGGAAAAGACGTTCAGAAGTTAAAGTCAAAATTGACTGTGAAATATTCCGGCGCGAAACTCATGGAGCGAGGAGTTCTTCTCGAGATTGATGGACTGTCCCCGTCACAGTTTAAAAATGTACAATTTGAAATCACTCCCACTGACCACAACGGCGTTTTTACCGTGAAAGGAAAATTCATGGGCGTTGAAATGGAATCCGTTGATATAGACATACAGGATTTGTTACAAAAACAATACGAAGGATGCGCTATAATGGACATGTTCGGAAAAGCAAAAATAAATGTTAATCTTATGATATTTTTACTAAACAGCAAGTTTTATGGTAAGTCATAATCATAATTTTTATTCTTGAGTAGTATTCGTGCTGTTGAAAGGCCTCGAATGATTCAACTCTACTAACACTAATTTAATAGTTTCTACCAAATTTCAAATTTACAATAATGAAGTATTACAAACCAAAAATTGTTAAATAACTTAAGTTAGAGTAAGACCACTAAAAAATAAAGACAATGCGCTTTGTCGCAAACTAACGAAGTGGGTCTTAAAACCTTACAAGTACAAAAAATTGGTATTTCCTGATTGTTTAATCATGTTATCGTTATTTTAATATTTATGTGTACACACTAATGAATTTTTAAGATTATAATTTAAGATTTTGCACTATGAAGTTAGCTGGATTTTGCACCATTATTGTGATTATATTCGTGACATTGATAACAATTTAATATTGCATGTACATAAATACCTATTTACACCATCATTATAATACATGGTTTATGTGAATTACAAGGCTATCTTGTAATTTCTATGCGAAGATGGAAATCATTTTCACCTGACTAATGCGGACTTTTGTTAGCTTGTCATAATAATTATTCACAAATTGGTTTGACTTAGTTTCTTTTGATAGAAACATAAATGTATTTTTATAATCAACATGTTTAAATGTTAAACATGCGTTAATCATATATGAATAACTTAGAATGTAGTTAAAGTATTTTTACAGCTTTTTAAACTTTTTAGATTAAATGAGGCTAACTTTAGTCATGTGTTTTCTTTATTGGCAACACTGTCTTTAATGTCACTTTATAGAACTGTCAATTTCACTTATTGAAACTGAGTGAATGAATTTAGTATGGGAGGGAAATAAATAGTTTGAGTAAACAGCAACCATCTGCTATCTTATCTGATAAATAAAAATGACAAAATTAAATAAAAAATTTTTTTTCGGGTAACCTACAAAGTACAAATATATAAATAATTTTTACATAAATCCTGACTATGAGGCGGGTGACAAAAAAGTTAGTTGTTCTATTCTTAGGTGTACTTTTTATGGTGCTATATTGTGAGTTTCTTATTTACTATGTTGTAATAGTACAGGTAAGTTTATTTATACTATAATTTACTTTTCACACTTTAATCAATTTGATGAATCCAAACTAAAAAGATTAACTTTAAAATTTCAGTGTAGTTGGCCAAAGTTAGATCATTCAAATGGAAGTTCAGAAGAGTTGAAAGTGTTGATGGTAACTGATATTCACTTGTTAGGAGATCTGAGAGGAAATGCAATAGACAGCTGGAGAAGACAGTGGCAAATGCATAGAGCATTTCAAACTATTATAACCTTACACCAGCCCGAAGTGGTGTTTGTATTAGGTATGTATAGTTTTCCATATTTACTGAGATGGTATCCTTATTTTAACTCTGCTTAAGTTGTATAAAATGTTCATGGTAAACATTGTGCTGTTTTATACATTGTCGGCTAAAGTAATGGAGCGTTATCTTAATTGATATTCTGTGAAACTGGCTTTTAAAATTAGTTTTCAATTTAAATATATAAAGCGAATGAATTTAAATAAATGAAATTAATAATAATGTAGTTATGTACCTACCCACAATTAATTAATGCTTAAGTATTAATTTCATACATGAAGTAAGATTATAAATCAAGTACTTACTAACAAACTTTGTTTTTTATAGGTGATAGTTTTGATGAAGGAGAATCAGCAAATGAGAAAAACTTCAAAGAGTTTGTACGTCGATTTTATGATAACTTCTCAGTGCCAAGTTATATTAAAATGTTTGTTATCGCTGGTAATCATGATATTGGCTTCCATAACGCGTAAGTTGATTAGTTATAATAATAATAATGCCCTTTATTCTATGAAAGAAACGGTAGTTTTACAGAGTTTGGCATGATGTTTTTAAAGAATGTCTCATAACATAGTGTGCCTCTCGGCATAGGCCTCCTCCAACGACTTCCACTATGACCTGTCTTTTGCTGCTCTCCTCCAGTTTGGTCCGGCTGTTAGCTTGAGGTCATCCTCCCACCAATGGTGCTGTCTGCCTCGGTTCCTTTTACCATCTCTTGGATTATTGGAAGTTGATTAGTTACTTCCCTACTAATGTATGGCTCAAGTCAAGAGTACCTTAAGCCGACTTTAAGCCGACGTGCATGTATGAGGCGACTGATGAATGTGGAAGAAGCGAAAGAGGTGTGTTTGCATCGTGCAAGCAAGTGGTCTCTCTCTGCCTATCCCGATGAGAAAGAGGCGTAACGGATTTGTATGTTGGTACGTTAATGTAGGTACTACTTTTAATTTTCCAGGATTACACCAGACCACGTGGACAGATTCTATAAGAATTTAAATACATCATCAGTTCAGTTTCTTACATTGAAGAACAATTATTTCGTCTTGTTGAATTCCATGGCTATGGAAGGTGACAATTGTTCTCTTTGTAAAAACGCTAGAGCTAGTTTGGAACAAATATCAGGTTGGTTAGTCATTTATTTTATTTTTTATTATACCATGCGACGACGATTATACAATGTCACCGTTTTTTAACAAAAGATTTTTTTGTTTCAGAGAAGTTAAACTGCTCTCAAGATGAAAAATGTATAAGTGATTCGAAAATTAAATATAGCAGACCAATATTGATACAGGTAGATACAGCATTATTTCAGTATTATTATATCTTGTAATTCGATATTTTGGCCCATAGACGTAAATCACTATAGGCATTCAAGATTTCTTCTCTTTGCTATCAATTTTCAGAATGATTGTGATCCATATCATTACTTACAGCATTTCCCGTTGTACAGAAAGTCAGATGCAATTTGTACAGAACCAGACGCCGTCCCATGGTACGAGAAGGATATTCCCTTCAGACTGAAAATAGATGCCTTATCCAAGGAGGCGACAGACTACCTCGCGAACAAACTAAGACCGAGAGCCGTATTCGGCGGTCACACACATTACGGGTGCAAAGTTCTCCATACTTACGCCGCAGATGAATTCTACGAACATACGATACCGTCGTTTTCATGGAGAAATATCTTTACTCCCAAGTATATATTGGTAAGTTTTCTTAAAATAAGTAAGTGGTATTTTTTAAGTTGATTGAATTCTGCATAAGCTGATTAAAAATGAAATGTTTTAGGTGACAATAACACCCGATGATTATTTATTTCACAAATGCGGATTGCCTGGAGAGCATACTATTGTGATTACTGCCGTCCTTATTATCGTCACTACCATATACATAGTGAAAAAGAGGATTTAAAATAAAAGTTAAACTTGTTAATCCCATTATATTTGACAATAAATACTTTTGACAAGATCGAGCACTTTTTACACTGTACACCTTACTAATGAACAATATCTTTGAATGAATTAGTTCCATACTTCATTTACCAAATTATCACAAAAGAAGTATTTAAATTAACTTTAGGATTCAGCTGTTACAATAAATACTAATACTAAGAAAGTAAAATAAGAGGTAGATAATAATATTCCAAGAGATTCATTTCATTTACCTTTCCTAGGATTTATCAATACTGATATTGGTAATGTACCTTAGCTTAGACCGAAGAGTGTAAGATTGTCAGTTTCAGTCGGAGTACAAAGAACGAAACTTATGGTTGCGTCAGATCTTAAGAGTTGGTCTTTTTCTTAACCATAATTAAGTACCTACTAAACAGTCGTAATAACTAAGCTGTCATGTATAACAATATTTTATAAACTTTCGTTTTCTGAGCACCTAACACTTAAAACTAAAATCAGTCTAAACTCGACTATGAGTTTTACAAAGAATAGGTACAATAATCTAGTGAACAAAGAAAACTAGCCATACATACACAAATACCCTAAAAACAAACGGAAACATCATTATTATCAATCATACTACATATCTTAGAAGTACTAAGGCACTTTACAAAATGAAATTCGCACACAATTACAGCAAAACATTGCTATCAATCAAGCATCTTTCTTTTCAGCTCCTTGATGTTATGTTATCATCGTTAAAGTTCCTTTTTCAATTGTTAATTATAACCATACAGGCAGCTTCGTTTTCATCCATTTACTTTTACGTTGACACAGAATGTTTTCATATCTCCAATACCTGTTTGAATGGCTGAAATAGTTTTGATTGTTTTCAGCTTTAGAATCCTCAACTTATCTATTGTCTTGAATAAATACTGATAAATGACTATCAAGATACATCTAACTTTAATCCTACGTCTATTTTTCCATCCAATTGATTCAATTTCACCGCAAATCAATCATCTGCCAATCTTTTAGTACAGCATTTGGTAACTCATTAATTCATCTGCTTATAACTTCGACATCCATCCATTCAACAGGAAAACAGGACAAGGCCATCGCTGGTGGCTTTGTCCTTTCTTGAGTCCTATAAGAGTATTATTTGTAGTACTCTGGGTTGTTGCGTTTGAGCTGGCATGTCGTGTGAGCGGGACCTCGGATGTGGTGCGTGCGAAGTGCGGGTTGGTCTTGGGGTCTGCGCCTGCTTCTGGTGGTATCCAGTGTGCGCGTGCCGAGCCGACGAGCAGATGACGGCGTGCAGGTAGCGATCGTATCTGCACAAGTGGGAATCGCCACCGCTAGCTAAATCTAGATATCCGTTGGCAGGATTCTCGCTTTTCACTTTTTGGAATGCATTCAAGGGCTTTTCGCTGACCGTGTATGATCTGTTGCGAAGTTTTTGATATTTATTCGTAATCTCTTCTTCATTGGCAACTGGTTCACTGGGCTTTCTGTAAATTAATAAAATACGACGTTAGAACACATTGTATTGAATAAAAGTACCAACGCATAGAACAGGAATTCAACTAACCTTGAAGCTTGAAAGCTCAGATGGTTTTTTTCCATGTTGGCCTGAATGATTTCAAGTAATTCACGTCTTTGCAAGCTTCCAGAACGTTTCTTGGTATGTCTCCGCTCGCGGTGTTCCCTGCGGGTATGTCGATGTGGTCGATGATGGGTTGGCGCGGGGCGTGGAGGTATTCTCCTGTCTCCCGAACATGATGATTTCGAGGAAACATCCTCATCGTGCGACAGTCGGTCCCGCTGTTCATCGTCGCTATGTTCACATTCAGGCGGCGCTGCCACTGATGTCTGTTGCTCTTTCCGTCTGCGTCGCCTCCCTTCCCGCCGCTCACGATTGTTTCGCGTGTTCCCGTCTTCCGGCACGACCGTTAAGCGTACTTGTATGGTTTTCGAGCCATAATGCGGGACTGTGACCGACTTGCCTATTGACTCGTATATTGTCGAGACTATGCCTGCTATATCCTGCAAGGAAAAATATATTGTAAACATAAGTAGTTTGAATCGTATTCATATCGCGAATATTTACATTTTTTATGATGTTTATATATTTTTTTTATTCTAAGATTACTTACATCTTTTGTCATCCGACCGTGTCCGTCGAGGTCATAAAGAGTGAAGGAGAATTGCAGCGGTTTTTGTTTGGACGGCTCAGGATGCTGTAATTCTACATCACATGTCAGCTCCTAAAATAAAAAATTGTTAATTAATAATAATGTCTTCAAAGGTCCAATTAGATACGCAAGAGATCAAAGAAGGGCATCAGCCAATTAAGTATTTATGAATGAACATAATGATAACACGTCGGCTTCATAAGGGTGACCTCGACTCGATAATGAGAGTCAGTCTGTAACTGGCCATTGGACGGAAAAGATACCTAACTACATTAGAATTTTTAGACATAGGAAGACGGATGAGATAGCGTGTCAGGTGTTAGAGGTTAAAAGTAAATTCTGTCTATTAAAATACGGTTTATAGCCATCGGGTTACGTTTAAGAGAAATAGTTACGTGGCGCCGTTCAGGCGGCTCAATGGCCAGCGCACATGGCGGCCCACGATTGATGCTCTTATCTTGTTCTTTATAAGGAATCTAGTCTCGCTTTTATGGATCAATACTTGCAAGGTATTGATCCATAAAAGCTACATTTTGCAAAATATGTACCTACTGACTTAACGTGAAACAAATATTTTATTTTTCTGGACTTGATGTTTATCGTTTCACTGTTTCGTTAGGTACCTATGTCTGTCTGACCTATGTAATTTTCTCTTAGAATTAACCACCATTGAGATTACCTACTAACTACATCGTTATTATGTGCGTACTTTGTAAGAAAGTGATTAAAATCTCGAGTCACGACTTAAAATAGGTTTAGAGAGGTACCAAGATGGTGAGTTTCCTGCTTCGTAATCGCACTTTCTATCTCTTTCACGTCGGATTACATTCTAGCTTTGAGAATTTGTATGATTACCTCGAAGCGCAGTCTCGGTTTGTCGTCATGATTGTTGTTGGTTGGGCTCTGTAACGGTATCGGGGAGGAAGGGCGCTTGTATGCGGGCTCGTGCACTGGCGCAGGCGTGGGCTGCAGCAGCGCGCGCGCTTCGCTCGGCAGCAGGTCCGGGGGCGCAGAGCACTGCGACGCCGCTCGGCCGACTAACTCTTCGGTGTCAGTCCGCTCTCCCTCGGTACCAACTATAAACAACAAAAACAAGGTAAGCATTTCGTTTCTGCATATTATACTTTGAACTTTTTATTTCTATTGTTAATACTCAACGTATTTACTCTCTAGCCTCAAAATTGCGTCTGAACAAACTCCACGTCACTTATTGTCGCAGATCATCGTAAAAAGAAAACTACAATGCGCAGTTACCAGAAAAATACAACGAAATACCCTAACAAGTTGGCGGCGAAACTCAAAAAGATTGTCGGAGGCGGGACGGCGCGCGAGCGGCGCGGCACAGGGAGTTTGTTTCCTGGAAGGCCCGACCGCCGATCGGTTCAAATGCTTTGGGATCCACATCTGTCGCTAATGTTATTTTTCTCAAAAGAACTTGATTTTGTAATCATCTGCCTTGAATTGTAGGTAGATTCAAACTATGTTTGTAGTTAGAGCGTAGTTTTGTTTTGTATTTTTAATGCCAACATTCTTCATTAGTACTTTGCTTTTGTGTGTATCGATGGACATCCGTTGCTTATGCTAGTTTAGGGTATTAATATGAAACATTTGACAGAGACTCTTGACTTCCTGCATCATCAGAACCATAGTAAGAAACTTTCTACGTGCAAAACTTAAAACTGGTAATACTTCGGCACCTATTTTCGGTAAGTGCTTTGATTACCTATTCACAATTTTATGACACATTAATATGCCGACTAGCGAGTGCTATAATTTATTATTCTATGGCGAGTTATCGCTAACAGAAATAGACTTGGATACAGAAATAGTAGTAATGATCACATTAACTCCATGAAACCTAATAGAGGCAAGCTCCGACGGAACAAATCTAGCGATAGATGAAAGGAGCGAAGCCGAACGAAACGAGACTGGCGTGACGTGAGTTACGTTACGCTGTACTAGGTGCCACTTAGTACCTACTTTGTGAGTGGGACATTCCGGCACTCTTATTAGCTTGAATTTGTCCTGTGATGTGACCCCATTTTACGATTTATTTAACGATAACTCTTGGCTGAGATGTGCTCTTGTTTTCATACTACTCGTATTTCATGTCTTTTTATGACAGTCAATCTTTTGCACTTAGTATCGAATTAAGTAAGAAAGTTTTCGTTAAAACCTGGAATAGGAACTTATATCATCAAATCCTATAAAATTGACAACATTAAAACATCGGTCTAGGAAGCACCAGAATCATGAAAATAGCGGCAACTAAAACCGGTGATACACTTACGACCTTTAAAAAATATGTTTACCTACACAGAAAATGGATTATCATAAATTCTTAAGAAGCAATTCCATTGAGACCATTAAGAATACCGCGGCGCATGTTACATTCCTTCCCTTGACTGTTTATCGGGTTTATCGTGCTTCATTCTGTAAACTTATACTCAAGGGGAATCATAATACTACCGAGTATAGTGTAGGATTATATTTCCTTAACGATAGTGCCGGAGTCCGTAGGTATTTGTACCTACTTATATTAATTAAATACCTACGTATGTTACGGCCAGAAGTTACAAATATAATCCTCTAAAATGAACCTCATTTGGACTTCTACTTATTCATTTATTTTATCACCCTTTTTTATGTCGGTAATCTCTCAAGAGATATTTTACGGTTCCCGAAATCGTGCACCGAGTTTTTCTGATAAATTTTAAAGGTGGCTAGGTAGGAGGTTTGAAGACGGACAATTCCCCGTAGTCCGCAACAATGTCAGTCGCACGGAGAGGTACCTTAAATTATGCAACAAAAGCTCAGCATCTCCGAAAAAGTTCTTTGTGTCCGCCGGGCGAGTTTACTATAAATTGTTAGGTGCCGCGGCGTTGCATGTATATTCAAGTAGTTATACGAGCACGTTAAGGAGAACTTAAAGCCGGGGGCGGAGTTTCCTTTGATGTTAAATAAAAGGTATCATTGTCTCCGCTTCGGTGACGTGCTTTCAACTTTTCTCTTTGAAGTTAATCAAATGAGCGGCGCGACTCAGTTTGCCTCAACTCTATTAACAAACTCCGCTTTACGCTCTCGACGTGTGTACGGGAACATTTAAAAATGAAAGAGGTTGAAGATATCGTCATGGAATTGAAGTGTTCAGCGTTTTCGTAACTAAATAGAACAAGATCAAAGCGTCTCTGTCTACTTTGAAGTATGATTAGGTGGGCCGTCGGTTATGGAGAACGGAAGTTTCAAATTTTTACGAAGGTTAAACAATCGCTCGCTCAAAAAGGATAAGGGTTAGGGCTCACTCGTAACTGTAATGCTTACAAACATCTTCTAAATAATTAGAAATAATAATTGAAGCGGCGCGCGAGGCGGTATCAAAACAAAAACGTGTTGTGATTGTGAACGTAGCTTATAGGCACCTAGTAGAACGTGTATGAGTAGGTATAGGTTATCAAATTAACATAATCGCGTAGGTAAGTATTTGTGATACCTACAGTGTTCGCGTTTCATTAAAGGAAACGTGACCGGTGTAGTCTGGTTGTTAGCTGTTAGTCTCACATTAACCTCCCGCTGTGATTTTTTGTTTTACTCTTGATGTTGCGGCGGATGGCGGCGCGCTTTGATCTCGCTACGAATAATTTGATAATGCTCGACAGAGATAAAATTTACTTAGAACTGCGCGTAGGTATGTTGTTTGTGAACGTAAGTGGGTAATTGGGTTTAGCCGTCGTAATATATCTACGAAATGATTAGAATTTGGGCTATTACCTACTTTATTATATTCATAAAGATTTTGGTTCATCGCCGTAAACTGTACCTACTGATCGGAATATAATCCCTTTGTTGACGCTAAAGATATTAATAACAGGTATTTGATAATAGCATCCATCATAACATACCTAGGTATGTAAATAAACTTTAATCAGATTAAAATAGAATAAAGGTCTCTTTAAAAGCACTTACTTGACAGGTTTTTAGAGTGTTTTTACCTTTGATTAGCTATTTTGGGAGCAGTTAATTTATGAATCAAATTTCGTTGTAAATCCTAGAAGTACATCTCAATATCGTCTCATTCAAATATACAAGCACCAACAAAATTCTTCTCCATAGGTTTCGACTAGGTACGTACAGTCGATAAAAAAGATAAGATTGAAGCTTTCAATTACAAACAACCCCATGCATGCCCTCGTTGTATGGCGAAATTTAATGGAATCATTTGTTTACAAACAAAGTGGACAACTAGTGAGTGCTTAAGTACTTACTGCTAAATTTCTTGTATCCATTTCTGAACTTGTTGCGCCACCACTTGACGAAGTGGTGCGCCATGGGGGCGTCTGCGGCGGGTGCCGGAGCTCTCAACGTTTCGTAGCACGTCATGCGCTGCGCTCACGCACGCATCCCATACACTTCAAAAGGGCCGATGACTCGTTATTTCACTGGGAATAATTAAAATTCACTGGCACTGCGATCATTCACAACACTGGGGCGTGTGGTTCCTCGGGTACGACAATGCGAGAACTGTGACCTAGTTGTCCGCGTGAAGTTGAGGCGTGCAGAGAGAGCGCGCGACCGTCCCACGTGCGTGTCGGCGAGTGACTGACTGATGGATGGAGGTGGAGAGGTGAAGCGAAGGGGCGGAGGCGCGCGGCGCGGGAATAGTGCCGGCGCGGCGTTGCGGCGACGGCGGCGGCGGCGGCGGCACCGCGGCACGCCGTGCCTGCCAATGTTTTGTGATTGTTGGGCTCGTACCGCCACCGCCGCTATACTATGTACTACGCAGCTATAATCCTTCCTTCACATGATTGCTCACGCTCAAGTGAAATCGTGACAGTTCATAAAAGCCACCGCTATGCCTAGGTACCTCCTACCTTCATCAGATTATACCCCCCCCCCCCAGACAGTCTTAAGGTTTTACCGATTGCGAAGATTACTGATCATCGTCTGGAAGTATTTAAATCGATTGTGAAAACATCAAAACTATAAATAAAGATTTGAAGAGAGTTAAAAACGAAACGAATAAAGTGCGTTTCGTTAGACTAGTGCAACTTGTATAGTTGACGACGTTGATGTCTTTTCCTTGACAACAGAATCTCGCTCGTATATAAAAGACTTCAACGCGCTACTGTTTTTACAAGACCTGATATGTAGTGCAGTAGATCGGTGTTTTTAACCAAATTAAATTAATATTATATACATCTAGTTCTCGAATCTTGGTATTTTACTGTTGAAGTAAATACCTATCTTATAGGGCAATAATAGAGAGGTGGACGCGCATTCATAGGTCCGCTAACCAACCTCCGAGCGGTCGACGACCCTGAGCCGGCGATTACAAAAAAGATTATGGAAGGTAGATACCTAGTTACCACAGCCTCTGTGGCCTTTCCGGCGCAATCACTATCTCCAAAGGAACTTGAAAAATAACTAAACTAATTATCAGACTTGTGCGTTCCACTACACTCGGTTGCAGCTATGATTTTGAATGCCATTAAAGTAAATATCTAGTGACTAGATATTTACTCAGACTAGATTCTAGTCATTAAAGAACGGTTTCGGTTTTTGATAACTCGTGTGAAACCTACGTACCTACCTGTTTATCTACAACTTAGCCAAGAAATGGCTTTCAACGAAGAAAAATGTCAATTCGGAATCGGAAGACCAGTACCTAATGTGTAGTGGAAGGAGAAATCATGAGTTTTGTTTAATGTTATCGTTATCGCCGTCATTCATTGAATGCAGATTATTTTTGTGTGGTAAAAACAAACGAATTACCAGGACTATTTCTGCTAAGTACTTAAATATAAAACGAGCTGCTATTTTGGAGCATTGTAGATTTTGAAGACGCTTAACAAAAACGGCGGCATCATATTTCATGTTATGTTAATCCTTTTTGGAAAGTCCATTCGCTTGAAAGCATAGGTAACATTGTTGTCATTCTTTCTAGGAACAAATTAACGAATCCCAGCGGATCCGCGACGGCATCGTCCGACATCGGACGGTCCACAGGGGCGGTTCGGGTGGGCGCGGGGGGCAGCCGCTTCGAATTAGAATTTTACGGCCTCTTCGTGTTAGGTTTATTGTCGAGGAGTTATCTGCGACCGAGATGAGGTCGTATTCCAAAACTGACTACAACAAACAATGTTTTATGTCCGTAATAAAGAATTCTTGTAGACGAAAATTGGTTAATTTGGAACGTTACGATTCGAACTTCAGATGATTCGAACACGCCTAATGATCTGGAATCCCTTCGTTCATTTCAGAATGAAGTTACGATTTTATGATAGACCTAAATTCGACAAAATAAACGAAGCAAGATGATGTCACAGCCAAATACCAAAACCGAGCGAGCGAAACGAAGGCTGCGGCAAGGGTCTACGTGGGTGGCGTATTCCACGAAATAGTGTAGATGGTCTGACCATAATGTCAGTATCATCGATAAACTACCGTCACTCGATTTTCAATAAAATTTAACAAGCAAGTTAACTATTGGACGGATACGAACCAAAATCGGGAGAGAGCACCCACGTGTGTTCCACAGACAACACGCTGGACCACCCCGATTACAATTTTCACCTAATAGGTATTGATGTTCGATCATAACTGCGAAGAGCAAGAAATGTAGCTATAAGATATCTCTAAAATTTATGAGAAATTGAGAATGTAACAAGAGATATTAGTTTCTTCTGAGAACAGTTGTCAATAAGTAGTGATATGGGCCCAGCTAATGCAATGGACATGGAATAAAAAGATAATCGTACGAAGTGACCTGGAATGTTGATAGTGGCGTTATTTCTGCTATTCAGTTGGCTGGCACGACGCCAGTGTGGTTGCCCGGCTCTCCGCGTCGGCTATGCCCACTCACGCACAAATATTTTCATCAAAAATATATCTGATTGATAATAAGGAAATGTGTTTGCTCTATGTTCGCTGCGTGTAAAGCTTTCGTTGAGGGGTTTGCCGTTAGATGGATTTTCTAACTAGCTAAAGGTGTCTTAACATTTTAATGATCTGTCTCTTAGGATACAATTGATTGGTAGTATGTACTTAGGCAGTTGTATAAAATTGCTAATTAGACGACTGCTATTTGAAGTCGA
The DNA here is from genome assembly GCA_947563765.1 of Anarsia innoxiella. Classification (NCBI taxonomy): domain Eukaryota; kingdom Metazoa; phylum Arthropoda; class Insecta; order Lepidoptera; family Gelechiidae; genus Anarsia; species Anarsia innoxiella. The sequence continues at coordinate 5,839,541 of OX387393.1, forward strand.
GTGAAAGTCGTGTCAGTTTATGATTTAGATTTAAGTACATAAATGTTTTGGTTTATCACCGGCGTCATAAGCAGTTTATTAAGACAGTTATACAGCCACGTAAGTAAAATTTATAAAATGTTTTATGGAAACGGAATTGAGCACGCGTGACGCTGATGGTGTCCGATCGCCGGAGGGCGGCGGCGGCGCGGGCGCAGCTTGTGAAGCCGCGGCACCGTCGGTCGGGACTTCAAAGAAATAATAACGTACGATTACGTTCCTCCGACGACTCGACCCTCTCTCCTCGCGGCGCGATCGCTTCTTTTTCTTTATATCAAAACCTGTTCTCTCCCATGTCGGCCGCTCTCAAAAAGTGATTCCGACTTAATAGCTACGAAGTGTGATTATTATATTAGTATTATATAACGCTCTACGAAATTCAGTTTTAATAATGGGTTTGAGGCGGAGAGATTTACGGTTGAATATCTGCTTACCTGATATTACTTAGATATTTCATTTATTTTTTTACTGCCTTGGTAGCGTAGGTAGTATGCCCACTGCCCAGTCCGTAACGAATATTGAACGAACAGATTTAAGCTTGACTTGCTTGACTCAAATCTTTGTGTCCTTAATCTGTAGTAAAATCCAAGTCCAACACAGTAACTTAGATTGCGCATTTGGGGTTGCGACGTTTGCGTTTTGTCTCCCCTAGTTTCCCACAGGGATGCAACCACTGCATCACGTCGGCTGACATCAAAGGGATTTAAATGATATCAATAGCTTTGTGCTACCGCGGCCCTTTGTCGGTACTTCTGGGCGGCAACATCACAGGCGACAACTCTCCAGACGGCGATCCATTACCGGTTCAAAGCGGACATCAAACGCGCCGCCACCTATTGCGTCACGTGCCATTATTGCAGTTGCAACTCGCAACAATTCTGCTTTGTACGGCAAAGATTTCTTTTAGCCTTTGTGATCATCGTTACTTTGTGCATAGTTCCCGAAGCTTTATCATACGAATGTGATGTGACAAAAGACCGAAGAGATATATTTTACTCGACGGACTCTTTTGACAAGCTGGATGAAATTCAGAACGTAATACTTACATTTAAGCCGGAATATTTCCTATACTCGAATCTATCTATCAATTCTTATAAAGTATCTCTAGATTCTTGAATCATATATTAGGTTGTTACCTACTTAAACACTCTTCAAATAGGTACCTATCGTACGGAAAGTTGGATATGTTTAAATTCTTTTTTATCGTAATAGCCATAAAACGAGGAAAGGTACTCCGTACGTACAGATAAGAGGCAAAGCTGTTAAAAAAGGTACAAAAAATAGGGGGCGTGGGCCTCAGGCTGCGCCACGGTGATATTCATCTCGGCACCTTTGATGTTCTGCCGCGGCGGCGGCGGATAGTCTTCGCCACATTGTCTCGCTCGCGTTTATTACACGCAACAATAAAATAAAAAAAAGTATAAATTAATTATGAAGAAAACGGTAAAAAAATATCTTAGCGCATTATGAGTTAAGTTTTGCAGAAATGAGGTAGCTACCTATTCATGTCGGGTTGATGTTTATAACCGCTCGGCTCGTAATACTTATTTTTGAACGTTGTACAAGAGGTTCTGATTTTTTATTTGCCACAAAGTTTTTTTTTGTTTTATTTACTTAGTAGTAGATTAGTAAGACACATTAGCAGTGTTGTTATTTCCGTGCGCTCGCGCCGATCCCGATAGCATCTCCGGCGCCGCGCCGCGTGCTCGTGTATGCAACGCGCCATCAAATTAATTACACTCATATTTCACCTCTACCCACTGCCCACTATTCTACTTGCCAACTCGCTGCATATCTGCAAAATGCTCTTAATATTAGTTGCTCATAGGATCTCCATCCATTTACATTGCGGTAGGACAGTCACGAAATGAGAATTTGAATCTAACCGGTTTTGGTCGGCATAGGAACTACCTACTTATAGCATTGAATAGAACTTGAAATTGAATGACTATCGAACTTTAGCTAGATATATACCTACCTATGCAATAGTTCATTTATCCTAATAGATTTCAGAGAATGTTAGAATCGTGCGGTGTAGTTATAAGATAATTTTGTTTATTGTACGTATTTGGGACTTGTAGCTTGTAGATTAGTTACTGCATTGCTCAGAGCTACATGGTTATAGAAGAGTGCGACAAAGTGGATACAAAACACTCTGTCATTCTTCAAAATCCACATTGCATTAAGAGCACCGTCATTTTACTGTCGGTAAACTCCAATTTTGTTTTCATTGTGATGAAACAAACCGCTTTGAGTGACAAATTATGTCTTAAGCGATAGGTAATTAAACTGTTTTACTCTCGTTTTACTAGCACTTGCAAGCAACGTTGTAATTGTAACTTACCTACAGAAACCGTGATATTATAACAACGTTATTATATTAAAATGTACAGATACAGGCTCTTAGCGTGTCGGAGCTGAGTCTCGACAGGATGTAGCATTTATCGAGGACTCTATAATTTGCCGACACACCGCCACACGCCCGCCTGCAGCTCACACGACCAGCAAAAACACTATAACTCTACACTTCTGTAAATTTCCGATGCCGTTACGCTTCGCTGCCTCCAATCGCATTACCTACAATAATAACATGTCTATTAAACCTTACGTCCGTAAGTAAATGTGCGTGTATGTACGTACCTTCTACTCGTGTCATGAAAAAACCAACGACAAATTGACTATTTCGAGGCGTGGCTGGCGGAGGCGGCACAGTCAAAGGCCCGTGTGATCAAAGGCACCGCCATCGAACGACCGCGGCTTTGATCTCGCCGCGCGAAGTGCAAATTATGTTATAAAGACAGTGAGTGGCGCGCCCGCCAAGCTGTGCACTGTTAATTAATTCAACCCGTTGCGATGTGCTATGTTCTTGGGCTGCGAATATATCGCAATCTAGGTAACTACGCTAGGTTTTTTGTTAACCTACATTGATCTTTGATGAATAAGGTTCTCGTTGTTTCAAGTGACAGGGAATACTAAGTTCCTATTAGGATTGAAAAAAATACGAGTAGCATAACATTGATATTGTAATAAACCAGAAGGAAGGAACTGGGATTTGAGTGTCAAAAGCTAATTTAGAGTTCCGTATCTATCTCGAGCATCGACCGGAAGCATACTTATAGGTAAGTAGAAAGTCTTTCAACCTGTATGCTTAAGTTAACTGTGATCGAAACTTTGCCCTTTCTTCCACCCTAGTCAGCGCAAAAGTAAGCGCACGCAATAAGGCCATTAAGCTGTAGTGGAGCCAACTCGAGATTAAAGGCTTTTTGTTAACTGATTCGCGATATTGCGAGCCGCTCCACAAGTTTTTCTTTCGCAATAAACTGTAAAATAATATGGCAAGAGTTATTTCTTAGAATCAAGAGCCGATGCTATTTCGTTTGAGCAATTTATTGCTATTAAACAGTGCTCGTTTGTAAACAATAACCGGTTCAAAGATGGTGGGTTTCTTTCAGCGTATTTTGCGTCGGTCGCCGCGTCGGCCGGGCAGTCGGCCAAACGAATCACTGAGTCTTGGTTGCGGCTCATTCGCTACACTGTTGGAGATGACAAAAAGTCGCAAACATTCTCCGTATCCAATCAACGATTCGTCTCATCTGTTTTCATCTACCGATGCCGCGGCATCTCTTTGGTCTACTATAGTGCCTAGGTATTCCTATATCATTCTATGAATTCTAAATTTTTACTGTATTTTTTTTTGTTAGGTAGGTACTTTACTTACTAACTAATTGTTCAACTAAGTGGTATGTATGTTTCCATTTGTGGGTTTTGGCGAAAATCCTATACAACGAAAAACTCTGACTAAAGACCTCAGCAAATTGCACAACACAAATTCCTAGATAGACATTTTTGAACCACATTTTCTGAGAAAACCCAGAGGTGTGATGTAACTCGAGGTCGTGTTTTACTGTTTTTTGGATTTTTAATGGCAAGCGCCGTTTTGGAAGTTGTTGCTTTGATTTAAAAAATAATGAACCGTCAGGCTGCAGATATTGTTATTGTGAAGGGCGCGAGGGGGCACGGGGCTGCGGTGCGGGCGGCGCGGATCGGCCGCGTGCGTCGACCTGCGGCGAGCTTTGATCTGGCCGCGCGCATCGCCGCCGCCGCCCGCGCAGCTAAGGTCCGAGGTTCCCGCTTATTTCCACACGACACACCTGCCTCTCGATTCAACCAATACAATCAATACTGCCAATCAGATCGACGACGTAGCAAACACTTTAAATTCATTGGAGTTCGAGTCAAAGTGGAAAAACTTTAAAATGTTGGTATAAATAACCTTACCATACGGATAGGTGCAGTCCTAAACTTTTAGTTTTATGTTATCTAATCTCGATTCTGAACTTAGGTACTAGTATATTGTTTAATATATGTACATATTGCTCCTACCTGCGTAGGTAGATAGGTAGGTAGGTACTCTTTTATCCGGGATCTTCTAAATCAAAGCCTTTGAGACAATTCATCCAGAATCTTTGTATAGCAACAACATAGGAGATCATTTAGGCTTTAACGACGTTAAAACAATTAACCCGAGCGTCGTGATTAGGAAACCGGGCCTCGCGGCGCCACACTCACTATACTCGTACCTACCTATCTATAGTCATGTACTCTAATAGTCCACTCTGCTTTAGGAATGGATTACACAACTCTCGATAGTATAGAAGCGATACTTCTAAATAAACTTATGCTACCTATGTTCCATCCTTTGGGAGCCTACCAGTAATGAATGATCTGTCTCGAGACTTATCTTTATGGTCAGTCCTGATTTGCAGCATTTAGGAGACTAGCCTTAAACTAACTTCCTTAATTCTTGATTCTTTGGTACCTTGCAGTATTTTGGGATGGCCTCTAATTCTTCTTGGTTAGATTCCTTTAAGAATCTGACCAAAAGAAAGAGCATGTTCTAGTCGATCTGTGTCTCATCTATACATTTTATTATTCTCAGCAACGCCATTGCAATGGTCGCTAGTTACTTAGTGTTCAGTGTCCATTACGACGGATGACGAACGACCTACATCTGCTAATACGATGTATGGCTTTGTCGGGTGCCATATAACATGATACAAGAAAGACAAGCTATAATAAGTCTTTGTAATAGAGTGGTTGTTGCAAGATTTAAATAAAGACCAAAAGGCGTCGAATGATAATATTTCAGGCCACCCTATGGAGAGCTGTCGGTGGCGTCTTGACTACAAAAGATATGACCTTCTTTGATGGCAAGCGCAAGACAGTTATTCTGGTGAGTGATACGATCGCAGCCGGCGCTCGCCATCAGATTACGGCGAGTATAAATAAACACGGAACGGGCGACAAGAGATCCGATGCAAGAGTTACTCGGAAGCGCTATTTCCGACTTTCTAAGAACTGCTCCTCTTCAATAACAAAAGTTTAGACTAGCTCGATGATAACTATACAAAACGACTAAAGTCACAAGTACCTATACCTATATCATCGTCAAAACTTCAAAACCACTGTTTCATAAATGTTATAGATTATAAAAGTAATTACGTATGTATGAATTTCGATTACAGATTCTGAATTTCCTAATTAATGGGCACATCCACGGCCCCGTAATGAATGTTAATGATGCTTCGAAGTGGAAACGAAGTTCGATTTCCGAGTAGGGCTAGTTTCCATTCCGCTTGGTTTATTTAACGAGGCAGTCGCCGGGCCTGCCGGGCCTCCTTCCATATTCAAATTACAGGTTTGAATTGTGCACCGCAACGCTGCGGGAGAGTCGGCTCGACTTGCCGATGCCGGCGATGGGGCCACTTTCTAGGAAATTTCTAAATTCTCCATAACGGTGCGCGTGTAATTACGTGAATGAAACTTTCTTGTTCAGTACCTCACATGCCTCTTACGATTTAATTTATTATGTCACGGATTTGCAGAACATCCGGAATCCGTATTTATCCCATGAGAATCCAATTTAACGCCAATATCTGCAAACAAATTGGATAGCTAATTGTCGACATGGTTCGCGTGAGAAGGTTTTGTGTTAAAGAACCCTACCAGTAATCTATTCGAGTCTTTGCAGTCCTTTTCCATCAAATTCTAATGCAGGTACATTAGAATTAAATGGAATAGCTGAATTTGCTGGTACAGTCACTCGTTTCATAACGTTTTACTTCAGATCGAAGTTTAGTACGGTACTTAAATGATACTTCATAAGATTTAATTAATACCTGAGTGAGTACCTACATAATTACTAATTATTCAGTAATAAAATATATCTGTGATTACTAAATTAATGCAGTTAACGTAATTTCTTAAGGGTGGCAATTGAATCAAAACTTTTATGTAAGTATTGTATTTTTATATCAAGTGCAACCCTCCCGTGTTACACAGAATATTTGAGAGCAGGATCTCGTAATCTGTTTAGTTTTCTTTATCAGAATAAAAACGCCGCTTTCCTATCTTCCTTTATCTATAAACTCATGTAAATACAATGTAGTTGTGTAAATAGAGGAAGAATTATTATCAAGCGAGTGTAAACTTAGAAGAAATTATCGCTGGGGAAATGTAAATAAAAGGAAAATACGGTACTAGGTGCAGAGTTGTTAATGCCTTCATACGTTTCGGTGTGTTGTGATACATTTGGCATTGAAACACTCCGAGATGGATTTAGTCCACGGTCGGCATCTTTCCTTTAAAGCTAATAAACGTTTTTCGTTTCTATTTGCTTACCGAACTGACACAAACATTACAGCTACGGCTATAGGTATTTACGTATTTGCATGCTAGAAGTTTACGAGCACATGTGCACCTTATAACTAAGCATTTTAAAGAGCTATTGATCAAAAACCACAGCAAGACACAAACAAGGGATGTCACATCCGGTGAAGTTGATTCGTGCCGAGGCATTCCAGAAGCCTCCACTCGGTGGCGCCGAGGGGTGGAAAAGCAAACCCTCGTCGTGTGATTGAATTTACCCACTCGACTTCCTCTCCATTTTATCAGGAAATTACAAACTTGAGTGGTATTTGTGCTCGTTGAACTTACTTGCTTAGATGTAGGTATATAGAGTAAGCTTTCTACGAAATTGTATTTCAACCATTACTTATCTAATTAGCTCTAATCTTGATGTATTCTTGTGCGGTTTACCTTAGTCGGCTATTCCATTTGCAATAGGCAGCTAATAAACTTCACAGATTTTGCATTCGGTTTTACTTAAGTTAACTACTGGAAAAAATACACTAGGTTTAGAAATAGTTATACAGCAATATAAAATATATAAACGCGGTCGTAATTAACATGTTATTACTAAAATGAGTTGAATGTTTTCATTTGAAATCTATATTTTCCAGAAGAGTTATTTCCTGTACTGTGATATAAATGAGCGTTGTTTCTGACAGCAATTAAGTGGAGCTGCATTGAATGAACTCAGAATCGGACCGAGGAGGTGCGGAAGTGCGCGCTATCTCGATTCAATGCGAACTTGGTACCCATTCAGAGCCAGAGGGGTCGATATCCGATTCAATGCGGATTCAATCTCGATTAAATAAAGTAAAAAACAGAACACTTTTGTAATGCTCTGTTGTGACAAGAGAATGCTGTGAACAGACGAGTTAACATGATTCCGTCGAAAATCGCATCCTGTTCTTTGGTTTATTAGCGCCGGTGAGCGCATTCGCGTCCGGTTGTGCTCTCTATAATCATTTCTGTCTAAATATTGATCTTTTTTCACTTCCGTTCTATTCTTTAAGAACGGAAAGGGCGGATTTTTGTTGACGTGCTTGTAATCAATACCTCACACACCCCTTTATTGCGTTGTTCGTGAACCTGATATCACTGATGGATGATGGTAGGTACACACGCAACACAAAGCTTAAAATTGTGTGTTTGGGCAGTAAATGTTTCGGATCCCTTGTATGCTTTAACCAAAGTGCAATTTCAAGTAGAATCTAGATCTAGTAGACCAATAAGTTGTCTGCATGGTTTTAATTTTTATGTGTCTTTGAGGGAATTATAGAATGATAGTGCTTCTGTTGTGAAACTTACTTCGAGTTTTCACATCTAACTATTAATGTGCCCCGCTTGCCTACTACGGCTATCTGACCTTTACGACTGTTATAAATCAAGAAATTCTATAGAGGTTTTTATTGTTACCCTACGAACATAAAACAGAAAGCATTAAAATAGCGATTAGGGGATTCGGAATGTGTCATCGATTACTCGTATAGAGAATAACACCGTGCATTATATTATGCGCCTCACTCATAAAAATAGCCCCATAAAATCGGAATATGGTTTTGGGTTAGATACTACATTACTAGCGCTATAGATTTGCCTTTCGGACAGTTTGTTTCATTTTATTACTCGTATTATTTATAAATAATTAGGTAAGTAAGTTAAAATGCACACTTGTTGTCCATAGGTAGCCTATATACCTACATAAACAAGTACATATGTATTGTAGGCGAAGCACAAATCGTAAGTATTTTAGAAAATCACGTCTTTCAAAAAAAAAATCGAAAGGACTATTTGCCGCTTACTGTTTACCTTCTTCTCTAGTCGGTAACTTGAGTGAAAAAATCTAAGCTATGCTGAACTGTAGCGATTGTGGCACCGCACCGTGTCAAACGGAGCGGCCTGAGCGGATGATAATGGAATTTCTGGGAACAACCCTTGTGGGTGTGGGGTGTGTGCGGGGTGCGGTGGGGGGGAGGGGCAGTCCGCCGAGGCATCCATCACGCCGCGGGGGAGCAATTAGCCGGAGTAGATGTGCTGACACGCCGCGCCGCCGCCGACGCGCATACGCCGCCCGCCGCCGCGCTCCTGATGTGCACTTAACAACTAATCAAATGCATAATAATGAACCCCTTACATTAGGTATTACCATAGCAATAGCAGTTATAAACAAACCAGGGTCTAATGTTATGAATAAGTATTTATAAAACATCGTCGTGTCCAATGACAATTTACTTTCCATTACCAAAATACCCTTAATACCCTTAAATATGTAACTTCCATCCAAGATAACTCAGTGTTCCTTTCCCTAAAATAACAACTTGCTGGATTAGCGCAGAACACTTGCGGACATTGATAAATGACATAAGATGACGTCCCAGTTTTGTGAACTCTCCTTACTCGAGTGAACAAGCTTACACAGTTCTAAAACTTCTAAAGTCACTGTGGTCCTTGTTGTGTTGTAGGACAAAATCCTTGGGAGGCTAACTTTGTGCCAATATCTAATACAAATGTTATTATCTACTTTATAATACTAGATACATAATTAATTAATCTAAACAAGTTTTTTAAAGTGGCATTCAATCCAATTGTGTAGGTACATTCTCCCACACACACCACGGTTCCAAATCATATTAACTAGATGAGGAATGGTCGTCATATAATAGAAGAAATGTAATACAAATATAATAGAAATTGCTATTAGGTATGTGGTTACTAACTAGGATTTTCTATCTTTGAACCCCGAAAATAGCATTCCAATCTACAGGAGTCATGGCTTCCCATTAACTTTTAATCTTTTAATACCTTTTCTTCTTATCTATTCCTTTAAAATCCTTTAATAGCTTCCATTTAGCGGGCTCCGGCAGCGGTCGATAGGAATACGGTTGCTTATGAGGGTAGGTACTTCGATTGTCGGTTTGTTAAACGTTAATTCCCACAAAAATTCGACAAAAAGTTAATGTTCGTTGGGGCGGAGAGCGAGGTGAGGGGTGAGGGGCGAGGGCCGGCAGCGCGGTAGCAGCCGCCGATTATCCGCCGATAAGACACAAAAACAACTTTTTGATTTATGAAGAAAGCTGGAGAGGCGGCTACCGGGCGCCGCGGTGCCCGCTGCACTTTAGTGACGTCACCACACAACATCGTTATCGACCGACCCATGCCAAGCGCTACCGGGCTCGCAAACTTCATTCGTTTTATAGCTCTCGAATTTCATGGACGCTTTATTAAATTTCGTAGGTAGGTAGGTATTTTATTCTCATTAGGGTAGGTACTTACCGTGTATTTGGCCTAAACCAAAAACTCATTAGGTAGATAGGTACTTAACTTTTTCGGTTTGTCTTGGAGAATAGTCCTTTTCTAATATAATCATTAAAACTTTGAAATTAAGAGGTAAGGAAGAAGGTAGAGTCTCTACCGTAGAGACATATTAGTGAAGGCGGATAGGTAAGTATTTAAGCAGTACCTACCTAATCATTATCTCGCCGTCGTAACCGAGTTTTCGATCAAAGCAACGAAAGAAATACTTAATTACATTTCCATTTTATGAATAAAGCATAAAGCATGTCGACAGGTGGAGATACTGACAGCACTAGCGGGGAGTCGACAAGTCCGTCGGTCCGCGGCCAGATTTTGAAACATATGTAAATGAGGCAGCGCGGCCGAAGCTCAAAGGCGCCGCCCCCGGCCCTCGTATACACTTGTAGGAGCATACATCATCACGCGTCGACGGCCGGCGAGTTACTGGCGGCGCAGGCGGCGCCACCCGATTATATACGAAAGCGCAGCGTTCGCGGGGCTGAAGCGGGGAGCGTGCAACGTCGCGACGAGTGAAAGAGACGGACGTCGCGATGAGTGAAGGAGACGGAAAATCTTTTATTCCACTTGTATGCCGCTAGTTGCGATCTCAATATTGTACATATAAATAGGCTAGTTTTTAATAAATTATTATTCTACTCTCTACCACACTTGGAGTTTCTCTTACCTACATCGGTCCCTAAAGTGGTGACCCCGACGTGATAGAACTACCGCACCTACCTACAAAGCAACAAGCAAACTATTGACTATGGCAACTCCAAATAGCGAAATTCCTAAAAATGAAGAGGAAAACAAGGACGTCGACGCTATCTCCCTTCAAATGCGCATACCTAAATTCTGGCGCGACCGCGTTCGACTATGGTTTATAAGCTTTGAAGCGGTGACACGCAACTTGAAGAAGAGCCAAGAGGACCTCGCTTACCTGGTCGTCGCGCAGCTAGAAAAATACGATATCGAACAAGTCGCCGATCTCCTCTACGCACTACCGCAAGACCAGCCATACGAAGCCCTGAAAGATCGCCTCATCTCGGTTTACGAGGAATCCGAAGGACGCCAGCTACAACAGCTTCTCTCTGAAATGGAATTAGGAGACCAAAAACCAACCCAACTCCTACGTAAAATGAAGGAACTAGCACGCAGCAAGATATCCGACGACACGCTACGCATGATGTGGATGAATCACCTGCCCTCACACGTACGCTCCGTGCTTATCGTCAGCGACAGTTTCTCGAACAAATCACAGTTGGCTGAAATAGCATTACTAGCGGACAAAATGATGGAACATAACCCAGCGCAAGTGTCGGCAATTGCAAGCACGTCGTCGTCAAGGCAAAATGAAGACCTCATAGAAGAAATTCGCAAGTTATCGCTTGAAGTAGCGGAGCTCAAACGTAGTCAACATTTCTCAAGATCCAGAGGGCGCTACCGTCGATTCAACTCACCGTATCGTGCGTCTCGCTCACACTCGCGCGCAACACGATCGCCTTCTCCGTCAAGTTCGTCGCATTGCTACTATCATCGAAGGTTTAAGAAGTACGCCAAACGCTGCGAGTCGCCATGCACCTACAAAAAAGAAAACCAGGAAAACTAACGAGGACGCTGGCAGAGGCGGAATCTGGCGTTCCCGCGAAACTACACCGCCTATTTGTAACCGACAGAAAATCCAAACTTACCTTCTTAGTCGACACAGGCGCCAACATATCCGTCCTCCCTAGAAGCAAAGCTCACGCAAGATCACGCCCGCTGACGTATACATTATATGCAGCCAACAACACTCCCATACCTACTTACGGAGAACGAACAATGGAGTTAGATTTCAAGCTTCGAAGACCATATACTTGGAAGTTCGTCGTCGCATCTGTAAGCAAACCAATAATCGGAGCAGATTTCCTCGCGCATCATAATCTAATCGTCGACCTGAAACGGAAACGCCTCATCGATGGAACCACCAACCTTGCAGTCAACGCCCCTTTATGCACCGCAGCCACACCGCCAACTGTAAGAAGCATCGACCTCCAACAATCCTACCACGACGTACTAGCGGAATTCCCTGGGACTACTCGCCTGACTTCAATGAAATTAAACCCCAAACACATTGTGGAACATTTCATAGAAACAACAGGACCGCCACTGCACTGCCGCGCTAGACCCATTCCCCCGCACCGCTACGACAGAGTAAGAAAAGAGTTCGAGCTGATGGTTAGCCAGGGACTATGCAGACCAAGCAAAAGCCCTTGGTCTAACCCACTGCACATAGTACCTAAGAAGAACGGCGATTTACGAGTGTGCGGCGACTATAGAAGACTCAACTCTGTCACTAAACCGGATCGATACCCAATACCAAGAATAAAGGACTTCACTTACCAGCTGGCTGAAAAGAAAGTGTTTTCAACGTTGGATCTGAACAGAGCCTATCAGCAAATACCAGTCGTACAAGAAGATATCGAGAAAACAGCGATTATCACTCCGTTCGGACTATTCGAATTTCCGCGGATGTGTCCCGGGCTACGAAATGCTGGCCAGACCTTCCAGAGATTCATACACGAAGTTCTACGAGGACTAGATTTCGTTTTCCCATTCATCGATGATCTACTTATCGCCTCCAACACTCACGAAGAACACCGAAGTCACCTACGCGCCGTACTCTCACGTTTAGATCAGTATGGAATTACGATCAACCCAGCTAAATGCGTATTCGGCAAAAGTGAAGTAACCTTCCTGGGCTACACAGTGAATGCGCAAGGGACCAAACCACCACAAGGAAAGGTTAAATCAATCGTCGAGTATCCGAAGCCTAAAACTGTAGAAGAACTGCGACGTTTCCTCGGTATGCTGAACTTTTACCGAGCGAACATACCTAACGCAGCGGCGGTACAAGCTCCTCTACACGTGCATCTCCATCATTCGAAAAAACGCGACAAGACGGAAATACAATGGAATGAAGAATCAAACGAAGCATTTCGCAGATGCAAGGAAAGCATCGCCAATGCGGCACTTCTTGCGCACCCGCATCATTCCCTCTCACTCGCTCTCATGTGCGACGCTTCCAACACATGTGCCGGGGCAGTACTACAACAGCAAGTAAACAACGTATGGCAGCCGCTCGGATATTTTTCGAAGAAGTTCACAGAAGCGCAGCAACGCTATTCAACATATGACCGCGAGTTGCTAGCCATCTATCTGGCTATTAAACACTTTAGGAAGATGTTCGAAGGACGCAGCCTCACCATATTCACCGATCACAAACCACTGACGTTTGCTTTCACCAAGAGAAGTACCGACAGCGAGACACCTCGGCGCACACGCCAACTCCTTTACATCAGCGAGTTTACTACAGACATACGACATGTGATTGGGCAAGAAAACACCGTCGCCGACGCACTATCTCGAATCGAAACCATAACTTCACCGTCATCAATCAACTACGACGACCTGGCAGAAGCGCAAGAAAGAGATAGCACCATCAAAACACTTTCGCAACAAAGTAACATCAAAATGAAGAAAATTCAAATACCTACCGCTAAGAAGCCCATCTACTGTGAAGTATCCACTAGCAATGTACGCCCGTACCTACCATCGGAGTTCCGTGAAGAAGCATTCAACTCAGTACACAACTTGAGCCACCCCGGAATACGAACTACACGAAAAATGCTACAACAACGATTCTTCTGGCCATCTATGAACATCGACGCCGGCAAGTGGGCTAAAGCTTGTATTCCATGTCAGCGAGCAAAAGTGAACAAACACACATCGAGCCAACTATCTACCTACCAGTCATCGGAACGCTTCGACCACCTACACATCGATATAGTCGGGCCGCTACCAACCACGGCCGACGGGCACCGATATATAATAACTATGATAGATCGAGCGACGCGGTGGCCAGAAGCATACCCGGTACGAGAAATCACAGCAGAACAGACCGCTAAAACTGTATATGAAGGTTGGATATCGCGATTTGGCTGCCCAGCAAGAATAACTACCGACCAAGGCAGGCAGTTTGAAAGTCAGCTGTTCGCCGCTCTAACTAGTACCATGGGAATCGAGAAGACACGAACAACGCCGTACCACCCGCAAGCTAACGGAATAATAGAACGCTGGCACCGATCTATGAAAGCAGCCCTCGTTGCTCGACTAACATCGAACACTAACTGGATCACCGAGCTACCTACCATCCTACTCGGGCTGCGCGCGGCGGGCCGCAGCGATACTGGAGTGAGTGCGGCGCAATTAACCTACGGCCGCAGCATTCGACTACCGGGCGAATTCGTCACACCATCGCTTTCTCAACATGTTTCAATGGGATATCCTTTCATAGAAGATCTACGGAAAACCATCAACGACTTGCGACCAGTACCATCCGAACCACACAGCAACAGTAGAAGCGTATTCGTCCATCCTCACCTAAAAACCTGCAAGAGTGTATTCGTCAGAAGAGATCTAATGAAGAAGGCGTTGACACCACCCTACGAAGGCCCATATCCTGTGTTGAAACGAACCGACAAGCAATTCACACTTCAGCTTCCCGATCGACAGTCAACAATATCCATCGATCGTCTGAAACCCGCCTACACACTCTATGACGAAGAAAATGCAAGCGAAACTACCAGCAAGACGCCGCCCGCGGCAGAAAATACTACGAAGCCGAGCTCGAATTCACCGCCTACAGACCATGAACACAAACAAGAGGCTCCCAAGACACGCACCGGCCGCATCGTAAGACTGCCAGTACGCTTCGCTGAGGGGGTGTACTGTAGGAGCATACATCATCACGCGTCGACGGCCGGCGAGTTACTGGCGGCGCAGGCGGCGCCACCCGATTATATACGAAAGCGCAGCGTTCGCGGGGCTGAAGCGGGGAGCGTGCAACGTCGCGACGAGTGAAAGAGACGGACGTCGCGATGAGTGAAGGAGACGGAAAATCTTTTATTCCACTTGTATGCCGCTAGTTGCGATCTCAATATTGTACATATAAATAGGCTAGTTTTTAATAAATTATTATTCTACTCTCTACCACACTTGGAGTTTCTCTTACCTACATCGGTCCCTAAACACTCTTTTATTAGCTACGCTTTAACATTTATGTGAAATTAAATTTCGGTATTAAAATACCTAACTAACTAACCCACTGTTAAATGTGTTTTCAATTTAAGACCGGAGTTAAACAACACGTTTATCCAGCCGTAAAACAAAGTTTTATCAAAGTGTCACTCCTCTATCACTCCAAACATAAGCATGTCTAGTTTAGCAGAGCTGGAAAATAGGACAACCCGGTTGATAATAATGGGTAGGCAGGTCCATTGAGTAACTTCTATTGAAAATATATCAATAGAATGCAGAATAATATGTGGGTACCTAGGTATATGCGATAACGAATATGCCAAAAGTTATTTCAAACGCCACAATACCATTGTAGTATCGTCTGTGTGGTACTTATTTAGGTAAGTAGGTATCTAAAGTTCAAAAGTTTCGTGCAAGTTGGCAGTTGGCGCAGTTGCCGGCGCCAGACGGGCGGCCTGTGTTTGCACATACAATTCGATCTTCCACCCTATTCTCTGTTTGTATATCTATCCATGTGTCTACACACGCTAGAAACACTAACATTTTTTATTTACTGTAAGACTTCTTTGTTTAAGAAAATACTACTGCTGTAGGTAGAGATCTACGAGGAAAAGATACTCTTCTGTGAATAATTTCAATGATATGCTCACGTCAATTATCTGCTTAGAAGATAAATAAATGGCAAATCCATCTTCATTCCAACGAGGATGACTCAACTTTCGTTGGGCCGTCCGTTTGTCGCCACCCCCTGTGGATCTAATCAATCCGAGCGATTACGTTTGGGGAGGCTCACGTCCGAAACATGTCAGTGGAATAATCACTTCCGACTTTCCCATTGTTAGATCTACCCACTCTCCTTTTATCTTTTACGATTTTACGAATAATCTGAATAATGTAGGTACCTACAGTTTACTGCACAGAAACGTAGGCACCTATGACGATACTGGGTAAGAACAAATAGGTAGGTATTTAAATCGGTTTTAGGGAGTCAAATACTCTACAGCGGTAAGTATAAAATTCATCCTATCATCTAGGTACCTATCTTAAGAGTCAAATATCTGCCTAATTTACCTAAAACGCAAATGAAGGTACCTACTACCATCAGAAACGAATTGATATATCAATCCTTCAGCAAATACAGTCGTCTACTCTACGTCTACCTACGTTATGATAAGACACCTACGTAAAGATCTGCTCTACATTTACTCTAAAGGAGTCAGAGACATCCTAAAATGTTTTATTATTTGTATCGCTACTGAAGACTAGGCTGTATGGTTTCTGATCTTTGCCTGTCCTGAAAGGACGAATTAAAAAAAAAGTAGGTAAACGTCAATGTCATTGCCTAAGATAATGTTGCCAATAGCACAGTAAAACTGATAATTATTTTTTTTATGTATTAAAGGACGTTGATAAACAGCTTTTTATTCAACGCAAATCCAATTCCTGTTATTTAACACAAAGTTTCTAGCCTTTATTTGGAAATATAAATAAAAATGAATTGATGTTCGTTAGTCTGATTAAAACTCGAGAACGGCTGGACCGATTGAGCTGATTTTAGTTTTAAAATGTTTGTCGTAGTCCAGGGTAGGTCTAAACGGTGAGAAAAATTCGAATAATTGCCAGGAAAGCCCTTAAACAGACCTTTTCTTTTTCCCATACAAATGTTATCTTACTAAAATGTAGTCAATTTGAACTTTATTCCTACACAATAAAGTTCATTCTAAGACGGGACAAAGTTCGCCGGGACAGCTAGTTTGGAAATAATAATGAAATAAATTATTTTAATGCTGTCATAATCAGTCTATCTTTAATACTAAAATTCTATTGATGTGTGAAATAATATCATATTTAGGTAATTACACGGACGCCACCCTAGCAACACTATCACTTGACGTTTCGGTACTTTCGGTCGGTTGTGAACGTACAACACAACACACGTGTTTTGAGGTTATTTCTTTATTTTGTAGCTATTACAGGAATTAGTTGATCAAATATGGGTAAAATCAGGAAAGCGAAGCCGAAACGGAACCGAAATGTGGCCGCAGCAAACAGTTCTGATGAAGACGAGCAGCTACCGATTGATTCTAAAGAAAGTGCGATCCAGACCATTTTAGACCAATTGCAGGTACAATTCGGAATATTTTAGCTATAGTACTACACAATTTACTTAAAACATATATTTCTGAGGTATACATACTTTAATGAACCATAGCTTTTGTTCCAAAAATAAAAAAGGCGGATACAAGTACTTTTCTAAACTCTATTTTTCTCTTACAGGCCGTAAGTGTCGAAGAAAAATATTGCGCATTGCAGACATTTGCTCTGTTAATAGAAAATCCAGATAACATAGAGGGAATAATAAGTAAAGGTGTAGTGAAGTCTGTTGCTCCTTTGCTCCTGGACCAAACAAATTCAGTTCGCAATGCTGCAGCTGGGTCTTTGAGGAATCTATCCACTATCAGGTCTGAAGTTTGTGACTCTATGATGGAGCAGGATGTGATGAGTCCTTTGATTATGTTTTTCCATGAGGTTTGTGTTATTCCTATTAACCAGTATTAACTTATTTAGTCTCAAATGTATGTTAGTTGTTTTAATTTTAAGCTATGTAACTTGCAACATATTAAAATAATATATCCAATGTGTTATTCTGATGTGTTAGCTACAATACTGTAGTTTTAGTTAAATCTATTCAAACAAGTTATAGTTTAAGGGTGTTAGGATAATAAACTGTCAAGCATCCTCATATCCATCTATTGGCACAAAAATTGACCTTTTATTTTATTTCAGCATGCTTCATCGTGGGTTCCAGATAAAAGTTCAAAATCTAATGATGATGATATAGACACAGTGGTACAGAATATTAACTTACTGTTGAATTTATGTGAAAGTTCAGGTGAGAATAGTTGCATTGTTTATTATTGGGTTTGAATTGAAATAAACCTTCAAATTAATCTAGCCATTACTATCCCACTGTTGAGTAAAGGTCCCTTTTTTAACTTCCATGATTTCAGAACTTGTATTGTGTCACTAAATTCAATAATTTAAAAAATATCTTAAGATAAATAACAATACCAACACTTTGTCTTTACAGAATTAGCCATCAAGTACCTGGGACAATCAAAAGTCCTGGACATCTTACCAAGATTTTTAGAGCTACCAACTTTTGGGGAAGACATTGTCACAGCAGCATTACAATGCCTATTTGTTGTAGTTGAAGACAATCCTATTGCCATGGAGAAAATAAAGACTAATTCAGAGAGGCAGTTGCAAACATTAATAGCTCTAGAAGGGAGTGATCCTTCTGTTCTTCTTATAAAAACTTTGGCTGCTGGTGTTGTAATAAACACATGTGGCAACATTACATCTTTACCAACTAATGTAATACATGAGATTGTTTCAATACTGGCCAGTACACTTGCTGTAGATCATAGACTGGTCAGTAACCAGTTGTCAAGTAGTCTTCCTTTAGCTGATAATAGTGGAAAAGTGGTAGCACCTAAAGGCAAAGAGGCTCAAGTTTTGGAGAGCCAGCTGAAGTCAGTTACACAAATGCTTGACGCTCAGCAAAGTTCTATTGAGATTTTAGCTAATATTTGTTCTTGTGAAGGTGAGTTCAAACATTATAAAGCTTGTTGGAGAAACTGTAGTTAGCTAATGCTTTATGAAACTTTTAACTGAGTAATTGTTATAAGTAAGAAGCATATGGCACTATGTTTAATGGACATCTAACATTAAGTCTTTTAGTAAGTAGGTACATAATTTTAGTCTACTGAAAATCTATTTGTATGATGTAGATGTTTTCTTATGACTTTTGTAGTGTTTTATGATTCCACTGCTGGACAATTTACAATCACAGAAAGGACCCTAGGAGTCCTGACAAGCAGATTTTTAGCTCTAGCATTGCTCTATAGTCTCATTATGTTATAATTCTCTGTCAGATGGTGAAGATTCTTCAAATGGAGATTCATTAGATGGAGAAGAATTTGAAGACGAGGAAGCAAACGATGGTGAAATGACGACACTTGCAGAAGATAAGCTTCCCACAGAAGTGCTAGAGGCTCTTGTATCTTTAGAAATCTTTGAAAAAGTTTGGGCACGAACACAGTTGCCAGCTGAAAATGTTATGTTGATATTAAAAGAATATGATGGAGCGAAACCTATACATAAAAAGTAAGTATGAAATGTGACTTTCAATGCAGTTTGAATACCATCATGCCAGCTTATGGATGTCCACTGCTGGACAAAAGCTTGAATATATCTATCTGCAATTGAAACATAGATTAATCTAATATTTGAAACTTGTTTTAGGCTTCAAACTCTTCAGTCTGGAGCTCTCCTATGCATAAACAACATGCTATCAACACTGCCAATAGATAACCTAGGTGGAGTCAACGGTGTATACAAAATTTGGGTAGAAGCTGGTAAACTAGTATTCAAACAGAATTCAGAAAACCTAACACTTTTGGAGTCAGCTACAGCAGTTATGAGAGCTGCTCTTGACAAGATTAAATTTAGAGAAAATGGGAATACAAGTGGACATGGCTTGTTCAATGATTTGGCTTTATCTGACATAGAGGTAAGAAATACTTTGGCTACATATTTTTAACACTCTTTACACTTATGCGATAAAGTGGTACCTCTTCGACCAACCGTCAGATGTACTAAGCTTAATTTATTTTATATTTCATTGGCTTGAGACTTGTTATCGTTAAGAATTTATAGAAATCCTTGAACCGTTATTTATAAATGGGGTGCAGTAATAAGTTAACAAATTATTTGTTAAATTCCAGATAATGTTAGAGGGCATCAGGGAATGTCAAGTGCCAGAGATAAGATCAAACCTTATCCGAATGATTGGCATATTAGCTTTACTATTAGTAAACACATTGAATGACACCACTTCAAACGTGATATGTACTATCACGGAGTTCATATTGGAACAGGCGCATAAAGAGAATGATGTATGGGTGTTAGCAGAAGCAGTGGACACTCTTGTAGACTTGTATTCGGAGGATGAAACTGACGCGCTTGCCGCTAAAGTGAAGCTAGTTGAAAAGTTGGCGGTAATAGCGCCTATTTTGAAGAATAAGGTTAGTCTTCGAAATTTAATTTTATTTGCAATAACACAAGGTGGAAAACAACTTTTATGAAAAAATGATTTCATAATTGATTGTTATTGAATATCTATGGTATGTTTCATGGAATAATTTTCTATTTCTAGGCGCGACAACAGAAAAGGCTACCAAAAGAATACAAAGTCCTCGTTTCTACAGCTACATCAAATCTCCCAAGATTCATCAAGTATAAGAAAGGTAGAGTTAGTAAGTTGCAAACCTAGTTTTGTTCTTTATCAGATTTATTTCATACAGTTACGTTTGTACTTTTTATTTTATTGTACTGACTCATGTATATTTTAGTTCTAAGACAATTATACTAAAGTTATTTTATTAAATGAAAACATAAGTTTACATGAAATAATTTATTATTATTCAACAATGGATAAACTATCTGTGTATTCAACTCTAAATCCCAAAGTGAAAACTTAGTACTTACATGTAAATAAATTATAGGAATCTTGTACATTACACACATTTTGGTGCGATTCAATTAGCTAATGTCATTTCATAGATCGCCAAAAAGGAGGAGGCAGGGTTTTGGTCTATAGGTACCAAACATATCTGGTTTTTATTCTATAGGATGAAAAAAGTAGCTTCCTTAGCTCACGCGCTGTGATAAACTTTGTTTCGCTTTTTCACGCTTACATGTCGGTCTAAACTTGAGGGCTATGTGGATAAAATAATACGAGAAAACAATAAACCCTCGGCAAGTATGCTAAGGCGACTGCTGTCAGAATAACACTTAAGTTTTATTGAATGATGTGGGCGATTATGAATGACCAATAAAATATTATGTACTATAAAGCCAGCACACATTCTATCACAATAACACGACAAACTACGCCACAAAATCACATTATTCCTGCTACTACTGTTATAATGTCGTATTGACTTATCAGCAAACGTTCAAAAAATCGTACATTCCTTACTTGCAATTCTATAAAGTACTTATTGATTTGTATGTTTCTTTGTATTAATTGGTCACTTTATTCTTATTTTAGCTGTAAGAAGGCACTTCGTTTATTTTAATTCAGTATTCTTTATCTCATGAAAGCTTTTGTATCTCTAACATGCCCATTTATATCTACTTTTTGAGATCCAGTTTGATGATCATTCCAACATTTGCAAAGTTTTGTCAAACTCGATGAACTACAGAACTTGTGAAAATTTATTTTCTTTTACTGTATAATCTTGCCACTATTAATTATAACATTAAATTAAACATTTCCATTAATTGGGGAACTCGAGTCACTGTAATGGCTTCGTCTAGGCTTTGGTATAGGGTTAGGAGACGATGGCATGTCGGTTTTATCAAACCGGCGTTTTATATCGGATACGGACAGCCGAGGCTCCGTCGTCGATGAGAAATCTTCTTCGAGAGCCGCGTTCAGTTTATTTATCTCCGATTCGAATTCTCGTCTTACCTTATCGATTTCAAGGAACTCTTTTTCAGTACTCGATACAGTATCGATACTCTGCTTTCTTGAGGAGTCATCATAGAGTTTGCAGATTACCTTCTGTGGTTCATTATTGCCGTTAGCATCCACGACTGTGTCTTTTTCATTGAGGTTGATGTCATACGCCACGTAACTTGAATCGGAAGTATTTGTAAGACTCTTACTCCTTTTACATGAAAGTGCGTGGAAATCTTCTAAATTGCCTCGTCGTAGTCGAATATCATCTTCGTTAACGCTCGAGTTTCTTCTATACTTCACAATGTCTACTTTAGGGAACTCCACCGCGTTAAGGATCGCTTCTAAGGAATCGACGTTCTTAATTTGTGTCTCTTTCTCTGGCGATACAGGCTCTTTGATGCTGAGCTCTTGATGTGAAGCACTTTTATTTTCCGTGACCTCTTTGATATCCTCCTTATGGTTTAGTTCTTCCTTCGCATCCTCATTTTTTACTTTGACTTCCTCGTCTTCAACTATTTTAAGTTCTACGTCCAAATTCATCTCTTCTATTTCTAAATCACCTTCTGGTTTCTTACTGATATCATTATGGTTCTCTTCTGCACTTGGTTCGAGTGTCGAGTTTTCAACAGTCGTTTGTAACTCGGAAGTCTCGCTTGCGAACTGTAAAGAAAAAGATACATAGGTACATGAATTTGGTTGAGTTAGTATTGATTTTTCCACTGACTAGTAGTACTTAAAATAGTGACTACATATTCCTTTGCTAGAATATTCTAGAAACTTACAGAAGAATCCAGAGTGCCGGCGGGGGGAGCAGGTGCTTTTTTCTTCTTGCGACGAGGAGCTCGGACTGGCGGTATCGGAGCCACGTCTTCGAAGGGGTTGGTGCTCTCCACACTCAGGCGAGATCCGGACACTTCACTGCGCGCCATACGAGGCGTACTATGGAATAGAAAGATTATTTTCCATTTCATGAAAGAGAACGTGTTGGAAAGGTATTGGGTTTCGCATTTCGTCAGTCTAGAATATGGTAATCCCAAGGCATAGAAAAACTTGTGGATGAGCGTCGTTCATATCCTAATCGACGCAAAAAGAGGATAAAAAATGCATATCCAAATGGAAATTGGCTGCGCTATTTTCATATCTACGCAATTGCATTATTAAAAAGACGTTTGTTTTATTGTGTCGTCACAATAAATAAGTCGCTTGAGATAAACAAGAGGAACCCATTTACAGTAAATTATGTACCTACTTACAATGCAACAAGGGCTTTGACCTCTTATAAACAGGATGAGTGTCTTGCAACGAGTTTATAAAACACGTCAATTAGTTTGACGACGCAAGAAGAATAAATATATGTGATCAGTACAAAAATATTTGGTCAGAAGTGGTACCACCAAAGTGTCGTCTATTATCTGGTAATCTTGCAGGAAGCAAGTGTTAGTCGTTATTCTTATCATTTATGTCCAGTGGGTGGCTGATGTTGATACGGCGTCTTATGACGGAGATCCTTGTTCCGGATCTCGGTCATAAATCTAAATTAATTCAGTTTATGACTACATACCTACTTCGCAGTAGATTACTGATTGCTTATATCAAAGACATTATTAAACATTAAAGAGAATGCGTTGTACAAGGCTGTCTGGCGTTTTAACAGTGGAGCACAGATTGTGATTTATAGATGTTATTCTGATATTGATAAGATATAATATACGATTGGTTAGTTTTAGCAATTACAAGTAATGACGCGATCGAATATGTTAATTCTTTGGATAATGTATCTTTATTCATTAAACTATTAGTACGTCTGTGACGACTCATCCCAAAATCAAACTTGGTCCAATATGGGACGAATCGCCGCATCCCATTTTTCTCGCCTGACTAAATTGAATTTTAGTTATCTTCAATAAAATAAACAGAGTTGGACTACATGAAAAAAATACATTTTATTTTTGCATTTTGTCAATTAGGAAGAGGTTTTCATTCGGTAAGTATGTAAATATGACTTACCTAAGCCCACTGACTTCCTGTTGACTAGAGCTGCGCAGACGCTCCTGAAATCGCGAGCGTGGGAGGGGGGTGACTGACCCCCCATACACGTACCGCTCCGGAGCACCCACCGTGCTGCGGGCTGCAGTCGACGTTGACGAGTCTGGAAATTGTATAATTGGTATTTAAAATCACGTGTAATGATTATGTACTCGTAGGTATGAAGGTATAAAAGTCATTGGGCACTATCATTTACGGCTTGAGTGACCGATTTTGGGTGAACTTCCCTGCAAATCCTTGCGTTGACGACAGTTCCTTGTTTATTTTACTAGTATTGGTTAACATAACCCTCAACTACGGGGTTTACTCCATCCTAAATTCATCCATACTTACTTTAACGGGGTAGGTACATTATAATACTGTAGATTTCTGCTTTTTATACAGATAGCTATAAAGTCAGATTCTCCCACACATGTAAAGTTATTTATTATTCAATTTCGGGTTGTTTTTTGCAGTCTTATGTAGGTATTTAATTTTCCTTAAAAGAACAATGCATATTTGCATAAACAACTAACCAGATTTACGTAAACCAATAAAATAAAACCGAAATAAAGACTACATCTTGATACGCTGAAGCTAGTTGGTTCATAATTGATGGACAGAGTGAACCACGCCCGCCTTTTAGGGCAAGGCTGAGGTGTGGGTGGTAACGTCCTTGGGACTTGTGAAACGTTAGAGCAAAGAATTATGTAACTTTACTTCTTATTTATGAAAAAATCAAATTTTTACAGCTTATGAAAGTGAGGTAGTAGGACATATTGATTGACATACCTAAGTTTGCGTTGCCCCTGTGCGTAGCCCAAAAGACTATCATCCCAACATGCTTATCTATTTAATTTCCATTCAAAGTTTTTGATTGTGTTAAATTACCTACAAACAATCTTTAAATCCAAGGTTTTCACAAAACAGCACCTTGGCTCTAGATAGGCGAAAGTCTGAACGATGCAGCATGCGAGCACATTGCGTGTTTTATTTAGAATTCTTATTTTTATATTTACCTACATACTCTATTATTACGAGTAATAAAGATGCTGGTTTCTTAAATGAAATCTAGTTAACACATGACACAAAATTTAAGTGTTTTTGACTTAGCTAACTAGTGGCTAACTACCTACCTCATTTTGAGCTATGTATGACTTGCTCACTAAAGAACGCTGGCTTAATTGAGCTTAGTGAAAATACATTTGCTAACTACTCAAGATCATCGGTACACTTACATTGTAGAGCTCGTCTGAAAACGATAGGACTGCTATCCCCGTTCATTTCTCCAGTCTTGTTCTCTTGCTCCGGCGGCGGTGGTGGCGGCTCTTTCTTCTTCCCCTTCTTCATAAACGAACGTAGAGCCCTGGAAACCACAACATTCAGAATAGAATTGAGTTGTAGACCTAAGTAATGAACTACGAAAACAATCCTGAGTAAAGCGGTTTGACTAATACTTATGAAAGCGCTCACAGTAGCAATTATGAAATTCATAAACACTTAGGTACGATTTGCGCCATACTAGAAACAAGAGTTAATGTGTTTATGTCTCAACACGTGTTTCAAAGCTCATTTAGCACATCTTTGGCATTGTTTACACTAGTACGTTAATCATGATGGCTATACGAGCGTGTCATTAAGTAATAGCAGAAGCGTGATACGGTAGTGAGTATAATCGTGGTCTAACTCTCGCGATCAAAGTAACGGATGTCTGTAGGCGCAATACTGACAAAAGTAATGGAGGTTTAGTGCACTTGATTCCACTTGAGCGGTCGCAATTGTGCCGTGACGGACATGCGGACACTCACCGAAGTAGTTACTAGCTCATATGGGCAAAAATGTCTCAATACCTACGTATCTGTTTAGGACCTTGATCAAAACTATTCAATTCAATTCAATAAAGATTTATTCATAGGTAACCCAAAATCACACTTGAATGCGTCAGAAATCTATCTATCTATAGCAGCCCATATATGTCCCCACCGAGGGGCACGAGCCTACTCTCATACAGAAATATAAAGTAAGTATAAAACAAAAAATAAAAACAAAAATATAACAAGTTAACAAAAGTAAAAGCAAATTAACTGACTGAAGCTACGCTGACTTCGGGAGGCAGATTCCCCAGAGAAGAAGCCAGCAAGAAACTTTAGACTAGAGGTTGCTCTTTTTAAAAATATTGTTTACAATCATGTGTTTACAAAAGAATAACTTAAATATTATGATCGTGTGGAGCTAGAGCATTTACACACCATGCCCTATTGTCAATAATAAAATCGTTAATGTTATAATACGCTCTCTGACAAAGAGTCCTCTTAATACAACGCTTAAATTTAGTTTCCGTTAAATTTAGTACATTATCAGGCAGTTTGTTGTAAAACCGTATACAGTTCCCTTCAAATGAATTATTAATTTTAGTTTTATTAGTCTCCTACTAGGCATAACAAGTTTATTATTATTTCTAGTATTATGCATAATTTATGAACATCACTGTTTTTCTTAAATTTTGATATTTTTTTTCTAACAAACATTAAATTTTCATAGATGTATTGACACGGAACACGGAGCCATGTCAGTTCCATTAAAGACAAATGATTCTTTTATTGGGATACCTACTTATTTTTATGCTTCAATTTAGAGAATAGATAGATTGGTGTAATAGATTGGTGTAATCATAAAGTATCTTCCTATGTAGCATGTAATTTGAGGTGAAGTATCGTTGTATATTGGGTCCTACTGGATTTTGCATTTTTGAAGTTTTCACAACTTGGATTTATCGAAATACAAACTCTTCTCACAAAATACATCATGCAAAAAGGAAATCGGCAATGATCATGTGAGTTCTATTCGTTTATGATAATAGGTTAATATTTTATGTTCGGGTGAGATCGTAAACCCTGCTGCATGAACCTATCGAATGTTGTTGCTAATGCTAATCGAGACTTGAGTAAACAAAATGTCTGTGACATTAACACTCAGGTCGTTTAGATAAACCAAGGTTTTGACTTAACTATCGGCTGTAACTGCACACAGATTGCAACTAATAGGTACGACGCGATTTTAATTTATTACTTTTGCAGTCCTCCTTTGTGAATATATTTCTAGTTTTGTAAGAAGTTTAATACAATGAGTAATAAACTTTAGTTTAACGATTTTGAACCTTTAAGTAATCTTTGTATAAAAACATAGTTTTATGTGTTGTTGGACAACATTTTCAGATGAACACTTTACTTATAAGATTTTTTGCTAAGAGTAAAAATTAATATCTAAATATCAATTTGCAAAATAAACTGCTTATAAGAAGCGTCTGTGTTTTTTCCCTTGCACATGCAAGAACCTTTGACTTGCACGTCCTAGTTATTCCTTCAAGGTGACCTTCGTAAGGTATAAGGCGATGATGGTGTTAATGTGTAGGGTGCTGCTCTAACTTGGCCATTATTAGCCTGACTTCTTGACCCACTTACGTCTAACTAGAACTACTCACAATACATTTTACTAAAAAGAGAAGTACTTTGTTTCAGTTTATCTTTCTTTATTTATTAGTGGCAATCATTCCAAGAATAAATAACTATGCCCGACAGCTTTTTATCAAAGTAAGTATTTATTTATTGTTGTCATTCTCTGACGCATAGATCTGAAAGTTGATAGACGGAAATGGTTCTTAATGTTCTGTCCGGTACTGTACCTAGCCTACCCACTCAAAATAAACTGTACACCACATACTTATGTAGGTACCTACCATAATTATACGAATATGACAATCCTTAAAGCTCTTGGAAGGTATGTTAATTTTGGTACTTATGACCTTTTTGGCAAAAAATCAAAACGTCGACAACCAGTTGAATTCGTTTACGTTTTATAAATATCTCAACACAGTTTTGGGAATGTTGAAACGTTCGGGTGATTCGGAGTTCCATTGTTTCTCAAGCTGCTGATCTCGGACCGAGTGTAATTTATGTACATACATAGAAGTCCTTTAATAAATTCATTGTAACGTAATCTGAATGCGTTGTTTGTTGTGGCAAGGTGTGATCCTCCGCTCTTGACTTGCGAACTTTGGCCCGTCCTCAATTACTCCTTTGTAGGCAATAACTGATGTAGGTATGACGTTATAATAACTACACTTTAATAGGATACCTTTTTACATTGTAGTCGTTAAAGTTTAAAAAATTGTCCAACTTTTTATTATGTCTGTAGGTGGGTAATAAGAAGGCAGCCGCTTAGTCACATGTTTGTCTTAGCTAAACATGGCATACTATGGTTATAGAAGATAACAGATAAAAGTAGACTTGGGGATATATGTACTCCCAGCCTACACAAGAAATCTAAAATCAATGACGTAATGCCGAAATAAAAATGCAATTGATAAACAATGTATCCGGTAATCCACGTTTAAAATCTAACCTAAATACAGCAGCTTTATATTCCACTGCCGATTGATTCTAACTGGACCTTGCAAAACTAAAACAAGTGTAACGTCTAAAGTTAATGTGTAATTAAATAAACCTGTGAACCGATTGTAAACATTTGGATGCACGCCAACTCATCCTTGTTAGAAGTCTGCCCCGTGCCTAATGCGCCCGATTTAATATTGCTATAAATTTATTATTGTATCCCAAAATAACATGAAAATTATAATGTAATGCTGTAAAGGCCGGTAAATTAGCTCTGAGCGGCATCTTCGAATTAAACAAAAGCAAAAACCATCGCAGCCACATCAAAGTGTTTTGTTTTTTATACGTTTGTGATCGTAGCATTATAGACGTAATCGAAGTTTACTTCGTTAGAAAACAAATAATTTAGATTTAATTGTCACTATGACAAAGAACATAACACCAAAGTAAACAAAGATCTACTGAAATAGTGGTCACCTACGTACACATTTGGATATTGAAATAGCCTTATTTTTCTTACGTTAGGACATGTTTTTCAGTCTGTTACATAGCTAAGTTGTACCTATACATAACAAAGAAATGATTAATCACCACAAGTGTTCTGAATTCGTAAAGTGGGGCATTAAAACAGAAACTGCAGGCAACCGTAATACCTACCGAGCTCTGGCTGTCGATCAAGCGCTGCTTTGGAAAGTGTGTAGGCAGAATTGTTCACCATTTACATTTCGATGACATTAGTTTCGTCTCTAGCTAGATAATCGATCATTACATTTGAAGATATATCTATGTATGAGGCATTAAGTAGGTATAGGTATCTGTCATGCCTCTTTCCCATGGGGATAGATAGAGACCAAACCTTGTTACGATCCAAACACACCTCTTTTGCTTTAGTACAGTGTTTAGTACATTTGACTACGTATAAACAACTTAATAAATAAAGTGTCGGCAAATGAATCAAGAGTGGATGTGAAAATAACAGTATATTTCGCTAGAAACTAAGCAAGAATGATAAGTGATTAGAGTTCTAACTTAAAAATAGATACCTATACCTACTTAAAATCAGATAATAATACGTGAATATCCTCTGGAAAATTTATGATCTTTTTTATTAATCATGTAAGTAGGTTTTTATCTATTAATAGGCAAGTAACTATAATAAACATTGATTTATCTACGGAAAGGCCATCAATCACGAAGTCTTATAATTCACTTGAATTTCTATTGATTTCGAATTGTAATTTTGATAAGGTTATCCTTCGTGCGTGATAATTCGTATTTTGCATGTTTGTGTTTGTTCTTTACTATTTTACGAACAAAGGATTTTGTATCTTAATGTTATAGCTACTACAAATTTACTATTCAATAATGCAAAAGTGACTTCAATGCTATTAATATAACATGACACCATTTTGTGAGTAAGTGGGTAAACAATTATTAAAACAACCACATTAAGTTAGGTATAAATACTTAATTTCGATGAGTTTTATAACTATAAGTAATTACTTATATTACAAGCTGACGCCGTTATTTAAACTTCAACTCACGTGCATACAAGAAACATTATCGATTTTCTGATGTTTTTATAAGTAAACTGCATAAATACAAGTAGATTTTTTCAGTGTTTTTATTAAGTTTGCTAGCAACGCGCTGTAAATATTCCATTCCAACTTTAAAGCAATTATTTTAGCTCATAAATTAATGATTCATAGCTATAACTTGGTTGTTATAATAATTTGCTGCACTGAATATAAAATCTCAAGCCATCTTCGGTAGGTAGATACACCGTGGACTAGAATGTTGTGTGTCTGCGGTAAACAGAGCTGTTACCGCAATACGGTAAACTCTATGATAAAGTTTCAAAGAAAGTAGCTAAGGATAAAGCTGAAATTTCTTTCCTGTGGACTCTTATTGTTTGTTTAGGCGCCTAATTAATCATACCTAACTAGGTACTTACTGTTTGGATAGTTAGTTATGCACATTTTCTTTTCATTTCTGAATGATAGAATGAAAAACTTGCACCTAAAATGGTGCTATTTAGCTTTACCTGAGTAAATGTACCTAAATACTTATATCATTTCGCGGTCGATATATTATTTACCTACCTTGCAATAAAGTATCTAGATATAAGGAAAAGAATACACCTAGGTTAGGTACACGTAAGTGACTAACACTATCTACCTACTCTACTAACCTACATACATTTAAACACTTCACAATTTCTTCAAACACTCCAAAGTTTTGAAAAGTAGAGTCATGCATGCTTGACTTACCATGAGTTTTTGAGATCCTTGATGCCCGAGAAGCTGATACTGTTGGATCGATTGAGCCGCTTCCCGATAGTCCAAAATTTCATCTTGTTATTGTCATCCTCCCGGAAAGGGTTCAAATGTTCTGGATAGTCGTGGATGGACACACTCTTGCGGACACTCGTCGTAGTCATTTTGTTCACAATTTTTTTAAGGATTTACATAATAGGTGCACAAGCTCCGACCACTTGGTACTTTATCTGTTATCACACTGAGTTATCACGGGTTGATATGGTGTATCGTTTTATCACGGTAGATAATTACGCTGGTTTGTTTTTGGCGCGGGGAGGCGCGCGGCGTGTCGTCGTCGCGGCGCTCGGCGTCGTGGACGGAGGCACACTGCTTGCCCGAACGCAATTCGCCGGTGGTTGCCGATCACGGCGACCACGCATCACTCTTACATCATTGTAGCGTTCCAGAAATCAAAAAATCATCATAACGTTTTTGTAATCCGGAGTAAGTACTCTACATTCTGCTACTCTACATAGAGAGCTGGTTAAAAACAAACAACTGAAACAAATTATACAAGTTAAACTAGAATGTTTCAATAACATTTAGAATCACTGCACCAAACACTTAGGCTATACTTACATACCCACATACCTACCTACCTACATAGGCAGCAAGTAATACAATCGTGAATACCTAACTCCTTTAAGTAGGAAATATTAAAGTTTCTCATCCATAAAGTAATACGAGTTTCGACCTTGCAGTAGGTTTACCGGGCGTCGACAATTAAATAGTTGAGCAGCAAGACGATATTCCACTACACATGATTAACTTTTCAATTAGCTACTCGTATTTATAATATCAAATTGCATTCTATTGCAGTTAGGTACATCGTTAGTAAAAGCATTGCTCGCTTAAAACAAATGCTTGCGAGGGAGATTTTTTTACATTCGAAAGTTTTGTCAGTAAAGTCTTCAGAAATGAAATTGTACTACAATATACCTACACGTTTACTTACCAAATATTGTAGGTAATGTATTTGCAGCTGACGTCAGATTTCACGACGCCGCATGTCGCGTCACCCACCGAAAGGCGAAGGTCGTGTAAACTTTTGGAAAATAATATAATCACACCTTGAAGTACTTATTAGAAGTCTGCTGTTAACCAGTCGCTTGCGTAATTGTTGGACATTTTGTGATTTAGTAAATACCTAACATGAGAACATAGTCGTAGTGAAGATATTGCTTAACCAAATTTTTGCGTGACTGGTAGGTATTTTTCCTTTTTAGGGGTCTAGCTACAGACTATCTACCTGCATGTGTGAGATGCATAATGCAGAGAGGAAAATTTCAACTGCATATCTTGCTATAACCATAAATCCGTAACTATTTTAAGATCCTTCAAATAATGTGTACTTCGAATGCAATCATGCGTTTAGAATAGCATCTCTTGAATTTTATTGCGATGAATTGGTATACAAAATATTTGTGTTTAGTTTGAGTGGGAGCATAGCTGGTCGGAAGCACGCAAGCCTGGCCGGGTCCCCACGCGGTCACCGAAATACCACCACTAATAGCTTGCCTACGCCTTGCTTTATCGATCCATTTATACGAACCAAATCGTTCTATACTCACCTACATAGTTTATTCATCGTAGCTTCCTTCAACTTTTACTATTGTGCACGCGACATCGTAGATATACCAGTTCAAATTGTAGAACTAAAAGGCTACGGAGTTGGCTAGGTGCCTGCCAATTAACTCGGTGGATTAGTCATACTGCTTTTTGTTCCTTCAATAAGTAGGTACCTACTACTGGAACAAAGGTTCATTAGCTGATGCACAATGCACATTTAAATATCTTTAAGTAGGTACTTTGAACTTCAATTTTTGCAAAATCATTAACTGTGACGTGGTAACTTTTTATTCGCGCACTCGTACATAAGTTTATGTAAACCGATTGATGCTAATATACTTGCTTTATTGAAAGAAAGCAGTCTTATCGGTTACATGAATTGATTATCGTCGAATTTAATGCAGTTCAGTTGTAACCAATTCAATCTTTTACGTTTAATGAATCGATACCAAAATGACTAGGTACAAAACTTGGGTGAATATAGCGACCATCGAGATATACTTTTTAAAAAA
This sequence comes from Anarsia innoxiella, assembly GCA_947563765.1. Classification (NCBI taxonomy): domain Eukaryota; kingdom Metazoa; phylum Arthropoda; class Insecta; order Lepidoptera; family Gelechiidae; genus Anarsia; species Anarsia innoxiella. The sequence goes on from OX387393.1 coordinate 5,871,987, forward strand.
CAATGAACGCCACTGTAAGGACAGGACGCTATAACTATCTAGCTGCGGCATTGCGCCATATCAATTGTACTCGATATCGCCAATTCATTGACTGGGTCACTCGCTAATGGAACTTATCTCCTTGCACAATACCGAAAACAAACAGCTCGCTTAGTTGAACAATGTAAATACGTCCTTTTGTAGCGGGCTAAACGCGCTATATTTCTAGGTATTTTGCAGTTTGATAATATTTCTTTAGTAGCTTTTGTTTTCACTGAATGTAATCAATTCTTACCTACCTATAAAGTTAAATAGGTAAGTACTATCTATGTATATGTTAACTACTTTTAATTGCAATCTATTAGAAAGTAGGGAATTTCTACCAATTGCTCTGAGATAATTAATTAGCATCGAAATAATTTGGACTGTTAATTGCCTGTTAAGTACTTGAAACAAGACAAAGAGAGAAAGTGGATTGTCTGTGCAGCTAGGTAAATAAAAAGTTTAGGAAACTGGAGCGGGGAATTAGCGTTTCAGTGGAGAGTAGGCCTTTTACCTAGGGTTTATTGACTGGATACTTCTTCTAACGCACTTGGCTTAGGTATATTAGTCAGTTGCAGAAAAGATCAATTAAGTTAACGCTCCATTAAAGCTATAGATGATATTGTCGTTGTTAAAAATCATAAGGGACACGGTACGATGTTTAAAGGGCAAATCGTTTTAGCCTTCTTTTTATATGGTTTAATGATAGTCGATGCGTAATTCTCAGATCAAGAGAAGTTATTTTCCTTAACACTTTGAAATTACTTATATGTTTACAAGTCAAGAGAACTTGAAGGTGTGAACACGTCTATAAGATAAAGAACGTCTTAGCAGTTTTATAAAGGATGTGGCGACTTATGTGGGAAATTGCAGAGGAAGCTGCATTCGCAGACGACATTGAGCACCAATCAGGTGGAGCGAGCTAAATGGCAAACACTGCGAGATGGGCATGCGCAGTTCATTGCTCATAACATAACATACAGTACAATAAAGCCAATGAGATAATTTCTTATGTCATTGTATTGTAAGATTTGTTAAGGTTAGGTAGGATTGTCTTGGTAGTCAATACGAAGCAATGCCTATATAATGTTTCTCTACATTTCTTAACTTAAATAGCAAATTGATGTAATTGATGGAAAAAGAGATATGGTTTTTATGCTGCTGAGTTTTTTTGTTCATGGATCAGATTCCAGTTTTATTTATTTTGCGTTAATCCCCAAACTCACCTTGGATTAACTCGTAACTAGCATATGTCAACAAAGTGTTAATTAAACGGTCAGAATTAAGCGTAAACAGGTGTATTATTTTCACATTATTTTGTTAATCGATATTAGGATCTCTTTCATTTGTCTACCTCAATCACCCAAGGAAAAATGAAAACGTTGCCATAACAACGAAGACAACTTGAATTTTGAAAGGAAACTTGTTTATTTCACTCAACATTTACCGTATTTAAAGTGTTTATGTACTTGTAAATGTTATTTTAGTTAGTTTTATTACATTATAAATAGAAGCAATCATGGCGTTGGCTGTTACTACTCCGCCGAATATATCTGCTCGTATATTTTATGGTCTTCGGACGGATATTCAGTGAGTGTTACACGAACTGCCACGCCTTTGTATTTCTTTTTGCAACTCTTGAGCCTATTACCTGGAGTAAACTATTTTACAGGTTCAATGCGCACTATCTGTCTGAATCGGAGATATTATACCCTGCGGGGGGTGTGATAGTAATACACAATCACCTTCAGAAGAAGCAGAAGTTTATAAGACTTCAAGACAAACATAAGCCTATTAAGTCACTTGTGTTGGCGCCAAACAAGTAATCATAATTCCTTTCTAATGGTTTAGGAATATTTATCATTATGTTTATGAAATGTGGTTACAGTTCAAATAGATAATACTTTTAATATTGTGGCAATTAAACTAAACATCGACTATGTAACTACATCTGCGACTATAGTAGGTAATATAATAAATAAATAAGTACCTATAAGTAAAGGTAAGGTTTTTGCCCAGCAGCGGGACACCGATGGCTAGATAAGATAAGATAAAGGTAAGGTAGTATAAGCAGATAAATGCCTAAGTTACTTTATACTTTCAGACGATGGCTAGCTTTGAACGAAATCGCCGAAGAAGGCCAAAAACCTATGATAACGATTTACGATCTAACCACTTACAAACGACGCAAGATATTGACGGTGCCTTTTGAGAATTCAACCGCGAAGGAATTTGCTGTGGTGCAGTTTACTTTCGATTCAAAATATCTGATAGCTGTTACTGGAGAACCGGACTGGTATTTGTATTGCTACAACTGGGATAAAGGGAAAGTCGAGAGCCATGCTAAAGCGCAGAATTCCAATGGCACTGGGACTGTTGAAAGCGTGAGTCTTATTTTTAAATGGCTTCAAGAGCTATTATGCCTTAATTTATTGATCTTAGGAATTTTTCTTGTGTATTTTGTTTTCCTTCCTACTTTAATGGGCCGTATTCAAAGGGTATTTTAAAAATCAGGACATTCTTGCAGGTGCAATGCAACCCGACAGATAACACGTTGATCGTGTTAACCGGACCGTATACTTTTCGCATAATGAATGTAGCTGAAACTGTGTGGCGTCAATGGGGCTGGTGCAAAGCAGAAAATGTAAGTGAATATGCTGATTCAAATAAGAAAATAATCACCCGGCGCAGGAAAACTGATGCTAACCTGCCTTTCTATGGTTCTAAAAAGAATTCTAACAATAGAAAATCCTATTAGAGTCAATTATCCATAAAATGTACTTATAGCCTCTCTTCTGAATTTTGGCAACGATAGAAAGTATCTTAGTTCATTCTGTTAAATAATGATTTAACTGAATGAACTAAGATACTTTTATTGGTTTTCATTATATCTGTAGACTGTAGAAGGTATTACCAACCTTAAAGCTACGTACTTGTTCCAGATTACGCTAATTTACGTGTAGTAACTCTATCATCTGTTTACAGATAGTTATAACAACTTGCATGTGGCTGACACCGGATCGCATTATGTTTGGGACAGATAAAGGCGTCATCATGATGGTAGAGAACGGCGAGTTGAGACAGAACTGTATCTTTCAAGCTCGAGAAGTTACTGAGATGTCTTTGAAGAAACTGGAAATGGAGTAAGTATAGGAAATTCTTTAATAAGAAAGGGATCTTAACTGGAGTTACAAATGGCGTCTTTTCTTACTACTCAGATTACGAGTATTAAGAGAATGATCTTTTGGGATGTAATATGACCAATATGGAAGATGACGAGTCAAGAAAATAATCTTGTATTTATACTTATAGAACTGTAGGAGAGGAAGATAAAACGAGTACATCTAGTAAAGAGTCTACAAGTGAAGTAGCAGTAACGGAAGAGACTTATCCTGTTACTAATTTCGTTAATTTCCCTAAAGGTAAGGTTCAACTATAGGAAATTATAATTAGAGTGACGTTTAGCGCAGTTACTTATTTCATTCATATATTACCGCAGGTTTTGCCTTCGCGTGTGGACCCGGATATGTGCACATGTTTGAAAAGGAGACCCTGCATCAATGGAGGAAAAGAAACCTGTATAGGATTTGCAAGAAATCTTACAAGTAAACTTGGCATAATTACATTTAACATTTACTTAATTACAAGTTAGATACTTTATGAATAAATTGTGAATTAAATTGCAGACATACGCGCGAATATCCGATGTGGTCACCTCTAGATGCGATTCAACACATCACAGTTGATCCGAACCAGGAAACATTACTTATCACTACCTTTCGGAAACAATTGTACTACGTTAAATTGTTCGGCTTGCACATGTTACAGGTTAGATTTAAATTTATATGCAGTCTGGATTTTTCCCCTCAATGCGTGGCCAACTATCAAAGACCTGTACGAAATAGCTCGGTATATACTGGAGCTATGTCTACTATAACTGGCCGATTACCTATTTGTTTCTAGGCTATTGTAGTTTTTCAACTAGAAATTAAAACTCTCCTAATATTAAAAACATCATGTCTTCTTATATTCTATCTTTTATTTGAAACAGTAATCAGCATTAGTTTAACTATTTCTCCGACTGGAATTAGCTGTGTATGTTGTAGAATCCCGAGATTTCATTCAACGAATTGGGACCAGCAATGCACTACGGTCGTATCAACTCTTTGTCAATGTGCGCTTGGAAACCGATATTTATGACGGCAGGTGAACAGGACAAGAGCATCAGGATTTGGAACTACATGACAGACGATGTGGAAATGGTTAAATTGTACCAGGAAGAGATACATTGCGTTTCTTTACATCCTACTGGTAAATTGATCTTGAAATTGCACAAAATATCGATATCCCCGGGAAATTAACATTTGATAGTTTTTCTGTATTTTCAGGATTATTCGCAATCGTCGGATTCTCAGATAAATTACGATTTATGGTTGTATTGATTGACGATTTTGAAGTAATGCGGGAATTTCCGATACGTAATTGCAAACGAGCAAAGTTCAGCTCTAACGGTCACCTGTTCGCTGCGGTCAATAGTCAAGTTATACAAGTTTTTTCCTCTGTGTCATTTCAAAATGTTTACAACTTGAAAGGGCATAATGGAAAGGTGAGATTATTTTAACAGTTTTCAATGCTATACATTGATTTCAATGCTATCCATTGATAAATCTCTAACTAAACCTATCCAAAATCTATATAGTAAGTGCTATCTGCAGCTAGATTCGACAATAATGAGTGTTTGAAAAAGTCACAATTATTATGTTGTCTAGATCACAGGATTATCCTGGTCAGCCCACGACCTAATCCTGGTGTCGTGTGGAGCTGAAGGCGCTGTGTACGAATGGAATATGTCCAACGGGCAACGCGTCGGTGAAATTGTGCTCAAAACTAATCAGTTCAGTGGTTGTGCTACTAACAGGTGGGGTTTGTACAAGTCAATTATAGCTTACGACTTCGTTAATTACTCATAATTATTGTTATTGAAAATAAGAGGACAGAAAGCACAGCGGGGGACATTAATTAATGTGTCTATAATGTTTTAGCATCGGAAAAACAACTTATGGAATCGGATCGGATGGTGAACTAAAAGAAATTGGCAACTATACTATCAGACGCAGTCTTAAATTAATTGGATGTCCTTTGGACACAATCGTGTTATCTCGCTCCGACATAATGTTGTTCCTATCTGGAGGAGAAGGAGGGGTTACAACCGTCCAACTGCCTTTACTAGATAAGGCTATTTACAACGAATTTCATATGCATAATACCAAAGTGACGTGTATAGCTTTAGCCTATGATGATCAGACTTTGGTGTCGGTGGCTGAAGATTCCTCGCTTTGTTTGTGGAGATTGACAAACGCCGATGGAAGAGCCGTTGCTTTGGATAAAGACTTCGCTTATGCGAAAGAGATATTGATTAGTAAAAAGGATTTGCAAGAGAAGATCAACAATATTAATGTTAGTATCGTATTTGAAAGAAAAACTTAGCTCCAATGCTCCATAAATCATGATGTAATTGTTGTAATTAATTTACAGTTGCTGAGTACAAGAATGAGCGAGTTGGAAACTGAACACACGTACCAACTTCGTCAAGCGGAGGCAACACAAGCTGAGAAATTGAAAGAAGTACATGAAGGATATTGCGCCGCCATTGAAGAACTTAAGGAGAAGAATGAGGTTCGTAAACTATTATTATAGAAAAACCGACACAAACTATTATTTAACGTGATTATTGCCTATGCTAACATAGAATGTCATTGCAGACAATGGAAAATGAACACACTCATGAAATAGGAATGATTCAACAAGATATAACTAAAATGCGTAATGGACATGAAAAAGCATTACAACAGCTGGAAGCTGACTTCAATATTCGGCTTATTGGCGAATATGATAGGTACCAGGTAAGGGATTACATTCAGAAATCAATAGGTAGATACCTATTTAAAGCTAAATTTTGATTGTTGAATAACACGTGTTTTTACCAAAAGAGTCTCGAAGATAAAACGGCCAGAATGAGGAAAGACTACGAGGGACGTCTTGAAGAATTGGCTGAAAGTAAAAGGGAAGCTCTAAGAGAAATGAACAACATGTTCGAGGCGAAGTTAGAAGAAAAGGATTTGCAGTTACAAGAGGTAAGGTTATGTTATCTATAGAAAAATTTATACAAAACTATTTTTGAGGTCTCTGGAGAAATAAGAACAAACATAAGAGCTGCCAAAATAACCAATTACAGAAAGGGCATACAAAAATAATTACCTGTTTTGTATCTTGCTGTCTCCTTCAGAATTCATAAAACAAAAGAGTCATCTATATTTTTAATGAAGCGTTTATTAATATTTTGTATCTTGGGTGAATGACAGTAGGTACTTAATTATTATACGTTTACCAGCTGCAAGAGCAAGCTGATATAGAAAGAAGAGAACACGAAACTATTAAATCATCAATAGAAGATGACGCAGATAGGGAAATCATAGAGATAAAAACTGCATACGAAATACAACTCAAAGAAGAGAAAGATGCAAACGTGAGATTGAAAGGAGAGACTGGACTCATGAAGAAGAAACTGATTAGTGCTATGAAAGAAATTGAAGAATATAAACATCAGATTTCTCAACTTAAAGGTGATCTCAAGTTTTTATTTGATATTTACGTGCACAATATTCAAAATTATTATAATGTGTGGTTGCTAGAGAACCTGACGCAAAATTTTGGTGCAACAAAAGATATGAAAATTTCTTACTTGTCTATACGTAGTTTTTAATCTTTTTTTCCAGCTGAACACAAACAATTTCAGAAAGTTATATCGTCGCTAGAACGAGACGTAGGAGATTTAAAAAAAGAAATAGCAGAAAGAGATGGCACAATTCAAGACAAGGAGAAACGAATTTACGAATTGAAACGGAAGAAGCAAGAGTTAGAGAAATACAAGTTTGTACTCAATTTCAAGATTACGGAGTTGAAAAATCAGGTGAGTTTTATTTTGATACAAATGTTGTAGTAATGTAGTTTTACAAAAGTTTAATAAAACGGTTCAATGCTACATAGATTGACCCTATGATGGCAACTATTAGAGAGTTACGAATACAAATAGAAGACATGGAAAATGAAGAACACAAGCTAGAAGTTATTAAATTTGATCTTGGTATGAATTTATCATAAAGTAGCCACATTGCTTAGTATGAAAAAAATTACAGCTGTTCTTTTGTTTGTTTAATAGATTGAGCCGTTAGAACGCGAAATCAAAGAGAGCAAATTACGTATACTAGATTTGGAGGTGTCGCTCGAAAATCTTTTAAAGAAAAAAGCTTATCGGGGTAATACAATATTTTCAGTTGTAATTTTTTTCACTCGTAGATAGTTGTTGGGCACATTTAGAAAACAACCTACCTACTTAGTAGATATTTAATTTTATAGTGCGTATATGTTATGTTATTTATAGTGACAGTACATTTAGAAGAATAATGTAGAATTTTATTGAAGCTCTACCAACACAAAACAATAATTTATTTACACATTTTATAGAACTCAAGATATCTCAATTAATGGAGAAATTGGAGTCCGCTAAGAAAGATTACTTGAATGAAACCAACAGAACGTTGATGCTAAAGGCCACTTTGAAGAAGATCAAAATTGACCTTCACAACATGACTGCTAACTTCCAGGATCCTACGAAATTGAAACTCAATGTCAAAGTAAGTTGAATTTGAACCATGTAGATTGGAATATCTTACAAACAAAAGCAGAAATCTTACTCAGTTGCAGAAAGTGTGAATAAAGCTAACGGTCTATTAAACCTGCCACTAATGTGACTAGAATTCAGTAGAGTCAACTGTTTCTCAATTAAAGTAATCATTTCCCAGGCGTTGTTCCACAAATACGTTGAAGATATAGATTTCGTAAGAAGCCGATTAGCTGAAGACGAGGCTATACGCGAATTCAATCGCCAAAGAGACCACCTCGAGAAACAACTGGCTGGAGTCAGAGCACAACTACAGAAAGCTTTGAGCGGCTCCAAGAATGATATCAACAAAATTATGGACGTAAGTCAATGAGACTAATGAATACTCGTTAAAACTATGTTTAGGAATTCATAAACAACAAATCTCTAACGACTTTTCAATGGATTAACATAACTTATGGACGACTTGGTGAAAGTCGCGCGAAGCCTTTGGATGTGGGCAGCGCAGGACCGGTGTTTGTGGAGATCCTTGGGGAGGCTTTTGTTCAACAGTGGACGTCGATAAGCTGATATGATGATGATGATATACTTTGTTGATGATTAAAAGATACTTTGTAAAATGTCGAGTCTGGTATGTGACGATGTGAAAAGTTAGGAAACTAATTTAGCAGTTTGGAATACTTATGATGAAGTACCTAATTCTTCTTGCACATGTTTCCAGGAGAACTGTACTCTACTATCAGAGATCAACCTTCTCCGGGCTGATCTGAAGTCGACACGCACTCGTTGCTTCCAAATGGAATCCATACTGGGACTATCAGCGCGCTACGTGCCGCCCGCTATTGCAAGGGCTAAGCTCAAACACGTCACTGAAGACCGAGAAAAACTTGATGAGAAGTTTAACTTACAGTTCCAGGTAAAGACAAAGATCTATTAATTGTTCGCTGCACTTGTAATAGTAAAGCCGGGTCCGCTGCGCCATGGTTTCGTGTTCACGAACATAACATATTAGCAAAAACATAATAGGGGCGAGGCCTAACCGTTTTGTTCGCAAAAACACAAAAACATTGCTGAGACAAATGGATAACATCCCCCGCGTTCGCCTGCGGGGAGGGGAAACGCCGCATTTTGTGTTTAGTGCTTCATTTAAGTATTAATTCAAGTATTCATTTCATTCGTTCTGTTCAGTTCGTTTTTTGAAATTTTGTAACTTTTGAAAACAAAACACCAAAACGCCAAGGCGCAGCGGATGGGCAGTTTTAATAACATGGTTTGCTAACATGTTTTGTTAGAAAAATGGCGCAGCGGACCCGGCTTAAGATGTAGTCATCTACTAAAGTTTATGGGTCCATAAATGAGCATACCAAAAAGTCACCATAGTATATCGTAGTTATCGCCAATCAAACGGTTACGATTTATCAAATTATCATCTTTTTCTATGTAATAAAATTCTAATCTAAGTAATCGTCATTTAACACGAAAAATTTACGAGCTTTTAATTTAACGTGTGTATTTTATAGGAGAAACAAGATGTGATTAGTTCTCTGAAAGAAGAAAATGAGCGTCTACTGACAAAGATTCGATGCATGGAAGAACCTTTAGAAGGCGCTGAAGATTTTCCTAAATCTGAAGTAGACATCACAGAAACAAAGACGGGATAATTGTATGCAGCTTATATAAATAATTTTCATTTTTCATATTTCCGTTTTTTGTATCTATCTGTAGTATACCTACTTTCTTATAACTAGTCAATAAAATATGGCATTATACGAAAATATTTATTGAATATAAATGCATTAGATTAGGTTTAAATTTACAACCTGATACGTATGGAGCGTTCATAAAATAAATAATATTTATCTACTGTATGTATTGAAATAATGTTGAGAAAATTGACAAATGGACTTTGAAGCCTCATGGAAACGAGATAACGATAACAAAAATTACACATTAGTTCTTAACAATAAATAAAGAAAAATAAACTACCATCACCGATTCCCGCTAGCCCAGTCTAAAACTACAAGAGCCCGAATCTCCAATGCATGCTTATACAAATAGCCTTGACAACTAGTATTTCGGTTGAGTGGAGTTGTGACTATAAATTACTTCTATAAGCGTGTTTAGAAAATAAGTAAAGGGCGTTTCGGGTGTGGCTTTTCTATTGTTTGATTTTCTCGACTATCCTGTTCAAGGTTAAAAATTACTTTAAATTATGTAACAAACAAGTTATGAGTCCTTAAAGTTCTACGAACAAAAGTCCGAATTACCCTTTCCCTATTTCATATACAATAAGTAAGTTCTAGTGTCTATGTATTGCCCCGAAAGATCAAAGTAAGTATACTACGACTTTGAGTAATTTATAGAACAAATGGTATGATAGCCTTGCGTCCCTTGGGGTAGTCGGGGAACTCCTTTTTGTAGTTGCGGTGCTTGCCGATAGCCCATACGGCCATTTGGTAGAAACCGGCGGCAGCGAACAAGCCAGCTGGAAATACAATATTAATTTCTCTTAAATCGAGTCATGATTCCTATATCATAATCATTAAGCGTCATTTATAATGAGATTCATATGTGTGTGAGGTGAAAACATTACTGTACTTTCGTAAAGTAGTATCCACACAGACACTGATTTGGCAGTTTCATTAGAATTTCTAATAACTTTAGTTAACATAGATTTCCATATTATAAGTGGCTATGTAAATTTTAATTTACCTCTTCTGTTATGTATATTGTTTGCATAAGCATGACGCGATAAAATGACCTTATCGAAGTACGGCATTTTGGATGTATCGTCCGATTCGTAAGAATTACGATCGCGAAGTTATAAAGTAGCATTCCAATAGTATAGTTTAACTTTAATCCATTACTAATAGCACTATTACTGGACATCAATAATTACAATTCAAAGTATTTTAGAAAGTCGACAATTTACGCAAAAATGTCCGAAAATGACAATTAGCTAGTTCAAATGAAATGTAGATTGTAGCTCACCTGGGGCACATTTGGTCATTATGGTGAAGAAAAGCCATGAACCGAATTCATAGGTGTAGTTAGGGCAAGACACATAGTTGAATAGTGCTGAGAACGGATTTCCGTCAGGTTTGGGCACTTTGCGCACTTTAGTGCCAGGAGGACGTAGGTTTTTCAACAAAATGTGGATGCTCAGGTTACCCAATTCACATAACTGAAAATTGTAAAGAATTTATGTAAATTTGGATAAGTTCTTCATAATTGGATTAAGATAATCTGTTTGCAATTATAAAGCTCATTAGGTATACCTGGAAGAAAATGAATGAGCAATTTGAGTTTTTGCATTATCTTCCATATTGGATTTAATGTGGAATGTGTAAGCTAGTAACAAGAAACTTTCGTGTCACATGGCATGTTGTGTCCATAAACATGCAATATTCAAAGTAACATAGCTCTTCAACAAATTCAATACTAAATGTGTTCTTTATGTATGCTGAGCAAAAATGTATAATCACATACATTGTAACTAATGGATTTTGTGTGTAATAGCTAAACAATAACCATATAATTTACATTATTATATTAAAAATAAACATATTCTTACTTTAAATTACAAAACACATTCTATTTGGCTTATTGACCTTTGACCACAAGGATATTGTGCTGTAAGGTACTATATTTAAAACAAAGTACACTTGTTTATTCAATCATTAGCATGTAATACAGCAACCAGTTTAGTAAGTATATTTCATGCATATTGAAACATGACTGCTTATTATTTTATATTAATACTTGTTTTTTAATAAATTACATATTGAAGCTAGAGTGAGCATAAGCAAGATACTTAAAATAAAATGAAGTCAATTTAAACTTTGGTCACTTGCATTAGATCACTGGTTCAGCTTATAATTTAGGACTGTTGTTGCTGAAATACAATCCTTCAGAAAGAATCTTATAATATGTCTAATAGGTATTTCAATGTTAATGTATTTGTAAAGTAAATAAAAACTTAAGATATAACTTACAATGAAACCTCCAAGCCCGACATAGAAGCAGACATCACAGGGTGGTGTGTACAGAGGATGGTTGATGTGGTATGCTACATACAAGGTGAACAGCCAATAGTATAAACAGTTTCTGAAGAGATTGCGCATAGGCATCGTGCCGTGAGAGAAGCGGTGGATAAACAATGTCTCAAATAGTCTTTTAGCATAGTGAGCTGACCAACACGCTGCTGCTACCCTGGTAGGAATAAAATAGAACTTGATAAATATAAAAACAAAGTTACTAAAATAGTATTCTATTGTAAAAGTTTCTCAATTATTTGGATAAATATATCAGTGACGCTTAAATCATAAATATTTGGTTGAATGAATAGGTAATAGAATTTTTTAGAACTTACGTAGCCACACTGCCAGGAGACTTCAGCTGTTCTCCGTAAAGAATCCATGGCCTCTGATAAACCCATAAGTACACAAATAAGGGACCAGCATACTCAGCCAAAAACACATTTTTCCAAGATATTTGAGGACCCAGATCTTTCACATACAATACGCTGCCGTTTTGCACACTTAAAGACTTCAGAGTGTCTTCATCTTTTAGCGTTTTTCCTTTTGCTTCAAGTTTAATAGCTTGCCGGTCGGGATACAACGACTTTTTGATCTTCTGGTGGATTTTGTCTTTGACGTCCTTTATTGAATTATTTTCGTTTATTTGGATTTTTCCAAGCGGCTTAGAACCAGAAACGCTGACAATTTCGATCTAAAATAGAAAAACACCGTGAGAAAAGATGAAATGTGGAAACGAAAACTAGTTAAAATGCATAAGCCCACATACCTCCATATCTTGTCTTTGCGGTTTACCGCCCTGCTACTTTACTGCGGAGGAGAAAATAACGCACGAACAATAATTATTATCACCGCAAGCAACTACCAGAACCCAAAACTCACAAAATACAAAAATCGAAGTGAATTTACTCCAAATTGACGTGCGTGAATGTCGTGCGTGGAAAAAAATATGACAACAGCCGATCAAATTCCAACTAGAGATGTGGTTATAAACATAATCGATAATTTTTCTTATATCATTCGCTAACATCATGCGATGTATATAATATTTATTATGCTTTGAAATCTTTACCATATTTAAAAAAAAATGTTTTGTGCATTAATTGAAAAAGAAACATTAGAAAATTATTAATCAGATAAAATAATATTATCCTCGATTATTACATGTTTTTTTAAATGTGAACGCGACATTAAGTTTATCATGTTGGCAAAATTCTTTAGTTGTGTGTGTGACTGATCTTTTTGTTGCGTATATTGGTGACATTTTTGTGTTGTGATAGTCATACGTCACATTTAACTTTATTCGTGTGTGTAGTTTAATGGCGAATTGTGAATTTTATGTTACTACGGAAATTTTCTTGAAATATCTTATTACAGTTTAACAATATTGATAATTCATAAGGACTATCAGAATACTTAGTTCTTAAAATGCGGTCAGTGGTAGAGATAGGGGCTACAGTCCCTGCCTTTTTAGGAAAACTGTGGAAATTGGTCAACGATTCGGAGACTAATCATCTTATTTCTTGGAGTCCTGTAAGTAAATTTAACAAGATTTTTGCGCAAATTGCTGTATCAAGACGATGAGAGAAGTGTAGTATAACTTGAAGACCCTTTCTTATTGATTTGGTCATCAAAACAACCTTAAAATTATACTGTATGTCACCATCTGTGAAATTTGATAAATAAATAGTTAAGGTGTCACGTTTTATACCATGCTCGCGGCTGTTGACACGAATTCAATCAACATTTACTGAGTTCTCTTAATTATCGATCATTCTATCAATGATTGTAGTATTCTATCAATGTTTATTTAAAGAATATGTATGTAGCCTAATGATTGCATGATACCATGTATTTGCAGTAGAATGAAAGTAAAACAATACATAGCTAGGTAATCAAGAAAACCTTTTACTGATATAAGGTTGGGTGGGGGTGGGGGTGGGGCTATTCAACTAGCAGAGGAGTTATGTTATTTTGAATCCAATTTGTTTTTTAAAGTAACTTGACTCTAAAAATGACTTCAAACCAGGAAATTTACATTATTTTGCCATGTAAGGTACACAGCTTTGTAATTGTTTTCCAACACTTTTTATAGACATTTAAATTTTATTTCTAAGCAGGGTCTTAGAAATAAAATTTGAATGTCTATTTTAATTAACTAGACAAAGTATAATTAATTAAAAATACATTTACCATTATTAATATTCTTTTTATTAGGAATTTAGAGTTTTTGCTATTGCCCTGTGGCTGTGGAAGGCTAAAATTGATTATCCAATAGTATTCCATACTTTTTTGCAACAGAAAGATATTAGTTTACAGAATTAAATGTTTCCTTTAAGAATTCTTAATTGTTTTTATAGAAACTGTCTTTTGAATTAAAGTTATGACATTGGCGTTTTTGTCAAAGTAACTTACCTTGAGGTTACAAATGTTTAACAAATAACAATATATTTTTTTAAAATACCTAACATGTTCTTGTAATGTGTTGTGATGGATTTGTGTGCTATATCTATAGAATCAAATTCTTTTGGAACATGGAGAGTAGTTTTTTTTTCATTTGGTTTGTCATCTGTCTGACCTTGTAGACAGCATTACCATAAAAGATGACCTTGAATTATTTGCTCAGTGCAATGCTCTTTGCTACCTAAAGCTACTTGATTACAAAATTATATAATAGGTACATATTTATTAAAATTCTGATAAACTAAATTTTGAAACCACATTAATGAAATAAAATAGTTGTCTAGCTTTAAAATGTAATTATAATTACCATTTTGATCTGAAATCCCTCTTTCATAGAAAAATAAAATATGTTTGGTTTATGTTAATAATTCATTGCTAACATTTTTTTATTAAGCCATTAATGTCTTTGCTTGCAGGGAGGGAAAACATTTGTGATAAAGAATCAGGCAGATTTTGCTAGAGAACTGTTGCCTTTGTATTATAAACACAACAACATGGCGAGTTTTATCAGGCAATTAAATATGTACGGTTTTCACAAGATAACTTCTGTAGAAAATGGCGGCCTAAGATATGAGAAAGATGAAATAGAATTCTCTCATCCTTGCTTCATGAGGGGACATGCATACTTGTTGGAGCACATCAAAAGGAAAATTGCAAATCCAAAGTCAATTGTAACTAGCACTGAGGGTGGAGACAAAATATTACTGAAACCTGAGTTAATGAACAAAGTACTAGCTGATGTAAAACAAATGAAAGGTAAACAAGAAAGTCTCGACGCCAAGTTCAGTGCAATGAAACAAGAAAATGAAGCATTGTGGAGAGAAGTGGCGATACTGAGACAGAAACACATCAAGCAGCAGCAGATTGTTAACAATGTAAGTGTTTGGTACAATATTAATATGGCATTGACAAGTTTTGCTCATTTAATTTGGTTTTTTTCTTTTAGCTTATTCAATTCCTGATGTCATTAGTGCAACCCACAAGACCTGCAAATGCAAATGGAAACAATGTGGGTGTGAAGAGGCCGTACCAGCTGATGATCAACAGTGCAGCTCACAATATTGCAGACGCGTATCCCGGACGGCTTAAGAATGTTAAATTAGATAAAGATTTATTGGACGATTTGAATGAAGATAATTTAGTGAGTTATTTTTTTTTTCTTATTAAAATATTATGGGTGACAGTCAATATCTCAAAATACACTTATTTAAATTGTATCTCATAATATATTATGATTACTTATTAATTGTAATAAATTCATATCTTATTTGCAGGAAGAAGGACCAACTATTCACGAACTGGCACATGACGATATTTTACATAATGATGCTTCGCAAGATTCATTGAATGCTCCCACATTTATAAATAACATATCCCCGAATTCAAATTCCAGATCAGGTCATAGTCCATCTGATCCATCAACCTCCTTACAATACCATGTTACTATGGAAGATGGAGATGATCAAGAAACTGGTAAGTTGTCATATTATTAAGTGTCTGAATACTAACTATCCTAAATGGTGTGGTTAATTAATATTGTTTTTTTTTTCTCAATTGTAGCAAATATTGCCAGAACAGGATATCCTGTTTACCCAGGCAATGGTTTGCTGAGGACAGTGGAGCCACAACCTATAGTGACATCCCCATCTCCAGGAATACCCATGGCTACTTCACCTATAGACCAACAGCCTATCATTAGCAATGTCGTTTCAATGTCACCGGGTCCCTCGAAAGCAAAATCGCGAATTGCTACGAAAAATGCTACAACAAGTGGCAAGACTCTTCTGACCCAAAGCAATTTCAATTTGACAAATGACCTGAGGCTACCAGCTGAGATATTTGCCAGCGATGACTCTGTGAGTGATGCGGGAGTGGCCACAGCAGACGAAGCGTTACTGAACGATGTCCTCGGCGCCGATACATGCACTTCAAAGGATAAAATGCTTGGTGGAATCAACATTAAGGTAGAGAAACCCACAGAAAATGTAAAGACCTCAAAGAAATCTAAGAAGACAAACAAAGATAATTCCCAGAATTTGAACCTGGCTGATATAAAGACTGAACTACAGGATGACTTGGACTGGAATAACATGACTCTAGCTACTCTCAACAACAATACGAGCGTCAACAAGTTCCCAACAATGTAAGTTAAACATTTTTACACTTTCACTGAGTTGTCCATATCAGAACTATCAGTTAATCTTTTTATTATTATTTTATATTTTTTATTAAATATTTATCTAAGTATGTTTCATAAAAAGAAAATACTGAAATGAAACATATTTGAAAATAATAATGATGAAATGGGCCACTTTACTCAATGTGACTTGCCATTTGAAAAAAGGAAGTAATTTTATTTTATAGTATACTTGTACAATAATTATTCTCAATATTCAGGAATAGGAGAGATAACATCGGCAAAAATCGAGAGGAATATACTTCTCTATTTGGAACAAATGCAAACAAGTATGTGGGAATATAATTTATATGTTTAATAATATTATTAATGTTGCAGTCAGTGGCCTACTATAAATATTTATTGGAAGATGGAGGCATATTTTACCACAAATTATAATATTTCAAATCCATTTATTTCACATAGGAAATGTTTGGAGAAATTATAAATCTTTTTTCTTTTATGTATTTATCAAAGAACATACTACTCATTTGATGTCGATAAGTATCTATAATAGACCAAGTTTAATTGTCCCCGCTTATTAATATAAATTCTATTTATAAGTTCTGTTATTGACACTGCTTTGATTGCAAAGGCTTTGGAATGGTGCGATGTTGTTTACTACTTTTTAATTGATATTGGGGCGGGTATTATAGCAGTTGATGGTCTAGCTAGCGGGTCATAAAAACAGGATTAAGAATAAATTAATTTTTTCAGGCTGAAAGCAGGGTCGCATCGCATTGCACATGCTAAATATTAATCTATCTGTATTTTAACCGGGTTAGGTACTTGATTCTAATAAGATTTCTATTGGAATAAATACTGTTTACCCTCGATTCAAATTGAATATATACGTTTTAATTGATAATTTCAGGGGTGACATTGACGATCACTTAGAGACGATGCAAACAGACCTCGATTCTCTAAGGGAAATGCTGCGGAGTGACACCTACGCCCTAGACACCAACACGCTATTGGGGGTAAGTTTATAACTATTAAAGTTAAAATTTCACGCTTGAATGCTTGCAGGTTGCTATTGGACACAAAAATAACTACCAACGTAAGTAAGTTTACAAACAGTACAAGGGGAATACTAAATCAATGACATTAACAATGTATGTAAACAAACATCGATTTAAAATCTAGCGCGATTAGAAATTACAATTTGGAAATAATCGTGAAAATAAGGTTAGCAACTAACATTCATGTTTTTCTCGCAATTGGAATGCGTCATAGGCGCACTGCATTTGAGCTTGGCGGGTGAGCCGAGACCGGTATTGACGGCCGCCTCACGCACACATGCACGCCTCGGTTGTAAACATTGAGAATTAGGTCCGCGCGGTTGGTAGTACCGCGGAGGAGGTCACGTTGCAAGCAACGTGTTGAGAGAGCGTGCGATGCCGTGTGCCTCTCGCCGCACCCACACACCTACACGTAATAATCAAGTCTATGTTGTAACACACAGACGTGCCTCCGCCGCCGGTGCCAAACTCGCAACGTCATTCCGCTCACTAACTAGGCGCGCTTTTTGAATTGACCGAGGACCATGAATGAATTAAATTAATACAAATGTGCCTTTTGTATTGTCCGTAGACTGCAGAACCAAGCTTAGGACATTGGATGATGTCTAATGGCATTCCTCCCTGCCAACACCCATCACAAACTTATGTAATTAATATTTACAAAGGATTAGTGTTACATAACATTGCCTGTAGTCTTGTTTTCCTTAAGGAAAATCATAATTGCCTATTATTATGACTTCTTATAACATATTTTGTAGAATTTTATTCTTGGCACCTGGTCAAGGGGATTGTATTTTGGGGAAAAAGTGCTTAGGTAATTTAGATGGCAGTCTATGTACTATGTATCATTATTCTGGTTTCCCCTGTATATCGAATTTAAAGTAACCATCTTCAAAATCACCCTAAATATACTTCTTACTAAATATTTTATTGGCCTTTATACAAATTGGCAGTGATTTTATTATGAAACATAAACATTCCGAGTCTTATTTAAAATTACTATGGTTACTGAAGAAATTCTCGTCAAATGATCATTGTGTTTAAAAAATGCTTGGAATTATTTTTCAGCTATTCGGATCTGATGACCCTTTCTATGGACTTTCATATAATCCAGTGGACGACAGAGCAAAGACAGCCAATGGTGGTAAGTTGCTCAGTTAGAAATAAATGCATGCTTATCTCTTTTCTGCAGCATCTGGTTGACCCTTTCAAAAGTAATGCTATACCTACCTACCTGCTTAACAACGTGCCGTACTATGTATTTAAGTAACAGTATTGAATGACGAGTATTTTCTTCCGCCTGAGTACTGTCTTTGTCATCGATTTTGAGATGCCTTTCACGTTTATGTTAATTGTAGATACAACCAAACAGTATCCGATGCTTGATTTTGATTGGCTGATGTGTAGCAGCGATGCATCACCTGCAAAGTGATCTTCATCAACGACATTTTGCAATGCTGTCTACATCATGTCAACATTATATACCTACCTATTGGTTACGTTTGGTAAAAGGTTTAGTTAGGCGTGGTCAATGTGTATCTGTGATTGTTTGGTTAAGGGTTTCGTTCTACTCAACTTTTAATGCAATTATGACTGTTTAATACTATTTTGTTGCTTACAATTTTTGCGGCGTTATCGTTCTATTCTCCTCATGCTTTTATTCATTTGATATTTGTAAGCATTCTTATTTGAAGATCGATAAATTATAATGGTGTTGAGGCCTACTTTGAATCGTCTTCACCTAAAGAAAAACAGACTTGGAAAAATACTATTTTTTACGGATTTTACAACTCAAAAATTAGAAATTACGTAAGCAGATTTTTTTATTGAATCGAGTTCTTTGAAAAAATAACTGCAGGAGGAGAATAAATAAACAAAAGAAAGAATAGATCAAAAATAAAGTTGCTGTAAGTAAATGTCATAATTTCAAAAATGAGTTGATTAGGATATATTTGTTAGGTAGATGTTTAAGAACATATCCAACACGTTAGAATAATGTAAATGTTTGTAGAGTAAGTGCTAATTGTTGTTTATTGTTAATTAAAGCTAGGAAGCAGAAGGGTGAAATAGTGAATGTAAGCGGAGAGAGTCGCGTCCAGGATCTTTATAGCGAGGACGATGGTATTAACTCCCATGTTTTACCGCATTGCAATTAGCTGTAGACTAGGTTTTATTAAAGCTTGCATGAATGACTTTACGACAATCACATTCATTTTCATGTTATTTGTAAATACTAGACACGCTTCAAAATGATACATAGGTACCTACTTATCTGAATGCGTCAACCAGATCGGACAAAAATAGAAACATGGTAGAATGTCAGTCGATACAGTTCTAGGACTGGAGGGTTTTGAGCCAGAATTCAGCATGACGGTTAAGTAGGTAAACAGTTTTGTCACCTTGTCCCGTACTTTATCCTTGTCGCTACCGAGGTAGAGACAGCAATATCGAGAAAGTGACATATTTTTGTTACGAATGCTAATGCTAGTCCTGCAGGGTTGAACCCAAGGCTGATCAAATCAAAAAGTGCGGTCACCTCGACGAATACAATGGCTTCAATTCCACCCCAAGTCCAAGATTAAATTTTGGAGAAAAGTTTCTGTGATTCTCGAAAAGTCATCAACATAAATATATGATGCACGCTAAGAATATATTATTTTAAGTAAATATTTATTAGTATACTTTGCTTATAAAACAAAAAATATTTTATTTAGTTATAGATATTTACATAGTAAACCTCAAAAGCATGCAATTATGAACAATAGAAATATTATCGCAAAGAATGTAAAAAGTTGTATTGTAGTTTTACGCTTGTCTCTACTAATTTAATGTTATAGTTTTAAGTATGCATTTTAAAATATAACTTCTTTTATTATCTTAACGTAGGAATTGTTTAATATGCTAATGATATTAGTTATTTTAGGAATGGGCATTGTTAGCACTACAGTAACGACATTTTCTTCGCGAATAAAACATAACGCTCTCTGAATTTCTGCGCGACATAATTTTATGTCGCTTTCTCACCATTGCAGACTCTTTCTAAAGCAGGGAGTGACGCGGACACAATATGCTTAAAAGCGACAACGTTTTTATGGCGGGAACTGTTCGATATCCATCTCGCTCAAGCAGCTAACATATTTTCGTGACAGAAAGAGATAATTGGCGTTGCTGTCCTGCTAATGAAGTCTTAACTCCTAGTAGTTGCTCATATTCCTCGGTTCCTGCATAAGTTATGATTATTAAATTGGTACTTGGTCAGCATTTGTTTCGTTTTGGATTTATCTGCATTTTATTCAAGTTTTTAACATGATTTCAATTATTACATTTGAAGGAATTATAATCCTCAAATTAGTATCTGTAAATAGTATATTTTTTATATTTTATGTTGCGTTATTTCAAATTAGTAAATCAAATCAAAATATATTTTAAGAGATTTTATTTTAACATTATCTATGTTAATAGATTTTTTACATCACAATTAGTTATTATGGCTCTTTATTACTTTTGATATTGAAGTAACTGATGTTGCCAAATATTAGTCTATTTCAAAGTTACTTTATTTGACTAATTGTATTTCTATCGAAGAAATACCTAGTGTTTTTACTGATACTGATAGATAGCAACCTATTGTTTGGCGACATTAGATCAGAATGCAATTATGAGTAACAAACATGATTGATTCCTAAAATGCTTCAATACAGTTATATCAGTTAGTTATTATTGTAGTATATTATAATCATCATGGTCAAGGTAATAAGAGAGTAACCAGTCCGACTAGCTTAGTGCTCGCGACTCTAGTATAAACATGCTCGTGACAAAATGAGAGTACCTAATGTGAGAAAGCAACATGCGCGCCTATGTCGCGAGTACTGCTGGGCCTGAAAAACTGAACACGATTCCTTTATAAATAATAATCAATGTTTTAAAATTATAATATTTCACCCGAAATATGCTTAGATTTATAAAAAAATATGCTTATCACTGCCGTCCTTGACCATGATGATGTTTATAGATTAACTTGTAAGTACCTACGGATATGCATATAAAGCTTACGAAATATTTAATAATCTTTTTCTTGCCTAACTTTCAGCTGAAGGGAATCAGCTTATCTCGTATACAGGGAATATTCCAGACTTAGACGATATAAGCATGCCCGAGTTGGAGGAAGACACTTGCGCGTCCCCGGTACCTAGCGGGTCGACGCTAAACACTCCACAAGTCGAGACTCGGTCACCGTCGTACGTACTTCGACCATGAGGAAAAGCCAAACGTAAATATAGAAGAAAGTGACAAGCCTTCTCAAGGTGAGCTCAACTCAAACTGAAGTCACAATCAGGACTTTATATCTAGGTACTTTATTTTCGAAATATCGGTTACTTACGTCAGATTCGATTCTATCCCTAGTCTTGTAGGAAATACTAATGTTCTAGGACTCGGCAAATTGTCTTTAGTGATAGATAAAAATGTTACTTTTTCACATTCTATAGGATCCAAAAGTAAGTGAAAATAAATACATATTTAATGTATGTAACTACTTTGGCAAGACTATTAATTGTAACATTGTTCCCATATGTATAAAAAAGATAAATATTTTGACTAGGTACACAAAACGCCCAATCACTGTTGTGCCTCACATTAAAATAAATTCTCACTCGGAAATGAATGAAATATATTTATATTTATACCTATAAAGCCTTACAGTGTGGTCAGTTTATTTTTTTTAATAGGTAAGATATTGTCAGAATAAAATAGATAATTGGTCATCATGGAACTATCTACTTAAGTACTTCATACTTCCCAAAAATCGGCTTCTAAAAGAAACCCATACTGTAAGTTTTGATTTAAATTAAGAACGAAGTACACACGTCGATAAAATAAACGACCGTCCACATTATTTGGTTTTAAGTTGTACAAGAAAATAAAGCGATAACTTTGTGTGTTTGTAAAAGTTGCTTACGTTTAATAAATAACCAAATTTTACGTCGCCGCTTGTAAATAAATGCGGTTTTCCCTCGTTATAAGCAATATTTATTATGAGTAAGATTTTAATTTTTAAGATGCCTGTATATTAATCTCATTCATTCAAAACAAATAATACATTTACAAAGCCTTATAATTTTATGATAAGGGAGTATTACCATGCATTTTATAAAAACATCTTGCATATTACCTACCTATACGATATTTACAGATACGAAATTTGGGATTTCATAAAGATCGTTAAATTAAATATAATTACATCTCATCACATGTCTGCGAGACTTCATTGTACCTTTTATACTAACTCGTTTGTTTGGTCGATATTTTGTAACATAGTTTGATTGTCAATTAGATTTTTACGTGCGAATTAGCAATTTTGCAAAGCAACGACATTCAAACAAGGTTTTAATTATATGGGCAATGTAGATTCTTCTTATGTAAAGGTCGCATCATATCACACGTTTTTGTTTAGGTACTGTACCTAGTATTGATTGAAAAATACTTTATGCTTTTGTACTAGATACTTTTAATTATTATAATTTACTGTTAAAAGTTGTAGATTATTGTATTCATTGTATAATAACATTATTTTGCGATTATTATTATGAACAAAGTTTGTTAGTGTAGTTAAAACATTGTATGTCAGACAGAATATAGTTATATTTGAAATATGTTAAGTATTTTTAAATTTAAATGTAATAAAAATATTACAAGAAATTTTCTTTTATTGGATAAATAGGTACCTATTTACTTTCAATCTTTCATCCATTATGATTAAAAACAAAATGCAAAATTATTTATAGGTGCTTATAGTAAAATATTGAATGCATACCTACTTATTATAAATAGAACTAAAATACACATAATTTTTCTAATATACTTTTATTAGTGGAAAGAATATTACCAGAGTTTACCATATATATATTTTTTTATTTAAATATTTGTAAAGTTTTATATCACAGCTACATGTTCTTCGAATTATTTCGACTACAACCTACAAAAGTGTGAAATATAATCCAGCAGCCATCTTTATAATCGTACTAACGATTAGCTTACGATAAATAAATATGTAGGTATATTTAATAAAGTATTGCAATAAATATTAAAATGAATAAAAATAGCATGGCTCTTGAAAGTATGTAGTTACATCAGTTTTTATTAGTTGAGTTAGATAAATATTTTAACTTATTTATCATTGTTATAACAATCATTCACGTGTACGACTACTTCGAATCTAATTTTATACAGAATCTATGACCATTTATAATGGAAATGTAGGGGAGGTAGGTACTCAGATCCGCAATTTATGTTTGACATAAGTAGGGTAGCTAAGCGCGAGGACATGCTGTGGACAAAATAAACCATAAATTAATTTTATACCTACACATATTCAAAATATCAAAATACATGCAATACAATATTAATAACATTATAATACTCTTCGTTGTATTACTAAGTAATATCTATCACATGAACTTAAAAGCTAAATGGAATGAAAGTTGCTTGATAAAATATTAATAGCTGATTGTACTTTGTACTTACACGTTTTGTATGTTTTATTCACAAAAGTTAATTGAGGCTGCCTCTCTTATTACTATCTAAAGACTTACAAATCAGATGCACATCACAAAACAGTAACAGCTCATGCCTAATCGGTTATGAAGGTGCATCCGCATCGTAGTTTATTTTTATTTTTTCTAAAAAATCTAATACCATAGGTAAAATTCTCCAACATTTGCTAAATATTTTGGAAATATGTTCAAAAGGTGACTTCTACGGTGAGAATGTAGCTTATAATTTCTGATAACGGATATTTCACCTTTACATATATCCTGTAAAAGTATGATTTGTGAGAACATCCGTAATTTCTACATTCTTCCAAACAAAAAAGTCAACACTCTCTGTTAACTTGACAACAGAAACATGTTATGGTAACAATTTTATAATGTTAATTATATCAAAATAGACACACACTTTTAGGACAATCAAAACTGGTAATTGTGTTAATGCAAACGCAAAAGTCCGAATAGCGCGTTTTTCTTGAAACCGGGGCGAGTTGAAATAGGAGGCGGGTCCGGCTTCGGCTTGGACATTATTAATGTATGCACAGTAGGCAAACAACCAATCGAGCAAGCTAGTTCAGCAGACATATTGCGACAACCTTGCACGTCCAGCAACTTCAACTTCTCACAGTGGGTTCTTACTGCTTCTAAAGTCTTATCTGTCAGCTGATTACAACCCTGTGAACATAGTTAATAGATTAGAAACTATTATTGTGTTATATGTAGTTTATATTTAAATAAGTACTTCTGTAAACCTACCCTTAATTCCAAATGTTGCAATCTTCTTAGACCTTTAACAATTCCTTTGATCGCATCGTCCTTCAAATTGTAACAATCATTCAAATTCAGGAATTCAATTGAGGGACAGTTTTTAACTAAATGTTCGATGCCCTCTTGAGTGATTTGTTGACAGCGGCTCAGATTTAGATTTGTCAGTTCTTTGAAATTAAATGCGTAAGTTAGGCTAACATCAGTGATTTTATTACAACTGCTGATGTCTAGAGTACTTAAGCTCTTCAGGCGCGCGAGTGAGTATCCAGTAAAGTTATCCATGGTTAGCTTTTCACACATGCGCATTACATCGCGTTTCCGTCTAGCGTCGCGAACGATTTCCTCCTCCGCTCTTGACCCCAAGTGGATTCTCGGATGAGGTTCGATATCATCGCACGTAGACATTATGGGCCCGTCTTCATCACCTTCAGATTCTATTTTCCCCATCCCAGTTAACCCAGCATCTGATACTTTATCGCAGTGGCTCATCCTCAAAGTGTGTAAGTGAGCTTGGTTCTTGAATATTACTTGTATTGATGTATCTGTTACAGCATTAAAACAGTAACTAATGTCCAAGTAACGCAACTTAGGCAGTTTCTCAGAAATCATCACTATTCCATTCTGATCTAAGTTTAATGAATGGATGTCCAACATTTCGAGGATATCATTGACTTCCATACAAATTCCTTTTTCGAACCCTTCTTTAGTAATCAATTCACACTCAGATATAACAAGAGATCTTAGTTTTTTCAGGTTATGAAGTTCAGCTACACCTAAGTCAGTAACAGCCCTACACCGTTGAATGTTGAGATATTCTAAATTGACTAGATTGTTGGAAATGTTGACAAGAGTAGTGTCTGTAACACGAGTACATAGCCCAATATCTAAAACTGTTAAAGACTGTTGGTGTGTTGTTAGAGCTGAAAATCCAGTGTTTGTAAGCTGATCACAGGAATGTACTTTCAAAGTTTCTAACTTGAGGTTTTCTAATTCTGATAAAGATTTCAGAGCTGATCCATCAATAAGAGTATTTGAAAAACGTAGATGTTTGATATTTTTGGCTCTTGATTTGATAAATTGCAATATGAAATAAAATGTCAACACACTTTCTGAAGGATTGTCAAAAATATCATTGTTCATAGGATAAAACTTCTTTACTAAACCTAGATGAAACTGCAAAGAACATCCAGATAGATTTATTTTGTTCAATCCTGGAGCAGCTTCAACAAATCTATTGAACAAAGCATCAGTGAGGTATTGGTTTCCAGACAAGCTCAACTTCTTTAAATTTTCGAGACTATTGCATTGAAGCCCTTCCGTCTTGCCCTCTAATAAACGTCCAGACATAAATAAATCCT
This sequence comes from Anarsia innoxiella, assembly GCA_947563765.1. Classification (NCBI taxonomy): domain Eukaryota; kingdom Metazoa; phylum Arthropoda; class Insecta; order Lepidoptera; family Gelechiidae; genus Anarsia; species Anarsia innoxiella. The sequence continues at coordinate 5,898,058 of OX387393.1, forward strand.
TACATGACTCTATGGCCAAAGATTCCAGGTTATTGCACTTCTGTAGAATATATACAAATACTTTTTCACAGATGTCTGTATTGATAAAAGTCAAACTTCTCACATTCTCACCGACTCCTTCCCAGAAAGCATTCAATTTGTTTGGTATTTCAACTTCATAGAATAAGTAATTTTCATAAGCAATAGTAGAATTTTCAAAAGTTGTTAACGGCGACGCATCATTGTTACATAAAGGTGATTTTATAAACTTAACCACTTTATTTTTTAAGAAGCAATGGTCATTGGCAGCAAGGTACCACAGTCTACAAGTCTCACCTGCAGCTTTTCTGTCTGATTTTGGTAAATATTGAAAGAGGTATACAAGCACCTGCAATGAAAAATACTGCTTAAAATTTCAGTCTTAGATCAATCTTTAATACAAACTTACAAAATAACAGGAACTATTTCAAGAGGACAACATGCAAGGTAAACAAGTACCTGTTTTAAATTTATTTAATTACCTAGGCTTCCAGCTCTTTATCGTTACTTTATCATACAGAAGTATGAGCTGAATTAAAAGTATAATGAGTTTCTAGCATTTTGCAGAGTTACGATTTCATTTGTATTGAGTTATTAACTATTTTTAATTTGTTCTTATCACAGAAAGAATAAAAGGTGAATGTAGATAACGCACAAAGAAAATCCTTCGTCAGAAGTAAGGAAATCACGTGAAAAAAATTAACTAATAATGCTAACAAAGAGATACATTTACGCGCTCCAAATTGTGAATGATATTTAATGTAAGCCTTCAAGGTTACAAACTTACCTCATATGGGATTTCCATTGTGGATTAGTTTCTATTTAATTACAGGAATTTTGTCAGCGAATTTAATAAACTACATTATTTTTAGATTTATCAAATGTCCACTTCCTTGTTTTGAGTCGTCGTGACTGACATTATTGACATTGATTTGACAGCTTTCGCCCACACACAGCTGATCAAAGTATTGCCAATTAACAAAAAATGCAGGTGCTGCCACACGTTTGGTAGGTTTAGTAGGTACATAGTAGGTTTTTTTTACAGAGGACTTCATTTCCGGTTTTCCTCCAAATAATACTCAAATGGTATTCTGTGCTCAAACTAAATATCCGGCCGATATAGTTGATCACGATAAGAGGTGATGTGAAATGAGAGTGAAAGTAGGGGAGTTAAGCACCTGGATCAGTGCATGGAAAAATGATACTTTTTGATGTTTGGCACAAAGCCCCAAGGTAGGACTTAAATTAAATACATAATTAATTAGTATACTTAAGTATTACGTTAAGCTACTTACGTAGTCTTTAAATAATAAGTACTTTTAGTTTTTAACCTTCTTGACCGTTTTTAGTAAGTTTTTTCAAATTGCCCTTTTCAGGGGTCTACGTCTAAATCTACGAAGTATTCCCCAAAACGGGAAAAAAGGTCTAGCTAAGTAGATCACAGATAGGTACGTTGAACTGTTATGTTCTCATGAAGCTGAAAAGCAGAATTTCGGGACTTGCTTCTACCTATTTCGTGCAGGCAGGTAGATAAGTCAAATCTACTGAATTCCAGATAAATAAACAAATGTAAATGAGAAACTTAGCACAACAAGAAAGAACAGCCGGTTAAGACAACATGTCTCGCGAGTTTGCGCGTTGGTTACATTGTGTTGTTGCCACTTGTTGGGCGCCAAGCTCAGTAAGCGCGGAGTTCGCCGTGCGTCCGCCCCCGTTTCCGGCATCGCACCCGCGCCACTCTCCCGTAAACATTACGCGACAAACTTTAAACAACTTGATCACACCTCGAAAACGGTGTGAAGTGTAAACCACCATTTCTAGAAATGCTAAAGTGTTATGCCTAAAAATATGTCACGAAGAAAACAAGCCAAACCCAGGTCTTTAAAACGTAAGTTATCTTTATGGGTATTGTTTAATTCTAAGGTAAACAAGGATTTTATACGCTTTTAATTTTTGAGCCTTGAATGACTGAAGTCTGTTTTAGCTAAGTGCTTAGGTAGGTAGGTACTTAATATAGTTTAGTAAGCATGTCTAGTTTGTTTATAAAATTCATTTTAATTAGAAGATTGGTTTTAAAGACCTATTTACTGAACAGCTTTGTGGGTATTTATTTAATTAGCCATCTTGCCGGAAGTAAAGGTTAAAGAGTCTATTAAAGCATATAATTGCTATCAATTACTACAGTAAATATATTAAAACTAGCTACGTACAAACCCTACTTAAACGAGAATATAGCCAATGTAGGTGCTTGACCAAGATAAATAATGGTGAAGCTTTAGTTCTAATTAATAGTGGCGCATCGTACGAGGGCCGCTGCACGCGTGATGGACGCGAGTGAGGCTATTCGCGGTCGCGGCGCCCTAATATCCGCGTTTTATCAACGTCCGGCACGGCCGCAGCCGCGGTTTACGGCTCGCACCTCGCACACCGTTTATTCCTGTGGTTTATTCCACGCACCTGTACTTAACTAGTGCTTCTGTTTATTTGCAAAACGTAAGTAATAAAATTTGTAAACTTTAAAGGATTTTTTAACTACACGCTTAACAATAACGGATAAGTTTGCCTAAGTTTGAATATTGATTTAAGACGCAAGACATTTTTTTAATAGCTAGAACCTACCTAGGTACGTGGCTCTCTACTGCCACTCGCTCTCTGTTTTGTCCATAATTTTTCATCGCACTGAATTTTCTTAAAATCTAGGATGATGTTAACGCACTAAGCACAAAACCAAACAACGTTTTGTAGCTGAATAGCTATGTAATTTTGTTAACTTTAGGTATCGATCTGGCGTCTAGTACTTTCGTAATGCGTCCCCCGGGGGGAGTGAGAATGCTGCGACTCTCCGGGTGACTCCTGGGATGCCTAATGCAATACCAACTAGATCTCATGCCACAAATACTTTATAAGAGTACCTCGGTACCTATATAATAAAGGTAGGTTAATTTCCATTGCTTTAGTCATTTCGTCACAGCGTGGCTCTAGAGAGAGCTTCAAATTCTGTAGATAGATAGGTACCTACCTAATACCTGTTAGGTAGATACTTAGGTTTTATTATAATTTTATTTTAAATATGAAATGATAACCTACCTAACTTTTTGTAATAGGTACCTTACCATAGTGGAAAATGATGAAAAACTAATATGAAGAATAGATACTCAAACGAGGGAAAACTCCCTTGAATAATTAAAGTTCATATCTATGTTATATTTGTTTATCATTTTGATTGCGGGTATGAACAATTAAAATCTTCTTTAATTCAGTTGGTACAGGCAGTTATGTCAGCGTAAGGCCCGCTCGCTAGGGTCCCATAACACGTCAATTTTAGCCGGCCGTCCCTCACGCGGATGAATTAAAATTTTACATCCAGTGAAAATGTTAATCCTTTTCTGTCCCAAGCAGACTATAAAAATGAATTGCTGTATCTTGAATTTTTATTCAATTTTATTGTACCTCGCCATTTGTGCGTAACTAGGTAACTAACTTCACCAAATTGTCTCGGAGAAAGGAAGAAAAATAATTCAAATAAGTGTCTACTTTATTATTGAAACCCAAAACAACAAAACTTCTGTATTTATTCATAGTGCCTGCATGTGGAAGAGCAAGGTTCCGAATGTACTAAGGTTAACCAATGTGTGATGGTCCTTTCTTAATTCCGTGGTCTGATGGCACATTTTAACTCTATCCTGTGACTCTATCTTTTTTCTTCCTGCATCTATTATTCGCGGAGAATGGCTTATTGAAAAACTTATTTATATTTTCCATCACATAGATATAAATGCAAGCGTTATAAAAACACCCTCGTTTGGTCGTATAGCCGCTGCTGTGTACGCCCAACCTCGGCAAAAAAGTTGACGTACAAAGCTAAATTGACTTAACCCTCTTCAAAAGGCTTACAAATATTCGCCCAGATAGCCAAAGCTTTTACCTCGTATAAAACATTCAAATGTTTTATTAGTGATCTTCTCACCTCCCCTTTCCTATTGATATCATAATTTATGTATAACTTGATAAAAACATAAGTTTATAAATTTCAAATAGGCTTTTCCCCGAGTTAATAGAGATTAGGTTAGGGCGGCAGGTTTTCCTTCAATTAATCAGATTGACTTTCTCAATACTTATAAGAAATTATTACGATATTTAAACACGTAATTTAGCAGTTTTCTGTAATCTTTGGTGCATTTAAATATTGTAGACTGAATTTTTTTCAGAATACTTACACTTGATGCATTGATGCCCTCTTTTATTATTTTATCAGACATATCAGTATCTACCGAATTCTGTTTTGAAACATTCCACTACTTAGGTACTTACTAACTAGTGTAGGTATTAAACACTGAAATTTACAATATTTTGTTATCAAATTAATTGAGTAGTTACAATAATCGTGTACACGTAACGATAAGAAGTTGATGGCCAAGCAGGGGCCGTGGGGTGTTGCGCGTCCATAAAACTTGTAGAGGCCCTCGGAGAGCCGCCGGCAAATTTCCCCTGGGCCTCAGCCTGGGTGGCTCCACCCAGCGAGCCTTAGGGAAATACGCTAAAGCCATATCATAACAGTTTTATGTTGATGTCGACCTCTCGTCCGCACAGACCTATCAACTACTGTAATCGCTTTCATTTATATTCGTTTTATGTAAAACTCTACCTAAAGACTCAATTAGGTACTTACCATGAGTTCAAGTACCTACTTAAGTATATGCAAAAGTTAAATACTGTACTCTAGTCTCTATTGAAGTACCTATGAGTGTTCTTCTCAAAACAACCCACTATAATAGGAAGTTAAAAAAAGATACCTAAGTAGTTAGTACATAAAACTCATAAGATACTTATAGTAGCTCCAACTAAACTATTTCCTAGAATTTCAAATTTTCTATTGAAAAATTCATAACAATCATAAATGTAAAACCATAAGTACACAAGTACCTAACTACCTAAAGAAAATACGAATGTAAAATATTAATGTAATCTGTTAACACAAGCAAGCATTACTCTGTTTGTTATTCCCAGTAGACTGCCATATATCACTCACGCGTTTTCGCGCAAAAAATCCATAAAAGGTAAAACCACACATGCACAAGTAATAACAAAGAGAAGGATTATTTGAATTGTTCCTTAATTCATTAACTTCATTTCATTTCAGTTCTTATTGTAAGTTGTAAGTAAAAAAGCTACAGCGACGTTGAATCTCCATTTGGAGCGAGGTGCTAAATAGGACTGAACCAAAAAGTGCGTTGATATTTTTTGTTCATAGTTCTACTGGTTCTAGGATTTATATCAGTAGGAATGAATCTCTGCGACTAGTTTCTGTAGTAAAATAGTGATCACAGGTGTTTCTTGATTCAAAGTAGGCCTTTCGTTTAACGAAAAGTTAAGTTAATCTGTCACCTAATCGATTTTCCAGCAGTTGTGTGTGTCTGGGAGATATTGTTTAAAAATATCACGGTGGCACGACCTTACGGGGCGTGGTGGTGGGGTGTGGGGGGAGCGAGGGGCAAGGTCCCTGTGGAAGCGAAGTTCTCGCCCGCCGCCCACGCCGAGCGCCACCGCATCCCTCGGGACCTGGCCCAGGCAGCGCCGCCTGCTCCCGAGGGACCTCACTCCGCCCGCTGCTCGCCCTCTCTCCTCCGCACCGCTCTCTATGCTTAACCAACAAAATAACAGCTGAGACGCACCACTTTTAATTGCCTTGTTTTATTTGCCTATTCACAAGGCTAGACCCTCCAGACTGTTAAGTAGATATTTATCGTTTTGTTACTTTTCTAAAGTAAAGAACACCCCAATCGCGAGTTTATATCGCAGCGCTAAGTTATGTCGTCTCGTGAGGCACCCCCACTGGCCAGCAAGATCCGCGCCGGCCACCACCACCGAGCCGCCGCTACTCCTCTATTCCCACACGGCATCATGCTAACGCCTCCAAACACATTAAAATTACAGTTTCCAAGGATACACTCGAGCGAAACTACGACTTGGGTGGAGAAGGGGATTGTTATTATTCCTTTGTGCTATCCGCTTGGTCCTTAATCAAAGTTATTACCTACATCGTTTAGAGCTGCCAGTGGAATAGGTCGTTTCGAACGTAATGACGTAAAGTCATACACGACCGTGTGCTTTGCTGACATAATTGTTTGCTCTACTTACATTAGATATGTAAGTGTTACGAGATTATTATGTAATATTTGGAATTGAATCGAAGAGTTTGATAGGAAAACTTTATACTGAACTTAACCTACTTACTATTAACTGTGGTCTTGTGCTATAGATAGTGTAAGTAGGTACCCTAAATATATTTTTATATTAATTTGGTTTGCGAAAATAAGATGACAAGAATGTCACACGTTACTCACACAAGTCGTAACAACTAGTGGATCAGTAGCAGTTAATTCAGTTTGCGCGAGTCCCAGCCCAGCAGGTGTCACGCGGCCCCTTACCTTCTAAGTCGTGCCAGCATTTTGCACACTATACGTATAAGTATATTTATACATATATCTCCACAAAACAAATGGCATTTTAGTTATTTGTATTTGATAAATAAATAAAAATAATCAAAATCTATAAAGGCTCGTGATTCAGATATAACTTTATCATATTGGAACTTTTATATGTCTGACTATAGAGAGGTCATAACTATAGGGAGTTCGCTCCGTTTGGCATTCGGGAGTAATAAGCAATAGCAAATGGTCAGTAAGAAAATTGAATTGCCAGCAACATTGGACGCTTTGGTGCTGAAATGGTTCCCGCGCGGACCATTCTCTCGCTTGCTATGATGCTAACGCGAGGTGTCGGCCTTTGGACACAAACAATGTGTTCTATCAAACTTCACCATCTATTTCCCATAGTGTAAAAATTACAACTATCAAGAACTTCTTCTGTTTCTAGAACCTGTTTTCCAAATTCAAAGGACCCAATTTACTTACCAATAAAACTGATAAATTTATCCCAAAAAATATGGGTCAAAAAACGAAAAAGAAATTCGAGCCTTCATCAAAATTTCTCAATCAGCTGACCCACTCACTTTACTATAGTAAAATTAATGAAATAATTTTTCGCTTTATTAGTTTTCTAGAATTAATATTGCAGGTTCTATACCACCTTGTCGGTAGCACGTTTACCTGTTATTTTTAGTCTATTTGAGTAGGTACAGCAATATTATAAATATTCCCAACGTACTAATGGATAAAACAGGTAGACAGATGACAACGTAGTCTTCCTAGGGCTTAACAAGTTAGGCATACCTAACTAGAATTTCAGTGGGCAGTTACTAGAGAATCGATGGACGGTTTTCCCAGGTGACTTTGTCCAGTCTTATTCACATGGGACTTGAACCCTGTGCTAAGTACTCTGCGGATTGGGTCATGTACTCGTAGATTGCTTTTGATATGTGAAATAAGAAGAATAAGTTCAACGCAGTGATGTCCATAATATTGTTTTAATTGTAGGGACGTTAATATGTAGGTATTTGTATCCTTTTAGTTTCGAACAAGATCTCTTTATAGCCAATAGTGTTTACATAATTCAGTATGTTATTCGTAGGGTTTCTTTGTGTACTTATTTCTTGTTAGTATTTTGATTTGCGATGCGTTTCTAACAAGTCGAGTAAATGTTAATTGAATAAGCAAAGTTGTAGCAGGCGCGGCCGTCGACGGGGCACAATCACGCCATGCGCCACCCGCGCCCTGTCCACTAATTATGTCACCTACAGTATTGTAATCACGGCCATTATAGCCAGTTACAGAAACTTAAATTAAATAAAACTACTCACAGTCGTTTAGTTTAAAACATAAAGTTAGTGGAATATCTTGTTTGTGCTTTTCAGTAACAAAGTTATAGTACTTATACCTATCAGATTTCAGTTTTGTTGGCATATTTTTAATAGTACTTGATGTCGAATAGCCTAGCCAACCCAGTGGATATTTACAAACTATGTAAATTAAATTATAATGTTTGATATTATTTTATACAAGGTTTTAGTTTATTGCCACTAAAATTACCTACGTGTACTTAAGTAAGTATAATTAGTTAGAAGTAGTGATTTCTGGTCCCGGCGGGCGCGCAGTCTTCGCGTATTCCATGTCCAACGCTGCATTATCCTAATTAGCTTTCACTATACGTGTTCGTTAACTGTGATAATGTTTTGCACTTTATGTATTCTAATAAGTAGTAGAATGTCGATTACCTACAAACGAAAATCTCCAATAGTACTTACCTAGTTTCATCGTAAAAATAAAAAAAGAAGATCATTCCAAAGAGTTAAGTTCCAAATTCCACAATTCGGACCCAAAGCTCATTCCATTCGGGCTATTAATTTATTTTACTATTATCATTATCACTCCAAACGTTTACTGGAATTGGAGGTGCACAATAAGATTACCATAATTGTAGAGCGAGGGTTTGCTATTTCAAAACGTCCTCTCCTTCGGTTATAGTCGTCACAAATACAGAAGGAAATCCCGCGTAATGGACCAAACGTTGTTGGCTCTAACAAATAAAGCTGTTGTTAAAATTGGATCCTAATGTTAAAATGTGGAATGTTGCTGTAGTTGTTTAAGTTAACCAAAAAAGATATCAGGGTGGAATAGTACTACGAGTATTACTACTCAACTTTTATGAAAAACCTTCTACCTACCCAGTAAATAATTAAGTACTTAGATAGTGTTTGAATACAGACGTGAATAGGTACCTACGTTATTTCATTTTCAAAGTAGGAAGTCGGCGTCGTTAGCGAGTTACAAAATAGGCTGAAGAAAGAAAAGTTTTCTTTTACGAAAAAGACGACGTTATTTTTCAACCTCTATTCCACAGACCATGCCATATCTATTCAAGTAATATTTAGGTATTAAAGCTAGTATGTTTTACAGCTGAAGATGAAGATTGGACAGAAGACGCTGGTGGTGGAGAGGCCGAGCCCGACGCGGAAGCCGACATGGAGCAGCCTGAAGATCTTGCTGAAGACAAGGCTGACGACGAAGAAAAAGATGAAACAAAACAAGACCATACCGAAGAAAATTTTGAAGGTAAGAATTTATTAGAACACTAACGCTACCAAGCAGGTTGGTTAAGTTATAACCTAAGAGATAAATGGTACCGAGTTAATTTCACGACTATTCCAAATTGGTCTTTGTTCATTCACCGCCGAGTAAGCAAGCCGACCGATATCCCCTTAGACGCAGCGTTGGCGACAACACAACACATTTGCATATTCCGTTCGGCTGGCAGCATCGTCAGCGTCCACCTGACACTGACGTACAGCGCAGATAAGGGATGACGTACGAGCCTCGACAGAAGCGACGCTAGTGGCAGCTAGGCCCACGATGGGTGCAATGCGTCGGCAGTGCATAGTGCGAATGACATATCGTGTCGTAGATTCGCTGTTACCGACGATTTGCTTCCATGAGCAATGCAAACGGCGGCAAAACCTCTAGGTACATCGGATACTAAAAAAGCTCTACTTGAAAATACTAGTCAGTGCGTATTGATACTCATACTAGAATTTTCCCTCTTATATTACAAAAATCTACTTACTTCTATTCAAATAACTAAAAACAATACTTATCAATGAAGTAGAAAACTAACTACGGAACATTGCAATTCAGTACGCACTTTTCGGAATGTGCGTTGAGCGAGCAGTAGGATCAGAGTAATAATTCAATGAAAATTGATTTAATCGCGGTTGCGTTGGCGTCCGCACCCAGCCACTTAGTCAAATGTCAGGCGCATTCGCTGCTGCACACAATTCACCGACTGGCTGCGAAGTGCCAAATCATCCATCGTTGGATTTGTCACTCTCACGCACAGACACTTTATTACCTTCCGTACGAAGTGTAGATTACAATGGATGCTGGTTATCTACTGCAGTATTTTAAACTTTTGTTTTAACAATGCAAGAGTATGACGACACACGTCATCTTAAATTGTATATCTAAATACGATATGCGTAAGTATACCGAACATTAAAAGCGACTCCATTTGGTTAAAACTTCCTGTCATCCGCTCCTTTATAATCAGACACTCGTACTCGGGTGGATTGTCTTAGGGAGCGAAAAACTCAGGTTCGATGCATTACATTACCATCTTACTTGCCTTGTCTTCATGTGCGCCCTCGAGGGAGTCCCGTACAATCTACTCGCGAGACACGACGGATTTACTGGTGTGCTTTTACTTATCTTAGCTTCACTTTCGTTTTGTTGCTATTTAATTAAGCAGGAAGGTAATTTAAGGATTTATTTCACTTATACTTCCTGTTTGAAATCAAAAGTTATGGTATTCAAATCATGTCTAGAAAAATACAGTCCAAAGAAAATCTTATTAATAAACGAGAAGAAATAATGTAAGGAAATGTAGCGCTTACATTTAATATTGTCGTAAGAGAGTAGTCTTCGTCAGTTTCATTACAAAGACTCTTCATTGAAATTTATAAGAAGGCCACTAAAATAACGAGCAGTCCCCAACATCGGCCACGCGGCGATGCGTTTTTACTGCGGTTTAATGCTCTTTTTACAACTTCGTCAAAGGGTGTGGTGCGCCGGCAGCGGCTGCGGCGGGCGCGGGTGCTTTACGACCTCGTCCTCGCTTATCACTCGCCGTTCGCGATAAATCTCCAGCAGCCTCCTTGGACCTCAAATATTTACATGCTAATTCGTAGCCAATCTGCACCCGAGATTATAAATAAAACGGCCGTTGTGGCCCATAATCGACTGCCGCTACCTTCGCTTTATCTTTCATGACTTCACCAAAAAGTTTTTAAAACAGTACTACGCCCGTGCCAGAGTTTAGTGATGTTATAATTTTAACGTCACCCAGATTATTCAAGTTTATGGAAGATATTACCAAGTGTCGTGACAAGTATCTTAGCACAATTTACGAGGAACAGAAATATTAGGGGCCCCCAACTGGTATTTAAATTATGTAAATAGGTAGGTTGAGTTGCGTGGGTAAGTAAGGATCTTGACGTTGAAATTATTACATGTATCGATTAAACATAGTTGAGAATATTTTATTGATGTGGTGACATAGGTCGTTGCACAGTCTTTGGTAGGATTTTTTACCTTACGTTTATATGTAGGACTTCTTTGGAAGTAAACAATTGGACAATAAATAGATTCCTAGTTATGCAATATAGTCCGAGACAAAGGGTCCTTTTCCCTTCGGCACCCTTAGAATTATAAGCGAATTACTTATTGTTCGTATGTTATTGCGAATTCTTTATAGTTTACCGACGTTGTTTCCGCAGCCAACGCGAAATAAACGGTAGGAAGGATGCTTTGTTTAGAAACAGTAACAAAGGCTGACTTAGGTACTGAGTGTAAATATCGACAGTGTCTATCGGAAAATGAGTAATTTTTCCCAGTGAGTGGTTCCCGTTGTCGCAGAGTCATTGTTAGGCCAACACGAGTGTTGCGCAAATGTATTCTCTGCGGGGGCGAGGGGGCGGCGGCGCGGGGGGCAGCGCCGTTGAGCCCGAAGTTGGGCGCGCGGGCTCACTCCCGTGGGACCGAGCCGCAGGGCCCGTACTCCATCTCTACTTTCTTACTTTATTAACGGCAAACGATATGATTCAAGGCGTTTTTCAACCTAATTTAAATTGATTAAACATTCTTGGAACGGTATGTTATATACCAAGATTACCTAAATTCAATCCATCGTTCATCGGTCCCTCTACTTAGGTTAGCAAAGTTTCAACCAAGGGTTAAAATATTTAATTAACGACGCTTTGTGTAACATCTCAATTGGACAATGCCAAACATTTGTAAGTTATTCTGTCAACTTAGGTGAAATAACAATGCGAGCGATGTAGGCCGGGCGGCGGCGGTGGCGTCGGATCGGGCTGGAGTGGCACGTGGCTAATTAAATGCCGATGTTCGACTACCGGGCGCGGTGGCGGCGGCGTTGGCCGGGTGCAGTTGGAATTCCACCCGGCGGCGTCGCCGACCGTGCCGGTCACACTGCTCCAAATACCTCCCATGACCCGTCCGCCTTCGACAACATTCAATTGGCTTACAATTTCAATAATTTCCTTCGCTACTTTACCGTGTCCTACGAAACAATCAAATACTGCGTGTTATCTAAGAATATGGTTGGTTATCGATTTTAAATAAAAACGATTCCCGGATTCCTAGTTCGCCCCTGGTAGATCCCAGGTGGCGCGGCCGCAGCGTTTGGAATTATCACATAGTGGAGAGGCGCGCGGGTGGCGCGCGGGGGGCGCTGAGCTCGATACATTCGTCACAGGCCCAGCAGCCATTAGGCATTTAGATATTATCAGACGCCACCAGGGGATGACCCGCGACCTGGGGCCATCGCTGTTTCAATGTTTAATTACTAAAAGTGTTCGTTGTTTTACACGAGGGAGCGTCGTGCTATTCTGAGGATTTCCTTTCCGTAGAGGACGTCCATCGTTTGTGTCTGTTACTTGTCTAATGGTGTTCCCGTCCCCCCGCGCCCGCCGCCGCCCCCGCGGTCCCAGGTGGCGCCGCTCCGGCCACACTTCCTTCCGTCCCTAGGGAATGTTCCTCGACCCGCTCACGCACACTCCAACGTTATCTCACTCTAGACACAACGTAGCTGTGCTTGTAACTGGAAACCGAGAAATATCTTGTTTTAAATATCACCATGCGATGTACTTAAAGTAAGAACCACAGATAGATAATTTAAGACTTTTTATAGACCTAACAATTGTAGCTAATGTAGCTGTTACACCTACCTAGTTAGAGGATAAAGTTATAGTCTGACACATAATCACCAGATAGACAAGACAAAATTAAGCACAAACCGCATAGAAAAACCGTAATCTCTGTATCAATACAAAGACTAGCGTTATAATTAAAATTAAGTCAATCTTTTAATCAAATCAAAACATTCTTTAATTTTACAGCACTTGAACTATGTTGAGTTATCTCTTTCTAAATATATGGAGATTTAACAAGAGTTTAAGAGCCAAACTAACAATTTCCTACATAACTGTGTAAAGGTGACAGTAGTGAATGTGGAAGTGGTGTAGCGTGGCTGTGATTAGCGCAGCCTCCAGAGACGACGGACTGATTGCCGGGGATCCCTCGGGCTACCAGCAGTGTGTACCAGTGCTCGTTGCTAGTACCACTATGAAGCATATTCAAACATGTTGTAGCAATATGTTTTCGATAATCTTCTTTTATCTATCTGTAGCTTTAGAAAAATGCTTTGAAAGAAATGACGTTATCATTCCATTCTATTTGAGTTTGAAATGTCAATTCGTGTATTAACATCATTTATTTAGTAAGTACTAAGTTATGTATACTTTTATCAAAGGTTAAATAATGGATATCGAATTATTGAAGCAATTTCAACTTCAAACTGCGGAAAATGGACAAGTTTTCATTATTATGCAAAAACACTACACATGTCATTGAATCGATAAATAAGAAGTTGTAAAAAAAAGCATGTTCGTAAACTCTGTCAATCAGAAGTTGGAATGAAATTCGAGTATAATTTCAAATGTCAGATCAAATGACTTTCACTTTTTTTTGTAACGCTTTTAAACAAATAATTAAAACATTCTGAAATTTTTGTTGCTCCGCTGCTGTTCGTTCATGACTGCGTTTTTTGTGACTTTGGGCGGATTAAAGATTTCTATCAATATTTACTCGAAACTTACTGTTAGAGGCTGCATCCCTATCTTCTTTTAACTTCGCGCACTCACCGAGAACCTTGTTCTGTTATTTTTATACTACGTGAAAAGTTTCCTCTGGAGAGACATATCGGCATCAGTCCGCGGCGTTGTTGCCAGAATAACACCTTCGGTTTGAATGGGTACGCGAAAGGTAGCGCGCCCCTAGAGGGCACTATGCTCAAGGCGGCAGAAAATTAACGTGCCCCCACGGGAAATCTAGAGGCAGCCTTAGAGCCTCCGCCGGCCGCGCCCACTCCGCCGGGATGTATTTAATATCCTCGCTCGGTGACGACTTGCGCACCTGGACGATATGACACACACCATGACACGTAACTTTTATTACGATGGTATAATATCATTGTTAACCTAATTACGCTTAAAACATTATACCTGTTTAAGTATGCTATCTCTTGTCTTTCATCAATTGAAAACTATTGCCAGAAATCCTACCTACAGATAGATAAGTTAAGTTAAACAAGTAGAATTGACTGAATAATTTTCGAAACATGATACTCGTATTTTTTTTACACATTGGACCACACATAAAATATGTTTAAAAACGGAATTCACTTGTAAGTTGATAATGAGCAAGCGTGGTAGACACTCAGTCGGATTAATTTGGTATAGTGGGTCCGTCGGGGCCGGCGAGGTTAGTAATTCACGAGCCCAATCGCAGCACTGAGCGGCGCCTACTAACATTAATGTTGCACGACCACGAGCCGGCCGTGTCGTGACCGCCTTGCTATCGAACTTGCTAATACTAATATGTGATATTGAAAACAGGAGCATAAAATTGTAAACCTCTATTTTAATCTTTGATTGGCACCAAACACATATTTTTATCATATCTCATAAGTAGTAACTAAAATTCTTATGATAATGAACTCGTAACATTAGATCGTACGACAAAGCAAAATTTGTATTGATTGTAGAAAGGAGCTGGATCACGAATTCCCAGGAGTAGCGTCGTCGGCATGCGGGGTGAGACAGACGCCTGGGTTTATTGGTTACTTTATTGTGATTTTATAATAACTTAATCTAATAACAATTTCTAAATGAAGGTTTCAGGACCGTAATTACAAATGAACGCTATGCTTTCGTTCCTGGAAAATATGCCCACTTCTTCATAGGTACCTATGAAGAAGTGGGTATAAATGACACCGTACCCAAAGGATTACATAGTATTTCAGCAAAATATTGAAAGGGACCGGCGAACTACGAAATTGGACTAAAAGTTTAAACTGGATCACCTTTTCGAAGTGGAAAATTTAAAACAAGAGGAAAAGTATCGGGTGCTGCGCTCACAAGTGGATTAGAATGGCGACCGCAAGCGGGCCTCGCCCCGGGCGGCGGCGGGGCTGCGGCGACGGCCGCGGCGGCCTAGGGCTCCACACTGCGACAACTTTGCTATTCATGCGGGTCACAAAAGAACCGAATGCTAAACTTTCTTCTCTATTTCTAAATTGTATTTGCTTACACAAAATTTGTCGCCTACGCTTAAATTAACCAACCGATCCTATAGGTACTTATATAGGTATAGGTAGGTAGGTAATCCTATACTTATATAGATATAATCATAATCATATTTATTGAGCTTCCACAAAGTTACAATGGTCTTAAAAATAATTTATAGTACATGTTGTGGGCCCTGTTTTAGGGCACGGCAAACAGAGAGAGGAAGACGTATTGAGTTGCTAAAATTAAGTAATGAATAGTTAGCTATAGGTAGGTATAACTTATTTTTGAGTTTTGTTCTAGACTAACAATAGAGCTGTAGATTTTAACCTTATCTTATCTTATCTAGCCATCGCTGTCCCACTGCTGGGCAAAGGCCTCTCTCCTCTTCTTCCATGATTCCCTATCCTGGGCCGCCTCTGCCCAGAAATCCAAGAAGGCGTCCAGCTCATCTCGCCACCTTTTTCTTGGTCTGCCGCGAGGTCTTTTGGCTGTTGGTTGCCATTGGGTTGCTGTGATTGCCCAGAGATCGTTCGGCATGCGGCAGACGTGACCGGCCCAATCCCACTTTAGCCTGGCAGCTGATTTTAACCATAACCTATTTTTTGTTTCAGATGTAGCCGACATCAAGTCCGAGAGTATGGATAGTTTTGAATCAGGTAAGTGTATTGTAGGTATACCTACTTAAGTATAACAATTGTAGCTAGTGTCTTGTAGCTAGTGCCTACTTATTTTTCTGATTCAGTAGGTACGTATTTTTTTGTATTTACACATCAAAAAACTTCTAAAACAGCGAAGTGGCTTATAATAAACCTGTCGTAGGAAGGAGATAAAATAAAATTCAAGTTAAATGACAACGACGACCTAAAAGAAACTCTCATATTAATATTTGAATAGTGAGAAGTGTAAAAAGTGTTGAAGTCGGAGGTGGCAGGGCCGGCCGCGGCGTTAACGGAGCCCTGGAGGGCCTTTGGCAAAGTCCCCGCCTCGCAATACAGCCGAAAAGATAAAATGAACATAAAGTTGAGGAGCAGATACTCTCGCTCAGAGGAATCGTAGTTTCCCTCCTGGCGACACTAAACCCGCTACGACTGGAAACACGCAGTTTGCGGAAGCTAACCGCGCGTGTTCCCTGCCTCCCACACCCTCCCGCCGCCGTCACAACCCCTTACACCTTCGTCGTCCTCGCTGCACTGCGGGAATGCGATGAGCTGCTCAAACGGCTGCAGGAATGTACTTGCTAACATCATGTTGCACTGTAATTACGTGCTTCAATCTATACAACCGGGCTTTGTTTTCCACCACTACAATGTGTAAAGAGATTTTTAACGCAACCTTTTTTTAAAATGCTGAAAACTTAAATTACTTAGCAACATGTACAACAGTCGAACAAATAACCTTAGTCGTCGTTTTAAATTGTACCCAAAATAGAGAAATGGAAAATAAAAGAGCGTCGACAGCTCAGATAGGAGAGGTGAAGCTAAAATTGCATTGTGGACGGTGTCCGTGCCGAACTTACAATTAAAACGGACGCCCTAAATTGTGTACAGCGTTCGTCACTTAGCACCATGACCGGGGCTCGTCGGCGAAGCTTTTAAGTAGTTTTAATTGAGAACCCTGCATACACAATTCTGAATTTATCAATGTATTTATCTGCTCTATTGAAAGTTTTAGATTCAAGCAAAAAAAAACTTTTTATAGGTTTTAAAATGACATATCGATTTGGTATAATTTGTGCATATCCGCACAGTCCGCCACTCGCTCTATGGCAATATTAAAGGGACACTAATAAAGCCAATTGCAAACTGAAATAACGCGACAGCGCGACTTTTAGTGCCGATACACTAACACGACTCTGCAATCAGGTTCAGTTTAAAATGTGCATTTGCGATGTGGTGCGGTGCAACGGGCACAGGGCGCGGACGGAAATGCATTTTCAATAATTGAGGGTCAGACAGGGTGGTGGGGGCTTTAAATGTCCACTATCAAACTTTCTATTTGGTTGGAAAGGCTTGAAATCTTTTGAAATGGCTATTTATACGGATAGTGCTCGGAGCTAATTAATTATTTTTAAGTATCTAAGTATGAGTTTTTTTAACCTATCGACATGCAATAACTTAAAAAGAATTTCACAAATATTAAGTAACTCGCAAAAAGCATTTCAGATACCCTCTCGCAATAAGGGAAAGTAGCAATAAGATGTATCTTGGAACGATGTTCCCGAATTTAGTGAGTTAATTTGTTTGCACATCTCGGGGACGTTCTCTCGCTGCTGTCTCGACTCGACTCCAAACAATGTGACGTCCCGACTGACGTTTAACTACCAAACACCTAATTACTAATTATACCAGAAATGGGTTTCGCAGATTTTAATGCAAGTTAAAATTCACAGGTCTAAACATAAATTAGCAGTTTTGTAATGAGCGCGCGTTGAACTCTTTTTGTCATATATTTATCTATCGATTGAAAAGACATCAACGCAGTTCATTTTATGCTATGCATTTTAGATTTGAAATCTTTCGTGGATAATAATTAAATTAATATTTCAAAGATAAAATATGTACAGTTTGCATTTTTTCAACACTTGAAATTGTAGCTCACCTTTTATTCGACCAACTTAGATACAAAGAAGATACAAAGTATTTGACAAACAGAAGAAAGAAAAGTTAGGTACATCTAGTAAACTAGCTTCAACGGCTATACGCATTAAACCCGTGTTTGCGGATCATCTATTTCACTTTACAACAAAAAAGAGACAAACAAAAAGAAGTTTTCCTTTATTTTCTCGGGGAGATCACGTAGGCGCGCACCTCATCTGCGGCGATCCCCGTGCGGCGATAAAATTTAAAATTCAAGGCCGCGTTAACGAACCGGCCTCGCGAAGAAATAGATATTCAAATGTGAGAAGATCCCATATTAACATTTATGGGAAGTTTGCGGGGACGAGACAAAAGCGAGGTGGGCCAAGCCCCGGCGGACCACGTACGGAGCTGCGACCTCGCCGCGCCGCCGCCAGTCTCTTGTCGCATCTCTATCGTATGCCACCGCGAATGACTAGAGACTTCTTTTTACATTCTCAATGTGTATTCATCTACTAAAACTAAATTAAATAACCCCCTTATTGGCCCAAATATGAAACCCATTAATAGCTATAAAATATTTCCACCACATTAAATCTCGTAAATCTATAAAATAGACTTCAATAATGGAAAATGACAAAAGAAGCAAAGTATTGTAAGGCCCTATTCTCTCTTTAGACAAATAAAAGTTTGTAAGAAAAACAAATCAAAATCCCAATTTTGCCGGCTGCATTATTTATGCGATATTGCTTGGTGACGGTCGGCGTTCCCCTTTTCTTTGCTATGAACTTGCGGTGGCGTAATTCACGCTCACCAACTTTTGCTATCAATACTTAAAATATGACTGGGCTCTGTTGTCTTCAGATGCTTATGTTTACACAAGGAGGTAGCGTATTCACAGTTATATTAAAGGTTGTACCGAAAAATAAAATCAAAGGAGCTTTCTCTTCCAACAAAGCTGATATTCGGCACACACGTTTCTTATTAATATCAGGCTGTTGGAATGGCCGAAGACGTCCCCAGCGCCCGTTCGCTCCCAAATAAAATTGCCGCTATCTAAACAAAGAGCCCTAATTATTCGGCCGTGGCGGGCGGGGTCGCTCTCTTATGGGTGTTCTGGGGCCCATTTCGCTTCTCGTATAGGGCCCTGGGGAATAGCGGGCGCCGCCTAGCCAATCGCCGGATGGAGAAGCGAGCGATCCGCAACCTTTTTATATGCGATATCGGTGTCGGTGCTGGACCCTCCTCGCCCCCCGCGCTTCACATCTCGGGGAATTAAAAGTTGGAAGGCGCACATCTGATTACCCGAACACACATTACCCGGATCGCCAATCTCGATAAGCCACCCACAATTTATTAGCGGCCGCTGACGAGTGTTGTTCGCCGCTCCTGATTCCACTTCCTGTCTCGTTAATACAGACTAAGAGCTTCTGGCTTATAAGTATTGCGATTGACGATATATCTCTACAAGTAAACAATCTTGTAGCTCTTAATGTCATATACTATATCTAGGAGTAGGTACAGATATTCCTACTTTAGATAGGTACTATTGCTGAATTTTATGTTCTGTTTGTTAGAGGTTTCGTATTTCTACTCTATCGACCCTCTATCACTGAAACATACATTATAGCTATAGGTAGATGTAAGCATCACTCATACTATTTCAATATAAAAGAGGGCGGTTGAAAAGACCTCGACCGTGCACTTCAATACTTATTTTAATTCGCACCCGATTTTATTTTGAGACAATAAATTGAATGTAAAGGGTTTCCAAGCAGTTTTACCTCCGGGCGCATTGTCTTCACCCTACGCCTTTGCAGCGATTTCATTGTGTAGAAATTATGAAATAAAAAGGCGATATCGTGTGTCGACGGAGCGGCGGGCGCGCGGCGGCGGCGGCGGCGGCGGCGCGGCGGCGTGGGCGACGCGACATCCGACACCCGCGCTGCGGCCGCGCTCCATTGTACTGCTGCTATTCACCCGCCGCATACTCATATTCGATTCCTGTGTTTTAAGCATTCGATTGCCTCTAGTAATAAAGGGTTCCCAAGAACATACGTTTTTTTCGCATTTCATAGTCCTTTAACCGGGGCGGCTAAGGGTTTACTCATTGTTTCAGTGGTGAATTGCGCCAGATGAATGGGTCCCGAGTATTCATCCGCCGGTCGTCAGTTAGAGATGGCAGGAAAGATAATACGAAGCAGGCGGGTCCGGGCGGGCCAGGGTCGCACGCGGCGGCAACAACAATCCTCCTACTGATATGAATTTAATTCATTATAAATAAGTATTCGGGAGCATTGTTTTATTGTGTATGCTAATCTCGAGGGTTTTAGCTTGACTTTGCTCTGTATAGGCAGTCTCTGTAGACAGTGTTGTTGCTGTCCAATTAAACTTTGATAGACTTCTTGTCAAAACTAATGTCGATGAAAAGAGAATAGAAAACTATCCTGACCTTTTGTAATACATATCGAATATTGAATAGCGCCTTTCCTAGTTTAGGTATAGGTATACAAAGTTGAGAGAGGATTTATAAAGATTGGGGAATACTTTGAGATTTTTTAAAATTTGAATTAAAGAATATATCCTATACCAATAAAAAAAAATGCAGACACCTACATGTAGGTACGGTCAGCATCATAAGTCGATTAACACATCCAGATTTTCAAAAGTTAAAAACACTATTAATATAAGAAAATAGCTTAGCAAAATATACTCCAGAGTTAAATGAACATTCAATAATGTTCAGTATTAGGAAAATAAGTTAGGTTTTTCGTCTAATAATGGTGTATATTACTTTTGAAAATATGAACGTGTTCATCGACTTATGATGCTGACTGTACCTACCAGAGGGAAACATAAAGTCTCTTGTTTACCTAATTATTCGGGCCATTTGGGATTAAACTATTATATTTGTCTCTGTCGTTTCATTAAAAGATTAAAAGTGAACAGTAAGAAAAAGGTGGTGTAGTAGTTAATCCAGAAGATAGAAGTTGTCAGGGTGGCGAAAGCTGTAATATCTCAAGACGCGCGGGCGGGCTCGGGGGAGCAGCGAGCGGCAGCCGCCAGCCGCCGAGCGCGGAGGCGCTTTATCTATTCATGAACCCGCGGTGACGCTTCTCCGAATAACCAGTCGCCAATGGAGCTTATGCGAAAGAATACAGCTTGGGACCCAAAAGTAATTTACTTTACAGACTTCAAGTCTAGGTATAGGTACACGAACACTAACTTCAAATAAACAACATTTTTCATAGGTATATTATGTTGCTAAATATTCTACTTAATTTTTAGCAAGATGTTTCGTTGAAAACAAGGTCTTCGTTCGAATACGCAATCTCCAGCCTTGCAAGTTGAGAATATTTTAAAGCAATTATAATAATATAATTCAAACATGCTCGCATTCGTGGGCAGCTGGAAGTGAAGAAGTTAGACCACCTTGATTCCCGGGGGAAGTTCCGATATTGCGTCGACACTTGACGCAGATGCACTTAACTATGCATGGACAGAGATACTGTGCTCCCAAACCCAAATGCTTGGCAAAGTTTCAGATAGCCAATTTTAAAGTTAATCAGCATTCCATACAACCTACTTAAATAAAAATATTGGATTCCAAATGATTACAGCTAGATTGCAGATTCAGTATGAGTAGAAAATATTTATTCCGAAGTTATTTATAATAACGGTGAACCATAGTGTTAATGACATCAGTGCCGTGAAATCACGATGGACATCGATTTTCACCTTGAACGACTGCTCGTTTGCGTTCGGCACAATGTTTGATCAAGACCGTAACGCAATCGATATTTGTTCGATTGGCCGGTTACGGTCCGGTAATGGCCAGTGGTTGAACCTCAGGTGGTAGCCGGGGCGACGACAAAGGCGGCGCTGCGGGGTCGCTGGCGAAAGCGGCGCACAGCGCAACGCACACCGTGGGAATACCAAGGTCGTGCTCCATCGCTATTGTAGCCGATACCTACCCGCCCTGAATAAAAACGCGTACGAAAATGTATAGAGATGGAATGGCAGATGAACGTGGTTGTTTATCAACGATTAGATGGAGCGCGTGTGTCGGCGGCGGCGGCGGCGGCGAGGTGTCGCAAAGCTTCGCCGATTGTATCGTTCTCCTTCATCTCACCGCTGCTGCTGCCCTACCTCGGCAGCTCGCCTTCACTAATGTTATGATCATAATCACTTTATTTAAATTATATTGCCTTATCTTGCGGTAAAGTTAACTTGAGAGTTTAATTCAACTCTATATTTAGGTATATCTGCATCATTTTTCACTTAGGTACATAAAAATTGAAATACGAAGACGGTAAATCAACATTTGACGTTTTGATGGTTAACTTAACTAGTAAGGTTATCGATAAGTAAAAGTTCCCGGTAAAGTCAAACCAAGTCGATTACAAATAAGTCAGAGCAAACATAGTATAATTTATGGACAAAAGAAACTACAAATTGCTGTTACATTTTCTTGTAGAGTTACAGATTGAGGTCAGATTAGCAGTGTGGCGCTCTCTGTTGTAGAACGAAGAAAATTGCGTGAGGGGTGGTTCATGTAGGGAGGAACTTTCCGCGGAGGGTGTAAGGATGGCTACTCCACCGACATCTAACGGATAACTACGGAATCAACAAATACTTGAAAGTCAAGATAAGGTTACTGTTTCAGGTGCTGAATTTTTGTAGCAGATTTTTTATGCCTTTTCCTTGTCTGGTCTGAGTTTTCTCTACAACTTCTCTGACAATGATAATCCCTGTGCTTTTTAAGATATTTTGATTACTTTTTCTTTCTACTGGCCATTTAGGTAGATACTAAAATGGTACATTATCAACGTTATGCTTACTTTCATTCGCTCTTTCAGTAATAAAAGCATTATGTAAATAAATGAATAGAGAACGGCTGCTCCGTCTTTATATTTCTAATTACTCTAAATTCTATGAAATCTATTATCCTCAGAATAAAGTGATTATTAATCTAGATAGGCGTGGTAGAAAGGCGTGGCTACGAGAGGCTAAGCCCCGCCCGCCGCACCCACGTGTGCACCCATTGCTCACGCCCTCTCAAAGCTCGACTCAAGAAACTTAAGTCTGTTATTGGTGCCTGTAGTGAGAGAAATAACAAGTCTCAGACTTATTATTTAGGTTTTGTTTTTAATTTATTGCCAGTTTTTACCTACCTACTCAATTTGGTAGCTCTACTTATCCTCTTAAACGTTCAAATCAATTACGATGTCCTTAACATAAAACTTAATTACTTCCTTGTATCCATTCGAGTTTAAATCCAATAACTGCCTACTTAATTAGCATATCACTAAACAACCATCTTGATTTGTCATTAATTGCTAGTTGGAGGATCGCATTGGCAGCCATTTCACGGTGTTCTAACTGTTTATTCAGCGATACGGAGGTCGGAGGCTATGGTAATCACTGGTAAAACGCGTGAAATGAACCACCGCCGAGCGACCACCCAAAAGGAGGATGCTCATCCGTTTCGGGCCCGGACTACAATCAAGGCATTAGCGCTGTTTTACTTTCTCTTCAAAATACTGAGAGTTACAAAGATTTTACTCACACACATCTCTCAGGCGTATGTCTATGTAAGCCGTAAATGACGGTGATCGACAAATTGAAGCCTCATTTCCTTATCAAGTAGTTTTGTAGAGATTACTACTTTATAAGTAAAATTGTCACGTTTTCGTAATTGGCAACTGTACTTGATGTCCCGTTTAAACTGATAGAAATTGTACAACATAAACCTGCGGTTTAGCTTGGGTAACTCGTAATACGCGAGTAATATAAAGGTGTAGACATCCCGAGGTCATTACGCTAACAACTGATATCTCAGCAATTCGGACTTGATTTTATGGGAACGCGTAATTATAATAACATTGCGTGGTGGTTGCGGCCGTCGCCAAACGCGACCGTCACGTTTCCACGCTCACTGCTGGAAAATCAGCGCATTCACGTCTTTATTACTCATCACCATCTTCATTGTGGTAAAGATTACGTCCATCTACAACATTTGCGAAACAGCCAATGAAACGTCTTATTTAGATTAACTTATTTGTTTGATTTGGAAGCGATTCATTTGTTTAGATTAGGATGTTTTGCTGGTAACGTAGATTTAACGCTTCACGTCACCAAGAGGTGATTTTTTCAGAAGGATTGCTTTGAATCGATTTGGCTACGATATTTTTAGTCAAAATTGTTGTTACCTACCTAAAATCATCAATCTGAGTCTTTCTTGATAACTTACAACTTGCAAGTTTCAGTACATTATTAGATATTGTGATATCGGCCCTTATAATAACGATTATTCTGTTTGGACGATTCGAAAAGATTCTGTAAAAAATTACGAGTAAGTACTTAGGTAGTACCTGAGTATCTACTTTTCTCATTTGTCAGCCAATTTCTGTCTATTCGAAATAAAGCCATTTTACACCTCTATAATTTGGGTTAAAGTCAATCAACCAGGTGCAATTTTGAGGTAAGGACGGCAGGTGATCAGGTGACGTCTCCATCGGCGCGCGCGCAACTAATCTCCTTTCACCCCTTCATTACCAAATTGTGGAACAACTGGAACGGCTGGACGTAACCAGCAATCGACACTATTATGCAGTCTGTGTGGCAATCTAACTGGCTTCCGTAGTTTTTTAAATCATTTTAATGGCAGCTAAATGGATGGTGTTAAATTGAGTATTTTGGGTTGCTTTTTTTTTATTTAATTTTTAGTCTCATTCTTCGCTTTTCTGGTTAGTTGGTTACATTACATACGAGTACTTATGTCGAAAATACAATGCTGTCTAGATACTCAGTACATTCAGTCACAATTGTTATTGTAAGGAATTGACGTCAGACTGTTATTGCACAAGCAAATCAATTTACAATCAAACTTCTTAGAGTACAACAGCAGAGACTTGTTTACAACACTAATTCGGGGACGTATGATCCTTTGTTTGCGCTTGCATTGTGCGTGATAGTTTAGCGCTCATCTCGGCTTCCTTGGCATTTCCTGCCCCTCGACTATTGTGACTACCTATTCTATTGTTTGTCTTAGCTAGCGTTTACTTTCATAGTCTGGGTTAGTTTACAATTTGACGTAAACTATGGCACGAGAGCGCATTTCCGTTGATGCAAAGCAACTATTCAACGCGCAGCTACTTGCAATGATTCGAAAACATATTTCACAATATACTAACTAGGTATAGGAATTTGATGAAACCTGTGTGTTTCCTTCTTTTATGGTGTTTTCTCGTTTTTTGGAGTGTATAAAATTATATAGAGTAAATTGGTCCTTTAAGAAATAAAATGTTCGTAGTTTACAATCCTGTCTTGGACAAAGAGGTAGGGCAGTTAAAAGGCGGAAGTCCATCAAGTGTAGTCGGCGGGCGGACGTGCGGGCCAGTGCCGGGCGGCACCGGACCACCGGATGCCACTGGACTGCCGGACGAGGGCGAGGCTTCCGGCTTCTGACGGATCACCACTACTTTCACGACTGTCTTATGCAAATTGTTACTTTCTTCATCTCAACTAATGCTCTCTGTTTTGTTTACACATGTCATGATGTGGAAGGCTGAATTAAAGCTTTCTTACTGGGGGTTCGTTTGGCTTTTGTCTTACAAATTTCAAATTTTCGTGTGGTTACACCGAGGGTTCTACTGTATTTGAGGGGTTTGAGGAGGGACACTCCACACAGTCCGCAATTTGACAACTTTTTAAGCTGATTGAGTTTCATCTGCTTTCACTATGAAAGGTGTAGGTATAATCGGTAGCAATAAGCTGTGATTGATCAGTGCGCATGAAGCGTGCAGCGCAGGTGCGGGACGACCGCAGCGACGGCGGCACCTGCGCCTGCGCCGGATCTACGTGCCGATTCGCCCACCGCTCGCGCAACCTCGGTACCAACTCGCACAATCACCCCGAAACTATGTCTAGTTTACTGGAACGACTTATAACAATCCAGTACGATTTCCGACTTCGCTAAACAAAATTGATGGAGTAGACCTTGAAGTGAAGAATCTACAAACGAACAAAATAGACGCGAACAAACATGAACTAGGTTTGATATCCGTTGAGAATGTTGGATGAGCATACCAAATTAAGAGGTTTCGTAGTATGCTGTCGAAATAAAAACGTGTTGTGTTTGGAGGCATATTGTCGTTGAGCGTGGTGCTTCAGGGTCGTAGAGTAACGTACCGTGGCTCACCAAGAGGTGGTAAAAACGCGCGTGACGGGGCGAGGCAATTGCAGATCACGACGACGCGACGACTGCACCACGGCCGCCCGGAGACAACTGTATTTGTCGCAGATTCGATACTCAAAATAATGACACCATGTATTTAGTCATTTTTAGGAAACTTGTAATTGATTCAGAGAACATTAAATTATAATGTTTTAATTTTACTTATGGAAATGTAGTCTAGGTAAACAATCTGCCTATTGATCTAACTATCTAATAAAGTGAAGAACTTTGTTAAACTTTTATTTTTATTTTCGAAATTTGCAGATATGTCATTTATATTCCTGCTGGAATCAGATTCTTACGTAAATACATAATAACTGATAGAATCGCTTTACGTGCCTAACTTAAAGGGCCTAACAAGGAGAATCAAATGTAAATCTTCTATCAATCGTCTATCACTGATACAGATCTGTATCCAGATCAGTCTAACTTGATCATGGACACATTACCGAGCAACTAGGTGACCTCGGTGTATTAGGCGCCGACTGCGGCCGTCACCACGAGCATGTTCGTCGCTTCGTTCCACCCAGTCACCAGCAACCAGCCAGTCATGCCGCTCACCAAGAGGACACGGTTCCCACGGGTCAATTCCTATCACAAAAACTTTGCGGTTGTTGTTTAAGATAGATGACGCATATTTTACTAAATGCCAATGATGATATTCCGTCAATGATTGAAGTTTTTGCATGCAATGACTAGAAAGTAGTGATGGGCCGAGTACCAGTTTTACCGAGTAACCGAGTACCGAGTATTTACTCGGTTTAAAGTTTACCGAGCCGAGTACTCGGCCGAGTTACTCGGTGTACTTGAAGTAGGTAGAATTGCACGCGAATAAGTTTGGGAGCGAGTGGTGTTAATGGTGATAAGACCCTCCCTCCGCACCCCGCTAAATATTCGTAATGAAAACAATAATCCGCAGGCATTAATTGGCAAAAAATATATTTAAAACACTGTTTATGAAACATTTATCGTAAATAATTACGATATTAGCAGCTTATTACATTGCTCCAGCTGGGCGAAGGCCTCAGTGAAGGAATTAGACTATGATTTACCAAGCAGACCAAGTGCTCTCAAGGTAGATTTATTTGTACCGAGTACTCGGCATGTTAATCGAGTTATTCGGCCGATTACGAGTAGTGAAAAAAGTGCCGAGTATGCCGAGTACCGAGTATTAACCGAGTACTCGCCACCTCTACTAGAAAGTTACAGCCAGCATTGTAAGAATGGCTCTTTGACTCCCGCACGTGTCGTAAGGGTAGTATATTACCAACCTATTGATAAGAGTCAATACGTACATCTACAGGTCTATCTATGGTAATAAATTGTAGTCAAGTGATGGTCAAGCGCCCATGTTTACTAAGAGCCAAAACCATTGTTGTTTGCTAATGGTGTATCCTCATTTCCGAAATAAAGTCACCCTGTTGTTACGACGAGTAACGAAGTGATTTATTGTGTTTAAGTATCCTTTATTGTTATGGCTCTCATTTAAACTATTAAGGAATCTGCCGCAAAATTTAATAGTAACTGCTAAATCCGCTTCCCTGATTACCTAACTACAAACAAACAGACTGAATGGACTAGTGTTCACATTTATACGGTATTTTACTTATTAAGAATAAAAATCCCGAAAGGTTACAATAAGGGCTGTAATAATTCGAAAATAACTTCCAAATAAGTTTCGCTGTTTCGATGTAAGTAGTTGCTTGATGATGTAAGGTTGACTCTAGGGTTCACAAAAAACAAATGAGTAAACCTTAACGTGACACGTCGGTGCGGACAATTTTGAAGCACAAAGGCGTGAAAAGCAACACCGCATCATATCGTAGTTGGATCAGGCGTTACGGTCACGTGTGTCTCACTCCCACGTCTTAATTGACCTATTTCGTGTGAGATGTAGCGAGAAGCTGCGTCTGGGATACAATCGCCGCGGTACGTGATGTCACGCTTGGTGTGGGTAGTGCTTTACTGGTTCGCGCTTCGTAGTGCTTCACAGATGTATCTGTTCTTCTTTACGAGTACATAAGACAAACAGTTTAATTAACAGTCCTCCTGTCCAATATATGGATCAAGCTTCGTCCGAAGTCAACAATTTTTGGAATGAGCCTTATAACAATCTTGGAGATTCATAAATTGTCTGTCGGGCTGATGAAATAATTAAAATTGATGGTAAAGAAGATCTTTCGTTTTTACGCAAGGATTTCGATACCTGTTAGGCGTAGTGCCGGCACCCAAGATTGATGCAAAGTTACAAGAGGGTGAGGTGGTATGTTGCGGACCACCCCGTCGGTATCTATGACGCGATCTTCATAAAAACGTCACCCCTTCGATTTATTTGTCTTGTGTGGCCTTGCCTGCCTTCGCTTTATCTTGCACCGTGAAATTTGTTTTGGTTTCAATAAACTACAATATTTACGGGATTTATTAACCATTTATTTGGCGACTCTTTCTTGTTAAAAACGATTGAATAATACTTATTAGCGTTGAAGCAACACATAAGATACTTGCTACTTGGAAGAAAAAATATGTATAGGTAACTGTTGCCTAGCCAGGTAGTAGTGCATATTTAAAAACTTTAGACTCTCATAAATCCAAAAATAATGTGTGATTGAAACGATTTAATTTCTTCAAACTTGTCCAAATTAACCCATCATACGTTATTTAATACATCACATTAATAAGAAAGAGGAAACGTAAAAGGATGGTAAAAGCACAGGCAAAAAGCGACACGAAAGGGAATCACAATGACGTATTAATCCGTTGGAATGACATGCGTCTCCTTGATTTATTAGGACGGGAACAGACGTGTGCGCGTGTTTTGGCCCTTACCAGGTAGATGGGATGTTTGGGTGTTTGTTGACAACGTTACTTCGTCATGGTATCACTAAATTGTTATTTTATTTTTTACCCGCCTCATGACGGATGGGTGACGATGGTTGCGTGAGGTAGGAATATTAAGTTACTTATCTTTGTGAAATTGAAAATAAAACTTACAAACAAGAAACTCGGTTATATAGTTTTAAGTAAAGAAACCGATAGACTTAAAAAAAATAAAAAGTACGAAAATCGAACAATGCTTAAAGCAGCTTAAAGCAGACATTATCGTCTTTTGTTTTCTACTTCCTCCAAGTGAAGTCGGGCGGGGTGTCAACCTACAGTTCGCATTCATTATGCAGAGCCTTCACTTACCCATGAGGGCTCGGAAAACGTCAGGACTAACGCGTGTCGTGCTGTTTCCACTCAATTTGCTCTCTCGATTATTTGGTAGTTTGGGATATTATTGAATCTTGGATTATTGATATCAAATACGAGTACTTATGAAATATCTACATGAGGTATTTTCTAAAGCATGAGAAGGATTCAAAAGGATACAAAAATCCGGAATTATTTTATATCTCCACGGGTAGACGGGTTAACGGCTTTAATTGAATATCTCTTTCATAATCAGGTAACTGCAAAAAGGGAAGCTTAAAATTCACAATAACAAAGTTAACAAAACATGAGACGGTGTCGTGAAATTGTTTACATAGACGGAAACAAGTGAAAGTATTGCGATGTGAGGCGACCCTCATCAGTGGACCGCGGTCGCCGGGCTCCGGAGATAAGGAGCACTTTTTCATAATACTTTATTCAGGGCCTGGAGATTTGCAGTGACAGGCTAATCGAGCATGTCAGCCGAGGTGCGGCCCGCTTAAGTATTAATGTTCAACCCTTCTGAATCCAGCGCCCGACAATCCGCGTCAATCCCGCCTCGCGAACGTCTCCTGCATCTTTTATGTTCATTAATTTGTCAGACATTGTATGCCCATTTAGTTCACGTATTGCAGTACGAGAATGTACAAACAAATTAGCTAACTGGCTTGTAAGTAAGCATGCATATTCAAACGATTAGTAAGTAGGTAGATGCATAATTGTTATTACAAGTGAGTTCCAACTTTTATAAAACGCTGGCCATGTACAGAAAAGGACATATTTTTTAAAGGTTCTAAATGGCTATAACTAACAATTTTTACTCCATAGCAGCCAGTAATTAGTGTTAACGAAATTAAATTATTTTTGGTAGTAGTCTTAATAGTTCTACTACTTACCGTGTTCCTACTTACCTACTAGCTTTTCTTGTAAAGAAAAACAAAATACCTAGTTTGCAACTGTTTTTGCAACTAAGTAATTTAATAGAATTGTTATTAAAAGTGGATTCCAACTTTTATAAAACGCTGGCCATGTAAAGAAAAAGACCTTTTTTTAAAAGAACTAAATGGCTTTATCTAACAATTTTTTACTCCATACTGGCGAGTAATTAGTGTTTAAGAAATTAAAATCTTTTTGGTAGTAGAGTCTTACTGGTTCTACTACTAGCTTTTCTTGTAACGAAAAACAAAAAAGTTTGCAAATGTGTTTGCTAATTTAAAATAATTGTTATTAAAAGTGAATTCCAACTTTTATAAAACGCTGACCATGTAAATAAAAGTAAAGACATGTTTTTTTTTAAAGTACTAAAGGCTATTTCTAACAATTTTTTACTCCATACTAGCCAGTAAGTGTTTAAGAAATTAAAATCTTTTTGGTACATAGTAGAGTCTGACTGGTTCTATTAAATGCTCTTTGCTACTAGCTTTTCTTACTTATAATGAAAAACAAAAAAGTTTGCAACTGTTTCTGCAGCTAACGTTTTATTTGGAGGTTATGTTATAATAAACACAAGGGTGTACTTATACAGCTGATATTTCTGGACTTTATCCTCAAAATTACAGCAGTTGGTGTCGTTTGGGCGTAATCTGCGTAATTTATTCACAACTAAAAGGTAAGCTGCGGCGGCAGAGTGGACTGTATTGGTCCCGGAGGAACAATCCTTGGACATCGGGTGGCCTTCGAGTAGGTATATCATATTTATTGTCATATTATAAATATGTTTTTCTCTTTTAGGTTTGTTCTAGGGAGCGGTACCTTGGTATATTCTTGGTAACTGTACCATACTTCTTAATAGATTTAGCTACAGTCACCTAAATCACTCGTTATGTAGAGTTGCATAGTCTATTCATTAACAACCTACCTTTATTTTATAATTTCAAAATCATTTATTTTACAATTTCAAAAATAGAATGTATTTAATACCAGTAAAACACCTTTATAGGAAATACTTATCTCTGAACGAAAGCAGAGACAGATTTCATTTAGCAAATTAAGTGAGAGGTTGCGTTGCAGGAGAGGGGTTTATGAATTGATCGCAGAATAGAATTGCAAACAAAATGAGAGACAAAAACTGAAGATAATAGCTACGTTTGAGTATATTTAGTGTAGAGTTAGTGGAGCGCGGGTGTAGAGGTGCGGGGCGAGGGGCGTGCGGCGCCCATTGGCTGCGCCCCGCCGTGGGTGGAACGAGGAAAACCCACAGTTTTCTTGACGTTCCAAATTTGAAAAGCTTTTAGTGTCATCCCGCTGTCATTCGGCTGATTATTCACGGCGTATTAGCTGAAATGTGTTGTGTGCGATTGTAAAAACGTGTCAATCATGCGACGATTGATTACGCTTGGGACGTTTTGAACTCGCATAAAGGATTTTTGTCTGAACGCCGACTCATAGGTTCGAGTACCTATAGTCATAGTAACCTAAAGAATTTATTATGGTAGGTACTTAGTACTTGGTGCTAAGTATTTTCGGTTTCTGAAATTACCTGATCAACTCTACAACGCTATTACCTATAATGGAGACAATTTTAGATGTTTATCGCGTGGTTTCTCCCTAGTTAAAAACTGACTATGGAAAAACAAAAAAGCGTCTCAATGCCAAATTGTTTCAGCATCCTTGGTGTTGAATTAAATTAGCTATGTCTGATGAGTCTGCAGTTCCGCACATGAATCTCTACATAAGCAGTAAAGTCATGGAAAACCTTATGAGTTTAGTATGGGATGAAGATAGTAAGTAGAGGAAGGTTGTGGCGGTGTGGGTGCAGTGGGGGAGTAGGCGGAGCGGGCAGGCGGGGCGCAGGGTGCCGGGCCGCCCACCGGCCGCTGCGCCGCGCCTCGCGCTCACCTCTCGGTGCCGACTGCCGAGCCGGAGTCTCCAGTCTCTACGCAATTGCCGCTGAACGCGCGCGCTCTCGCCGCCGAACTCCCACGAAACTTACGATTCGACGGAACTTCAACTCGAACACACATTTGACGTCTTGCCAAAATAAAGGCACCTGCACTTCATAACCTGAATCGTTGTCGCTAATTAAACCTGATCGGCAGCAGGCACCCAAATAATTGGCGTGAAGGAAGCGTACGAAGCGCGCAGCTCGCGACGGGCGCCCCCTTAATTAGCGGCACCACGGGCACCTGTCGGACACGCGCGCATTAATTCGCACTCGCGGTAAACGCACCCGCAAAAAATTCCAAAATAAACTGGAACCGATGCACCTGCGGCAATCTGCGGGCGGCAGCGAGCCTGTCCCGCGAGCCAGTTGACGGCCCGTCGTCAGCCGCGAGGCGCCCCGACCGCCCGCCGCCGATATGATCATGCTATTCAAAGGTAATAGCAGCAGGCTAGAGCATCTCATAGAGAAGATTCAGGCCAACAAAGAGAATCACGACGTCAGCACTGAAGATTTAAAAGGTCAGTCAATTGATTAAGTACTTACAGTTTTAATAAAACTTGTAGGTTTAGGTATGTTGAATGCATGTAATTTGGTAATTCTTGAAAACAACTCTACATTATAGGATACACCCTTACTTCCCATTCCTATATCTAAACAAGTTAATAACTTTTGGCAACTTTCCTCATCGGGTGTTATTTACTTTTTATTTGAGTTTTTACGGATGATAATAACTACTCACCCAAATTACCTATTTATCGATGGCTTTAGCTGTTTTCTGTGTCATTTAGTTACCTATAAGTTTAACAATTGCCAGATAAGTTTAACGATGTAAGTATTAATTTTGTTTGGGGAACTTAAAGAGGACTAATGAAAAACATGAATTCTTCGTAATTACATAGTAGAACCCGTTGCTACTAAGTTGGTGTTCGTACCCATTTATAGGATACCAATTGTGTACTTACCTACTTACAATTAAATTAAGGTGTTTCGCCAAATCTATAGAATTTCCAAAAGTTCGTACATATACGATAACCACTTAGCCCATTCCTTGAAAATCACCAATCAATATTTTTAACATACCATACAAATGTTTTTCTCAAGAACTTATTTCAATCAAAAGTTATTTCACGTACAGCATCTACGATCCATCAGCCTTGTGCTGCAGTTTTCTAAAGGCCATGTAATCGATATTTTTGTCATGAAGAAAAATCTTGTTGCTATCTTTTAGAATAGGCTGCATCGTAAAAATTTATTGCTATTTGTCGAAAACTTTGCAGTTTATAAATACATAGTTGCAGCGTTCCATAGTGCTCTTCTCTCTCTACTCTACGAGTACTCATAAATTGCATGCAGCATTTATCTAATGTCGATTGTCGAAGTAAAATGTTATAAGTAATATACCTAATAGGATATTTTGAAAGCTTCTCAAGTAACATACTACAACAGGTCTCTACATAATCACAAGTTCTTAAACTATACGGAAGGTATGATTTCGGCTTCTATAATTTTGGGGGGTAGAATTTCAAGCATTTCTTCGTAAAAATATTTCTCATAGTTTTCTTAGTTTAGTTTAGTCGTAGTTGACGGAAATTCTTATCTTTCATTTACAGATTAAATTTTTCATTTATTTCGAAACCTAATGGTGCTAAAAGTAAATTAATATAGGTTAATGGAATTCACAACAAATGGACGTAACATATTTCCACGTCTTTAGATATTACGTACAAGATAAGTTACTTTATCACCTAGATATATCTTTAAGGGTCCATCTAGTCTAGAGTATGTAGAGCAACGGAAATTAGCAGCAAGTGTGTAAACTGATACTCGGAAACCAGAATTTATGTGAGGGCCGAAGGAGTCATGTGTTAAGATAGCTGTTGATTGCCGAGGCGCCGGTTGAGGTGTCGCAGACTGTCAATTAGGAAGTGCGCTTCCGCCGCCCACCGCCGGCGCCTGCGCCGCCACCCGACGAATTGCTGCAATCGGCGCTAATTACGCCTATCCCACTGTACCTAGCTACCACTTATAAGCAATCCACTGCGGGTTTAATACTGATCTTAACCGCTGTGGATACCGCACGTCTATTCCAACTAGGTCAGAAGCTTTATAGCCTGCTTCCTTTTAGAAACTTACTTGGTAGGACTTTGTTAAACATATGAAAGCCTCAGTAGTGCAATTTAAAACGATATACCTACATACAAAGTAATACGCCTCTTTTGTAAAATGAATGATTTACAATGTAAAGCCAAATAATTAATTGCCTTTTTTAGATTAATTACAGTCACTACCTATGTATGTATATGCCTAAAAGAACGAAAAAGCAAACGACAAATGATGTGATAGGGATTTACCTATCATATTATTATCTACTTATAAAAAAGCTGTCTGCCAATGAATTAAATTTGAAGTTAGTATTGATTGAATATACTAGTAGATAGACAATTGCTTAGACATGCACGAGAAAATAATTTAATTAAGATATGATCGTATTTGCAAAATTATTATTTGACTATTTGTCACTGTCTTATAACCCATTTTTATGGTAATATACAGCTTATTTATATTTTTGGAATTGTCCCTTGTCCCTGCTAGAGGGTAAGAAAATTCAATCGTCGTTATTTGGCCATTACTTAAAGTCGTTTTCATGTTTCCGGGGTGTGAGGGGCGGCAGATTGATATTAATAGTTCTTTCTATTAATGATAGGATGAGAAAAATCTCAGAAAATACATACTTATAATGGTAGATAAATTTAGTTACTTATTTTGAAACATCCTAATAAATAACTGAATTCTCCGTATTTACAGGTAATTAAAATACTTAAGTAACTAGGTGCTTTCTTGATATTCGTGAGTTTTTATGAGTAGAGCGTTTATTTTTAAAGAATTATATACCTAGTCAACGACACCATATTGTGGAACTTATTACTAATGCCATCGTTAATATTAAACATTATAAATGTATTTCTCTAAGTATTTATTTACATTTTACTACAAGAAGTATGCACTTACCTACCTACTTTTATTTTCATTCGTAGTAAAAGTCTTTTTATAAAAGAAATCTAAAAGAAAAGAAGCATCCGCGAGGCAATATGCGCACCGTCGCAGCCGAGGAGGTGCCTCGTCCCCACATTACTCATCATTTGCGTGATGGCAGACGCTCGTCATCGCAGCCCATTCAATTTGTTTATATTTCACGCCACTCCGAGGTGCTCCGAGATATATCGCCCCTAACGCCGAAATATGGGGCTTTACCGATATTTATGATGGCTTTATTCGAGTCGCGCTCCGCTGTCTGCCCTAATGTACTTTACAGCGTCTGGAATACCTTCCAATTGTCATTATATTCCTTATTATTTGACAGCCAATGATTATCTGCTGTAAGAATATTAAACTGTTATGTCCTTGCATAGCCGTCGCAATTGCCTCGACTTCTTGCTCTATAATTTTATTGGCATAGTTAAACCTAAACAAACAATGTATTGAGGTATTTCTAAGTCTTTAGGTAGGTAGGCCTGCCTTTTGTTGGGTATTTATTTTTTCTTAAATAATGAGTTATTCCACTTTATACTTACTGTCACGTAGGTACATGAATATAGTAGATGTTGATAACATTCGCAAGGTAGGCTGCCGGGGTTCTGTATTCTTGTAAGTATTCAAAGTTGTGACATTTGCTGATTGCAAGATAAAGTAAATAAAGATGTCCGGGTTTCAGATATACCCAATTCAAATTATTGATTATTTAAATAGTATAAATTGTTACAGAAGCCCTGGGTAGCGTGGGCAGTACAGCAGGCAGTTCGTGGCCATCGTCGACGCCGGAGCCGTCGCCGTCGCCGTCTTCGACGCCCACGTCTGCCGACGCCGCCGACGCTGATCCCGACGCAACCTTCACCCTCGGCGCTACCGAGCATACCCCCTACCAGTGCCAGTTCTGTGATAAGGCATTCCCGAGGCTGTCTTATTTGAAGAAGCATGAACAGGTAAGTGATCATCAGATAAGGACAATTTCTATATTTTTTTATTTCTAAAAAAAAAGAATAAACAAAGTAAACAGTGATTACGATGAAAATATTCATCGTAATCACAACCTCTATATCAACCAGTTAACAGTATGCTACGCAGGGTTATGTTATGATAAATGTTCCCTTTATAGAGCAGTTCTACCAGGAACAATAACACTATTCAAGTTGTCATATCTATGAATTCAAAGCCCAGTTTCGCCATGCAGGTTGTGC
The DNA here is from genome assembly GCA_947563765.1 of Anarsia innoxiella. Classification (NCBI taxonomy): domain Eukaryota; kingdom Metazoa; phylum Arthropoda; class Insecta; order Lepidoptera; family Gelechiidae; genus Anarsia; species Anarsia innoxiella. The sequence goes on from OX387393.1 coordinate 5,934,299, forward strand.
TTCATTAGCAAGTAGATACCCAAAACGGCCCATTTACAGAGCCGGTGTGCGTAGATATGCATCGCAGTCGCCTTGCAGCGCGCAGGCTGAGGGCTGTGACGTGCCGGCCATTACGCCACTCGTACATCTCGGTTCCTTTGTGCTGCGCCATCTCGCCGCGTTACGATTACGATACGCCGCGACAGATCTAGCTGAGATAGGATAAAATAGAAACGTCACTTTGCATGCCGCCGCTCACATCCACCTACACTCTGTATACGGATACCGATCTACACGTACACCTAAAGTGACAAAAACGTCACCTCGCCCGAAATTTAGGAGACCGTTCCCTAAATTTCGTTTATGCAGTTCAGGTTTATAACAGCTTAATAAGCTGAGATTCACTTAAGATTATCGGTATGCAATTGGCTAGTTCCCGCTGCGTCTGTGGCGATAGAGATCAGTGCACGCGCGGCGCGGCGGACGGAGGCCTCGCTACGAAGGGAGGTGCGAGCCGACAAATGTATCGGGCGATGATCGAGCTTGCGCCGCCGCGACGAGCGGTGACGGCCGGAAATAGGCTTCGCGATAACAACTCCCTAGGCTGCTGCGCTTTTATCATCGCGCCGCAGCAGCTTGGGAAAGCCGATCATTATAAGTTTAAACCAATTGCAATGTGTTGTGCCTGTAGATCGAGAAATCGTAAAACACTAAACATGGAATGAAAATATTACTGTGGCTGGAACACAAGTAGATACGGCTATCCAATTTAATTAAGGTTCGATACGTATTGTAGTTGATAGAGCTCAATCAGACGGCAGGCGGAGTGCAATCGCGGTCGTAAACAGTCGGTGATGCTGAGTGCTCGCTGCATCACACCCACCTCAGCATAGACTTGCTTCTATTGCCTGCAACTTGCCACTTTCCGCCGTCTCGTCGACGTCCCACTTCCAATTAACTTTATCGTGCTACATTGCTTTATGGACATCGATCTTCGCAGTCCACTAGCTTCACATAACATATAGGTACCTACCTAGAATATGTTAGTATAATGCATACAAAATTATTGTCCTTTAATTAATACCTTTTTTTTACCTGTCTTTATGGGGATACTTACCTACCGCTGACTATGTTGTAAAATAATCTACTTAGTAGTTATTTCTGTATTTTTAATCCGTTTAAAAGAAATAACCAACTACCTGGTATAATAAAAAGGTAGACATTATTTAATAGTTGGAATCCTGTTTGCACAATGAGATATATTTGAAAGTAACGAGGTGCTCGCAAGCGGGTGCGGTGGCGGTGGTGGCCGGCTGACCCCGCGGCCCCGGCGACGGCAACTGTGTGAACCGACCACATCGCGCTTTTATTGCACCTGGGAAAGCCGCTCAGAAGCCGCCCGCTGCCCATTTTCGAGCTTTTATTGGCTATCACGTGCGCCTCAAACTAGTTTGGAATGGGTCTTGGTGCCTTTACGCGGAAAGGTCTCACATTCGGTGCGTTATGGAAGCTAGTCTCACGGTATTTGTTAAGATCATAAAGCGTGATGTTGTTCGCGTGTGTTTTCACCATAAGCCGCAGTGGAGTACCGAGGCAGGAGCCGCACGGGGCACGCTGTTGCCAGCAGGACCTCGGCACCCAGCTCCGAGCTCCCGCAGGGCAGTTTCGAAGCGCTTATTGAATTCTTGCACGATATCTGCTTTGACAAGATTCATTGTTTTGCAAAGCTATCTTTTATGCGGTAGGAAAAACATCTTGAAAACAGGATCCAATTGTTGAATGTCAGTGAACAGTAAAGAAATAATTAGCCAAACATTTAATGGTATCCAATGAGCTCGTCGCTGCGTGGGCATGGGCGCAGGCCGGTTGCGATTTATCGCTTGCGGACGATCGGATTTATTAATTCTGTCGGCGGGCGATTGCTCCAATTAAGCGAGCCGAGTAAACATGCCGCGGTATGTTTATGTGATGTGCCGGAGCCGCGCCGTGCTGCGTCCGCGCAGAGCTCGCGCGTCACTCAGCGCTAATCACCGCAAGTGATTTAGATATCACTTGCGGTACGCACGATACCACCGTTTAGGATGTCGTGTCCGTTTTATTAATGACTAAGTACGATTAAACATAGTTAAACACGGCCGCAGATTCCGTTAGGCTTGCGGTGTGTAAAGTAGAGCCTAAGCTCTACTAAACACAAATAAGCCACAAGCAAGACATAGAAAAGCAATTCATGGAAGTACTTTAATAGGTATGATGTAAATACCTTTTATTATTCACTTCTTTAAGGGAAACTTTGAACGACCCAAGTACTTATTTGTCGGCATCATGAAGCAGAAAGTCACCGAAGATATACACCGGCATGCACAAGCGGAAGAACCACCACTTAGCACAATTACCGGATTACACTCACTCCCGCATTTAATTGATACGACTGGGCTGCATTACTTATGTACATCTAAAAATTATTACTTTGTGCATATTCTAATATCGTAGTGGCACCGGTAATAAAGTAATTTTATATCTGGGTTGAATAATCGAAACTAAAATAGAAAGCTCACAATAAAAAAATACAAGTTTTAATTTAACATAGGAACAGACAATTTCAACTTTAGTTAACAGGACATTTAAAAGGCGGCATGATAATAATAAGTTGTATTACGTGCCGGACAAAAACTACCGTGAACTTGGCAAATAACCATAATAAGAAGTAATATGAAGTGTTGCAGTTAAGTGGGCAGTTGGGACTTAACGGCCGGTTGTCATAAGTCGTAATCAGCACCAAGTTGTTTTTATTGCTCCAACTACATAGATTGCTGATGAACTTTACAATATCTCAGGCTTAATATTCTATTTATTATATACTGTCTGTGTCGCTGCTTTCAAATTAGTTAAAACCGGTATAACTTAAACTTATTGTAGGATCGCGGGCACGTTCAGACAAATCAACATTATCTAAAGACGTCCTTATTTGTGAACGAGTTAACTGTTCTTAACAGGGGGCTCCATGGTTTTAGATTTATAATTACCTACTTACCCTTATGAACTATGTGTGAACTATCTACGTAAATATAATACCTATTTTTATGGTTTTGTGATGTTTCACTGACAGAACTAAACTGTTACCCGGGCTAGACAGTTTTTAATGACTGACAATGACCTGAAGTCAAGCTGCTGGTCGTATTATGATACTTTATTGTAGACCACGTGGACCAAGTACTATTTCCTTGCTGATGCAATGTTTTATACTTATTTCTAAATTATTACATTTTGCATTTACCTACAATCCTTTTTGGAAAAACAAAAACTTAGCCAAACTTATTTTTATTGCTATTTATAAGTAAGTTCTTGAAAATAGAATAGTATTTAGTTGAAATCGATTTTTGTGTCTGCATTCTTTGTTGATACATTAAAAGAGTCTGGGTAAGAAAAATGTAAGCATTCATAGGCAAAGAGGGCCGCCTGGCGCTAACAAATTGAGATGCGTCGCTAATGGCCCGCGCTGCAGCGTGGTAATTGGGGGCCCACGAGACGCAACCCCCACTAAACTAACAACTCAACTAACATCAAGAGCTAATATCGAAAGCTGATCGGTTTACTAACATATCGAACATTCGATGGTCGTTTTAAAGGACGTTTATTAACTGGGAATAACCATTGAGGGTTACATGGAACTTATTAATTTTACTTTTACTTATAGGTACTCTTAAAGTTACAATAAATACGCTTAGTTTTATACAGAGTTTAAATATTAATTAATATTTAGATGCATTTACCTGTTTAACGATTTATTTACATTAACATCTACTCAATATCAATAAGATTTTTTATGCCAGCAATTAAGCCTAAACTTGCGGGTGACATCATTATTGAAAGAAAAATACTTGGGCGATTCGTTCCAATTTCAATTTTAAATTACAGTTTGTTTAAGAGAATGTTTAACATATTGCTCAAAGGTGGACTGAAGGCAAGTCAATCAGTGTGGCGTGTTTAGCATGTGTAGAATGAGCGTCGAGGTGGTCAATTATTAGTAAAAGCGTGAACTGGCTGTCAGTTTGGGAGCGTATTGTGGCAGGCGACGGTTCACGGTGATGCGAAGGCCGGCGGCTGGCATTATCTCGGTGCCAACCACGATTCATTACCAATACATTAGCATCCTCATTAAAACTTATAAATAATCCTTTGTCTGCGCTAGCACTAATGACTTACCTGTTTTTTTAGGTGTAACCGTGTTTGGGCTTGCAAGTCTAAATTTTTGAACATTATTTTAACTGTTTTTACTCGAACTAAGTATATAAGTTATTTTATTATATGATATATCTACCCTGATAGTAAAAGTGCAGTAGACCTGATAAAAACAAGTTTAAATCGAAGAAAAAAAATATTTTAAAATTGTACAGTTCGATAGGTAACCTTAAATCAAAAAGATTCCTTACAATAATCAAGATAAGAAACAGCTACTACAAAATTATCTTTGTCAAGGGAATAAAACTTCGAACTATGCAGTAACAATTCCAGAAAGTTATTCAATTAAAATGTTCACCGTTAATGAAACTGCACAATAACTTATCTTAACTGGGCGATCTATCTTCAATTTGGTGGATGGATGCCGATGGTCAGATATCTTATTCATTTATCACGAGCGGCCTACCGTGTTCGGCTTTTGCCTACTACATCCATGGGACCTCTCGTAGACCAAGCAACGCACCGGCGGTAGTCAACCTATTGTCCACAGACTATTCTCACGATGCTTTTTATGATCGCTCTGAGCTATTTCGTTTCAATCACTGTATGACTTACACATTTTAATCGCTACCATACCATGATCTTGTATTAAGAAAGATGATGATCTAATACTCGGACGGGAGATGGGTGGCGAAGCAATATGATAACGGTCAATCACATTACGTTTTACTCAAATATTGATCATAACTTTTATAAGGTGTTTTGTAATTAAAGAACCACGTTTGTTTCGCTATGAAATTGACTAACACGGGGATCTTTAAGGCAGACCATCTGTGGGCTTACATCGATCCTGATGGTTAGTTTAGCATTTTTTAGGTTTTAAAATTTTATGAAAATCAGTTTTTTATTACAGACGCATTCGGACCAAATGCCATTCCGATGCGAATTCTGCTCCCGATTGTTCAAACACAAGCGCTCCCGAGACCGCCACGTCAAACTGCATACTGGCGACCGTAAATATCGCTGTGCACACTGCGAATCCGCTTTCTCAAGAAGGTAAGGCCTCCGATTACTTGTAATGACACTATTTCCTAATGCATTTACTTCTGAACACATTCGTTTTAAGTAGGTACTTAATGTAGCTAACCGTAATACAATAGAACTGTAAGCTCAAAAGAATTCACGCTTTGGTTCATCACCAACCAAGTTGAAATGTAAAGGACCTATGACCGAGAATGGTGACGCTTAGAGTGAATACTAATTCTCGTAATCTGTGGCTATTGAAAGCATGAGTACGCGTTGAGGCTGAGAGGTGCGCGACAATGGCCGCGCTGCAAGATTGATTACCGTAAGTCACGGCGCACGAAACTCCTCGGCGGCGGCTGAGAGGCGACGCGTCACCTTTTTCGTCACCTCGCCGCGGTCACGTGACTAATTCCCCGCAATTTGTCGACCCAACGAACCGCCGTCGACTGAAAAGAGATGATGCGCTGACAAATGGCGTCGAGGGTCTCACAAAAATGAAATAATGGTCCGTACCTAAACCGGCACGGCGAGTGCGGCCATTAGCGGAGGTGTTTGGGCGAACGCCTCTATTCTGTAGTTTGCGTGAAAAGCTCCTTTGTTAGTTCTGTTTGGACCATGCTTTATGTAGGTGCTTATGTCCCGTATGACAAATTACCACATAAAGACGATTTATCTCATTTCATTTTAAATTCCTACAAACATAACTTGCTTAAAGAATAAGACACGCATTTTTGTACAGTTATTCATTATGTTATAAAGTTGTTAATTCTGACGCGTCTATGTGGCTTATCTTTTCATCATCCAGCTTTATTTTTAGCTCTGAACTGATGAGTAAATTTAATTGTATTGTATTTTAGCGACCACCTGAAAATTCACATGAAAACTCACGACAACCAGAAACCGTTCCAATGCACGGTATGCAACCGTGGCTACAACACTGCAGCTGCACTGACGTCGCACATGCAAGGACATAAACGAGATCGAGACAGAGATCCCGATCGACGACGAGCACTACGCTGTCTGCGTTGTGGCGACACTTTCCGAAGACCTGATTTGCTACAAGTAAGTCTTTTGATCTACTAAAAACAAAGATTAATATTTCGTTTTACTTACCGCTGTTTATAAACTAAGTGGATGTTAATTTCCAGGCGCACATGACAAGTGTTCACGGCGTAGATACAGCGACTCTGACACCACCGAGGCGGATCTCTTCTCAACCACCACCGACTCTCCTCGCTTGCATTTATTGCACCCGTGACACTTTTACTAGTATGGAACAACTGCAACTTCATGTGAGAGCTGCTCATTCTGCTTTACTGAATGGAGAAGTGCCAGCAACAGTCGATCAGCCGGCTCCAACGGATCTGAGTCGCCGCGCTCCAGATGAACCTGTAAAGCGTTCAGGTTCTGCCAATGAAACTCCTCCAACGAAACGCAGTCGGTCAGGGTCAGCGACACCACAGACCGCTCTATCTCCAAGTACACTACTTTGTAATCAATGTGACGCGGCTTTACCAGATTTCGAGGCCTTTCGAGCTCACCTAAAAGGCCATCTAGAGGAAGGCGGCGAGATAGGTAACTCAAGTCCCGTCCCATGCCTGCACTGTGGAGCTACGTTTGCTGACGCGGCGGCGTCGGAGCGGCATCTTACAGCACATTATTTGGCCGTATCCTGCGAATACACATGTCATAGCTGCGCACGAAGCTTCCCTGCGCCGGACGATTTGCAGAAACATCTTCTGGACCTACACGCTCATCATCTGTACCGGTGCTCTCTTTGCAAAGAGATTTTTGACTCCAAAGTTGCAATTCAGGTGAATATCGGTAGCGGTACCTACTCGTCACTCTGGCATAGAATGTGATAGAATCTATGAGCTGGTGAATGATATGTAGCATGAATTGTGTCTTATTAATGAGTATTAATTTTACAGGTCCATTTCGCAGTTGCTCACAGCGGCGAGAGTAAAGTATGGATGTGCCGCGGATGCGGAGCGGGCGGCGGTGGCGCGGGCGGCGCGTGGCGCAGTGAGGCGGAGGGCGCGGCGCACGTGCTGGCGCGCCACGCCGCCCGCTGCGCTTGCGGCGCTGTACTGGCCGGGCCCAGACGCGCACATCGCGCCTACCGTTGTCCCGTACCCGCGTGCACTGACGCCTTTGCTGTGCAGTACTTACTGGAGCGGCACATGCAACTGCATCACGCTATGCCGCAACCGGTAAATACCCATAAAAGCTTAGTTATTCGAATTTCATCTGGAAATTTCAGTTTACGACCGAGCTTTTGAAATGCGATACTTTTCACAGGTAATGAACGGCGATGTGAGACCTAAGCGAGGAGAGAACAACAATACGACTGATGGCACTGACGGAGCCTGCTCTCCGTGCAATACTGGCTCTGAGAACGGTCCGGCGAACTCCGGGCCCGAGGAGCGTCGACGTAAGAACGGAGCCGTGGCACTGCAATGCGCCTACTGCGGGGAAAGGACGCGCAGTCGGGCTGAGCTAGAGGCTCACACCAGAGCTCATTCCGGGGCGGCCGCTGCAAGGCACAAATGCTTAATTTGCGATGAAGTCTTGCCTTCCGCTGCCGTCCTCGCCGAACACAAGCTAACGCATTGCAAGGTAAAGGAAAAATTTTACATGTCTACTTCTACGTCCAGACATATTACTTACTTACATTAATAACTAGATATGCATGAGCTGGATATCATATTTATCATATTTTCTTTTTAGGTGGTAGCGGGTGATACATGTGCACGGTGCCGAGCCAGACTCCCAACGGAAGAATCGTTCCTAAGCCACATGGCGCGTCACCACCCGGCTTTGCCCGCGCCGTGCGTCGTTTGCCGTCAGACGTTGGCTTCAGAAGCAGAGGCGCGGTTACATGCTAGGTTCCACTTGAGGGTGACGGAGGACGAGCAGCGGTGTGCGATATGTCTGCGCGCGCTGCCGGAGGGGGAGGGCGGGGAGGGTGCGCGGGCGTGCGCCGCGTGCTACGCGCGGCACGCGGCGCCACGGCAGCCGCCGCCTGCAGACCATGACTGTCGTCTGTGCCGTAGAGCGTTGGGATCACCCACTAGACTGCAGGTAGGCACACATATTTTTGTTATTCGACACAAGGTAGTAAAGTTCACGGTATAATACTAAGTTTCTTTTTAATTTCAGGCGCATCTCATTGAACACACATTCGCTGGTATAGGAGCGTTTACATGCTACTTGTGCTCGGCGGTGTTCACCAGCGCTGCAGGATTACAGCGCCACCTACCGGAACACGCCGCAGCTCCCCGTCCTTACGACTGTGCTCGTTGTGGACTCAAATTCTTCTTCCGAGCGGAACTGGACAACCATGCCTTCGTGCATCTAGAGGAAGCTGAGATAGCTCAGCGAGCGTTTTACGAGGCGTACGCTAGAGGAGCGGCGACTGCTTGGGCTGCGCTCGCCCCACCAGAGGCCAGTCGAGTAGCCACGCCAGTGACAGAACCTGCAGTGAAGCGAGAGCCCGAGATCAAAGAGGAGCGAACCGATGAATACATTGAAGTGTCGTCCCCTCCTCCGCCGGCCCCCCCGCCGCCGCCCGCAGACACTGCCGGGTCGCCGCCTCCTGTCGTGAAGCAAGAAAAACCTGATGAAGACTGAGGAAGCACAGACAGGACACCGAGTTAAATATCTATGAAATGGAAGGTAGATGTTTAAATACGTAGGTATTTTATAGTTCCAACATTCCATATTATGTTGTCAAGTTGCAGTTAGAACGCTATCGTCCGAGACACGGGTACCTTCCCGTTGCAATACTAGATTACGTCCCGACTATGTCTGTATGTTATAGTTATATAGTTAAATCTTTGCGTTTAGAACGCTGTATCTCCTGTAATTATAGAACGTACTATCGTTTACGTTTATGTTGGTTAGATATATGTTTTTTAATGTTTACAAGGCTATTTGTATAAACTGTTAACTTAATTAAATTAAACGTTAAGCTTCTCTAGCAAGTTTAAACACATATAAAAAGAAGTATATTTATTTCACATCCTTATCTACCTAATATATAAGTACTTATACAGAGCCTTAAAGTAAAAATGAGAATTAATCGTAGCCGTTTAGTACTTACTTACCTACATCACAGTAGTTATCTACCGAGTAATTTACACTTTTCATTAGTTACAAACACTTGACTGGTTAATACTACGAAATTTTGAAAAAAAAAAATTTCGCGCCTGTTTATTTGATGGTGGGAGCATACTTTTGGTCGTCAATTGTTTATAAATAGCGTCAGTATAAAATCATGCAGTGGCGACTTGTTGTTGTATCCAAGGTAAGAGTGCAGCGATGTTGACGTATGCAGCAGGTACGTTTGCGTTAGCGCACCCGAGCCCCCACGATACGAGTCCTACCACCACCCACGAACCTGCCACGTTGCAAACCAGACCAGAACCGCCGTCGCCCTGGACACAAAGATCATTATCAAATACAAATTTTCCTTCTACTAAAAACTCGAAACATGCTCACTTCAGTAATAAGTTTAAGTTATGTTAAAGAAAATTAGCCATCAATACTAAAGGTAAAGTGTCATTATGACACTTTCAGTGACGTAATTTTCAGCAAATATGTAATACTTACTTACCTAGTACGTGGCACTCGGCAGATTTTAAGTTTTTGAACATTAAATGAAAACTCACTGTACAAGAATCCTTGTTAGCTTCACCACCAGCACAAATAAAAGACGTGGTGTCGAGGATATAGCTAGCGCCGAGACGAGCCGTTTGCATCTGAGTCTGACATGTCGCTGGTGCTACGATAGGGACGTCCACCTTCTTCAGAATCTGTTGGTATTGGCCTTGCATACCGAACATGTTCTTACCCCAGCCCGATACCATGCATCTGAAATGTAAGTAAATATTTGTACCGTTATCTACTACATTTAGGGTAAGAAACATTTAAGTACTTTATTTCTAAGGTGAGGTTGTGGGCGTACTTACCCTCACAAAAACACTAAATGCTCTAGATCTTTTCTGGAAACTATAGGTCAAAACCCATTACGAAGAAATTAAAGATCATGGCCCTAAATTTTACTAAAGTATTGTATTTACCTTTGTCCAGTATAAACAGTAGTAGCGGATGGAGGCAGACAAGCTCTATTTATCGTAGTAGCGGCTCCGGCCATCGGCGTCAGAGGTACAGCGGCGGCCAGTCGAAGCACGGTCAAGTCGTATTGCAAAGTTGTCGGATTATATGACGGGTGGGTAAATACTTTGGATACAGTATACTCCTGGAAAGGAATCGGCTCCGTGGTGACTGCAGCATCCCATTCTCCAAGCCGTACTTTAACGTTAGGGGCTGTTCCTGCAAGGCTGAAGTATAAAATTCGATAAGTATATTATTTTATCTTAAATTATGAAGTTAATTACGATTGGTACCTAAGATTAGAAGTTTGCAACCTAGGTAGTGCGGTAGAGGTAGTAAGATGCGACTTACACATAATTTATCAATCGATGGGTAACAGTTAAAACGTTTCTTTGGTCTATTAGAACACCTCCAGCTAAATAGTCATTTTGTGTAGTGAGAACCATGGCCTGAAATCAGAAAACAGATATTTATTATTATACTAAGTATTGAAACTACGATTATGTACCTAATAAGGTGTTTAAAGAACTCTGACCTGCCATGGGAATTCTCCGAAACTAGCCTGTCCGGCGGCTGGCGCCACCGAAGTAGCCGGTACTTGTTGTAATGTACCACAAGCTATGGAAGCGGTGGCGGCGCTGCAACAATACACTTGGCCGGCTGGACACTGTGTTGCTCCCTTAAGTTAATCAAATATATCATAAAAAACTGCTAACGCGTCCATTCTTGCTTGAAGTTAAGTATAATTAAGTAAGATATGCTTACCGGAGTAACAATTCTGACATCTAACATACCAGCCCCAGTGTTCGAGGCACAAGGCACAAGCCCCGCAGGTACACATGAACAAGTCGTTTGCCTTTTACGAATTTTGTGCTCATCTTCTGAATGTTTAAAAAGGCTGAGCATTGCTCGTTTAACGCTTGTCTCGTAATTATATTTAGTACTTCTTTTTTCTCTGGGAAATTTAACAGCGCTGTCTTCGTAGGGCTGCATTTGAGCATTGTAACCATTAATGGGGGGCTGTAGGTAGGCTGCTGACGGACCCGGCGTAGTACCAAGTCTCGGGTCGATCGCCGGAGATCCTGAAGGCGTTTCATCATCAATATTAGATACACAAACAACATCAGGATCGTTACAAAGCAGGACTGTTAAATTCACTCCACCTCGACTCGTGGCAGTGGTAGCCGCTGTAGTTGCAGGGGGAGCCACTGTCGGAGCAGCGGTGGGAGCAATGGTAGCGGTGGTCGGAGGAGGAGCAGGAGGAGCTGTAGGAGCGACTGAAGCGGCTGTCGTGGTTACAGTTATAGGAGTCATAGCAGTTACGACTGTTGATGCAGGGGGCCCACCAGTCATGTTCGGCGGAGGACGAGCCGTGGTGGTCGTCGTAGTAGTCGTAGTCGTCGTGGTCGTCGTCGTTGGCACCAGGATCGGTGACGGCACTCCCGCTGGCACTACCACTATCGTAGGCGACGGATTTGTGGGGAGCATCCCCAGACACGCTGTCAAAAGCCATAAACACATATTGAATATAAAACACGTCGGTTATGTTTCGTTTCACAGACACTATAGCACTCCAGGCTGGTGACGATACGATTATAAAATCCGAATTGGTCATGAACAAACATTAAATATGTCCTTAATTTTTTCAACTGATGATGGTATTCCCAACAATTTGCAGCCTTCATGGTGTAATGCTTGTTATTATGACTACAAATTGTTGCAATCAACAAAATGCTGATTACTAATCCGTTATACCTCCATGTATAAGTGTTGTAATCGTGTCTATTATTTGCAGGTCAATTCAATAGCCTTAGTTTGAATACAGGAGGACGTAATCATTGGGTATTTTTTATGAGTTGTACACATATTTTATTTTAGCTTAACACCTTCATCGCGGCAACGCGAAACTTAAACTTACCTCTGGTGCTATACGGGTCATATATATCCCGTAGCAAGAATGTCAGCTGTGCGTTACGACCATTATTTTCCCGTATCAGGTCCTGACTTCAAAGGTCTCTGGAGACATGGAGACTCATCACCAGGTCAATTTTTTTTAACAAATTGATTGTTTAAGCCCTTGTGCATATACAGCTGGCGTCGCCCGGGGTTCAGTGCGATATTTTAAAAGTTATAGGCAGTTTTCAAAATCAGTGATTTTACGGGAAATTACTTCCCCTGCCGCATAGAATAGATGTTACGCTAGTGATGTGGAACACCCGTAAATACAAAGGCCTGATAATTTTTATTACAATTACAACACAATTTTTATTTTTAAACGACTTCAAAAAAAAGGAGGAGTTTCTCAATTCGACCGTATATTTTTTTTTTTTTTTTTTTATGTGTGTCCACGCAAAACTTCGTCGTTTATGAACCGATTTTGATGATTCTTTTTTTGTTGGAAAGGAGGTATCCCGAGGGTGGTCCCATGGTAAGGAAACCAGGATCTGATGGTGGAATCCTGGAGAAATCGAGGGAAACTATCGAAAAAACTGTATTTTCGACTAGTCTGTTTCTTATGTTTCTTCACACAACTTCGTCGTCCATGAACCGATTTTGATTATTCTTTTTTTGTTGAAAAGGGGGTATCCCAAGGGTGGTCCCATGGTAAGGAAACCAGGACCTGATGGTGGAAACCTGGAGATATCGAGGGAAACACTCGAAAAAATTGCATCGCGACTAGTGTGTTTCTTAATATTATGCAATAATAAGAATTTTAAAGCCCTAATATTTAATGAGGGTCTGACGTTGACCTGATGATGGAGCGGAAAGGCAGTCGAGGGAACTCGACAACGGTTTACAGCAAGTACTTTGTGTTTGGGCTTGATTAACTTATATTATTGAGACCTTTCATCTAAATGGGTTGTGACTGTTATTAGGGGTCTGATAATGAAAATGAAGGACAGTCAAGGGACACTAAAAAATGTGAAATAAAAAATTTTTGCCAAAAAAGAAACAACTTCAAAACAGAAACTAAAAAGTATGAAATAAATTAACTTGTACAGAAAATTTCGAGTTTATAAGTGATTAAAAGAAACATAAACAATTAAATAATTATGTCTTTAAAATTTTTGAAGACGGTGCCACCTGTTTCCTTGAGATGTGAAAAAGATTGAAGTACCTATATTACCTATATCTAGTTATTGTTTTACTTGGCACCGTCTTCAAAAATTTTAAAGGCATAATTATTTAATTGTTTATGTTTCTTTTAATCACTTATAAACTCGAAATTTTCTGTACAAGTTAATTTATTTCATACTTTTTAGTTTCTGTTTTGAAGTTGTTTCTTTTTTGGCAAAAATTTTTTTATTTTTATTTTGATTACTTATGAATTGAGTATGATTTTTTGAATACATCACAAAATAATGAACTTGACTGTTGTTATGAATACATAATGGTTTAATCCAACTTTTTATTGTCCAACACGCGTCCCGAGTAAACTTTACTTCTTTATGTAAAAACATTTAAATAATTTGATAATTTTAAACTTGTCACGATAACTACAGGATAAATCCGTAATTTAATATACATTTCAATTTTCATTTCGAATTTCACGCGTGACGGCAAAAAGTAGCGTGGAGACGTGTGAACTTCACACCGCACCGCACTAGTGCACACTAAAGCGACGCGCGGGCGCATGTCTGTGCGGTACGGGGTTGGAGATACGGCCAAATAGTTCCCGGACCGCGTCAGATGAAAATGATTTCTTTTCTGTGCGTTACGCAAAAATACTTCCCGTACATTTTTTAATAAAAAACGAATTATATATGAAGCAAGAATGTCAGGAATATAGTTATCTCTTTTATTCGTGTATGAGAACATAGTTTATTCACCGCCGCACCAGGGGTAAGACAAGGACAATTAGCTGCCGCACTGGCCGAAACTCAAATACGGCCAAATACTTCCCGTAACGCGCTGAACGTGTTAAATGGATTGTGAGGTGTACAATCGCAATAACCTTTGGTCACGTTGATAAATTTTCACGTTTACTTGTCAATTACGTACACCAGCAAATACTCAAATTATATTAAAGTACTTATTACCTACTATTTTTTTTCCTGTGGTTAGGATTTGTTTTCCAAAATCCCCAGATGAGAATATTCTACTAATAATAGGTCTTTACCTATGAAATTGCCGTTTTACAGTACTGGCCATTTCAATTAAAAATATTTTTTGTTTAGCTAAGAATTCTAATTTCAAATTAATTTCATTTTAAAAATATGGAATTCTTTTTCCAAAAACAGTCATTTGTTTATTGGTTAGTGTTACATTTTAATTGCATTTCAATCATTTTCCTCAACATGGATACATTAAAAATTCGAGTAATTATGGAATATGAGTTCCGTCGTGGCAGCAACGCGGCACAAGCGGCTCGCAACATCAACGACGTGTACGGAGCTAACACTACAAACCAACGAACCACTAGTTATTGGTTTGCTCGCTTCCGTTCTGGAAATTTCGACCTGAAAAATGAACCCCGCGGTCGTCCGAAGACTTTGGTCGATGCAGACGTATTGAAGGCGATCGTGGAAGCTGATGATACTCAATCTACGGCTGAATTAGCAGCAACTTTCGACGTTAGCATCAAAACAATATTGGTCCATTTGCGTCAAATTGGCAAGGTAAAAAAGCTTGACAAATGGGTGCCCCACGAACTCAATGATCGCCAGCGCCAAGTACGCGTCGAGACGTGCCGTGCATTGCTCAACAGACACACAAATGAAGGAATTTTGAACCGCATTGTCACCTGTGATGAAAAATGGATTCTGTTTGATAACCGTAAGCGCTCAGCAAGTTGGTTGGATCCTGGTTCAGCACCTAAACAATGCCCTAAACGAAAACTTACCCCTAAAAAGGTGATGGTTACTGTTTGGTGGTCTAGCACCGGTGTGATTCATCACAGCTTCTTACCAAATGGGGAGAGTATTACTGCAGATGTGTACTGTGAAGAATTGAACACAATGATGGAGAAGCTGGCACGTTTCCGACCAGCATTGGTCAATCGCTCGTCTCCGCTGCTCCTGCACGACAACGCGCGACCTCATACCGCACAAATGACGGTCTCCAAGTTGCAAGAACTGGGGTTGGAAGCTCTCCCTCATCCACCGTACTCACCGGACCTTGCCCTTACAGACTACTACTTTTTCCAGAATTTGGATAACTTCTTGACTGGAAAAAAATTCAATAACCAAGAGGCAGTTCAAAACGCCTTTGAAGAATTTGTTGCCTCTCGTCCAGCTGATTTCTTTAAGAAGGGCATTAATAAACTGCCACTGCGTTGGCAAAGATGCATTGATTGTATGGGTAATTACTTCACTTAATACAAATAAAAATTACACTACTCAACACTTAAAAAATATCTGACCCAATTCATATTATTTCATAATAAGCTTGACCAATATAAAAATACTGTATGCATTTTATTTCGATATCACATCTGGTTATCATCTGGGGCATCTGGGGCTCATAAAAAATTTTGTGAAAAAAATAAGCAAAGAAGTGCGGCTTTCCAGTTTCTCAAGCAAAAGTTTCCCAAGCTTAGTGACGCGAAAATTAAAGAGGGTGTTTTCGTAGGTCCAGACATAAAAAAGCTGATTCAAGATCCATCTTTTATATCTGCTCTCAATAATATTGAAAAACAAGCATGGAACGCTTGGGTGAATCTACTCAAGATTATTCTCCTCATAAAAAAAAAAATCACATTTTACCCCGAGAATGGCGTTTATTTTAAGCTAAATCTATAAACACATGAATTATATGCTATATTATATTAAAGACACGTTAAAGAATTTAATATTTTAGAAAATATTGGCAAATATAAAAATTTGAGTGTTACTGATAATGACGGATGTTGCCGACAGTGACGAATGTAATGACGGAATGTTACCGACAGTGACGTTTGAGTTATATTATTGATGTAAATATTTATTCTCAAATACTTTTTTATTTGTCTTTTAACTACAACTTAATTACCGTTAACATGCAATCCATTACAAATTAGCTAAGACGGCTAGGTCAAAAGCCCACCCTGAATCGCACCTGATGCAAAAGTGGCTATGACACTAGCAGCATTCCCACACTGAATAGCGAGGAAAAAAGGTTAGTCGGGACCATTGCGCAGTAAAATTTTACGCAAGGGTCCCGACTATTGTTTTTTAGGCGCTTCCCTAGTTCACGCATCAAACTCTTAGCTTCCGTACACCAAGTCCCGCTTTCCTCCACTACGACGGGAACAAAGAGGTACTTACCTCGTCTTGGAAGGGAGCATATTTAGCATGCTTTTGTATGGCAGCTCCTTCTGCTGCTGCACTAGCTGCCCTACATGTACAAGGCAGGTGGGACATGGCGAAGGTGCTTATGCAAGTTGCATCCTTAACTAGACCCTTTCCCGAGAGATGAGGATTAATCAATCAGTCCTCTTGCCATTTGTGTGATTTAGGCTTGGCGGTTCCGGGGTCGCCGCTCAACCTCGTTAAGCATATTTTATAGTGACGAGGAAATCGTCTAGCTGACTTGACACAACTCAACCCTTGATGTCCCAAAGAGTCTGCAATCGTACCACAAACGTAACAATCCAACCGCAGATAAATTACTATCCTCAATGAGCTCGTTGATTACAGCGCCCAAACACGACCAGACTCTGGGCTTGATGCCGCCTCAAGCATAGCCAGATTCCTACCCACAGCCGCTTCATTAGAATCCGGCTGCTTGCTTTGTACATGTAATCGTGCCAAGAGCGCTGGACACCTTTGTCCCTTGGCTGCTCAAGACACACAGTTGCCCAAACATTTAAAGCTTCCGCCGTATATAACTAATAAGAAGATTGCCACCTTGGACATGAAGTTTTAAAGCGACTCAACCGTTAACCTCGTGGGAGGAGGTTAAAACGCCGATATATTGATATCCTGCTTCTTCTAACACCCAATCTGCCGTAGCGGATGATAACGAAGTCTGCTGTCATTGAGCCTCATTAAGTTTTACATTGAGAATCGTCTCCAATGTCACCTTGAAGTCTTCGCCGATTTTAGACATTTCATTGACATTTCATAAAAACCAAGTCGGAGACGTTCTCATATTATACACCAGTGTTGGGACATATAGGCAACTACGGAAGAGTGTTAAGGCCACATGGGCAGGCAGCTGCTTCAGATGCTGGCGCGCCCGGCAGATTATTTCGTTTTTTAAGTTAAGGCAGCTGGAATAGCATCATGAAAAATGGAAGCCTCCAGGAGTGCGGGCTGCCATTTTTCTGCCGGTTCAACATTTGCAAATGATGTAGCATGCCCTGTATATGAGAAACATGCTTTTAAATGATAATCGTACATCAAAATAATTTATTGCCATCAGTCGTTTTCTATACAAATAATCATTATTGGTAAGGGGCCGTTCAAGTATTACGTAAGCAGATTTATTACAATTATTTACCCCCCCATCCCCCTTGTCAGCAAAAGTAAGCAAAGCTCTTACCCCCTCCCCCATGCTTACGTAAACATTTTTCTTTTTATATTTTGTTTTTTTTTAAAATATTATAATTATAATTTTAAAAATAAGAAAATAAAATTAGGATAGATTAGATTTTACTGATACAGTGCCTAAACGTATGCATTATTTGCGGGAATCCCCGAAAATGCGTTTTGTTTTCAAGCAAAGACAATGTGAGGGTTGCCATTCGTGTAAAAAAGTAAATAACTACCGATGACGTAATCATCATCTAGACTCCCCTACCCCCCATGTCATCAAAAATAAGCAAAGCAAAGACCCCCCCGCCCCCCCATAGTGCTTACGTAATACTTGAACGGCCCCTAACAAACGTCATTGTTTTCTACACAAATAATCATTATTGGTGACAGACGTCATCGTCGTCAGACACAATGTTGGCAATAATGATGTTACTAACAATGACGAATTTTGGAAAAATCGCTGCTATTGGCAAAATAGGTTATTAAATTATGAAACAAACATTACACGTTATCTGTTTCCCTAATAAGTTCGCCATGGTAAATAAATAAAGAGTTTACCATGCATTATATTTAAAATACAGCAAAAGAAACCAATGACGACGTGGCATGAATATCTTTGGAGAACGATATTCAATTAATTATCATTGGAAAAATTAGCGTCCGTTCACTATGACGAGTGGTGTTCGACTTAGATACGAGGGGGCTGCGACTTTTAAGTTAGACGTGACGCTTCGGGTGCTTTCCGTTTTTTTTTAATCATGCTAAGTAAACGTGTTACCAATAATGACGAATATTTTTTGAACATTGTTTGAACTAATTTTTAATTAACTTACCACCTACTTTTTAAATTTATTTTCTTTAAAATATCTTGCCTGTTTAACGATAAATTATATATTCCTAGACAGGATTACTCTATTATTAATAATATTTTCACTATGATATAAAATATCGAAAATCATGTAAAGGCGACACCTAAAATATCGTGGTTTTCTAGCGTTTTTTTCTAATAGCTTGTTTTTCTGCTATTCAATCACTGAACGGTTTTGATAACTTTTTACTTCATTTATTTAGGTAGTAGAATAACTATAAAAAGTTTTGAATTTCTTTTACAATTATGAATGATAGGGCGAGACATAAATTTTCGACCTCTTGAAGATCCACCCGTTTTTGTCGATGTCACTAACAATTTCCTTGGTAACAAGAAATCTGAAGATTTTCGCGAAAAAATAAAAGTTTTATTGGACTGCTACTATAAAATGGGATGCAATATGTCACTTAAGTTGCATTTTCTTCACTCGCATTTGGACTTTTTCCCTGCAAATATGGGATCAGTCATTGACGAACATGGCGAACGCTTTCACCAAGATGTTGTTGCATTTGAAAAGCGATTTCAAGGCAGATGGGAGCCTGCTATGCTCGCGGATTACTGTTGGAGCCTTATTAGAGAGACCCCTGCTACTGAGTACAAGAGAAAAGCCAGCCACTCCAAAAAAACTACGCCATTTCAATTAAAATTAGAATAAAATTATGGAAAATTCGTGATTTCGGACATGGATGTTTATCTGGACATTGAGATGTGATGGTGTGTGTATATTTGCATATTTTTATTACTTTAGTGGCAAGAAATAGAAATCACATAATGCGACCTCAGATAAAATCAAAAGTTGAAAATTTGTTGAGTAGTGTTATATGAAAAAAAATCGTTTAAATTTTTTCATACAAAACGGCAATTTCATAGGTAAAGACCTAATATTATAAATGTTAATGTTTGTGCCGTTGGATGGATGTCTGTTCATGCAAAAACTACTGAATATATTTTGATGAAACTTTACAATATTATAGCTTGCTCATCAGAATAACACAAAGGCTATGTTATTTTAAGATATTGCGTAAATTTTCCAAGATATGATACCTATGACAATAAATTCGTACGAAGTTGCGGGCAGCCTCTAGTAGTAGTTAATTGTAGAAATAGTACGTACTACCTAGGCATTTCACTTTTAATGTGTATTTGAAATAGTACCTTATCTTCTATAGCGTATGTATTTAGAGTTGATTTACAAAACTGTTACACAAATCTAAAGTTGTAAGGAGAGCACAGTAAAATATACCTAATTGCTCTCGAATAATTTTAAAAGTTCTAAACTTAATGAAGGCCAGAAGGACACAGGTATACCTAATCGCCGATTCTCGTTTGAGGTTTCTTTTATTATTACTACCTTTTAGTAAGAACAATTCATTGTATTCTAGGCATAAACGATTAATCAGGCACTAGTAAGGTTGTCTGGAAGATATTGCTACGTAGCAATAAGGCCGCCTGTTGCTTCTTAAATTCTTGTTTGTGTCTGTACGGTCAGCATCATAAGTCGATGAACACATTCAGATTTTCAAAAGTAAAATACACCGTTATTAGACGAAATAGCTTAGCAAAAGATACTTTAAGGTTTAATGATTATACAATAAGGTTCAAAATAAAGAAAATAAGTAAGGTTTTATGTCTAATAATTGTGTATATTACTTTTGAAAATTTTAATGTGTTCATCGACTTTTGATGCTGACTGTACCTTATATCTTTGTGTGCAATAAAGAATATTTGTATTGTATTGTAGTCGTTTTATGATTAATTCTGTCTTGGCAATTACTTTTTTTTGGGTTTTAAAAAGTTTTACTTTGTTAGGTTGTTAGCAGTGGCGTAGCGTGGGTGGGGCGGAGGGGGCGGCCCGCCCCGGGCGGCAGCCCGCGGGGGCGGCAAAATGTCGCCGGTGAAGCGGGTTGAGATCTGATCTATGATTCATTCATTACATGTGTCAGACACACTATAATTTTCCATTTTTATATAAAATTTTGCGACAAACAATTTTTTAAATATTTATTTAAAAGAAAAACTGCGAAATCACTGACAGAGCTCTTTATAAGGTTTGTTTGTTTACATACGAACGGCAACATCGCATCACGCCTATAATAATAAAAAAATTCCTCAGATCTACTATAAGCTCCGCTAGATTATCTATATATAATAGGTTGGGGAAAAAGTCTTTTCGCATATAGTATGTATGAACTTGTATTAAAATCTCTTTGGCTATACCATTTGTATCTGGCTGGTTTTGGTATCATTAAAAAGTTTTAATTTTAAAGAAGGCACTTCCAAATTCAAATTAGGAATTTGTGTGATTTTCATTTGTTATTGTTGTTGTTAAAATGAGTGAATCTAAAGAAGAAATTCGATACATTTTAAAATTTTACTTTAAAAAAGGTAAAAATGCAACTCAAGCCGCGAAAAAAATTTGTGATGTTTATGGACCTAATGCAGTATCTGTGAGAGTAGCGCAAGTTTGGTTTAAGCGTTTTCAAGCCGGAAATTTTGATATCAAAGATGCATCTCGCTCTGGTCGCCCTGTTACGGACAAAATTGATGCCATTTTTGAAAAAGTGGAGCAAGATCGGCATATTAGTAATTACGATGTAGCTGAAGAACTGGCAATTGACCACAAAACGGTTTTGACTCATTTGAATAAAGCTGGGTACACTAAAAAGCTCGATATTTGGGTGCCTCATGAGCTCACTGAAAGAAACCTAATGAACCGTGTAGGTACTAATTTGTGATTCTTTATTACGACGTAATGAAACCGAACCATTTTTGAAAAAGCTGATAACTGGTGATGAAAAGTGGATCACATACGACAAGAACGTGCGAAAAAGATCGTGGTCAAAGGCCGGTCAAGCTTCACAGACTGTGGCAAAACCCGGGTTAACTCGCAACAAGGTAATGCTGTGTGTATGGTGGGATTGGAAGGGCATCATTCATTATGAGCTGTTACCGCCAGGCAGGATCATCGATTCAGAACTGTATTGCGAACAATTGATGAGATTGAAGCAAAAAATTGAGAGAAAGCGGCCAGAATTGATCAACAGAAGGGGTGTGGTTTTTCACCATGACAACGCTAGACCTCACACATCTTTAGCCACTCAGCAAAAATTACGAGAGTTTGGCTGGGAGGTATTAATGCATCCGCCGTATAGTCCTGACCTTGCACCTTCAGATTTTCATCTGTTTCGGTCTCTGCAGAATTCCTTAGGCAGTGTCAGGTTAACATCACGAGAGGACTGCCAAAACCACTTGTCGCAGTTTTTCGATCAGAAGCCTCAACATTTTTACAGCAATGGGATCATGTCACTACCAACAAGATGGCAAAAAGTTATGGAACAAAATGGCACCTACATACTTTAGTCAAATGTAAATAAACTATAAAAAAAAACTTTTTGAATTTTCATATAAAATACGAAGAAACTTTTTCCCCAACCAATATATTGACGATTGAACAAGAATAAAATTGGCTGCTAATATTGATTTTGACAAAGTTATTTCTGACTTCGCTGCTCATAAGGCCCGTAGAATCCGCTTGTAAAACCGCTCATCCTATTTTACCTTCAATAAAAAGTATCTCATTGCCTGTGAAATTTAATTTTAATTAAGGACCTATAGAATGGGGGCGGCAAAGTGGGTCTCCCGCCCCAGGCGCCGAGATGGCACGCTACGCCACTGGTTGTTAGTCTAATAAGATTATTCAAATGAACCATTTCTATGAGTTTGACTCAAACGGCACTTTACTTTAACACAGAAACAGTTTTAGAAAGTTGATTGAGGTCTTTAAGAGCCACCTGACGATTTTTACCCAAACACCTTTCATGTGGATGCGTGGATGGAAATGTTGTGAGTTGCATAGTTCTCGAGTCATCCGCAGTTAACTACAGATGGCGCCTTATCGCAGCAACGTGCCGAGCCGCACGGCGGCGCCACCGCTGCGGCCTGCCGCATGCCGTCACAGCGCAAGGCAAGTCAATACAAACAAGTCTACAATTGAACATGCTACCTACGTATACGAGTAGTATAGAATGGATGACAGCGCCAGCCGGTAGTGCTCAGCGTGCGCACAATAGTGTAATTCGAGGACGATGGTGCATACGCTTTAATTCACGGTAAATCTCTGCTGTTCTCGTGGATTATGATGATGATATATTTGTGCAAATCGTTTGTTTGGATAATTGAGATTAAATTCAGTTAAGTGAGATAACATCCTGTGTAGAAGTGTCAACATTGATTAGATCTGAAAGCTAACATTGATAATGTGAATTCACCGAAGGTATTCTGATAACAAATGTGCGGATAGTTCTATTTCCGTTTCCTTACAAAGGAATGACAAGTTTACTAGTTTTTAACGACCTATTAAGATTTGTTTTCTAATTCATTTGAAGTTAAAATGATCGATCACAAATGAATTTCGTTAGCAGCATTTTCAAAATGCCTTCCTTCAGTCAAGAAATTAATGTGGATCTTAATTCCAATAATAACGAAGATGTCAGTGAGGTAAAGACTACAATACGTAGAGAGAGAATCAATTCTACAGAGATCCCTCCAAACAGCGCTCCTGCTGGACTGACCGCCGACCAGCGGTTCGCATTCGCTTTGAGGGACTTTTTGGGTCCCCCCAGTGCGGTGGTTAAGGCCGATGATCCGTCGCCGTCCACACAAAAACCAAGGCTACCATACATAGATGAACCAGTAAACGCGGAGGAGGAAGCCCAGACTGATGAGGAGCAGGTGCAATCTCATGACACGGAGGAGGTCCTTAACAACGCCGCGTGCAGGTTACGGCGGTGGCGGGCTGCTTCAAGAAAGTTGCGACGGCCCAGAATTATAGATAATTTGTGTGACAAAGATGATGGAAAATGTGGGAAAGTGGGACATACGGACCTGGCGGACCGTTTGCGGAGCCTGGCGGCGGCCGGCAACGTATCTGCGTCGGCCGGCGAGCTGGCCTCGCTCGCGCCGCCGCCACCGGCCGCCACCGCACCTTCTTCACCAGGCTGTCTCCTGTCACCTTCTCTCGCCGACCAGAGCTCAGCTGAATATTTCGTAAGTTTCAAGTTATCTAAAAACAGAATACTCACTTGTTTGTCTCCAACTTAACTAGTTACTTATATGCCTACTTGTTGAATTTCCGTAATTGGATTGACTGAAAAATGTAAAAGCAGGTACTTATTTTTATTTATAATATATAAATCATTGAAAAAAATCAGTGACAGCCAAAAATGTACCAAAATTTGAGATATTTTAACTGAAAGGTAACCTGTTAATAATAAATTTCGGCATTGACTTACCGTGTGCCTAATATCAGTGTGTATCGAAAGGAATCGATTCCTTTGATATACAAAATATTCATGGCTGATTGAATCCTGTAAGATGCATAATATTATATAGGTAAAATATATCGAGCGTATTGCACACGCGTTGCACCTGCGGCGCTGGGCGCCGGCCGGGCCGCGCACCCTTGAAACAGCTCCATTTGACAGCAGGAGCGCTGCACGAGTGCAAGGGAGAAACGATGACCCCTGTGGCGTGATTGATCAATAACATAAGTGTTTCGATAACGCACGCAGTATTTGCAATATTGCACCTTCAAGTTGTTAGCTAATGAATCATTTTACTTCAGTGCAGTCCTAGACGCAGCAACCATCAAAGGTTGTTCGGTGTCCTTTCCGATCAAGTTATTTCCTATACGCACGTCGAATAAGCAGTTAATTGATATGTTACTCCGCTTGCATTATTTCTATTAAAATTGTACCTATTCCTGTTAGGTACACCTTGTGTTGGTGTATATCAAAAACGAGTGCGTTTACAGGTAGGTGATCCTTATTTATGTACCTTCATCTATTTTATTGATTAATATTCATTCGATATGAAGTAATTTAGGCTTTTTGGTGGATCTAGTACCTAACTAAACAGTAGGTACGCAAACTGGTACATGAGTAGGCATTTACTTGATCTTACTTTTATAGAAAATTAAAGATGTTCAAATAATATTGTACTTTCTTATTTACTTATAATTAAATGAAAATACTTACTTTAGTCCTCAAATACTGATGATTAAATGATATAAGTACCTACCTAACCATTTAATTTGATTACGTATTAAAACCAGAATTCAGTTGATCCGCCTAACTAAATACACACTTAATAATGATACCCAAGTACTAATTTTCATGTAAATACGTCTGAAAAACAGGAAAACCAGTTTCTAATATTTATGAATAACTATTATTTACGTTTATTGATAAATATTACAAAATAGTTTCTATATAAAATGGCACTGACCACAAATAAGTAAGAAGAATCACACACACACACACACACACACACACACACACACACACACACACATATACGTGTAGTGTCATGCATGTAGAGCATTTCTTTTTCCGCCATCAAGATCCGTCACGTGTGATAGTGGCAATTTTTACAAAGTTTTCGTAGGTTTTCGTTGAATGCTTAACTAACTAGGTACTAGATAGGAACCTATTTGTCAGTGGGCCCTTTTTGCGTTGTATCTGATTAAGCCAGAGTGTAGCCCTCAAGTGTGGTCGCGACTGCGCCGCCGTCTGCAAATTGCGCGCGCGCTGCATTTTTGTGGTGTATCTGTTAGGTATCGATCGATAGTCCTTCTCTTAAAGGTAACTCACGTAGTGCGTGTCGTACCGTACTTATCTAACTATCTGTGCGATGTGGACATACTGAAAACTTAGCAAATAGGTATACTCTCAGAATTCAGGCAAATCTTTTGCTTATTAACTCCAGCTAGCAACGGCGACATTAGGTAGGCAGGTTTCTAAGAAAGTCTTTTAAATTCGTGTCGACGCCACGATTGAAAGCCGAAATGAAATTGTCAGGTCAATATTTCATGTTACCTAAATATCTTACAACCTACTAGTAGATTGTTGAAACCTCATGAATATTCATTTCCCATCACTAATTCCGTCTATAAGAATTTGTGAAATGTCACAGAGATGTGAAGTCACTTGGAAAGAAGTAGCGCTGCCTTTAATTTGTTAAAATTCTTTAAATTTCCAAATATTTTGATAATCCTAACTACATTAGATACTATAACTTTACTTCAGCTACATAGCCAGTGGATACATTTAATAATCAAGTTACATGTTTCCCTACGATAAAAGCTTCCTTAGTATAATGAAGCAACATGCACCTGCGGTTGCTGTCAAATGACAGTTTTTAAACGACTTCAAAAAAAAGGAGGAGTTTCTCAATTCGACCGTATATTTTTTTTTTTTTTTATGTGTGTCCACGCAAAACTTCGTCGTTTATGAACCGATTTTGATGATTCTTTTTTTGTTGGAAAGGGGGTATCCCGAGGGTGGTCCCATGGTAAGGAAACCAGGATCTGATGGTGGAATCCTGGAGAAATCGAGGGAAACTCTCGAAAAAACTGTATTTTCGACTAGTCTGTTTCTTATGTTTCTTCACACAACTTCGTCGTCCATGAACCGATTTTGATTATTCTTTTTTTGTTGAAAAGGGGGTAGCCCAAGGGTGGTCCCATGGTAAGGAAACCAGGACCTGATGGTGGAAACCTGGAGATATCGAGGGAAACACTCGAAAAAATTGCATCGCGCCTAGTGTGTTTCTTAATATTATGAAATAATAAGAATTTTAAAGCCCTAATATTTAATGAGGGTCTGACGTTGACCTGATGATGGAGCGGAAAGGCAGTCGAGGGAACTCGACAACGGTTTACAGCAAGTACTTTGTGTTTGGGCTTGATTAACTTATATTATTGAGACCTTTCATCTAAATGGGTTGTGACTGTTATTAGGGGTCTGATAATGAAAATGAAGGACAGTCAAGGGAAACTAAAAAATGTGAAATAAAATTTTTTTGTCAAAAAAGAAACAACTTCAAAACGGTAACTAAAAAGTATGAAAAAAATAACTTGTACAGAAAATTTCGAGTTTATAAGTGATTAAAAGAAACATAAACAATTAAATAATTATGTCTTTAAAATTTTTGAAGACGGTGCCACCTGTTTCCTTGAGATGTGAAAAAGATTGATTATAAGTAGTACTTATAGGTACTTATTAAGTACCTATATTACCTATATCTAGTTATTGTTTTACTTGGCACCGTCTTCAAAAATTTAAAGGCATAATTATTTAATTGTTTATGTTTCTTTTAATCACTTATAAACTCGAAATTTTCTGTACAAGTTAATTTATTTCATACTTTTTAGTTACCGTTTTGAAGTTGTTTCTTTTTTGACAAAAAAAATTTATTGGCACCGCGCGGATCATTGCGCACTAGCGAGTGAATCGCGGGTTACGGCCGTAAACCTATTACAATTCTTATTTATAGGGAGGAGCTAAGATGCGGAAGCGCCCTAACCCTTAACGACTCTATCAATTGTTGACAACCGGGGGAAACTATCGATACCTAGTTTTCTTTTTTCATTCAACGCTTTCAGACAGACAAACAGGCTATGTGTTTAGTACTTATGTCTTTGTGTTGAACTCATTTGTGCAATATACCCGCACTTATTTGTAGTAGGGGTGAAAGAACACGCGGTCACAACATGAGGCTCACGTGCCGGCAAACTGTGGCGTGCGTAGATCGATTGGTTCAACTCGACAGCCGATTGAGTTTAATCTTGACCATTCGTCGCGCCACTTGCTAAACCACTCACATCGGAAATAAAACAGTCACATAAATTCTTGATTAAATTTCGTTTTTGTTTTTAAGGTTCTTACTTCCGAACTGCACCCTAATGCACTTGCTCTATATTCAACTCTACATTTCAAGTTTTCTTATCTAATCTCTACCTGCGTACTTGTTGTTATCTTCTTTTATCTTTCATGTGGCGAAGAGTTGTTATTCTGAACATTAAATTAAAATACCGAGCTTAAAGTTATTCTATACTTGGGCTTTGAGAAAACTGGAGAAAAAGCTTTTAAAAAACAAAAGCTTTCGTCTAGTACTAGATACTTTAGAATCTGCATCGACTCACGTATGTTGGTGTTTTTTTTTTGTTTTGGTAGATAAGACATACCTACCTACTCCATTCACGCAGCATGAAGTAGGTAGGTATGTACTTAGTTAGTTAAATATTTTAGTGACAAATGACACCAAAAATGTTGCTTGCGAATACATTTTCTCCGAATGAATACTAATTTCCTAAACGTAGAACGTATTTATCCATCATCATAACCGTTCTCTGATGTAAGTACCTAAATAGGTAGTAACAATTGCGCCACAAAATATACTTATTGATTAGTCACGAAATACAGCCAACCTACATTTTGTCCTAATAAATGCCACCGAACATTACGGAAAAGAGCAAGGAGTAACTACCACTTGACATGAAGAGTTCACCTTTCAAACAGAATTTGATTTATAGGTGAACATGCTGCTAATATTTCTACTTTCCATTTCACTTACACAAAGGCTTTACCTTACATAAAAAGGTCGAGAATAATAGAATGAAATTGAAGGGGATTTAATAAAATCATAGAGCAAAAATGTATAGGTATCTGTACGTATTACGTTACTTTTATGGCGAAAGCTGATGTGCCATTGAAGTATTACATTTCGATGCAAGAAGTTGGTGAATCGTTGATCTTAATTAGAATTGAACAGTTCAATTACTTAAGCCCTCTAAAATTTTGTGATTTGTGATGTTTAGGAAGCAAGAGCATCTTGTTTATTGTCAGTGACCGTTTGTATAGCTAAGGAGAAGCGCACCTCTGCTTGCGACGTCGCGCGTCGGTCTTCGCGGCCGCCCGCGCCCTCGTGACCCAAATTTTTACAATGACGTCATCTAACAGCCACCAGCATGTGGGTCGGCCTCCTCTGATGTAGATACCTGCGATAAGATAAAGTCCGACAATGGAAAACTCATGTCTAGTTTGCACTGCATTCCTAGTCATATAGATTTGTACCATCCTGAATGGTGAAAAGTACTTACCTACGTACTTTGTTATGCACTATGCCAATGTATGTACCTATAGACTTTTATGTTTTTATTTCCTGTGTGGAGTAGTCCATAATGTACCTACGCTTTAATTTAAGATGTTAAATTCAAATTCTTATGTCCTCAACCTTACAGCCACTAAACAACTTTCTTAAAATAGACGCCTTACCTTCTTGAAATAGCATCTCATGCAATTTTAATGATACTCTACCTTACTACATTATTAATAAAAATACGTTTATATGAACTTTGATTGTTATCTCCTCAAACGTTTTGACTGTGAAACTTCAAGTACAAGGTCGCCACTGACGTCAAACAAAATGTTTCGTTCGTGCATTGCGGCATTATATTTATTTGCTTTGTCAGTTTAGTACATATGGTACGTTCATAAAATAATTTAATAGGCTCACTAATTAATCATTACATCATAACAACGTTTGGGTTTATCGGTTGGTGCCTACTCTTACGAAAACTTAAAACAAATAAATAGAAATGTATTTTGCAAATATTAGATTCGACTTATCTCTCCTTGAGGAGAAATTTAGTTTAATCTTTAAAATAAAATCAATATTAAAAAATAAGTAGGTAGTTCTGAAGTTTAATACATCCACAAATAGTTAGATAGGTATACTTATGTTCCCTGGAGTAGATAGACCTACGTATTAAGATTGACACTTGAAAGGTACATAAGTAGGTATCCACGTTGTAAGTTCGTAAGGGATTAAGCAGACTCCATAATATTATAAAATTAATGAATCAAATTACATAGCAGATTTTTATAAAGTGCCTACCTAAATACGTAATGAATTACGTAACGTTTTTCCAACGTCATATGAACTGAAATATCCACTTAATTCGACATTGTTTTTTGTATGAATAATTTGAATTGAAATAGCATTTAATTATCATACTTAAGTTGTATCTCAAATCGGAATATTTTGGCGCTTTTTTTTCATTAGGTACTTATATGTTAAATATTTTAAATTTTATCCAGACGATAACACTTTGTTTGAAGTTTTGCAGTCGGTCTTTAGTTTTATTGCAGATAATGAAAAGGTATCAATGTTGTTCTGGTGAGAAAAATATTTAAATATATCTAGTATAGCGAACCTTTTATACGTGCATCCCAATCTGATTCTCTCGCACCTGATGAGATCAGCTGCTAATGTCGTTAAAACTTGGAATTAGAGAACATATAATTTTAAAATTGTCACTTCTGAGGTGTTTTAAAGTATAGTCAACTTGGAAGTTTGTATAAAGTCCGGTTTATTCTATATGTTATCGATAGCTGTATCTGCCGAGTAAACCTAAATGTATGTGCAAGAGGAAAGTCCGGAGCATAAAATAACGTAATAAGGATAAGTACGACCAAAGTTTGAAACTGAACATTTATTACCACCGCTTCATATCTATCCACTTACCAATTCTAATCCTTATTTTGCATCGACTTCTAGTGTCTACAATACAATTTCATAAAAAATTAATCTGCTAGAATAGGCAAGTTGTTCGTGGCTGATTACCTAAAGACTGATCCATAAATGATAACGTACTTCAATTAGTGCTCAATCTCAGTAAAGAATTATATTTATTCTAAGTTTTATGGATTCTCCGTTGTTAAGTTACCGATCACCGTCTTAAAAAAATGGAAAAACAGCCGCACGTTTTCTTACAACATCTAAGACGACAACAAACATTAATGTAAGCTGTTTTTCTTCCCGTAGGGTTCAAGTCCGGAGTGCTGCGCAGACACAATAGGTCTGGAGTGCTCATCAATCTCGGGCGCAGGGCCGCCAGCGCCTCCGCCCGGGCCGCGGTACAAGCTGGCAACTGAGGGAGCCCTCAGAGTGTGCTGCTTCCAGCACACGCGGACCGTCGTCGACAAGATCCTAGCCACAAAGTTCCTACGCCGATGGGAGACGCATGTTCTACGACTGCAAGATGAAAACATTGTCTCCAAAACTGTAAGTCTAAATCAAAAATGTATTTGTTCCTACCACTATCGGTTTATTCGTTTGTACGAAATTTATCAGCCAAGAAGTTGAACAACGTTTTTTGTGACTGCTACAGTGAATATCATGATTGGTCTACAATTTTATCGAGCTCTTTTCCCCTCTAACTGAATACTTACTTGCGTGGGTCTGATTAGAAGCTGACTCAGTCTACTTATTGAATATATCTATAAATAGTTATAATTTAGGTCAAAAGCTCGTCAGATTCAGATGATGCCCACTCGATAAGAAGAAAATCAATACTTAATCTGCGTAGTTTGCTTAGCGTACAAGTACATAGGTAATGTTAATTGAACGATTTATTACGACGAAATAGCTTTTATGTACCTACCTAAGATTGTTTAGATAACTTTTATTTAATAGTTTGTTGGTATTGGTATACCTTAGTTCTACCATATATTAAATACCTACTCCATCAGCTGGTCATAATCGTGTAAGTACTCGACCGAGGGAAAGGACTCCATTTTCTGTCGATTAGGATTAGAATACCAATACCTCTACCCTAATACCTCTGAACTTCGAAAGGTATTCTACAAAATTATCACGCCTTCTTCGAGCATAGACTTTCACTGACAATGAATAGGTGTTTAAATAGCCTGTAATCGTATTAACAACTGTACAAATATAAATATACGTCAATCCTATATGATATTACTCATCATAGGGTGCGTAATGGGGAAAAAATTTGACCGGTTTGTTTTTGTGTAAATAAGTGTAGGTATGATAATCAGCTTCACGAATATAATACCAAGAAGGCATGTGTTTTCGAAGTAACGTTTCATTCAGGCAGAAAATTTATTGAATTCCAATTACTATGTAGTTGGCCATGTTTCAATTATTTTGCTAAAGGCAATTTAAGTAAGTTTAAGTTCTAGAACTATCCAAAAATACTTAGGTCGTGAAGTCACCAAACTTACCTAGCTATATAATTTCTTTGAATTTCGGTACCGTTTCTCTTATTTTTTTTTCATATTGTCTTTAGAAATGACAAAAAGGTTTACCGCCCCTCCGACACATACTTGGGAAACCCCTGAAACTTATTTAGCATCTACGTCAAACTTAACTTCAAGTCTACTGTAAATAATTTTTATCTTTCTTATTCAGTATAGATTTATTTTACAAGTGCCTATATACTTAGTGCAAGTTTATTACGTGTATCTATTAATGTGGACTGTGTATAGTTTGTGTAAATTGTTCAAAGACCTGATTAGAGTGACCATGCCGAAGTGCAGTTGGTTATTACGTTGTTAGACACGTTTCCATTCCGATTCTGCAAGTTTCGAAATCGCTATATCGTAAACATATGTGGAGAAGTACCTAAGCATTTTCTTTTGTTTTTATTACTACACTGTAATCGATTTCTTCAATCGATTTTTCAGTATTTTGGAAATAGTTTTTTTACACGCGCTCTCTACATTACCACAATGGTCATTGTATTTTATTACAAAATAAATTATGCTGATATTCCAAATTACTTTCGATGAAATCACCAATGAGGTCAATTAGAGATAAGAGAAGGCTCGCACGTCAAAATATTATTAGTTATTACTGTACGTAAATCATGTAACTGTTTCAAATTTTTAAACAGCATAATTGCTGATAACCAAATACTTGAATTTTGTTCCTATAACGGGTTAAGTTCTGGTTGAGCCTGACTGGAATCAGTAGATCAGCTTGCTTTAGTGCGAATCAAAAATGTAACTATCTATAGTTTCGTAATCTATGCCATATACTTAAGAACTCACAAATCTTACGAGTACCTAAGTATAAAGTATACTACTCGTATGTACGTAGATACGTACTCACACGTCACACCACTAGATTTCCGATAAGTAAATGTATTTCTAATGTTGGGTGTAGCATAGGTAGCGCTGAGAAAATCCCATCTTCGAATCCTAGCTCTAGGCTACCTCGGTACCTGATACCAAAATCTAAATAAAATATACATAACATTATCAACATAACTTATGGGCCCTTATGTTGGTTAGACAGTTTAGAACAAAGCCTAACAGACTAACTATTATATTCGTTTCATGGGCCGTAAATATCTTTATTATTGCGAAAGCAAAAGCATTTGAGTGAAAAATATAAATATTTACATTTACCTGCATAGACGGATTTTGTTGTTCAAAACAGTTCTCGTTTGACGTCATTTCGTATGCGAAAACTGGTCTTTTCATTAATGAAAATGTATAACACAAGATTGCCCGGGATAAATCCAATATTGGACAGTAAGTACGATAGGTACAAAGTAAGTACTTAGACTTACCTATAGCATGATAGGTAGGTACTTATGTCCATATAGGTACACAATTTAGAGTTCATTCAACATACGTTTATTTTTGCAAGTACAAGTCAGGCTTAAACATCACAACAAAGTTTAGAACCCTATTCCCACTGACAGACAGTTCTTACGCATAAATTTCTCATTATGTTAAAACAATAGTATGTTTATGATTGGAACAATCCTAGCATATAAATTACGTTATTGTAAAACTTTGTGATTTTAACGTTTTATTGTGTGCCTGTAGAATTTAAAAATTAGAGAAAACATTTCGTGAAAGCACTCTATTGAGAATTGTAAAATGGGCATAGAAAAGGTATTGGTTGGATACCCTCGCTTGCTCACAGCTCCGTACCACACGCAAATGTCAAGGGTTAGTCTGTAAGATAGGTCCAACCCAGACAAAATGTAAAGGCTCCATTCGCATAGCAACTTATATCATCATAACCATATTCCAAATATTCTATATTCTAATAGTTGTGTAAGCACATGAAATGCTTGGATTAGTACCTAACTATGTGTATAGTAAACAAACAGTTAAAAATGTTATTTTATTAACTAGCAATCACAATACAATTCCACATAAAATCTATAATTATTTACTTAAAAAATATTAGCCATCAAGCAAATTACTTACCTACTTATAAAATGAAGTAAGTGGTAGGCGGTTGGTAATTTAAGCACAAACACAAAATCATTCATCATATCGTTGTAATATAAATTAATTATAATAAATAATGACCTACTTACATAAAAATATGTTCATTTTCCTATAATAAGTATGTACAGTTCATAGGTAGGTAGTTTAATTAATAGAAACAAGTAGAAAATAAAGAATAAATAATGTTATTGTGTAAATACGTCAAATTAATTAACTCGACATAAAACGATTGACGTCACTACAAACTCATTTAGAATGAGATGGGTATAATAATGAGTTGAAAGAACTGGATTCTGTTTAACTGTTGTAAATATGTAAACTTCCTTTTTTATTTATATAGGTCTTAAAACAGACGGTACCAAACGTAAAAGTATAAGCTAATGGGATCTGTTTATTAACATGATATCCAAGTTTAGAACCAAAATTATGAAATATTGAAACTCCGTAATGATCAATATGGCCCTAATTTATAAAAAAAACGGTTTAAAAATCCTCTAATGTATTTAGTAGCAATTCGCCAAATTACAGTAGGTACTCGAGTCTTTTCTAGTCAAGTAATTTATTTTGACAAAAAGCCAGAACCATATTCAACAAAAATGAGTGTGCAAGAATGAGTAAGGTATGTAGATTTGTAAAAAGTCAATAAGCCGAATTGTTATTTACTGATACGTCTTTAAGATATTTACGCAGTAGTTTTAGGAAAAACCATTTGCCTTTCGAGAAGGTAAAAATATTAGGTTGGTAGGTTATATATTATACACATAGTTTTAGCTAAAGGAGAGAAAAGTAGGTAATCTCACCCGTTGGTTGTAACATGGTTTTTCCAAACAGGTCACTAATCTAGGGATGTTTATTTCATACGTCAATCATAAATATATGGGATTATAGAACGCGTTAAGTCCGGTCCAACGACCTGACCCACTGAACCATTTCGTTATAAAAGTAGTAGACTTTGCCTCTTGTCTTATCGATCTCTTACAAATATCTATAGGTATAGGTACTCTTTTATGACTGCTTTAAATACTTCATAAGTACTTCCCCAACTGCACTTAAGGCGCATAAAAACAGTTATTAGACTTCGCTATCTGTGACACATCGATGTAGGATACCTTTATGACATAATTAATTTAAACACACCCATCGCTCTCGTTTGTTTTATGTTACGTCTATAGTCTGTACCTCTACTGTATCTACCTATTACAAAAAGCAAACAGATCACAATACTACTTATAATGCTGGCAGCAAAAACTGCAGTCTTATATGGCATTACTCCGGTTTTGCGCGAATTTACTGGTTTTGGTCGGGAGTCGGGTGTCGGCGCACCGGTAAGAAGTGCAGTATGAAGACGCACGGGATGGGCATTGACGTCATTGTGTTCGCACTCGTAGCGGTGGTCGCGGAAGCGGTCGTCGGGCCAATGCTCTGTGACGTAACGCAGCCAGACGTAACTTCGCGTCGTATCACCCTCCTTCCAACCCGCAAGCTACAAAGTTCACCCAAAGCAACCAAAGCGCCCTTCTCCCTCGTTGACCTAATTTCTCCATGAACAATATGAAAATAGGTCGCTATTTCCAATACTGAGTTTATTGGAAATAGCAACCGTCGTGAACCTACGTAAGTAGTTCACAATCAAAAGTCATCATTACCTTATTTAAAATTTTAAAGCATATAACGGATAGGTAAGAATGTAACGTATGCTCAATAAATATTTAACACTCCAACAGAGGCAATCACGTACAATGAATAGCAGTAGATGGATGATTGAATGTGTATTTATAGAACTGCGACTGCCGTTTTAACTAACAGCTGGTTATATTGACCTAATACTTGTGCACGATCGATGACATATTGTGTTAATCTTTCAGGTCGACTAGCTAGGAGCGGGTATTGTCGGTCACTTAAGTACAAAAACATATAACTCACAAAATAATCAACTTATCTTTATTAAACTTTAAGATAACAAAATATAGCCTTTTTCGCTATCGAATGACTATAATTGAGATCAATAGTATGTAATTACATTTTAGGCACAATCAACATAAGAAAAAAAAATTTCTTTGACCGGCGTTAGACCTCATGGCGGGAAATTGCGGTCACAATGGTTCTAATGCCGGTCAGCATAGTTTTGTGCCGGTCTGTTGTTGAAAATGGAATGCCTGTTTCTAGGGCCGCTCGTCTAATAGATTTTCTTGCTGCAACCAATCGCAAAGATTTGGCTAGGGTGAATTTATCCCATTTCAACTTCCCGCGTCTTCCAGACATCTAAAATCAAATTGTTTGAGAATACTAATATACATATACGTACATAACTACTATAATACTAAAACTAAGTTTATTACAAGCGTTTGCCACTTTAAAAAAAGACAGATAGTTTAGAAAACTATAGCAGCGGGTTACTCCGGTCACTCTGACCGGCATTGGACGACAGGAAGTATTTTAGAAAATCACATATTTTAACAAAACATACCTACAAACCAACGGTCAAAAATGAGAATTAATATTAAAAAGTTAATCATTAAGCATTTTGGAAATCAATTAATTATTGGTTTAAAGTGATAAATTAAAGACGTACCTCTTATTTTCAACTGACGAGAAATTGTTGCAAAATGGCGCGAAAACTGTCAACGTACACTCTGGTTCGGCGTGTGAGTGGAACTGAGCGGGGATGAGCGCGGGGGGATCGGGAACAATCATGCCACCTAATTTATATGTGAGTGTGCGTTTAGCTAGCTGTTAAGTATGTAATCGTAAAGTGACCGGTATTATCTCCTGACCGGCATTACCCGGTTTTACCCTAAGCATAGTCTAGGTTGGCTGATCGTATTAGGAATGTTAACTTACTAAGCATCAGATGTTTTATGAAATGTATTTTTGTCGTAGCCCTCTGGAGTGTTAGACCAGCCCCTGCCGTTCAGTCATATGCAGGAAGTGTACTGCATATCTCGCTGGGATCCTGCACGGAAATATTGTTTGAGAATCGTCATGTCTCTCGGGTCGCTACTTCTGCAGGTTTGCAACTTTCATTGAGTCTCGTTTGATTTGAAGTACGTATTTAAAAAAAAAACTAAGTAATAACCTTATTAAACAAACTAATATCTTTATCCTGGAACATCTTACAGGCTATGAATTAATAATAAACATTTCTAATTTTCAATTTCAGGCGAACGACGCATACACTAGAGATCAATGGTATCACTCCATTGTATGGAAGGTAAATGTATTATTAAGTAACTTTTTGTATTTTAATACTTAAATACAATAAATACCTAAATGAAACAGAGATTGTACACTGTCTTTATAAACATTTACCTATGAGTTTAAACATAATATTATTTTTTGTTTACAGAGAAATATGATAAGATACCGCAATTTCCTCACCAAAAAGTATAAAAAAGACGTCGTTTTAAAAGAATTGAAGGTCAGTATCTATAAATTATTAATTCACTTGTAGGATACCCGTAGGTAGAAATGACGGGGAAGAAAAAATTTAACGATTAGGTCAGATGCTCACTGGACAGATAGAGCAGCATGTTGGGTGATTTCAAAAGCTTACAGGAACATAACACTCAATTTTTTCTCCTCATTTGCACATTGTAAGTATTAAAGAAAATTTTAAATCCTTTTTTTAGAATATGGTGGATTTCGTAATGACGACGCCCTTGCAAGATGAGAGTGTGACGCGGGCGCCTCTGCAAATTCTTACTGACCTTCTTTCCGAGGTAAGTAACAACACTCGCACGAGCTATCACAAAAATTACGTAACATTTTAAATTAGGTCAAATGAGAGTCAAACTTTTTACAAAACACGAAATTTCAAATAGGGAGCGTAGGAACCGCGTAATTGTATTGTATTTTCAATTTAATTAATTCTTGAACTTAAAGTGAAAGAAATATCTATGATCTAAGTAGGTATTCAAGTTCAATCTCTTATAAACAACAATTTTATTTAAAAAAAGATTAAACATAGATCAGCGTTAGTAGATAGGTAAGTAAGTATGATTCTTAATTTGTTTACTCGTACGATTTAACAACCTATGTAAGGAATTGTTCTATTAGATTTTTTTTTGATGTAGAAAAGTTTATATTTATTTCATTAGATAGGTATTTAATCTTTATTTAGTGATATGATTTTTATAAGTATAAGTATGTATTTTGAACTTGAACTGCGGAAATGGAATATACCTAACCAGTTAATCTAACAACTGCTAACGGAAGCGACTTCACATAAAACTTTATCACTCGTTGTAAATAGAATTAATAGGCGCGAGACCAAATGATAAGTTTGTTTTGAATCTAAGTATAAAGAATAACTACGTAAATTTTACTACTTTTTTTTAGTTAGTACCTTTCCATTCCGTTAGTACCTAAGTATCTATCTAGAAAGTCCATGAGTAAGTCACTTACCTATGGTAGAGGTAGAGACACAGTAGACGTACCTCTATTTTCTACACCTTTCACTCACTTCGTATATCTTATAGGTATCTCGTAAACTTTTTTCAGAAAAGTGACAGCCCCGATTGGGAGGTGTGGGCAGACAACGCGACTAACGTAGCTGCCCCGCTGCTGGCGGAGCGGTGTGCGAACGGCGAGCTTTGCGCCTTGCTGGCTCGGCTTTGTCGACGGCGGCCGCGGTCGGCGCCGCTGCCGGCCCTTGCACCGCCAGTCCGACGCGTCCTTACAAGAAACGTGGACTTCGCCAGAGCACCCGATGCTCGACAGCTCGTCAAAGATTATATCAGGTGACTATTCTTTATACTGGGCCAGAGTTCAACTTATGGTAAATGCACGTTTCTATCGAAACAATCCGACAGACTGTCACGATGGACGTGTTTGTTTATATTTTGAGGACACAACAACATAAACCATATGGAAACTAGATAGTAGACGGGTACAAGCGGTTGATGCGATCGAGTTATTGATTGACCGCAGCGCATTGTATCATGTGTCGTTGTATGACAGATCGATATTAAGTAGATACCTACGTTACGATTAATGGGGTCGTTAGTATGTACACTACGGGTGTTCAAACACATTATCAAATAGGTAGCCATGTGGTTTGAGTCGGCTCTGTCGCAAGGCCTCGAAGTCTCATTTCATCTGGTTACAATCAGACTAGATAAGCATTTCCTCATATAGGTCAGAAATACAAACGTCATAGATATAGGATTTCATCGCTCACACAACACGATCACGGATTATACTATACAATAACGTCACTAAGTTATCGAATGACCCGAAGGGAAGACAAATTCCCGCAGTCACGACTTTAGCAAGATAATCACGCAACTATAGACTGACTATGATAAACTAATATAGATAAAGGTTGTAAAGATGCTTAAATACGTAATAAATATGAAGTTAACGACCATTATAAATTTGGAAAATAATGTTCTTTACAGTGCATTAAGCGCGCATAATTCGGGGCCAGCGTTAGTCCGGCGATTCGTGGAGGTGACCCATGGCAGCCGCGCGACGTGCCCACATCCGCGCGCCGCTCCTAACCTCGCCGCCGTAGCTCTCGCTGCCCTCGACGACCACTACAGAGACACCCCCACACCACATGTGTGTAACGACAGAGAAGACGAAGCTTTATGTTTCGCTGATATACTGCAGCACATGTAAGTCTTACCTAATCACTTTTTAAATCTCTTTGATACACCCACGTATTGACGAGCATTGATGAATCAAACGATACCTACGCGTTTTCATTACTGTAGAATTTATAAGTAGGTTCGTTTCCATCTATGCTCTAACTTTCTGTTACTTTTACGTATATTTCAATGTCAAAATGTTCATTAAATTTCAAATTTTAAATACCTACCTAATTGCTTTCAGGTGCGAATATGAAGACTGGTTAGTGATAGTAGGAGGAGTCCTTCAGCCAGTGCCTCTATGTGCGGGTGCAATGGCGTGTCCTCGCGTGGCCAAGCGGCTGGCAAGCGTGCTCGCTGCCCTGGCTAGAGATTCAAGGTGCCCAGTTCATACGTGCGTGGCACCGGCGCGGGCGGCCCGGCCTTCGCCGCCGTCTTGGCTACGAGTTACCGCACCTTCAGACCCTATGCTAGCCGTACCGCACGAGGAACTGTGTCAGCTTTGGGGCGATATGGTAGGTTGAATGATGTTCTTGGTAAGCTACTGTAAAATCAGTTTCGTATAAAATAACAACTGTTATCATTAATGTATCATCATTTTTGTTTTTCAGATCGGAGGTTTATTGAGTTGCTGCCTAAAACGAAAAAGCTTTTTGCAAAGCATGAGTAAACAGTTACCTGACTTTGTATTAGTTGGATTGACTGAACACGTAAGTTGAAAATAAGTACCTACCTATACCTATAGGTAGTTATAATTATTTATTTTTCTAAAAGATATCTTGGCTTCTTAAATTGTTGCTAAGTAAATATTTCCAATTTACAGCCCGCTGCTTTGGAAGCGCTATGTTTGATGCTCGAATGGGAAATAGCGAGTGGGGAACAAACCCAATTGGAGGTGATAGCAGCATTGCAAGGCACTGAATTAGGACAACAGTTTTACAAGGATCTCTGCCAGCGACAACAGAGCCTTCAAAGATTGGTGAGTTTCACTTTACAGAATTTGATCACGCAATATTGTTTTAAAGTGGCAACCATCACACATTCAAACTAAAATACGCTATTAGTAGGTATTTACAGTCCACCCTGTCCATAACGCATTAAATATAGATTCTATGAAAATAATAACGTGCAATATTTAAGTGGGTTATTATGTCTGGGGTTAAAATCAATTGATATAAATTCGGCCCAAGAGGTCCACTAGCGTAGGTTAAGGTGAATCAGAATGTTACCCAATTCCCAATCTTTGTATTTCTGGCAACTACCTATTTTATTAACAGTAAGTTTATTTCCCAGCAATCGGAAGGTGGTCCGCGTCAACTAGCACTGCCGGTTCGTGCTACTGATGCGGACGTGGAGGCTCTGCTTGAAGCCGGCGCGTTGGGAAACCTCGAATGTCTGTCTCTGGCGTTTACGAGCGTCACTAGTGCATGTGCTGAGCATCTTATAAAGGTAACTTCATAATAAGTACTACCTACTTACACGGGGCGACCGTAATCTCTACCTACTTATGAGCTGTGACCATCGATGCGTTACGATTACGACCTTAGTAGAAATTACAAAACTATATTCATTTACTTACTCCATAAAAAGTTTACAAGGTATCTAGGTAGGTAGGTACCTTCTTATTTATTTCCAAAAGCTAGATAACCAAATGACGCATTTAATGTTCCTAGTTGTGCGCATGTTTAAACTAAATATTGATTTGTTTTTACAGTTACCATCCCTTCGCTACTTAAATCTTTGGGCAACAAAATTTGGCGATAGTGGGGTCCAATTGATAGCGGAACATCTGCCTCGACTGCAAGTGCTGAATCTATGCGAGACACCCATCTCTGACAAAGGGATTGAAGCTTTATCGGGTAAGTAACTTAATAACTGTTTAGATTAGACGAACGTATACCTAGTATTGGGATGTTATATGTACAGA
This sequence comes from Anarsia innoxiella, assembly GCA_947563765.1. Taxonomy (NCBI): domain Eukaryota; kingdom Metazoa; phylum Arthropoda; class Insecta; order Lepidoptera; family Gelechiidae; genus Anarsia; species Anarsia innoxiella. The sequence goes on from OX387393.1 coordinate 5,975,344, forward strand.
TAGTTAATTTTGTCGAGTTATGTAGGTACTCTGGCATGTACTTTTTTAACGATTGACAATCTTTTTGTGTTTCCAGGTCTATCGAGTTTGAAGCGACTGAACCTGAACAGCACTAAGCTATCAGCCGAAGCCTTTGAGATTCTAAGGCAAAGACTGCCTGATCTCCAGGAGTATGATATCCGCTACACTGAAGCGTGGTAACTGCTCGCTCCCCGGGATCACTCAGCCATACAAGATCTCAACCAACCAACAGTACCTACATTTAAGTAGTCTTAAGTTTAGCTCGAATTCAAAATATTGTAATGTGCCTATTAGTTGATAATAATAGGTACAAGTTAGTTAGGTAGGTAAAATATTTAGATAGATAGTTAATCAAGTTTGTTAAGATATAATGCCATAATGATAAATACAAATAATTTGATATACTATCTACCTAATTTGTCTTTTAAGGGTTGACTGTTGGGTTCACCGACTTATCTAAGAATTTTGTAATCCGTTTCTTCTACAGTTAAGACCGAGATAAACTAGGTCACTTCATTCAAACTAATTTGTTTGTAAATATGTATCTAAATGAATATTAGTTAACAGTAATTAATTTTAAAGAACGTGTATTAATCTATGCTTATAAATTTTACAACAACAAGAACATTTCCTTTATAGCATCCTTTATCAAAGCTTAATTTTCTGTAACTATGGTACATATCAGAAATCTGAATGAGGTGCCCTAAGTTTCACTTGGGTAATGCTGTCCTAGCTTTAAAGAAGGCGTGCTAATCAATAGTGAGATTTACAATAAGATGTAATTTTACAGTAAATAATAGATCGCATGTTATCCTTATCAATAAAACTTTTAGATAGGTACCAACCCATTTCTTTTAAAATCTTTTGAGATATTTAATGATCCCGATTCAGTAATTCAATCCCCATAAGTACATTTAAAACACCAATTTAGAATGCCCTAAAATATTTACTTTACATTGAAAATACTTGTCTATTGACAATTTATTTATACTTATGCAATTTCTGTTTCACGTTGTTTTTTGATGTTAAAATTGTATTAATATTTCAAAGTAAACATTATTATTCATAATATTAGGTACCGTACGTAGGTATATAATATTATATTTGAAATGTTACATGTATGTGTGGCCCGTTATTTAAACAATATTTTACAATTGACTCAATTACTTCAATATGTATATATTATAATTATGCCTACTTAAAACTATTATTAAATAGACTAAATTACGCTTAAATTGTTGGTAAAATTAAGGCTGTGAGAAAGATGAACCGGCTTTCGATTTCCAAGTCTTGCGGTTATGTAAGAAAAGTTAAAAATGCATTGCAAAGAATCAAGGAGTTGATAAGGAAATGAAAATGTAATTTTAAAACTCGAACTAGGTAATTGCTGGGATTTCGTCTTTTAGGATTCCTAGATATCCACCTTTTTTCTTATCCTTCGTTCGGTTCAGCAATTTACTTTATAAAAAAATAGCCAGCAGACGTAGGATTGTTATTGTTAGCATGGTTAATGTCAAATGTTTTGTTTGTGGTCAGTACCTATAACTGTTGGCTAAATTAACTTTTTGAAGATGTATTTCATTTCAATACAAGGCAATACATATTTAGCTTTTCGCAACAAGTCGTCACCGCGTCAAGCGTACTCATCGAAAGGCACATTGGTCAGCGATTAGGTCAACCCAGTTACAATATCTTAGCACAAATAAGCATTATAAACTTATTATATTGTATAGTTAGAAAATAAGCTGAATATCCTAGAATAATACCTAAAATTTAGAATAACTACCTATTTATTCTTCTTGAAATGTTGTTACAGAATTACGAAATAAAAATATTTCATTAATCCGAATGAAATTAAAACGCAATTTCGTTACTTACCTATCTACCTGTTTGTATACTAAATAAAATATATGAAAAGAAAAATTTAATAGTTTGTTTGAAGAAAGAATAGTATCCGTTTTATTTCAAACTTATACCTACCAAATAAAATAACTATAGGTAATGTAACATTACGTCCTACACAAACAGTATTTTACCCAGTTAATATAACATACTCGACTTAGAACGCCCCCTAGAGTAATTAAAGATTAACTATAGTTAAGTTCTAACTCCGTTACTAAAACGCACTTAAGTATGCTATATTTCCTCTCGGAGTACCTAGGTATCTATTTATTTATTAATGTTGAATGTACTTATATACTCCGAACTGAAATTCCCTTTACTGTTATCAAGAGGTATAAGACTTATTCACTGTGTCAAGTTCAAATACTTTAATAAAATTAATATCAAATTAAATTTGTTCATTTTCCTTATTCTATGTTTTGTAAGTAGTGGATGAAATTCTTAATTACCTACGTAATTGAGCTCTATAATTTCGACTGCAATCGTCAGAGATGCTAGTAGGGATACCTATACATATCAGATTTCTATACAAAAACATCATTGAAAAAATCGTCTATTGTTCTAGACTAGACAAATGAATTATTGCCCTGAATCGTTGCTATTTAAAGCATGAAACGACACGAGCCGCCACCGTCGACATATGCCCTCGTGTTTTTTTTTTACATTTTAGCATTTCTCTAAAAGTTTGATGATTCGTTTAGACATATTAGTGTAATCTATTAAGGTATCGATTTTTCGGGGTTTCAAGGGAGTGATACTACTACACATATTAATTTACTAAGGAATATATTTTGAGTAATCGTAATACTATGTGTATGATACATAATTCTTATTTTTACACTCTTCATCACATTCAATTTCATATCCGATTCAACTGTCCAGCGTTGATAAAATTTACAATTTTTAACGTAATCCCCTTACACAGTAAAAACCTGTTTTTATTAAGTAAGTAAATTAAAATGCACACGAAATTTAACATAAAAGTTGTTTGATTATTCAGGATGTTGCAAAACCTGTACATTCCATTTTTAGCAGAAGATGAATTTTACTTTCACCACATCTGTATATAACTTATCAGGCTAATACTTTCGTTGAAATGCTATACGGTGTCGTACATCACCCTGTATATTCATACAATAACTGTAAAACTACCCTTACGATCATAGATATATCTAATTCATCTGTTAAACTAAACATTATTACTATAGGTCGTTTATGAAGGCTAGCTAACATTCATTTAACATATTTATAGATAAATTATTACCAACTCAACACACATCAATGAATGATATAAAGAATCTCTAAGTGTGGTACCTAGTGATTGTGGCAGATTGCAGAGATATAATTATTCTAGGTAAATAATGACAAAGGGACCTATGTTTAACGTTTTAATTTAAGTGTGAGACAGTATGCAACTAAAATAAACCAAATAAAGGATTACATTTTTAAACAGGATCATAAAACAATACTACTTTATGTTATAGATACTTAAATTACATACAATTTACACAATAAAATACTCACAAATATTAAAACACAGGTTACATAAATAACTCATTGTATAAATATACAATCAAGATACTTATTGTATTTAAGGGGGGGCAGTCGTTTTGTTTTTAATGATTACTGAGATGCAACACCTTAACATTTTGTACCCTATGACAATTATTTATTTAGTTAGATATCCCCTAGGACTAAACAATTGGAACAAAAAACGATGCTAATAATAGAAGTGTTATACTACTTTATGCTTTTCATATTTTTCATTTTTTGTTTAAAAATATCTTTTACCAAAAAAGATCTCAACAAGTAGCAGACCCAAAGTTAATAAAAAGCAACGATCATCATAATTAATCATTACTGAATGCTTTTGTATAATACTGGACTGGATGCTGCCGGCTCAAATTTATAAGTAGATATAAAAAAAATATAATAATTATAATATGTATGCATTACCTAATTTCTGTACACTCATGTTTCTAACTTGAAAGTTAAAGAAAATCTATAAATCATGATTTCTCTCTTCAATTATAGTTTATATTTTTATTAACTTCACAGATCAGACAATTTTGGCTCTGATATTGAGAGTTTAATAATTTTCCTATTGGCCTGAGGAAAAAAGAGAGAGAGTTACCGCTATTTGGTGAAGGCGGCGAACACCGCCCACATGATCTCACAGGCGTCCGGCCTCATGGCCTCCGCTTCGAAGTCTAGGTCGAGCAGGGCTCGCACGCGCCGCGATGCTAGCTCATAGTCCTCGTCCGAGAGCGGCGCGAACGCGTTCTCGACTACATCCGACGAGTGCGCCAACATCAGTAGCGCCAGGGAACGCTTATCAGCATGCGCCACGTCCGTGATGGAGCGCCGGAGGGCAGCTTCTTGCACCTAAAGTCATAATCAGTTATAGCTATACCAAACTATGTCACAAAATCAATCAAATTCATTGTTGTGCATAGCTCAATTCAAAACATGACAAATCTTAATCCTGTTAGCATTCATTGACATTCCTTAGGTAGCTCTATAATAACGACTAATTACCTTTTTTACTAAGCGGCATTTGACGACATTGTCTGTCAGGGGATGTGTAGTCATATCAAACAATAGAAAGTTTTGTTTTTCTGTAGTCAAAACTCCCTTTTCAACCAGGTTTTTTGCCAACCTCTCACGCACATTTTTGAGCTGATATTTGAGCTTCATTGGATTCCATGTTTCACCTGAAAATCAAATGAAAAGTATATTATTGTTGGCAAAATAGCATGTGGGGAAGGAAAAAATTCACAGATATGCTTGAAGCTTAAAGTTTTGTTAGTAAAAGGACGACCATAAATTACGATGCTTCGTCATCTTCTAGTCAGTATTGTTTTAGCTCAATATTATATATTTGTTGCACAGCCTTTGACGCGATAATTGTGTACTTAACAAAGACTTGAGACAGCAAAACATATAATGTACAAACCACTTAGGTATTCTATCCAACTCTGCACTGTTTCTGGTGGATCAGTATTGTTCATGTGTTTCAACGCTTCATCCAACAATACATCTCCAGTGGGAGTATCTGTAAGCAGAATACTAAATAATAATAACTGTGAAAGACAAGGGCTCTGAAAGAATCTGCATCATTATAATAAGGAACAAACTATGTTTAAATAACTCTCAATCAATAATCATCACTTCACATTCACATTCTTAGTTATAAAAGAATGTATTAAGTAATTTAAGTGATGATAAAAAGATTTAATCTTTTTTTTTAAATATATATAATTTAAAATACTGTTTTATTCTTTAGATTAAGATTAGCTTACAACAGCTTATAGGATTGTTAGAAACATTTGACAAACCAAGTTTGCTTTGATATTTTTAATAGAAACAGAATACATAAGTGATTCTAATGCTCCAATTAAAAAGTTATAACAAACAGTATAATAAACTAGGACTCAAAGCAGTCAGTATAGGATTATGGATTAATATCTAATATTTATCAATAAATTATCAGAGGAAACATTATCAAGAAAATTGGAATCATGGTAAAGGTGTGCGTACTACCTTGCAGATAATCAGGTCTTTTACAACACACAAAAGCTGTCCAGAACAGAAACACACAAAGGCTGATGTGGCTAGTTTAGCTCTATATTTACTTTGATACAATACGTAACTGTGAGAAATAGGTAGAACCATAAAACAAGTAACTACAAGTGGCACTTTCAATTGTTACTACTGTTGGACATTTTTGGCTTGAATTGAATTGTGCTAAGTAACTAAACAACAAGGTAAATTATATACCTACATAATAAAAGCTACTGATTTAATTATTGTTTTTTCACATGATTAAAGTAACCTACAAAGTTTTATGGCCTTACAAATAAAAAAAGTATACAAAAGGCAGCTAAAGGGGTAAATATAAATTCTCCTGGATTATTACTTATTTTATAACTGTGTATTCGAAATACACAGTTTCAGATTAAAGGTAAAATAAGTAGGTATAAAATGTGAAAGTGGTAGCTTTTTGTAGACATCACATACTACATAATTAATTACCTACTAATAGTTGGTTACATAAAACTCTTCATATCAATAGTCAGCACATTATGTTTACACTTTACTACTGCCTATAAAATTTATAGGTACTACTGTCGGCAAGACTACATGTTACCCACCTGATTTCACAATGACTTTTCTAGACAACAATCCTTTCCTTCTCATGCCAGCTCTCTCTAGCTCTATACGACCTCTCAGTCCCAACTCGATGAGAATACATCCTCGCAGGCCGCTAGAAATGCAGTCATTCCAAAACGATGTGTAACCCTGAAATGACCATCACATTTACAAACCTTGGAAAGCAAGTCACGACATTGACATCATCTTCAATAAACGCAAATAAAAAGGCTACATACTTCTTTATCCTTCAGTCCTAATAGTAGCACCTCTTCCATGAGAGTCAGTCGAGTTTCCTTCGAATCCCCGTCATCATAATTTTTATCATTTTTCTTATCATCGATGTCGTTATTTTCCTTTAACGATCCATCAGTATTGCTGTCCTTTATTATGTTTCTGCGCTGCACCAACCCTTCGCCCCGATTCATTTTAACATTTAAAATTAAAGTTTACACCAAATATTTGGAATTTTAGGATAATTTATAATATTTTCTAAATGTTACTGTAAACGGAAAGTTGACGTTTGCTACACGACGTATTTGTGGAAAAACATGGCGAACGATGACACATAACGTTCCGTTACGACTTACCGAGTATAACAATTTAATTAAGGGTTTGTTAAATCACATTAAAATTAAGAACTAATTATGAGATTATTTAAGTTATTTTTTTTGAGTACATAAATAATGATATTCTTTAAGTATTTTAAGGTTTTTAAGGATTTTTGTATTAAATTGTGATAACCAAATGTTGCAACGGAACGGTTATACTCACTCCGTCTCTAGGTCCTCCCCTCTCTGTAATCCCTCTTTCGTTTTGATGACAGCACAGCGTGTATGGCCATAAAACCTGCAATAATTAATACTTTGACCTCAGTTTTTGATTTATACCTGCCTCCGTATTTCCTTTCTATTATATTTAAAGTATTTATATCTACCTATCTATCTCTGTGATCTATCTATGTTTTCAAAAAGGACAACTTTCTCTCGTAACTGGGCAGAAGAGACAGCTCAGAACCGGAAGTCGCAGCCTGAAAGGAGAGGACCTACACCGTTACTGACACCCTGACTGCCGCTTCCTGCCTAAATAGGTACCTATTCTATTTCACGTGTTGTCGTCTTCTGGTTAACCACCAAGTATCCAGATTGTGTGTTTATTAAAAAAGAGGAAGGTACCTATTTGCATAATAAAGCTATGCAAAGTAACAAACATCCTAATTTGTGTGCCAATGCCAATATCACACAACAAAGTTATTCGATAGGTAGGTAGGTACCTATGTTGGTATGTTGTCCTTTTCCTATCAAAGTCTATATGACTCAATATTTTTTAGGTAGATTTATCAGCAAAGTAATCATTTGTAGCGTTAATTCAGCTATAAAGGTACCTCTTTGCTTTAACAAAAAGAAGTGGCATGATTTTTGCCCTAAAAGAACATTAGGTAGGTACGTTCTGCTCTACCTAGAGCTAGAGTAAGGAACTAATAGGAGGGCGGTAGAAAATCACCTCAAAAGGTCCTCAAAAATAATGTTATTTGTTCTTATATCTGATATCGTTTACTATACCATACAATAAACTTGAAATATAGCTGCAATTAAATACAACTGATTAGATGAAGTCCGTGTCGTTTTATCAGTTGAGAAAACCAGCGTGCGCGTGCAAACATCGCGCATTCGCACATCAGTCCGCGCACCGTGGCGGGCCTGTGATTCCTAACTCGTGCAGTGTGACTGGGCAGCGCGCCATGGAACTTGAAGCCACTCGGAACCTACCTACGGTATGTGCAACCACTGCACTTTCACTTATCGTGCATTTCCTTCAAATAAGTTACGCAGTGTCCGTTATAACTTCTGCGTAAAGTTTGATTTAGGTTTGATCTTAGCGCGCCCGCCGTGAAGGTGGCACAACTCTTCGATTGAACTTTATACTCAGTTTTATGTACGCGACTAGGGCAAAGCGCCAGTTGGCTGCCGAACTCGCGTTGCCGCAGTCGCAGCAAGCCACGCCATATTTTCCGTGTCACCGCGACCTATAGACACGGTCATCGCGTATTACTTAGAATATTTGCAGTAGGTACAATTCAAACTAATATTAAGAGTAAACTGTGATTTCGTAGTGACTGATAATAAGTGTGGTGCTACATTGTTATATGATGGACTGCATAATCCTTTTACCTACATTATTTGCGGATTAAATATAGGAATAGGTATTTGTTTACCTACTTCCGTACTAGGTGAGAGTTTACGATAACGATTCCAATGAATTAGTAGTTGCCTTTCTATGAATTACCTATTTTAATGCAATTGTACCTTTTAATCTTAAATTTTCTTGACCTATTTAGTAGATAAGTAAATTATGAAAATATGTCCGAGAGTCCTAGGAAGAATACATATAAGCCCATTATAATAGAGAAAAGACCCTAAAACTTTGTACTTTCCTGGCATTTATTTAGGAAAAGGTATCTACTTAAACTTTAACACATAATTAAAACTAGAATTGTGAAAAGGTATGGTAAGTAACCGTACTTTTTATCGTTTTAATAGGAACTCTATAATTTGTCTAATCGAAGTTTGGGTAGAGCCCGGTAGAGCCGCCGCCGCACGCCTGGTTGTTACCGTTAGTTGACCGTCTTGCCGAAATACAAAGTCAACAAGTCCACAGTTGGCCAACCTGTGGTCAAAACGCAACTCTAATTTATCTAGCACAAAAATAATTTCCACATTTCAATAAAGTTTGTTTTAAGTTGACGATAAATTGAAAGGTATAAGGCAAGTGTATATGGTATGGATGGGGTATGGCCTTACCTCGTGTCATTTTGCCTATAACATTATCAATAGGTTCCCATTATTTATTTTATAATTGTTGTTTTTGGTAACAAGGCAGTGAGTTGTGTCATCATCATGCCATCCGTACTGCCTGATAAGTGATAACTGGATATTATCGTCAGTTATCGTTGCCTCAACCTCAAACAAGTACACGTTTAGGTACTTAGGTAATTTAATTTAACAGATCAAATGTAGATATTCAATTTCGCATAAATATGTATTTATACAAAATAGGTACCTATACTGTTAAAGCTGAAGCTGTAGGTGAGTACTTAGCAGTTCAAGACCGATAAGTAACCTCTGTAAATTGTTTGCAAAATTATTTAGAAAATAGCATTAAGGAAATTCACTTAGGTTAAGTTAAGCATGCACCACAACACATCCCACTTTACACTTTACATACTACATATTTAAGTTTTGTTAATTTATTATTAACATAAATAGCCATAAGCATGTGCCTACCTACTTGCTATTAATTCCAGTTTTTCCTGTACAATGAGGATAATCTACTGTAGGGCTTTTTTATAACTATTTTCAATAAGTTGTTAGATTCAGTAGCTCTAGACTAGTAAATAAATAGGTACTTAAGTATTGAATGTTCCTGTTAGTAAAAACAATGCATTTTTCTTCTTTTTATCGAACATGTATTTACCTTACAACAACAAAAGTATCTTCTTACTTATAATAAGTAGTATACCTAGATACTTACTTACATAACTAATACAAAGTTCAATCGAGTTAAAACCTTTGTAAGGAATTCAAACTGTTCTTTTTATTGAAGTGTGAATACGTAATATGAATTGTTTGTCTCATCATCTCATGTTATTGACGGGTTTCACCTCTACAATCTTAAATATTCTGAACACTAAATACCAAATTACCCACGAAAACATGTAACAAAGTGCAAAGGTAAAGTTAGTAGGTATGAATGTAATAATCGATGTATTAAAGACATAAATTGTTAACCTAAGTTTGTTATCACATTGCAATACCTCTACATAGGCCAGTAGTTTTGTTTCAATAATTACGATTCGCTTTCTTGAACATGCTGTGTTGCGTGGTCTACATTGTTCTCATTTTAGAGAAACCATATTTGTTTTCATTATTTTGGATATTTTAATAGCATTTTTATGTGAATCGGGTGCGTGGGTCTCATATTATTTACTTACACCTCTACAACACACACTTTCTATGTATATCTAAACAAGTCCTGAGCTCCTGGATTTTCACAATAGCATTGTCCGCCATGGCCAAAACAGCCGGAAGAGTTAGCTATTATATTTAGCAATTAATTATATTGTTTATAATTTTCCCATACCCTTGCAAGTGTATTGTGACACGGATGTTGTTAATCTTTGTTATGAGTAGGTAAATTTATTTGGTAAATATTTTGAGATTCTGATATACCTACTTATTATACAACAAAGATAAAATAAAGTAGTATCTGCTTAGTGAATGCTAAGTAAGTATCGTAGGAAGCACGGAGAAAATACATAACTAGGTCACGAGTCACGACTTATTTGATTGATAAACTTACCTATTATAAGAGTGCCCACTTTTCGTTTGGATCTATAATGAGTTCGATGTAAAATTGTAATAAGTGGTTGTTTTAAAGATTTCATAACGTAACTTGGTGTTGTTAGCTAGCTCATTAATTAAATGCGAATGCCTCAGGAAAAAAATATTATAAAAATAGCTACTTACACCTGTTAAGGTAGGTCATAAATAAAAACATCAAATCCACAATCGGCTAATCGTTTTGATCGACAAATTAATGATTATCTATCGTCAATAAGTTGAATTTATGTTTAACTTTTGTTATTAACTGTGTATGTACATTGACTGTGACTGTGAATAAAAAGTGTAGTCAAAAGAGACTCAAAATGTATAATAGACCTATTCATTCTTGGATTCTTTATAAAAATCTTATTGATTAAAAAAAAAGTTACTGAATGACAAATGTCCGCCCGTGTTTCAACCCGAGGTTTCAACGAAAACAACAACAAATAAACCTAGAAAAGCGTGAAAAGTTACAAGTTAGAAACTTATAGTAGATTATATTCTTAGGGTATTTCTAAATGGAATTGTGTTGAAAAGTTTCGATCTCGAATACCTATCTAGGTACCAACTTATTTTACAATCAATCATTGTAATAAGTGATAACGTTGTTTATCTGTTGATCCGAGTGTTCCGAACTCGGACTTAAATACCACTTATAGGTACCTATAGGTATTTTTATATCGTTAATGACTGTTGTTGGGTAAGAATTAATCCTATCTTACCGCAGTGCAATAAATTCATAAATATCGCCTAGGTTTAAGATAATCGGATTACTGGATTATCTTTATGAAATTTTTAACTTTAGATAGGTACATAAACACTGATCGTAAGCTTGATTCTGATTCTCACCAAAGTAATAGATACATAGAAGTGAGGGAATAATAAATCATAATATTCATAATACCTAAGTAAGTAGTTATTGTTGTGGTAATTTTACTAGTATTCGTAGGTATCGACAAGTTGATCAAAAATTAAAAAAAAAAACAATTTTATGTAAAATTAATTAAGTCGGTTACCAAATCATTATTTAGATGTATTTTTTGATAATCACACCAGTTTTATGCGAAATGGTCGCGCGAAGGATGTTTCCTCACGTATCTGACGTTGTTGCGTGTATTTAATTATCATGACAATGAGTATTTCAGCCCTCCGACAGTCACGCCAGCCTTCTTTTGCAACTGCCTGTCCGAGTACTATTAACAACTTAACTCGCTAAACAGAATTAATTTCAAATAAAATGTTCTCGATCTTTAGCGTGAGAACGAGCAAAGTTCAATTAAATAATAAGTAAAACATGTGACCTCCTAATGTTTCCTATTTACCTATACGTAAGCTACATTAATGGAATTAATTGTACGCAGGTTATTTTTACTACTTACTTATACTTTTTTTTCTCAAGATTCCCAAGATAAAAAAGAATATACCTACCTACCTACCTACGCAAATTACATAATCAGTTTGATAATAATTTTCTGCATAGAGATTAAATAATTGTTCAGATATTAATTAAAAACTGAAGATTAGATACCTACCTAAGTACTTACAATCTTTATACTTTACAGTATCTTCATACTAACGAAATTCTTATTACCTTGTAGGAAAACTCCACTGTTATTGTGGAGAACGGAGAAGAAATTGTGAAAGTAAACAAGATGCCAATGCCCAATGGAGTTGAAGCGGACCAACACAATAACGGTAAGTTATTATAACTATATCATAGAGTCAAAGAAAATTATTATCTATCCATTACTTCCTTACAATTTTGGTATTGGCAAAAATCCAGGTCTCTGTTACGTTGTATTTATTACCCACCTATGAAAGTAGGTGCTTGTTTAGTCAGCTGTTGGGTACGATTAGTAAAATAGTCATAATCTCACGAAAATCAAGAGACATGAAAAAAGTTATTCAGTTTCATGGGATTATGGGCTTTGATTTTCGTTAAACACTCTGTATAAACAAACTTGTTTTTTTAGGCCCAGACCAAGTCGTCCCATCCGACGACTTCGTCTGTTGTCGCCCTGGTGGCCATGTGAAACTACGGATGGCATCGCGGGGCCTTGCCGCAGAGCCTCCTTTATCCGTCCCCGGCTTGCTGAGACGAACAGTCGCTCGGTACCCTGATGCTACGGCCCTAGCGACTAAAAAAGCTGACGGCAGATGGCATAAAATCACCTACAAGTACGTAGCTATAGTAAAGTTTATTACCACCAAAGATACATAATACAATACAGTTATAAATAACTGATAGATATCAAAAAGATTATGATGCTCACTATAAAACACTCAAATACGTGTCATCATCTTATTTCCGACGAAAAGAGAAGGGATTTCTTCAAAAATCGTTTTTGGAAGCATATAAGATAAATCAAGGGTTTTGCTACTTACATTATTTTGTAATTTTGTCATATTTTGTAAGTTCTTATTAAAAAGTTATACTTACCTGGTAAGTATAATATAGTTTACAACGAAGTTAATCAACTAGTTTAGATAACTTTAGTATGTAGAACAGTTCCAAAGACATCGCGTTACTTACAGTTTACAAATCAAAAGTATTTATTATCATGTCTATCTTAATCACTTCTCACAGACAATACCAAGAAAGAGTGCGGACAGTGGCAAAAGCGTTTCTGAAATTGGGATTAGAGCGTTACCATTCAGTGTGCATCCTTGGCTTTAACTCGGAGCAATGGTTCGTTTCAGACCTCGCCGCCATACATGCTGGGTAAGCAACTTCATAATAGAATAATGTAGCATAAAAAATAGTCAACGTATATGTACCTATATCTATTCTTCATTGTAATGAAACAAATGCGTACGATGCGATAAATCGTATCTTTGCGTAGATATGCATTCTGTTAATCGATTTCCCCAAACATTTAGTACCAACCAAGATCATCAGACCACTTTTTCAAACCAATCACACGGAAAAGTAATTTAATTACCTATTTATAATTAATTTCGACATTTACTCATAGATAGTTTTTATTCGTCAATGGAAAACGTCGGAAAAATGGAAAAAGGAAGTTATCGCCTCATTATTTGATTACTCATAAAAGTTATTAATAAGATTATAATTTGATAAAAATCAATTATTAGAATATGAAATCAGCTTTTTTCAGGGAAACAAAAGTGATAAGGCTAAAATCGGCCACTGATTATTCACTGAAAAAAATCGGTTAGGTACCTACGCCGTTTTCAGGGAGTTGAATTATCTACAAATACTGTCACGAGAATTTCGTACAAATATAAGTGTGATGTTAATTTAATGTTACAGTGGATATGCGGCCGGTATTTATACTACAAACTCAGCTGAAGCATGCTTCCACTGCCTCGAGTCTTCGCGGTCGAATATTTGCGCAGTCCAAGATAAGAAGCAACTAGATAAAATCCTGTCTATACGAAGTAGACTGAAGCATCTTAAAGCTATAATACAATGGGAAGGACCCGTAGATATTTCAGTTCCTGGAGTTTATAGTGTAAGTTACATTACTGTTGGATTCTACCGACTTAAGTTATACCTTCTCAGTGAATTTAAGTAGGTACTATCTATACATAGATAAGACACAAATAAATACTATTAAGCGTAAAACACGAACTCGTTTTCTCAAGCTGGAAGTGTCTTTGATAACACTTGACTTTGTGTTATTAAGTTATCTATCTTCGGATCCATATAGCCGTAGGTACATAATATGTCACGTAGGCTAGTCACCCACTATGTGTGAACCGACGGAATTAAAGAAATAGGAGCAGGTAAACAAAACAAGTGTTCCCAATTTACATGATACTTAAATGTAGTGAGATAAAAACCGATGTTTGAATAAAGATGAACATAATCGTGTCTTTTAGACAAAATAAAGGATAACCTATGTGCCTCTGTCTAATCTCAAGATATAAGTACCTACCTAGTAGTTTATTTCGTACAGTAAAAACACCTTGGACTTTAGTTACATTATCGCGTGTTCAAGCCGTAAATAAATTGGTATGTTGAAGGCAAAGAGTAAACTATACTTATGTATCTACTTGTTTACTTAACGTCTGATCTATCAATGTCGGTGTTTATGCGTCTAATTGTGCACGTGAATCTATTTCTACTTACGACTACTACTACACAATAGTGTAGGGTATAATTAGTTCGGGCTATTATTAGTTCATTATCACTCTAATGCACTCATACCAATCCTCATTAAAACCATTAGATGATTTTTAAACTCGTAGGTTTTTTAATGTGTTGAACTTGCTATAGAGACCTATGTTACAAATAAAAAAAAATTATACCGAATGAGGTAATTAATATTGCATAAGTGTAGATAGCAACGTAATTTAGCAATTACTTAACGAAAAGTTGACAGTCGTCTAATCTTTGATAAGTATTTCGAATACTTAAATGCTGTCATTTTAAGTACTAAGAACCGGATGTCAACTAAGTATAAAGATAAGGGAACATATAAGTAGGAAAATGATGAATAGGTATTTCCTAATTGGTTTTTAATCCATTTTACAGTGGGAGCAGGTGCTCGAAATGGGAAAGAAAGAACCGGACACACATTTGGATAAAGTTTTGAAAAATATATCAGTTAACGAATGCTGCACGCTCGTGTATACTGTAAGTATACATATAAATAAAAATTTTAAACAATAACTTTTGTATCTCTGGAAGAAAAAGTAGAGGACATGCATGCACTTGTAGTAAAGTTATTCATGCATATTTTTGCAGTCGGGTACAGTAGGCATGCCAAAAGCCGTGATGCTCACACACGACAACCTAACTTGGGACGCATACGTGATCGGCGAGCGGGTCGGCGACCTCCAGCCCACCGTGGACACTCTCATCTCTTTCTTACCGCTCAGCCACGTCGCTGCACAGGTAAGGACAGAAGAAAAACACGGAATATCAATCGATGTTGACTACAAGTTACATTACGAACTTAGGTGTATTGTAAAGTAATAACATTGATTAAAACCACGTAGGTACCTACATTTTTTCTTTCCTACTTTATACATTTAGGTTTGCCTCCTTGTGCAAAAGATATCTATTGATTGAAATCCATTCACAATAAAATCAAGGACAAGGTTCTTGAAATATCGATTCAAACCATAAGTCGTAGTTTAATGAGTATCTACCTATCTAATTTACCTTTTCAAATAGAATAACTACTCCCGGTTAGCTTTTACGCTCGCGACGCGAGTGGTAAATAGCCACCGGTGTCGTCGTCGCGAAATAAAACATCAGGTTGCAAGTATAACCCTCATTAAAAACCGTGGCTCGCCCTCGCCCTCGCCCCACTAACCTACCTGAGCTAAGCATAAATAAACGACTTCATAACACACCTAGAAATCGGACGTAGTTTAACATTTTCACGATAACTGTAAAGAAAGCGATAAAACATTTTACTTTTCTAACTCGTGCTGGAGTTTTATGTTAATCATGTTCATGACGATAAGTAATAAATCCTCAGTACCTTCAACAGAGTTTTGCGTATTTTAGATTATTTTATGACGACAATTACATATTTTTGTTTTCAGGTGGTTGATATCTACGCAACGTTATCAAATGCGATAGCAGTGTTCTTCGCGCAACCTGATGCCCTGAAGGGGAGTCTTGTGGAGACTTTAAAAGAAGTGCGGCCTACAAGGTTAGACGAAATGCAATATTGCCTTTTACTTAAGTACCGACTTATAATGAACATCGTCTTGCTAATCTAAGTATTCCATTATTTCTGCCACTATTGCTGCAACTGTTCTTATCTGAATTAAGTTTTAGCATTTATAACCACTTAGTCCTACTTCATTATTGGTAATGAATGAGTAAGTAAAAATGAATAATTTTAGGTTCCTTGCCGTACCTCGAGTATGGGAAAAGATGTACGAAAAAATAATGGCTGTGGCTGCCAACAACAGTGGTTTAAAACGTAATATTGCTATATGGGCCAAAGATAAAGGACTGAAGCATCACCTCGCCCGGATTAACGGGTAAGTGTGATACTGTTTGATAACATAACTTGTCAAAAGGGATTACATTGTCACCGCTATGGGTGATATAGGCCTTATGATTATTTTGTTATTATTAAAAGTAAACTGAATAAATGATATAATACATCACTAACTTTTTTTGAATAGAGCGCTGTCAGCCGATAAAAGACTCCCGATAGACTACTCAGCTTTTGAATTGTTAAAATATTGGTATGTTTGTACCTTATGTGTAATGTAATGAGCATGTAGATTGTATCGTACGCATTGGTGTGATGAGTATGTTAATAAATCTGCATGATTAAGAAGTTGTTCTACCTATTTAAGTATTTTGTGCACGAATTAGTTATTTAGTCGTAAGAATTACATGGTAGAAAGATAGTTTTATCTAGACACAGTAACTCGTAAGTACTTATCTAATACCAAAACACTGCGCAGTGTTCAAGATGGACATTAATTAGTAAAAAATTAAATTAAAAATTTAAAAATCCCCCGACTATAAAAATTGTAACAAATAAAATAAGTAGTATTTTGTCAACTGAACATCGCTTAATATTTCATACAAATTGACAACTTTCATACAAATTTCATTTCGTCGGGGGACCGCATTCTATTTTCCTTACGAATACCTATTTTAAATTTATACTTATCGATTCAATTAAAACATTTCGTTCACAGGCATTTTTTAAATTTTGATATCTCATTATGATTACTTATGGTTAGGTTTTTTTTGCGTACCTACCTAGCTACTTAGCGGTCCCCCGACAAAATGAAGTTTGTATGAAAGTTGTCAATTTGTATGAAATATTAAGCGATGTTCAGTTGACAAAATACTACTTATTTTATTTGTTACAATTTTTATAGTCGGGGGATTTTTAAATTTTTAATTTAATTTTTATTTCAAAGTTTTTAAACCTTTAGTATAAAAATTAATAATAATTATTATAAGCTCCTCCTTTTGTCGACATTGCATTATATTAAGAATTAAACACTGATCAAAACGAATCCAAACACGACATATTTGCTGTTACATTTTTCAAGAATGGATGGAGTGCTGGAAATTCGGGCTCCATCATCAGCTCCTCGCCTGTTGTCACCATTGCATTATATTAGGAATTAAACACTGATCAAAATGAATCCAAACACGGCATATCTGCTGTTATATTGGATCTATAACCCTACCACAGCTGAGAAAAGAGCTGATGACCTTGAAATGGCTGAACCGATTTGCATATTATATACCTAAGAACACTCCCAGGAACACCAGCTTTAATTTAAAAAAAACCGCATCCAAATCCGTCCACGCGTTTAGGAGCTACAGTGCCACAGACAGACAGACAGACAGACAGACAGACAGACAGACAGACAGACAGACAGACAGACAGACAGACACACAGACACGTCGGGGGTTAAAAAACATTAGGAAGTAAGTGATTGCATCTTGACATAAACTAACACCTGTAATGAGGACCCTATATAAATGTCTATAAAGCTGATTAAAATTCTAGGCAACAAGGAACAACATGTGGATACAAGATGGCGTGCTCGTTGGTGTTCAAGAAGGTCCGCGAGTCCCTCGGCTTGGACCGTTGCATGACGTTTGTAACCGCTGCGGCGCCGCTGTCGCCGGAAATAAAAAAATTCTTCCTCTCTCTTGATATCCCGATCATGGATGCGTTTGGAATGAGCGAAGCTTCCGGCGCACATTCGCTTAGCGTATACCCTAAGTAAGTGTTGATTGACAAATAAAAAATAATAATATTCACAATAGCAAACCTGAAAAGAAATCGATTTATACGAATAAATACACATAGATGCTGTTGAAAGATGTTGTAGGTACAATATACTTAGTGTGATTCCACATCGGTTGTAACAATGCGCATGACTTTATCCATTATTCATTTCAGATTCAAACTGGACGCATCAGGTGAACTCCTAGAAGGTACAGAGACAAAATTCGGAGGGTCAGTGAGCCCAAATGGTCCAGGCGAGATTATGATGCGAGGTCGGCACGTGTTCATGGGCTATCTCAACGATGAGGAGAAAACTAAAGGTGCTATTGACAATGAAGGATGGCTTCTATCTGGAGACGTCGGTAGAATAGACAGCAATAATTTGTTGTACATCACTGGTAGGATAAAGGTGAGAAATTGGGAAGTAAAATGAATGGAAGTTAAGTTTAAAAGCTGTAAGAATTGACTGAGAAAATTGATGGGTTGGCACCATTTCACCATCTATTAGATTATATAGAACATGATATTACATAGTTATTCTCCATGTATTTATATATCTGCTCAAATAGACTCCTTTCGAAATGGAAAAGAACGTGCATAACACCAGTTATGTAATAACGGTTCTAGTTAAATCATGAAATGCTAACATATTTACAAATATAGAAGCACTGTTTTGTGAATCTATTTTTTAAATATGAAATGATACTGATTGTCATTTGTTTTGCAGGAACTTCTGATCACCGCTGGAGGAGAGAACATTGCACCGGTCCTAATAGAACAAATGGTGCTACAAGAATTACTGCACGTTGGATATGCAGTGCTTATCGGAGACAGGCGCAAGTTCTTATCCATACTTCTCACACTCAAGGTATGTAACCTACTTATAGTTAGCCACATTGAAAAATCAAAGACTGAACAAGTAAAAATATCTGGCTGCAATTTGAAGTTCCGAATTGTAGAAATTGTTGTTTATTTATCCATTGTGCCGACTTCTGTGGATTTTAGACAACGAAAGATTTAATGAAGTGTTAGCTTTGTTTTTTTTTCTCAAATTCATTGAAGCCAAGTTTCAACACCAAATGTATTTTCCAGGCCAAAGTAGATCCGGAGACGGGCGCTTCGTTAGACGATTTGGATACCGAAACAAAGAAATGGGTCGCGAGCCTTGGATGCAAAGCCACTAAAGTTAGCGAAATTGTTGACACCAAAGATCCAGCTGTAAGTATATTTTTCATCATTCCTCAATCATCCATTTGAAGTCAAATCTAAGTACATGAGGTAGGTAAAATGTTTCTCTTTCGGAATAAGCAAAACCTTGTTAAATAACGCAATGTCACTTGAAATTAATATTTGGAAGACTTCTACCCAATCTTTAATTTCAAATTCGGGAAAGAATACAATTTTGAAAATCATCTTAATAACATTTTGTTATTTGTTCCAGGTGTACAAAGCAATAGAAGCGGGTATAACTCGCGCGAACAAACACGCGATATCAAACGCTCAGAAGATACAGAAGTTCGCAATCCTACCCAGAGACTTCTCGATGCACACCGGCGAACTGGGACCAACTCTCAAGATAAAGAGGAATGTTGTTTACGAGAAATACAAGGACATCATAGAAGATTTCTACAAAGAATGATCTTATTGTTATTTTAATGTAGGTTGTAGGGAAAGGGTGCTGTTAACTAATGGATTCATGTACGGGTGCTTCGATAGGTGCCAATTTGTGTGTTCAACGCGTTTAGTCAAACTAATTGTTGAGTACTTACGCAACTTTTTAAAAGTTAGAGATTCATACTTATTCTTTTTGTAAGTTATAGTTTTTCTGTTTAAGTATATTATTAATTAAAACATTACATAAAACTGAAATTATTGCCGAAATTATTTATATTATGAAATTATTTTCATTAGTAATAAATAAGCTTGGATGAAATGTTCTGCATCGGTATTGGAAGCACCCTCTTGTAAAAATGTAGTAATAATGACGTTATTGCTCAAATAGGAATAGGGCATCAAAATTGTGATTAACTTAATAGTTCAAGAGGAATGTAAATATTTTTATATATGGAAATTATATTTTTTTAAATGGTTTGTTTGTGGTATCATTGACACAAAATTAACGTGACTAAAACTTTATTTAGGATTTTATACCTTAACTAATACAATAATAAATTCAATTTGATAATTAAGTACAAGTCTTAAGTATACGCTGACGCGTAAGGGCTGTGTTATAAATGAGGTCCTTTATAATGAATAAGAGAGGATAATTAAAATTAATTTCGATATTGGTGAAAAACACTTTCTCTAGTTTGAGTACGATCTTAAAGGAATGTATAGGAATGCTTTGTAGATTACCAAATAATATCATCATTAAAACCTATTTAAATTCAATTCACTAATAAAAAGTCAATAATGCTTATAAATATAATCTAGACTTAAAATAACATGATAATACTTTTTTATAGAATATCCGACACAAATTTGATTTCGTTTAAAAAAACAAGTGACTACTTAAATCATTCTCATAGATATACGAGTTAAAATATACCTCGACAGTCTCTATTCAATTCCATAAAACAATTGCTGTTTGTCATACTGTGTTATTTCCGTCAAATAATGTCTCTCCGCGCTTGCCTTTCGAAAATCTTTACAAGCGTCAAAAATACGCACTTTTGAGTGTCGTGAAACGTGAAACAAACAACACGGCCACTGAGTGATGTTAATAAATAAATACATAGACAAAATATTCTACCAACCTGATGTTACAGTGATACATCCCAGCACGATCAAAAACGACTGTTGCGGTATTTCGCATCACAATGCTAGTAAAACGCGGGTTCCTTTCGTCAAATCATCGGCGATAAAGAAATTGATGTGAACGTAAAACGGATTTCTACAGAACAAGGGAAACGAAAGCTATCTTCGCGCGGCAACTCTGAAGGTCTATAATACCGTCGTATAATGCCGTTGCTGCACGAAAGCGTGTCTAGAGGTCTTTCAATAGCTGTCACATGTTAATGAGGTTCAATTGAAACGATCGTGCGTGGATGTGGTACAGACGGACTAGGTGTCTAGTCGAGCGCGGGCAGCGGCGGCGGCGGCGGCGGCGCGTCGGCCAGCGGCAGCGGCTTGGCCACCCCGATGCGCACCACGCCGCGCGCCGCGCCCTTCAGCGCCGCCACCGCCTGCTCCAGGCTCGCGTCCTCCAGGTTCTGCAACAGGCGGGCGGGGGACTTCAGGGCTAAGGACTTAAACGCTATCGACACATTTCCGAGTCAGGGCTATCCGTGTACAGAGTTACCTGTTTCTACGTGTACGCCTGACACGAAGTTGTGTAAACAAGTTCATACAATTTGTACGTAACCGATATTTGACGAAACACGGCAGGGACTAATTCCCGTAAATGTGTTAGCCAAACACACCGAATTGGAAATGAGAGCGAAGCACGTCACAAACACTCAAAGAGTTATTGCCAGTCGAGTCGCGTCCCAGAATTTAATACGATGAGCAGTAGCTATTGTGTCCTCAATACACACTGCAAAACAAAAGCTACATTCTTTAATGGTTTCTTAGTTGCCGATCTTCTTCTCTATCTCTATCTCTCTATACCCCCTCTCTCTCTCTTTTCACTCTATATACTACTTTTCTCTCTACATACCTGATCGTTAACGAACAAGAGGCGGTCCCCGGGTATGAGTCTGCCGTCCTGCTGAGCCACTCCACCCGGCACCAACGATCGGATCACCACTAAGGTATGCGAAGGTCGCA
The DNA here is from genome assembly GCA_947563765.1 of Anarsia innoxiella. Classification (NCBI taxonomy): domain Eukaryota; kingdom Metazoa; phylum Arthropoda; class Insecta; order Lepidoptera; family Gelechiidae; genus Anarsia; species Anarsia innoxiella. Next base: position 5,997,269 of record OX387393.1, read on the forward strand.
GCGGGTCCTGGTAATCTAGGATCGAGAATCCTAGTCCGCGTTCACCTTTCACTAATTCTATAAAGAAAATGAAAGTGATTTAAGAAAGTAGATATACACGTATTTAAATCTTATTTTAATTTGAACCATCGCTAGTAAACGACCAAAAAGATTAAAAACAAGTACCAATTATCTGCGGCTCCGAAGACCACATGGCAAGTCCGGTAAGTGGCTCGAGGCTGCGCGAGCGCACCTTGCCGCTCGACAATGATCCTCCTTCTTCCGCGCCTGCACCCGCCAGACTTCCGTCTGACTTGGCCTGGAATTCAATCAATGCGTGTAATGACGATAGCAGCCACGGTACAAAAGACGACTATGGTTTCGGACGTAAATAGCAACACGTCTGCAACTAGTTTCATTCTAACAGAAGCAGTTTGCCAAGTTTGGAATAGTCTTGCCGTAATATGATACCAAATTCTTACCTTAACCAAAGTAGGCGCCGGTGGAGCCAGGTCCAAGGCCGGAGTAGGCGCGGGCCGCGGTCTAGCGCACACCATACACACTTCACTCGACAACTCTTTCAAGATTGACACCACTTCCAAGTGGTTCATGCCGAGCAGGCGGTGCCCGTTCACTTCTGCAAGTAAGCAAAAATAGTCTCATGAATGACATAAAATTAAATAACCATACCGAATGGAAATAATCATGGAAATTAGCATGTTTATTCATGTAAGTGGAAGTGTGAGTGTGTAAGGCTCAATCTATACTGACGCAGATTCGAAGCGAATTCTAAAACTGAACATAAGAAACGGATTGACGCCAATCCGGCCGGATCCGACCGGATCCGGCCGGATTAGAAAGTTACTTAGGGCCTAGTATTTAGTGCTTTTAGTTTTGATAATAATACATAAAAAGATAAATAAAATACATTTTTAATTAAAATAAAATCACTTTTAATCATATTTTTTGTATTAATTGTATTTTTTGGTACTATTTGTACTAAATAAAATTATTCTAAATAATAAAGTAAAGTCAGACTCTCACTTATTGTTTTATATGATATTATGATACCTATTGCTGTAAGTATCTGAAAGTAGTTACTTCAGTAATAATAAATATTAAACGGTTATTAATAATCTACATAGGCTCAAGTTAACAAAACAGTTTTTTTTGTACTTATAAATTCAATTTCAGTCCATAATCCTAACAATAAAACAAGGAGCATTTATTTTTTGCAATGCATAATGCAAGTGAATATTATTTCTGTACCTGAAATACGATCTTAGAAAACATACCTATAATGTTGATTGTATTGTGCAGTCACGAGTCACATATGTGTACACTGTCACATTTTCAAAGTATCGTAATTTCTGTCGTTTTAAACGAAGTTTTTGTCAAGTTGTTCAATAATTATATGATTGTTGGTTGTATAATTCAATAAATTGATAAACATATATTTTTGAAACAACAGAAGTTACGATAGTTTAAAAATGTGACAGTGTACACATAATATTATTGCTCGTGACTGTACTGTCTCCTAATCTGCTTCTGATGGCATTACAAATATAACTCGCAGTAGAAAAGGCCCTTTCTGCCTCAACACTAGTTGGCCTAATCGCCGTAACTGTAGATCAGAATCGGAACCGGAATTCATATTTTCGTCTGCTGTTTCTGTCACATTTTCATCATTTAAGAAATCATTGCGTACAGTACTGTTTTATGCGTATTTTTTGCTTTACCGGATCCGGTACCGGATCCGGAGCCGACTCACCGGATCCGGTAGGTCCAAAAACACGCCGGATCCGCCGGACCGGATTGCAATCCCTAAGCATAACGCACATATTCGATCTGATGCGCGAATTAATGATATCAGATTTACGTAGTTGAGTTAAGGTTGAATTTCTTGGGTTCAGTTCTGGAAATTCATTTAGTCTCTGCGTCAGTATAAATTGAGCCTTTGTGTGTGTGTGTGTGTGCGTGTTGCGTACCGAGCAGCTCGTCCCCGGGGCGATGCACGTTGGCGCGTCCGACGGGTCCCTCGGGCAGCACGGAGCGCACGTAGTGGTGCGGCCGCACCTCGCGCCCGCCCTCCACGTCCACCGTCCCCTCCAGCGAGATGCCCAGCCCGCCGCCGCCGCGGACCACCACGCCCACCACTATCTCCACCTCGTCACCTACCACACAAAATTAAAAGATCAAACAAGGATATGTCATCCGACTTGGGCTGTTATAGCCCACCCTGATCGACTCACTTGCGTATCGTCTCGAAAACTAGTTAGATATGCGTACCGAGTATAGCCTGCCACTTCTTGCGTATAGCCTCCTTCTGTTCGGGCGTCCTCGGCATCTCGAAGGGCGGGTGCGAGCGCAGCGGGGGAGTGCCGCGGCCGGTCTCGTCCACGGTCACCTCTACACTGTAATAATGATGTTGAAAAGTCAAAGCTAGTATTTGTGCAGTCTTTAGCAAAAAAACCATCAAAACGGCACGGAAGCTAACCCCATATAAGTAATTCCACTTGAATACTAATTAATTCTACCCTTCTTTTGTTCTTGACTTTCTTCGACGATTAAGGAGCACTTTCAGCATTCGACAATGTTTGAGGACCCCATCTAGTTCATTTGTGCAGAACTAATTGTAACTTACGAGTTCTGCAAATGCGTCAGCTGTATATCGTGTTCGTTCGGCGCGTTTTCATTGCGATGCATGTGCAAGAACGGGTTGTGTACGGCCGCGGTCGACGCCGCCGTCTCACCCGCTGCTATAGCTTGTTGGAGCTGCTCGAACTTTGGCCCTCGGAGGTATCTGGAAGAATTACCTTTTAATTACATTGATAGACAAGTAGACTGATCGAAGTCACACGAAGATTGTTCGATCATAGTAGACTTTTATCAAGCATGTGGACGGACACACGGCTTGCTGCACAACATTTACAGATCTCTGTATCTACTTTTACTCATGTAAAAGTAGATACAGATAATATACATTAGTGTAGTGTGTGTGTGTGTAGTGTATTTTTACATAAGTGTTTGTGCACCTCTCGAGCTCTAGAGTGACGAGGCTGCCGCTCTGCTTGAGCGCGTCGACGGCGCGCTGGTTGGACTTGCCGGCGAGCGACACGCCGTCCACCGCCACGATGCGGTCGTTGACCCGCACCGCGCCGCTCAGCGCCGCCGCGCTGCCCGCCGTCACCGACTTCACGAATATCCCCGACAGCTCTTCCTTCTCGCACACGTAGCCTGCAGGCATCGATCAGCTGTTCAATCACGCTCGCCAATCGAGCGTGCGGTTTAGATTTACTGGTCGGTGTATGTATTTTGTACACGATGTCCAGTGTAACCAGATCCGCCACGCATGCGCGTCACGCTTAGTGCAGCACAGGCGACTGTCACTCATCCATTATCCAATCTCGCCAACTTTCAAATCTTTGATTTGATTCGTGTAGGTACATTTTTCTTATGAATATTGGTAGTAAAAATATATTTACCGGCTATGGTAATACCGAGTCCGTTTTCATCTTTCTTCAGCTGCACTGTAAATCTATCCACTTCTGGGGACTCTGCATCTGTAGTAGAAAAATAAGAAAAGATATATTAACAACTAATTTTGTTTCTTCGTCATTACAAAAATATTTAAGTGAACATTTATTACCAGATTCTGGTGGATCGGTGGTTAAGTCGAAGTCGAATCGAGATGTTGTAGTGGTGACTGGAGTAGGCTGAGTGTGGAACACCTGCTCGAATCCGGCGTCCAGCAAATAACGATCCAATGCTTCGGGATCAGAGAGCAACCTGGACACATATAGATAACGTATGTACCTTCATATCAATACAATAAAGATAAATCTTCTGGTCATTTGTATTTTTCCATCTACTTACAAGTTGTAACTTGAATTAACATAAAAAATGCATTCGCTCATTACCTAGCGGGCACAATAGGTGCGGGCGACGCATGCGCAGTACGTGCAGCCGGGTCGGCCGCACGCGCCACCACCAGACGCACTCGAGAGCCAGACGCACGCAGCACACCCGCTACTTGCTCGGAGCCCATCTCCATCAGGTGGGCCTATGGGAATTAGATAGGCATTACTGAAGTAGTATTTAATTGCGACTGCCCTTGTGCTATATGAGAGACAGAAATTAGTGTTTTTTCTTACGTCTTTTAATAAACAGTTAAAACTCTGCAATTGATCATAAGTAAGAGCTTGTAGTCTCTTAATTTCTCTCAAGTTTTGAATATCTGACGCTTTTATTGGTTGTGTAATGTTGAGTTCTTAGATTAGTTGTACTCCTCATAAAAATGTGCACACTATTTAACAAGAGGCAAATATTTAAAAAACTATATTTACATCTCCTATCTGCAATATATGATCTCCAGACTTGAGACGACCATCGCGATCAGCGACTCCTCCCGCCAATATTGTCTTTACTATAACACCACTTGTTCTAGCACCAATAATACCTGAAAAAACAGAAAAAAAAAATGATTTAATGTTATGTTTCAGGTGGGTTATCTTTTTACTAGAACACCCTAGAATAAATAGGTAGATTTTATCTGTAAAGTTTAAGAAGGCACAAAGAAAGAACAGAGCAGCATCTCATGGAAAAATATTCTGATTTCCAAAAATTATTTATGTCAGTTACAGATTCAATGGAATATTAAGAGCTCCCACAGACCACAGACTTTATATCTACCGATAATTTAGTTGGGCTCTTAATCAGTACGTAGATGTAATGGAAATGTGCACACTATGACGATGGACATTTGTGATGATTTGTTATAGCAGGCCAACCCGACTAAACTACTGACCAAATGAAAAGTCTGTGATCTGCGGGGATTCTAAGTATTTAACTCTTTTGTAACTAACTATCACGGTACCTACATCGCCTACTAAAACTGTCATAACTACACCATAATCAAAATTTAAAAGCCTTACCAAATCCTAATCCTGTGCCATCATTGACCAAGTTGATGATCTCAACTTGTGCCCAGTCTCCTGCTACAATGTTCTGTGATGTTGACGCCAGCGAGTCGTCATTACGAGCCAAATCCAGTAAGCCGTGATTCTTTAATATAGATATATAATTAGTACGAAAATAATATTTTTGCTTCATTTTTGGATTTAGGATAAAGATTTTTTTTTTTATATTTTCATTATCCGGACAGCTTCTGGACTGTTTGCTAAATATGTACCCACCTAAGTAGTAACACCGTCTTAGAAGTAAATAAAATGAGACAACATTAGGTACCTGTTTTGGAGACATGTTGGAGTCTACAGATCCACTGTCTAGACCAAGCATGCGTTCATTGTCAGAGCTGGATCCAAACTCCAGGCTATGAGGTGGCGACACTTGGGGCACACGCTGCTCTTCTTCACCCTCCTGACTTCCATACAAATTCCTGGTTTGCAGTGACAAGTCACCTGAAAAACATTAAAAATAAATCAATAGATAGCTAACTATTGTTTTCCAAAGCATCAAGGAATTTTAAAGATTAGGTAAGTGCTAAGAAGTTATCAGCAAACAATTGTAACTACAATAAAGAAACAATAGCCCCTAATAATATGTATAATGGTTCATAGCAATGACTCATTTTTTTGGAATTCACAAAAAATGGTTATCACACTTGATATGTACTTGTAGTGTCTGTCATTATTGTTTGCTGGTGAATTCTACATTAAGATTTTATTTTTATTTGAAAAGCTTAATGTAATTAACAAACAGATATTACCAGATCACAAGTAACAAAGGTAAAAGAAAGGGCACAAAGACAACATCAAGTGATTATGAAATAGGTACCTGAAGGAGTTATATCAAAATCCCCTGGTAGAATTGAAGGGTGATGAGCCACTTGCGTAGCCAGCATGGCAACTGAATCGTGAAGTGTTGCTATGCTTTTTAATATAGGACTTTCTAAGAGGTTGATCAACATATTTAAATCATCGTCTGTCGCCGCCTGAAACAAGGGACAGATTCTTAGTTACTTAATCCCTAGTTGTCGATTGGTTGGAATTGTAAATAAAGACTGAACACTCAGGTTCTTTCTAACGAAAATGCCTGGTCAAACCAAGACCACCACGGCGATTATGCACATAATTTTTAGAGGCTCTTATGGGACTAGCAAAGACATCATAATGGATTCAATTATAATAAAGGTGGTTTAGGCGAGCTGTGTTACCTTCAATTTAGGATCATCACTTTGATCCACAGCTGCTTTAACACTCTCCAACTGTTGTAAAGCGTTCGATATATTGACTGACAAATGCATATTGGTTTATTCAAGTATAGAATTTCAAATCATAAAGGTCTGTCTTCTCTACCTATATGAAAATATTAAATAAAATAAATATTTAAGTCCAACAAACAACCACACAAACAATTTCATAAGAAAGAACGAATGAAATAAATAAGTGAATGAATGAACATGAAGTGAAACGAACGAATGGATGGATAAATTAAATTAGTGTTGCCAGTAAGAAAACTACAAAGTCCTTACAATAATAGTTCACGAGTCCCGTCCGTCGGCGTTATATGATAGTTGTCGTTAAAAGTATCATGATATGATCATGAGAGTTTGTAGATTTCAAAGATGAACTTTTGATTAAGACTAGGCCACCTCCGTAGTGAGAACTTAGTTTAAGTAATGTTATAATATTATGTAGGTATTCTGTGAGGTGTCCTTCATATTATGAGGAGAAAATAATAGGTACCTATTGCATATGAAATCATAATAATACATCTATAAAACTATAACTTTCCTAATTTTTCAAGTTGTAAGAAATCATAAAATTCTATGCAATCGGTAGTTTTTGATGGAAACGTAATATCTTTAAACACCTACCTACCTTCAAGTAAAACAGATGCGACTTGTGAAGTGAAAATTGGACATGAAGGTAGTAGACAGAGGGTAGCGTGTGACAAAACAAAAAATCAGAGGAACCAGATCAGACAGAAAAAAAGTGTTAACGTTGTAAAACATTGTAAAACTATAATGAATCCTGTAGACAATTGCATAATTGACTTAACTGACTCCTTCACTTTAATCGACCATTACGAATTGGCTAATATAATTATAGATTTGGACGATTCTGTAAAAGAATCACCTGCAAGGACAAAGAAGTCTAATAAAACGACAGCTAAATCGGCAAACAAGAAAATATGGGAGACACCTAATGTAGTAAGTTTCTAATTGAAAATGTTACTTACCCAGATGGTTTCCCTTTACCTAAGAATTGCATGTCTTTATGTGAGGAGAGTGTAATAATAATTCTCATAAAAAAATTGATACATTAAGGTAGGCCATAAAAAAATTGATACATTAAGGTAGGTCCTCCTCAGACATTTTTTTAGTTTATGTCTAAGCCCAGGTGTTTTTTTTTCAGAAAACAAATTATAAAGAAGAATCAAAAGGCAGAAGAGGAATTGGCGACTGTCCTATATGCTGGGACGAACTTGGAAAAAACCCGTTGGCATCCACGAGATGCGGGCACGTGTATTGCTTAAAATGTATTGAAAAGTATTTACAAAGCGTCCACAGATGTCCAACTTGCAGGCGTGTATTGAAGGGGTCATCTGCTTTTCATCCTTTATATTTATGACGGCAATACTAGAATAAAATAAAGACACAATTTTATGACAAGGGTGGACAACAGGGCACTATGACTATGTAATAGGTAGGTACCTATTTAAAATTTTCTACTATACCTACTCGTAAATACTTTAGATTTTATAGTAAGATAGGTAGGTATTAGTTAAATAAACAAGTCTAGATATTTTAATTTTCATATTTATTTCACTAATGAAAGTCATTTATTTTGAAACTATTTTTATGGGTAGGTACCTTAATTATATTCAAAAAGTTTATAACATAACGTTAGACTCACGGGTAGGTAGGCAGGACTTGTTATAGCTGTTAAGCCTGGTGACTCATCCTACTGAAATCAATTCGAAACATTTATGATATTTTAATAATGTTTGCTAAACTTCCAGTGAGGATATAGTCATAATAATTAAAATCTTACCTACCTACCAAATGTTTTAATTATAATCACAGAGGAATCTACATTCAATTAATAAAATGTATTATATGACTATTGATTGATAGACATAAACTAAATAAAGCATCAAGAAAATCAGGAATGGTTTTACTCCGCCCAACCAACCGTATACTTTCTTAATCGATCAGCGTATTGAGGAGGTTGCTTAAAGTAAACATTTTTGGTACATCATACATACAAGTCCAATTTCTTAAAACTTTTTAACAGGCAAGGTTTAACATTAATCAACATTCATTTTATTTCAAATATTTACAACCTATTCACAGTAGTAAAAAAAAAAAAATTCTGCTTGTCCACTCGAAGTAACTGACGACAAAAAAATTACGGGCTTGCATTTTTGTTAGGATTGTTTTTCATAAGGAAGGCCATACCATGTACTCTAAAATGTTTTTCCAAATCATTAGGATCCTCAAACTGATCTCTGCAGATCTTGCACTGATTTTCACGAAGTGGTTCACTTGTTGTATTATCCTGATATTTAACAAAAGCTTTATCATTGAAACATTTTTTTTCATTGATATAATCTTCAACGTTCTCAATACTGTGTTCCAACAGTAAATGTTTCGTAAATGAAGGCTTAACAACAAAACATTGACCACACTCCATACATTGGTAGGCCATATAGGGATCACGATGTTTGAGTAAATGATCCTCCCAAAGATGTCGACTGTTGCAGGCAATGCCACATTTATTACAAAAGAACTGCTTTGTGATTGTGATAACAGCAGGCTCTGTAGTAGTTTTACTTTCATTTAGTTCCCCCATTGTTTCTTGGTTTTGCATCAATTTGTTTTTTGTTTTCCTGGCAACTCGTTTCCTAATACCGCGTTTTAGTTTTTTACGTTTATTGTTTTTGTTGATGTACTTTTCAATATCGATTTTAGGTAAAATGACTCTGATGTCAATACATCGGTATGCTTTGTGATATTCATCAAAATGTTTTTTTATTTCATCCCAGTTCTGGGAGATTTTATTTTTACACATACGGCATGTCAGCATTTCATTGTTTCCTGTCCGTGTATTGACGCTAGCTACAGTGCTTATTGTGCATTTGTAGGGGCATTCAATAGGAAGTGACTTTATTTGGTCAAATTTGCACTTATATGTAAAGCTTCTTTTGCATTGTTCACATATTTTAACAACTCTATAGATCTTCGACTTGTTCTCGTCATTTGATGTTTGTTTGATAGCACGCACTACATTCCCAAGAACATCGTTTCCAATATCATGAGTATCTACGAAGTGCTCAACTAGTAGTAATGCTTGTTTGAATATGGTCCCACATGCCCAGCATGGATACATTACGTTATCTGTACCAGAATTAGCGTGACTTTTTAAGTGATTTTCAATTTGTTTCTTGAGCACTAGTTTTCCAGGACACAATTGGCACTGATAAAATGTTAAAATTTTAGAATTACCTTCGTCATGAGAACTTAAGTGTTTATCCATTATATGTTGTTCAAAACAAGCCACGTAACATAAGGAACATTTGTATACAACTTTTAGGTGATTTTGTTTTATATGTTCAGCATATTCAGTCGGGTGTAAAAGATGACAATCTTGAACTTTGCATTTTATTCGAGTAGTTGTTACAATCATTTTAAATCCACTACAACTGTGTCTATTTAAAATTGGAAATCTATTGCCAAAATGTAATCCGCATTCCGGACAAATATAAGGAGGACATTTCAAATGAAACCGTAAATGAGCTTTAAGAGCACAGATTGTAGGTAAAGCAAACATGCATACAGGACATGATCTAAGTTTCACAAATTCCATGAAGTGTCCAGCCCTAGCTTTTTGCATTGAAGTAAATCCAGAACTTTTGATAACATCTTTACATTCAAAACAAATAGTTTGTCCTGTTTCTTTTTCAGTTCCTTGAGGAGATATTACAGTTCGAGATGTTAGTAAATTCATGTTGAAATATTTTAGTGGCAATGGTTCGATTTCCAAGTCGCTGACGTTAATTGTGGCTGTTTTAAAAGCATGTGATCTTATGTGGGAAAGCATGTTGCATCTATTAAAAAATATTCTTGACGTGTTACAAAATCGACAAAAATAAGTTATTTGCACGGCTTTTCGGTTAACGTGTAATTCATAGCTGGATTGCAGAACGAATCTGGAACATAAAAAACAAACAAACATTAGTATTTAATAAGAACTTGTACAGGATGGAAATAATTCGTGACATTATTAAGTAAAATATTTTTAAATGCTTATGCTCATACATGTTATGTTAAAAAAATATTTAGACAGGTAAACTTTCAGCCTACGCGACTCGAGTACAGTGGAGAGAGGGGAGGGAAAGGAGAATTATAGGTATTAGATTGCAGAATCCATTACAAATGATGAAAAAAGCATGTACCTAAATATTATAGTTAAGAAGGTACCTATTATGACTTTCTATAGATTGTTCTAGTTTAAGTTCTTTACTTTGTTTTTTCTCCATGATCTTTACCATTGGCGTAGTGTTGTCAGCTTAATACTCACTTGTCCCCGCAATCCGTGCATGCATACACTCTGTGACCAGTAGTTGGGATTGGAATCACATAATTTGGTATAGCTTTTGTAAACAGTAGAGTTTTAATACTTAGTTGGTCGTTCGTAGTATCCATCTTGACAGAAGGAACTGTAAAAAAAAACTTAATGATAGATTTTTGACTAGACTACCTATATACCTACAACATTTGTCAACAGTGCTCAACAACCCGCTGACCGCATACACGCAGGTCATAAATCAATGAAAATTTAGTAGATATGAAATACCTACCTATTAACAGGTCACATTTGATATAGTAAATCAAGATAATATGATTATTACATGAAACCAATTTAAAAAAATGCAAGGGATTATTTTAAGTAGTTAATCATAGAATATACAATACAGTTAAAAGGAAATATTTTTCAACTAAATTACCTACTATTGTTAAATCGAAAATATTGATGATTGTTGTTTGTTAAGGTAAATAATCGTTAAATGGTTAATAAGTACCTACGTTATTATGTTTTCATAATTAGTTTCACCTAGGATGTGAAAACACATACACAGATGATAACGTAATTAAAATAACTTCATCTATTCATGAATTTAATTATGAGAGAATTAAAATTATTTTTTAGGGGAGAATTTTCCCTTCGTTGGCCACACTAAACTATACGTGAACCAATACAATTTTCTGCGTTGAGGATATATTAACAATGTATTGTGTTAGTTTTAGTAAGTTAATTTACTCTAGGGAATACTGTAAATAAAGTAACAAAGATACTTACCAGCAGAAAGCGTTATTTGTAGTTAAAACTGTTTAATCACCGTCCATAGTTTTTTCACAGGAAATGACAGTATGAATGAAAAGAGAGATCATGCAAATCAAGCGACCTCTTCAGGGTGGAATGGGAACTAGCTAGTGTTGCCCATTAAATTATTTTTCTATTATTGCCATTACTTTCACTTACTTAAGTGAAATAAAATTACGAAATGTTTACCTTGTGATCAACTTTCATTAAAACGGACGGAACTCTTACTAATAACTTTTTGTAAAAAATTGTAAGCGATTATACAGCATGGAAAGAAATACTGAATCATAACAATAGGTACCTCTCAATGGCATGGTGATGGATGACAATGTGTTGCCGTTTAACAGAGGAAAAAGTGTTGCCAAAATGTGAAGCAGAGGTACATACAGTAAAAAAAAATATTTTCTGTAAACTAATGTTTTATGTAATGCAGCAATTATTTCTCCTCAAAGAAAAAAGTTTTGTTGGAAAAGGATAGGCTTTAGCTTCTAATAAAATTGGTACCTACTTTTATGAACTTGTATGTAAGTTTGAGATTGTGATAGAAAGAATATTTTTGCCATAGAATAGAATAGAATAGTCTTTATTGTATAAATTATAGGTTACATTATGCAGTTCACATAGCATTATAAAAATAGTCTCACTATAATCTTGCCTTTACAGGCGTATACAATTCACAATAAACGTGGTTATGAAACCACTTTCAAATATTGAATTATAAATCTCTATACTTAATCTAGACTCATAGACAGATCAGATTTGCTTTAACCACACTAACCCTACTTTAACTGAAGTTACTGCCTATACGTAGGTATTGTATGTATTCTAAATTCATCATTTAGGTATGCATGGAAATTAAAGTTACATTTAAAAATAGCATAACTTTTATAATTTTGATAATATGTAGGAACATATAAACGAAGAGATTAGTTTAATCATCATCATTAAAATGAGTGTTGCTCTTATTGGTGGAGTTTCCGCCACTCTGCTCTTTTCTCTGCTGTCTGTCGGAGCACCTGATAAGAAACAACTTCTGATCCCTCTTATATTTTTGATCTATGAATATGTATTATTACATAAAGCCCTGAAAATGAGTACTTATAATTATTATGGAAAACAAATGGTTTATCGAAATAACAAAAAAGATTTATTTTGTTAATTTATTTAATAAAAATTATTAGTTAACTCTAGGACAGTTAAATTTTCTTTATACGTTTACATAGTGCTCTGATCAGTAAGTAGGTATAATGTACTGTCTTGTTAATATAAAAGTTTATTCTTAATCTAGTAGAATATAAACAATACAAAATAGAATGCATTACAAAAATTGTACGAATAAACTAAATATTTATGGCACTTTTATCACAATTGATTAGGTATCATATTATTTTATTTTAGGAATTATATTATTTGGTCATGCTGCTGATTTGCAGTTTGACTATGATCACACTAAATGATACAGCTATACGGCGTTAGTATCCATGTCATTGTTATTTCCATTATGAAAAAGCATTAAGAGTTTCTTTTCATAGCCATCTCTTTTAAAATAGTGAACAATATCAGTTCTTGCACTGAAAGCTGTTTCAGGAACAAGGCTGTTGTATATTCTTTTGTTTTCTAACATGTCTTCATCATGTGGAAAAATTATTAAGTAGCTGGCAACTGCCTCTGCGGCTTCAGTCAACCTATCCAGATGAAAATAAGAAATTTGGATATAGTTTAGTACTTCAGCCAGAAATTCAAGCCCTGAGTCATAGCCAAGTACTTTAAGTTTCTCTTGGCAATGTTGCTGGCAGTGCAGCAGTGAAGCCATGCTATTTGACATTGTTATGACAAATTCAGGAGACCACTCTTGTTCTGGCTGTCTCTCACATTCTACACGACATCTATTCTCAGAAGCCAAGTAGTCTATTATCACTTCTTCCATGCTTGCAATTGTTTCTCTCCAATTTTTGTTTTTATATGCTTTCAGTCCAAGTTTATAAAGCACCATGTAGTCTTCACTTTGGAGATCAACAATTTCATTTGAATCTACTTCTGGTTGTTCTATATAATATTTGAGATTAGCTTGCATTGCCTCATCTTCAGGATTTGCAATTAAATATGTATAAGTTGCGGATGCTGCCTTTGGTAAGGCATACATTTGAAAGTAGCACACATGCAGATACTCATAAGGTTTTCGCATTTGCATGTTGAAAATTATACCTTCTAAAACCTCTTTTTTTAAATGTACAGCTTCAAATCCAAGCTCTTGACATTTTTGCAGGCAATTTCTAGCTTTAAAAAAAGTTTCATAGATCTTCAATTCTTCCATGCCATCTTTGACCACAGTTATAGGTATCTCTGACTTGCATTTCAGTCTACAATTGATGATTATTGATTTATAGAGATTATAAAGGTGTAGTGATTCTTCAAACTGTTTTATACACTCAGACCATCTTTCACCTTTGAAGGCTTCTAATCCTTTTTGGTATGATTTTTCCAGAGATGACAATGCATGTACCTCATTATAAACAGCTGCGAAAGTAATCACAAAAAGTAAAACATAAGCACATGTCTTCCCTACCACCATTTTGTTAACGATTTAGTAGTTGTATCTACTGGGTTTAAACCTCGTTTAAACAGTTTGCTCATTTATTAACAACTTTATCTGCCCGGTTTTTTACTGATACCGAAGAATATTAGGTTAAAGTTCAGTAACCCGTTGGTGACCCGATTTCAGGTTTATTTAAAAACAATTTCTTCGAACTGCAGAGTTTCTAACACAATTTAGTTTTAATGAGTAATGGCATAAACGAACGAACTAAACTTTTCTTCTTACTTCTATATAATAAATTACTTAGTTCTTATAACATAATAAATACAAATGAGAAACTCGCGCGCGGCTTCAATAAAAAAATGTTTATTTTCAAATTTTGACAGTGACAAATGACAATTTACGTTAAGCTTGTCATTGTGACAGTTATTTCTTTTTTTATATGCTCACTTGGTGTCTAGCTAAATGGTCCTTTAATCCTTATTTGGTCCCATATTACGGTAGATTATTGAGAAGAGTAAAGATAATTTTTATTTTTTAGGAACCTCCTATTTGCATCAATCAATGAGACATTAGAGTTGCTATAATAGACCCTAAAATCTCATTGTGGAATATTGGGCTTATTATTTACTTCAAGACTCCAAGGGCTCATTGTTCGGCCTCGGCTCATTATTGGTTGGATTTGGTTGGATGTCGATTGGGCTCAATTGGGCTGTTGGGCTGAGGTTGGGCTCATTCTCTCATTGCTCGGCTCATTGACACCCAAACGACATAGTCAAAAGCGTCAAAAGAGTAACCTGTAGAAACCAATGAGGTGCCAATACCTTTGCCAATATTTCCGAGCCAATATTCTATACTCCAAACTCCAAGCCAATGAGAGACGTTTAATAATCAAAGTCAAGTCAAGTCCAAAAATCTGTTACATTTTACTATACCGTATTGTTACCATAGTATTCCGTGGTTAAACATAACAATCCCCAGTACAACAATGTAATAATACCTACCTACCTAAGTTAATTTAGTAGATAACTAGTATCTTTTATGTTCCATTTAGCTGTGATTTCATGAATAATTGGTCTCCGCGGGTGCGGGCCGTGCGGTACCTTAAGTAAAATGCCTTACAATAATGGCGTATTAGTTGGCAATTGGAGCGAAGAAAGATTAAAGAATGAGGTAATTAGCATTAATACCTACTTACATAGGTGGATTAACTTCAAACTTGACCAGTTAGTACCTAGGCATTACCTACATACAGGATACTGGTATATTTGCCATAGTAAGTGAAGTACCTACCTATATGTAATAAATGTACGTAGGTAGCTTACCGTACGTAGGTAGGTACCTAAATTATTTTCCGATAAGCGTAGATACCTACTTAATATATACTATTTATCATCTTAATATAAAGATAAAGGTGGAATACTGACGGTAATTAATCTTTTTTCCTAGTACGACTTCAAGATATTCCTTCGCAAGCGCGACAGGCACGACCTGATCCTTCAGAAATCTAGAACTTTATTTAGCAACCTGCTTAAAGAGGTACGGTACCCACGGCTAATAAATGTAGATTTTATTGTTGCTTGTAAACGTTATGAGTGCTAAAAAATTGTCCAATTCTTTCTATTATTAAGACACCATAATATCTACTTATGATAGCTAGGAATGTTTTTAAATTTACAGAAACCTCTGGCTATAAGTGGCAATTTCGTTATGTTTGGTTACAACGTGCAAGTAGTGGCCCCTGATATGCCTTGTAAGTTATATATTTGCTTTATTATGCCTACTTATAAATACTTATAGGTACTATAATACTTGCACTAGTTATTTCACGGATTTTTACATTTATAAGTAATAAGAGGTAGGTACGTTCTTACTTCAATATTTATTTACTAAGGTTACATGAGGAACCTACCTGCCACGTAGGCATGTACAGTCGACAAAGTTGTCAGGGTATCACCCAACATAAGCAAATGTTGAACTATCTATAAGCACAGATTAGAAAACACTACTATAAGTCTAAACTTGGCTCGTTAGTGTGAGTGAGCTTTGCTTTGACCTCATTGGTCAAACATTTTGAAGAAAGGTCGGTAGTAGCAAATAATAAATATCAGAAAAGATCATTCACTGTCAAGTTGAATAAGAAGCCAATTTTAAAACTATTCGTAAGCAGCTACCGTGGCACATTTGGTCAAGCGGCAGCGGTGGGGCTATATGGATGGATCGATCGAAGGAACCCAGGTTCGAGTCCCTATCATGCTAGCCAGATTTGTTAAATGTTATGTTTTTTATTTATTTTAAAACGTAAAATGAAAAAAAAAGATCGCAATGAAGCAAGATGGAATATTCTCGTGATGATAAATTATGATTTGCAAACTAACATTGCTAGTCAACGAAAACTACCCTCAGATATTTTGATAATTCTTTTGTTAAACGTATTGATAGGTAGTCATTAGTCGTTACTGAGCTTCGTGCCTTATCGATACGTTTTTAAACTTCTTTTCATATTTTGTCTATTCTTTTAAGCAAATATGGAACATTTAACTCTCTTCAAACGTGCAGAAATAGTTGTTTTGCACGAGCAGAATGTTTCTGTTAGTGAAATTGCAAGACGGTTAATGATATCGGTAAGTAACAATTACTTATTTGTAACCGAAGCTCATACTGTTCCAAGCAATTAAGAATAGTTAATTACATTTATATTATTCTTCTGCAGAGAAAGGCTGTTCGATTGTGGATTAATCGTTATGCTGCTACAGGAAATGTAGACAGCCTGCGCCGTGGCCCTACTAACTCCTTCACAGAAGCTAACCCCATGCATCGTGATATCGTGGCTATCCACACTGCAGATCCCTTCGCGACAACCCGTTCCACCGCGACAAAACACGATGTGTCGCTGCAAACAGTGCGCGACCATTAACGTGCAGCTGGGTTAAGATGTCGCAAACCAGCAAGAAAGATTGATTTAAAAGAGTGCCATCAACAAGAAAGAATGCGTTTTGCGAAAGAATATTTAGACTTTGATTGGTGTAACAAAGTGGTTATATTTAGTGACGAAAAATGTTTTAGGTCTGACAAGGATGGTCGTGTCATATTGTATCGAAAAACGGGTGAGCGATTTCACGAAAAGAATATCCTTCGAAATAGGTCTAGTGGTCACGTGACCTTGGGCTTCTGGGGTTGGATGTCGTCGATGGGTCCCGGTGAGTTAGTTCAAGTAGAAGCCACTAATACAGGTCTAGGTTACTTGGATGTTTTAAAGAATGTGATGCTGCCAACTGTGCGCATTGCGTATCCTAATGAACATATTTATTTGCATGCATGATAGATAACTCATCTGTTCATAGGGCTCAAGTAGTAAAAGATTGGCTAAACATCCAAGATAACCTGACTGTTATTAAATGGCCTTCTAAGAGCCCGGATTTGAATCCTATAGAAAACTTGTGGGGCCTTATGATGTTAAACTGGGACTCATCGCAAGTTAGGTCTAAAGCCAATTTAGAGGCCCTTGTTACATCAACTTGGGAATCATTGCGTGGTAGTGATATGTGCTTCAATGTGGTTTCTAGCATGAGAAATCGATTACAGCTAGTATTAGATAATAACGGAGCGCCAACTCGCTATTAACCTATATTAAGTATATAATTTAATTATGATATCCAGTCTAAATTGCTATGAAATATATTTTATTGTTATATTGAATGTCTGAATCTGTAAAAAAAACTGATAGGTAACTCTTTAAAATCACTACCAGGCCGTGATTCCCAGAGGTAGTAAACTTATCGCGTGAGAGATGTTATTGTTATTGAATTAGAATTAGAATATAAATAGAATAGAAAAAAAAAGAATAGATATAGATTGAATTTAGAAGTTACATATTCAAAATAACTTCTTTATAAATAACATGTTTATTCATATCACCGATACATGCTATATACCTCCTTAAAATGTTGATTATTTATTTTTACACATTATATTGACTTTATACAGCCTTGTCAAATTCATATCTGATAAATTTATTTTAATGTTTCGCATTGATTCTTACAATAAATCATTGAAAGCAATCTACCTACCTATAGACGCCTTTTATTTAATGCTTGCTCCTTTTAACTTGAGTATCATCATAACATACCTAACTCATAAGTCCAATGCAAAGTAGTAACAACACTCAGTAAAAGTAGACAATAATCTATATGTATATATAAAAATGAAACCCGTTTTCCGTTGTCACGGCATCACGCCTGAACGGCTGGACCGATTTCGCTAATTCTTTTTTTTAAATGTTCATTGAAGTCCAAGGATGGTTCTTACGGTGAGAAAAATTCGAATAATTGCCGGGAAAGCCCTAAAACAGACCTTTTCTTTTTCCCATACAAATGTTTTCTTACTAAAATGTAGAGTCAATTTGAACTTTATTCCTACACAATAAAGTTCATTCTAAGGCGGGACGAAGTTCGCCGGGACAGCTAGTTATAAATAAAAATACACAATAAATATTATAAACACTCAACCGCGAGACAGGATTCGAACTTGTGTCTTCTTCATTACATTCATTTGCTGCTATCCCGCTACACTACCATTGCGCTAGTGAGCGGCTTACTTGTCTGGGCGAAATTATCTATATGAATCTGTCTTGAAGCAATAAACAACAAAGAATACGTTTTGCCACAGATCAGAAAACTTTTTGCAAACGAGGAGGCGAAACGATTAGCGCACACACACTACCGCTTGACGAATAGAAATGCTCAGCTAAGTTTAGACTTATAGATAGTTCAATATTTGCTTATGTTGGGTGATACCCTGACAACTTTGTCGAGTGTACCTACCTACCTGTATTTATTGAAGGTCTGATTTTAATTTAATGTCTTATCCGTTCAGCTCAGCCATTGGTAAAATGTGACAAGAAGCAGTACGGCCTCGCTCTTTCTATTTTGGTGACCGCGCGACAAGTGGACTTCGCGCAAAATATCAGCGATGGTTGCATGATGACTCTCTCTCCTATTCTTACGCCTTGCTGTCGAAATACTTTCGTTTTAATCAGGTTCAATCCTACATCTTATTCTGCCTAATCTTCTTCTCATCCCTGTTATTCATGCTTGAATCTCCCTGCCCTGGTACCGAAACATTATTGATCTGTCTAGATCGCATACAATACCTACCACATGCCACATATAATTGTTAGATTAGGTACGTGTGAATTCATCCTTTGTATCCAAATACCACAAGCGCATACAGCAAAACTGATAGAGGCTTTAAACATACCATACCCATCGTTTCTTTTTCAACGTTAGGCATTAAAAAGAACGGACCCTGAAAGGACAGGTATGCGATTTTAATATTCAGAACATGTAGATATTATTGAAAGCGGTCCTTTCAATATAAGGCAGCCAAGGGATAGACTATATTAGGTAGATCGGTATTGAACGGCTATTTCAAAGAAATTATTGGGGAATTGATAAGTAAGTATTTACCAATTTATTTGCGTAGGGAGGTATGTTGGCAAGTAGATACTAAACAACTACTTGAGTAGGTATCTAGCTTCATAGCTAGATCTAAATACTTCGCGGAACCAATAGGAATAGTAACAAATACGTACCCACCTAAAGATAAATACATTAGAACTTACTTTTATATTAATGTAGTTAGTAATGGCATATTATGACTATCTATGTTTTTTAACATTATTTGTTCTAGCACCGACGACGGAAGATCTCGCGGAGACAAAGTGAATTATGGTGATGAATTTTACTTGAGAGCCGAAAATTATGGGAATCCTGAGGTAAGTTGAGATAATTATTGTCTTTTTCTTGATAATGTCAGTTTACTTACAGTCCGATGATGTTATGTTTAGGCGGAACCTCTGTACGTACGGTACACGACTTCAAGTGTCCCCGAGCCTGCTGACCGCATGGGCCTATCCCTAAGCTCTCTAAAGGATGCCTGTTGTCGGTTTACTGCTTTGCCTCTACGTACTGAAGACTATTTGGAACAATTAGGCAACCCTGTTACTGTGAGTAGATGCTATTTAAATAGTTAGTTAAGTTAAGATAAGATGTTGGTATGGTAGGTGATGTAGACTAAATGATAGTAGATGTATTAATATTAAATTCTTAATTTTGCAATTAGTCAAATCGTATGTCCTCGCAGATATTATGTTTTAGCCATTCGTAAAATTATAGGCTGTAGAAACTGGTACCAAATTATAATTTTTTCATATTTCAGTCGAACCATAGATTGGTAATTAGAAATTGCGTAGCGGATCTCAACCTTTGTGTTATGAATCAGTCGTGGATGCACACATTTTTTGGAACTGTTAGTAGTACCTTTATATTTTGAAAATTAATATTTATAGGTGACTGATCAGATGAAAAAGCGTTTAATTTGGTTAGGTAAAGTGAAAGGTATCCTAGACAATGTTGTAGCATTAAATGTAAGTAAGTAGATTTGTTTTTACAGGAGTGTGGCGTGACTTGCCGTAATTACAAAGACGTTCATAAAAGGTTCACCGCGGAGAATGTTTTTACTTTAATTAGTGACGTTCCAACTAAATAATACTAAATCTAAGAGGACTATATTTCATCAAAGATTTTCAGGATGAGTATTTTTCGGATTTTCTATTTTTTACTAAACAGTAAGTAATTACTTACTTGTGTGATTTATGGAAATAAACTTTATATTTTTGTAGTAAATTCTAGTATTTTCTTTTCTTTAGATAAGTACTTAAGTATTTAGGGTTACTTACCTGCTTAGTGCATGGCTCGTTTTTGAGGTTTCTGTGAAATGCTCAAGCAATTACTAGAGGTAAGCTAGAGGCAAATGACCAGCAGCACTAGCCTGTCTGTCATCTATAGGACTTGTGTTTATATTTTAGTAGGTAACCTACCTTAATGTTTTTAAAATACTTAACATAAAACTGGATTTTCCGAGACTGGATTTAACTCACTTATTAGAAATATTCGAAGCGTGGCTTTTTCTCTATTATTGCATACCTTAGTTGTTGCAATCTACTCAGGTATACGGTATGCGCTATGGTAATATTGCGACGCGACGACGACGTTATCTGTGCTCTAAGGTTTTATGGCTTGGTAAGTAACTCTTTTGATTTTGACAGGTCTTGCCAAATATTTTTATGTGACCACACTGACCACAGGTGACCAATGGGTGACCACCTATCTGAGTGTGTGACCATGCTCAATGGTTGCCGACCCATGTGTGACCCCATTTCCCTATGACGAAAGATTGCCATTGCTTGCCACTGCCCCATTTTGTGTGACCGTGCCGTGGAGTGACCAAGGAGTTGCCAAAGGAGTGACCCACGACACGACCATATATTCTTTACTCAAAGCCCACGACCCACAGACATTGCACAGACATACATTAAAATTGACATTGTCACATCAAAGTGAGGGGAATGAGATTTGAATATTTCTGAATATCAGTATATTTCAGTTTAAAAAAATATTATTGGAAAATAATATAATTTGGATATTTCTACAATCTAATATATATCTATTAAAATGCTGAGTAGGTGCCGTTTAGATGATGATAAGGGTATCGTTTATAGCAACCGTGTGCTTATTGGCAATTGGTATGAGTCCACCAAACTGGAAGAGGTAAGTTACCTAAAATTATATTGATTAGATAATATTAAGTGTTTGGCTTCATCATTATGTAATGTAGGTTCCGAAATACTTCGTGTACGTAGATACTTAAGTGTTTTCATTAATAGGTAATCCTTTATTCTAGCATAAACTTGACAAATTCTTATCACAAATGAAAAAAGGTGACCTAATGTTGGCAAGATTCCGTAAAATGACTGAAAACCTAAACAAGCCAACAGTTTTGACTCAGTCTACGGGGGCGATCTGTTTTGGTGCTAAAGTCTGTCTCCTTGCTCCTCATGTAGCAGGTAATTTCAAATAGTCTGTGATTGATTATTATAATCCTTTTTAACAATTTATTCATCTACCAACTGCCTATAATTTACATTTAAAACATGGAGCACCTACCTAAGTAAAGACTAAGGTATTTAGTTGGAGAACTTCTCGTAAAAGATATTACGGAATATTAGTATGCGACAAAACTTTAAATTCACTGATTGACTGATCGATCTCTGCTCTTCACTACAGCTGCAGACACACCAGGTACTGACCAAAAGGGGCTTCTACTAGCTGGGCGTATCTCCACCACTGATATCGCATATTCTCAAGACCTAGAAGCGGGATGTACGCTAATTTTGTTGACGAACAAAGAACCACTGGAAAGAAGCACCTTTGTCATCACTAGCGCCGATTACTGCGATCGGACTAACGAACAACTCAAGTATAACCAAGAATTTCTTCTTGCTGCATCTTCATCGGTTGATAAGAAAAAGGTAAGTCTTATCTGCATAAATAAAAATAAATATCTTCTATTTTAAACACTTTATTCTTTTTCTGTTTGTATTAACCGCTGTGTCTTATTATTTCAGCCCATTTACATACGATACGACACAAACTCTTTTCCGGGTCTCAACGGTTTCTTTCCTCTTTATCTGAGTGAGCATCCGGTGGCTAACACAAGATGGCGCATACTGCCCAAACAGCGACCCGATCTCACTAGATTTGAACAAGAAGGATTACCCGTCCAAGTAAGTATTTAAACAAATAAATCCACTCATTTTTTATCTATAAAAAATATTAAGATTAAAAGAGAACTGAAAAAATCCATCTTGAATTTTATGTTCACCATAAACAGTGACTGAAATTATGTATTCCTCACTACGTTTGGTTACAGACGTAGGAAACGAGGTGGCGCTTACTGCTGCACTCGAAATACTTTCCGTAACTTTGGAAATAGCTTCTCGACTGATCTTGTTTTTCTCCACTTTTTTATTTTCAATGGAATTCATAAAAGACTTAAAAACTACGTTCATTATGGGTAGGCAATTTTTTTTTATAGTTACCTTATTAAGAGTCGACTCTGTTTTAGGTTAACACGGATATGATTATTAATCATTGTTCGACAAATATAAATTTAGCAGTCAATATAAATCATTGGTCTATGGGATTTTATGGAAAAGTAAGTTTTTGGTAATTAAGTCTTACTACGACGTTGTTAATTCACTGAGCATACATAGGTACGTCTTTTTAAATACTCGGCCAGATCTGCTCTTGTTTGTTGCTACTGGCTTGTTGATATTAGCTGTCTAAAGCCATATTTCTTTAATTTCATAGATACGATATCCACGTGACGGGTGGTAGTTGGCGTAGAGTAATTCGTAGCCCTTTGCTACACCTGCTACGCTTACGCTACACAGATTTCACTAGAAATTATAATATAGTTTGTTTTTCTTTAGGTTTGTGCACCTATGATGAAAACTTGTTTGGATATATACGGGCGTGAACTTCCACACAATATTTGGCAATTTTATATTCCTATTACCAAATAAAGTAAGTATGTAGGTATCTTTGTTTACCATTTATTACTTACGTTTGTGCTTTTTATATTTTTATTGACTTAAGTTATTCCAAATTCCAAAGATCTGTACTAGGTACTTTTAAAGTTTATGTTTTATATTTAATAACAATTGTATCATGTTCTTACTCTATTTAATAAATGACAATTCAGAAAACTTTTCTTGTTTTTAAAAATCTTTCCAGTACCAATATTAATATAGGTCGAAACCTAAGATCCTTTTTATTTTCTATTTCATTAGAAAAACGGTAACAATTTTGACTTTCTGTCTTTTATAAAGATAACACGAAAGATAGAGTGAGCGGAAATGAATTAATTTGTTGTTAACAAAATAATGGTAGACGGAATAAAGTAAGTAAATGTTAAGATATCAAGTAGGTATTCCGCAGGCAGCGTTCGTTATTGTCTCGTTATTTTACGGCGGTATCAGCAGCCTTCGAACTTATTGTCTGCTGAGAACATGAATAAGTCATACCCTTCGTTACAAGAATTGCTCTAAATGTCATGAATATCGCAGTGATTTTATCGTAAATCAATATCTCCACGATATTTTACTCTCAGTCATAATGTTAGTTGGTATTGTAATTTATTTTAGCGCTATAGGTTTACTTAATCTTTATTCGATTTCAATCTGAAATAACTTTTAAGTTTCTCGTAAATACCTGGATGAAAATACTGTTTTTGGTTCGGTATAATTTTCAGGGTCGAATGTCATGCCGAGTTTACTTGGCATTATCTCAAATTGCGCAAAGAAAATACTTATTAATAAATGTTTAAACTGCATGAACAAAAAAATATAATATATTAAATCTATCCTGTAATTATATTATAATTTTTTGTGAAGACTCGTTAGAATGTTGAAACATTTAAGTATTTTTATTTCACTAACGACTGGAGAGACTTTCTCTTTTATGAACGGGGTTTCGAAATAAACGAAGAAAATGTTATATTCGAGTTTTGCCGGGAGGTTTCAAGGACCGTACAATTAGGGTCGATGTATCAAGAGCCCCATGGAGTGTATTCTATTCAATTCCAAGTTCTATTATACAACGGGACGTCGTTGAAGTTTGATAAAAAAGGACTAAGCCTTTTGGACCCTCGCTGTTATTTCTTTTCACTCTAGCTTCTGATTGTGTGCCGGTTTCCAATGGCTTTCGTCTGGTTCACAAGTTTCCCGGTAATTATTTCGTAGAAAACTTTGAGTCGCTTTTCACCTTCAATAATAAGACCAGATTTCTGATTAAAGTTACAACAATTATTACTTTATAAACGTGACACTTTTGTTCAAGTTTTCAAACCAGGTATCAAGAAATACAGCTTTTCATCCCATAAATCACAAAATCAATTTGAGGCTTTTGCCCCTCGTATAGGCCATGCTAAACAGAATGTCTTCCTTTGGAATAGATATTTCGAAGGGTGTGCCTATAAAATAGGCTTATCTGAAGGTAGCGAAATTACATTTTCATATGCGATGTTTTCCTCGCATTTGGTTTTTTATGTTTATTATTTGTACATAATAATTTTGGAAATACAGGTGTAACTGTGTCTACAAAATAAACGTGGTATATTCTAACAAAATTAAATAGTACCAAATTTTTTGTTTGCAGCTGATTTGATCTGTTAGTACTTACACGGAAAAGTTAGAAACTACCTATGACGTAAGTAGACCCTCTCTCCACTCTTTCCATAAGTAGAGTAGTCTACCTACCTTCCTAATAAAATGTTTTACCTACTTTTGAAGTCTTTTAGATCATAAAAAGTAAGAAAGTAGAAACCTGTTAGAAAGTTTGTCACGGAAGTGGTTGGATTCGATCGATGCGAACTGTTTCATATTCCGCTCAACTCCATTGATCGAAGTTGTGACTACAGATTACAGCAGATAACTGACGACTGAACTAGACTTCAATATTGCTAGACTTGTCCGCACGTCGGAAATTTCGGGTAACTGGTCTTTTGATATTATGAAAGTTAATTGCTTTACTTATGTCAATGCCGTACCTACTCAACATTTTCATTTTTAGATGCAATCATAAGCAATCACAAGCAAAGAAATATGTTTGCAAAATAACTATGGCATAAAAAGCGCTTTAAAATTAAGATTCTAAATTAACGGTTCTGTAGGTTATATAAAGGTATAAATTATGTACCTATCTATCCTACTTAAGTGGGAAGCTGAGTGCTCATTCCTTTGGGATTCTTGGCTCGACATCCAACTAATTTTCCATTAGTAATGTTCAACAGTTAGAATCCGTGTGTAAGGCATCCACTTCTATGTTTGAAGCTCCCTGAATGTAACTTGGTGTCAGTAGCCTACTACTAACGTTGTTTAACTCATCGTGTACCAACAAACAATGACTGATAATAAATCTAGGTCCAATTTAGTTATACCAAAGTTGTCGTGTACGTGCTTATTTAGTTTCCTCAACTTGAATGCTTGAGGTGTTATGAAAATTTAATTAGTCCGCCTCTGAGCAGACTGCTGTTTACGCACGTGGAATTCACAATGAACATGTACTGGTTCCAACACCGGTTACATTATAATATTACTAAGTATAGGTAAGTAAATAGAACGACGGCACTCTGCTTAAAACAATGTTATTAATTACACCTAGGTTTATGAAAACCTGAATATCTGTCATTTCATGTAACTATATACTGATTTACATAAAATTGAATTACCTTGTCCACAAAGCGTTATTAAAGCGAAGCACAGCGCTGTACAAATTCAGCCACTAACGAAATGCACACTCGTAATCAGGTTTGAGAGAGAATTTGTCTTGTTGGAAGGGGATTGCTCATTCTCGACCGACCACAAAGTTCCTTCAGTGGCCGATACTTATCAGACGTCTGTGAAAAGGCAAAGAGGAGTCTACGAACTAAGTAATTTCCTTCTAAGATTGGCACCGGACAGGTAAATGCCATACGGTTAGGCGGGCGGCTTTTTACGTCTCGGGCAAATTATCACTAATAATGGTAGAACCAACTTACATTTGCATACTAACATTTACATTTAGCTTTAACTAGAATTAAATATCTTGTGATTAAATTTCTGGATCATCGAAATTAAGGGTTCAGATTTATATGAAATAGTTTGTTTACATGATATATTGTAGGTATGTAATGCTCAGTTACCTCACAGATAGACTCACTCAAGTAGGTAGCCAGCCACTTACCTAGCTACCAGTTTAACTACACGTTACGTTGTGTAAGTTGTGCTTTGTGAAATTGTTCCCCAACTACTCACTTTGGGGATCAATCGAGTCGTTTGAGGACGTTACTCGAGTCTGGCTTCTCTATTAACGATATTAGATGTACTTATAGAGCACTATATGTCTGGCAGAGCGGACGAATTCTAAATTTATTGAGAAAACTCATTGATATAAGTAATTTCAATTACTTATAAGCATTCCTAGCCAAAATTACTTGATTGGATAATTTCAAATAATCTTATAAGTATATTCTCAATCTTATTAAAAATAAGATTAACTAATTAAAAAAATCTAAAGATTTCAAAATTCTTGTTACTCACAGAAATCTACTTTTGTCGAATCGACACCTATTTCTTTGAACAACCGTTTTACGTCCCGATCATAAAACTCTCCGAAGCAAATTGCAGATTCGAAGTATGACTTTTATTCAAATAGAACAAGAATTGAAATCATGAAGTTAGAATTTCTATCTGGCTTTACATTAATAAAAAGCCCCTCTAATTACGCCAACCTATTTTGTGTGGAAGGTGTAGGGAGGTATTTTCTCGACCCTTGTGTATGTTTACCGGCGAAACTTATCTACCCCTGAGTGAGATATGGTTTGTTACAGTGCCCTGAAAGTGGCTGACTCCCACTATTTACGTACACCTTTTGTTGGACTTGCGGTAAATAGGTAGGGTTGGGGAATTTTATACACTTTAAGTTAAATGATGTAAACTAAAGCACTAAAAGAAACGTAGTGGCGGGGTTAATAGTAGAATACATTAGACGGGTTGCCTTAATTTACCATACATATACGTAGAGATGCAAATTTTAATAATTCAGTAGGTAAGTATGTTAGCAATTTCCTATTTGTCTGGATAATGTTACAACTCAGAATTTAATCGAAATAGACATCAAATAGATGTCTATTCATTGTGGCGAAGAAACAAGTTTTATTTGCTGTAAAAACAATCTTTTGTTATTTTGAAATATAAAAAATCTTTGGCTGTTACAGTTGTTCGTCGTCGGTAGCCTTTCCCACGTGAATTATTCATGAAGTGAAATTTCACAATAACATTTTCTTATAGGTAAGTAGTCTTATAATTATTGAACAGTTTCTGATAATTGGTAGACTGGTTTGCACATTAATTGATCAGGTTGTAATAGTTTGTATTTGAGCGCAGATCTTCAAACAAGTTTGTTCCATCTCACGGATCTCTGATACTTGATGGAGGAGGTTAAATGTCGAATCAGCGTCATATTGCAACTACGTGGAAGGCGATCTTCCTCCATCTGTATTCCAAACAGGGAAATGAACTGTAATTTCAGCTAATAACGCGAACGGTGCCGACTGAACTTGTAATAAATACGAGTGGGTTTGCTCGCGTGTAAATTAGTTCCATCTGCACCAGTTGGCTCGATATTACTGTCTCCGGTCGGATTTGGTGGCTTGTTTATAAACTGCCATCCTATAGGTAGGTTTTGCTAGATTATGGTAAAACACCTCTTTAAAAGACAAAAAAGGTACGATGATATCTTTTAAAAATAAAACTTAAAAAATAAAAGTAAGTATATCGCAGACAGACACTGCAAACAGAATTTATTAATTAATTGCAAGGCTTTTTGCTGGTACAAAAACCCTAAAAAGGCGGAGCATTAAAAAAACAATTTGTTCTCAAGCTGAGAAACATTTTAACTTCCTTTCCTTATATAAATTTGTTTGAGTGCTTTCACTGTGAAGAAAATTTGGGAAAATTAAAAAAAGCTCGGTTTGTAAGTAACGGACGATGGCCCATAATTTGCATGCAGGTGATCATCTGGCGGACAAGTTGAGAGGTCATTAAAACTTAGGTTCAGAACGATAAGAGCGTGACGCTGGGGATACTTCGAAAAACTCTCTAAAGTACGTATCTAAGAAACTCTTCTTAATGGATTAATATTCCATTTATAAATATTTAATATAGGTATTCTAGATTTATTTATCGTCAATCTCATTTTCAGATTATTTGGCAAACTGAACTCAATTATTAAGTAGCTATACGAGAGCTGCGGTGGTGGTGAGTACTTTGATTTGACAAAAGCCGTCTTCTCGCTCCACTCGTAAGATAAATGTGTTCTTATCTTCCCTCTGAAAAACGTCACAGGTAATCTCGTTGGTTTCATCACAGACGTTTTCGTCTCATTCAGCAATATTTCCAGCTGTTAATAAAAGGAAAGCATTATTCAGGAGAGTAATTTTTGTGTTCTCTGCGCATTGTTCAGCGGTGGTAACTTACAGTTAAGCAAGTATGGCTTTCATGGCAAACGAATTGCTTTTATACGAGTTAAACGTGTTGTCAAGAAAAAAAATGCGATTAGAACGCAATATCCGTACAAAAACAACGTTAAGCGAATGCAAATTGTGCTCTTAGTAAATGTTATTCATAGGACAAGGGAAACTTCATTTATATTCAGTAGAATTACTTGGAAGCGTTTCGTAAAACAAATTGAAGTCGGGAAATTAGACGTGGTTGAAGGTATCATGTATGTAGGCCTTGCGCCGGTGCGGGCTCACACGGCGCGGAATGTGACTCGCACGTGCTCGCACCCCCCTCGCCAGCCTTACAAAGATAGCCCACACTCAGATTTCAGAGCAAAGGTATTCACTTTGTGACACTAGCAACTCAAAGGTTTATTGGAAATACGTACCTAACCTAACTATATGTAAGTACCTATTCTATTCTGCTTACTACTATGTAAGAAGGATAAAAAGCTTAGTTTGGATTTGAAGAAGGATTCTTATTCCTTGAGTATAATCATCTCTAAGTTTTAAATTTTAAGGCTTATACTGATAAGACCATTATTTTTTTTTAGAGATGAATATAGTTTTACTTAAAGGAATATGACACACCTGCCGCTTTTTATATTAAGAACCACTCGATAGAAAGTACGAAAATAAACACTATGTTACTTTCCTTCCTGTTTTATAATACATAAACGCCTTTTTATAGTACAGAGGTAGGTACTGGAAAGATGTGGTGTCGATTGTAGCGTATTTTCAACACATTTATTTATTTCCCTAGAGAAGATCTTGCTTATTCTACAACCCTGTTCATGGCTACTTTCGATTCGGTTGCAAAGGGTTTTATTGCATTTTTTACTATCGCACAGTTACCGCAATTGAGATACGTTAGGGTTTCTGGATTGGATACAAACAAACAGACGTTTCGTTATTTAGTAACATGTTGCATTTTCTTTTTCTTATTCATGGTTTTTGCAAGAGTTCTTGATTTAGGTATTTTTGTTCTGTTTCATTATTGGAAAAAGCAATAAGTATTGAAAAATTAAAAACGTTATCTACTCGTACTTGCAGCAACAAAATATTTCAGCTTATTTTATTGTAGATATTATTAAAGACGTCGTAAGTATCGAAGTAAGTATTCGATATTAAATTAGTTTTCTGTGAATTGGTATTCTGCTAGTTAGTGGTGAGTGGAGTGAGGTCGCCGATTCCTGGTAACCGAGCCGCAACCCTGCCGCCACTCCGCAAACATCGGCGTCTTGGCGCAGGTTATTAGCTATGTATGTTGCTCAAAACATCGCCCCAAGTTTTCCAATATCAGCGATATTATTCGTTTCCGCGCCTTTTATGTAAATCGACTCGAGTTCTTACACGACAAGCCTTCATTATAAACAAATAAACTTTGTGCTGCTTACATTTCTTCCACCCTCACTTCATCGCCGTCGTCGTCAAGAAAATACGCGAGGCTTATTTATGACGGAACCATAATACTGTGCGAAAATCTTATTACAATCGTTATATTGCCGTAGATATGTTTAGTCGTTACCATAAAAGGGCACGTGTTTACATTTAAGAGTTAATATTGATGCGCGAAGTTTCTAAACAAGAGATAACAAGAAATCTATTTACAACGACCAACGGGAAACAGATACAAATATTCGAATGGAGGTAAAGTGCAATAAATATTTTCCAGTCGACAAACAAGCCCGCGGGTACGGTACATTAAATAATATCGACATATCCAAGCCAATTTCGTACTTTCCGCTAAGCTTATTTCAGACTTCCCGCACGCAAACATCCCCCGCGCGAAAATAGATTCGATTTGCATTTTAGGGTTATAAGACGGGCAATAACACATTTCACATTTTTACCGTCTTAACCAGACGGCTATTTTGAAAATTGCTTTTAATATAGAAGAGAGTCGTTTGTGTATTTGTACGAAATAAATCTCTCTTAGATTTGTGCGTCCTGGAGTGTTCAAAGGCGTTTAAAGGTAAGTACATAGTTTTATGTGTTTTCGTAGGCATAGATCGATCGTTTAACTTTGTATCCTGTTTCAGGATGCGTGTACGAGTATATTTATGAAGATAAAAAAGGAGTAATAGCGTTG
Organism: Anarsia innoxiella; assembly: GCA_947563765.1. Lineage (NCBI taxonomy): Eukaryota > Metazoa > Arthropoda > Insecta > Lepidoptera > Gelechiidae > Anarsia > Anarsia innoxiella. The sequence goes on from OX387393.1 coordinate 6,028,170, forward strand.
AAAGAGAATAAAACATCGGTGACATCATTGTAAGGATTTACGGCGAGCGGGAATGACGGATGCGAGCGGGTGACGAATGTCGTGCTCGTCACGGCAGCACACGCCTCGCTCGCCGTTCCGCCACCGCCGCCGCCATCCGGGGCCAACCGTAAATTATTGGATCCAGAAATCCCTTCAAGGTGAACATGACAGTTTTCAAACTAGCTATCTGCATAGACATTCTCATTCGTTGTTTGTTTTCATTTACCAGCTAAATTAATATCTTGGATATTAGAGGTTTTAAGAATTCAGTTTTTATCACTATTTTTAAAACGTTTAAGAGTCAAGTAGGTATTTGAGAAAATGATCGAACAAACAGGAAAAATTACCAAAAATGTATCACACTGACGGTAACTCTACGTAAATGCTTAATTAATAATTGTAAGTGCCCATTAAAACGGACTTCCCAGGGGAATGAAGCCATTTTAGCTACGTATAAAGTTAATATTTGGCTAATAATAGAAATTACTTAGCTAAGGCAATTTGTACACGCCGGTGCTAGTTACGCGAAAGGTAACGTGTCGCTGGCAATTAAATTAATCAAGCCGCGGGTTTACTAATGGCAATGTAGGTTGGAAACAGTCTTCAATTAAGTTTAACACAAAGGGTTGTAATCAAATAGATTACCTAGAACTTGCTAAACTTACGAAAAATATCATCTATTAATAGGTACTCATACCTAAAGAATGTAATACGGTCGGAGCTTATTCTGCATCTGTTATGTCTTTTATGTTACCCGAGAGAATATTCAGTGAATGTGAATAATTTAGCGTCTCGCAATAGGTTCTTCGATGTAAAGCTGAGCGGGAGGTACTTCGTAAGTAGGTACCTACGAACTCAAATCTTATGAGTTTTCCTTTCTTAAGCACATAAGTAAACGCAAGTGCTTGAGCAAAGGAGACGAGAGGAGAGCAAGCACGTGTGAGCGATATTTATTTCCAATGAATTCATGTATAGCTAAAGCATGCAAGGTTGTTATTGAGGCGGGTGACGTTCCGTAAAGCATCCATTTTGTATTGACGAAACGAACCTTGAATAAATCACACGTCGCATACGAAATCCTTCAAGTCAAACCTTTCTCATGCAGAAATTCTTTGTTAATACTTACTGACTTTTCGTGGAAAAATAGACGTGCATAAATATGGATTTCTCTCCCGGTTCTAGTCTCCGTTTAATAATGATGTTAATTTTAAACAAAAATCGTGACGCTCAGCAATGGAGGCAATGACTTTACTTTTAGAAACCATGAACGTAATACTTCCTCGTTGAGACGAGTATTTGCTAAGTTTTCAAAGAATATGTTGAATATATTTGAGAGCTAGTCTAGATACACGACAGCGGCGTCAATTTTAAACTCTAATAGAAACCCGTCTTCCCTTTGAGACTCTTTCACGCCACACTCTGAGCTTGAATTATTCATACCGGCGGTAAATATCTATGAAATCGAACATCGCACCTACCTGAAAGCAATAGATAAAGTTTCAGTTATTTAAACGGTTTAGAAATCTATAACCTTATTCGCTTTCACTTCAACTACATTAACAAGTACTTACCTATATGAAAAGGAAAATAATTTTGGGATTTCTGTTACCGGCGGCAGCGCGGTGTCTCGTAACTTGCAAATTAAGATGTGACTTCAAAATAAAGTGAATAAGCGTTACAAGCGGAGACAAGATCTTAATGAGAATTGTGAAGCGCAGAACAATAATGAAAACAAAGGATAGATGCGAGAAGAATAGGAACAAGTGAACACAACGCCGGCTGACTGAGGGATGCCATCAATCTTAAGAGGGACGACACAGGGGTCCACTCCCAAACTCTTTCTACTAAACTTTTGTGTAACAGTACCGTGATAAATGTTCCAGTGGGTTAAAGGTGCAAGTAAATAACTTTCATTGACCCTTAATTGATTATCGTTAAGATTTTCTTCTAATCTTACTTGAAAATGTTTAAAAGATTACGATTGCTTTCAACTGTACAAGCGCTACCCCTTGCCTTTCAGATTTATATATAAGACGAAATATAAATAAAGGTTTTAGAGGAGGCAGTAGAAAGGATTATTATTCCACAAAACCCGTTAATAATTCAACAATTTAATTTCCTTTGCGGTTGATTGAATCGGCACGGCGTGAGAGGGTAAGGCCCCAGCTCGCCACACAGTACAATTACCTACAGCGTTACATCACAATTTAATTAAGTAATTATTGTACTTGTTGAAGCGAAGCCTTTTCGGACGCTACAGAATCATAAATTGGAGGGTAAAGTAAAGAAAAAATATACTACAAAAGTATTTTTAATGGTTGATGCTGATGGATTCAGAAATATTTGACAGGTTTCATTAAAAATTGTTTTTTGGCAAGTTTTTCGTATACCTAAATTAAATCTAAATCGAAGTTAGCACTGAAATAGGTAGTAGGATTGTTCGAATGGAAATTCTGCCGAGTACTCAAAGCACTCTGGTCAATATCGGGTCTGTTAATATTGCAGTTCCGTAGGATTCCCGGAGGCATTGTTGTTTCGGATACGTCCCACAGGATAGCCAGGACCTTTGAGCATAGCCCGCTCACTGTTTTCAAATACACACCAGGAAACAAATACACACATAATTTACATTGGCCGTGGAAATTTCAATGCATTGAAGTTGACTGATTTACGCTGGCAATTAATACTCGTCAAAAACATTGTTCTGTTGCGTATGTACTTCGAATACTCGTAAAACAGGTAGTTAGGCCAATAGAGTTGGAGAGCTTTAACGTCTAATTTTCTAAACTAAAGCCGCGAACATCTAGAGTTTCAGAAGCCAGGTACACAACCTGATGTATAAGTTATTAATAGTACCTACATAAGTAGGTATATACTATGTCGGCGGGAAGCAAGCTGGTAATCAGCAAGGCCCAACTCTCACCGAGACTAGTTTGCGACGTTTGCTCCATTCAGAATCGTTTTGTCTAAGCTTAATTTCTCTGTCATCTTAAGGGGGAAAGCGGGCGAGCTTCATTTATGTAGTGAGCATACTGTAACTCATTGATGTTATTATTTATTCCAAGAACAAGAACCTAATTATGTACGAAAAACTCTCAATTACTTACATCTAGATTTAAATTCTTTTGAAAAGAAGAAAAGTGCCAACTTATGACAATTAAAATGTTCCACTAATCGATGCTGCTTTCCTGAGAGTCTCAATCTTATAATAATTGCTCATAATATCCCTCGGAAATCTGAAGACATCATAGCAATTATAACCTGTAATTATTTTCCGCATAAATCTTCAATGATATTCCAATAAAAATACCTTTCTTTCCTATCTATTAGCAAGGTAAATATATTTAAGTATAAGTAGAGCTATACGTGCTTTAATGACGGTTTTCTGAATTATTTTCCATTCATTAATTTGAGTGATACTTAGGTACCTATAATTATGTAAAAATTAATTGGTTAAGGTTAGAGAAACAGTTGGTGAAATGTAGAGACATAAGTTTTGACGAATGTGTTATGGAGGAGGAAATGTGATTTTCTTTAAATTTGAATTTAATTAATAAACGAATTAATTTGTTATTTAATTTCAGTAAAGCGTTATTTTTGTCTAATTAACAGTTAGTATAAAAACGGCTTATTACAAGAGTGTTGGTCTTGTTGTACAAACGTTGTAATTAAAGAGTATTGCTAACAAGTAGTAGTGAAGCGGGCTGCCGAGCGGGATTTGGTCCGTTGATCCGTGACTGGGGCGTGCTAATGGCTGCCACCAGTCAGCTTTTACGCCGCTGTAACTGTTTCACTACAAAGCTGGACGCTAATCCTTTCAGATTACCGCCAATGCAGTGCTCAATGGTAAATAGTGGAGTAAGCACCCATTAACTAGCGAATCATAAAAAAGTACTTATATCTACCGCTATGTCAGACAGATTGAAATTTACTATTTAGTTGTGTAGGTTTTTTAGGTATGAACAAGAGAGAAAGTCATAAATTAAAAATAGGGATATAGGTACCTACTTTCTATTGTTTATTGAAATCTATTTAGTGATTTTTATGTGAAAGATTAACAAACGTTCTTACATCATACATCTGTCCATCCATATCATCACAAACTTAGGCATGCACTCTTCATGTACTCGTACTACTTAGTACTTCGGTTAAAGTAGGGTTTTGTAACACGAATGATCCGCGTGAATCTCAGAGGGCGTAAATTATAATATAAAAATGTAACGTCATCCAATCGTAACAAATGAATGCAAATGCGATTCTTGCGATAGAATGAGAGCTGCATTTTCCGCGTATGCAAGATGAAGAGGGATGTGTGATATTACGCTTTTGTACATTACGTTATACGGAGTTGTATTCAGTGGAATACAATTTTCTTGATGCATACTGTTACGGCGTACACCCGCATCGTAGTAGTGCGAGTGCGAGTCGGCGACCGGAGTTTGGTGCCCTCTGAACAATACTCTGTTGTGACCCCTGCTGACAACATACCCGTTCCAATTAAGTTTCATTTCAACATTTTCAATGCTTTTGTGGATAGAAGGATAAATCTACCTAAAAGATTATTTGGCTAAAAGTTATATTTCTTTGAAACTATAGTATAAATTATTTATTTTCTTCACTCGATTTTTAGGAACGCTTTTTGTATTTCATGATTTAAGTACCTATCTAGATGATTAATCTACTAATAAATTGATATATCCACGTACAAGATCTCATCTTCAATTTAGACTTTCAAGGCTGCGTTTATGGATTCCAATGTTGCTTTGTCTGCCTTTTTATATATTGCTTGTTATGGCTTCGCTGCACGCAGTAGAGACGCTGTGGGTACTTGGTAGTGGGTGCGATGCAGCTACAATCTGAATACTTAGCAATGCTAATGCGTTCAGCCTCGGACTGTTTGCCAAATAAAGTGTTATGAGAAAAATTAATTCAAAGATTATGCAAACTTTTATCTCGCCAAGTTATTCCGTAGTCGGGCTGCTTAAGTAAAAAGATATTGATATCGTCCGCAGTACCATTGATTTTTGCTACGAAAACCGCTTTCATTTGCTTTGGTTACATTAAAATAATAAATTTAACCTCATAATTTCTTTGTGTTATACTTACTTAGTCTTATATTCGCAAAAATACGCTTCTCGGCAATAACAAGCTGGTTTCATATAGCTATAGCGGTAATTGTAAAGCTGAAAATGGTAGTATCACACCACACCTGTCGTCGTCTCGTCTCGCGTCGTACAAACTTTATTACCTGCCGTCTTCATTACGTCGAGTTTCTTTGAATGTTTTGTTCCCCTTTACAGGCACCATTTTGTCAATCTTTGTCACTCGCTGCTCGAATTCTGGTGAATTATGCAGGGAAGTCTCGATTGTCGGCTAAATCAAATACAAATACCTTCCTACGTATTTACCAGCAGGTCATGTAGTATGATTTCATGTGTTATATTTCACTGAATTAAATTATATAATTTAAAAAAACTGTCTATTCGCCACTAAGTAAATACTTAATTCAATGCCCACATTCAATAAAAGTACTTCTTCCATAATATGTTTGCACAAATCAGAGGAAACGGCACGGCGATCACAAATAATAAGAATATATATGAACCATCTAAAGTAGTGGGATCATGGCTCGAGGGAAATCATACGAGTAAATCTTGGTGATTTTAACATTCTGGCTGTAATAGAAAATCCGTTTCACTCAACTACTATTTAACTTTAAAACAAGTTGAAAAAGTGTAATGCCTTGTAAGCATGAAATTCACTAATTTCACGGATAATTGGCTTGTTACGACTCATAAAATAGCTCTCAATTGAAATGTCATTTTCACAATATGTTTGTACTTCTATGCTTTTAATTATAAGGAAATAAGTATAATTTTATTTTTGGAAAAACATTTTATCGTCAGCATAAAAGCTGTGGAATCATAATGATTAAAGTAAGATAGGATGCATGTATTACTTTTCACGTTATCGAAATTCCGCACATGGCTACCGCTAGTAGGTACCAAAATTTAATTAAGTTAAAACTGTAGTGCCTGCGTTTCGTGAAAAATGTTATCAAAGGAAACCAACATGACTGACAAGCCGCATGGTTGATGGACCGTGAATTCACAGTTCATATGCACTACAGAATTCGTGATTGCGCGAGCAGGAACGGGAAACCAGTGCGGTACTAAATAAAGACCCAACAAAACAACGATTGGTTAAAAAATATACTATCAATAGTAAAAAAGTAAATACCTAATAAAACCACATTTATTAAAAGGCTATATAATATGGAAGAAATGTTTATTAAATTATAAGCGAGGATTTTTTACTTTAAGCAGTAAAAACAAAGTAATATTCTCGATAGCTGTAGGAGATGGTGTACTTCCCGTTTCGGCAAGTTAGTATTATGACGACAGACTCAGTCCGATCCACCTTCTCTCATTCCACCGTTCCTCGTTATTACACAAAGGAAACAAACAAACCCGAGTATTTTTTCTATTGCATTCCAAATTGATTGGAAACTTACCATACCAAAATACTGTAGCGCCATTTGGCAAGTTTCTCGGAACTTATTATTATAAGCAACGCCAGGGGAAAGGACCTCGCTGGAGGGGCCCGTTTGATGTCATAATAACAACGAAATCGAGTTCAATTATTATCAGATTAAGTAGGGAACGACAAAGGAGCTTTGTAGATGTAATGTTATTGTGAGGAGCTTTCCTTTATTATTTGTATTCACATTTATTCTTGTCGACTAAGTTTAATATTAATTGCTATTTAGATGGAGCCTACACAATTATTTCTAAGATATTTTGGACTGTTTTATTTCGAGCTTTTGATTTAAAATTATGATAGATTAATATTATGTTTATCATTTACTTATTTTTCCACAGATGCTAACATAGTAAAAATCTCGTAAATGTATCAAGGCCTGAACTGAAGCTAAAAATGAAATGCGGGATCACGGTATTATCAGAGCCCAGTTTGTTATTCAGTGGTAGGATATCGGCAATATTCACAACCAGACCACCCGGAAATAGTACACAGTTCCTAATACATCGAAACATGTACAGATGTAGTGAATATAGAGGTTATTTAATTGTGATCGATGGAATACAAACAAACATCCACAGATTTTCAAGTGTCGATAGAATATGGACGAGAGGACACATTCCACAGCGAGCATAAAGCTGGCTCGTCAGCCAACTTTTCTATATTGCGTATTTTCAAATAAAACTATGCTTCGGTTATTGTCCTATGAATCACAAAACAAAACAAAATTTTCCCTGCGCGGCGTGGCAGTGAAACAGCGCTGCGCTTTGTGTCAGCCTGTCGATATGCTTTAAACGTGATTTGATTCTGAAAATTAAATGTGTCTAGAACAGACTTCCGACTTTAAATTTACCAAGTTGTTGGCATGACGTGACTCAACTGCAGACCTGCTCCTTGATACAGCCGGTCATGCTCTCCTTTAACTAAACTTTACATGAATAAAGAAATTTCAACTCGACTTGATTTTCACACCGTTACTAAATAAACAAAAAGGTAACCTTAATTAGAAAATACTCTATCATTTACCAAAATAGAACTACCTACCTACCTAATCAATGATTTTGAGTGCATTTGACAGTTTTATTAATGTATTTAATAAGTTAATGCGGCTTTTAATTTGAACAAAATTAAATTAATTTTCAACAAACATCAACGTGTAAAGTATATAAAGTAAGTGAGGCCTTGCTTCGAAAAATACTTTCCTCATCCGGGATGGGTGGCGGGCGGCGGCGGTCGGCGATGCTATGTCGCGGCGGGTAAGCATCATTTTCCGCCGCAACTCAAGAACGAGGTTTAAAGGGTGATGTGTTTGTGGCTCGTAGAGATAGTGGCAGCGAATTGAATGCTGCCCGTTTTCTGGCTTATCCCCGTGTAACAGATACTTTGTTATTTCAGTTCCCTAGGCACTGGTTTACTGATAAGGCGATTTTCCTCAATACAAACCCTTATATATTATGTGCCTTCGTAAAACTCCACTTTATAAATGACATGATTTCCTTTTGCTAACGAAAGCGTTTTGGGGAAAAGAAAAAACAAGTTTTTATATCTGTACGTTTTGGCACAAATATAGTGTTTTCGTATTCACCAATTTTAGGTACCTAATATAAGTTAGTTTTATGGATTCAACTAAGAACAATAGGTGGGGATTAAAACGAATTTCGTATCTAAATACAGTAAACGTGAAGACGACAAAGCGAGTTTCCTTTAGTTGCAAAGCAGAGACATCTCAGGTGACAATGATGCTCAGACTGCGTGAAATTGGCACAAGATTACCAGCTGCAAAGAAGAACAGCTTTGAGTCTTTCTCATTGACTGTACTTAGATAAAACTAAAGTGATACTTAGGTCGACGATAATAAAACTTCTATATAGGTACCTACCTACTTACCTGTTTTGTTTTTTTTTCGAACAAAAATGATATAGACAACGTTACTTTCTTGAGATGAAATGTATCTGGCAATAAGTATCGATCAATAATTTTACATCTGATTTTACCGATTATATCGTTTTGAGTCTCAGATGCGTTATTATCACAAACAAAGTCATTTTATTTTCGTTGACGTCCTTCTTAACAAATACTCAGGTAGGAGCGCTATAATGCTGGCACCAGAGAGCAATGATGTAACGCAAATAACAAATAAATATTGCGAGTTATTGTACTCGAGTGAGCTCTTGAACAAAATAAGACAAATATTGTGTGCCAGAAGTAGTTTACTTATACTTAAATTTTTATTTACTTATGGTTTTATTTACTTGAATGGATATTTAAAAGAGGTGGAATATTACGTAAATTGAAAAGTTATTTTTTACTTTCCATAACATTATTATATTAATTTTTCAGGCGTCCAGGAACAGTATTATGATCTTGCACTCCACTTAATAAAAGAGCCTATTCGAAGCGCTATCTTCAAAAGGGCTTTATTAACCCAAGCTTACCTGTAATGAGTCCTTGCCTTAGTCGCGCGGCGTCTCTAGGGAGTTGGAATTATAAAACAGAATAGCGGAGACGGTCTGCCTGCTTATTTGAACTACAAGCCAACAATACGTCCGAGATCAAAGACCGCTACCCGGAATTAATTTGCGAACGCTACCTTCCCCCTCCCACTCCCCGCTAAGCCTTCATACCGTGACAAGACTCATGAAAATATTTTCTTTCTTTCCAAGGTTTATAGCCGGTATTAATTGAAGTCTTTTGATGTTAAGTAAAGACCGAAAAATGTGTAAACCGGGAAAATGCTTTGTGAGTTATTCTTTACAAACATGATTCTCTACGGTAAGGATGTGCGATATTTATAGAACACACAATTCAAATGATGAATTAAACATAACATTCAGTACTTAAATAAAACAGATAGCCAGACGAAAAGTAAAACGAAAAAGAAATAAATGTTCATGCTTCGTTCGTCTGTTACCTAAACCTGTAAGTTAGTATAACATTTAAATTACTGAACCATTTATAATTACCGTAAAATTTGTTACATCGTTTAATTATTCCTCAAAAATGAGCAAAAGACAAATTTAATTAGGACAAGAAGGGATCGTTCAAAAACATGTCTCTTTCTAATTAAATGTGCGTCATCAACAAAAAACATTTGAACTTCGTTTTCTAATTATTGTTATAATGAAATAAGTAAGTTAAATTATTTACAAGGTTCACAATTAATTTAAGACTGATATTAAGAAACAAATCTTATGACGGTACATTATGTACATACGAATAATAATTTATTTTTGTACATACATAATGCTTTTCATAAATTGATTTATAATGCATGTCTATACAATCTAGTGATACAATCCGATAAGATTGGGTGGTAATGTTACGTAAAAATAAAATGAGATAAACTGCCCGAAATAAAAGAATTACATTTACCTACAATAAATTATGGTCAATGCTTAGTTAGACTAAGTAATCCTCTGGAAGTGACCACTGACCAGAGACTAAAAATCACTATCACCACTACTACTATCTTTACAACCAACATTTATAGTCATGAAACAGCACTTTTACACAGACAGTATTTTTTGCAAACGACGCTGTTATTTTAAAATGCGTCCACAGTCAGGCTTGTGAAGTTATGTTACTTGTTATCCTTGTGAACTGTGCCAATAAAAAGCTGTATATAGTGAGATGGCTGTGAGTTGTAGAGGCAGTCTCGGTCAGACTGAGGAAGGCAATATGTTAAGGTAATGGGGCCTCTGCGTGCACTTGATTAAGTCGGGCTTGATAGCTACGCGATGAGAGTATCAACTATTCAAGCTCTACCTTCTTGAGATTTTAGTAAATAAAATGCAAGCTTATCTAAAAGAAACAAAAACAATAAAAAGCGTAGAGGTAAAAAGCTCCGAAACAGTAATATAAAATTTCCACTTACGGTAGCTACGCCGTAGCAAAGTTGCTACGATACCGATAACTACGAGCTAAGGTAAATGTGTGCGTGGAAAAATCTACTGTTACGAAAAGAGAAGATTTTATCTAATTAGTGAGGGCTTGGTTTCAGGTTCTTTTGTAAACCAGGCGGGTAACATCGCGTGTTGGCGTGGAGTGTTCTTCATTAAGCCGATATCCGGACGCACTCAGCCAAGAAATGTGCTCTCACTAAGATTTACTTTCCGAGAATGCCTGAGATGCCTTTGTGCTTTTGACTTCTGCACTGAAAACTTAATTTTGATGCTGGTGTTTTACTCTGGTCTGGTGGAAAAAGATATTTAGTTTAAAATAAAAGGTTTCAAACTACTTTCAAAATGAAAACCTCTCAGTGCCGAGCCTTATTATTTCACAAAACATTTTGATTGTGCTCTCACACGGATAAAATTTATATTCTTGAAACGCTTCGATCGACAAAACTCGTCATAATGTTAAATACAGTTTAACGACACTTTTAAGTATTTGATTTTATTCAAGTGAATAACCTTCAATTCAAAGTTTTGATTAAATTTTTAAACTGTGATATAAATTGTATTTTACTATTAAATGGAATACTTTGAACAGTGTCATATTTTTTTACTAATAATTGGATGATTAAATTGTAATTTTATTAAACAAAAATATTTCTTAAAAACATGCCATTTAAGTAATACTTAAAGACTTTACATAAAGAAATAAAGACAACAAGGGGCTTTGAAAGTCAATCAAACATTATCCATAAGTAGATTGAGGCAAGAGCTCTACCTGTGAGTGGAAACCACCTCTAGGTTTACTCGGCGGCGGCGGCGTCCGGGCCAGCCATTGTAAATACGAATTAGGCCCGTTAGACCAACCCTCGAGATCTGACCGATAGGGGCCGATTGAGATCCCTCTCCCATAGCGATTGATTTAGCTTTATTGCCGGTAATAAATTTACCCCTGGCCTGCAATCGTTTTATTTTCTTTATTGGCATGCATTAGCAAAGACATTTAACTTAGCTCGGGTATCCGTCTTCTTCAAAGATACACCTAGACTGATTTATTTTATTATCCGAAGATTTACATCGATTATTTACTGGATTTATCGATTTGACGTTTTTATTTGTCTATGTAATGAACACTTTTTCAGCCAATTCAATAAGTTGTTCCATTTTATAAACGTTCAACTCATAAAAGCTTTTGGAATATTTACCTCCTAATTTGAAATTCTAAAGTATTTAGGTGATTATACGTACATCGTGTTTACGTTGCTGAAAATGGTTCTCTTGTCTCTTGCCTCGTTGTAGTTTATCTTATTGTTAGGTTCCTCCGGAAAGTTGTATTTATTTTATTAAGTAAAGTACAGATTACGAAACAGCCTCGAGTGGAGTGAAGTGTATCCGCGTTGGTCCTGACATAACCGCGTAGAGAGTTTTTACGACCACTTCCTCGCTCGAGTGAAATGCCCCTTTATTGCCAATAGAATTCCCTAAAAGTAAATAACTTTTTAGTGTACGCAACATTACCGGCCGGCAAGAGAGCCGTTATCAACTTTACAGCGAGATTTGCCTATAATTGTGCGAGGTGAACGGGCAATTATTTTTTGTTGCAAACCATCCTAAAATAATGGATTATGTAACATGGCATCGTTAATTTTAATACCCGGGACGAAATATCTTAAACCCTATAAATATCTTTTTGTAGAGTTTTATAAGGCTTATATTAATGCTTATGCAGTATGGAGCGAATCTAAAATAGAATGAGACTGGGACCACATTAAGCTCAAGAATAGAACAGCAGCGACCGCATTGCTTGTCTATTAAACTTTCCATTTAACTCTCTATTACCGCTACCTAATTTAGCTGGAGCTTCAAGGAGGGCGTAATGAATGTAAATTATATTTATAGGAGCAAGTGTCCGCGGGCGTCTAGCAAGTTGAAGCTTACTTATAGCGGAACAAAGGGCGGAGAAGGCGGCGAGTAAACAAGTTGCAATAAGTTTCACGGGCTGACGTCACTCAGCTACTTCGCTCCGTTAAATGCTATTATTACCGTCTGCCTGAACTGTTGCACATGGATGAGTTGTTTTTAAAGCACCCAATGTTGTTCAAATTTAATTAAATTTAAAAGAAAGTTTGACTTTGCAAGCTTTGAACGTCGTAAATAAGGACCAATTTGTTTTTCATTGATCGGGAAAACGATTGTAGGTTGTATTCACATATTAACTTATTTTTAAACCGACAACATTTTCACATTGAAAATTATAGTAAAATTTTTATTCAGAATGTTACACTCTTTTCTGTGAAATTCGCAATAAATTCACAGTGTACCTACAAAAGTAAACTAAACACATCCGAGATTACTTATTCGCTTGAAATGTAGTGTAAGCGCTCTTTTAAAGAAATAAAATACCGCAAAATACTTATGCAAAGGTAAGTAAGCACATACCTAGTTGCTTACAGTAGAAAAATATGAGTTGGTATTTAATAACTCTAGGTAGCGTCGCAAAGCAAAAGCAAACAGTAACGTAGCAAGCAGTAATTCGATGGGCAGTTGGGTGTCGACGGCGCGGACGAGTGTGGAGTGCCAAGCTCCAACACACCGACTACTCGACAAGGTTAGTCCGTGAAGGTTACAATTCAATTTTCCGTTAGAATTGCGATGGCTGCGAAAGGATTTACACTGCTGCGATCCAACTGTGCAGTCACCGTTAAGAACATTTTTAGTTTGGCACGTGGCTCGTTCTGAAATTTTAATTTAAGGAATTTTCTTAATTCATGTTTATTTTTTGGTAGACGTCGGTTTAATATATGAATGCTAGCTGTAAATAATAATTCGAATATTTGAATATGAATGCGCCAAATCAATGAAAAGAAATGACACAAAAATTGCATTCTCCTCGAGAAACAAACATTATATTCTTCATGAACACCGCAACCGCTATACATTAAAAATAAAAGCACAGCTAGATAGCATTCTGTCTTCTAACTTTAACTTCTCTATAACTTTCGCAATGCAAAGAGGATTATCAGATTTTGCTTATATTATTTGTATAGATCATAGTTGTCAGCGGGTTTTATATTAGTCTGTTTTCCTATTGGTTTGCTTGCCAGCCGGTGAAATGAGATTAAGGTAGCTGTATAGACATCTATGAGAAAACAAAAGCCCCATTAAATCCACGATAGTGTAATGTAGTGGGCTAAATCCGTGAAATGGTTGCACGGGGCAAGCACAGGCAATTTAACTTACTCCAACTTAGCTCGCCCACTACAAATCAACGGGACCTCATTTATATTATAAACCTGGAAACTACAAAGGGAATATTTGAAAACTACTTATGTTACAATTGTAATCATTTCGATAATACAAAGATGATAATCGAATTTCACCAAATAAAACTACTTACAATACTTACCTATGTGTATTTTATTTTGTTTGATTGTTAGAATTTATAAGTATGTAGGTACTTAGGACAAAGTGGTGTGATCTTCTTTTTTGGTTTTACGAGTCACAAAATGACTCTCATTTATAATGCACAAGTTTCAACAACTTAATACAAATGGGAAACAGAGTTTTATTTATGCGAAGACTGAAGTGAACAAATAAGTTGTCATTCGTTTTTTAACATTCTTCAAGAACATTTTTAGGCCCGAGTTTGCTTCTTTAATGGCCATTCTATCAAATTTCCCGAGTGACCGGAAGAAAATCAATTAAGTACACTCTACAATCCATGTTGACTTTGTCTAATTGAAACCAAACTGCAGCGGACTAATGAATTGAACCTGGGCTTAATTTACTTGCAAAACTTTCCCGCTAACCGTGTGTTTTACTGTAGGTATTTACTTACAAAGCGGAGCTGGCGTCGTACTCTACATACATACACTTTGCCTACAATTACTTTGTTTGTGTCGCTCGTGTAGCCTTGATTTACTCCTACGACAGTTTCTAAACGGCTATTAAGAGTGTCCTTACTGTTACTTATTAGTTTTATCTTAGTAAAATTACCTTTAATGCTCCAATTTGGTTACAATCAAAGGTATAATAGGTTGGGGAGAAGTCTTTTCGCATATAGTATGTATGAACTTGTATTAAAATCTCTTTGGCTATACCATTTGTATCTGGCTGGTTTTGGCATCATTAAAAAGTTTTAATTTTAAAGAAGGCACTTCCAAATTCAAATTAGGAATTTGTGTGATTTTCATTTGTTATTGTTTTAGAAGAAATTCGATACATTTTAAAATTTTACTATAAAAAAGGTAAAAATGCAACTCAAGCCGCGAAAAAAATTTGTGATGTTTATGGACCTAATGCAGTATCTGTGAGAGTAGCGCAAGTTTGGTTTAAGCGTTTTCAAGCCGGAAATTTTGATATCAAAGATGCATCTCGCTCTGATCGCCCTATTACGGACAAAATTGATGCCATTTTTGAAAAAGTGGAGCAAGATCGGCATATTAGTAGTTACGATGTAGCTGAAGAACTGGCAATTGACCACAAAACGGTTTTGACTCATTTGAATAAAGCTGGGTACACTAAAAAGCTCGATATTTGGGTGCCTCATGAGCTCACTGAAAGAAACCTAATGAACCGTGTACTCATTTGTGATTCTTTATTACGACGTAATGAAACCGAACCATTTTTGAAAAAGCTGATAACTGGTGATGAAAAGTGGATCACATACAACAAGAACGTGCGAAAAAGATCGTGGTCAAAGGCCGGTCAAGCTTCACAGACTGTGGCAAAACCCGGGTTAACTCGCAACAAGGTAATGCTGTGTGTATGGTGGGATTGGAAGGGCATCATTCATTATGAGCTGTTACCGCCAGGCAGGACCATCGATTCAGAACTGTATTGCGAACAATTGATGAGATTGAAGCAAAAAATTGAGAGAAAGCGGCCAGAATTGATCAACAGAAGGGGTGTGGTTTTTCACCATGACAACGCTAGACCTCACACATCTTTAGCCACTCAGCAAAAATTACGAGAGTTTGGCTGGGAGGTATTAATGCATCCGCCGTATAGTCCTGACCTTGCACCTTCAGATTTTCATCTGTTTCGGTCTCTGCAGAATTCCTTAGGCAGTGTCAGGTTAACATCACGAGAGGACTGCCAAAACCACTTGTCGCAGTTTTTCGATCAGAAGCCTCAAAATTTTTACAGTAATGGGATCATGTCACTACCAACAAGATGGCAAAAAGTTATGGAACAAAATGGCACCTACATACTTTAGTCAAATGTAAATAAACTATAAAAAAAAACTTTTTGAATTTTCATATAAAATACGAAGAAACTTTTTCCCCAACCTAATAGAATGTAACTTTACATGTATTTTGAGAATAGCATATTAGCAACTTTGGTAACCTATGATATCTAAAGAACAATATTTATAAATGTTAATATTACCTAAAAAGCTTTCACAGAGTAATACTTACTTTGTAATAGAAGGGCAAAATTTGAATTAGATTTGAATAGAAATTGAAATGAGTTTGAAATCCCGTGAAATTACAGCAAGCGACTGGTATTGGCGGTTTGCAGCATTTTGGTTAACAAGTAACGGACTGATCGACACTCTATCAAAATTGGATGCCCACGTTTCGAACCATTTCCATTATAGAAAAAGTGAAAAGTTGAAAAATAATCATATTATTTGCCTGGAAATGAACATAGTATTCGGGTACATACCTGTAAGTAGGTACTTATTGATTTATTTTACATAGTTACGAGTATAATTTCAAAAAGAGTCTTGAACGTATGTATTTGTTGAGCAATAAACAATAAGGGTAAACATCTAAGACAGTGAACATCGTAATAAAATTTCATTAGTGATTCCAAGAAGACGAACCATATATCTACGTAAATATCTTCTTACATATAATTTCCTTCGCTGTTCGTTGGCCGTAGTTATTACAAAGCAAATTACAATTCATAACCAAGAATAATGAGGACTGAATAATGCATAAAAGACAAATTAAGTACCTATAGATAGTTGTAGGGCTTAGTGCCGTAGTGGATGAGTAGTTGGTCCGGACTAGCCAGTGGGCAGACACCACGATTTGCAATTAATTACCGAGGGCGAGCGGCGGCATGTCGGCTGCCATCCCGCCCGTGTTTGCCCGCCATTCATAAATTAACACGACCAATATATCCAAAAATCACCATTCTACATTCCTGAAACCATACTTATTTTTATAACGATATCTGTTAGTAATTCAGCCACTCTTGAAATTTACATATTTTCAGCACTTTAATTTTTATCTTTATAGAACGAAAAATGGGGTGTAGGTAGGTAGGTATTTGTTGTACGAAATATATTTACGGAAAATGCGAATATTACATTATTCAAATAGTTTGTAACAGATGCGTGTAGGTACTTATGAAATTGATTTATAGTTATGGGAGGCAACGTACGTATAATATTGTATACCTAATATGATTACACGGAAACTCGTCCAAACTGTCAGCGGCAGCCGCAATATCTGTGACTTATCGGCGTTGAGGGGTGACCTCTAGAACAACGAGTGGCGATGTATCCAGTCTCTGAATCCTAACGTGCTCGTAGTTCAAGTTATTCGGTCGGGAAATCATTAGCAATTCAAATACCTAACCACCGCACGGCTCTACGGAAGAGGGATCCTCTTTCACATGACCGCTTTTGTAAATTATTTATTACTGTTTGGCCAGTTCCGAAGTTCTCGTTGTTCCCAGGAAACTGAGTCGCAAATGGAAATAACCCTGTTAACCTTTGTCCCGTTTCAGGAGTCTAGTCTGAGTTAATATTTTATTCTTCTCCATTACACTAAGTCTACCTTGAACCAGACTTTGTTTAAACTACAGACGTTCTTTTTTAACTTTATCAGATGACAAAATATTCTTTAAAATGTTTTTGTGCAAATTGTCGTGATTTCACAGTTCGTTTCTGATTTACTTATAGTGTTTCTATATTGTCATTGCACTACTAAATAATATCTGTGATAATATGAAAGTATTCGTAGACTGCGAAGATTTTCAGCTTTGATTTAATAGGAGTGGGTAGGTGAGAGCAAGTGACGACGACGACGGCGCTCAGCGTGGCGAAGTCACGTCACCGCATGGCTGAGGGAACGGTAAGAATTTCAATCACAGGCGCCGGAGGCCCGCGAGACAAATTGCAGACGACTTTGTTACGTACACAACGTTTCAGGCGCTCTCTACACTCCCGCTTCTTGTTTATAAGTCGGTGCACGCCTCTATTTGTACCGTGATACCTCTTTACTCATTGCAAGACTATTGTATGAAAACAGTCTTTTTGCTAGTTTTGCTCAATTTGTGTTCTATTTAAGCGTAAACTTTCAATTGAATTTGAAACAGCAATTTAACTTTGTTAACAAATACAAGTTTATTTTAAATAAATTCAAACGCAATGTGAAAACATTACACAAACCGAAAGAATATTTCAATGATTATGGTGATAAATATCAACCAGAGAAATCTGTAGCCCGTAGCATATTCCGCCTGTTAGAGTTTGTATATCAATTACGTTTGCGTGATAACGAACAGTGAAGGCTACGTCTCGGGCGTCGCTTTCTAGAGCGAGAGAGGCGCGCCCTGTTACGAGATAATTGGAGATCCGTATAAGGACATTAATAACAAAACAGATAGGTATTAGACGCGGGGATCGGGACCCCTGCCGCTTGTTATTTCCGAAACAGGGAAATTATAATAAAGTTACAGGATACGGCCGATGCCCGGTAATATTGTTACGGGAAATCGGAGCGCAACTTGGGATTGTGTCCGCAATTCGTACGGAGTGACAATGTCACCACAAATATAATTTATTTTAATCTAATCATTTGTCAAGAGGAAATGATTGATGCTTCTTTAAATTAATTTAGGTCAGATATCAGAATTTTCTTCTCACAAGACTTTGGTTTTCATGCATTTCAAAGTTCGTAATTGATCAAATCAATCGTCTTGCTCCTGTAACGTGTTTGAGTAGGTACATGTGACTTCACTTTACCTTCTCCGTCTGTGTACTTCGTACGTAATAATATGTAACCGCAAACACAAAGCTAAATCAAACGTCATTACCAGTGAAGCCCTTAATCAGACCTTTGATAAACTGAGCTTGTTAAGCGGTGCGGTGAGCGCATTCAATACGCTACAACCTCAGTTAAACACGTTAGTTACCTATATTTAATTTCCGATTACCTATTTAGATTTTTATTGTATCCGCGATCGATAACAATCATAGAAGAGATTTTTTTAAATTGTACAGACGGGTAAACAGGTTCCTTAAGAAAATCTATATATTGTAATAATTACTTCGGCACCTTTAGTCACGTGTCGAATTTACGGCCAATCGTAAAATGTCAGGCGAGCAGACGCAGTAATGTCCTTCGTCTCATTGTTCCTATAAGAGCAGTCACGATTTTAAGTGCGCTCGTTTCACAAGACGACCGATTTTAGTTTAAGTGTATCGTGTAGGTAGAGTCTACCTCCCAACACGCTCTCTCCACATTTGTCGCTTTATATTTACGATAACACTGGTTGTAGTTGCGAGTAGTTTTCGGACTTAGTACATAACAGAACGAATACAATTTTCTTCTTATTGCAAAAGTCAAGTTTTATGTACAAATAAAATCTTGTGTTGCAAGTTCCCGGTAAACAAGTAAGTATCGTCCCAGATTTAAATTGACAAGGAAAGCCAAATATTCTTAGAAACAATGTACTTTATTAAAGTCCGTGAAGGGGATTAATTTATTGTGGAATTATTTTTGACGGTAAAATATAAGGGGAACAGGGAGTGGCGCTAATTGGATTAAAATTTTAGCACTTCTTGAAGTTGGCAATATTGATTTTTATAAGTATGCCTTGTTCAAAATAAATTCTTTAAAAAATTTAAAGACGGTGCCACCTTTTTCCTTGAGATGTGAAAAGAGATTGATTATAGGTACCTATATTATGTATTTCAAGTTATTGTTTTACTTGGCACCGTCTTCAAAATTATTAAAGACATACTTATTTAATTGTTTATGTTTCTTTTAATCACTTATAAACTCGAAATTTTCTGTAGAAGTTAATTTATTTCATACTTTTTAGTTTCCGTTTTGAAGTTGTTTCTTTTTTGGCAAAAAAAATTTATTTCACCTTTTTTTAGTTTCCCATGACTGTGCTTCATTTTCATTATCAAACCCATTAACAGTCACAACCCATTTAGATGAAAGGTATAATATAAGTTAATCAAGCCCAAACACAAAGTACTTGCTGTAAACCGTTGTCGAGTTCCCTCGACTGCCTTTCCGCTCCATCATTAGGTCAACGTCAGACCCTCATTAAATATAAGGGCTTTCAAATTCTTATTATTGCATAATATTAAGAAACACACTAGTCGCAATGCAATTTTTTCGAGTGTTTCCCTCGATATCTCCAGGTTTCCACAATGAGACCCTGGTTTCCTTACCATGGAACCACCCTTAGGATACCCCCTTTCCAACAAAAAAAGAATCATCAAAATCGGTTCATGGACGACGAAGTTGTGTGAAGAAACATAAGAAACAGACTAGTTGAAAATACAATTTTTTCGAGAGTTTCCTTCGATTTCTCCAGGGTTCCACCATCAGATCCTGGTTTCTTTACCATGGGACCACCCTCGGGATACCCCCTTTCCAACAAAAAAAGAATCATCAAAATCGGTTCATAAACGACGAAGTTTTGCGTGGACATACATAAAAAAAATATATACGGTCGAATTGAGAAACTCCTCCTTTTTTTTGAAGTCGTTTAAAAACAGTTGGAAAAGCTTTTGTCATCTTTCTTTCTTTACGTACCTAGGTACATATTTACTTATCTTTAAAAACATACCTAAAGCTAAAGGTATAACTCATCAAATAAAAAGGAGCGCATAAAAAGGTTTCTTGAAAATATTGCCTTAATTTATTTTAGATTGATGAAACAATATCCTTTTAATTAATATTGTGAATTTTCGTGTTTGCTTAAGGGAAAATGTTACCTTTTCACGTTGAGCTGCCTGCGGCTACAGCAACGATTAATGTTTTCGGTTGTTATCTATCTACCTACAGTTAGATGTTGTTTATGTAAATAGGTACTATTAAAGGACCGTTACATATGTAAATAGCGTGTAGTAGGTTGTTAGTTTAATTAATATTTCAGTGTTGTTGGTAGTAAGAAGATAAGCTTTAAGTAAAGTTGCTCTAAGTAATATTCCTTGGGTTTATGTAGTATGACACATTTTCACATCGATTCTAATTTTCTATTTCAAACGCTTTTAAAATGATGATGAAAATAAATTAATTCAAATTAGTTTTCTTGTGAAACTACTTAAACTTAAAGAAATATCTAAGTACATAAACTCACATACCTACCTAGTTTGTTGCCTTTCTATAATTTTATTATACCTATTATCACTTTTATCACCTATAATCTCCTACATAAAGCACTAACTTGTTGTCCGAAATATATTTAAACATAGCAGAGTAGTTAGTTACGATTCGCTGGATATTTTCAATGGCTATTGTTAACATCAGTAATTGGATAAGTCCGTACTTGAACGTTTGACCGTATGACGTTTTCCAGTGTATCGAAAATATGGTATATATTCGTTAGTAGGTAGGTATAAGTAGGTACAGTGTTTAATTTATTTTGTCATTTTTATTTTATTTGTGCTTAACAATTATTTTATTATATTTAAGATTTATCCAACAAAAATATTTAATACAAATCCTCCATAAAAAATGGAATGGAATTTACGTTCCTTTCATACTGTTTAAAAGTTGTTACAATGGAATTAGAATACAAACAACAATGGTGCTCGTTTACTACAAACTAAACGAGATAAAGAATAAAGTTGCAAATACGTGGAATGTGGAGGGTTGCCAGTGTTCCCGAGGCCGGGGAGACAAGCTGCTCCCCGCCCAGTCTGCTCTATTTGGACACGTTTTGAATGTCATTGTCACGGTGCTAATTGCCGGCGACTGCACTACCACCTCCCAGTAGAGACTCCCATACACGAAACCCACAATACCTCTACAGATTATGCAATATAAAATTTAACTTGCCTACATAAAATCGGAATTTGTATTGAAAAGAAATGAAAACCAAAATGTTTACGAAATTTTGAGGAAGTTTTATGCGGGATTATAACGGAGCGTGGGTTAAAATAAGAGTGGAGTGGTAATATTTAAATACCAATTCATTCCGTTTATGAAGAACGGGAATGTTCATGAAAGGTAAAGGTGAGTGTCTCAGGTAGCACACAACCTCCGCCGCCGCCCCACGTGTAGGCAGCCTGCAGGGCGGCGGCGACGGGAGGCAGCCGCAGCTCGAATTATTTTTTCCAGGCAGTTGAGTCCGAATGCGCTTCCGGCTTGAGTTGCTTCAACTCGAAAGCAAACTTTTCGTGTTTATATTACTTTGAATTCTTTTTACCTCTAAGCTTTGCTTTGCGATACTTTACACAGTATCATTCGCACGGTGTTTAACAGAAACTTTGCCTTTTTGCTAAAGGAAAATAATTTCAAACGAAAGTTGAATGTAAAGGCGCGCGTCTGTTTTGAGCTAAATACTAAAATCCTAATTTTAAAAAGTTGAAAAATTATTACTGTAGGTATCTAGGTTGGGTTTACTTTAAATTGAAGTACCTATCTATGTAGAACTTTAGCATGTAGACAGGTGTGTCTAAGTACTTATATTAACGAAGGATAAGACTGTCTGATTTCGATTTTAAATTAGACAGTCAGATAACATACTTATAACATACTTACCGAACTCCTATGAGCGAGACGATTAAAACATTGAGCAGATGCGATGAGGTAATATTGAAAACTCTCTCAAAGTAAATTCCATTTCCATTTCAATATGCGTGACTAAATTGCCTTGAACAGAGGAAACGCAAGCAAATATGATTTGGCGACGAGCTCTATCAAAGGCTAATTGCTCAATGCTGCGAACATACTGCACATCAAGTGCACTATTGAAACAATTTACTTTTCAATTTTCAACTTTTTGATTAACGTTTTTACGTTTAAATTGCTTTATATACGTACAACTTTTTTAATTTACAGAGATACATGAACTCAGCATCGTTTGTATGTAAATAAAGTAAATAAATTGTAATCCGAAGGCCCACTGCGAATTGTGGAAATGCTCTAATGCGGCCCGTGAATGGTAAACCCTGCTTGGAACTTAATATATGGCGACAGGCACTCAGCGTGATTGCGGATAAACTGTCCTAATATTGGATTGTAATATTTTAGTCTATTTATTAGTTGGCCTCAATAAAAATAAAGTATTAATATTGTATTCGACCGAGCTACTTATGATAAAGGCTGATTTGAAGAAGACTGTAGGTGTAAATTGTAACATAAACCCTAACAAATTACTAATACACGTTTTATTAAATAATAATATCCATGATCTAAAAACCATTTATAAAGTTATATTTTCATCTGTCACGTACCTACGGTTCAAAAACTAAATACCTAGGCATCTAAACATCTAAACCCAATTTTTATCGGGCACCGGAAATAGTTGTTATAAACGAATTAAGTAGGTACCTGCGTCAAGACCCATTATAAATCAATATTCCTGTATAAATCTTTGTTTTTTTGATTAATTTTATAAAAATAATATAAGTAATCTGCTATCTGTAATGTTGGGGTGCCAACACATCCCTGTAGTTAAGGCGTAAGTATTATGAATCTCATCTGGTTAGCAGTTTGTCGTAGCGCAAAGCGACGTTATAATGGATATTAAACTCGAGTGCGTTGACGCACAATTTCACTTTCCAATTTGCAGCCACCTTTGTCTCGCCCTCTGATTTTCCGCCTTTCAATTAACCAGTAATCATACACGCCCTGGGAACCCTTTCATTAAACACTGGTAATGAGTTTTCACCCTTCGTCGAATAGTGGACATCGGAGCTTTGATAGACTGCAGCACCTTGTTTTGTATTTTACCTCTTGGCCAGACAAATTGGCTCCGACGTGCAGTCAATTAGATGGATAAATTTGATGCCTAGGCTTTAGATTAGATGTGTAGTAGAACGTATCGTTGAGATAGGATAAGAACACATCATTTATTCAACTATTAATTTTGAAAAATACAACGCAAACAAAAATAACTAATTTTTGTATGCGTTGTATTTTTTGCTGAGTATAACAATTGTTGTATCTACCTATTTTACGAGTTTGAATCTTTGAAACTAGAGGAATATATTTCCCTTCTTTGTTCACAAGTTGTAGGTACCTAAGTAGTATTTTCAAATCGTACCATAATATAGGTTAGATTATGAAGTTTATAGAGAGACCAACCATTATTGTAAATCTTTGTAAGAGATCTCGTTTGTAAACAGTGATAAAGTTGTGACCGGAAAATCTCTAGAAGGTGGAGTGATGTTAAAAGTTTTAACAAGTCTCACGGCAAAAGCCGCAAGACTGTCTATTCCTCATTAGTGCTAATGGCGGTTGGTGCAGGCGATATCCGAGATAGAACGGTTTAATTAATACCACCCTGGCTCTTTGTCAGGTAATCGATATCCATTCCAATATAGTATTGTGTTTAGATCAAGATGCCTTTGTGGTTATGTTATTGTATCTTACCTACATGGTTCAGCTATTGCGAGATTTTCAATACCTAAATTACTTAACAATACGTTGTTATCGTATCAATTAAGTAGCTAATTTTATTGATAGCGACTTACGTTTATAAATAGAACAATTAATAAACTTACTCTTTGAAATAATGCTTACTTCATTTATTAAGAACATTGAAAACAATCTTAAAAAATACGTATGAAATGGTTACAAATATTCCTCGTTAGCAAATGTATACACATGAAACACCATCAGTCTTGCCACAGTTCAAATTGACCGTCTAATCTCGTTACTATTTATAAAGAAAGGACATTATTATAATTTGGCATAGTTTCCTGAAATAAGAACAACTGACCACAAGTAGTTTATTCATAGAAGTCCTCAAAGGAGAATCCATGAATATGCTTGAATATCTCGAAATTATTTTACGAGTATATATTTCAATAAGTTAAAGTATTAATATGGAGAAAATGAATATTTATTCAACAAAATCCTTACAAGCAAGGGGAATAGATACTAAAGCTACATAACAACTGTACACAGTTCTTATGATCGTTATATGAAAATGGTAAAAATACGTTTTACTTATATCAAAAATACCCGTTGTTTGCTCATGGAATAAAATATGTTGAGCTACTTGTTAACGTGGCATGGAGATGGGAGTTTCGAGACAGGATTATCAATAACAATGTAGCAATATGAAGATGGAAGGTAATCCTTATTAATTCAATATATTGGTATCAGTTTGATGGGTATCACATTTATAGGTTCTGGTTAAATGTACGAGTAATTCGTATTACGATATAATATGGAACACTGTAGTTTGGTTACAATCTTTCAAAGGTAAGCAAATTGCATTGACGTTTTCGAAATTAACGTACATTCCTTAATGTTTAAATGTAAATTAAATTGATATACTATATTTACAATGGATACACATCTACCTTTCAACAAATCATGACTTTCAAACTTACACACTATTTAGAAATTACTAAAGTATCAAATAATGTAATGCACACATCTTTAAAATACTTCAGTGAGTGGGTATGTACAAAATCTAAAGTTTTATTTACAGTTGTATATATTTTTTTAGAGTTCTGTACTCATTTCTGCACCCCCAGGAGTCTTGCCGTCGGAAGAGGAAGCGGGGGCGGTGTCCTCACTAGCCGGGGTTACGTTCACACTGCTTAGTGGCTCGGCAGCCTGTGTTTGTATTAAAATAATATATTATTACTGATGTAACAACATCTAAGTACTTCTAGTTTTCACTATCAATCAACACCAACATAAAAGATTCTTTACGACTCGTATCGTAACAAAAAAATAAACAAAAAATGGATAATTCACACAAAATTAAAGTTGTAGTCACAAATCTAAGTGCAGACAAACGAAAGTAAATTTAAACCAAAACAAACTCTTAAAACAAATTAGCTGTGTTAGTCAACCGGTGTTAGTCTACTTAACGGATGCAATATAAACTAAGCCACAACCAGCATGCACATAAAATAGGTACGTAAAACAAAACACAAGTGCCTCCACTAGCATCCGGAGGGAGACGAACAAACCAAGGGTGCGTGCAGCTACTCATTCCGCTACGTGTTGGTTGCGACACAAAGGGTGGGTCCTCAGAGCGGGCTTACTTACTGCGTGCTTTCTATGAGAGGTTTTAGGATAATGTCGAGCGTGTTGTCGTGGCGCGCATGCGCGTGGTGCGCGAGGCGCGAGTGCGTGCGCGCCACGTTGGCGTTGAAGTCGCGCGCGTCGCGGGCGGGCCGCGTGTCTCGGGAGTCTCGCGAAGGCCGCGCGTACCGCCGCGCCAGGGACCCGCTCTCGCCGACCAATATGTTGTTGTTGCTAGCATGTCTCTGCGTATCCCAATATCATACACGCAAGTCAAACTACCGGTGCACACCTTATAGCTTTATACAAACGATATAATCTCTAAATAAATACAATACTAATAGCTGAAACAGAAGGCATTTCAAACAGGGAGGTAGATACATCATCACATTATATTTTGGAGTCCCGTAAGTAGAGACGTACCAACAATGCACTAAAGTGGCCATAAATCCTGAAAGTATTCTCAGAGTGTCAGGTTGTAAAGAGAAATTCACTAAAGATACCACCACTGTAGTACTTTGTTTCTCGGAAATTCTAAAGCCCCCGAAGCATAGGAATGTGGACTAATTACCTCTAAAAGTTCGTCAGTGAATTAGACTATCAGAATAATAATACATAGCCTATTTATTTGAGTTTGTGTAGGTACGTAATTCTTAAAATCCTACCTACACATGTAAGTAGTCATATTTATAAAACATATTCGTATAAGTAAACTTTTTACAGCAGCCTGTACACGGTTAGCTTTTTCAGCGACCCAGAAACAGGAGCTGCGGATTACTGCGACGGCCCTCGTAAGCTTATTTAATTCTAAAGGGATTTTTTCCTTCTTAAACGAGTCCCTCCCTCGCTCGTAGGCAGGTATTAGTCTGTTAACAGATATAAAGACCATTGCATAAAACATTTAAAATGGCGGTAAAATCCAACGAAAATATTAAATCTGGTTTCAGATTAAAATGTACTGATTTTTGAGTTAGATCTTATCGTTTAAGAGAACGAGGGCCTTCGCAGCGCAGAAGTATGTTAGAAAGCGAAGCGCCCACTCACGAAGAGAGAAAAGCCAGAGTCCGCAGGGTGAGGGTAGTGGCGAGGCGCAAAGTCGCGCGGACGGCGCGAGGTCGCGCTGTCGCTGGCGACGGACAGCAGCGAGCGCTGGGAGCCAGTGACGGGTGCGCGGCGTCCCGGCACGCTCGGCGGCCGCCGCCGCAGCGCCGCCTCGCTCAGACGCGCCATCGCACTGTCCGCGCCCCCCGCGCCGCCCGCGCTCGACACCATCCACTGCCTACTCACTGGAGCTGTCGACCCTCCTGCGCCGCACTTCGCGCTATCACTCGACCTGCCAGAATACATCAGTCTTAAAGACAAACTCTAAACAAAAATCTAATGCAGAATTATCTCAGGTATGGCTACCTCTCTGATGAATATGCATAGTCTTGATCAGCACCCAGACCGGAGTCCGTATGCTCGTGTGAAACTCGCGCGCTTCCAGAAATGAGTTCTCCACTGGAACTGTTGCTGTTGCTGTTTGTCACCGGGCTATACGGGTTGTTGTTATTGGATACTGGCGTTACGTTGCCCTTGTAGCCAATGTTTGTTAAAAAGTCATCTCCAGATCGAGCCGTTTCGTCGTAACTTGGATAAACACGCCTAAAAAGATTTGTTTTTTATTAAATTTTGGAAATTTACAGTATTTTGGGGTTACTAGGGGTTCCATAAAAAGCACATACCTTCCATGTTTCTCTGTACCATTTCTATTCACGCTCATGTTACTAGAGTTGGATCTTAAGGATCCTTGATGATGTGAATCGTGGTGACTTTTACCGTGTGATGAGGTACTTCTATCGCGTCTAGCTAATGACCCGTGTTCAGTCCTAGAATAAAAAAAATTGTTATAGACTATTAAATAAATGTAATATCAATCACCTATATTAGTTACTTTGTTATGATATTGTGAACTCACTGCCTGTGTTTGGAAGATGTTCTGAGTTTTGTCTGACGCGCATGACTGGTCTGCACTACAGTATAAGGGATTTCCTTAAGCTGTGCCTCGGTCATACCCGTTGTGTCCACTAAAGAAAATTCCAAGTGTTGCTTCAATTCCGTTGGAAGCCATTTCTTTTCATTTGGTGAACCTGATCTTGACCTAAAGAATATAACAGAATATTAAAAGGAAGTTCAGTCTTAATCAGTTGATATTGATAAATAATCGTAAGCCATATGTATTTACCGATGTTTCCTGTGTCTTCTATGTCTATGGGAAGATCGATGCGTTCCCGTGTCGGGCTCCATTTGTGAGCGGCGAACGCTTGCTACCTGAATATTATAATGCCATTTAATTAAAATCTAGCCTAAGATAATGAATTAATAAATGTTTAACAAATAATACGCACTTGAACACCGCTGCCAGAGTTCGCTTGTCTTAAAACTTCTTTCCACTGGGATTCTGAGTCGATCAGCTCATATTCTCTGTTTAAAAAGTTAGATTATAGAGTAAGATTGTTATTGTTACTAATGCTTTGAAAGTTTATAACAGTAAGAAATACTGAGAAGTAAATTGTATTGCTCGCCACACGTAGAGGCAAGCAACTTTATGAAACTAAAACAAAACTTCGTGTACGTCGAAACATGTTTTAACCATTTGTTAACAATCGAAATGTATAGTGTCATAAAGGTTGAATAGGAGAGTATTACTTGGTATTAGGTTGCGAGTCGTCTCTCTCGGAGCCGGACTCGTGCTTGTGCCGCGAGCGGTGCCGGCGGTGCTTGCGTCCAGAGCGGCCGGAGCCACGCGACAGCTCGCTCTCCGCATCCGACTGCTGCCGTCGGGATCGGTGTTTGTGTCTGGTTATTGCAGAAAATATTGTTTATTGATATGCATTATAAAGTTAATAAATAGTTGGAGGATTCCATTTTGTGTCTGTTTCGTTAAAAACGTGCCAAAATGTGTCGTTTGAAATGGTTACATTAAATGTTACAACATTATTACGTTAAGCCGTCAGCGTGCATGTTAGCAATTCTACATAAATTCGGTTTGCGTGCTGTTAATCAAACCATCGCGTAATTAAAGAATTTCGAAATATTACGCGATTACGATTTATTTATTGCGTGATCAAAGTTTCGAGCGCTGTAAGTAATTGCCAAAATTGATTTGACACTCACTTGCGATTAGAACGAGAGTCGTTAGAGCTTTGGGAGTCCACAGAGGCGGATCGGTCTCTGTGTCGGGGTGCGGGGGGAGGTCTGGTGGCGGTTGGCGACGCGGAGTACAGCCCGCGGCGGGTCGGCGCCGATCTGGTGGAGCGCGGCGACCCGCCCGGCGCGGGCACCGGCTCGCATCCTAACATCTCGCCGCTAATTCTGAACCAAAGAACCACAAATTAATAACAAACAACGCCATTTTAGATCGTGTCACCAATCTTCCGTACTTACGAATTAGGTCGATTCACTGATGTAGGTTGCTTTACTTCAGGAGGACAGTCTTTTATTCTCAAATCTTCTAGTTTTGGCACTGTAAGACAATATAATTTAATATTAAACAAATAATTATAAGTCAAAGTAAGTATTCGTATTATACTAATGAATTACCGTCATGTAATGAAGTATGTGAGGCATGCGACAGTCGACTAATCCGCCGCGACGGTGTCCGCGTGAACGCAGGGGGTGGTCTCGGTCGCGTTCCTCTGCCGCTGATAACAAAAATTGTACACTCATATATGAGGTATAGAAAAGAA
Organism: Anarsia innoxiella; assembly: GCA_947563765.1. Taxonomy (NCBI): domain Eukaryota; kingdom Metazoa; phylum Arthropoda; class Insecta; order Lepidoptera; family Gelechiidae; genus Anarsia; species Anarsia innoxiella. The sequence continues at coordinate 6,057,549 of OX387393.1, forward strand.
ACAACGTTGCTTTATTCTACCTTCTTGTTGTAAAGTACAAAGTACAATATTTCAGAAGAAAGAAGTGGCGGCGGTAAAACCTCACCTATTTCTCAGTCTTGATCCTAAAGCAAATATGTCAGCGGATGCCGGCGAAGTTTGTTGGAGGCGGAAAAATGTGTGGTGATCGGAACAACAACGCCACAAGTGACGGCAAGCCGACCGTGTAGGGCTTTCAAAGCCGTACGTTGCGGTTTCATTCTGAAATTTACGAAACATTTGAAAATTCTTCGAATACCCACGGCAAACAGCGCCTACAACTAAATTCACGACACAAAGCGTCCCTCTTTTCAAAGCGTTGTTATTCAAATGTGCCCACAAAGTTTATATCTTTTAAATCCCTTTATGAATGTCACATTCCAATCTGACTTAAATGTTTATTCGCTTAATTGTAACCGTAAAATTTAAACCGAATGGCTATACGTTTGTGCTGAGATATACAAATAATTTCAATTAAGCTTTGTTTTGCGTTCTTTTCGTTTTATTTTTAAAATTAATATAAAAGGTACATAAGTCTAATCATGAAGAAGTATGTCGAGTAAAGGGACTTTCATTGAGAACACAGGGAGCACCGCAGGGCGTTGCGCGGTCTCAGTTCACACGTTATCAGCGTGGTCCGGGGCGGGCGGCGGACGCAGCAAATACACCGCTCAGTCGCACCCGCGACTTATCTGTAATTGCCTGCCTGCGAATGTCTTTCAAGAAAACCTCACAAGGTGGTCTTCATCTTGCACTAGCTATTCATACTGAGCTCGCTGTAGCCATTATCAGTTTGGAAGATCCTGAGAACCGGGTCAAGTGTCTCAATTCCATCTTTGTGACGAACGTACGTAAGCAAGCATTTCATGTCTTTTTATAAATAAAAGTGTACTAACGTTTTTATCTGCTACGCGAAGCATGAAGTATCGCCCTTTATAATAAAGTTTGGAGACACGTGGCCAGTAGTAGTTTGCAACAGTATGCTTTCCACGCAAGAGCAACAGACCGCTTGGCGCCAAGCCCAGGAAGTATTCCACGCTATCTTCACCCTGTTGTTAAATTAAAACACAGTTTAGCTACGTGAAACTTTAAAGCTGCTGAATGGAAAGGTTAAACGGAATTAAGTAAATATTTCTTACCAAGACGGGATGCAAGTCTACCCCGTACATATCCAACCACTTCACTTTATCTAGGTAACTCAATTCAGCTTGTGCCGGAGAAATGCCTCTGTAAGTAAAAAAGAAGGGTTGGAAGCTGAAGGGAATTAATTTACTAGTTATCCTTAATAACAGGTTCCTGTTAGCAGCGGACATAATTCACAAAGGGCTAAGCAACAATGAATAATCACGGAACAGCGTTTCTCGCCGAGCTGTCGCCACGGCTCACTTGCTGTTAAGGAGGTACACATAATTTGCATGTAATTGCGGCTCTCAGTGACGCGTTGAGGAACGCAGACTGCATCTTTGCACAGTTAAAAATTCATTCAATTAGTCGTGAAAAGCGGCGAAGTTTAATTTCCGGGACGGGCACGACGCTTTCGGCGTGAAACTGCTCCCTCTGAAATCTTAATTTCTCGAAACTCGCTTCCCCAGACATACTCGTAAGATCTTAAATTCAAGTGCGCTGTGTTCGTGTTTTGTGCAGCGTTTAATGCTCCTTTGAGGTACGACGTTTAACACATAAAAGGGTTGAGCCAATTGCAGAAGCTTATGTGTTACATACTTAATGTGATTTGTGAGCTCTTTGGTACTGGCTTATGTATAGGATTACTCACGTGAGGGTGCGATGTATGTCTGCCGCGCGCGCTTCTAGCTCTGGAGTTTGGTGCGCCAGTAGTCTGAACTCTGATACGTAGCCGGGACTATGTCGTCTTGGGTCAAAATCTCCCAGCTCAGCTAAACGTAGTAAAATAATTTTCTCATAAGTAAATACAATAATTTTATCGATCTATATATATAGTACGTGGGTAATGTGCGGTGGTGTAGTCTGAGAGTAAGGTAACTAAGTAATTAAATGAAAATGTTACCTCTCTCATTCAATAGATACTTGATGAAAGTTAATAAAAGTTCTTCATAAAAGATAAAAGAAAAGTTTTAAAACCCCCAGACTGCTGTAAAGTTAAGACTTAAGAAAAAACAACTAACTGTCTACCTACCTACAGTTTGTCATGTAAACTCATTTAGTTGATGGGCTACTTCAAACAGTAGATAGAAATAAACTAAGAGTGCGAGCGACGTCGCAGCTCCATTTTTGGAACAAATTCCTTGTTTAGAAACGCGTGTAGCGGACCGAAAATATCTACAACAAACACCCCATGTGTGCCAGTATCCGTATTATGACAGCGACCCGTCTTTAACAATCGCAATTAATTCGATATACCTATAGGATCGCGGACAGATCAAGTCCTAAACAAACACAATGCCACATAAACATAAATAAATATTTAAATTTCTATATATTATGTTGTTGGGGTCTTCGCTTTGTAAAGTCATGTAAACAGTTTATTTCATGATGTGCTAGCTACAATATTGCAAAGTTTCATTAAAATCTGTTCAGTAGTTTTGCGTGAAAGAGTAAAAAATATTCTCACATCCCACTATCGGCATAAACATTGAAAAATATTAGTAGTAAGAGAGAGTTTACCTAACTGTAGGTGAACAACCAAAACAATTTGTTCAAATTGTTCGAATTCGAAAGTTTGTTTACAAGTGATATGTACCTATATGTAGGTCACCCCTTAAGGTGGCGAATCCTTAAGAAGAAATCAAAATATCTACCTATAGACACGATGCTTAGAAAAACTACAAGTAAACGAGGCTGACAGTCATTTCCCGTCGTCAATCTTTTTTTTGTCCTCGGAAATCGCAACATCTGGTTCATCTTAGTGCGGGTGCGAAAATACTCGCCTCGTACACATGAAGTAGGTATGAGGCATCTCTGGAAAATACAGGTTTATTTTAAAACTTTTTTTAACCCTAACTACTTACGTCCAGACTAATATTCTAGCATGAAAAATAAAGGAAGTGAAATACTAGGAAAGTTAGAAGGAAATTTTTCAGTTTGGAATTGAAAACATCGACATGTTGTATTTCTATTTATCAAAGGTAGTCAATTACGAAAAAAAAATCGCGTATTGACATTTTATTACGAACATCAAAGAATTTTATCAGGCGTGTGGTTCTCATCAGATACTTATGCCATCAGTATAAGTCAGAGGCTCAGACAGAATCTGTTTCGCGTTTACTCGTGAATGATCTGTGGAGAGCCATCGATCATGGCACGTAACAAACCGCCCATACGTCGAGACGAATGGTGCCAGTCCGCCGCACATCTAACACAAACCACATTTTACTGTCGATCGGAATATAAACAAAACATTTCAGTAGGTACAACATACGTCTTCACCGCAATATTCCTAAGAAGCAAATTTAAAAGGGAAACATCTTGAATAGCGTGATGAATAAACGAGGCAAAATTCCTTAAATATTGGTTATATTAAAGCGGAGACTGCCGCAGACATTGTTTAATGAAGTAAATTGGCTTTAAACGTCTTCTTTCAAACTAATTATGTCTAGATATTATTATTATAACTACTTAGTTTTTCATCAAACATAATTATGTACCTATGTGTACCTACACTACCATATCCGTCTAGTAATTGCAGGGTGTCTTATAGTGTATTGACGTTATCTTCGCCTCGAAAAGCATCGTATCATTTTCGTAGCATTTGAGCGATTGTCCATCGTCCTGATTAATGTGAGGGGAGGATAGACAGCCCAGTAACTTGTTGCGACGGACGCGACAGACCATCTGCCATTGTCCCTAGTTACGATACACTCCCGAACTCAGACAAACTATACTGGACAACTAAAAATAAATCCAGCAGTGATTAATAGTGTTTTCTCTTTCCCAGAAACATATTTTTTAACATCCTTTCCTATTCGTGTAGCAACGCGGCTTTGTCTAAATATACACACAACTTCAACAAGAAAATAATGAAAGAAGTTTGATATCCTTTGTTCCACACACGTACCTACAAATTGTAATAAGTGAGCTCACTCCTCATAAAGAAGGTAATGGGGATGGATGATTTTTGGATGCAAAAAGCCGGAAAAGGGAATATTTTTTGTGTTGTTTCGTAATACCTATTACAGAAGAGCGGTCGTAACCTGCAACTTTTTATTTTGGGTACTAATATCCATATTACGACTATGTATTTATGTACATTCATTTTACGTAAGCAGCTAGCTACCAATGTTTTAATATTTTTTTTACTTTTGTTTTAGCATAGATATGTTTAGATAAGTAGCAGGTAGGTACTCACAAATCTTTGTTTCTATTATTTTAAAATCCGAATAGCCCGTACAGTTATTAATATTTGAAGCGGACTATTTAGTACAAAGCCTGTAAAAAATGCAACAAAAAAGCGCCATCTAAATTATATGGTGTGTGAGAGAGTTTAGGGTAGGTATTTGAGGCATTTAATTGGAGCGCTAGTGTGTACGGGGCCGCGGCTGCGGGCCGCGCACAAGGGTCGCTGATGTAGCCGAGATTAGATGCAAACGACGCCCGCGCTGATGGCTCATTTACCTCTTGAATAACGCATTGATATTATACCTTTGCTGCTCCCTGCTTTTTGCCATATATTACGTCGTAGCCAAGCTTTATACCACACTCGGTAAAAGAAGACCACCTAGGTACCTACCTACTAGCTTTACTAAAAAACAAATGATTTTAATAATTTTCTCGACGTTCATATCTACTTACATCAATTCAATTTATTTTTTGATCTAACTAAACCAACCAAGCAATCTGGATAAAGGCAGATTGCTTTGTCTAATAAAAAATGTATAAGATTCGTTTACTAACAAAAGTTTTTTGGCGTTGTCTCAAGTCTCTCCCACAACAGCAATATATTTTCTAACGAAAAAAATTACTGTACTTAACTCTGGTAAGAAATCTTAAATTGCTTTTTTTCGTAAGTAATAAGATATCCACTTCAGAATTTATTTTATTTACACTTTTAAATTAACAGCCAAATGAGAATATAGGAAAACAAATTATATTTACTTACATTAAATATAAACTTAATTTTGTTCACTTGAACGATGTAATTAAATAAATATGGATGAACAAAGGTTGAAAATAAATAAACAAAAATGGCATTTGCTTAAAAGTGGAAATGGAATTGCGCGATAATTTGAGAGCTTTGGCGAAGAGATCGCATCTCTGCATTCGCTTTTGCAGCGGCTGTATTCCCGAGAAGAATAGCTCTAACGATTGCTGCCGGCGGAATGGAGCGTCCCACCACTACTGGGCCCGTTGCCGCACTATATTGAACCAATTGACTAAATGAGAAAAGAAACGAACCTGACTGACTACCTTCTTTGTACAAAAACCAATATTTTATTGGTTATTGCAAACACGTATTCATTGCTTATTCACCACCGCTAGCTATTTTTGTGGAACTAATATTTTTTTGTTGTCCACTACGTAATCAAGTTAGAGCATGACTGGCCATTTTCGAAAGCGTCGGTAATAGAATTTAAATATTTAAAAGCTCTATTAAAGTATTTGAATTTATTGACGGAGTTGTACGAGTGAAGAGGTCAGTAATTATTTTATCTGCGATTGTATGATGGTAATACTAAGATTACAAGGTGCAATGTGATCATTTACTACTGCCTCTAGCGATAAGTCAACGCCCTCATTTTCTCGGACTCTACATCAAATTATTAGTTTGCGTGTACTTTATAATTTCGTCATGGTATGTTAAACCGATTGTTACGACGAATCATCATGGCCTCTAACTATCTGTCTACTACGCACATAGGATAGGAATCTACTTACGTATTTATGTCAAGAGAATAACTTGTTAAAGTACTCGTTATTTGTGGTCTCTTTTTTCTTTTGTGGCATTATTAATATAGAAACAAAATTAAAATGACGGTTTTATTACAGGGCGCATGATTATTCAGTTGTTAAAAGTAATTTGTCTGCGAATCAATAAGCGGTCTAATTCTAAGAAAAACGACGGAAATGTACTGAAGGATCATATAACACAAAGTGGCTGTTTTCAATCAGATTAATAAAATGGGTTGTGTTGTGCTATTAAATGAAATAGAAAACTGTCAGTGTGGCGGCAGTGGCGATGGGCGCCAAGAGGGGAATGGAGGTTAGTGGCCGGTGCTGGCGGTGGCGGCGGCGGCTGCCACTTTGTAAACGGAGCACGGCGCACCCGCGGATTTTACTGCTCTGTAACTCGCCACTATCGCGTTGCTTATATTCACAACAATACCGTGACAACACTCCCTATCTGTTAATGTCTTTATCCCGTTTTGATTTACTTCAGCTTGCACTTTCGAGCCAAGTTACAATACCTCGGTGACCTCAGTTAAGTAGGTTGGACCGAATGTAGATAAGAACAAATGTATTTGCTCTTTTTCTGCCACAATAATTGTAACATATTTTGTAGTAGGTAATATTGCTAAATCTTTTGTTACTTTTAAGTTGATACGTGTGTACCTGAATATTAACTAATTTGCTTTAGTAAAGTTAAAAACGCTTCTTTGTTAGGTATCACTTTTAAAGTCAATTGCATCATTATAGTTACGTCAAGACATTCATTTGAATGTTTTTTTCTTGTTGGTAGGTACCAACAATAACTTGAAATTGTGATGTGTGTACTGTAAATAATAACCTGTGTGTATCATTAATGAATAAATGTGACTTACATTGCAGTACAAATGCGGCGAGTTCAGCAGCGAGGTCAAAGTTGACAGGCAATCTCCCGCGCAGCACATCCTGCTTCAGTTGCAGGAACAGCTGGTACCTGCAATCAAAACATTATTCAATGTTTGCAAATAGCTTACCTACTTATCTTACCTACTTACCCGCGCCTAGACTGCGGCAATATTTATTTGTAAATATTGACAAACAGGGACGTTATTTCAACATTAATTTTCATTTATAAAAAAAAGAAAAGAAAAAGAAAGACAATAACTAGATATAGGTAATATAGGTACTTATAATCAATCTTTTTCACATCTCAAGGAAACAGGTGGCACCGTCTTCAAAAATTTTAAAGACATAATTATTTAATTGTTTATGTTTCTTTTAATCACTTATAAACTCGAAATTTTCTGTACAAGTTAATTTATTTCATACTTTTTAGTTACCGTTTTGAAGTTGTTTCTTTTTTGGCAAAAAAATTTTATTTCACATTTTTTAGTTTCCCTTGACTGTCCTTCATTTTCATTATCAGACCCCTAATAACAGTCACAACCCATTTAGATGAAAGGTCTCAATAATATAAGTTAATCAAGCCCAAACACAAAGTACTTGCTGTAAACCGTTGTCGAGTTCCCTCGACTGCCTTTCCGCTCCATCATCAGGTCAACGTCAGACCCTCATTAAATATTAGGGCTTTAAAATTCTTATTATTGCATAATATTAAGAAATACACTAGTCGCGATGCAATTTTTTCGAGTGTTTCCCTCGATATCTCCAGGTTTCCACCATCAGGTCCTGGTTTCCTTACCATGGGACCACCCTTGGGATACCCCCTTTTCAACAAAAAAAGAATAATCAAAATTGGTTCATGGACGACGAAGTTGTGCGAAGAAACATAAGAAACAGACTAGTCGAAAATACAGTTTTTTCGGGAGTTTCCCTCGATTTCTCCAGGATTCCACCATCTGATCCTGGTTTCCTTACCATGGGACCACCCTCGGGATACCCCCTTTCCAACAAAAAAAAATCATCAAAATCGGTTCATAAACGACGAAGTTTTGCGTGGACACACATAAAAAAAAAAAAATATACGGTCGAATTGAGAAACTCCTCCTTTTTTTTGAAGTCGTTTAACAAAGATTGTGTGAAGCGAACTTGAAAAGCGAAAGGATGATTAATTCGAGACTTTGTGGCATTCACCTATTTTCATTTTGGCAGAAACAATGCGAAATTATTGAAAACATCTTCAAAGTTCACAAAGGAACTCTGCGAAAGGCATTCTTATCAAAGCTGAGGAATATTTTACAAAGCGAAGACTTCGTTTATTTTAAATTCATTTTTATACGGCGAAGAGAGCTAAGTAAAAGAGATGTAAGCACCGTTGCCCTTAAAAGGAAATTAAATATTAAAAGACCATCACAGCGAAGGTTTTTAAAGATTTTACGAGTATTAAGTCGCGGTTCTTATCTCCAAAAGAGGAAGGTTTCCGTGTTATGGTGAAACAAGACGCGAACGCGGTATGGCCCGGGACGGGGACCGTCAACACGCCAATAACGAAATTTTAATATAACATCTCGGTTAATCTCGTGCTTTAACTTCCGAAAAGAAATAACGTATAATGAAAAACTTTTTGAATATTCCACGGACTTGGATTGTAGCCATTGTTGTAAATTATAAATGGCCGGAAGTCTCGACTTGCGTCTCAAAAATTACTTAGATGAAATTTGTTACCAAAAAAAGCACAGTAAAAGGGACAGGAGTTGATTTTAATTAGAATATTTTTATTTAATTACTTACTGCTGCTAATAACGTCCTATTAAAATGTTTCTGCGCTCTGTGAAGAGTGTCCTTTCGTTAGAATAGTCGGTAAAAAAGTATAAACTGGGCAACTACGACTCGACTTTCCGTAGATAGGGTTCCGTTCTGTTGTACATAACTTTATATCATAGAAGAAAAATAATATATTGGTATTTCATACCATAAATTTGCCCTGCTATTTCTAATGTCTTTAGATTGGTAATTTGTGACTACTTAACAACTACGACGTTATTTAACTGTGAGGTATGACAACGGTATGACAAACGAACGATTGATTCAGTAGTTTCATTGACAATCATTTACGGCCAACTGATTGTGCGTGTAATAAATAACATTGATACGTAATCCACAGGTAAATCCTTAGGTAAAGGTTTTAGTTTATTTTTTTGAGAGGTAGGGAACCTTAAAAAGAAGTTTCGTCTCATTTTAGCGACTGCTTCTCCCATTCATTCCATCTGCGCCACAACTGTTTATGAGCACACCGGTCTCACTACAGAGCACTACAGTCTTTGTTCTTACTACAGCTTTAACAACTTCGTTATTTTTTAAATAAGAACTTAATAAACTCTATGCATAATGACACAATGTTTTAATATGTTTCGGAGCCTTTATTTAACTTAGTAAAACATCTTGTCAACTCCATCTACATTATTTTTATACTGGTATTATGTTATACATATTCAATGTTTTTCTAACAAAGATAAATGTTAATAAAGCACCAACCTTACAGTTTATAGTACAGCAGTTTATGGGAGGTATTCCGCAGTAAAATCTAATAAGCTGGGCTTGGCAATATAAGATGCATGCCTAGACTACTAAAATCGGATTTATTATTTAAAAGAAGGATGATATTCTTTATACACTATAAAGTTTTAGACTAAGATATTTTCTTTAAAGATTTCATTTTAGTAATTGCTTGTAAAATTGACTGACAACCACGTTAGGTACTGAATATGGTACGTTTTAGTTGACTCTTAATTTGTGACCGATGCTTGAACAATCGAAATCCGATTTAAGATGTAGTTCAGAGTCAATATTTTTCAAGCAAGTTTTTTTGAGGTACTTATCCTAAAAAGTAATCAGTCCATTTATCAAAAGATGCATCAGTTGTAGGTCGTAATGCGTGTGATTGATAACGTGTTTATGTTTTAGAAAGACAACTCTCTAATCTTCGAGTGACTATGAGATATAGGTACCTACTATTCAAATGACAGACTCACTCTTCCAGGAATAATTTAAAAACTATGATATAGTTGTACTAAGCAACACATGTGGCGCTACTGATATGTATCGTGTACCGCTGAATATAATGGCGCTATTATTTATTATCGTCACGCGTTGTGACCGCCACTTCTACTCGACGCTTCCCATGATGTAAGTAATTTAACCAAGATAGTGGGAGGAATGTTATCCACCATTACGTCATCCCGTGTGAAGATCTAATGAAATAACCATCTTGTGTAGGATAGGTAGTAAAAAAAAGTGTTTTATAATATTTATAACTAAGTACTTTACTCATTAATGGTAACGTTAGTTTTTGTGTTTCTTTAAAGTTAGTTGTTGTAATAATTCGTTATGTTGACGAGTTTAAATCGAAGAAATAAAATATTTTAAGTTTGATTTTATAAACTATCCATTACATACCTACAGACGGAATGTTACCTACTCTATCTATACGTAGGTACTTACATATTTTTTTTGAAAATTCAATGAAAAAAATTGCAAGGTCCTATAAACCAGTGAAAGCTGGACAATACTCTTGAGAGATGAATCTAGTAAGCAAACATTGAATAAAAAAGTTTGCAAATAGAAATCAAGATTGCGAGAACGCTGATCAGAAAGCGGTAGATTTCCCTAAAGGGCAAACGAAGATATCGACCGACAAGAAAGAAATAGGTGATGCTGACGAAGCACTGAATATCCGGCACAGATGTGTTTTATTATCACTTCCTACCCCTCTCTTCATAGCGTATTAATGTTATATGAGACGTTATGAAAGCATTACACACGTTATTTCTTCAACCATGCGTGCAATTCAAATATGTTTTAGTTTTGATGGGATCCCATATAAACCAAATACTTATGTATTCATAGTGTTTGGAACTTTAATATGTTTCTATTAATTTGGTTAGCGGTCTGGCGCTCATTACGATAACAAATATCAAAATTCGGTCGTTCATCTGGAAATACATCGATAGTAAGCGACAGTAGTGTTTCATTTTACAAACGAGTTTTGATTGGCGCCAAGTAAATGTACCGGTAACGGGATGTAGAAAGCTTGTATTTATAATTTGGAATCGAACCAATTAACAGCTGCTCGTGTAAAATAGAATCATGGGCAAAATTTATTAATGACGAATGATATGTTGATTTTGAAAGTAATATTAGGCCTATCTAAGGAAAAAAATAATTCGATTGATTCGATTCGATTTGATTCGATTTTTTTTTCGATTCTATAATACGAAGAGCAATGTAATTCGTTTTTACGTTAAGATTTTGAACAAGAGAACAGAATAAAATTAAACTCTCCTACGTCATAAAATCATATTGTTTACTTACCGGGTAATTTCTTCGAGAAGCTTGCAAGGATCGGCAGCATAGAACTTGACTCCGAAATAGAAGGTGTGGGAGTCGGAACCGCGGAGTTGCCGCTTCAACCGCTTGCCGACATCCAGCCATTGCTAAAATATTTAATAAAACGTTACACGTGGCACATTTATTTAGATTTTGCGGTTAATTGATATTACGGCTCATGAAAATATTTTGTACAGCGTGCAGGATGTTAGCAAATGTTAGGAAAACTAAAACTAAACGGATCATCGCTGGTATTCGCTAACAATACAAACAATTTGAAGTGAAAAACTACAAACCGTAGCGAAAATCTAGCCTCGTTTTTATTTCTAGCAGCTAGGTATTGGTCGTTGTTTGCATTCTCGTTTGCAAGTTATGTTTACTTTTTTCATTTCATGGATAGGAATTATTCGATGAGTGTGTAGGTACTTTTTGTAAAACCCCAAATAATTCAGTCTGTTGGGTTCTATCTGTCAAAGCATTTCAAAGCTCTCAGTTAGCAAAAGCCAATAGAGCCAGTGATTTATTCTACATTCAGACGACATTATCAACTTTAGAAAGTCTAAAAATGTCTTTGCTAAATGAGTAAATCTAGTAGCTTTTTGTGCGACAAAACTAGTTTTACATTATAGAAAACAAGAAAGTAGCGACTGTACCACTCATACATCTGCATGTTTCATAGAAAAGTTTCTATTCGTTATCCCATTCGTGTCAAACTTTCCAGACTCTGTTAAGATGTTTTAGAGGAGAGAATTTACTTTACTCACAGTTTGATTATCTTGATCAACGTAGCGTAGTCCAAAGTAAGCTGTTTCTAACAGGTCCAGGTGCCTAAACACCACATCGAGTAAAGCCTGACCCGTGCTGTTGTCCTGCAAATACAAATTCCTGTTAATGAGGCATCGAATTCCAATCAATACACCAATACTGCATCATTTTATACAAATGCTCAAACAAGTACCTAAATGATGTTTTGTGAATTGTTTGCGCCATCATAAATTATGGTAAGCTGATAATGGGATGTGGGATGCCAGTTCTATACTACATTTATAGAACATGGTTCAATGAATGTAGGTAGGTACGCTAATAATAGGTATCTAAATTAAAAGAGTTATTGATTAAAAACCTGATAATTAAGTCGACTTTAACAATTTTATTAAAAACACGACCCTTTTTACAAAGTATTAGCTGCTACTTGAGAAACTTCATTATAATTTTGAATTAATCAAAACTTTATAAAGTAATAATGTCTTTGACCTCCTTTTGAGATTCGCTTTCAAAGTGAAATGAATTCCGATTTCTAAACATAATATTTACTCGATAATAAAAGTAGAAAACATCGATGAGCAGGCAATTGCCCTCATCTGAGACAAGAGGCTATCTCCAATTAGCATTTCTGGGTGATTTCCACAATTAGGTTAATTCGCACGCGATGCTGGACCAGTAATACCAGTAGTCGACGGTGATATGGAATTGGCATAGTAATGAGCGGGTAAGGCAGCTCTCACGCGCAGCGAGCCCAGATACGGAGTTTGCTTGCGTGCGGCTGCGCGCGCGTGACGCGATAACCATAGGTTGCTACGATATTTCCAAAAATGCAACCCGACTCCCACGTTTGGTTCCCTGTAAATGTACTCTTTAAATGCAACCACCGCAATTTGTACATTCCGATTGAACCATAATTTATACATACGTATGTATGTAGGTATATGAAACAAATGAAAGGCAAAACAAAAGGTAATCCAAAGCATAAAGTTATACAAACCGAATCTTATATTTCAGGCACGCGTTTGATAATCCGATCATTTAGATGTAAATAACCGGGTCCCAACCGATTGAAAATAGATTAGGTTCTACAATTGGGATATTAATTGAATCACTAATTAATTTCAATTACCGATTAGATCGAAACATCTAAGCTAAATTACCGTACATTTGCTGCTATTAAATCGCGGATAATGAGGAAGCAATGTATTTGGAGATAAGTCGTCTTCTTAATTGACGAACGTACGTGCGTTCGTTGGAACAACATATCACTGTAAGTGTACATTGAATTTGCTTGTGGAAGCTCTGCTGGCTTGTGGGTAAATTGCGAAACAGTTCGTTGGGCTGAATAATAAATGATTTAATAACAGAGCGCTTTTGCTCCCAACGGCGTATGGGCCGAAGAATAACAAACGATTTCAAAAATTGAATGATGTTACAACAGTCCATGCTGTGACGTTGTATTTGCTCTTCTTTTCAATTGTTCCAGCAAACAACAAAATATTCTTGTAAATTGAGTTCCGTATTTTGATTTAAAGTTTTGCATCAATTAATAATTATAAGCACATGATGATCAAAGTAAATAGATAGTAATTAATGTAATTATAGACTAGCAATGACTCTTATTGTAAGATACCAATTGAATTAGTACTTAAATAATTGAACGCAAGTATGGTGATTGAATGTCTACTTACTTATGATCAGGATCAGTACAAGAAACTTAAAGGTAATGAAGTGTTCGATGAGTGTGAAGGAAACCCGAGTTGCACCTTGCCTTGCGACGCAGTGGACTGTGAAATGTTGTCTCAATTCGCGCCGAGACGTTCTACCGCTGCTCCACACTCCTCGACAATGACAACTCGACACTAGGCCCGCTCTATAAATTGCTGAGCAATCCTCTTCCCTGCCTGCCTTCCTGCACTATTTCAGCCAAATAAAATAGTGCCGAAGCGAAAATTCTTGGAAAATGTTCAGTAAGTTCAGTAAGCTGTTTCTCTACACTTACCTACTTACAAAATGGTCCGCAATAACTAAGTTTCCTTTGTGTTACTCGAACTGTAACTGGTTCTAGGCGTTATAAATTGATTTGGTACAAATCGGTACTTTTATTTAATAGTGAGCTCGTGCAATGAAATCACTGAACCGTCTCATCTATAATCTTCTGTAATAAACGTAATAAGAGCACAACTCAACCAATTACGAGCTCCGCCATTCCTCAAAATCGAAGATAATCGGCGAAGGCTCACCAGTTTCTAACCAATTCTGAGTTTCCTGTTTAAATATACCACTCTGCTGGCTTATTCGATATTCAAAGGTTAGTATTTACTTGGCGTTCATAGGATGTAGGTAGCCTACCTACCTACCTCCTATACTATAATTTATCTATAGGTACTCAATTCTAAGTCGAAATACGAGTATACATATAATAATATCATTATCATACCTAAAGGAAAATGTGACTTTCAAAATATAATAAATCTTGCTACTTTAGTAATAGGAAAGGAGAAAGTTGCCGCTAGATCCTTCCAAGACAAATGTCCCTTTGTAGATAGGGAAACTGTGCGGAAAGGGCGGCGATTTATCTAAAATATCCATACAATTTAGCGAGAAACGTCGAACTCTCGTCGCTTCCACTTTGGCCAAATTGGACGATTCTAGCCCTATATATCTTGGAATTTGTGTGACGAACAAGTTGCGGGGCTTACTAGCGAGCAAACAAAAGCGGCACAAATTTCTGCGTTGGTTTTACGGTTATGACGCAGAGTTTGTAAGTATATCTGAATGACTACGGATTCGGAGCCACCAGACTTATACTCGTATGTTTTCAAGTTTGCGAGAGTTTTCGAGATAATAGAGATTGTGTGTGAGGTCGACGCGACGGCGGCCATTATTCTCCGCGCGCCCGTGGGTGTTACTTGGTGTTAGCGGAAGAGATACTGCTCTGCTTCTTTGAGAAACTTTCAGCAAGAGTTTCTTGCAAAATTAATTTAATGAGCTACTAAAGATAGTTAGCTATTCTAGTAATAAATTTAGTTGCTCAGCGGAAAGTTTTCATTTAGGTTCTTCCTTCTTTCCTGTTGATTTATAAACACCTTTAATATAGTTTTAATTTCTTGATTTTTTTATGAATATGTTTTCGTTATCCTCTAAAAAGAATAAACCTGTGTGCTCTAATATATATTCTTCTTATAGCTCGCCTTCGCACGTCGATCTTGAGAATATTTCTGTTTACTTTACGGAGGGCACAAGCAGATAGTTAGCTCCAAGCTTCGAATCACTCTCTACATTCACCACGCGACAATAGCAGCCAAATAGAATTTAATATTCATAGAGTCGACATACGATTCAGTGAATTCATCCGCACCCTGGACCCGAGTCTCGCATATAAAAGACCTTCGAGCCCCTCCGTGTACTTCAAATAATTCGTCTCGGAATAGGTGCAGTTCTGATATAAGGGTCGGGAAACGGAAAAATCTACGCATTTGTTCTGTAAAGGAAAATTGAAAAATTCCGCTAGTGCCCATCGGGACGACCGACCGCATACGACAAAGTTTGGTTTCTTTTAGAATAATCTCACAATATTTATCTCAGTGTCCCTGCCCTTATCGCTCGATACAAATTTAAGCGGGAAAAAGCTTTATTTTAACGTGTGATCTCCAGTTTTTGCTTGAATCATAAAAGGTAAAGCCGAAACCTTTTACATTTTATGGCAGAGGTTATAAACAAGTTGACGGACGGAGCTACCTGATCGTGGGGATTATCGTTGTTTATAAAACATCGTCGTCAGCAACAATAGAGATCTTGTTGGTTGTAGCTTCCGATTTTTAGTAAAACTATAGGTAGGCACCTACACGATAGGAATACCTAACTATGTACGCTAAATTGCAAATTCATACCTAGTTTTGTTATATGATATTATTACCTGTATTTCGTGGAGCAGCTCCCGTTCGTCTAGCAGGACAACGCGGCAGGCCAGCGTCCGCGGCGCCGGGCACAGGCATTCCATCATCCTGCCGCAGTAACCCGGCTTCCCGCCACACTCTGCAACCAACATATAACATGCTCAAACATCTATTAACATCTTCACAGAACTCAAACCTAAGTAGGTACCTACTACTTTAAATGAACAGTTTTTAGGCGGTTAAGATGTTTTTTCGCAGCACTTACACATGTTAAAAAAGATGAGGCCTTCTAAGTGGCTACTTCCTTGATTCTTTACACGTACCGACGTAATCAATAGGTGCTATATAATTAAAATACTCGCTTTCAGAGAGGTTTTAACAAAAACGACCCAGGTTTTCATAGTTTAAATTTTAAACATCATACTGTCCAATTAAAACGTCATTAACGTAGCAAACGTTCTCGTAAATCATGTTGTAATAAACGATGTAGGTAATTAATTTTGTGCAAAAAATATTAACATGTATGATTAAAATATTACAAATGGATGTTTAATGAATATTTTGGTGTTAACTTAATTTCAGCAAGCTTCATAAAATTTTCTTGCAATTGATCCATTATGTAGGAAATAGTTTAATTAAAATTTCCAGTTCGTAAATTATTATGTACCTATTTATTTACGTTATAGAGACGACTAAAGGAGAGATTGTATTTTGCTCGTATACGGAAATAATGGCAGAACACACAAATATATTAATACTTATTTTCAGAACTATGCAAGTTTTGCAACAGAAAGCTTTTCTTTACAATATGCTACCTGCATATTGTGACTGAAAAAAAACTCTGACTGAAGTGAAGTAACTCCTACATGCTCTTACCAGCGGAACACAACTTGTTTGAAGTCAATTACGAAGTTATTTGCAGTCAGACTCAATAGTAAAATCACCAAATTGTTCGTAGAAACCAAATATATCCTCGTTAAAAGTTCGACTGGGGAGCGAGCGTGGGGTCTGTTTTAACAATTTTATTTTAATTAGTAGCAGCGCTCTCCCTAATAGACGGATTTTATTCGACGGGCTTTTCATTCACGGCTTCAGACTGCAATAAAAGCACTGTTGCAGTTTGGCAGTGCGAATCACAAATCACTACGTGGGTCGCTACTGACTACGTATTGAGAAAACATTGTCAATTTAAAAACGTAAAACTCAGCTTGAAATCGATACTAATTACATGAAGTTGTTTAAAATAGAATGAATATTTTTTAATTTGTTCGCATATGCCTACAGGTTCCTCATTTCCGTCATTCATGTCACTTTATGTATACAAGGAATTAATTGTTTCTTGTCGCACACTTGTACTCTATACAATGAAGCAATTTCAATCGCGGTAAGAATTACCGTTTTGTCAACTCTGTGTTCCGTTTAAGAGGGAACAATGAAACGTTACGAGTACTATGGCTATGCTCAAAACAATCATAATCTTATAGAGCTGCGAAAAGTCAAACATCAAAATGATCATGACTACATAAAGAGAATGAAAGTTTGTCAGTTATGTCAAACAAATGGTAACAAATACACGCCATGAAAACAAAGTGCAAGAATAAAACAGCGTTAATGTAGCAACACAAAACTTTTAACAACGAGAGCAACCAAAGAACTTGGGAAACAAACAACGGAGACGGCAATGCGAGCCATTAATCCGAACGATCCCGGCAGAGATTAGTGCTTCAGCTATTGACCCATACCCCGCACCACCGCCACCGCCGCCCTCACACGTAGAAAACATTTTCCCGTCATTGTCTGTGTACGAGCAAAAAGAGGAGTCGCGATTGACACTGTGGCCCTGACGCCAGCGGGACGTTCTACGGTCCCCCACTCCACGCCCTCCACATTTTTTTCTTATTGTGGTTTCATCCAGATGATGCTCACGACACATAGCAAAGAGACTATCCAATCCAACTCGCAATACGCCGCCGTAGCAATATTCCCGCTCAGTACCCACGATAATATCGTTCCATAATAATCACTCGTGTTCTCACGTATTGCTATTTCCCATGTGCACCGAGATAATTTTATTTCTTTTGTTATCTTCGCGATAAATCTTGAAATGTCAAACGGTATTCTTGTAATTAGTGCGTCGCCGAGGTAGAGACAAGAAACTCTCGAATAGTTTTACCAGTAAATGTGTAACTAATTATTTTTTCTAAGTACAAAATTACATTCACCTACTTCTGAGATATAATTTTTATCGCGACGGATATATAATAAATAAGGCGACATATTTTATGAAGAATGCATTTTGTCGTGCATTCGAGGAAAGCCAGACAGAGAGTGGCAATTACAGTGTTGTTAGTGGCGAGGGTACCGGTTGATTTACACTTGAATCCGAACCGTGTAGTCATTTTGTGGTTATAGGCGGGGCAACAGCCTACTTGTACTTGTGACTATAGTCTGCTTGTGAATCACCAAATGGGTTTACCTTCCTAGTAATGTATATACGAGTAAGTATCATTTATGAAATCTTAAAGGTTTTCTTCGACACATTAGATTTAACACTCTAAACGAAGTCTTTATACGCACAAAGGCGCTTGTAACAGAAAATATGAAGTTATAGGTGCGAACGGACGCGCCGGCACATACCGACACGTGCTTTGCGCTATGCATAATGATACGACGACTCAAGGCACAGTCACTCGGACACTTTGTAGCTTATTACAATAATGTTTTACGTGTTTCTATCAATATATATATATATATATATTTTATAATTCTACACGCACGTGTATGTTGCTTTCAATGCTTTTAAAGTAGTATCGTAAGAAGCGTTTTAGTATCAAACACATGAAGACAAGTTAGGGCGGGGCGTCTCATTGGGTTGTTTGACACTTTACTGCAGTCGCCACCCGTGTGCCAAGAATGGTGATTAAATAAATTCCTCCCAAGGAGGTTGCGATATTTTAGAAAGTACTGGGAGTTAAGATGGGCTATGAGAATACTTCAGTATTTTAAAAAAACAATCACTAGCCACATTCAAGACCAATGTTTAGATAGCCTCGTCTAATAATCAATAAATTCCATTTCATCCTCATAATAATTTAAAATTACATTAATATAAATTATACATTGATACATTTTGAACATTACAGATATCCACTCCACGTCATTATAAAAGGAAGGTAGATTAGTACCTAGATACAACGTTTGACCATCGGTACGTGAATATTTTGACCGATTCAACGCATGGACGAACAGCTTTATGTCAGTGCAGTTAAATGACTCTACTACACGCTTTACGAATTCAATCGAATGCATTTCCATTACCGTTTATTCATCGTTATTTTTAAAGCCACAAAACATATTTGTTTTGTGGCTTTAAAAATAACGATTTAAAAATAACGGGGATCTGCCTATTGGCAGATCCCCTTCATATTAATAATTCAGTACAATGTTTTATCGGTAGGAACGATGTATCGATACAAGGCATAAAGATACACTAAAATTAAATAGATTACCTATTTTATTTATTATTTAAAAGTTGGAAAAACTGATTTTCTTTTTAACGCCTCTCACTCATCTCCACTTCTATTTGTTGGTATAACTTCGTTTGTTTACAGCATTCAAACCCAACAAAAAGGCAATAAACATTACAGCCGCATTAAGGATTTCAAAGAGATTAAACGACTTGCTGAAAACCAACCTTTCATAACAATGACAAAAGATAAACGCGCTTTGAAACCACAAATACAAAGCTGGCGTTCCAGAAGCGCAAATGATTTTACTGGATAATAACCGTCTTTAATACTGACGATTACATTATAAACGTCAAGTCAGCCAATTGCGAGATTATTAACAAGTTAGATTAAATTGACAGCGTTCCGTTATACGTTTCCTATTAAGTCAAATGACCCAGCTCGAATTTTATGTGGGTATAACTCGCACGCAGCTTTCAGGATATATCAAGGGTACATATCTATATGTACTTATAAGGTACGCTACCGTTGGTATAAAACTTGGGTGAAATGGCTACCAAAGAGGCCATATCACAGCGGATGTACCTATAGGTCTTGAAGTTTGCGAACAGGAACAAACTTGGCTTGGTGACTGAGCACTTTGCGCGCTTCTTCAACGAAGCTAGATTTTTTACTTACCTTCTTTTGAGTTCCGTTCATAACTGCATCTAACAACAATATTGATTTGGGTTAAAGAACTAAACGCAGAGTTTTATATACCTACTATTGAATACTAATTAATAATAGCTAATTGGAATTCAACTACAGATAAGTAGCATATCCTCTGTTTGTATAATTTGCTTAACTACTGATGAATCGATGATCTATAAAGATATACCTACTACAATGTGAGTTTTAAGTTAACACACTTGAAACAAGTTAACAGATGACTTTTATCCGAGTACCCCGCTGGCTTCGAGCCAAAAACCAGAATTGCGAATTGCTTGCGAATGATATAACACCCAGGACGACATACGTATAGCACAGCTTAAAATGAGAAATTGCCAACAGCAATTTCAAAGTAAGTAAGTACGTTTTAAAAAAACAAAACACGCGTGTAACATACAGTATCTGCCTTCATAATTACAAAATCTCAGAACTTTCAACATAAACGCTGCTGACTCAGAGATAATCTGTTTCAAGTTCTTTACCGCTTCAACAGAGTTGCTTATTTTTTAGGAAAAATTAGTAGGTAGGTACATTTAATATTATGAGTGATTTCTTGACTCTCAAATTACAGCAGGTAGCCTGCGGGCTATGGACCTGTGCGGCAATCAAGCTCGCTGCCGGCCGGGCGGCGGCGGCGGCGGCCGCGGCGGTGCGGCCATGTGAAGGCTCACCTCTGTACACCTCGGCCTCGGGTCCACGCCCACCGTTTAACATTTTTTGACTCGCCTGGGAATTAATACTAGTTCGTTGTATTGTTTATTATAGAGCGGATAAGGCGGTAATTAAGTATACTGTCATTATTATAGTATTAGATCTGACCGGAGATAAACTGGAATACTTCGAAATCTATCAAAGGGTCAATAGCAATATTTCTTCGTGGGCTATACCGGATATACACATAATATAGATGTAAAACTTTAATCACTAATTTTAGACGTTGAGATTAATAATGTTATTGTTTGTAGTTCATCTTCAATACGTGTAAATAAAATGTTAAGCAGAGAGTGCAAAATCTTATACTAAGATTGGAAATACATGTTGTCGTAATCTCGAAACTCAGAAGCCTTATTATGACGGAAACAAAAGACACATAGTCTCTTTTTTGCCATGTTAATGTAAGGTTTAATTAAAAAGTTGCAGTTATCACATAAGGACCGGCACAGCGCTTAGTCGAGACTGGTGGCGGCGGCGGCGGCGGCAACGTGAGCGCCCGGCGCCGCTAAATAGGATTTTAATAATGCTTATACCCTCCTCGTGCTGAGCGCATTAAGATAATATGAACCAACCTACACGACCCCTGGCTATTCAAATACTATTACGATCTCATTCCCCTTCCGTGCACTGACATAACATTTTACTATCTTCGCGAAAACCCCTAAGTCTGAAGAGACTTAATAAAGCGAAATAACGCAAATACTCACAGCGGAACGGAGGAAATATTTCAATGACTAAGTATATTGCTTATTAGATACGTCTAGCAACAAAAAATGTCCGTGAAAAGTTATTTTAATTCACCGTATTAATTTACCTGTGTTCACCTTCTAAGTTGGTGAATTTGTTGGGGCTTCTTTTCCATAATGAACTTTAAGTTTGTCAAGAATATAAAATAAGGGGATGTGCACAAAGAGTGAAGTCGGGATATATTCGTGATTAACATATTCACCGAGTGAAGCTCTTCTACGCCTTACCTGTGAGTGAGTGAGCAACTAACGAAGAACCCTCTGAAACTTAGTTTTGCATGCGCCGCACTTGCTTTATGCATTAAAAGCGACGATCCTTTCGCACTAAAACGCCCTTTAATGAATCGATTTGTCGCAAATTCGTCCAAATTTCCGCAACAATGAACAAAACGGTAGGCGCCGCCGCTCCGATGAATGCGCGCTACTCAGCCGCCCGCATAACGAGAGGCGAAATTAAATAACAACCAAACTTTGAGAATCCTTGGAACCGTAACCACGTGCCCGTGAAGCTGTGGCCTTATAACAAGGAGAATCCATGTCCATCCATCTAAATCCATCCAATATTGGAAGTTCTTGACCGCAAATCTGTTCTTCAGTTCGTTGAGTTGGTGAGAACTATCTGACTTGATGGCAGAGTACCTTACCATTATTATATGTATAAGAAATTGAAGCACGTTTTCATGGTTGGTTTATTCACTTTTATTTCTTATGTCATGTGTTGGAAACGAGGGTATAAAACTATCTCTCACATATTCGATATGACAATATCGTCACTTCAAAAATGCCATCCATTCTGTGCAGACGATTATTGGAACAGCAGCGCTTTCGGGGACACGATTCAATCTGGTAATCGGAAATGGGCATTGTGCAACAAAGGCTCTATTGTAGTCGCCCGCGCCCGCCCCACCGCGTGTCCTCGAATATTCATACTGAACTGATGATACATCGCGCATACAGATTCCGACATGTCCATCAGACCATCACACGACATAACATTATGTGAGTGTATAGCCGCATACTCAATTAGTTTTACAACTATTTAAAGCACAGCTTAGCACTATTAGCACTTTTATTGTCATAAAACATATAAGAAGCTTTAGGCACAAATTAAATACATAATTTTATCTTTACGCTTTCCATCTATAAATAGAAACCTATTCTATTATTAAGAAAATATGCGCATTCATTTAGCGATCCGATTTAGCCGATAAATCTGAAGGATCTTTTGTGTTGAATACAGAAATGAAGATCCTTGAAATCATAGCGGTCGGCGGTCGAGAGACAAAGCTGCAAGGAAGATCTCGAGAGGAGGGACGCGATTTACAAACCTCTATCGGGGACAAGCCGCCACTTGACCCTCTGAGAAGGAATCCCTATCTATTTCTTTGGTCCCATCTTACTTTGTGTGAGTATTATGTATGGTTCACTTGTTACAACACCGTGTGTAAGTTGATTGGTGTGACTTTTTACATAATTTATCCAACGTTTGTTACTCAATGAAATCTATGAAATAAAACAAACATGATATCTCCAAAGTAGACGTATGATTCGAGATGAGGGCTAATAAATGAGATCGGGCTCGTTATCACTGACAGCGCGAGATCGGGAGCAAGAAAGATGGCAGTCTCTTGGGAGACCTTTGCGCTCTTGTCGAAAAGACCTCGCTATATTTATAAGGAAATGGAAGTTGTCATACCATTACTGCTATTATCTTGGCGCTCTACTACTTTGAAAGTAGAACATTGCAAATTAGCATATTTTTTTAGGAGAAGGCTCGTGTTGGATCGGATATTTTTTGGTGAATAGTTCTACAAAATAAAGAACCATAAAGAGAGTGACTAATTATTTAATTTATTTTTAAAAATTCTAGATTTTGCATAGCCACTAACCACTCCATAGGTACCTATATTGAACCAGAAGGTAAGATGCGTCATAAAACATTTGCATTCCTTAGAAAAACTAGCTTTCTGGACACTATTAAATACGTCCTGAGTATCGTTCAAGTAATTAAAATTAGGGCCATTACCGAATTCGCAATGTCTGTCTTACGCAATAAGACCACGAAACATTCGTAAAGCGGTTGAATAACAAATAGTTCCGTAAACAGTGAATTAGATGCCAAGGTGAGGTACCCCAGTAGTGATGCGATTGGATGCACGGCGCGCGGGCATTCAACTCTCCGTGCGGTCCGCTCTGCCCCGGCGCACTCATATCCGCGACCGCCAAGAAATTCTATGTTCCTGGTACTGTCACTTCTTACTTCACCTTAAGACTGTGCCTGGGACAGAATTTATTCTATACCCAAATTAATTGTACTTCATACGGTTTCTTTTTAATTGCAACAATTAACGTTAAAAAACTTGAAATCTAATTGGACAATTTGGTCTCAGATTAGCTTGTTCTAATTCACACGCTACTTAATTAAGATTGTTAGCGTATTACGGTTATCGGTCTACAATACTGACTGACACGAAACTACAATAAGATATAAGAATATTTTAGAAAGAACATTAATTGTACTTACAAGGCAAGGTACGAAGTTTAGTATTCAGCAAAGTTTCACACTACAATCCATGCGGGTACCAAGTTTAGTACACATCGTCAGTAACTAAGACAATTTTTGCACTTAAATCGTACTTAACGACATAACTGAACAAGCCGGTATTCTGTACACTTTCTGTCACTTAAGTTCACATTTTATACAGTAACTCTTGTATTAAAGTGTAAAGTTGTAAAGAAAAGTGTTGAGTAAGAAACAACAAGTGACAATAAACAATGGGGTTGTTTCGCGAGCGCGTGGTAGTAGCGCGGGGGCGTCGGTGCCACCTGTCACCGCGGCCAACACGTCTCTACTGCCGCGGCCGCCGGTCCCGCCACCGACTCTCCAGGCTCACCACGTCACTCCAAACCTCTCATTCCCTCTCGACACCTCCACTCTTCACGCCGTCCATTACCGCTCGTCAATCAGTATAAAAAAGTCTGCCCACGTGCACGTCGATGTAAAGCGACCGACTTCGTATAATCGGAGCAAAAACTTGTTTTGCTCTGATGTGAGTGTTTGGAAGCTCTCTCCAAAGTTTACGGCTACTTTAGCGGTCCCTAGCGGATTACTTAGGTACCTTGACAGCGCCATCTGGATGAAATATATTAGTACAAATGAAACAACGTTTAACTGCTCGCTATCTAACGTTGCCGTCAGTAGTCACTTAAAATGGTTCACTTGCTTACTACTAGAGGGCCATTACACGAAATTTCCTTACAATATGATATCCATATAGAGAAGTTGGCTTCGTATATTTAAATTCTGCACTTAGGTAATATAATTTCAAATAACTCTTCAGGTTACTGAAGAAACAACAATGTCCACCATTACTGGCATCAGTTTTGTTTTCTCTCTGCTGCCAGATTGACTTTACATAACTTGTCAAAATTGTTAGCAATATGACCTCTTTTCTTTTTAGAAGATCTTCTTTTTAATATCTAATAAACGCTTCTTATCTTACCGAAACCAATAATAAATCTTTTAAATACCTAACTTTATTAAGTTTAAATTATGTACTCAAACGGATTAGATCTGTATGGGCGAAGTATGGGAGTATTTAGGTACCTTCTAGTGAATCATTCATTAATTCATTTCATTATCCATTTGAAACAGCTTATTGTTGTTAGTCATTCCTGCGCCTGTGACTAAAATTAAGTTTATAATATTTATGTGGTTAGTATTCCGAAGATAGTCCCAACAATCCATGATGAATTTTATGACTCATTCAGTGTTGATAAACTAATAGGTAATCTGTGGTAAGTTTTCCTTTCTTTAACGAATAATTATTACAAGTATGAATATCAACGTATGCACTCGTAAACTATACAGGAAAAAAAACTTTTTTCATATAAAAATAAAAAAATCTACATGGCTTATCAATTAGGTATAATTTTAAGTGTCATCAGTTTTAGCATTTTACAGTGACAATAAAATAACACGATTAAAACTGATTTTTTTTTTGCATAAATGAAATGAGATAAATGGCCAGTACTAAACATAACATTAAACCAAATACATTTTGTACAGACATAATAACCTATAGCCACGTAGAGCTGAATGTATAGTTAAAACGTTTCTACATCGTGACTCATAGTTGACATTCCCATGTTTAGATATCAGTTAGAACTTGGCAACAGTACCAACCTACAGTTTTGGTAATTTTGGCCTTCAAGGTCTACTTCCTCACGAACCAGCTCGAATGTGTATCTCCAGTAGATATGTAATGTAGAGCACCTACAGAGTATGTTATGAGATGCAAATGGCTCTTTAACTTTTTTATGTATGGTTACAAGTTTTTAAAATGTTCATAGTAAGCAAGACAATATATTAGAATGTTAGGAATAGTCAATACAAAACAATTTTCTAGGTCCTATTGAAATGAAACTCTACCAATGTTTTCTGATGTTTAAATAGTTCCTGAATAGACAATATGTATAGTACCACTGGTCTATGAATTTTCATCTACGAAATGTGTCTAGCAAAGTAGCAACTAATACCAAAGTAACATTACGCAATGAGCCCAGCGGTTGGCGAAAGTGAGTGAACAATGGGAGGTAATATCCTTTCTGGTCCAGAAACTGCGTCCGGCCCAGTTGCGCGGTGTCGACGCTAAGTACAGTGAAAGCCGCCATTGTCTCCGACATACTCGCTGTTGGTAATCGCGACATGTCTTATGCAAACCCTTGCGATATGTTTACTTACCTTCAATACTAATATAAGGATATACAGAAGTACAGTATCCTCGCTTAAAATGATTACCCTATCTACGACTGTACGTACAGTGATGATTTAAATATATTTGAATTACTCGTAAGTAAGTATCTAATTTACATTACAGCGCCAACAATTTACTTTATACAATAGCAAATTAAAGAAAGCTCAAAGCACAGTAACAGAAAAGAGTGTATCTAGGTAGGAGGTACAGATATCTACCATAAAACATTGATTATAGCTGACAAGCAATCAGATAACTGAACAATACTTCAGTCACATTTTTTCTCAGAATCTCACGCTCATTATCTACATCAGATTAATTTAAAGATCTGATAAACTTTGCCCTAAAATTGATAAACCGTGAGATATCGTTACCATTTTCACAAAATTGATCAGTATTCAGTTGGCACTAGGTAGGTACTCTTGCGAACGTTTACCCATACACTTGGGTAAGTAGGTATTTGGCGAAGATATTTATTAAAAAATAACTACATTAAAAAAGTGATAATAGTCTTAACTTTAGTCTGACTTTTCTGAGTTCATGAATTCTTATTTTTTAAATGTTATTTAGAATGTATGATATATATACAGTTTATAAACAGACGAGCTTCATATACGTATAACGGGTAAAGTAGGTACTTAGGTATGACATGTACCGATTGACAGACGCGTGTAGTTATCCAAGTGGAACCGGTGTTTCCCAGGCTGAAACCGTACACCATTGTTGAGGTCCATTGCCGCCAGCTATCGATTGAACCTCAGTGACCTTGGATAAGAATCAATCAACTTAAAAACACTTTACAAATAAGAAAACAATTGACGATAAGTGTAAACTGTTAGAAAGGAAATATAAGCTTGAACTTTGATTTCTTACGGGACGGGAAAGTTCAAATATAATTCGGTTCACATACAGGTCATCGATAAAATTGTAGATGTTATTACGAAAGATTTGAAAATAATGTTATTTGTTGTTGCAACACAGAGATACGACCGGGTGACATTTAAACAACATATTCTTATTTACTGCGCCCCAGTGTGATGGGAAAATAAGAAAAGTTCCCAAGGGTGTACAAATTACAGGCCTGACAATGAGTGTGCTCTTTCACACGCAACCGTTTACCGTAAACCGTGATGCTCTGCCTAATGGAAAACTCTTGTAAATACCACCACCACTGAGCGATAGGCGCCTTACACGACACATTCCTGACTTCATCCTTTTGGTAATAAAAACGTAAAACAGGCTCTATACTTAAAGCATTTTTACCTATACAGTAGCTACGAGGTCGTCGTTTTATTTGAGAGCTGAAGTCGAAATTGCTTGTCCCATTAAAACAGATAAATTGGCGCATAATAGTGAAACAGAGCCGGATTAACAGCTATGATATCATACAGATAGATCTGATTGTATTTCATTGCGACAGCGTGGGACTCGCTTTTTTTAATGTTCTTCGTCTTTAATATTGCTCTACATTGTTTTACGGCGCTTTTAATAATTAACAATGGTGAGTTTACGAGTTGCAAGAATTAGGATTTATTAAGTAGGTACTTAGCACGATGTTAAGAAATAATTATGTTATTTGTAGCATCAATCAACTTGATCTTTAACCACTTAAACATTCGATAAATATGATTGACAGAAAACTTTAAACAACCTACAAGGTTTCTTCAACATATAAACAAAAACACCAACCAACTATTGCGTACAAATATAATCCTGGCAAAG
Source organism: Anarsia innoxiella (assembly GCA_947563765.1). Taxonomy (NCBI): domain Eukaryota; kingdom Metazoa; phylum Arthropoda; class Insecta; order Lepidoptera; family Gelechiidae; genus Anarsia; species Anarsia innoxiella. Next base: position 6,085,469 of record OX387393.1, read on the forward strand.
ATCACGTAACAATAAATGAATAACCTTGAGTTGGCACACCTCGTCGTCAACAGAAAATGTCTTTAAGTATAGGTACAAAGTACTATAGATGACTTGGATACTCGCAGTTGTAGCGATCGTGACTGGAGGAGCTAATTTGTGGAATTCAAGCAAGACAAGTGAATTAATGACGTCATTTAGAACAACTACATCCTGCTAAAAAGATTTCTATCTTTGATTGTAATAAGTGTGAATATGCTTTTTTTCTGCAATTTAAGCATATCAAATCGTTGAATCATCTCTAATTGTATTTCATATAATATTACAGAAATGTTTACTCTGCCAATTTAACATTTTACTAGTTGAGTCACTTGTCTCTTTCAGAGACAATTTCGCTAGAATTTAGGATTTATCTCCTTAATCTTGATTCCAGACATGTTCAACGACAGGAGTGGCAAAGGGCGGGACAGGTTCCGCGAACTGTGAGTAGGAAAATGTTTATTTGATGTATCTTTTGTCAGACAGATATGAGTGTGGGTGTTCAAGTACTCAACCGCTGCAAAGGAAACCAAACATTTATTTACTTTCTACTTAACTTACCCTACTCACTTTGTACTTTTACGATCATATTTTATATTTATTTAGAACTTTAAGTTCAAAACAATTGTTAGGTAGGTACTTTTCCAAATAGGTAATAAATTGAAGGCTTTCATCGTCAGTAAACAAAGATATCGAGATTCAACGTTTAACTCTACCTGCGACACACATGTGAGTAGTTTTGACCATGTTTATGTTCCCGGTTTGATTATGATTGCCACCGGCTTCCGCGCGACGGTTGCCCGTGCGCACTCGCCCGGAACACGACCCGTGAACTCCGAATTAAAACAAAGCTCGCTATATGTATTTTACCATAACAGTTCAACGCTCTCAATGCTAGGCTTTGTCTTTGAGTTCTTTATGTTTTTTTGGAACCACTTTTTTCGCTAGACATAGTACCAGTGACTGAATAGAAGGTGAATAGCAGTCCATCGTATATCAGCTAAAGTATTCATTAAAATTTTGAAATTGTTAACATTCCTAAGTAAGTATTCTCATATTTATACCAATTCGATTTTTAAACCACGAATCTAACGGTACCTATCGAAGAGAAATCATGTTATTAACTCTGCTGTGAACTAGTAATTAAATGCATTTTATTAGAACTTTACAAGGCATGTGAGCAATGTGTAAAGTAAACGTTTAGTTGAAAGGGTTCAAAAGAAACAAACCGAGCACCTCCAGGCGTGTTCGAAACCACAACATACTGTATTATACAGTATGATGATAAAAATGTAAGCAACGTCATGGCCACGTTTATACAGTCATAATGAATACCTGAAGTTTCATCTTTTCCATTCTTATTGTATCAAAATAAGTTCCTTATAATTCCTGATTGGCTCTCTACTCCGCATTGATCGTTGTCACCAAAACCATCACAAATCTCAATGCATATTTATTATATTTCTTTTATCCAAAATTATTCTACAACAATTTCTTATAAAGAATATAATAATAGGAAGTTCCGTATATTAAGTTTTCCTAACAATCGTAACTGAACTTTATGCTAACAACATCGTATGGAAAAATGTAGAGTCACAAAAAATTCCAACTTGACGTCATGTCACAAATATATGAATTGTAAATCATTAATTATTGTAACAATTGATAAAACAAAAGCATTTGAAAGGTGTAATTAATTTTAAAAAGACAAGTATTCTTGTGATATGACAAATGTGTAGGTACCATACTTGGCCGGCAGTTTCTCGCTTAAATTGACATGACATTATCTTTCTGTCTGTCTTTGACTTGCTTGAATGGTTGTTTTAAATTATTTTAATAGAAAAATTAGTGAGAACGTACTGTATGTGTATAGTAATAGTGCTTGGCCCAATGTTTTCGACACGCATTCTGAGACTCGTGCGTCGTGGCGCGTATGGCCCCTCCTTGCGCGTGCGCAGGAAGCACGCGCCGCTAGCCGACCCAACGAACATGATGTTATGCTATCCTACAAAACCCTCGCTCGGCGCCGTCACAACAAGAACTTTGCTAAACTCGCTCAGGTCAAGGATATTAAAAAACATAAAAAGATAATATACATACATAATTTACAAAAAACACAACCGACCACCGCCAATCAATTTGTCCCAAAAAAAGTTAAACGACTGGTTGTAATGACTTCATTCGATTTATTTAAGTAGTCGAAGGCAACTCCAATGATAACAGCCTTGCCCACTGCGGAGTGTGAGACTGTGTGTGGGCTTTCCTCCTACTTCTAACAAAACCTTGACAATTCTAACACCACGCTGATTGCAACTTGAAAGTATCAACTAAATACAAAGGCTCAGTCTTCAATTTTACTAATTGCAATGTACTTGAACCGTACAATAATATTCTTTTGAACGTTGATTTATTCTTTTTTTTTAATACTAAAAAACTAATGTGCGGCGATGTGGACTATTCAATAGTCACCAAAGAATACACCGAGTGGCAAGAATTTAAAGCAGGTTTTTGTTAGCGACTGCTTAGAATCATTCATTCTTCACGGTTCAATGGTTTCTGTATGGGCCAGGAATGGGTCCCCTGGGAGAGACGTTGCGCAGGTACACGAAATGCCGCCGTTACGATAAAAGGTTTTTTTGTCACCCCAACTTGTTCAAGCATAGATACAAGTGGTTCTCTAATGTTTGGAGGATCTTTCTTATGCATTTGAATTGACTTTATGTGCAAAGATACTTAATTCGAGAAGAACACTGAAAGAAAAGGTTTTACAAAAAAAAAATACCATCATAGTACCTACAAGATATTTTGGCATGTGTTAGCTGTCAGCTTATCAAAAGTTTTATCACCAAGAAACGTAACTTATAGGAAACGTGTGCCGTATTTACAATTTACGTTATCGCATCGCTCTGTAGTGCAGTCGCTTCCGTTGTTTCGAAACTATTGGGAAACAATTGGTGTTCTAAAGTAAATAACGAACATGCGTCTAAATTTGTAACATTTTGAGAAATAAATATGATTTGCCAATTGCAACTCTACAATGCCCTATTGCATCGTATCCCCCCGTCAAAATGATGATGTTCTATCTTTTTCATTCATGGGGTTTTTGGTATTTCTTTTTCCTTCCCGCTTGAAGTAACCCTATTTGCCGGTGTACAGACAGACAGGCAGCATAAACAATTTCTTGAGCGGCGCGTTCGTAATTTGAGGTTATGTTAGTATTAATTCGACGTCGGTTCGCGACGAACGTGCCGACGACGACGCTCGCGGTTCAACTTCGTCGACGTTTTGTTGTGATCGTGTGCATTCATATCGTCGCGATCGATACCTTATGACTCGAATGCAGACATGCAGACAGTGCCAGTGCCAGTGCGTACATAGTGGAAACTGAAATGATCGCGACTTTTGAATTAATAAAGTGCCAACGATCACGCAACAGTTGGATTGATTAAGACTCATTGTTTACGGTAAGTACTATTACGAAATCTGTTTTAAAGTTCTGCGTAGCAATGAAGTTCAACGTTTTAATTTCACATCTTAATTAATTAAAGTTACTACAAAAATATAAAATAAGTACTTAACACAAAACATACGGTTACTTTACAGAAAGCTGTACAAACTTTTAATTGATAACTGAACACTGAACTCTGCGCGAAATGTTTCACGCCTATTCAAATGTAACGGTTTTTTTGTTAAATAAGAATTTTAAATTACTTTTAGTTAATTTGTAACCAAATTAAGAAGTCGTTAAAATAAAAACCTTAATCAATTTATTGATTCCTGTGTGTGAAAGTGTTTTTATTAATTATTAATTAATTTAACAAAAAAACGATATTTAACGTTTTTCTTAATATGTTGTGTTAAATCAGCTGTGAAGCGATAAATAAATGCTAAAAAAGCTTTGTTTACCGCGTTGCATCGTCGAGGGTTTTCGGCCCCCTCTTACCTTGGACCCTCGCCATCACCGCCACACTCCGGTAGACAGATTCACCACATCTATGCACCCATTGCCATCCTTATCCAAATTAGCATAAGGTAGGTATTGCTCTGTGGTTTCGGGCCGAACAAATTTGCATTAGTTGCCGTGCATTCATCCCACCCTCAGTTTATTACCTATACCGTATGCATATTGCGGTGCTATTGTGACTTGCAATCCATTAGACGATTAATCCGTCGCATTGTTGTAGATCGCATTGTTGTGCAAATAAAACTGGATCAACTTCAAACATTATAACAGTAGCTAGCTAAAATAAAATCAGCAGTGTCCGCAACAAACAGCCAATCATCGCCGACCGTTACATCGATAACTGCGATCATAATGGCTGACTTACTGATCGCTGAGAATGAACCGATTTTTCCAAAGAACTAATTCACCAGAACGGAGAATACCAAATTGTTATGAGTCTTCTCCTTGCCTCGCCATAGAAGGCCAATGCCATTGACGCGGATACAAACAAGATCCACCATTTATGGACAATGAGAGTGGGTTAAAGATTAATAAATGAATAATACTTCGTAAGGCTGCTTATTCTAAATTTGGGTAATGAACTGCTACAATTCAAATGACAGACACTTATACTTTGAATATTAAGTGAATAAAATGATGATAAACAGGGCAGTTGGAATAACTTAAATACTTAAATTAGTACATTAATCTAAAGAGCCACTAATGCGCGAGTCTTACTCGTACATAGGTATCTAAATCAAAATAGATTAAAATTAAATAGGTAGCCCGTATGCTGTGGCATTATCTCTAAACAAGCATAAGTAGATAATTGACATTACAACCCAGGAAGCCCCGACCCGGCCGCCGTCGGTAAAGTTCAATATGTTGAAAGCTGAAACCTCTTTATTCACATTCATAGACAGTACCTTAATAGTTCATAGTCCTTGATCTATAGCAATCAACGTTTGACGTGTTAAATCCACCTCAGCGTGATATTAAACCTTTCACGATATTGTTAATACCACGAACAATGGCATAATCAATTCATTTTCTTTATTACAAAACAATAATTTGAATATTTATACGTTATGTAGAGTCAGGTAACAAAAAATGCGGCCAGAACGAAGGTGTTCTACAAGTCAGTGTCAGAGGTTCTTTCACATGTTTATTGTTTGTACAACTTTCGAAAGAACAGGAACGTTTATTTATTTAATAGACATAACAGTAATGTGAAATACCTACTACATAGATACCTACCTACTTTTACCTTTGAAGATTATTTAAAAATAGAGAAAGATGGAATAAAATGAGATGCAAAACAAATGCCTAATTAAATTCGCATCATTCGAGTGATTTGTATACAAACAAACATGTTGATGATTTTATTGGTGCTAATAAAGCACTACGTAAGAATATAAGAACGTTTGCGTTCCGGGTCTCCCACGCCACAAGCAATTTGTTAGCTCTAAACAAAGCCAGCAATCCAGCTAAACAACTATTTCAATAAGTAGATCACTCATAGACTGCTTCTGTTTACTATTTTGAATAGGAGAATGCTTTACATATATCTCCGACAATACACCCTTGTGTAAGAGCATCAGATAAAGCTCAAGTCGCTACTGTGCGTTCGTAGTTTATCGTGTTGATCTTCCAAGAAAGATGGTTGAATGATGTCTGTACGAAAGCCCGTAGAGTACCTATGTGTGCTATACTAATAAATAATATATAATGTTCACTTCGAACTTTCAGCTGTAAATTGGTAAATTCGAATAAGTTAAAAGGTTATAGGCGTGTGATCCATCATATTGAATGAGCACTCATGAATTTTACAAGAATATTTTAACCATCTCGCGAGAAGAGCAAAATTACTCGTATTCTGAACTTTCATTATAATTTGGTAAATTCGTATGCATCGAATTGACCTATACTTTTACTCTTGCGAAAATTTACGTCCTACATTCACGTTCTCGAAATTATCTTCGCAGTCATTCGTCAATAACACCCACAAATGCATCTGTCTGGACTAATGATCTTATTTGTATAGATATGTAGAATATAAAGGTACTTTCTGGTTTTATAACGTCCTTGACACAAAAGTAAGCTTACTTTTATGTAGGAGGTCACCACGATGAGGTAGTATTACTTAAAAGACCTCCTGTAGCCATTGATCGCGAGCTGTCGGTGCCCACCGGACCGTTTAATGACATCCGCTGTTCATTTTTATAGCAAAGTCAGACTAAATGCAAATTTAATTCTAGCAGAACATTTTCTACCTATTAAAATATTTCATTATTAGATATATCTAATATCCTTAAAATTAATTGGTTACTCTAACGGAGCAATGAACTTAGAGCTTTATAGAATAGGTAAGTAAACATCATGTAATCAGCTAGTGAGTTCACACGGATGTCTATTGTTTCTTTAATCTTGCTGCTAATATCTAAGTACATAAGGAAAGAAATATGGGGATTATATTGCATGTCTCAAGAGTAGTGATTTACAGTGTTCTGGAACAGCTGACAGGCGAAGCGAAAGAAAAATAACATCTATAATACTGGCGACCTACATTTATCGAACCTACCACAATGATATAAGTTAAAGATAGAGATACTTTTACACAATAAAGGAACTATAACAACCTGATTTCACATGAAAAAAAGCAATAGGTTGAAAAGACCGCACAACATAATGGTAAGTAATATAGTAAGTATAAGAGAGCAGCAATTTCCCAGATTCATTCGATGAGATTCTATCTGGAACTGTGTCGATGGGTTTGTTAATTCCACGAACAATAAGAGACAGTAGAAATCCACCGTGACTGTAATACCGTACGGCCTACTTGCTTAAGTGTAGAAATTAGCTCTAACGACATAAACGGTTAGGATTAACAGAAACAAATATTCATAAAAATATTTTCACAGAGTTACATTGTGGTTAACGACGTAAAATCTCTACCAAAAATACTTTGGTATTCGTAGTTATGATGTGAGGCGGATGCAAAATTTAATATCTACTAAACAAAATAAGCAGCTATAATCCAGCAAATGAAATGTGACTCACATTCCTCAGTGCCTATTGTGCCACTACCGTTCCCTAGCTACGCATAAATCTCAGTTTGGTTAATAAGAGTGGGCGCGACATGAACACGAACCCGTTATGCACGACACGCTGTAAATTCCTATAACTTTATTCCATGGTCAATGGTGCTGTGGACATCGAGAGTATCGTGTTTTATTTCATTAAAAATTAGATGTCTTTCAAACGTGTCAGATGAAATACTTGGTAAATTAAATAAAATATGTTTACATACCATGACAATAGAAGTACTTAAATATATCTACCTGAAGCAAAACACATTCAAGCATATAATATGTAGAATGTTTAGTCAGATATCTCGAACCAACGTTTTGAAACAACAAAAGAGGATTATTTTTGCTTATCTTAATTTTGCCGAATTATAAGCTTTCTGCTTTTGAAATGAACAACTAATGGATTCCAGCAATAAGACTGGTCCAAGTACCCACTCGAGATCAAAGCCCAGCCGCGAGGCAAAAACAAACGGTGCACCCCTCCCAATTCTATAAATTGTGCCTTTGACATTACAACATATTGTTAGGAACACATTGCCTTAATGAAACTCCAAAATCAATAGCTGGTTATTTATTTAAGAACAAGTAAGTCATTGAAGTTAAACATAGTAATTAGTAGTTGTCGACAGCTTCGAATGTTCGCTCGAACAAAAAACTTGACTATTGTGCGTAAGCTAAGAAGAGCGTGAGACAGTAACCTGTCGTCCCCAATACACTCTCGAAGACACATGTGCCGATACTTGAAAAAGTTGCCAGTTCTTACAATTTCTCTTCACATTTCTAGAGATCATATTACGGAAACAATTTTTTATTTTACTTTTTTGTTATTATAATCGGTAACTTTTTGAGAGTAGGTTACAGTAACGGACAGATATCTATTGCACATATCTTTTAACGGAATGCCATCACAATTTAAACTTGAGCCATAATGTGTAAATGGATCTCATAAAATGTATTATTCGCACGAGTTCATAAACTAGCTACTTCCCTTATGAGCAAGGTGTAATTAAGTGTGCGATTAAGTGTAACAAATGGACGTTAGTTAAACTTAGATTCTATAACAGTGTGACAGTTGTATCCGTCGGCTGACCTGCATAGGACAGACACCGGAATATCAGTGACCACGCTTCGACAAATTTGGCCTGCAACGGGACTCGTGGCGAATTAATGGTTCAACAACCAAACAGCTGGATGAAATGCTTCAAACCGTAATCTAGTGACCAATAAAAACCTATTTATAAACACGATGAAACAAAAGAGCTGAGTTTCAAACTGTTTCGAACAAAGCAACACTTGACGATTCAAATAGTGACAACGTCTATTAAACTGACAAAACATAACAACAATCAAAGAGCTTATAATCACTACAATGTTAATTTAATTGTACGCGGGACTGTCGTTGGTTCGGTCGTCGGATACTTCTAATAATTTGTATTTACTTAGTTCCAAGTTAAAAGGTGTTTATTACCAAACTCACCTCTCTCCCTTAACAAAATGTATATTAGGTCTCCTATATGGTGTATTAGAGTTTTATAACGCCTTCAAATAGATTAGGAATCGTTTTTGACAGAGACGGCTCCTAGTTACTGGTTACGTACCTACCGGCTTAACCCCATGTAATTACTTCTCCTTGGACATGGAATGCTCAAATAGGTAATGTTATTTTTAGGTCGGGAGTCTATTATCCCCTGTTGTTTTGGTTCGACCACGGGTCGTCTATCGGCAATAAAGATCACCCCCGGTTCACAACTGGGTATTTAATTACACTCCGATGTCCACAGCTCCGTCCCCAGAGATTAATGTGCTCTGTGGTCGACATCTACGCTCCCTGAAAATTAATATCCATTTATTATCACCAACTAGGTTTTGTCGACGCCAAAATTTCCGTCCTACCGAATTTTATGGTCTCTTAAGCCATTTGTGTCAAGATCATAACATAACGTAATGGTTAATATCATATTTTATAACGTAGAAAAAGACAAGCACGCAAAACCGTAATCTTCTTGGTTTAATTAAGAAGTTATAAATTATCTCGTGGCCGTAAAGTCAATCTACGTATACTTTGCGTGTTAATATTGAAATAGTGAGCGCATGTATTCGGCCACCGTAGTTAGTATGAGGAGTGAGGCGTTGCGCTCGGACGGATATCCGCAACGATACGGTACCGTCTACTGACCGCAGAGGCCATGGCTCCTGCGTTAGCGCATCTGATTCGTGCTTTTAATGCAGCCAATGATGGAATGATTTCTTTTTCTTTTCTTTTATATTCATAATCGATTTAACCGTCTACTTAGCTTTTGTTTAACACCAAATTATTGTCATCCCGTAACTTCATTTGAAAAGGGATAGCTTCATTAAATTAATCTTGTGTTATTAGATCACCTTAATCCATTTCCTGGAATTTACGCATTAACCTTTATGTAGGGCAACCGCTCTATGAGACGTCGTATCATAGTCTCTAGTAGAACTGATCACCGGACGCTGGTTGTTTGCCCTAAACCCACGCCGTGTGGGTGTTACCTTTAAACATTGTGGACGGACACTGTTTAGCCTACCAAACATGGTTTATTCATAAACACAGAAATAAAGCTACTGTATAAAATAAAGCAGCTGCGTGCACTATAAAGTCGTATCTAATTATATCATCAAACCTTATAAGAACAAGTGGCTCCTATATTTAGTGGTGCGTGATAACTTAGGTTATTAAACCCGACTGGGAAGGCTGCGTTCTAGTCATCAGAAATGTACTATTAAGAAGATAATTGATGTAGAGATTGCATAATGCTACAGTGTGTAAGTAGTTTACCCTTCAAGCAAGAAACCTGCAACTGGCGGCAAATTGCAATCCGTTACACCATGAGTAACACCGTCTTATCTGCAAATAGTTTGCCCACGGGTACATTGCTAACCTGATAAAAGTGTGAAAGTAAACAGTGCCGAGTTTTTATCAGCGAAACCAATGTTTTTCCTTGAAAAACCAATTCTTGTTCAAGTTAAAAAACAGAACTTACGACCAAAAACCAAAGTAAAATGACACATATTGCGAGATACCTTAATTACTTATGCGCCACTGTTAAAAAGTCACAGCCAAATTGGTGTGCAAATTATTCATGTTGGCAATGAATTCTGAATGTTGCAATTTCATTTGAGTAATTACTTATAAGAATTTTAGTATTAAAATATCGACTTACCTAGCTTTTTTCACTTCCAGTGTTGGCAATGGGTGCACCAGCGTGGGGCGCCCGCAATGGCGGCGACCGTCCACGGCTGCTGCGGATGACGCCGCTTCGACACAGCTTCGCCGCCCCCGCTTCCCCGTCTGCACCACCGCCAAGATCTCATGACTACGCCTCGGATGCGGACACTAATAAAAAAGGTAACTTCTACAGATAAACTTCCGTGAACATGTTTACCGTTAATTTTAGACACACTTTGAATGGCTCACAAAATTTAGCGTCTTAGATAAACAGCCCGCCATTCAAGCTTAGGTACTTATGTGGTAAAAATTTTGTTTGTAGAGATCGTCTCTACTTCTTTTTGTGTGAAGTGCGCATATAATGCTATGTCACATTATTCTTTCTTTCATTTACAGAGGAAAGCTGGAATGCCAATCTTTCGCAAAGATGGAGGAAGCTACGGAGACGTTGCTCACGTCTTCGGCCAGGATCCGGTAATCGCGAGCCGAGCCCAGTACGGTGCTCACCATCGCCTCCGCGCCCTCCGCCGCACTGCTCCCCTGCGCCACCAGCCAAACTCTCCTTCAGGCATCGCGGGAAGGTTTACACCACAGCATCGTTGCGAGTCACAAGTGGTGCACCCGATATACTGCGAGCTCTCGGTAAACTTGGCGGAGGCTTAAGACGGAGAGCTCTATCTGCTCATGACGTGTTGGCACCACAGCAGCAGCAACCAGCTACTTTCTATGTTCCTAGTCCAACCGCAGTGCGCCACCCTCCTTCGCCGTCTCCACCGCGGCAGTCGGCTACTTTACGCAGACGTTGTAGCTCTCCAAACGTATACCGAACCAAAGCATCTCCGAATCCTCGTGACCGCACACCACTTATAAATCATGAGGATGAAAGTCGCGACGTAGTAGATCTCGCTTACATCCCAGAGAGGAGAAAACAAAACAATAATTCAGAACGCATTAGGAGACCTTATAGTGAGAATGTGGAAGAAGCATCGTATAGAAACGGGTATGGCCGGCTTACTCCTGACGCACAGCGACTTTGGGATGAGCCGTATAGGCTACCACGAGTACAGATGCGACATAATCCTGAAAGACAAGAGATGCAGCAACTAAGGAATGGCGTGGCGGAGTTGCGAGTGAGTTCGACCCCGAGAGGAGCACGACCTCCCCCGGCGCCGCCGGCAGCCACGCCGCCAGCCAAACGACCGCCTGCACCTGAACCCAGAGATACTCATACATTTGAGGTAATCAATTATGCTGTTTACTACTATGTATTTAAACTACAAAATCTACTCGCTACTTTCTTATTTATGAAAGCAAAACATTTACAACAATGCATCTGTGATATCTTAAAACAATCGTATCTAGAGTCACAATGTGACTATCTACACTTTCTTCCTATTATATTGTTTATGCAATTGCAAAGAAAAAGACACTGAACATATCGAAATTGTTGCAATAGTTCGAAATTACTGTCCCAATTACAGTTATTAATTATTACATTATTTGCATTTAAGTTAAACCTAAATGTATAATTTTTCAGGTGCGATTTACAAAGTCAGCAGGTGGAAAAGGTCTAGGATTTAGTATAGTCGGCGGTCGAGATTCTCCTAGAGGAGACATGGGTATTTTTGTTAAAACCATTTTCAATAATGGCCAAGCAGCTGAATCAGGCATGCTTAAAGAAGGTATGTGTAATTAATTTTATATAAACGTCTAGATGTAATTACTTACTGAATGTCAATTAACTAACACAAAAACTAACTTTTTTATGTGTTGATGTTTATGGCATGATGAAAAGGTTACCATAGAATTCCGTAGTAACGGTTGGAGACAGCTGCTAGTTTATTGCCACGCGCTGCTCGCGCAATGCGTATGCGCACACGTTTAGCAAGCACCTGCCTGCGAATATCAATTTAATTGTGACATCAACATTGTCTGTATCTCGAACATATAATTGCTAGGTATAAACACACCTTAAGGAAAACCTGTTTAAGGAAGAATATTGTGTAAAGCTAGTGATATCTAGGGTGAAATACAAACATTATTCATCAATTAAAAGCATACTGCGGTTTATAATTTAATGAATGTTTAATATTTTTAAACAGCATCGCACGACGCGTAACCTTATTATGATATGAGTCATTTTGTTTGTTTTTGTTTTTTATAATTTAATTAATGAATTATTTGCAAAGTTAACGTAAAGAGCACGATTTCCGCTCCTTTAAAGTACCTAGTACCGTTATTATTATACTTAATATGTCTTATTTATCTACTCACTTTGATGAATTGCACAGCTATACGAGTAGATAGGTAGTATAGTTAGGTAGTATTATTTCGAATGATTTTTATTTCTAGAACGTGCATTTGAAAAAAAGCTGCATTGATACAAATTTTATTTTGTCTTAATATCTCTCTATCCGTAAAATATAAATAAAATTCGCATATTCAACTTGAATCACGATTTTGACAAAAGATTCACTTTTTTATATTTCAGGAGACGAGATAGTGTCCGTAAACGGACGAGGTACAGCTGGTCTGACGCATGGAGAAGCCATCAGGCTGTTCAAGGACGTGAGAGCCGGTCCAGTGCTGCTCAGGGTGGCTAGAAGATCACCAGCTCGCTGACTACCTTGCGCCTGCTGCGGCGACTACCCGCCGCTGCAGGCGACGTCTCAACCTAACGCTTATTCCACTTTATAAGTTTCATATTTTACAGAAACGTTAATTACGAAAAACTACAAAAACTTATCGGTCATAGATATCACGCTTTCTTCTAATGCATTCATAGTACCTACCTACTACCACCAAGCCAAAAAACAAATGTAGATGTAGTCTTATTGGAAATTGTCATGAAGGCATCAAAGACAATTGAATAGTAGGTATCCTACCTTGTATACGGACTCTATGTAAAACTTTTCGAATGATTTATTACTTTAAAATACCTATATAATTAAATGACAAGATGAAGATTGAACATACTAAAAATATATTTTAATCATAATTTTTAAAAACGAAATACCTACTTCTATTGGTTTTCGTAAGTATGTAACACTGTGCTAATAATAAAATTAATAGATTACGAAACATAAATTATTATGCTTGATATAGGTACATTTATTACCATTACAATATGGGTGCATCTGAATGCAAATATGAACTAACAAGAAGTAGAAATGTACCTACCTATACGAGAAATGATTTTTAAAGCTTGAATGGAAATAATAAGAAGTTTGAAAATGCCCATGGAACGGTACAAAACATTGCTTAGCTAATTAATTATTAAGTACGAGTAGATAAGATTACAAAAGATAGATACATGTTATTTTTTTAAAGTGCAATCCATTCATAAATGAAATTAGGGATCTCTGTTATTAAGTTGATGTTGCTTTATATCATAATATTATTAAATTTCAAAAAAGTCGTAGAACCTACATCACGTTAAAACAGCTGAAATAGTTGTGGGCTTTATTAAAATTTTAAAGATGAGATGTATAATAAGATCTTTAATTTGAATATCTGGATTGAAAACAGCTGATAGAGCCGCTTACTCCATAAATGTAGATTGACACTCTCTCTCCTATGCGATCCAAATAACATGCCAAAAATGCAGCTATCCGTCATGAATTGCTTTTTTTTTACTGATGTAATTACCTTTAACATTCTAGTGTTAGGAATGTATGTGTTGTACAATAAATAGGCTTACACTTATTTTTATAATAATTAAAACAATATGCCTTGACTAAAGATTAACACAGAATATTGACACAATTTGTTTAAAATTGTCTGTGATATGGAATTCAAAGCTGATTCGCACAAAAAGTGCTTTTAAGTAGTAATGTAAGAATGTAACTTATTTTTATATCTATCAATTATTATTTTTTACAAAAAGTATACCTAGTGTAAAATGCTAAGTACTTACCTTAATAAAGTAAAAGGAAATGCAAAGTGCATTTTTATTTTATCTAATTAGGACTTAAATCTTAACCCGACAAGATTTAAAAACTCACAGCATATAGTGAAGCTCAAGGAGAACAAAATACAGTAGGTAGTTACTAACTGTTTAATTATACTCTTGATTAAAACCATGGTGGTGCCATCTATACACCCATATTGACCATAAAAGTAAACCCAAAGCATTCTACAATAACACCACGCGTAACTACGCTCTATAGAGTCTGATGTGGAAGTCTGAACGTAAAATTGATATTTTCCTGAAGAGGGCAGCACTGGTATATTTTGCAGTTAACGAAGAGCATACAAGTTAGATATAGAATACCTTCTGCAATATGCACTATTACTTAAACGGGCTCCGTCCGCTTAATTTAAATTAATTTATTTTTCGCAAAACAGCTGAACAGAAATGAATCGTGTCGGTTTAGGTAACTGATTGTCTTTGTCGCAATTCAAAATAGCTGACAGTTACTTAAATGAATGCCACTAGACGTCAAAATGCGTATGAACTTATGTCATTTTTATTAATTAATCTCACCATTCTCGTTGCTTTTAAAGATACTAATAATAATAAAGATAGATACTACTATAATTTATATTTTTAAGATATAAATATAAATTGTGAGATGAAATTGACTAAAACAAATAAAATAAGAGAATAGAATAAAAGTAGAGTTCAGCCACTTCTTATAGGTAGGCTCGTCATTAATAGATTTTATTTTAAACCATAAGGTTACTGACAACTTAATGCTTTGCCTTAATAAACAAATTGCTTCTAGTATTGACGTAAGCAATTACGCGTATTTGATTGCAATTTGCATGTAATTAGGTAGAACAAACATATTTATTCAAAACTGACAGCTGCGTAAATATACTTACCTAGTAATTAAGTACGTAGGTACCTTTACCTAGGTAATAGGTTCCGTACCTTTTTAATAGGCACCTCTAGAAAATATTTCCTAATAACACCGGTTATGTAACTTCGTAAAAGAGGACATTTTTTTTTACTTCGTAAATAATACGTTTAGAATATATTGTCTCCGTCTTTAAATCTCTGCGACTTATGTATCTTTCTTTTTATATCTTTAACTAATTACCTAAGTAAGCGTTTATTTGTAAACTAGGTACCTACTTATTAATTATTTTGTTTTTGAAGACGCAAAGCACTCAATGAAGGATAGGTCTGAAGGATTAGGATAAGGAATTAATTTATCTAGGTAGGTAGGTACTTATCTCTATATCAAAGCTAATTCGCGTAAGAAAAGGTTTTTTATAATAATATTATGTTTCATTTTATTTTTATGAGCAATACAGGAATACAAAATAAAGATACGAAACAAATCTATATAAATTACCTATGTCTGGGAGATAATTCTGGATAAAACCTGTTAATTCACAAAATATGTCACAGATTAGTATAAAAATATAAGAGTTGTTTAGATACTATTTACAGTCCTTACTCTAATTTACATTAGTGGTAAGATAGGCATTAATAAACGAATGTTTGTTTATAAGCGACAGCTCAATAGAATATTCAATTAAAACAAGGCATTTAAATTTACACGTTGAAATAGGCAAAATTTAATAAATAATAGGAATAAGTACTATTTTAACCTTAAAATGTAACTTATAAGGTTATCCAAGGTTATGTGTAAGGTAATAAAAGTTGGGATATCCTTATTGCAGGTCCACCTAGTGCCATAATTTTATGAGCTATTCAAAAGTATGCACATTGGATTGCATGAGCATTAGTCTAGGCATGGATGGCACTTTTACAAACAATCAATTGAATGTGATTTTCACATTTTAAGTACAATGCCTAGATAACATTTAGGTACACATCGTCCAGACTAGTATTTATTTTATCGAATTAATTAATAACAATTTTAACACAATGAAACAGTCTTAAAAGGGTGCTAACTTAATAAAGTGCCGATCTTTCCATAAGGTAAGAGGCAAATTGTACAACTTTATTTACAAGGAGCCTACTGAAGTACTGACTAATGAAGGGCGCAAATTGTAGATATTTGTGAGAAGAAAACGCCTGGGGCAGCTTTACTTTAGACGCACTTCGCTAAATTGAATGGTGTCAGTTAACATCTTTTTATTTTCTTCTTCGGTAAACGTTCACAGATAAATGACTCTCGTTAGACTGAGTGCTAACCGGATTCCGAGAGGCGTTCACGCGTCACCGAACTAATAAAGCCCAAGGCGATCCTCCATTCTCTTCGTCAGGACTGCTCTCGTCAAATGCGAGAAAATAAATGCAGTCTTTTCATTCCTAATTTTCAAGTAACAAAAAAGCAGACTATGAACACAAAGGTTTCAAGAAGCAGCTTGACCTTTTGGATTTTTGAGAACTAGAGTTACAGGCCCGGCAGGCAAGGCTTTAAGTGCCGCCCATGCTTGTGTCCGAGTGAATCCTTCCATAGACTGCCCTCCAGCAGACAAAAGTTCAGCTCCGACTACAATGCGCCCACTCTGCGCTGCTGAACCTCCTAAAAATAATTAAATTTTACATAAACAAAAGAATAATAACTTAACAAACGAATTACAAAAATAAGCAAAATGACAAACCAGCAAAGAGTTTTTTGATAGTGAGAGGTCGATCGCCTTGGGGCGAGTCTCGGCCGCCGTCCAAACCGAAACCTAGCCCTGCACCGCCACCCGCCTTCTCCAGTAACACCGTCACTATAGAACTCGGCCCTTTATCTTCAGTACTTTTCAAAGCAACCTCTTGTCGGACCATTGACTCCGCTTAAATTATAAAAAAGTTTACATTAATACATGAACACAATGTGGTCTACCACTATATCAATAACAAAGTAGAAAGTTACATTCACATACCATTTTCAGAGCCGCAACTTGTGCCGTTAACATTTTCTCGAGTCTCGTCCTCAATGAGAATAACAATCTCTGACCGCTGTTCCTAAAATTAATTTAAATTATTGTTATAAAATTAAATCGGATCATGCAATATAAAAAGGTAGTATATATTATTATTAATATTATAATTATTATATTGTATTATTTAAAATGAATAAAGTACCTTCAATATGTTAACAGACTGCGCGTGTGTCAATCCCGCCATAGAAAACCCGTTAATACTCCGTACTTTAGCACCTCGCTTTAGTCCTGCCTTCGCTGCCACGCTGTCTGCTAATACTCGATGTACCTAAACAGACATTAACGTATTTTAGTTCTTCACATTCAAGTTTAAGTACTCATATGACAAAAAGGGTTTCATTATGATAGGTAGTTGATAATTTTTATTTTGCTATTTTTAACGTACCGTCACATCCTTTGCTTCACAATCAACGCCACCAGCCAGTATAAGTCCTACGCCTGTCCCAACACCTTTCTTCAAATGGAAAGTATTTGTTGCAATTTTAGTATCCCCAATACAACTGTTTATAATTTTGCTTTTTGATTCAATTTTGTCATTCAAACTTTGTGACGATTTAGTATCAATCGTATCAACAACGTCTATGCTTTTAAGATTAGTTTTCAAAGAATCATTTTTGATGATTTTCTCTTCTTTCTTGTCTTTGCTATTCATTTTACAATCTATTATTTTAATATCTTTACCACTCTTCTCAGGCAATATATGTGATTTTGTATTATTATAGTTATCAAGTCCGGCTTTCTTAATTTCTTTGATTATTTTCTCAGAAATGACTTTCGGTGCATCTTCAGATTTAGGAGAATCTAAATTAGTGTCATTCTGTTTGTTTTTCGCAGAACTTGAGTTTCGTTTCAGTCTCGTATTTTTAAATTCAGTCTTCCTTTGTCGGACATTTATTTCACTGTCACTGTCAGAATCGGTTTCGGCTATCACTTTATTGCGTCGTCTGCTTTCGCCTTTATTCGATACAGCACTCACTGAAGACGTGAGTGTAGAAAGGCGATCAGACGCTTTATGAGTTGGGCTCGGGGACCTGTCGAAAGACTCGTGCGAGAACTTAGTTTCCAAAACAGGTGAGTTTAACTTCTCATCTCTACCACTCCTGCATTTTGCAGAAGCTAAAATATTTCTTCTGTTAATAGTGTCAATGTTATAATTTTTTGAAACTTTTCTCTTATCGGAGTCAGCGACAGAACTTTCTAGTGAGCTGCAACTCGCTTGCGAGCCCGAAGTAGCAGCAGAGCCCGCTGAGGAGCTCAGTGAAACATTCGTGTCAGATGAGACTGATCGACATACGTTACGTTTTATATAACCTTCGCAAGTCTTTTCTGTTGTGGAGCTTTTAACTGGGATTTCAGTTTTTACCAGCGAATATGTAGTGTAATGAGATATTCTTGGAGATAATCGTGAACTATCAGATTCCATTGTATCTAAGTTATGCATAGGCGATGAAGCTGAAGAACGATAGCTAGACTGTGTCGAACTCATCGCAGAGTCATTATCGCTATCTACAATATCCGTTACAGTACATATCTTAATTTCTACATTTTTGTAGTCTTTCATATCTTTCAAAAAGTCTTTGTAATCTCTACTGTTTACTTTACTAGAAGCTGCATTTGATAATTTTGTTGGTAAAGTTGACGTCGTGTTTTTATCAGGTACAATTTTATAGTCTAATTTGAATATTGGTTTACTATTCGTCATATTACTTGCTTTACTTAAAATTTCCACTTTTTCGTTAAATTTTCTCTCAGGTGTTGATTCCTTGGATATCGAGCAAGGTGAATACACTTGCAATGATTTTCTTTTAAACGCCGGAGAGTATTTTGGGATATTGTTAGGCAAAAGATTAGTTTTCCATTTAGATTCATTCAAGTTGCTCTGCTTTACAGCACTGGCTCTATGTTCTTTACTCTTATTATTAGTTTCATTGGACTTCAATAAGAATGATTTAGCTAAAGAATCCTGTACTTTAATTTCTGGTAAATCTACTATAGGTCCTTGGACTTCGGGAATAGCCAATCCTCGTAACTTTGACATAGATTTCTTTCTTTGTTCGATTAGGTACTCAAGATTTGATTTGTGTACATTTTTATTTCCATTATCGTCACTTACACTTCTTGTGTGATAAGCAGTCGGAGCAAAAGACGAATCTATCACCGATGGCAGTGTGGTAGTACTTCCATAAAACAATGGTTTATTGTCTTGGAAAGATTTGGTACTTTTATTTGTAATACAATTAGAGGAGGCATTTTCAAGAGACCCCAATACTTCAGGTCTGTCACTGGATCGTTTATAAGATCTTGGGACCTCGTCTAGGTTATCTTGAGACTTTGTCAAGCGTCTGTCTAAGGAAGCTATCTCAGTATAGTTAGAACTGTAAGGTACAGAACTTTTTCTGGTTCCAGTTGTACTTTTAACTGGTAAAGTGCCGCATTTGTCCAATCTATCTGTGGATATAGAATTATCGTTGGAAAACATAGCAATTTTATCTTTAACGCTTGCTTCGCTTCTTGCATCTTGCGTTCTTGAGGTGTAAGAGAAACGTGAGCGCGTATTCCAAGTTACTGGCAGTCGTGGCGGCAGCCTAGAAGGTGGATCTGGAATCTTTTCAACGGCGTCAGATGGAGTCTCCACTCCATCTGGAGGTTGTCTGGGACACGTGGGGAGAGGTATCTCGTCATTAGAGAGACTCTTATCTTCAGCATCGCTTTTGTTGACTCGATCTGAAAACATAAAAAAATATGATTAAATATACCTACTTACTAAAAACACACATACATAAGTACATATAACATTTATGTCTCGTTGAGTGTTATCCAACGGCAAACCCTACTGTTTCTCGCAGCTTCCCTGCTATTAGCGGCACGCAATCTGTCTGCGTGTTGTCTGGAAAATCAGCTGATTCAGATTGCATTTCAAAATAATGGTTAACTCTTAAGTTGTGAAACTAGCAACCTTACGTTGTCATTTCATAATTCTAGTACCTTGACAAGGTGACGTGGTGTTAAGACAACATGAATCAGCCAATGTCCTTTTGTAACTTGACCGATCTATTAGCCGATGATGCGTCATTTATTCCATCATACATCTTAGTCACTGTTTGTCATTGATATTTAACTATAACTTGATATTGAATTCTTTAAAGTTGTGGTGCTGGTCTAAAAGGTATGCTCTTCCAGACATTGCTTTTATCAAGCTTTTTTATTGAATCCTATTAATGTAACTTTGTTTAGATAGACGGATGAATGTGACGATGTTTGAAACTGATTCACGTAAAAACACTAAAATCTGTCTAGTTTTAACAAATTTTCATGGTAATGTAGTTTGCATATCAGTAAAGCACATAGGCTTTATTATTTTGAGATATTGACTAAGTTTTCCAAGACAATAATAGCGTACGACGACGTCGCGGACAGTCGCTAATAAGTTCATAAAATTATTTACGAGCAAAAAGACCCTGCCACGCAAGAAATATTATGTTTGATGCAAAATTTTAAAATACTTGAGTTTCAATACGCAAAACTAAAAAAAACTTAATACCTTCTTTCTCTTCATCAATAGTATGTAAACAACGAGAATGACGGATTTTAACAACACTGTAGGACTTTGTGTCTAGCACTATTACTCTCTGCGTGTACATCACTCTCACAATTATTATTTTTAATTACTGAAGTGCTAGTTTAACAACGTTTGAAATACAACTGTCGTCTTCAGCACGTAAATACTTTATCTACGTAAAACAGCAATGAAATTGTTTATTCTTCTACCCCGGCACGCTTCAGTTCATTTAAACAAGTGTTTTTGTAAAATCAGCTTTGTATGTCGACCTCAGAAGTATTAATATTCGCATTTTAGGGCAGAAATTGGAACAAAGACATTGAGTCCATTTATTCAGTTGCATGAAGCGAAACCCTGAGATGTCTTGAACACACCTATTACAATTTAATTGTAAAACGTCAACTTCTTACTTTATGAGCTCTTAGACGCAACATTACTACGTAAACACGTGACGTGCATGAAATAAACAGGAAAACTAGATTTTTTTTGATGTTTTGATGAAACATGAGCGATCAAATCGGAACGGAAATTGAAATGACATAACATCCTGTAACTTTTTTATTTGAATAAGAACGAACCTGCGAAACTTTTCTCACAATATTTTTATATTTATATCATGTGTTTAATTACAAATCTATATATACATATACGTATTAAAGTTTACAAGTCTATTCATTGATAAAATATGGTAGCTAGGTATTGTTTATTTACCTAGATTTTAGACATTTAAAATTTGAACAATTTTTTCAAAAATATAGTATTCTAAGATTCATTATACAGATTATACCGACCGTGTAGAGAGATCGAACGTCTCGGTAATTTCCTTGTCTCCAGCATTATGAAAACTTTTCACAAATCCTGCAGTTTAGGTATGCATCGCTATAAAGCACTTTCGTACACACAACCCATATAAAGGTAGGTTCGTCAAAAAATAAAAATCTTTCATTATTCAAAAGAAACACAAAATAACTTTCGAAAAGTCTCTCCACTTAATTTCGGGAGTAAAACAATATCGCGAATCTTAGCAGCCAAAAGAATGCGGAACGTGTTCAATAACGACCGAAATAACAGTTATTGAAGTTAGGGCGGTGCGTGCGGCGTGCGCTGCGGTATACGGCCACAAGCCACGAGCCCGCGAGACCCGGCTTCGGCACCAGCAGTGGCGCGAGCGAGCGCGAGCGCGGAACCGCCGCGGCGGGGCGCGATGCACTGAGTCGCCGCGGACTTGCAGAATTTTGCAGCGTCGCCGCCCTTGACGGGGGCGTTGCTCCGAGCCAGGGACGGACACCGAGCTGCGCACGCGACGCTCCCCGCATCCCTCCGCCACCGCCGCCCGTCACCCGCACAACGCAACAAAGGTCCCGTCCGCGACCTGAGTTATTCCTATGCTATATCCACTCGAGCCGACAAACCACAAACAACGTAAGTATAATAAACTGCATTCGAAGAAGCTTACCCCATTTTACTATCTTAGAGAATAAAGTTTTATTATCTAATTTTAGTCTGATAGACGACCAATGGTTTTATATCAGACCGATCGATGAACCTGAGTTATTTTTAGGTAGATAGAGAGTATCGAAGGGTCGCGTCCGAGATAACTCACGCAGATGGTCATTTTTAACTTAACGCATCCCAGATGTCAGGGTCATTACAGCCTGCATGCATTTTTTCGTACGAAAGAGATTGTGCGGGGTGCTCAGACAGTAAAGTAGCGGGGTGCTTTCTTTTCATTGTTGCGGTGAGAGAGCGGGTGGCATCAGGAATGTGCCACACATATGTGGGTAGGCAGCAATGACGTCGCCGCGGCCGCGGGAGGCTGGAATGCTGCTCATGCCCTCCGCCGCCCCTCGCAATCCGGACGCGGCCTTTAAACCGCTCCGACGTGTTTGCAAAGTTGTTTGCACATTTTTTTACATTCCCGTCCTTTTATTAAGCCCTCTTATAATGGCCTTGATATTCATAGATTCGAACATCGAAGGTGGGAAAATTGCTATCGAGCAGTTACAAGCTCATAGGTATACTTACGAGTCCTCTTTGATTATAATCAACTTGATTGTGCGTTGATTTCATTGGATCTTTAATGTACTCGTAGATGAAACAATGTGAACCAAATAAGTTACCAACCGCAAACACCGCAACAATAATGACATAAATCTATCTAGTTTATGTTTAATAATCTACTATGGATTCCAATAGAGCGAGACTATGAAATGAAATGGATAAGTGAAAGAAAGTGCAATCGATTTCACTTTCAAAACTAAATTAACTTTCTCCAGTGACATGTCTTACGTAATCTGGACAAGACAAGACAGTCATAACCGCAACATTTGTATCTCGTAAAGGTCGTCGGGCGGCTTTTATTAATTCAAAATATTTCCTGTTGTTCTTCGCGGGTGCCTGACCGATCGCAGAACACAACGCCACTTTGTAATAGCTATTAGGTACCTGTGACGCTGGTCAGAGTTAACTACCTATATTTTAATGTAATGCAGCTGTAGAGTAGGTACCTAAGATACTTCTGGAGTTGATTACCTGAATGAAAATCTCATAAACTATCTGTTGATCTGGCATGTAACAATACCTACAATCTATTTATAATAAACAATACCTACAATCTATTTATAATAAAATAAAATAGATATATATTAATATATCTATTTTATTTATTACCTATAACTATTTTTAAATTATAAAATAAAAACGTGTACCTATACCTACACTAGTGTGTTTAAATAGCGGAATAAGTAGATTTTTTTTCTTAAAACTGATAAGCATAAAATTCCATTCGTACCTTGTTAAACTCAAGCCAAACCCACTTAAACTCATTCATAATATCAATCAACCAATATATAGGTATACCTACTACTGATAGGTAGGTATTATTTGCTTTGAGCTCCCGGAAAACATGACCAAGATCCAAAAACCACTTTTTGTACGATCACGGATACAGTGAATGGTTGGGACTGAATAAGAACATCTCTTGTGAGACCGAATATAAATGCTTCTGTGGCGATATGTCAGAGCCTACTGCTTCGAGTTAAGCTGAGAATGCCCTGGAATCCGCCAAACGTTACAACAACCTATCTTTCAGCTTCAATCTCAATAACGACTCTATTTCTTTAACCTTTCAGACTCACATCGCTTGAACAACATGAAACACTTTTTGTTACATTTGCTGAGGAAATTCCAAGACTTCCAATTTAAATGGCAACCGGATAGGTTCCATCAAAGCGCTTCTGAGCCGGAATCACTAAGTACTTTTATTATTTTTTACTTGTCACTAAATAAGTTTGAAATTGCGGCGAATTTTATTACTTATATTCAATGTTTTTGAAATTGTATTTCGCTATTCAAGAGTTGGCTGGTTTAAAATCGTCAATCATAAAAGTGGCTGTTTGAAATAAATTGAAGTCATGCCATGCAAAACGGCGACTGAACAATGAAAGCTGACGGGCAGGTCGTGGTCCGTGGTGGTCGCTTAATGACCGTGCCGCGGGATTCCAGCCCACCTTACTTTCCACGCGGGAATTCATTTGAAAGTACCTTTTATGATTGGAACTTTTCATTTCAACAGCTTTATGTTCGGCCATTTGCTGAACTGCATTGCACTACACACCTTTATGCAGTAGGTAGAGTCAAAGCTCGCCTCGTTCACACAATAACCGCGAACTTAAGTCACGTCGGTCGTCACGTCTTACAACACTGTTATGTCTTTTTTACTTTTCATTATTTTTATCGCCGTCATACTTATGTATCTACTTAGCACCTACCTGCTAATCGTGGTCGATACCTACTTGCTTACGATACAAAAGTTTTACCCATTAATATATTTAATGTTTTATTTAAAAGAAAAAAAAATAAATTTAAAATTTAAAATACCCCCGACTATAAAAAGTAACAAATAAAATAAATAGTATTTTGTCAACTGAACATCGCATTATATTTAATACAAATTGATAACTTTCATACAAGCTTCATTTTGTCGTGGGACCGCATTCTATTATTTTTTTAATTTTGATATCTCATTATGATTACTTATGATAGGTATATATTTTTGCGTACCGACCTAGCTACTTAGCGGTCCCCCGACAAAATGAAGCTTGTATGAAAGTTATCAATTTGTATTAAATATAATGCGATGTTCAGTTGACAAAATACTATTTATTTTATTTGTTACTTTTTATAGGGTATTTAAAATTTTTAATTTAATTTTTATTTCAAAGTTTTTAAACCTTTATTATAACAATTATTATAAGCTCCTCCTGTTGTCGACATTGCATTATACAAAGAATTAAACACTGATCAAAATGAATCCAAACACGACATATCTGCTGTTACATTTTTCAAGAATTGATGGAGTGCTGGAAATTCGTGCTCCATCATCAGCTCTTCGCCTGTTGTCACTATTGCATTATATTAAGAATTAAACACTGATCAAAACGAATCCAAACACGATGTATCTGCTGTTAATTTTTCAAGAATGGATGGAATGCTGGAAATTCTGACTCCATCATCAGCTCCTCATCAGTTGTCAACATTGCATTATATTAAGAATTAAACACTGATCAAAACAAATCCAAACACGATGTATCTGCTGTCAATTTTTCAAGAATGGATGGAATGCTGGAAATTCTGACTCCATCATCAGCTCCTCATCAGTTGTCACCATTGCATTATATTAAAAAATATACACTGATCAAAATGAATCCAAACACGACATATCTGCTGTTATATTGGATCTACAACCCTACAACAGCCGACAAAAGAGCTGATGACCTTGAAATGGCTGAACCGATTTGCATATTATATACCTAAGAACACTCCCAGGAATACCAGCTTTAATTAAAAAAAAAACCGCATCCAAATCCGTTCACGCGTTTAGGAGCTACAGTGCCACAGACAGACAGACAGACACACAGACAGACATCGACGTCAAACTTATAACACCCCTCTTTTGGCGTCGGGGGTTAAAAAGAGCTTAATCAATCTTACATATTTCCCAAACGGTAAAAGAAGTTTGCCGATTCGAATTTTAAAACTTAAAAGGCTTCATGGTCATCGGCATTCATGCAATGCGGTCCAAACCGTGCACCAAAACTGCATTACGCCATGTGCAAGGAATGGCAGGTGCGACCACAAGGCGCCCGCGCCAAGCAAGGTGCACTTTGTAAACCAAATGTGCAGCGCATGCAAGGATTCATAATATGTACTTCGTTGCTAGGCCAGCACCAGCCCTAGTCAACCGTAATTTAATTCTAAAACATGGTAGAAAGTTTTGAAATCTTTCTAAAGTGAATAAAAGTCAAAAGGTATTAAGAAATTTACATAAACACAATTTTGCGAAGATTATGTTTCCTAATGGAAGATCAAAACTGGTTTTAGAGGCGTGGTCGTCGGATGTTATCTTACCGCTGAATACCCTTATCGTTAACTGTTCATGTATCGGTATATTCGTGTAAGACACCGATAAATCAATTTTATATCCTGCCTGACTGTATACTCGTCACGATTGAGAGGAATAAATGGCATCATCTGGCGTAAGTTTGTAAAGAAATATTTCATTGTAGAGCAATATCTAAACAAGCATTAAGCGTACAAAACATAAATAAGTGGGTTTAATTTAAATGTTTTATACATGGTATACACAGCCTTCATTAACTGCTTCAGTTACCACCTCTTACAGAAGTTCTAACGTGTAATTTTCGAATTAATGCTGTACAAGTGTACTGGTGTTCGACACCCGCCTCCCTCCATATGCACTTGACATGCGCAAGCGCAACCCAGTGCGCGTGCCCGCACTTTGCTCAGACCAATTTATCAAAGCCCTCATCGGCATCTATAATTATTTATTTGCATTTTTTCTCAATAAATAACAGCATGGACATTTACCAGATTCATAAATTGATAATAGCAATTGATAGTCAATCAAAATGTTACCTTCCCAGAAGTTTCCATCGTATGAAGACTTTCTTTCGATATTTTCTCTTACAGCGCCAATGTTTTTCCTGAAACAAAAATAATAGTAAGTTTTATAATCCGTTACTTCGTCGAAAGTACTAAGTATTTATTTATGATTAAAACAAGCGACTAATCGTGTAAACGTCAGCCGCGCGGGCTTTTAAGCGCGCTCCACGGGTAGTGATTTATCGTAATTCAGTTTAAGTGACCAATTTCTGTAATAGCAACAATTAGTGGCGGCGGGTGGCTCAGCCTCTTCCCCCTGTCCCCCTGCCCATTACCCGCACTTCAACCACCACTTCGGATTAAACACACTTATTAGATCTTCCATAGAGTATATATTTCACCATCTAACTTTATATATGTCCGACAAATGGATGTTAGTTTTTAAAAACATAGGGTTGGAAATGAGAGCCAACGTGCGGAGAACTAATTGCTGGATATAAATTTTCCTCAGTAAATAACGTAGTGGTGGGTAAGGGCAGTACCCACCTTCCACACTCATCTCGTCTTAATAGGCGAGTTAAGGATTTTAAGCCACGGTACAAAAATACAACTGCTATTTTATTATCAACAATAAGTTTTTTATCATCACGGTTTCTTTTATAACAGCAGTCATTATATTCATCTAAAATACGTTTTTTATAATATTAATTAGTAGCTGAAAAAAATATGTAAAACAATTATTGCAGTAGGTACGTAGACAAGAAATAAGTAGGTATGTACCTCTAATTTCTTACTCGGCTTTTCTCTCCACTTTTCTGGTAGTCCTACAAATAAACAGACTGGTTGTCACAAGTCCCCATTTATGATATTTGCTGTACGAGTAAAATACATTAACATTTCAAATTGCAATCGCATAGCCAATGCTAACTACAAATCTTAAAACGACTAGCCTATAAATAATATTGATGAATGCAAATTATACCCCTAGATTGCCTGACCTTCCTTTTAAATTATATATTTAGTTATATTTCTTCTTTAGATAACTGATTTAATATATTTATGGAATATTTTTTTACCTCTCAAGGTTTTTTTGAGTTAACTCTTAATTATCCGTAAGTATTCAGATCAATAAAGATATAAGTAAAACAAAATAACAATGCTATATAAAAAGAGCTTTAAAAATTGCAAATAAGTATTTGGCGAAACATTGGCAACAACTCCATCCAAATGTCAGGGTCTGTGCTCACTCCAACCAGAATCCAACATTTTAAAATGTCAATACGTCTACATACCTACCTACACGAATGCTCATATTAAGTAAATAAAAAAAGTAAAAGAACATCTACTGTATCTATACATAATGAATGAACTTCATAAAAAATCTTAAAGAAGAACCAGTATACGAGTATCTATTCAATGGAGAGATTTTTTAATAATATAGACACGTAAAAGCATACCTACATCATAGATTTAACTAAAGCGAACCAAGCTTCGGAATACCTATTTACTTAAGTCTTAGTCTGACGAAAATTATACATGTTGGGTTTAAGAAAGGCTCTTCATACAAATAGTTGTAATCTAAGTTAATATGTCTTACTTATGTCGTCGCTTGACCTCCTTCACTAACTAATGAGCGCAAATCTTTAAGGTTTTTTTTTATTTAAGTGCTTTTCATTTGAAATTTCTTTCTCCAATATTAATTTTATTCATCATTATCGACAACGTTTTAAACAACTTAATTATTCGTATCCGTAATTTAAGTTGTTTGCGAAGGAAAATGTAACGAGCCATTCACAATTACCTACACATCATCGCATTTTCGTAAACAATGCAATACTAATTTTAATATTGACCAATTCAATTGAGAGAATTTAAATTCAGAACTTTATTGTTGTTTTGTTTTGATTTCGTGAACTTTAGAGAGCTGTAATTTATATTAACTAAGCAGATCAGAAAGGCAGTTTGGATCGAGTGCAGTGTGCTGGCTGTGTAGCAAAGCAAGCAGACGCGGGGCGAGCCAGTCGTGACTCCCCACTTCTCCTCTAGTCATACCTATACAAGGCCTATGCTACAAGTAGGTTAACCTTCATATGATAGGACATTTAAAAATATAATTTATACTAGGTTATGAATTAATTACTTTGCTTGAACTGTTTTTATCTTTTAAGCGAAACTGCATTCTTTTAGTGATGACATTATTAATTCTCATAAATCAGTATTCATGATGATGATTGCGAATGTCAAGCAAAACATTTATACGAACCCACCCACGTCCGATTTCTTATTTTATATTTGGCTGGTAAAATATATGTTGAATAAAATTTAGTCTTATTTGAATTTGTTCAAAGGAGGCAATTATGGAAGTAAAAAAATAATATTTTGAGATTATTTTTACACAAATGTACTAATGAAAATATGGTCACTAAAGTTGAAAGCCAAAGCCCGCCATTCGTAAAACCTTCACGCTGCTATTTAGTTACATTACACTAGATCACCCAATCCTCAGACTTATTTGTAATACCTTTTCAATTCAATATTCAAAATTTGCAACTGGTAATTTTAAACAGATAACGAGTTTTTTTAAGGATTAGATAAATACGCTTTTCTCTCCATTGGTATTGAAAGTAAACGTAGATAAGCTACTAAGTTTAACACGGGAAGAAAAATAACGTTAATCTGAAAAGTGAATTTATATTTTCAATTAAATTGGCAGCAGGGAACGCAGTGGCGTAGTTCTGTTCGTTTTAAAACTGATACCACTACATATTAAAATCACACAGGTTTATGATCAGTACGAATCTTTAATTAGCAGTGTGTACGAGAACGCAGGCTGATTGAAGCCGGTCGTAAATACTCAGAGTTGCGTGGGATCGTTAAAAATAACGAGATAATAAAGTATAGGAGTGTCGGCATGAGTACGGGGGCTAGGGTACCGTTAACACCGCGCGACATTTCGCGGAACCGTCCGCTGCAGCCTTCATTATCTGCAGCCTGACTTACATACGATCACGAAAATGCCTTCGGCTTTGGCCATGATTTACTCGGTGGATTACTAACTTTTACGGTATGTTATGCAAAATACATATTCTCCGGTCCATGGCATTTTCATAACTATGAAGGCAGTCTATTTTCGATAAACAATATTTTTTAAGGAAATGTAGAACCTAACTGTTTCGTCGTATTTGAGGATAGAGAGAGGTAATAATAGACTAGGTACTTCGAAAGAACATAGGTAGTTACTTTCAAACGCGTAAAAAGCAACCGAAGGGGTTTGTCCAGTCAACAAACCTATAGGAAATTGAACTACTTATAAGTATTGTGAACAACTGACAATATTACAAAGTTTTTAAAATTACAGCACGCGCAATAAGAGGAAAAGGCGTGTTCAACAAACCAAACTGATAACTTTCTGGGGTGAATAATTTTAACCTCTTAAAAAGGTCTTCTCTTAGTTTGTTTCAATTACAATTACTTATCAGGCGTAAATATTATTTTATCACAGATATAAAGGTAATTTTCCAACGTCCCAATTAAACGCACGTGATATTTTTGTTTCATTACCACAAAGGACGCGCCGGGAGCTTTTTGTCAATCAGTTAAAAATTGATGGCTCTCAATGGATTTTATTTTAGCAAACAAAGAGGACGTTTTGTAGACTAATTGCTAAAAATGCCCAGAAACATTTATTTTATACCTATAGGAGTTATTGATAGGTCAAAATATTTATAAATCTTTAAACAACTACATAAACGAACATAACTTGTCAATGAAAAACATTAGTTAGAAGAGTCACTCTACTATAAGGCGGCGTCTGTTTGCGCCCATCAAACGCTACCTGCTTTTCCGACGACTTTTCCCACCGTAATGAGATGTGAAAGCTTGTTCTCTTGATGTGCATTATCAGTAATGCCATTTGCATTATCACAGTTTTTCTTGCAAAATTTATTCACCTTGATCGAATGATATGAATACAATGTATCATATGGACATTAGCAACAATATGAATCATCAAATGAAAAGAAAGGTAATTCTATTACCACTTATCAACAATGTAGAGCGAGTTATGAGGCGCTATCAGAATGTGTAAACAACTAAATAGTCATCTTACAAACGGGGCAGGCGAGTCGATAAATGGAGAGTGGGACGGGCGTGCGAACAGGGTCGAACGTGCTATTGTCACCACAGAGCGTCACTTCGCGATATTTCCTATACGTGTGTGTGTCGTCAGTGCCATACATATAGTCTGAATAACGTGCAAGATCAAGGCGCTCACCGCTTCCGCCTCTCGACCGAAGAATTCCATACCGTACCTACTTACATTGAAACACGTCGATCTTGTAATTATAAAGAGATACTTCGTTATCCACAGCCGCATTTCTACAATACCTCGTACCTTTCATTGGTATGTTTGTAATTATTTATAATTATCTACCTAATTACGCTAAAAGGTAATCGTTTATTAATTTAAACCAATCAAAATTGCATTGAACCGGAGCTCGACTAGAAACCTGCAGGAATATAAACGCAAATATTAGACCGTCTAGTGGTCAAAACAATTTCGAAGCTAGTTTATAGCCGCATTACAGTTTATCTGGACGGTGCCTATCCGACGTGGGCGTTAAAATATGCTAAGCGGATAAGAAAGAGAATATCGATAGTATCGTCGTGATCGATGCCGGTGATTATCATCAAACATGGGAGAAAGTACACACATAAATTTAATAACAGTATTAGATGTATTGGTTTGCGAGAGACAGCGTGTGCAAGGCAGCAGGGCCTGCGGAGCGGCGCGGCGGCGGCGGCGACGGCGGGTGAGGTACCGTTAGCACGCCGGCCGCTGCCACCAGCCACCAGCAACACTCTAATATAACAGTGCCAGCACAAACATCGACGTACTGCTTTCAGACGCTCCAACACACTTCGAAAACATAATTTACTTAGCTCAAGAAGGCGGATACGGTTATAGTGGGGATGCTGCCAAGACTCAGAAAACATCATTCGATGGAACTAACTCATAAATGCAAGCTATAAATTTGTGTATAACCTTGTGACAAGAGTAACTATTGCAGCAAGATTAACGACTGGATAATATTTCTAGAGATCATAAGTATTTAGTAATCTGTGCCTTAGGCTTACTCTAAATATATCGTACTTTATACTTTTATAAAACAAATATTACGTATTGCCTATAGTTTATTGAACTGCAATCGGGTACGCTCAGATCCTGCGACTTCCTCCATCAAAGATCCATTAACATAATAATGGATTTCATTCTAATCTCTGAAATGATTTCCTTAAAAGCCATTAGACATAAAGTTTGCTATTAACAACTTCATTTCTGCAATACAATTTAATGATTGGCTCTAAGCGTTAATGAAATCTATACGGCGCTTAGGAGGATGGTCCGTTAGAGAATGTCAATATGTGACCTCGGGAGACTTGTCGACATCTTGTCCGCGCTGACTTGCATTTTGTACGAAACAAACCTCGCTCTAATAGACTACATGCATCGGCCGCACCTATCCGCATTCTGGGCCAAGACAGTATTGTCTACATCAACAATCAATTATACCTACACCTATCGATAACAACAGTCAATTGAATACACTTAAAGTTCGTATATCTGCATCGTCCCATATTTGTCAATGATTGCTCTCTACGAACAAAAATGTGTACACGAGTACATACGTTATACTTATAATAGGTCTTTACCTATGAAATTGCCGTTTTACAGTACTGGCCATTTCAATTAAAAATATTTTTTGTTTAGCTAAGAATTCTAATTTAAAATTAATTTCATTTTAATAATTTCATTTTAAAAATATGGAATTCTTTTTCCAAAAACAGTCATTTGTTTATTGGTTAGTGTTACATTTTCATTGCATTTCAATCATTTTCGTCAACATGGATACGTTAAAAATTCGAGTAATTATGGAATACTAGCTTTTACCCGCGACTTCGTCTGCATAAGTTTTTTTTGTTTTCTCCCGGCTGTAAGTCCCCCTGCAACAATGTCCCTCTATCGTGTTCCGGTCCTCAATTTCACATCAAAATTTGTTCAAAAGCAACCTAAGCACATAATGGATAGCTCCGAATGTTTCCTTAGTAAATATAAAAAGTAAATAATGTAAATCGGTTTAAAATACTACTAACTACTTATAGTTATACCTACCTGCCAACCCCCGATGTATACAAATCAGATCAATAGTTTTGGCGTAATGTGATTCTAGACAGAGTTTTAATGTTGTAGATAGGTAGCTATGTATACGTTCCTGTGGGAATGAGATATTTTCCCGAAGTAAAAAGTAGTCTGAATTTTGGTACCTTCCTACCCTATAAGTTAAGTAGTGTGATGGAATGTCGCTAAGTTTCGATCCAAGTAAAACTGTTAAATAAAGACAGTTGCATCAAAATTTTATCATAAATTCCATAAATTATGGCGCCTTCCTACCCTCTAAGTTAGAAAAGTGATTAAATACTAACTTGAAGACTTAGTAACACTCAGTTTAAAAAAAAACATCAAAATCATTTCAGTAGCTATGGCGTCATGCGCTTCTTAACACGATCACGCTAGATTTCCGCGGGAATGAGGTATTTTCCCGCCGTAAAAAGTAGCCTGTGTCCGTGCCTAGGATTCTATCTTTAAATTAACCAAGTCTTATAAAAATCCGTTCAGACGTTAAGGCGTGAATGAGGTAAACTTTTAAAACAAACGATTAAAAATCACTAACTCAATTCAGTTTTCTGCCTACTTCCTACCCCCTAAGTACGATGACGTGATCATTTTGATCTTATATCCGTTTTTAGGTAACCATCTATTACCTTACTAAATTTCATCAAAATCCGTTCAGCCGTTTAGACGTGAAAGAGCAAAATTCCCAACAAAAACGACTAAAAATCACTAACTCAATTTAGTTATCTACCTACTGCCTACCCCCTAAGAACGATGGCGTGATTATTTATAGCCATTTCTAGGTTATCATCCATTTCTAGGTTATCATCTATCACCATACCAAATTTCATCAAAATCCGTTCAGCCGTTTAGGCGTGAAAGTATGGATTAGTATGGATAGTATGGAAGTATGGATTTAGTATTAAGTGCCTAAATATAAAGTTTCATGGTTTTATCTTTGAATAATGACGATCTCCCATACTAACTTTCATCCCTTATTACCACCCCCTTAAGCCTTTTTTCGCGACAAAATATAGCCTATGTCCTTTCTCAAGGTCTAGACAACCTCTCTACCAAATTTCATTGAAATCGGTTCAGTAGTTTAGGCGTGAAAGCGTAACAGACAGACAGACAGACAGAGTTACTTTCGCATTTATAATATTAGTATGGATGAGTTCCGTCGTGGCAGCAACGCGGCACAAGCGGCTCGCAACATCAACGACGTGTACGGAGCTAACACTACAAACCAACGAACCACTAGTTATTGGTTTGCTCGCTTCCGTTCTGGAAATTTCGACCTGAAAAATGAACCCCGCGGTCGTCCGAAGACTTTGGTCGATGCAGACGAATTGAAGGCGATCGTGGAAGCTGATGATACTCAATCTACGGCTGAATTAGCAGCAGCTTTCGACGTTAGCATCAAAACAATATTGGTCCATTTGCGTCAAATTGGCAAGGTAAAAAAGCTTGACAAATGGGTGCCCCACGAACTCAATGATCGCCAGCGCCAAGTACGCGTCGAGACGTGCCGTGCATTGCTCAACAGACACACAAATGAAGGAATTTTGAACCGCATTGTCACCTGTGATGAAAAATGGATTCTGTTTGATAACCGTAAGCGCTCAGCAAGTTGGTTGGATCCTGGTTCAGCACCTAAACAATGCCCTAAACGAAAACTTACCCCTAAAAAGGTGATGGTTACTGTTTGGTGGTCTAGCACCGGTGTGATTCATCACAGCTTCTTACCAAATGGGGAGAGTATTACTGCAGATGTGTACTGTGAAGAATTGAACACAATGATGGAGAAGCTGGCACGTCTCCGACCAGCATTGGTCAATCGCTCGTCTCCGCTGCTCCTGCACGACAACGCGCGACCTCATACCGCACAAATGACGGTCTCCAAGTTGCAAGAACTGGGGTTGGAAGCTCTCCCTCATCCACCGTACTCACCGGACCTTGCCCCTACAGACTACTACTTTTTCCAGAATTTGGATAACTTCTTGACTGGAAAAAAATTCAATAACCAAGAGGCAGTTCAAAACGCCTTTGAAGAATTTGTTGCCTCTCGTCCAGCTGATTTCTTTAAGTAGGGCATTAATTAACTGCCACTGCGTTGGCAAAGATGCATTGATTGTATGGGTAATTACTTCACTTAATACAAATAAAAATTATATGAAAAAAAATCGTTTGAATTTTTTCATACAAAACGGCAATTTCATAGGTAAAGACCTAATATTTTGATTCATTTATCTAGCTAGAATTCTTAAGGAAATATCACAAATTCGTAATAATTTTACGGCAAATAACTTGGACGACTTTGAGAGTATAAACATTTTATTGACCGCG
Source organism: Anarsia innoxiella (assembly GCA_947563765.1). Taxonomy (NCBI): domain Eukaryota; kingdom Metazoa; phylum Arthropoda; class Insecta; order Lepidoptera; family Gelechiidae; genus Anarsia; species Anarsia innoxiella. The sequence goes on from OX387393.1 coordinate 6,120,551, forward strand.
ACTGTCTCTGCCTAACACGATACTGATTTTGCATTTAAACAATTATCTCAATGTTTCTTAAGTATTTGCGATTAGGTCTTCTACATGTCGCACCATATGCAGTAAGTAGATGACACATTAACTAGAACGGTACTTTATAAATACATAATTCAAAAATACTCGTAGGTTCAAATATTGCTAAAATGGTCTCTAAGTTATTACTTTATTGTAGAGGCTAGAGAAAATGTACCTATCTACTTCGTCGTTATCAGCTCATATATGTCCCCACCGAGGGGCACGAGCCTACTCTCATACAGAGAGTGATTAGGCCGTAATCCACCACGCTGGCCAAGTGCGGGTTGGCGGATTTCACATACACCTTCGAATTTCTTCTCTGGTGTATGTAGGTTTCCTCACGATGTTTTCCTTCACCGTTAGCAAGTGGTAATCGAATAAATTGATCCGTACTTGAGAAATAAACTCAGAGGTACGGGCCCCCGCCAGGATTCGAACTCACGCCCTCAGAATTCGAGGCAAGCGTTCTACCAACTGGGCTACCACCGCCTATCTACTTAATTAGGAGTAATATGATGTTTTAAAGTAAACTTACTACGAGGTTATCATAGGTAATAAACTTTTTAATTAATTAAAAGCGGATGCGACGAAATCTGAAAAAAAATTCTCCGAATTCTTCTGTTAAGATTACGTATAAATGGATAACATCTTACGAAATTTCAAGCAGCTTTCGAATTGCATTTACAGTAGTTAAGTGGGTAGGTACTTACACCTCTTTTTTTAAACCTTGGTGAATCCTCGGAGATAATCGAATAATCGGAGTCAGCTTTATTGGATTGCTTGGAATGTTCCTAGCAGCGGCGGAATAGCTAAGGTTTTTTAGTGTTCTGTAATTTGTTCACATTTGTCTCGGCTGGCGTAGACACGCGACACGAATAAGTCGCTGGCTTGATGTAGGAAATGATAAACTCGTAGGAAGGTGATTCCAGGTACGCCAACTGCATAATCCTGTTTCCAGTTATCTGCTTAACGTGTCGCTAATACTTATGTAACGGGCCGGGACATTTGCGATGGGATTAGTTCCCTGTTTGATAGCGCTTGATGAAGGTTGCAATTTTCCAATTAAATACTAAGATCGTTCACACGCCGGCATGCGTGCTAGGAAGATTTTCGATTCCGGTTTTGATTATAGGAAACTCTATAATTTCATGCAGTATAAATTTAATTAATTCTCAGTATTTACTATACCTTAATACCTGTCAGTTACGCTTCTTTCCCATCGGAACTTTAACTTATACAAGGAAATGAAATACAAAATCAGCAAATAGAACTAAAGTGATTTTTAAATGTACTTGTATAAACGCATTTGCTTTACATACACACACTTGGCAATATTCAATCTAACTTTATAAAATTTTCGGGACTTTATAGTTCTTAAAATCTTACATGATTAGAATGCCAATACTCGCCGAATAGTGTTGGGATGAAAATGTTAAATCGAGGTTTAAGCGAAATTTTTGTCGACTAAGTTCTTATTACTAGAAATATTTTTAAAATAACTAGTAATTACGAAATAGCCTAATTATGTACGTAATTAATTCTCCATTTCCAGCTCGGTTAAATATTCGCAGGGACTAAAAAACCAAAGAGTAGTGACACCGTGCGTCAATTTTTAAAAACAATGAATCTACTAAAAAAGCTCCTAAAACCTACCAAAACTACTAAACGCAAAAAAAATCTTATAATTACTATTTTCATACACTTTATGATAACGAAAAAATATCGACTTAAAGAACTCGATTGGTCACATCCTTAATTTTTTTTCCCGATGATATAATCTTTTTAGAACGTAAAAATATTGAATCTTATATTATTGGATAAGTAATAAGTGTGTTATTAAGTATTATGTTTTACGTATCTTTACGTTTTATGTTGAAAACATTAATTTTCTTGTACCTATGTATAAATACAGTTCATAATTTTAAAATGTTTATAGTTGTAAAAATGATTATGATTTTTGCTGATGCAAATTACGACGCTGATGGGCCGCTAGTATAAAGTTACTTCGCTACTTTTACTGACACCTGCTATTCTAATCGTGTAAGATTTTAAGAACTATATTAATAGCGTCGAGGCACAGACATCTTAAAACAAAGGAAACTACCATGTACACCTATCATATACTTGAGAAACTAAGCTCTCCGCAGAACAGAGACGCGCACTGCAGTAAATTAATGCAGTTGTATGCTGCAACCCAAACTATGACTTCCCCACACAATCACCCGATATTATGATGAAAAAAAGAACTTCACTTGAAGAGTGAAAATAGGTATTTGATTGGTATTATGGTATTAGGTATTTGATTAAGATTGAAGAATGATTATAGTGCGGCCTTGTAGATGTTTCACTGTGTGTAATACATATTTTTGTTTTAGAATATGCACGTCAGAAAAGAACCTTTATCGTCTTAAATAACACGGTACCTATTAAGAGGTATATTAGAAACACATTCTATTGATGTAGCTCTACTTAATAACATATTATTACTTTCCAATTGCATACCTGCAAGTTTGCTCTTCAAACTAACTCAATTACTAGCACAGAAAACGCTCAATCACGATTTCAGATAAGTGTCTGAATATAGGTATGTGTTACAAAGTTACATTTTGATGATGTTTGCTGCAACTATTCGTCAGTGTACAGTTAGCTTGTGGGTGTAACATGGTGGTAATTAGAAATGTTAGTACCGCATTCTGTCTCTACGAGCGTGGATACTTATGTGCACTAACTAGAAGGCCGAACAAGTCCAACTACGTAATGAAATACCCGCCGGTTACACCTGACTAATAACTCCACAGTAACTAACATAGGGTTTACGATCTCTGAATAAAGCCCGCTAGGCCATACACGCGCAAATCAATTAGAGCGCTTGATTGCTAGTGTCAAAATGGGTGCAGACCTGTAGACATTACCACATCGAACTATCTATCTACTTGTATTAATGTTCCTTAGTGACTTACTTAAAATATGGGGGTAAATTACAAGAAATTGAAAATTCAAGGAAAAATCACTACGTCTGTTTTTAATTAATGAATTGGTGTGAATGTTAAGTAACATTGGTGTTAGGTTTGCAATGACGTTCACTTATTAACAAAATTTTTAAAAATGCATAAACATAATAAAACTGGTTCTTTAACAATATTAAGCAAGTCCCAAACTTTGAGTTCATTAACCCAGAGAAAAGAAATATTAACAATGCATCTATCATACATGACACGTAAGATACGCCTGCCAGCACATATTTTACAGTAATGAATCTTCATAAAGTCTATTATGTTATTCTCAGAGATTTGTTATTGATACATCAACGTATGCGTGTATTCAACTTGTAGCGTTGAAACAAACAATCAAGCCAATTTTGTAGAGTATTCGATGAGTATTGCAATTATTAGCTTTCTATTTCACGTTCAAAAACCGTGACGATAAATAATTAATAATACTTGGAAGCTTATTAAGAAACACACGTGCTAATATGTAGTATTACCTGTGATACTATATTGTAGAGTCCAATGTACGTACACCACCACCACACCACAATCATAGGTATTCATTTAGGTACGAGAATTACTGCAGTCTCGGGAGGAATGTACCTATGACCTATGAGGAGAACATTTCGTACAAAACTACGTTAAAATAAAAATGGAATAATAACATTGTACCTACTTCAAATAATAGACACCTTTATGGAGAAGTAGAAACAGAATGTACTATGAACATAAACATCGATTTCCTTCAGTTGAGTTTGCGTGTGGTGTATACCTCTAGACTAGGCTAGGATGTAAGTAAGCGCTTCACACAATAGCTGCAAGTATAACAGGCTGGGTGCATTTTCAGAGCTGAGGGCGGGTGCAGATGGCTGCCGGTAGGTATCCCCCTTGCCCCGCCCCACCCCGCTATTGTTACCCGCTAGTTTGCATGAAAATAGAGAAAACTTTCCATGTGTGTCACCCGTTCCGAATAAAATATTCTTTTCTTTCTTTGCACCCGTTGTTCCTGTGCAAATGGTAAAAGTATTGTCTACGAAGAAAACAATGAAACACCTAAATATTTATTAGGTAGGTACCTACCTATCTGCAAAAGTATCTCTGTGAAGTAATATTGTCATGAGTTCAAAGTCATGTGTGATTGTTCGTATCTTAGAATTGCGTTGCCGCAAAGTTCATAAGATGTCATGTTTTGTCGTAGTCGTGCTTTGATGAGGGAGACAATGAGGTGCGTTGATGTCACACTAAATGTACGTAAATAGCTGTAGAGGCCTACTTATACCAAGATCGGTACTGCCAAAGTAAAGGCAAGCGTACCAATAAATTTCACGGAATTTAAACAGCGAGAGTATTTTACGGTGAAAAGCTGTCGAACACCTCTCTCGAACATGTCAGCACTTACTTACAACCTTTACATGTAGGTATAGCAAGATATTTGAGCTATGTGTATTAAAATCATTATCAAAGACTAAATTTTACTTAGTTGTTCATTAATACGTAAACGAATACAAGTATGTTTTCGGTTATGTAATATACCCTTATATAGAAGATGTAAAATGAAGTTATACCTATTAATTGATTTAGTCTTGTACTTAGGTACGTAGGTAATGAATAGCTTGTAAAGAAAACTTTTTACGAACTGCCGTGCAACTTGTAAAATATGTATGTTTTCAATTGCACCCAGTGATTAGGTACTTCCTCCCGAGTGAAATTCCGCTTTCTTGTATAAGCGTGCACTAAGTACTAACTTGCAAACGCCAAGAACTTTTCCCTAGCCGGCAAGCTCAGTGGTTCTACCCACTTCGAAATGAATAAGTCTTGAGTAGATTAGTTGTAATATTGGAACCTTTAATAAGAACCTAATACTTAGTGCGATCTGCCAAAATAAAACCAAACTTAAGAGAATGCATTTAAACCATAAGACGTGATTTACAGTTAGTACGGTAGTATTATTATTTTAATCAAAACGAACATCAATGTTAGGGCGTTAATTCGAGCAATCACCGACCTGCAAACCCCTTTGCTCACAGTAGTATGGATAATTAGTGGAAAGTGGGGGAAGTGACGGGTGAAGAAATTAGTTTCCAACCGGCGCGGCGCCACGCACAAACAATAACTTCTTGAATTGCTGTCACTTAGATTAACACACATCTCTCGAGTAAAGTTCACACCGTCTAAGCTAGACAAAAGTAGCCATTAACAAATGCGTTTCTAAGTCACAATTACTTACAATTACAACACAATACACCTTAAATGCGAAATCTAGGTAATCTGACTCTCAGAGTTAGTGCTTTCACTGCGTGAACGTTATCGCAAAACATAAAATATATTTGATCCTAGAAATGTAGGTTTCTTGGATTTTTATAATCCATTGTTACTACTTCATGTGATATTTACTGCACACGAACATTGACATATACGGATACCTATGAAACCAGTCCCAAATCTCTGCAAGTACCTTAACGGGTACGTTTTACGAGGTAAGGCGGCAATTCGTGAGGACGGATAGGCGGGCTTAGGCGCCGAATGGCAAGTATTTATTTATAAAACCCGACCAAGCCGATGACGGATATAGCAAAGAAAATCTTTTGACAAACATTTATGGTACCGCAAAAGGTTATCATTCTTGGTGCTAGACAAAGAGACCGCAGCAAATGTTTTTCCTAAGATCTTTCTACGTATAGGTAGGTATAACAACAATTCAAAAAAAGCATAAGTATAGATATTTTTAACACATAATGTAATTGTTACTTAAAACTTTTGGTAAGCCTTAAGATTTATTATTTTCTTACGCCTTATCCGTAAGAAGATAATAAAAACCTTGTCACATTTTGTATAAGCGTGAAAGAATCTATGTAGCAATGTTAAAATGGAGTGACGCAATAAATTTTTGTTACCTAACTATTCAAAGCCCTCTTCAGTTACAACCAGCACGACTCAATTATTTCTGATAAATAAATATATCATACAGTCATACAATTTTATAAGTAAATATATATTGGAAACTTACCCGCCGTCGATAACATCAGTGGTCTCGTCGAGCTCGCCGATGGTGTCCAAGGACGCTCCGGAGCCGTCTTCCCTGGTGTCAGTAGGGGGCGGGGGTGGTGCTGTGGTTGGACGCGTCAGGGTCGACTCACTACTACACTCTTTAAACTGGGGCTTCGGTACGAAGTCTATCAATCTTGGTAAAGCCTCCGGAACCACTTCTTCTAACTTTTCAACAGTTTTATTATTCATCTCTGCTTCAGATCTTTGCAACCAAGTTTCGATACAATTTTTTTTTGTCGGAGTCAACAGTGGTTCTGGTATTGGCGGCGGTGGCGTCTCGGGAATCGGAATAGGTCTCGGTTTACGCTCGCTTAGAGATCGCTCCACTTTCGTGCTTCTTGGCATTGGTTTAGGTTTTTCCATCACAACTTCTGATTTACTGTCTACTTTATCAGAATTTATCTTGATACTTTCGAAAACTGTGCTCTGAACACTGTTATTATTTTTGTCATTTTGCTGTGCCTTTTTATTATTCGACAACTCTACAGGACTTATGTTTTCATAGTTGTTAAAAGAATTCGCAGTCGTATTTTTATCTAATTTATTTTCTGAGAGGTCATTAGGTTTTTCCAAGAACTTATTACAGGTCATTTCTTTTAAAATGTTTGAATCAATGTTCTCAATGCAGTTAAGCACTTTCTGTATGTCAATCGTTTTAGGTTGCATTATAGGCGTAGAAGGTATGCTATTCTCTACCGAACTAGCCATAGATCCTAATCGGTCTACTACTGTAGAAATTGAACTGCCCGTATCGTCTGACTCTGCATCCGCTAAAAGAAGGCAACGTTCCCACTCATTCGAAAGTAAATCGATGTAAACTTCAGCTTCTGGTGGCATTGCCTTACCGTCTGACAAACGACGCACTAAACGTCGTACTTCTTCAGGAGAGCCTTTTCTTAGGTAAGCGATTCCTTCTTTACTTTGACGATGAATATGGCTATCAAACGATGATTTCCGAGATAGTTTAGTGGCGGTATTGAAGTTATTACCGTTCTCTTTTCCATTTATCATTTGATGTCCATCACCATTGATTAAAGAATTTTGTTCTCCAACAGTTTGAAGAATTGTCTTATCTTTAAATGAATTCTTTTTACCGAGTTTTCTTGGAGGAACCGGAGGCGGTAATGTCGTAGGTCGCGTAATTTCGGTTTGTTTAATTGTTGCTACATTTTCTGAGCTTTCCATGCTTTTATTTTCTGCTTTATCTGTAGCTACGTGTCGTACTAATAGCGTCAATGACTCATCTGAATCTTTAAGTCTTCGAACGCAGTCAATTCTAGTCAAATCGGAGACTGGTACCCCATCGATAGCTAGTATTTCATCTCCAGGTATTAATTTACCCCAAGGAGAAACAGCACTCGCCGCTGGACTATCTTCGGCACATGACTGTACTAGAAGCCTTCTTACTTTCTCAGCTGCAGCCGACCCACCTTCAAACTTAAGGCCTAGTCCTAGTCGTGCTCCACGTGGTCTACGCACGACGACTTCCGCAGCGCCAGACACGGAGCCTACTGTCAGGACTGTCACGAAAGCCGGATCTTGAACTGGAGGCCGGCTTTCGCCCACCGGTACTATCGTAATAAACTCCTCACCGACAGCGTCAGTCGCCATACCGTGAGTATGCGCGCCCGCGCGGTTTCAATCACCGCTTTCAGGCCCGTATCTGTCGACAAAAAATATTCATGAGCTTGCGTAATAAAAATGCAATAATAGTAGGAGTTGCGCGCGCGACGGACGGCACGCGAGAACTGCGCGGCCTCTCTCTTTCACCGTTGCACTGCACTCGAATGTTTTGAGATGAGCCAAGATCGGAAACGTAGGTTTCCGTTATAGTGGCAAGGTGTATTCAACCAAACAACTTCTCATTCTCATATCTATAAATTCAATAGAAATCTGGTTAAGACAACTTATCAAACTATGTAATTGCAATTCAGAATTTCTTTAAAAATCTTACTCCGTTTGCCGGTTTCTATTTTCATAACTAACTAACCTACATATCACTAATTTATTTCTGTAAGGTAAGTATGTTAATGTAGCTACATCGAATAGTACCGTTTATCAAACAAATTCGTTCCGAGCAATACAAATATCAACAATCACGAGGAGTGTTCTCACCGGATCATAGACACACTTCCTACTTATAGTCATTGAGAACTTTCGTCGATCGATATGAAAGTGTAACGAGCGTGTTTGGGAACGCGTTGACCATAAGCAGACGCATCACCGTGATTACTGAGATGTGGGTTAGTGGCACTGGCACCAGCGGCAGCGGTGGCGGCGGCGGAGAGGCTGCCACTTCGCGGAGAGCCGCATTAGCATATTGCCCGGGGCTGCTGCGGCCCGTTATTCCCGGGTCCCGTTCCAAAGGGCTACTCATTCTCACGGCTCTTCAAGAATTCACAATACCTATTAAGTCTAACATTTCAGGAATTGATGCAATATTAATTTTTAAACTGATTTTCATTTTATCAAGACACTAGGTGTGTGAACGTGTTATACTCATCACGTTATCTATTATACATATATGTAGCTTGTAAAGAACTTTGGAAATTGAGAATGAAAGAACATTCATATACGGTACTGCATCGCTTTTGAAAAGTACTTATAATGAAATAGAAGATATTCCAAATGACCCCAATACAAGTACTTAAATGTTGACGGCCAAAATGAGAGCAAATCTGAAGTCAGCGTTTTTGTAATACATTTGCAAGGTAAACAATGAAACATTCTATAGATGGTAAGGTATTGTTTGACGATATCTCATAATTGAATCTTCATACCGTAACTTGCAAAACTATCGTTTTTTATTAGTTTCTTCAGAATTCATATACAACGAGGCAACTAAAGACATTATAGGTAGGTAGGTACTGTAACCATTGTCTGCACATCTACCTAAACTTTCACACAATCTCACAAAAGTTAAAACATTAAAATACCGCAGCGTGCAAATTAGACTCAGTAACATAATACGATGATAAGAATTTAAGATTCGTTCATATTTTAATTGAATCATGAATATTTAATACTCAACGGTAAATCTGTAAATAACTTTAAACTTCAGCTACATACATTACTTACATTGGCAATTACACAGCCAGTGCACAACTAGGTAATATGCAACAACTATTGTATGTACACCTTTAAACATGCTTATCTACTGTTAAGCAAGATCAAATGCTTCACCTTGTTTTTTCAGAAGTTTCAAAATAACACATCACAAGTTCAATGTTTGAAAAATGTTTGAAAAAAATGAACAACTCAATTTTGTATGTCGGTACGTAACTAACAAGGTAATGTTTATCAAACTGTGGAAAATGAATGCGAATTTGATTTGTTTTTTCATCAATTCTGCTACTTGCAGCCTTGCAATAGGTACATTTCTTGCACCAACTTATCTTTATAAGTGACACGTACAATTTTTTAAAGTGTAATATTTTTCACTGTAGTATTTACTAGATAATTAATCGTAAGTAGGTACCCATTAGGTTATTTTGTTTTTTCAATGAATAAAAGGCGACCAGTATGATCAAAATGCACTTTGACAATGATATGCAAAAAACAATATACGGAACAGTCACCTTAATTGACAAAAACCCAAACCATTTTGACATCCAAGTATATGATGGATTGAGTCCATATTCGATCTTATTAAAAACTAGCTCAGTATGCATACGTACCAGTTTACTTATCGCTTATCTATCATATACGTAAACACCACTATCAGGATGCTTAGAAGTACTTACTCTCTTTTATCTAGTATATCGCATGTAAATCGGGAAAATCCTCGTACAAGAGAAAAGGTACTTCAGAGACATTTAGCAACAACAACGATGCCTTTTGAAAGTAAGCTATAACTATATATTGTTTACTTTGAATTATTGGGTTCGTCAAGGCTAAATTAAAATTTAGGTATTACAAACGATTATATTTACATGCACAAACCAATAAAATGTTTTCTTAAGCATATTTGTATTGACATAAAGTCTGTCCATTCATGTTCTAATGGTACCCACTCCTCACTTTCTAACCAGCACAGCCTATGACCGGTTCGTGTAAAATACGTAGCCAGTAGCCATGCATATTCACGAAGATACGTGTAAAAGTAAAAACTAGCGCGTAACAGTATGCAACGTTAGCTGTTAGATACCGGTGTGCAATCGCAAGCTACAAATAATGAGGATCCTTGTTTATGCAAGTGTGATACGGTAACGGCTTACAAGGTAAATCAGCGCGCACTTCTAGACGCTACTGAAGCTTAAACAGGCTGTATGGAATTTAAAAAAGTATAAAGTTTTCTCTTCATCACGACAACGTCAAAATGTGGTAAAGGCGATCGAATGCCTTACCGATCATAAATCTATAAATTTTACTGATTCCCAAAAAGAATAACAATGCTTTTCCGCTTGAGTATCTAGTATGTAATGTAGTAAACAAAACTATAAAATCGCAAAAGATCTTTTATATAATAATACAGCGAAATTCTGGAAAAGTACGTGAAATCACCTGTAATGAAATTCTCTCCCTGTATACATTGAGCATTACCAAGTTGCTTACTATGCCACTGTAAACTGATTGCTCGGTTTATTTATTGCTCTGGCCGCGTTAAAATATGCACCGTTTATTTTGTTTGTAGCCTGCTGTTTGTGCATTAGGTATCCTCTCAACTTGTGGTAAATGGCTCCAAAATAACATTCCTATACGGCTATACATCAGATGTACCTACGTGTACTTTGAATAAAACTATTGAAGATATTTACTTGCAAATAAATAAACGTGTGTGAGAAGTACCTATATTGTCGAACGCACTAATTCCTCCATTTCTATAAGTTTGATTACATTAAATAAAAAATATAATTTAAATAATATAACCAAAGTGAGAGTAGGCATTGTGGTGAGAGCTGACCGTGACACTGAATAGAAAATTCATAAAAGTGGTTATCAGACATTATAAACACACACGTGGGTTGGGTAACATAATAAAAAATATTGCCATTAACATACGAAATCTCGCGAAAGATTTTCATGTCTTTCTAATACCCGTTATTATGTAAAATGGATGTTAGCTACATAATTTCGCAATTTATATTATATGAGCTTTCGAACTATGACTCCATCGGCGCGCGGCATTTACATAGCGGCCGGGTAAGTCAACGCGACCGCGAGGCACGCCACTCCGACGTACCTGTTGTTGCCGTTTACAGTTCATAAAGAAACCTCCTTCACAGCTACCTAGCTCGAAATTGAAATAAGTCGGATAAAATCTTCTCTTCAGCGAGGCAAAGCCGCGAAAGGCGAGTGGTCCCGACGCTATCGTGATATGTGCCACCAAAAACAGCGTGCGGAGAGGCGTAACGAGCGATAGTCGCGAATCAAGATCGAGATAGCCATAACCAAATTTAATTTCGCCGACTTATTTTATTGCGATTTCTAACAAAGCTAGTACCTAATGTAATATTCAGAGATCTCCCACCAAACCAGCATAAAGGTGACTGCGTCGTATACAAGAAACTTAATAAGATGAGCTCCCGCAGAGCAATATCGCCCACGGATTTGAGAAGTGAATTATTAATCTATAAAACTGTGCCTATTTTGCATTCGGGGGACTAAATATACGTAGATACTAACATGGGTAGGTAATTTCTTTTGCAAAAAAATCAACACTTTTAAATTCGATTAAAGCGTGGCTGTAAATTACGAAAAATGTCACATCTTCCTTGTGATAAATGGAAGGACGCTCAATTTAATTTAAGTGGCATCTTTTCGGAATTTATTTTCAGCCGTTTTCTAAATTAGCTTCTAATAGGATCTTCACTTTCAGAGCAAGTGGAATAATGGACGTTAGGCAGTCATCTATCACTGACCAAGTGGAGCCAGCCACGTCTTTTTGATTAGGTAACTTCCTAAACATCAAATTTATCTATCTACTTAATACTTGTGATGCGATAGCCTCGTTTAATGACTTGCTTACAGTTTTAAGAAAACAAAGCAGGTGCCAATGAACTTTGAAGAGAATAATGAATGGTAAGGTATAGGAGCCGTCGTTTGGTGGGCGTCACGGTATGACATCAAATTTTACCGGCCATCTCGCGAGCGAGGTTAATATCCTGAGCCCAAAGTCTGGACTTGCAGCCAATCAGCTCGGTCCAAATAATAAATACCTAGATACCTATTGAGAAACTTGTCTGACGGCAAGATCATTATATTTTAGCGGATTTGGCGGAAAATTGGTGGTGTTTATTTTTATTCTTAGAAGAGATTAATTTTTCAAGTTGTTAGGTGTTTTGTTAACTTAATTTTACACGAAGCTAATTTATCTGTACCAGTGACCGCACTAATGGAACAGCTTTGCAATGTAAAATGAAGGTTCATTTCTTAATTAAGAATTCTTTAATTCCATCCTTTCTTCGCTCTCATTTTTATTCAGAAATGGGGAAAGGTTGTTTGTTAGAAGTTTTAATTTAAACCTTAAAATTAATAAATTGCGTAATAACCGCTTAAATTCACTTTTCTTTACGTTAAGTACTTTTTATACTTTATTATACCTAACTACTTACTTCTTACATATTTTCATGCATGCTGATGCAATGACGTAACGATAAAAATATGTAAATTACCTACTTAGGTATATATTTGATTGTAGAAATCCCTACCTATAAGTAATGTTTTTGTACCACGGAAAATTTTAGATACGGAGATATTATGAGTTTTCTTTAAAACTTTGCCTCCGGGAAACTTTCTTGCGTCTGATTGATTATCTAATTTGTTAATCGTATAATTGTCGGAACAAAGAGCACCGGTTCGAAATATTTACTCGATACTTTCACCTGACTGCTTGATTAGATCCGCTATTGATAATATATGATACCGTATAGGAAAATCACATGACAATAGCGTTATTAATGAGTGATCTGACTAGATTACCCTCGCAAAACTTGGATGGAATGGTTAAGATATTAATCAAATGCGGAACTGCGGAGCTAAGTAGTTATGACAGTCAATTACAAAAGTTTGTAAATTTAAACTTTGTTTTATAAATAAAGAAGCGGTTGCAAAATTAGTTGAAATACAACCCAACAAACTGTACCTATACCTACTCCAGGTTGAATGTAACATACATTTTGTAGTAGAACTGGTGTATTTTTGACTTGCAAAATAAGTAGGAAGGTACGCATGTAGTACAATAGAGTTTGGTACATCCGCAAGTTGAACCGTCTTCAAAATGTGGGTTACATTTCCCCTCGTATCGTGTAATTCATTCAAATTCAAAATATAAGAGAAATGATCCGCTCGAAACTCTATTCTATACCAGATATGATTGGTTTTCCAGATGTTTAATAAAAATAACTGATACATTTTAAATAATGGCTCTATATCAATGCACAGAGAAGATACCGCGAGTCTACACTGTATGAATGTACTTACTATGGCAAATTACCTACTAATAAAGACTTTATGTTTTGACAAATTCACACGGTCACTCCTATATTCATCGACATGAGTAAGTGATGATTTCATCTTCAAAGATCGCTAGCATATTTGCTTAGATACTAAGTAGACGATCAATTAGATTGCAATCGTGACAATTGAAATCTACGTCGTGCGATACACATTGTGGCTTGTTAACGATAATGCACGTTCGAGTGTTAGCAAAGAGGTCATTTGGTTGAATTCTTGCCCAGCGGGAATACTCAAGGCAAACAAAATATTGGTACATGCTTTACGTATCTCTTCTTTGGTTACTTACCTGCGGAAAATCTACATTTAAAAAATCCCATTCTAAACTACATAGAAGGGAGCTACTACTCAAAACTCTCAAACGCTGTTTCATACTTCAATTGAAACAAATCGTAATCAAACCCCCTTTTGCTTTCATTACTTTTTATATGTACTATTACACATGAATTACTACCTACCCAATGAAGTACCTAGATATTTATATTTTGTAATAAAAAATCATCTAAAACCTGTTTACTTATCAAATATTAAGTCAAACATTGTAATGCTAGTAATTTACGGTACATTATACCTTTGCGTCGTCGTTGTGTCGTAAAGGCGGGCGGAAAAAGAGGCGAGAGGGTGCGGTTGCGGCGGGCTGCGGCGGCGGTGGTGCGGGGCGGGGGCGGGTGCACCGGGAGCGCGGGATCACTCGCAGCGCCTCGCGGCTCGCAGCCTCGCGGCCGCCCCTAATCTCATTACCACGCACGGCCGCCCCGCTGACCTTAGCCCGCTTCCCGACATGGGAACCCGCATAATTGTACATTACGCACCCGCCATTGTTTACTTACATCGTACCTCACGACACAACGCGTTAACTAAAAGCCTCATAAATTATTCAACTCACCCTCGTCCTCTGAAGAACTCCAAGTTAAAACTTTCAGCGAAAACTCGGATCACCAAACACTGAGATTTATGTCCAACAACACCGATTTTTCAGTCAAAACATAATTGGGTAACTTTTACACATTAGTGAGTTTTGCGGATAGGTATTCGAAATAAAAAAAATCGATCGGATCAGCGCTGTGGTCGACGAGGGCGCGTTCGCGGACGCAACGCGAGCGAGCGTCGCGACGTCGGCGGTGCAGAGCGTGGTGTGCGCGCGCGCCGGCGGTGGGGCCGACCGGTCGCAATCGGGCCGCGCTCTCACCGCACGCGGCCCTGCCACTATGTTGGCTATAATCGCACTTGACACCGTGCCGCACTCGATCTCCAAGAAAGTTTCACATTTCATTGGCGCTAGAAAAATCTCTTAGCGCAGCGCCTGTAGATCAGCCTTTGCTTTTCCGACTCAAGTAACACTTTCGTTTTCCGACGGCTGCGCGATAAGACTGACGTGGGTTGGTCATGAAGCCGACTGTTCAGTTCTAATTCAATTAGATAATTCTGTAACACGCTTGGCTTCACTGTTCTTGAAATATCTCTGTATAATAACTTTATCCACACGCCTACTGACTAGAAGTAGTGAACACCTAAGTACCTACTTTCCATCGGACCCTGACTGACACCTGAAAGACAAAGCTATTGACGACCAGATAGATAGTGAAAGTATCCGCTATTGCTTTCTGCAAACATAATACATCTGATAACTTTGTTGTTACTTTTCCATTATCTCTTGCGAAGCAATCAACCACAAATTTAATTATTCATCACTTTAAGAGTTAATTTTGATTATAAAACAAAAAGTTAAATGAATAGAATATAGCCACAACAATGGAACCCACCGAACGTGTGCCTCAACGCAACGGTTAGCTGACAGCCACTTTAATTTAATAAAAGTTTATCTAACGGTGCATCATCATGATGGCGCATTTTGTTTTAATTACAGCTACACCGATATGTTGTTATATATCTAGAGTGTGTTTACATGTATATCTAATCTAGCTAGTTCTAAATTTTATGAACACAATCAAAGAAAAGAACAAAATATAATGAGAATATTTTCTCCGACCGTTCTTAATAAAGTAGCAACATTTATCGCCTGTTACCTGCGCAGTAATTCTTCTAAACAGGGAACAAATACGTTGCCGCATTTTTCTCATTTCAGGTTAATGAAAATCGTCCATAGCGAGCGCGCAAGATATTCGCCGTCACACCCACCTACTAGACCAGCTGCACCTTAGACTTACTCAATTATCTCTTTTAACATCTAAGGTAAGTACCCAATTAAATGGTACACGTAATTGCGGGCATTCCAAATGTAAAAGAAAAAACGACCAATTCTAAACTCTTCTCAAAAAACAGAGTGTCTGTGGCCAATATCATCCATATAACTCCGTTATTTGGTATGCACTCGTAAATGCAGCTCAGTTCCAAGGGATCGATTTTAGATATTGCTTTTTTATTTATCCAAGATTCATATTCCAGGCGTTATGCATATCGTAACATCTGACTTTGAGTATTGAGATTTGCTATGTTATATGAGTATGAAATACGAATATGGAGATAGCTTTTCACAAAAAAAGTTAATGTAAAAATAACCTACGTTCTACTATATATTGCAAAGTAAATAAATAGGTGCCTAGTAACTGTGGTATAGATAGATAGAGGTACATAAGTGCCTACATTTTTGTCTAAAAATGTTTTAGTTTGGCTTTGCTCAAAACATGAAGGTACTTACATTCCTAAATAGCATAAGTACTTACTAATACAATTTGTGTTTAGCCACTGTTTCACGCAGTATGTCAGATGTCATGTATGTCAGACTCATGTATGTCAGACTCAGATTTTACCTCTCGAAATTCAAGTGAAATTTGCTAAGATAAGTAATTAAATAAAAAACTGAAATCAACCGATTCATTTTATTGGCTTAACGAAATTATTTTATTGAACTTTCTTTGAAACCTGACAAAAAATGTGTCTTACTTTCATACCGAGCATAATTTAAATGCCTATAGCACTTAGTTTGTGGTGAGAAAAATTGCAACAATGCATATAAAATAATAATGATTTTCTCCTAAGTAAAACGTTCAATACTATCTCAAGTATTTTTACTTAATTGCCTGTCTCAAAATGCCAATAATGGAAAGTAGCAGTCAAAAATGACGAATCGTTACAAGATTAGTTTACTGATAACACCTGATCGGTCACGATTACCGAATCCGTCTATTGAAAACAGCTAAACGATTAAATGGAGGTTTGTAATTTAAAAACCGATAACCTATTCCTATGATGTCAAAGAGAAAGAAACCGCTGTCAATGTTAAACAGCAATAATACCAATTCATTAACGATTAAAACCTATTTGTTTATAAAATCAATATTATTGTGTTCTGAATACACTGACATTTTATTAAATTTACTTATTCGAGTATTATTTGATTTGATAGAGATTAGATACATTGCCACTAGACTTTAATTTTTTACATATTTTAACGATATAGCAAATACTTATAAAGAAAAGAACCTAAGTATCTAAAATTGCAATCTTGTATTTATTCAGGTATTACATTTGCATATCGCATTTTAAAAGAAAAACCATCTTCTCACGACCCCAAAGAGCTCTGTCGAGTAATGGCTGTTTAATAGTACATACATTAAGTTGACGGGACAGATCAAAGGGTGCTAATTTATGTTATTGTGGCATTTGAGGCTCGTTAAAATATTGTACGTTTGTTAAATAGCAATAATTCACTTCACTAGCAAAAACTAGGATACTTACCTGTCAGTTTTTTTAATAAAGGCTGAAAATAAAAAGATAAAATAAATCAAAATTATTTTTCTTTACTTTTCATGTGTTTTACATGTAACATTGTAAAATAAATCAAGTGACTAGTCAATTGAAAAACCGTGTTTCAATAGCCTCTATTTAGATTAAAGAGTATAGTTCGTATATCTATTGGACAATGCAGTACTACCACAGAGGTATATAAATATTTCGATGTAGGTTACCTTATATCCCGTTGTACAAGTTTGAGTGTATCTCAGTAAAAACGTGTGGAATTTTATATGCCACTTATCTTATTTTATTTATACTGTTGGACGTCCTCGATGCCATTTGCATGAATATTTTATCACCACAGCACGACCGGCGACCTGAGGGTCTATCGGCGATCACATTTTTTGGATCAATGACACAATTTGGTCCAAATTTATCATAGGGGCGGCGAGCCACAGTCATCAATAAGTAATCAGAGTGACCTGTCTACGGTCGCAAAGCAATATTGCAAAAAGCAAATACTTGTGCAATATTTATTTTTCTGAGTGATTTCTAGCATACCTACGTACGACCAAAAAAATAACTTATTTAGGTCTATCATTCGTTTTCAGGATTTATCTGTATCCGGTGTTTTATTAGTAATAAACAACTGTCTATTTTCTTTTTTATATATTGTGCACTAAATTATCAACAAAATCTCTACATAACGTACTCGCCTGCACTGCGGAAATATGATTTATGAAACCTGTCTGTAATTTATGTGTGTTACTACCGGTAATGTTTAGGTACTTGAATGCATCGTTTAAACAAATTAATTCAGCCGTAGTAAAAAAAACTGTGTCAGTTTCTATGATCGGTTTCGTTATGAAGTAATCTGTGGGAATGCACTAATGGCCAGTTGCAGCGTGTAATATGCAATTTGCAAGCGGGCTTCGAGTGGTCACGCGAAGCCGCTGCCGCCGTGAGCGCGCACCAGCTTTTGATCGCTGACACCATATCGAAGTAGGCAGCAGCGTAATTTGGCTTAAAAATGAAAGTTCTGTTCTGGCCTTTTCATCTACCAAAACGTATATTTAAATACAAGTCCCCTTTTTTGTAAATCAATCATTTCAATCGATTTTTAGTGCACTTTCTTAAATGTACGACTTGAAAAAAATGCAGTACAGTTTCAAACGATACATTTTAAATTTAATACCTACTCATAATAGCATTATACTCTAAAGTAGGTAAACAAATTTTACAAAATGCATCATTATCATAGGATAGAACTAGTTACTGGTACTACAGCTAGCAATAAGAGAAGATACAATAGGTAACTTATAAAATTATTCTCTTCAATATCTTAAATCCGATGCAGTGACGGGTAGTAAGTAGGAGATAACGTCACAGACCGTCACAGACCGGCCCAGAATTTTCATATACAGTTATACACCATTGAGAAAAATTGTGTCGTCGTCGCCGGCGCCAAGTAGCTATGTGTGTTTCTTGCATTCTCATAGCTGTATCAGCCATCGATTAACTACTATTATTACGAAAAAACTAGAGCAATTGCAACAAATACAAAAAGTATAAGTAATTATATGTAGGTACTCACATACTGATGCGGCTGTATCTGTGGAACGATAGCTAATAAAATGTATATTTTCCAATATACATTATACATACTAAAGTTACTAATCTATCTAAAAACTAAATAAGTAGGTATCTAAAGCCGCAAGTTGTCTATATTGCTTTTACTCGCCTATAAAAATAAAACTGGCCGTTATTGTCACGATTTGTTATTTGCTATAGCTAATGGGTGTCCAAGTGGGCTGGCGGGTCGTTACCGT
Source organism: Anarsia innoxiella (assembly GCA_947563765.1). Classification (NCBI taxonomy): domain Eukaryota; kingdom Metazoa; phylum Arthropoda; class Insecta; order Lepidoptera; family Gelechiidae; genus Anarsia; species Anarsia innoxiella. Next base: position 6,139,620 of record OX387393.1, read on the forward strand.
CAGTCAACACATTAGGAGGTGCGGGGGCGTAGGCGCGCGAATGCAACCGCGACTCTATTGAGAGACTGCGCTCTTGCACTCGTAACTTTTGACCTTTACGTTTGACATTTCACTTAGGCCTAGAACGGTCATTATTTCGCCTGGTCTCGCCAAATGAACCGCTTTTGTTCAACAGTACTACGGAACAGTTCCATTCCTAAGGAGCTTTCTCTGAGTTTCCCAACAGTTAACTGAACTTCCTAGTTCAGCTTTGCCATTTACCAAATATAACCAGAGCCTAATAGAGCCTTGGAACTGGATCGTGAGCATTGAGAATAGCTGTTTCACTCCATTACTGAGGAATAATTAATGACCATTCGCTTTTGTAATTTGGAGCTGATACTGTGCTACCTCATGTTTAATGAGGACACGACATTTTCGTCTGATATACCCACATATACCTATTAATACCATGATATATTTCTTACCTACTTCACAGCATAATTAATTCTTGTCACATGAAATAAAATGTATGGGGGAAATATTAATAAAAACATATTCTATTTAAAGACTTCCTTGATGTGTTTCCTTTTAATGATAAAGCTGTCTGTAAGTACTTTCTACCTGTTTCCTTGTTTAAAAACCGGTGTGCATAAAATAGGTGGTGAAGTAAGTAAGTGGGTAAGGAAAGTGTTGGCACAGTTCCGTCGGTAATGAGCAAACACTCTTCATTATCAGGTTGTGGTACATTAGGCTTGGACATGCCTCGCTGACTCTCGCCGCCTGAAACCCGACCCTCGCCACGGTGCGTGCTCCTGCCTCCAGCCTCTAAACTAAATACTTTGGCTCAATTGAATTCACTCAATAACTCTTACTTCTTAAAACAAAGTAATGAGCTATCCGCGAACTCAAAATACTTATATGTGTTTCAGTTGGTGTGTTTGTTTTATATTGCCAAATAAAGTACAGACCAAATTATACGGTAAAATAATATTCCCTCACATGCAAATCCATACATCCTCGGAGAAATGTTTTTGGTAAATATGACCCGACCTACTCCGGTTTTCATTAGGCGTGAAAGTGCATTTTATAATGTTTGGTTGGCGCGTGTTAACCAGTAGGCGTAGGTACGTAGGTGTCATTGCGGACTATTATGTCCAATTTTCAAAATACGCAGAAATACTAGTAAATAAATCGTTATAAACTAGAATTATAGACCTTCAATTGCCTGAGTTTTTCACAGAGCCTATAACGTACCTACAGGTAAGTAAAAATTGCCATAGATAATTTTACGCTTCAAATCCTTTGTGAATCTGAATTAAGAATCTTGAATTACGGCTATTATAGGTTAGCCTCATAGGTATACACAAAATGATCTAACGAAATGTTTGTTTCAAAAGAGCTTATCGTCACTTAGGAGCCTAGGAGCCTGTCAGCTGATATCTTGACAGTCTGTATTGGAGTTGAGAGTCGAAAATTCGTGGTTACAGGGAGGCTATATACCGCCGAGTGCGGGCGGGGAGAGGTTCCTCATTGATCGTGGTGCGCAGCATCCCTCCCCGACCCGCGGCCCGCACGACACCCGCAGCCCCGCTGCCGCCGTTCTCACAACCACAATAATAGAACCTCTAATCGCGTAATTCCGCATCCTCTTGTCATTTTTAATGCCTCCAAATAAGATCATTAGTAACATCATTTATCAACATTCATACTTTAGAATCACCTCATCATTCATTTGAAACCTTAACTACCCAGTTCATTTCTCTTGAAATTTTTAGATAATTCCTCGTACATCTTTGTGAAAAACAAATAGGTACTACATTTCATATGAATTATGTACAATATAGGTTCGTTTATATTGTGGTAACGAACACTAGATACTTTTTTTTGTAATTAGGCGTTATCATCAGAAGTAAATAAAATAAAGCATCGATTGTCGGCAGGCACCTCGTTGAAGGTACATAAAGGTGACGATTCTTAGAGAAGGTCCACACCGCGTGGTCGCCGGGTGCGAGATGCGGTTGGGGCTGGGAGCTGGTGCTCGTGGCGGCGGTGCGGCGGCGCGGCGGCCGGCGGGGCGGCGGCGTGAATGGGCGGCGGCGCGGCGAGCTGCGCGAGTGCGCTCCCGCGGCCGCTCCGCCAGTCCGCACACCGGCGGCTCCGCTGCCCCACGGTCGGCCGCACTCCGCTACACAACAATGCTCAAAAACACACCGTAGCCCGACAAACCTAAACGTGACGCGGCCGGCGATGCTCGAGGATCGGACGGCACGCGTGGCCGTCGGCGAGCGGTCGTGAAGGAAGTTTGATATATGAAAACCATAAAAGAATTAAATTTTAAGCTGATCGTATTCGATAGATTGGAATAGAGGGGCGAGAGTGCGGCTGGGGCGGGGGTGTGTCGGGCGGTGATGGCGCGGCGCGGCGGCGCGGCGGCGGCGGCGCGCGGCGCGGCTGTGGCGCGGCGCTGACATGGGCCCCGGCCGGGCGCGCCGCGCGCCACCCGCGGCGCCCGCGGCTCTGCTACTGCTGCTGGGCCTGCTGTGGCCAAAGGGTAAGCCTCAGCCACCCTAAAATCCCTAGAGATTCCACAAACATCCTCTAACATTAACATCTGTGATGTAATGTTGCCATCCTGATTAAACCCAAATCCCGTATGTACTCATGCAACCATAACTATTGAATGAAAACGATTATAATCAATATCTTATTAGATCTTGAGCTCTAAAGATCATTTTTAATCTCGTACCTTACTTATTAATATCTACGTATACTTAGTTAAAAACCAATGTTATTTAACGCCTTTGACCATTACCAATGTGATTACCTGCAAAAAGGGAAATTTAACATCTAAAATGTGTAAAACCGTTAGCTTTTGTAAAACTGGCAATATTGAATAAGTATTGAATATTGGAACACTGGGTATAATTTATGACGCCTTTCATCTTACTACGTGCGTCGACACGTTCGCTATTTTTCTAGCAAATGCCGAGTCACGTACAGAACATCAAAGATTTCGGGTGTTAGCAGCACAAGCAGGGAACTCCCCACAAAAGGCTGTCCTCAGACGTAGTACTCGATCGAGGACCCCTCGAGAGCGTTCAGCTTCGGATAGCGTAACGACCATTAGAGAGTTTATAAGAGCTTCTGAGAGGGGATAACGAACTGCCTGAGCATGTCTAGTAGCCTGATTTTATATCAAAGGAACAACCACTAAAGATCCATTGTTTTCCATCACGTTGACATTAATTTACTTGCGTTACAAGATATCAGGTTTTTGCTATAGAATATTTCGATAATATCAGTTTCTTGTGAATAGGTCCGTTGTAAAATTTATAGTTAACGTAACATCGATTTAAGTTCGATTGCGTTACGATAATTTCATAAATCGGATATCATCAAAAGACGCATTCGTATTTCGTATTCGGAATCCTTTTATGGTTGCGCATATCAGGCTTTTGTTTGTTTAACAATGGCGTTTTTAACATCTTCTTGTTCATAGCCATGAAATTAGTGACCTAAAATGGTATGGCTAGTCATCATTATACGCTATTGTAAACAGTTTTGTACATTACTTATAACTAAATGGCCAGTGTTGACATAAATTGTTAGATAAGAGGTGGTTAAATCCAATCCAATATACCTGGCAAAAACAAAAAGGAAATTAAAATAACGTGTTGGAAAAAGAGCGCTCGTTGAAATCTTTTGTATGAAAAAGTTATCGAAGATAAATAATACTAAAATGATAATAAATACTAGGTCATAAAACAAATGCAGAAACTAAAATCAGAAGTGGATCGACTAAGGAAACGGAACTAATGTGCATTTTAAATATTTTATCAGGATTTTAAATTAATATCGCAGCGCATAATCGCTTTCTAAATTACTTTTATTTAGAACATTTCGCAAAATTGAACTATACTGAAAGAAAGTACATATCTATTATTAGCTAGCTTATTGTTTTCAGAATCATACATAGGTATATAAATAACATTTTAAGTGTATATTCTGCACATATTGTGAAATGACTTTGCGTGTTTGGTGTAATAAATGCGTGTAAGAAGAGATTACTTCAATCACCACCATGTTCGATTGACTAGTTATTTATTATAGTGAAATATCTATAGAGTTCGATGCCCCTTAGCGTGGCTCCACAAAATTGATAATTTTTTCTACTTTATTTTATCCGATTATTATTATCATTTTCGTAGTTTCCAATTCATCCAAAGGTTGTGGGTGGAAGACTTTTTAAAAGAGTTGAGAAAAGCCACGCGAGAAATATGGAAGCAATAGATTTTACCTTGCTTACGAGGGTGACAACACATTTGTATATATTAAGTTTGCCTGTCAGTTTACGCACAATTAAATTGAGGAAACATTTATCGTTAGTACGAAACGTTACAAGTAATTTCAGGATAAAACACTAAAATTCCTTTCGCTTTTAAAGCGGCTCTCCTTATCTTCGTACAATCTCCTTTAAACACTTTAAGAATCTTGTGAAATATAATTTAATGTATTGCTTAGGGGCGTGTGGCGGTTACCACGAGAAACGGTTACTGCACCATCTGCTGGACCACTACAACGTGTTGGAGAGGCCGGTGGTCAACGAGAGCGACCCTCTGCAGCTCTCCTTCGGCCTCACACTCATGCAGATCATCGACGTGGTAATTAGTGTCTACAATCTTTTTATATAACTATCAAATCTCGTTTGACGGTAATTGTCCATCTTATTAGACGAGGTAGCAAGTGTCTCTTCGTCCTCTTCGTCCGATATATGTAGTATATCGGATTCAGTAACAAAAGATATTGCTATACTGTGAATGATGTCTTATTTTTTGCCTATATGTATGTTACCATACAAGTGCATAAAAATAATAGACTGGACATTTTCTATTCAGCTAGCTGAGCCATGTCAATTTAATCACTCCTAATTGGATACTAAGCGGATATATTTTGTTGACAGGACGAGAAGAACCAGCTATTAATAACCAACATCTGGCTTAAACTAGTGAGTATAATATAATGTTATTAGTTCCCTGCACGTTTGCACTGACAGCGGACATGTTTGCCAATTATTATTTAATCCATTAGCCCGCCTGTTTACTGATGGACGTCAATGTTTCCTACGAGCTCCATATGACTTTCGTTGGCAATACAATTAAGCCCAAACAAACAACTGGTACCCACCCACCTACGCTTATGTACCTACATAATATAAAATTATTTTGCTAGCAGCCGTCGTCGCAGCGCAGAGCGGCTTTCACGTTTTATCTTCATAATTTTAATTGAATTACTTTTATACTAAGACAACGTAAACGGCCAGACTTTCAAAGTTTTGGAAATTGCTTCCAAATTAATGAAAATGCAGCATGTCAACTGAGCGTCTTTTTCAGCAGTAAAGCTTTAGAAAGCCCAACAATATGATATGCACCGTACCTTCTTTGTGTCACAGGAGTGGAATGATATGAACCTGAGGTGGAATACTTCTGATTTCGGTGGCGTCAAAGACTTGCGGGTACCACCCCATAGATTATGGAAACCAGACGTCCTTATGTACAACAGGTAAGTACAACTTGTATACGTTACACGTACATTAATAGTTGTGCTGTTTTGTGGTTGTGCAAGTAGGCACCCATACTTAAAGATTTCAAATACCGCATTTACGTAAATACAACGACTAATTCACATCACGGTTAATTCCTGTTTGATAAAGCGCGGACGAAGGCTTCGACAGTACGTACCCCACCAACGTGGTGGTCCGCAACAATGGGTCGTGCCTGTACGTGCCGCCGGGCATCTTCAAGAGCACTTGCAAGATCGACATCACCTGGTTCCCCTTCGACGACCAGCGCTGCGAGATGAAGTTCGGAAGCTGGACTTATGACGGATATCAAGTACGTACGAGTTACCAAAACTTTGTCATGTCAATAGGGAAATTTGTGTCAGTAAGACAACCATGCTAAGGACAATAGGTATAAACCCATTCCTAATATTGTACAGGTACACCAGAATGAAACTGTTCTAGATACAAAATTACCTACACAATATCAATGGTAGTAGGACTAGTAGGTACTCAAATCTCTATAATTAGCAATTCTATGCTAATATTTATAAGTTAACCTTCTCAACAGTTGGATCTACAACTACAAGACGAAGCGGGTGGAGATATAAGCAGTTTTGTCACGAATGGAGAGTGGGAACTTATAGGTCAGTTAAAACATTTATCTACTTCATTTTCTTCAATCGGCATAATATAAAAATGCTTTAGGAATGTTTACTAACAACATCTAAGTTTTATATTGTTTCCTTCAGGCGTCCCTGGTAAGCGCAATGAAATCTACTATAACTGTTGTCCGGAGCCGTACATCGACATAACGTTCGCGGTGGTGATCCGGCGGAAGACGCTCTACTACTTCTTCAACCTTATCGTGCCCTGCGTGCTCATCGCCTCAATGGCGCTGTTAGGCTTCACCTTGCCGCCTGATTCAGGCGAAAAACTTTCTTTAGGTAATTTATTATACCTATCTGCTCTTTCCACTTTCTGTGTTAACAAGGATACAATTACTACTTTACTCGTATTTATACTACCAGGCGTAACAATCCTGCTGTCACTGACGGTGTTCCTGAACATGGTGGCAGAGACGATGCCGGCCACGTCGGACGCAGTGCCGCTGCTCGGCACCTACTTCAACTGCATCATGTTTATGGTGGCCTCATCCGTCGTCTCTACCATCCTTATCCTTAACTACCATCATCGGCATGCAGACACGCACGAAATGAGCGACTGGGTAACTAAATACTTTATATCACAATATTGGCAGTGTTTTGCTTCTTTTTAGATTACTAAAATGGTTTTTTTTTTTAGATCCGCTGCGTATTTTTATACTGGTTACCGTGGATCCTACGCATGTCTCGGCCGGGTTCGGCGGCGACGCCTCCGCCGGCGCGGGCGCCGCCGCCGCCGGACCTGGAGCTGCGCGAGCGCTCGTCTAAGTCGCTCCTAGCAAACGTGCTCGACATCGACGACGACTTCCGCCACACCCACGCGCAGCAGCCGCCCTGCTGCCGATACTACAGGTCCCTCGACGATCTACACGAACACTACTCGCCGTAAATAGCACGGTTACGATACTACACCCCGCCTCGAACGATCCGCAGTTTACACCCGACCATAACAGCTTTGGCAGCATCACATCTTATAGAGATTCGATCATACTCTCGGTTTCACTCTTCACTTGTCTTGTTAGCTATGGATCTTAAATCTTTATCATACCAGCATTAATCCAGTAGCGCCCTCCGTTCCTCGGCTCCACCCGTAGTTAGGGAGTAAATTCAAACGGAAGGCTACAGAGTGGTTTCTGTTACAGGGGGGCTGAAGAGAACGGCGCAGGGTTAGCGGCGCACAGCTGCTTCGGCGTCGACTACGAGCTCTCGCTCATACTCAAAGAGCTTCGTGTCATCACAGATCAGGTATAACAGATCCACACTCTCTGGTATTCACGTTATGTAAGTATGTTTGATGATCTTATAATTAAATTCCGTTTTGCAGATGCGCAAAGATGACGAAGACGCGGACATTTCGCGCGACTGGAAGTTCGCCGCCATGGTCGTGGACAGACTGTGCCTTATTATCTTTACCCTGTTCACAATCATTGCCACGCTAGCCGTGCTACTGTCCGCGCCACACATCATGGTGTCGTAGCGACCCGCCCGCTTGCGGATTCGCATGCGTAACGTTCTGTGATAACGCGAGTACTTGTTAAGTTGTGATGTGCGATGCGGCGCGGGCGTGGATGCCGCGGCGCTGGAGTTGCCGCCGCCAGCCTCGTCGCCCGCGCCACCCTGTAGAAATAAGTAACCGCTGACTGCCATTCCTATGCGCTCAACCAAATACTGCCTATCCGAATAATGTCTGTAATACTTTGTGACTTCCTGTCAGCGACTGTGCTGTTTCTTTCCAAGAAAATGTATAGAAATGACCAATTGATGTTCTGGTCGGATATGCCGATTAACGACCGATCCTTGATAGACAGAGTCTACAAATGTCTTCAATTACATGGTAGTATTTCCGAAGAGACGTCCCTTCGGCTAGGGAACGTCGGCAGATCGAAGTAGATTCGTGGCAGTAGTGTCGGTGCCGGCCAACGACTGGCCAGCCACAAACGAACAGCTCCACGCTAGAATAGTCGCCGTTCCAAATGGCTCTCGTCTGGTGGCCAGTTCAAAAATTTTAGCACAAAAACGTCTTCCTTCATACCGTTGTACGACCTGGTTCGCATTAAAAATTTAACTTTGTTAGAACTTTCTCGATTCTTGAAATCTATTGTACAGTTTAGGATTTGGGCAGTTAATAAGCAGTGGCCCTTTGTTTCCTTCTTGTTCGATTCCGTGAATCGTCGTTATGATCCCTAACTTTATTTTCGGAAGTATTTGTGTCAGTAGCTAGTATAGAACTTTACAAACAATGTTGATTCAATTGGTACAGGTTGTGATATGCCTCGTTGTGAACGGGTCGATATTGTTATAAATGGTAAAATATCCATGGCTATAGCTTAATAAAACGTTCGTTAAAAGTTGTAGTTAACAAAATATTATTTTATTAAAATCATACCTGGGTCTTTCGGAATGACTTATACAAATAACTAAATTAAAATACATTATGATAATATCGGGTTTATACTTCTTTCAATAAGATTACGTAAACAGTAGGGGGAAGTGGGGCACATTGATACACAAAAATTCAAACTCCGTTTTAATATACAAATGTCAACATATTTGATAATTTTTTTTGCCGGGTGCATGGCCTGATATGTTAACTTATAATTAAGTTTAAAAAAAGCTGATAGAAACGAATAGGGAAAAAGTTATGGCGACTTTTATAAAAAATCGATTTTGTATCATTCTGCCCCACCGGTGGGGCACCTTGATACAGAGAGTGGGGCAGCTTGATGCGTATTTTATTTCCGTAAATATTATAATTTTTTCAAAATAAATCGTTATATTACTTAAATTGACCAAATAAAAAGCAAATAATGCTTGGTATCTGAAAAAATCACGTTATTTATTAGTTATTATTCGTATTAACGATAATCACAATCAGCCTAATAATGAAATGAGCTAGGAAATAAAATTGTCATCAAAAATCTAGAATTTATCAAGATCTTAAACATGTAATTAAACATAATTACTCAGTAATCACCCTAAAAGTACTACAGAATTGGGCATAGTGAAATATAGAAATAACAAAATAAAATCCTCTATCAAAATTATAGGAACTTTTTCTTAAAACTCATAATCAAAAACATCACAAAACTGAAATCCTAAACGATTTTTTCACATTTCTCTGCTTAACTTTAAAAGTCCGGACCATTTTCTATAATAAATGAGATTTTAAAGACTACTTTAAAATACTAACGGGGCACTTTAATGCACTAAAGGGGCACTTTAATACACTAAGGGGGCAGATTGAAACGTATCATTCTGCCCTGCGCTTTACTGTATCATAGTGCCCCAAGGGACTATATTCACGAAAAAGTAATTTATTATTTTTTAAATCAATATTGTATTAAATAAACATATTAAAAAACATTTATTAAAGTATAAACGTACTTTTGGTAAAATAAAACAATGAAAACAACTGATAATATGGAGCTGAGACACAAACACATTGCTCTTAACATTTTAGTTGTCGGTCCCAAAAACACGTTTGTGCCTGTAAAAGCAAAACGGCGAATAGGCGGCGAGCATCGTCATAACTATCATCCTTGTGGATGTCCTTGAGCGTTCTAATGATGTGTCCGTGTGCGTATCGTTTTTCAGTATTTCAAAACAGGTACTGTATCAATGTGCCCCGAGTATCAATGTGCCCCGCCTCCCCCTAACTTGTGCTGCAATAATACCTACTTATTAACATTCGGGCAAACTTTCTCTTAAAAAGATTATAATTATCGAGTATAAATCATCCTTCCGGAAGCAAAACAATAAAAGGATCTCATTCCTTTGATTAATTTATTCATCAGACATACTTACGTACCTACTTATGATTGTATTATGTTCATGTTATAGTAGTGTTAACTGAGGTAACGTTTGTAGATGGGGAATATTGTGGGCGGGTGTGTAGTATAGTTTGCTACATACGTTCACAATACGCTACTCTATCGACAAGTACATACTTTACACATCGACCAGCACTAACGCTCACCTGCCACTCTCCGGTGAATAATCGCTCGTTGCGTTTTACCATGTTCATGTATTTCTGATTGACACGTTGTGATCCTGATGTAACTCTAAAACAAGGATAGGAACGCATTATTTTCTACTCGACAAATCATTGTTCTGAAAACATTGTTAGCCTCTCAGAAAGAAAACGTCCGACGTTTATAGGAGCAGATGCGGCGGATACGTTACGAGCTTATAATGTATCCACGCACTGCTTCTATTATGTTTTCTTTCTCCGAGGTGTTGCAACAAATAATCTTAGGTGCTCCTTTATAGGAAGTTGCGGAACGCCTTTAATTATAAATGCCGATGTTTTCTTTCGTCGATTTATTTATTGTTATGAAATCTCGTCTCATCAACCATTAAGGGGCGGTTGTATGAGGACCCGACAGGCGGAGCGTGGTCGTTCTCTTTGCCTGCTCTGAGGCTCTTTGCTAAATGCAGCGTCACGTCGCTCCGCTGTCAGTAATGGGACGACCTGAGGTCCCCATAATTTGTTCAATTGTTAGGGTTAATACTCTGAATTGCACTTTGTTTATTAAATATAAACGAATGAAAAAAAGTTATTTTATTTATAAACAACCATACCCTTCTTCAGTAGGTACCCAGGTAAACATTAGGCAAGAATCTTGAAATTTGATTTAAATTAATGACCAGTTATGTACCTTGTAATTAAAAAAAATATTTATAGATTTTACATTACTTATTCAATGCAGCGCCAGAGAGCGAGAATCTTCTGTATAATTCAGTACCTACTAGATTAAGCTATGTATGAAATAAAAATCCCTATATTATAAAATTGATTATTATAACCCTGACCTACATTGGCGAGTGTTCGCGCGGGGAAGACAATCGATGGTATCCCGCGGGATGCCGCACATGCGCACTTCGGACTCCGATCGTATAGGAACGACGGAACCACGCCAATATTTTGGGACTTAGTTTCTAATGCTCACATAAAATATCCTACTACTCGTTCAATCGTCTGGTATGCCTAGGGCAGCCTATAATGCCTTGTAGGCTGTGTGCAGATAAATTTATATACCTGCTTAATACAAACTATGTATAAAGACAAGGCCATAGGTACCTATTGCACGAAACAACTAGAGTTGGTAGGTACATAATGAGCCAAATAGACAGTGTGCAGAATGCAGTATCTTTGAACATGACGCAGTTCTGCATGAAAAGGAGGCCAATGAACTTGACCAGCATATACTACGTCCCCCCATATTATGCCTTCAATAGTAGTAGAATACAGCTTAGCCTTTATTAGATAAACTGATTTCTGTATACAATAAAGCTCGTTAAATGGTTTCTTTCAACCGTTTCAAGGATGGAATAAAAGCAGGTGTAGATATACTTGAATCGTTTTGAATGTTTTGTCGGTTAGGGCGGGCGGGAGCGAACGAGTGCGGGCGACTGCGCTTCAGATTACGTACCGTTCAGAAGATCCATACTTCGACGATTGTATTCTAAGGATAACTGCCTATTTGTTTACTGAGAAAAACATTTTTATTAAAAATCTACCCAGAGGCATGAAAACTACTAGAGAATATCACCGATCAAAAATAAAACTGAAACGCTTGAGAAAAAGAGTTTAGATTTTCCTGATCTTTAATTCATAATAATAATAATAATAAGTCCTGAAAATAAAATTAAATATAATTCCGAATGGCGAATTATGCGAGGGATGCTACGGATTAAAACTTAAGAGCAATCTGAAACAACAGAAAATTGTGAACTTTATCTATAAGCCTTTAAGATCCCACTGCTGGGCTAACAAAAAAATCTATAAGTAAGTAGTTCATAATAAAAACTACTTGCGCAATGGACCAAGATAGACCAAGATTATCTTTAAAATCAAGGTTTTAAAAAATCCTGGATTGAACTTCATATTGAAGAAGCTTTTAGTGTTTGCCTCGACGAGTGCGGTAAGTGCGGGAGTGCGCGGTGCGGGCGGCAGTGAGCGCCGCCATGTCGGGCGGGTCGCGCGCTCTGTTGCTGATCGCCGCTCTCCTCGCAGCACTCTACTCAGGTACTCTAACCGCCCCAACTACCATCACCCACTCCTTTATACATCTAACTATCAATCAAACCTGCCCCATTATACAAATACATCTACATCCTCTACAAAATTCCTTACACTTTTCATCTCCAACGATCCGATAAAGTATTTGCATATCTGATGTGATCTTAGATGATTGCGTTCATTTCCACTTTTGATATAAAATAAACTGCATATATTTTTCGACAATTGAGGTGAATCGAATATGCCATGTGTGCGAAAGGATAATTAACTCGAGATTGCACTTTCAAATATCTGGACAAATAATAAGGACAATTGAACCGGTGGTAGTAATTAAAGCTGAATACACTGTTTGTAAAAGTAAAAATAAACAGAAGATACAACACACAGAATGAAAATTTCAGTTAAATGAAATATTTAGTTCATCTCTCGAGCCGCTCCTTATTGATCGTCGCCGCTGCAGCATCACTCGAATCAAGGCGATGTCTATTAGGTATCAAATATTACATTTTAGAGATGGCTCGCTAAACAAAACTGGTTGGAAGTTTTGAAAGTCATTATTTAAGATTAATATATCAAAAAACTTAATATAATAGAAGAAATTTTTTATGCAAAAATAGAAGATTTTTTTTAATGTACGTATGCAAGAAGACGTGATTTAAAGTAGCCGTAAGGTAGCCGTACATTCAAAAACTGTTTATAGTACCTACCTACATGCAAGCAGTTACACCAAGACAAGGACTGTGCATTTAAACTCCACCCATGAGTACTTACTTACTAGAACATTATGATTCTAATATTGTTTTGTATGCTTGTTGATCTCCCGTGCGAAAAAATTGTATCCTTCTACTAAACCTACTATCCCTTAAAACGATTTATCGCCAAAACTACGAGTAGATAAATTAGTACTAACTGAATTGCTAGATTTGTAAGAACACACCCACATTTACCTTTGCTATCGGCTCTAAGGGATGACTGAAGTGTCAATACATACCTACTTACACGTATCTCATCGATAGGCGTTTCGTCGTATGCTACAGTTACCCTTACATGCCGTCTGTATGCTTCTAGGATGGTGCTCAGAAGACGAGGAACGCCTCGTCCGCGACCTGTTCCGCGGATACAACAAACTCATCCGGCCCGTCCAAAACATGACGCAGAAAGTAGACGTGCGCTTCGGACTTGCTTTCGTCCAACTTATAAACGTCGTACGTATATCTAACTAACTATTTATTTATCTACTGTATTTGTAGCTAGATGCTCATCAAAAATAAACTTATGAAAACGGATAAGATTTGGCCAGACCAATGGTATTATACCTTTTACCACTTTTTTTCATTCTAGAACGAAAAGAATCAGATCATGAAATCGAACGTGTGGCTGCGGTTAGTGTGGATGGACTATCAGCTGATGTGGGACGAAGCCGATTACGGTGGCATTGGCGTGCTGCGACTCCCGCCTGACAAGGTGTGGAAGCCAGACATCGTACTTTTCAACAAGTAAGTATACAACAGTGTTTGGATTTTTTATAAGTGAGTACAATGATTAAATTCTTAGTTAATTATATTGAACTGAACTTGTACCTGTTTGATAAAAAGTGAGATCACTTACCAATTAAATCTTTTATTGCAGCGCTGACGGTAACTACGAAGTGCGATACAAATCAAACGTCCTTATTTATCCGAATGGAGAAGTTCTATGGGTCCCTCCAGCTATTTACCAAGTATGTACATAAACATCGCAAAGTTTCAGATTGTTTCTAAATGTATAGGTACAATATTTTTACATGAACTATATATTTCAGAGTTCATGCACCATCGACGTAACGTATTTCCCATTCGATCAACAAACTTGCATCATGAAATTCGGATCCTGGACATTCAACGGAGATCAAGTATCCCTCGCTCTATACAATAACAAGAACTTTGTCGATCTCTCGGATTACTGGAAATCAGGAACATGGGACATCATTGAAGTACCAGCGTACTTGAACATTTATGAAGGAAATCATCCAACCGAAACTGATATCACTTTTTACATAATCATTAGGAGAAAGACCTTGTTCTACACTGTCAACTTGATCTTGCCAACGGTTCTCATTTCTTTCCTCTGCGTACTGGTATTCTACTTGCCCGCTGAAGCTGGTGAAAAGGTATAATTTCATTTCACCAAGATTCTTTTAAAAACTAATAATTAGAACACTATACCTACATTATTAGATCCTGTACTATATCGTATGTTATTTTCAATCAAAATATTTCCAGGTAACATTGGGTATCAGTATTTTGCTGTCACTGGTCGTGTTTCTGTTGCTGGTATCGAAAATTTTACCACCGACCTCGCTCGTGTTGCCGCTGATAGCCAAGTATCTTCTCTTCACCTTCATTATGAACACCGTCAGTATTCTGGTGACGGTCATCATCATCAACTGGAATTTCAGAGGACCGAGAACCCACAGGTAAAGCTTTTATACAAGCAAAAATTAATTAGATTAATACCCTGAACTTTTGAAATTATTGAATAAAATATTGTTTCAGAATGCCGCTGTGGATCCGCAGTGTCTTCCTTCATTACTTGCCAGCTGCTCTTCTGATGCGCCGCCCGCGTAAAACGCGCTTGCGTTGGATGATGGAGATGCCAGGGATGGGTGCACCACCGCACGCTGCCGCTCCGCACGATTTACCCAAACACATCAGGTAGATAAGATATATAGACCGCTGATCACAACGACATCAAATTCCACGAATGAACTTTGTATATTAACTCCACAGTGCTATCGGGGCGAATCAAAGTAAAATGGAAGCCATGGAGTTGTCTGACTTGCACCATCCTAACTGCAAGATCAACCGGGCGGCAGGCGGTGGCGAGGTTGGGGCTCTGGGCGGACTTGGCGCTCTCGGCGGACTCGGTCTCGGAGGAGAGCGGCGCGAATCGGAAAGCTCAGACTCACTGCTTCTGTCTCCTGAAGCTGCTAAAGCCACAGAGGCTGTCGAATTCATTGCAGAACATCTACGGAATGAGGACCTCTACATCCAGGTAAATATTACAATACAATCAGCCAGTTATGTTGTATATTTTTTCACAACTGATTTATTGATCACACATAACAGACGCGCGAGGACTGGAAGTACGTGGCCATGGTGATCGACAGATTACAGCTTTACATTTTCTTCATCGTGACCACGGCTGGTACGGTTGGCATCCTGATGGACGCTCCCCACATCTTCGAGTACGTCGACCAAGATCGCATCATCGAAATATATCGAGGAAAATAAATTCCTAGTCCTTCTTCCCTAACTGTCAATGATACACGAAATCTTTAAACTTCCATCAATGTGAAAGATAGCTTCCAAGAACAATATTATTTTCTTCCTATTAGTTGATAACATAAAAGCACTTTATATTTAAGCAGGTTATTCAAATGCATGTCGTATGCAGATAATTTGCAACATCACTTTAGAAATTAAGCGTAGTATAATCTAAACAATAATTTATATAGAATTTAAAATGGCTGTGTTCGAAGTTTATAAAAGCACAATAGGTACGACTAACGATTTGATGTAAGTTTGTATTTTTATCAGCTACTGTAATTGCGATAAGTAAATAATTTAAACCAGAATGTAAATAAACATTATTATTATTACTTATATTCATAGAGCGAAGATTTTTATTATAATTCGTTAATTGTGCAGTCCCCATTGTTTACGTAGTAGAATTTAAAAAAATGTGTAAGAGGCCCCAAATCTTAGTTCAATAATTAAAATGGTATGTAGCCAATTAAATATTTGTTTTTGTTATTTACGTAATGTAAAACAATGTCTTTGGAAATATTAAAATTAAATGATAATATTGAAGATACTGCTTTGTAATTTCTATCGAATAGGGACTAACAAGGTGTAATGAAACCATTAAGTTTGATACTTATTTTGTGTTTATTTATTTATCTTACAATACAAATTTTACTTTAGACTAAATTCACAAATAATTCTTATACAAATGTTTTCCAATTTGAAAGTTTTGCAAATTCACTTTAAAAATCCTACTCCTCAAACACTAAGCACTTAGGTGTTCTGATCACAATCCAATTTTTTTTATCTGATTTTTTAATTTTAAAACATGTTTTTTAAGTTTTTTTTTTTCATTTCGTTTTAGAAAAAAAATCAGCCTATTTAAAGGAATAATTATTTTATCGGTATTTAATATAAATTATAAGGGGTAGTTGCACAGAATGCGACTATGAAATATTACCAGCTTTTGCAGATAAATGTTGTCAACCATGCCCTTAGATGAAGCAACTACCCAATAATTTCATAGTACATTTAACACTTATATTATATTATACTATTGACACATATAAAATGTGACACATTACAATACAATACAATACATTTAATTTTCTTTTCATTGAATGTAATAAAATTAAATATTTGGTAATATAAAAATGAAATGTACCTTATCAATTTAATCGTCACTGTCTTCATAATTGGGTGAAGTGGGAGAGTAGGTTGGCGATGTGGGGGAGTAGGTGGTGGGGCCCACCGACGGCGACGAGTACGCGGGCGACGACGGGGAGTAGTTCGGGGACGACGGCGTGTACGTAGGGGACGTCGGGGAGTACTTTGTCGACGACGGCGAGTAGCCGGGGGACGACGGCGAGTAGTTCGGCGACGACGGCGAGTAGTTCGGGGACGACGGAGAATAGCGAGTACTCGCCGGGTGCTGCGGCGAGGGTGAATAAGCCGGACTGGTTGGTGAATACTGCGGACTTGCCGGTGAATACTGCGGACTTGTCGGCGAATAGTTGGGACTACCTCCCGCAACTGACGGTGAGGTCGGGGAGTAGTTGGGCGACGTCGGGGAATATTTCGGCGAAGACGGCGAGTAACTGGGTGACGTCGGTGAATAAGCTGGCGATGTGGGCGAATATGATGGACTCGATGGCGAATATGCCGGAGATGCCGGTGTGTAATTCGGAGACGATGGTGAGTAGCTCGGTGAAGCCGGGCTGTACACTGGACTTGTAGGCGAGTAGCTCGGTGAAGATGGCGAATATCCCGGCGAAGTTGGTGAATAGGCCGGGCTTGTAGGAGAGTAGGATGGACTCGTTGGCGAATAAGATGGGCTCGTTGGTGAGTAACTCGGTGAAGTCGGCGAGTAACTCGGCGATGTTGGCGAGTATGCCGGACTGGTCGGGGAATAGCTAGGCGACGTCGGCGAGTAGCTGGGGGATGTCGGTGAATAAGATGGAGAAGTAGGGGAGTACCCTGGTGACGTCGGAGAATAACTTGGAGACGTAGGAGAATAGATAGGAGACGTAGGCGAATAATTGGGAGACGTCGGCGAGTACGACGGACTGGTTGGAGAGTAATGTGGGGATGTAGGTGTGAGACTTGGCGAGGCCGGAGCATAGACGGGGCTGGTCGGAGAATAAGAGGGAGAAGCTCCAGCTGGGGAAGCATAGGGAGATAGTGGGGGACCAGGGGACCCAGGGGATCCAGGTTGTGGTGACCAAGCACTGTAGGCTGGAGATAGACCCGACGCATCCGATGCTCCCGACGGTGAGAATGATGGCCCACCAGGAGTCATGCTGCTTCCAACTAAAATAAAAAAGTAACGTTAAAGAATATGCCCAAAATAGTCACATGTAGTAGATAAGTATATGCTGTTATAAAAATGTATTTACCTTGACCAGGAGACCAGACGCTACTTGCGTATCCAGGTGTATTCTGATTAGACCAGGGTGTCATAGAGGGCGTCATTGAAGGTGTGCCGACTCCGAAGTACATGCCACCGCCAACTCCCATACCAACACCAAGACCACCCATTTCCATTCCGTGTTTACATTTTTCTGCATCAAGTAACAAGTCGAAACAACCTGGAAAGGAAAAACAATAAACATTAATAAACCTATTTAAATTCTATGAACAAATATTTTGACGCAAAGAACATTTCGTACCTGTTCCCATTCGTGGTAACTGTCCCATAATAATGTTCTCAGAGACACCTCTCATTGGATCTACTTCCGCGTGACTCGCCGCATCCAGCAACACGTCGACAGTTTCTTCGAACGAGCATCTCATGAGTGCTCCAGTGTCTTGTCTGTTGATACCGTGACGAGTGATAGCCATAAGATGACCCTTGGCAGTCATAACGTCACAAAGTAAAGCAAGGTGACGGTAGTTCACGTATAGACCGTAGAACTGCAATACAGCGTTCATTTCTTTCTCCACTGATTTACGTACAGCTTCAATACCGAGCACTTGGAATATCTCACAAATATCGTTACTGAATGTTCGGATTGGATCGACATCTCTTTCAGATAGTACTTTCATTAGTGATGTACCGTCAGTTTCCAGTAACCATTCTGCAATTGCCTTGAATTCTCCTTGTTCTGTGATAATAATACGTTTCTTAGCCTCTGTCTGTGGTAAATGCATGTACACCTTCGCGATAGCTTCAATTCCTTGTAGTGTCATGTCAGACAACATGTTAGCTTCAATGCATCTCAAGAACATATCATCTTCCATCTTGTCAACAGTTTCTTCATCATTATCTTGGAATTTGCTCTCTTCATTGTTCATAATTCTTATACGTAACACCAGTTTCTCTGCATTGTCGTCATTGAAGATACAATTCAAGTCATCTCCAAATCCAGCATTTATCTTTTCAGCAATTTGTTCCATAGTAAGTTTCTTATCTGTCATTCTCTTACGATCCAACTCGATACGCAAAAGCCAAGGCGATATCTTAGTCGGATCGAAGTCAGGCATTTCATAATAGACGTTGACGAATTCTTGATCCTCTGCAATCACAGTGTTCTGTGGATCGGGATCGTAATAAATGGCTGTATTCGCAGTAACTTTACGAAGTGTTGTATGTTCCAGTCTACATAAGACATTCTTTGCCTTTTCCGCGTCTCTGGCTGCCCCTCCAGTTAAGAACACAGTTAGAGATGGAGCTTTGGGTTTCTTTGAAATGTTAATAATTTCTTTCAATCGCGGTACACCAAGGGTTACGTTTTTCGAAGACACACCAGCAAAATGGAAAGTATTCAGTGTCATCTGAGTGGCAGGTTCACCAAGAGACTGGGCAGCTAATGCACCAACCATCTCACCAGGGTTCACCTGGGCCTGTTGGAAACGAGTCTCGATTTCTCCTATCAACCACTCAAAGGCCTCACTTGACAGCCTGTATTCTTCTGACACAAACTTAGTGCATAGTGTTGACCTTACTAAACATTGGAAGAGTAAGGTGGCATTTTCATTAGCTTGCTTAGAGAGTCGATCTTCTCCAGCTACGATCACACACTTCTTTAGAAGATCTTTCACTCCTTGTATTACTTTAATAGGACTCAAATCAGTCGGCAGTCTCTTGTCAATGTGGAAAATCTTTTGCACATTCCAAATCATCCTCTTAAAATTGCAGGGCAATACAACTTTTGATTCACCACTTGGGAAAATTTGCCGCAAAATTTCTCTGTCTTTGCAAAGCTGCTCCCATTCACTTTCAAGATCAGCAATGACATAACCCGATTCTGTCAGTTCTTTTATTATGTCCTCATTAAATATTCTCTTTAAGTACCTTTCATTTGAAGGGTCGAATTTGAATTTCTTTTCAAAGGCCTTGTTTGACAACTTAACTGTTGGTAAGTTCTGGAACTCCACAGTTTCCCCAGCTAGACCGTCCTCGCCGTATCTCAACTGAATCAGTTGACCAACAGAGTTACGGACTGTACCGTCGTAGTGCACCATTACAGACTCCATAGCCTTTATCAAACGACGTTGGATATATCCAGTCTCGGCGGTTTTTACAGCAGTATCGATAAGACCTTCACGACCTCCCATGGCGTGGAAATAAAATTCGGAAGGAGTCAAACCGGCAAGATATGAATTTTCTACGAAACCTCTTGATTCTGGACCATAATCGTCTTTGATGAAATGCGGCAGCGTCCTTTTACGGAAACCGAATGGTATACGTTTACCTTCAACGTTTTGCTGCCCTACACAAGCAATAACCTGAGAAATGTTGATGTTGGAACCTTTGGAACCGGCGACCACCATAGCCTTGAGGTTGTTGTACTCAGTCAAAGATTTTTTAGCTGATCCACCAGTTTTGTCACGAGCATCGTTAAGAATACGATTTACTTGATTCTCGAAAGTTTGCCTGAGGGTATTACCGGGAGTAGGCTCTAACTCCATGTTGTGAGCTTTCTGGATGACTTCTATTACATCGTCTTTAGCTTTGACGATAGCACGCTGGATTTCTTGGTAAGTCTGTGGATCAGCAATAGTGTCGCCAATACCGATTGAATGGCCTTCCAACAGAAGCCAATTATTAATGACAGTTTGGATGTTACCGTAAAATCTGCCAGCTGTTTCATGACCAAGTTCCAACATGCATATGTGAAGTAGAGAACCTGCTGAAGCACCAAGTGATTTTTTACACAAGATGCCCATGAGAAGCTCACCATGTTCAACTACTACTTTAGTGTCTCCTGGTGAAATCCATTTATATGGACCATCATCCTCTTCGTCCGGATGTGTGGAATGTGTTCGAATCATGTTGACATTTCCAGGAATGATAAGAGTAAAAATTTGCTTCCCTGTCCATAAAGGTTGGGGTTTCAAAATGCAAGGTTGAGGGATTTTACCATCCCAAGTAGGTAAGAACATAAGCAAGTTCATCACTTGTTCCTTTGTTAAAAATACATCTCTCTTTGTCATTTTCCTCACAGCAGTCAGTGTATCTTGTACAATACCCATAACAGGTTTGTTTGCTTGCGGTGTGATAATCTGTCTAGGTGTGATATGAATGTTCTCTACTTCAGCACGCGTCTCCATTGATTGTGGCACGTGCAGATTCATCTCATCTCCGTCGAAATCGGCGTTGTAAGGCGAAGTGCAACTCAAATTCATACGGAAAGTAGACCATGGCAGTACTTTAACTCTGTGGCCCATCATACTCATTTTGTGGAGAGTAGGCTGTCTGTTGAAGATAACTAAGTCATCATCTCTTAAATGTCTTTCAACTTTGTATCCATATTGCAAATGCAGATCTGAAGGTTTGGGATGGAATCTCAAGTCAATTCTTTCACCATTGTCCCGGACTATGTACTTCGCGCCAGGGTACTGCGCATTTCCTCTGCGAACCAGTTCCTGCATTCTATCTATGTTAAAAGGAGTCACAAGCTCAGGGAATGTCAAGTTTTGAGCAATAGATCGAGGTACTCCTACTTGGTCAATACGCAAATTAGGATCTGGTGTGATGACAGTACGTGCAGAGAAGTCAACACGTTTACCCATAAGGTTGCCACGGATTCTACCTTCTTTTCCTTTTAAACGAGCTTTGATTGCTTTTAGTGGCTTCCCAGATTTTTGCATAGCTCTGTAAAAAACAATTTTAGGCACAATGAATCATATTGTAAAGCAGTCATTCATACAAACATGGTCGTCAGAATATCTTTGAATCACTTACTTTGGCATACCAGGCATATCATTGTCCACAAAAGTAGCTACATGGAACTGAAGCAGTCTAATATTTTCAGCCAGCACATGAGCAGCTGCTCCTGATTGTTCATTCCTCATAAGTTCATTATTTGCTTTTATAATATCAGCAAGTTTGTGTGTCAAGTCATCCTGGTTCTTAGCTGCTCCAAACATGACAACAGCTGGTCTAACTGATAAAGGAGGCACTGGGAGGACAGTGACAATCATCCAATCTGGCCTTGCAAATTTAGGATCCATACCTAATATGAAAGATTCCTCATCTGAAAAACAAAATCTGCCATTAGAACATAGATCAAAAACTTACAAAAACATTTAAATAGATTTAATTCAAATATTCGTTGTATTTAATTAAATGAGTTATGTCCATGTTTGCAGATGCCACAACATTGTGTGTGAGTAAAATGTCCTACAATGCAATGTGGTTTCTTTCTACAATACCTGTGATATGTTTTAGAATCTCCCAAACTCGTTCTGCTGTGATTATAATCTTCTTCTCTTGTGTATCCTCATTAGCATGCTTCCATTCAGCTGTGAGATCTAACCCCTGTCTCCTGATTGAGGGCTGGTAGTGACCACAACCACCATGCCCAGTACCTTTTTTACCCTCTTCACCTTCTTTGCCTATATCCATATCTTCACCACCCTCGCAAATGTTTTTGCCTTTACACAAGTCATAAACATAAGTTAATCTTTTACGTGGTTGACCTTTTGATTTCATCACCACTTCTTTTATTTTGGGATTTGTCTAAAAAGTGAAAGTTGTGATTAATATTCCACATTGAGAATAGTTCATTTTATGTATATTAAATTAGGTAACTTACCGGGCTGACAAGCAACTTTGAACAGTAAAAGCAAACACATCTCAATATCTTAATGGTTTTTGTAATAAAACCAATGTGAAAAACTGGTTTTGCCAAATCAATGTGTCCAAAATGCCCTGGACACTCTGTCATATTTCCTGCGCAAGTCTGACACCTGGAACTTCTATCAATCACCCCTTGTCGAGGATCCATAAGACCGCCAAGCTTTGGTCTACCTCCCTCCATAGTTTCAGGGAAGCGAATGCCTCCATCAGTGACTGACATACGACGCTAAAACAAATACGACAAATTAAATGCACCAACTGACTAGACTGACTCAAAGGACCTGTTTTACCTACCAGCAATTACAAGTAATTGATAAGGATAAAATGTTGTGAAATATGAAAACAATCCATTTATAATACTTATTTAGTTTGATGCAACATAAGAATAATTACTAGACAGCTATCAAGTATTGAAATACAAGCTAACAACCAACAATCTCTTATCATAAAGAGCATTAAGCTTTTCATTTTGTTAGTACACACAGCTTACTCTGCACAACATGCAAGCAAAGTATGACCCTAACTGCGTGCCAACGAAATCACTTTCAAAACCATCAATATCCCTGTTCTCGCCAAAAAAAAGTAAAATCACTAAATAGATTATATCAAATACTTGGTAAAAATGTTACTTACGATTTCATCTGGCGATAATATACCGAATTGTACTCTTTTTACTTGGCGCACAGGCGCCTTCGAGTCATTCGTGGTAGCCATTTTGAATGGCTATGTCAGGGTTGCCATGAAAACGAATATTTATTAATTTTGCAGGGATGACATAGTAAAAAAGATTTTTCTACCAAAAGCGTCGCTGCATTCAAGCATAGAATTTCGTATTAATAAAAAACACCTATTTATTCCACACAATATCATTGATCCATTGATCCACACCACACGCACAATAAAATTTAAATTATTAATGTTATGTTATTATAGTATCCGTATATGTATAGTTTGTGCACAGGTGCACATAATCCTACGGGTGCCTACGGAAAGCGGAGAAAAGTTTTGTCTAGAAGTTCCAGAAACAATAATGTAATGGGCTGATCAGACTCAATAATTAATTGAATAATTTAACACGCTAATTAAGAAATGTAGGTTTATATATGGATTATGATAAAAAATTGCCACAGAAACGGTGCCAGATAACGGCCAAGCCAACGCCGCTTAGGTAGGCCCAAAAAACGATGGCGTGACGACCTAAGTACATTTAGGCAAAATTGGTTGGTTGTTAGCTTAGCAAGCAGCCGCAGACAGAAATCCGTAGACAGGCATGGGGGAGATTACTTAGGTACTCTGTGGGGGAGGCTTTTGCCCAACAGTGGGACGACATAGGCTAATAAAAAATTATGATCTTCAAATACTTTAGAACTTTTCCCAGTTTCCAATTATAGTAGGTAGGTAGGTACAACTATTTTTAGAGAGTAAACTCTGAATAAAATGGTCCTTCCTACGGGAATTTGGTTGCCGTAAACTGCTACCGGGTATACTGACAATAATAAAGGCAAAATTAAAACTATGATTATCTTTTATTGCAAAGTCACGTTATTAATAAATATACTTTGGCAGAACAAAAGAATCTAGCATTCACAAATTATGTTACAAATACAAACGTGCTTATTTACTGATACATTACTAAAAATATTGTATTAAAATGCTGAGGTTCACTTTATTTTATTATACTTTGCTACTAGAGGCGCTAGACGTGTTAAACTCTAAAAAATCTTTCAACAAAGTGGTGCGCCTTTTCTCTGCAATATCCATTTGGTTTTCTAAGTCACCTCTGTCTGTGGTTTCAGCTCTCTCTACTTTCCATGAAAGGTTCTCTATTTCTGCCTCTAATTGAGCCTGAAAGAGAAATCATAAAATCAGTTGTGATTACAGTGATTAGGATGATAAAATTATTTAATTTTATTTACTGATGTAAGACCTAGTTAGTGATACCTAATTATAGATAAAATACCTGCTGGTACTCGAACAACTCTTTTCTGGGACCAACTTCCATGTAGTAAGCATATGGGTAAGTATACTGGAGAGTGTATCGACAACGCTTAAGCAGTCTTGCTGAGTCCCATAGATATTGCCAGTCAATCCATGTACCCTCACCTGCCATGACCTGCATTGATACATGATAACAATATTTGTAAAACTAAATGTTATTTAAAATATTATACTTTACGAATCTTGTTATATTACCTTCTGATTAATACGACTTTTTAAACTTGCGAGTGTTTGTTCTTCCAACTTCAAGGAACGAGCATGATTTTCCCACCTTTCATAATAGTGCAGATACTTTTTTAAAGCTTCTCTTGCCTGTAATATTACAAATGAACTTAATATGACATTGGTAACAAAATGCACTAATGCATGTTAAAGAACACAGCACATATTACATTTAATAGCTAAAATAATTAAAGTATCACCTGTGCATGTTGGCTATCATTAGCTAGATTAGGGTCCTCTTTATAGCGACTGCACTCATAATATTCCGAGCCATGTGTTTTCCAATCACCCAAACACACCCAACAGAAGTCATGTCTACAAGCACCACACTGCATATGGTTGCATCCTCCATTCTTCTCTATGCAAATCTGACATTTTGGGCAATCCTGTAGAAAAAATACCATAAATTATCAAATAAAAGCAATGCCTAAGAGGTTATTCTAACTTTTACAGCCTAGCTAGAAGATTGAATACCACTATTAGTTGTGTTTAAGAACTTAATAACAAATATTAATGTCCTTACCTTCGTATGAGCACTGATGTAATTAGCAGTCTCAGAGTCATCAGCACATTTGGTGAGCCAGCGGCGGATAGTTGGGCAGTCAGTTGGAGCATGATGTGGTGCCCCACATGAGAAGCAGGTGAGAAGTTCACAGCCACGACACTCCACACGGCGCGCGCCTTCTCTTGTCCAAGCTCGAAATATCCACTGTGATTATAATATGCAAGACTTTATAAAGATAACCATCACATTTATTAAAGACAATGTCATTATGATAAAAGAAGTACCTGACAATTGGGCCCAGGACAAAACCTCAGTTGAGGGTGAGATTTAACATGGTCCTTGAACATAAATTGCTGGTAACGGTCCCTTATAGATGGCTTTGTAGTATGCGACAGAACAAAATCTTCCGGAGCTCTTACTTCACAATCTTGAGCCATACACTGTATAGTGTTTGATACACCTAAAATGGAATACACTTTTGAAGACACTGGATATGATAATATTATTGTCATCATAAATATTGATGACTTTTGAAATTTTGTTTGTAAAAATTAATTAGGTGATCAACTTATCTATTATCAAAGTTCAATAAACTTATGTTTGTAGGTATGTTTCTAAGGTCAATCTCATGACATCACCAATGACAAATTGTTTTGTTTAGATCTGACTGTAGCAGCTTTATAGAAAGTGGAACAGAAAGTGTTGAGTGAATATTCTTTTGTATAATTACCTCGCATGATTTGTACTTCAAAGTGCATTCCCCAGCAGTCATTACAGAAGTAGTGTCCACAGGCTAGGGCACTGTATTTCTGCAGTGGAGGAGTGTTAGCGCAGACTGTACAAGCCGTGCGGCTGGTGCCTGCCTGCGCTGACGACACGCGCGGCTTCACACGGCTATAAACCAGCACTTCGTTCGCATTTTCCTTATACTTACTTATAATCTCTTGAGCATTCCATTCATAAGCATGTAACATTACCTAAAATACAGTATAAATAATATCAATTACGATTCCACGTCTATTGAAGGAAGTAGGTTCCTAAATAATGCAGATTTTAAAACGAACCTTGGCGAGTGATGGCGTGATCTGAAGGCTATTGCTGAGCAACTCGATGGACTCGTTCAACAATTTCTCTACTTCTTCTACCTTGAGACAAGAAAATAAGAAAAACTCTGGATCCGATTTACTGCGGTCCACTGTCTCCATGTCACAATCATCTTGTTCACCGTAGTAATCGTAATCATCCCCCTCGTTGTCAGAGTATTCCATATCAGATTCCGCAGACATTTTGTTAGCTGATTGTTTGTTGTGATATATCAGGATTTAATAAACATTTCTTTAAACACATTAACTACTACACAAATGCTTAAACTAATCTTATTAAAACATCACCGTTTTTTAATAATAATTTGTTGTTTCGTAAATAAAAATAAAATCGTAATCAATGACGGACGACTATTTACTACCATTTATAAGTTTTTATTACTAAAATGTTGCCATGCTACGCTGCACTATAATTTTCTTAGGCAGTTTTAAAATATTCGACAGTTAAAAGGCAATGACTAAAATAGTCACAAAATCCAAATTATGCATGATTTCAGTACCTTACTTGTCGATTTGTTTAAAATAGTTTATGAAATATCTTTTAATATAAAGTATAGAATCTACTATTTAGGTGTAGATTTTTTTAAGTGGCAATATTTTTGTACAATAGGGTGGCTATTGTAGATTTTTTTTCTATTATAGTAAAATTAATGTTGTTCACTACGGTTTGGAAGTTGTATTATAATTGCCTAAAAATCTACTTTTAATACTAATCAAAGATAATAATACGATTTATTGTAAACAGTTTTTCATATTTTTTGTACATATTATATCACCAACAAATCCGGATTGCTTGAAGAAAGATATAAAATTTATGTGATATGGTAACTTTGGAAACTTTAATAAAAAAATATTCAATGACATTTCAAAGGTCACCTTGATAATAGTTCGATTCAAATTCCCGAAGGATTTTAATTTATTTTGGTGCGTAAACGATTTTCTACGCCACAGTTGAATTGTTAAAACTACTCCTCTTATTGCTGCCTTTGATGCGTACTAAAGATTTGTTATAAAAACTTGTACTCCCAGTGATAATTTGTTTATTGTAACCTCTAGGTGTTAGGGACCTCATCAACCCTCAATGATGGACGGGTCGTCTACACAGAGGTTCATAGAACGTGGTTCCCACAAGGGGAAGGGCCTCGCTGTATTTACCAGCGGTGGCGACTCTCAGGGAATGAATGCGGCAGTCCGGTCGGTAGTACGTATGGGCATATACCTTGGATGTAAGGTGTACTTCATTCGTGAAGGTTACCAGGGTATGGTAGACGGTGGAGACAACATCGAAGAGGCTAATTGGTCGTCTGTGAGCTCAATCATTCATAAGGGCGGCACCATCATCGGATCGGCGCGTTGTATGGATTTCATGTAGGTATTTTAATGTTTATAGTTTACATTAAGACAACAATAACACATTATTATTTAATATCATTGTAGAACAATATTTGTAACTTTAGAAGATAAAACTTAGAACATTTTAGTCAGAGTTTACTTTTAATTTTTATTTATTGCTCAACACAAAATTCCTCATTGCATGACAAGAAAGATCCATGCGTTCTTGTGAAAGTAAATAAATTATGTCAACTTTAAACTTAATGTTAACTTAAAATTTTTGCAAATTTATTATTGCAATGAATAACTAAAATTAAGTATGTAGGTACCTACTTAATATTAAATTATTTACTCAAACAGTATACCTACCTATGTTTTTATTATTGTCATAGCTATTTTAAAGAACTTTAATTATAAGTAGTTAAATAAAACACTATTTCCACAACCTATTATTCATTGTAATGGGCACTGATATTACTTTAAAAGTGATTGCAAATCTAATTTCTAATTTTTTAATGTTAAAATGTTTAACTTAATTCCAGCAAGAGGGAAGGTCGCCTAAAAGCTGCTTACAACCTGGTGACCCGAGGTATCACAAACCTGGTGGTGATTGGTGGTGACGGCTCCCTCACTGGTGCCAACCTCTTTCGCCAAGAGTGGTCTAGTCTCCTTGATGAGCTCCTCGAGAACAACAAGATAACTAAAGACCAGAGGGAGAAATACAAGCATTTGCATATTGCTGGGATGGTAACTTTCTGTTTTATTAATTTTTATTTATTTATTTATTTATTTATTTATTTATTACA
Organism: Anarsia innoxiella; assembly: GCA_947563765.1. Taxonomy (NCBI): domain Eukaryota; kingdom Metazoa; phylum Arthropoda; class Insecta; order Lepidoptera; family Gelechiidae; genus Anarsia; species Anarsia innoxiella. Next base: position 6,168,180 of record OX387393.1, read on the forward strand.
GCCAAAAAACACCACCATTACGGGAGACTATCCCAAATCGATGGTATTACTTATATTGCTAGATATACTTTTACACAAAAAAATATAATGAAAAAAACACTTAAAATTAACTTAATACCTAATAACCAGTATATAAAGCAAGTCAGAGAAATATTTTGTAGGTCTTTGTTCTAAGGGTGTAAAAGAAAGAGCTGGTATTTCCTATCAACACATGAGATAAGATGATGCAATATTCATTAAATGTACATTTATTTTCATTGTATCGAAAAATCATGATAGTATTGACCTGAACGATGCAACACTGCACCAACATTATACCTACTCCTTTCTGTCTAGTGATTTGTTAGTTATGTATATCAGTGACTGATTTTCAGGTGGGTTCCATTGACAACGACTTCTGTGGCACGGACATGACAATTGGTACTGACTCTGCCTTGCATCGCATCATTGAAGCTATTGATGCCATTGTTAGTACTGCTTACTCACATCAAAGGACATTCATTATGGAGGTCATGGGCAGGCATTGTGGGTAAGATTATACGGTTTTATGATAAAAAATATAATTTAATGATAATGTTATTATTTTAAATCACCTCTTACAGGATTTGTCACAAAAATATATTCCTGAAGACACTATTTACTATTTTATCTTGCAAATGGATGCCAATCAGTTGTTAGTATTTGAAATGCTAATGGAAGTCTGTTGATTTAGATATCTAGCTCTGGTCACGGCCTTAGCTTCCGAAGCGGATTACGTGTTTATCCCGGAGGCGCCGCCCGCCGTTGACTGGAACATTAAACTCTGTGATAAGTTAGAACAGGCAAGCTTACCAAATACCTTGCCCATTATATTAAACAGCCATGTATGAGTGATTGATATCCCTACATACTTGTAGCGTAACCCAGTTTCCCTTTTTAGTTTTCTTGCAGTATACACCGCCCTGTGTACGGATGCCACTTATAGCTTTATTTGCGAAGACCCAGCGCCTCTCAATTGGGAAAAAAAGTTGTGTGAAAAGCTAGCAGAGGCAAGGATTTCAAATTGTAGTCTTACCTAATGTATGTGGGAGCAGGATCACTTACTATTAATACACCTCTATTTACCATACCATTCCTTTGAATTGGCAGATTCCATTGGCGTGACGTCACTCTTGATGGCATTTCTAAATTGTGTACAAAAGATTGTCCTTTGAATTGAATTTCACTCTGTGAAGGGTTTCATTTGCATGATCCATATGCGCGGGTGCTGCTTGTTGCAGTTATCTGGCATTAGTGGCCGCTCTGGCGAGCGAGGCAGACCAAGTATTCATTCCCGAGGACCCTGTTCCCAATAATTGGGTTGAAAAGCTTTGCAAACGATTGCAGCAGGTACGGACGCTTAATTGAGTGGCACTGTAGTTACTCATAACACACAATCTCATTTTTCTAGTAATTAATATTCTGCTGCTGTACTTACGCTGTTTTGCAAATAATAGTAGCGAATTTATTTTATTTGCGTCGTAACCTAGTCGCAAGCAATTAACATAAATTGAATGCTGCGGGTATTTGAATGAGGTAATTTCTTGATGGATTTCAATTGACCAATTAAATAACGATATTTTCAGTTGCCGGTGGTTGTTGACCGCACCACTGACTAGTAAATATGCTTAAGCTTTGATTGTGTGTTGTTGGTCAAAAAGACGCTTCTTTACTTCATAATGTTCATTTGTGGATGTCCATGTGTCCCAGTTTAAATATGTAAATAGATATGTGTCGTTGAGGGTGCATGTGGAACTGAGTCTTACTGCATGAGAAATAGCGAATACTTACATTTCTTTTCCGAATATTATAATGTTTGGTGATTGAATGTTTCATGTTTGATGGTATATTACATTAATTATGTTTTTTATACTTTACATTTACTCTGAACGTGCAGGAAAGGAAATCGGGACAGCGTCTGAACATTATAATCGTAGCGGAAGGCGCCATCGACCGGGAAGGTAAGCCGATCACGGCGGAGCTGGTGAAGAAAGTGGTGGTGGATAAACTGCAGCAGGACACACGTATCACTGTCCTCGGTCATGTCCAGCGAGGAGGCTCTCCATCTGCTTTTGATAGGGTGTTGGTAAGCAACATGTGTTGGGATATTGTGATTTGTGTCACTCGTGAATTTCTCGCTTTGGGTAACTTTTTTGCAATCGAAAGATGCAACATTATGTTTAAAATAGTCTTCATCTTTTCTTATTGATTACATATCATGCAACTAACCCAAACATGAGTTTATCATTTGCTTACTAATAGCTATTTCAAATCTTCGTTGCATCCTAAAGATTTTCATTTTTCTAAACACTCTGTATTAACTAGTAAATCAAAGTTACATAATTGTTCTATACTATAGGGTTGCCGCATGGGCGCAGAAGCTGTGATGGCCCTGATGGAGGCGACACCTACAACTGAGCCGTGTGTGGTAACCCTTGACGGAAACCAAGCTGTGCGTCTGCCGCTGATGGAATGCGTACGAAGGACTAAGGCTGTTGCTCAGGTAGTTTGTAAATCTTTGTAAAGACTAGATAATATGTTTTATATGTCATAAAAAAAACTGCTCATCAACTCCCGATATAATATTTGTAATATACTTGCCTTCCCTAGGCTATGGCAGACAAGAACTGGGACCTAGCGGTTCAGCTCCGCGGTCGCAGTTTCGCTCGCAACTTGGAGACCTACAAGATGTTGACGCGCTTGAAGCCACCCAAGGAGGCCTTCACTGAGGGCGGGAAACCTGCTGTAAGTTGTGAAATGTGTTGAGGATTTGATAGCTGAACCTAAGTGAACCGCTCGGGTCTAATTAAAGGTACTGACAGTTTGAAGTAACTAAACGAAAAAGGAATTCGAACAATATGCCACATGCCTCATGCACACATGCTTATACGCGTCTGTTACGCTTGTACGCAGTGGGCGGGCTCACTCATGTTTTCCTTGCTAACAGTAACGTAATTTGAATCTTTTATAAGTAGCACAGAGAGGTTCAAATGCCATTATCTTCTTTCCCCCTTGTCCACAGGAAGGTCTGACCCTGGCAGTGATGCACGTGGGTGCTCCCGCGTGCGGTATGAACGCGGCGGTGCGTTCCTTTGTACGTAACTGCATCTATAGGGGAGACACCGTGCTCGGTATACATGACGGCATGGAGGGATTCATCAGTGGAAACATTGTTAAGATGGACTGGTAATTATTTTTTTCTATTCATGACGTTTCAATAGCCTTTGAACTCTTCGGGCCTCGTCTTTCCTAAGCTAAATTGACGTAAGTACAGTTTTTAAAAGCCTGCTGAAATAAGAGAGGAAAGATTGGTGTTTTTTTATTGAATGGAAAAGTAGCGTAACAGATTTATGTATGTGACTATACCATGTTACTTCATTTAGTTAAGAATTTGTAAGAAAATAAAAGTAAAGTAAGTAAATCTCAAAAAAAACAGCCTCGTATGAGAGGAGGCTCGTGCCCCTGTAGTGGGGACGTTTAAAAGGCTGATAAGGAAAAGGAAAATAATTAAATATTTTGCAAAGAAAACCTGAAATAAAAACAATCGTTTTTATTATTCAATTTTTACACAGGTCTGACGTAACCGGTTGGGTGGCTCAAGGTGGTGCGTTCCTCGGTACGAAGCGAACTCTCCCCGGAGACAAGAAGGGAGAGATCGCGGCTAGGATCAAGCAGTTCAACATACAGGGACTGCTTATTATTGGTGGATTCGAGGTAAAGTTGCTAACAAAGTATAAAGAGGTTCAATAAAACATGGTTAACGAGTTGATCCAGTCCTTATAAGCCTGGTAGAAAGTCTATATGGTAATACAGACTAATTAAACAGCCTTGCGCTTAATCTTGCTCCGTATTGGCTAGGCGTCTCATCAGAAAAGAATGTGATATCAGGCCTATATGGACCAAAAAATGCACGAGTAGGTATATTTTATTATTTCTAAATAAGATAATCAAGAGTTAGATTGTTACCTACTATAGAGTTTAAAAAGGGTTTTTAAAAAACAGTATCCTAAGCGGCAATCTACAATTATCCCTCTTTATTCACGATCATTTCTTCCCAGGCATACCAAGCAGGCCTAGAGCTGTACGAATCCCGCGCGCAGTTCCCGGAGTTCTGCCTGCCGCTGGTGGTGATCCCATCAACCATAAGTAACAACGTTCCCGGAACGGACTTCTCTCTCGGCGCCGACACCGCCCTCAACGAGATCACCGAGATCTGCGACCGGATCCGACAGTCCGCGCAGGTAGACTAGCGACATCTATTAATAGCATGTATAACTAGGTTAAGAAATGTAATTTTTCACTATGTATATAGATGGCGTTGTAAATGACAGTCCGCGCAAGTAAACTAGCGACATCTGTTGATTGAGTTTGAAGCTAGAACAAATGTAATGTATAGATGGTGCTGTAAATTAGAATTTGGTAGTTTTGCTGGGGATATATTATTATTTCATACAACCTAAATTACGCTAACAAAGTTTTGGAAAGAAATCTTGCTTATTATAATGTGTGATGTTTAGAGAAGCGTTCATCAAAAATAGGTACCGCTACTCTTTTCCTTAAACATTTTTGTTTGAAATCTTGATTATATCTTACAGGGTACGAAACGTCGTGTGTTCGTCATTGAAACTATGGGAGGGTACTGCGGATATCTTGCTACGGTTGCCGGTAAATGATATCAAATACTATTATTGTTAATCGTCTGTCTTATCCACTCTTTTTACGGCTCAAATTATAATGTTATTATACTAACCAGAATTGTTACGGTTTGTTTGTACTTATTTTAACTATCCTTTACATTTTACATGCCATAGACAACATTTTGATCAATAACCCCTCATTGACATATCCAGGTCTGGCTGGCGGCGCAGACGCAGCCTACATCTACGAAGAGAAGTTCTCCATCAAGGACTTGCAGCAGGACGTGTACCACATGGCGTCCAAGATGACTGGGGGCATCCAACGCGGCCTCATCTTGAGGAATGAGAAAGCTAATGACAATTATAACACGGAATTCATTTATCGTCTGTATTCTGAAGAGGGCAAGGGACTATTTACTGCTAGGATGAATGTGCTGGGTAAGTGGATAAAGTAAGGTAATGTACCTATGTTTCTGTTTTCGTAGCTTCAATATTTAAACGGCGGCGGCGGCACAAAAACTCGTTATGGAATTTCTTGGAGGAGACTTTCGTACAGTATACTGGTATGATGAAAACGACGATACGGATGAAACAACACATTCGTTTCATTTCCCGTAAATACCTTTAACCAAAGCGCCATGCAATCAAGTGACAAATGTAGCACCGAAAAATCTGTTCTTTAAACAAAAAATACTGAAATTAATATTTGTAATCAGGCCACATGCAACAAGGTGGATCGCCGACCCCATTCGACCGCAACATGGGTACGAAGATGGCGGCCAAGTGCCTGCACTGGCTGGTTGAGGCCATCCAACGCGGGCCGAGCAATAGCCCAGACACCGCATGTCTGCTCGGCGTCGTCAAACGACAGTACAAGTTTACGCCGCTCGAAGATTTGAAGGCGCAGACTAACTTCGCGTAAGTATCGCAGAATTAGCAACTGTTTCGGCCAAATAAAAGAGTTAAGAAGCATCTTCCTTAGTAACTCACTTACTAGTGCCATAAGATCTGTTCTTAAAAAACTGATTTCTATAATTCTTATTTTAAAGAACTGTAGATTTGTATTTCTCTTCAACAGCCAAAGAATACCGAAGCAGCAGTGGTGGATGAAACTCCGCCCCTTACTCCGTATCCTCGCCAAGCACGACTCTACGTATGAGGAGGAAGGCATGTACATGACGGTAGAACAAGGCGAGATCGACTCTGAAAATGTCATCTAAATCATATCCCGCCTCATTGGTGGATTCTCTATGATAATTTCGGCCTCGGTGTTGCCAGCTATCTCGAAATTATTATGAATTAGATTTTCGAACACGCTGTTAGTTTGTGATTCGCATTTTTAGAGGATTGTATCGTAGTATTTAGTCCGAAGAAGTTTGTTTAGATAAATTTTAATTTATTGTAAGTATAAATTAATATACTTAGGTAGAATAATTTTGGAATTAGTTGATATATAAAGTTTTATAAAATATATTTTTTTGTTTTTACAATATTGTAAACCTTATTTAATCGTATCATGAATATCTATTACCAGTGACCACAAGCTCTAACTATGCCAATGATAATTATGAGAATGTACCTGCTCATAACAATAATTTTCTATAATGTTTGTGTAACTTATTTATTTTACTTTGATATTTACAATGACAAACGAGTCTGAGGCTGTGGAGTGACTGTGTAATAATAAGATTATACTTTATGAGTTCATATATTATTTAATATACACTTTTATTTTTTGAGCAACCTGTTTTATCAGAAAATATTTCTATTGTTGTACTTTATTTATTCTATGTGATAAGAGCAACAACTATTGGAACTTAAAAATCAGTATTTCATGAATCAGATGAGATAGAATTAATGTTAAAAAATATTGTTGACACAGAGATTATTTTAAATACTTAGACATGATTAAGTGATGATTTAGTTGAAAAATGTACCTATTTTAAAATTATGATGATAATAAAGTGTACTTTACCTTTCAAGACATTTTTTATTATAATAAACCTACAAGGTACCTACTTACCACTCGACTCGACTCATTCTCACTTTGACTCACTTGTGTAGTCTTATAAAAGTGAGTTGACTGGACACGTTCGATTCACGTGTACCTATGCGTTTTCAGAAATGAATGCCTGTGGACATACAGAACCGTAGCTTATTAAAACTGATTAGCATGTTTTGAAGTTTGTGCCAGTATAATGAAAGAAGCAAACAAAAAGATAACTCTTCTGCTACAGCCTGCAGGTAGGTATTAGGTTTAGAAAATCCCGCACTTGTTCGCACAAATCGCATGCTTGTAAAGATCATTATTTAAGGTCATGCTGGTAAGCAGATATTTTTCGTTTTCGCCGAAACATGGGAATTTTCCCGTAATAGGTTTTAATAAGCAGCATTAGGATACGATACGATGACGCACTATAAATACGATACTTCAAACCGATGATAATCGATTAAACCGTATAATCGAAACAAGAAATAAACAGCGTCGCAGCTCTAGCTAGACCATAGCTTTTATACTTCCGGTACTGGATACTTTTAAAATTAATAATCTGATATTCTTTTTCAAATTGCAATATCTCTTACATTGTAGTGTTTATAAATAATTATTTATACTTTGATGTAAAATTATCGTTATTTTAGTATATGAAAATCCTGATACCGTAACAAATGCCCTGTAATGAGTAATTCAGTTGATACTTGGACTGCCAACACAATCAAACAATCTGTTGACGTTTCACCGCGTAGCAAGTGAAAGTTGTCACGTCGGTAGACGGAATTCTGTCAGATACCTATTATTTTTGTGAGATTTTGTTCTTATTGGCTACTAATTGGTACGATATTATATTCAAGTGCTTTTCCAAGTTATAAATTTAACTTTCTGAGTGACAAAAAGTTCTTGAATAACATTTATTTCCTTTTTTAGGTATAGGTTATTGCCGGGCAAAATGGGTGTAAAACCTGCAATTGGAAGGAAATCTAACAAGAACCCGCCTATTTTTAGTCATGAATTTGTGATCCAGAACCACGCAGATATAGTATCATGTGTGGTTATGGTTTTCCTGGTTGGGCTGATGGTTCAGGTACGTTTTTATGGGTTGCCACGTAAGCCGCAAGTAGCCGTACATTTTGGTTTGATGTTCTATTTTATTGTTATTATATGTTCAATTTACAGGCGACAAGTCCATTGGCGAGTCTATTTATTAGTTTGCACCATAATGTTAGTGGAGTGGAACCTACGAGAGAAGCGCCTAAAGGGGAGCCATTCTTCTATGAGGCTGGATGGAAAGATCTGTGCGCGGTCTTCTTCTACTCCCTTGTATGCATTGTTATGCATGCTATCTTGCAAGAGTACATCCTGGATGTAAGTGCAACTCATTTTTATAGCTTTCATTAACCATTAGCTTGTGCTCATAATGTTTATATTTCAAACTAATTTCACTTAAAACTTTGAGTTGAAAATTCACCCTAACTTATTGCATTGCAGAAAATCTCCAAGAAATTCCATTTGTCAAAGTCTCGATTGAGTGCCCTCAATGAATCTGGCCAACTGATTGTGTTCCATCTGGTAACTTTGCTGTGGGGAGGTGATGCTATTCTCCGTGAAGGTTTCATTTTCAACATATCGAGTCTTTGGGATGGTAAGTTTAAATGAATTGTATATTTCTGAAAGTATTCTAAATTCCGTTTCAAATTTTACCATAATAACAAAACAGAATTTTGGAAGTATAAAGCAAAATTTTAAAGTTACATAATTGTGGGATGAATTGATGATATTTTGTTAATATTAAGTAATATCAATTTTAAACTTTTGCTTTTATAATCAGTAACAAAATGCTTATTATAGAGCATTTGCTTAGCAAAAAGATTGATCATAGATATTAATTAAAATTTTGTTAACATAAAATGTTTTTACAACTCAATATATACTCTTATCAATTGCCATTGATTATTACAAATGGGGGGTTTTGTTTATAAAATATTGATTATTGTTATCATATCACCAGGAACATAAGAGCTTTTATTCTTAGCTATCAATTCACTTCAGTACCTATCATTTTATGATATGATATAAAAAAATAAAGGGTAGTGAATGATCATATCATAAATCCTTTTAAAATGTTATAAATTAAAACATTATTAATGATATGTATATTGTACTTATAATATTTTTATACCTAACCCATTTTTAAATCCTTGTCACCTGATTCTGGATAGTCTACTTGACAGTTCAAATATAACTGACTCACCTATAATATTTTATCCTAGGCTACCCTAACCACCCAATGAGCTTCCTGCTGAAACTGTGGTGGATCGTTCAAGCTGCCTACTGGCTGCACACCATCCCTGAACTCTACTTCCAACGCGTCAAGAAGGATGAGTGGCCCAGTCGCATCCAAAATGCATTAATTGCATTCATTTTCGTCGCTGCTGCTTATTTCTTCAAGTAAGGATCTTTGTGTAAATCAAATGAATAGATATTATAAGTTAGATTTTTTTGTGTGTATCACACTGATCAAACTAGTTATGCTTAAACTTGAATTTGATAGGAATATTATTTAAAGTTTTGAATGAACTGCTTTTTAAACTTTTATATAATTTATTCTAAAATGGTGATATGACCTTATCCAGTAGTAGAGTAAGGCACCAAAACAATGTACCTTCTGCTTATTTTTCTTTATCAAATACTTTACCGAATAATATATCCCTTATTATGATTAACTTAATGTGTGTTTTTCCCCGTAGCTTCCAAAGGGTTGGCGTGTGTTTGGTAGTGTTGCACTCGTTGGCCGAGTTCGTGGCGCACACTCACCGCCTCAACACTATCCTAAGAGGAGAACGTGAAGATGTTATTGATAAAAGTAAGTTCAATTACGTATTTCGTCCTTAGCAATAGCAAACAGCTACTCAAATACTTGGTTGTTTTGTAGTTTAAGTATAGGTAACACTTGTGTAAAGTTTAGATAAGCAGATATTTCGCGATACATCTGTTTTGTTGGTAATAATTTACGTAATGTTTATTTTATTGAGTCTTTTTGTGATCTACATTATTTTTTATAAAGTAATTTTCAACATAGATCTACCTACGCCTAATAGCATAGCTAGGCTCAAAGACATGTCATAATAAAGTAGATTTATTTCTTTTTTTTTCTTAATGTACAATTTTTTACAATAATTTTACCCCTAGTGTCCCGCCTGGTGAACGGCACGGTGTTCGTGAGCGTGCGCCTGTGCTCGCTGGTGCTGGGCGTGCTGACGTTCTACTTCGGTCTGTCCGCCGCGCCGCTCGTGCTCAGGCTGTCCGCGCTCGGGGTGCTCGTGTCCTTCCAGGTACAGTAATGTTTCAAGTGGGTCTTCTACTGGGACGGGCTCCACATTTGCTCAATGTTATAGCCAATTTAAAGTCAGTAGCTTCATAGCAATGCAGGTTTAAAAGAAAGATAGACCAACAAACCGCACTAAATTCCGTCAAATAAGTAGACTCATAAGGACCTATCATTTTCTTAAGTTTTGCTTTTCTAGTCAGAATGTTAAGTAATTTATTATAATACTTGCTGTAGAAAAGAAATGTAACCCTTATATTAGCCATACTATTGCATAGTCAAACTAATGCATCTATTAATTCCAGTTTATAGATGCATTTATCTATTTGAATTAATTCCAGGTCTACTTAATGTTCAACTTCATCTCTGAAACAATGAAGCAGAGACAGGAGTCCCGCCAGCAGGGGCAGAGTAGACCCAAGAGGGAGAAAAAAGACAAGCCTAAAAAGGAGAAAGGTAACAAATAATACATTAATTACTGTACATGAAAGATCTTAAAAAAAAATCTGAATCTAAGCTTTTGTTACGAGTATCAATTTTCTTTATACACCTATTAATTTCATTATATTTCGACGTAACACAAAACTTGACGGTTTCAATAAACTATTGTGTAATTTGTCAACAGTGAAGAAAGAGAAGGCTCCCGTCGAAGAGTCGGACCTGCCCGAGGTAGACCAGAACACGAACAAGACGCTCCGACAGCGGCAGCCCGCGGCCAAGGCCAAGTGAGCTCGTCGCGCTACCTTACTCTCTTCCAATGCAACGTGACTCCTTACCCCTTAGTTCCCTTTATTTAATTATTATATACGTGTTAATGTGCCCTCTTTCGTCCTCACCACACTGTCGAAGCACAAAACTCGCTGACAGCATTTATGTTGACTCCCGTGATGTACAACTAAATATTAGACGTTCGTTTTGTAATTGTATAGGTATAAAGTTTTATTATGTAATCTGTCCAAGTACACGACATTTATCAAACAGTAGTAATGTGTGTATATTATGGTAATTGTAAATGACTGTGTCTCGATATATTGTATATTGTAAAACCTTCATCCGTTAGACTGCAAATCTATTTGTCGGTAAAGTATAGAGGATACAGGGTTGTAAAAATATCTCCTAAAGTGTAAAAAATAAAATTTAGGATAAAAAATGTTGTTTATATGAATATTTGAAGATAGGGTTGCTAAGTACTGTGTTTTCATACACATTAAACGATGAAAATTCCATTTTAGTTTTGCATTTTCAATAAATAATTTTATTTTTCAATACATCTTAATTAATTCCATTAGATTATACTTTGAAACTGAAACTTTATTTTTATAGATGGAAACATTTTATGACATGACAATGTGTATTTTTGTAACAGCTCTAGTTTATCAGTATTTGGAACGTTTTAACATCCTGAATCGGTGCTCTTGAGAATTTATTTTATTTATTATGTAAGCTGTTTGGTACCTTCTCGTTCAGTTTGCGATCCGCGCGCCCGAACCGTACGTGATTCAAATGAGATTTTAATTCATGATTGTTGTTATACTCGTATGTGGATTATGAAATTATTCTTCCTAATGTAAAAATGTGCTCATAAAATTATTATATAATTTACACGAAAATTGTCAATTTTGAAAGCTTGATGTTATTTTTATTTCAAAATAAATTTTGTAAGAATATCGTTTGGTTTTTATTATGATGTCACGTGGACTGAACGTTTGTTTGAAGCTACTGTAAACAATGACGATAACTACAAAAGACACTAAAATTAAACTTTATTATACTAATGGTACCTAAACGGAATTCACGCTATTGTTTATCTTCTAAGAATACTTTTCATTACCATTGGATGGCTGTAAATTAATGTCTGTCAAAGTAAAACTAATAAAATAGTATAGTTATTAGTGGTCTTTAAACAGTAAATTTAATGTATGGAAGCGATTGTTTATGAAATACCACGATCATCAACTGGAAGTTTGATGGACTTCGACCACTAAACATGAAAATCTTGTTGCAGAAAACATCGTTACTGGCCCATTAAATTTATAACTGTCGTCAAAAAAACAAAAGAGGCAACGCAGTTTAAGGAAACGTTAAAGGGCCATTCCAGCAACTAGGGATAAAAATCTTTCACATGGCCCCTAAGTTTTACGATTAGATAGGTACCTAATAAATTTATTTACTGTCTATGTAACTGTTAAACTTTTAAGCATTCATAAATTGTACGTGCTTCCACGAAGCGATATTCTTGTCGTAAACTGTTAATAATAGGTACGAGCTTTGATAAAAAGAAAACTAGGCGCCTATAAAGTGATGAAAGTTCATAAAAAATATAACCGGCCAGTAGATCAAGTAAGAACTAATTTTAGACTTTCATGTGGGCAAATTGGTCGTTTTAGTGACCGTTCAATGATGATGGCTTTTTACGGAGGACGACCGTTATTTCGGACGTGCACGGCGATGCGCCGGCGACGCAGCCGAGACGAATTGAATGTTAGTAAGTATAGAGAGTATAAAAGCTGGTAGTGTGCGCGCCAAGCCAGTTCTAAGTCAGCATCTGTGAAGGCTTCACGTCGAGAAATGCAGCCTGCCACGCTTATTGTTTTAGCAGCGGTCCTCGCTGTAGCTTTGGCAGGTTAGTGCCCTTTTATTATCACTATTTGTCTCTATTTACTAAGACTGTTAGAGTAGACCTTTATATTTCCTCTTATACGATTCCAATTAGCAAAGTTGATATGATATTATTAAATATCTACATATCTAGGTACTTACTTGGAACTTAGAATATTGTTCTTAACGTATAAAAGGTACCTACCTACCCAAATAAGTTTTTAAATTATTCGATTTTTTAATATCATCTTTGATCTTTCATACTTTATAATCCGTGTGATCCCACACACAAGTTCATAGCTCTTATCCTTAGCTTTATAAATCAAAATTTCAAGAACATTTGAAATAAACCACTTTCAGTTCCGTTCCCTAACTAGTAAAATACATTTCAGAATACAAAATTATCTATGGATTATGATGAATCTTATATATCTACTTTAGATATGTATCTACTTTAGATAGGTATTTGATTAAGCCCTTGTGTACCTACGTATAACTACTTATGCTTAGGTATTTTTTGTATCTTCCTAACTATGAAACTAACTACTATTCAATTAAGCACAAAATATTTTAATGAATGATTTCACCAAAAGGGTCATCGATGATCAATAAAGATGTAACAGGTCACGACTTCTTAAGGCCGTTGCTTAAAGAACATAGTTACTTAGGTATAATTGTAAACATGTTAGCTGAGATGATCTCAACCTTGCGTCTGTCTGACTAACGATCCTTCCTTGTTATAAACTCACTTTTTTATTACCTAACGTATTCTTTGGAAATTCATTTTAGAGAATAAGTTATGTTAAGTACCTACAGGATTTATAATACTTACCTAAACACTACGAATAGGTGTAGGTACGTAGGTACCGCATGAAATTGAAAAGTAATCAGTCTATAAAAACATTCTTTATCGCATATACACGTAGGTACATAATTTGTATTGCCTAGCCTAGGTATGTACCTAGGTACTTACATTTTAACAGACTTATAAAAAAGGAGGAGGTTCTCTCAATTCATTTTGATAATCTGAAAGATACTAACAATTACACGATGCGTGTAATAAGTAGGTAATTTAATAAATCACTACTAATGATTACACGTTTAGATACCTATATGCAATAGGTACTCGTATCTACTTAAATATTTTAATTATAAAATTCCAGCTGGCCAATACTACGTGCCCCGTGCGTACTACATCATCGATTCTGCTGGGCACGAGTCTCCACCGGTGCCTCTACGTCGTCTGCGACGTTCACTCAACCCTTACCCAGTACCCAATAACGGCGGCGACAGCTGTAAGTTCAATCTATTTAAATTAAATGCAAATTAAAAAAGTAGAGCTAAAATCTCCTTGGCTGAAACGGTGGCCGGCAGCAAATAATTCAAACTTTTTGTTTTATTCTCTTTTAAGAATTTAAAAGAGTTGGCCATTTACCTCGAAAAAAATGTTTTGCAAAGCCATATGCTTTTTTAAAAGTAAAAAAAAGAAAAATATATTTGGCGATCACTACAAGTGTTTCAGCAAAAACAGCTAGTACTTACAGGAAAAAAGTAAAAAAAGTTTTGTTGTCGAAGTCAATAAACTTCTTGACGTTGGCGTTCAACGTTCATCGCCTTTTAATTTGAGGCGTTCGACAAAATTACCAGATCGAAACGTTAATGGTCAGTAATAATAGATATTACGAACGTTATTTCAAATTATAGAAAATAAAGGAGGTCTTCGGTAAGGTTTGAGTACCCTTTAAAGCATCACGCACGGCACGATATTTCTACTTTAGTTATAGACCTACGCGGCCTAAAGTTGTATGTTATCTAATAAATTATAACGATGATTAAGTTTTAAAATCAATTAATAGTAAGTATTTCACATCTGAAGAACAAAGTAATTGCAGAAAACAATTAAAAATAAGTACCTAGTTTTTAGAGATGAAATAGCAACAATGCCGTAAACGCATGGAAAGCAGCGATATATTTAGGCATTAATAAATTATGTAAGCACATGAGCGAAATGTAACTGCGCTGCATTTTAAGTGCGCTAAAGGAGGAATGCTGCACGTCGCTTTAAACCTACTTAGGCGTTCAGTTCAGATCTGGGAATTTCTTATGATATTTGTATGTAGAGCACGGTAACAGAACTTTTCGCTTGTAGAGCACGTATCTTGAAGAGCCGGTCGTCTAACGGTCAGTGTTATAGCGCCGCAAAAAATGCCTGATAGATCAACTCTCTAGTTGAAAATGCCTCACTCTATCACTTCACCTATAATATTGACATGGTTATTAAACTTGTAATGATTAGATACGGAGTATGTAGGCGTGTAGGTACCGTAATTAATACGGTACTTTGTTTTGATGTCAAGTGATCTGTTTATGATTTAATAGAGCAAGAAATTATTGCTGAGCGCCTGCCTAATAGATTTTAATAATACCTATTATAGTAGGTTATTAATAAAATCGTACCTACTTAATCCTAGGTGATTAATAAGTATTTTGTAAATGCATTCTTACTTAGGTACATTATTTTAACACTTCGGATTATGATACCATTTTAAGATTATAGATAGTAAGCAAATTGAAATTTTTAATTAATCGTAATTAACCAGTTAGTACCTATCTAAACGTCAATTTTATTACTAAGATAAGGTTAATTAAGTAAGGTATACTTAGTAAGAAGTCCACTTTAATAATTTCAGGGAGCAACTCTGCAAGCGGTGCTTCGGCGTGGTCAAACTCGAACGCGGGGGCCAATGGCGGCGGCAGCTGGTACCCCCCGAACCCTGGGGGCTACGGGGCTTCCGCTCCCGGGTTCGTATACATTACACTTCATATCAGTTCATAATGTGATGTGGTGACATACGTTGTTGTATTAGTTGTCATAGTAAACTCAAAACTAAAACAATTCCTTTGAAAACTCGTCTACTTACTTAAATACCTACTTGCCTGTGTAGAATCTACCCAAGGATGGGTACCTACCCATCCTTGCTTGGGTAAGAGGGCAGGTACCCAAGGGGTACCCAAGAGAGGCTAACCAAGAGACCTCTCACACTTTTCATCAAGCAACAATTATTTCTATTGAAATCTATTGGTACGCAATTGTCTGTACTTACAGTCTGTAGAGTAGAACGCACAACCTACTTAAATCTGCACTTACTCGTATCTGCAAATAAAAACGAATATAATCTCATTTTAACATTGACCTATTTGTTTCTTCATAGAGCGCATTAGCGGGGCCAACAATGTAAACTAACTCCACGGTGCGGGGTCATCATCAGCATTTTCCATCAGTTGCAACCTGCGCCCGCGCCGCCACCGCCGCGCCTGACGCAGCCCTGTGCAACTGCCGGAAGATACCTTTGTAATTAACATTTAGACTAATAAAGCATAGTAATTTATTGACATGTGGTTTCATTTTTTTTGTCATTTTTGTGTTTGTACATATAAGCAACGATGTTTTATGTGTTTAAGTAAATGGGTTTGCATCATGTAGGCGGCAATCCACGATCAATCAAATAAGTAGGTTTATGTCAAGAATATCAAGAATATCGGTAGTTACACCTTGAGTAAGTATTTGAAAAAAAAAAATCTTACGCACAAGTGTACCTCCTAAACTTATTCACTTGTCTTAAAATTGTGGTAGTGGAATCCCCAACAAAAAAACTGCCAAGTTCCGCTAAAACCGCCACAAAAACTTAAACAAGTTAATAATTAGATTGAATCACCTCGGTGCGGGTCTTGGAAACGTTTTGAACGCCGGAAAAAAGATCATACTTGCGTACTCACCTATTTTATAAAAAAGAAAATCTACTCATGAGTACAGTGGTTTGTATCTCAAATTTATTCGAGTTGTAAGTAGGTAGTAAGTACTCGTACTTACCTAAGCTGCGAAAACTCTTTAATTAGGTAATTAAGTCCTTCTTCACTTTGTTTTTGATCAGCTAAAAATCCTCTTTAATAGAGCCCGCTGCGTATTTGATAAAGATAAATATAATTATATAAGTATAAGTATAATTAACGAATTCAACGAATTATATAAATACATGCTTATTTTTTATGTAGGAGATAACTACCCCAAAACCAGGCGTTGTGATGAGATGATCTTTGTGTGAGGAAGAGGAACAGATTTCCAAAGGCTTTTATTCTGATGTAAACAATAGGAATAGCTTGTATGTAGTCCTTTGCATAAGTTACCTTTAATATTACAGTGTTGGTCTAACCCATGGCGTGTCTGGTACCTTCAACGCCGGAAGTGGTGACGGCTCCAACGGTCGAATGGTTGGCGCTAGTGCTTCTGTAGGCATGGACTCTACTGGAAAAGGATATTATGACAGCCAAACTACACTGGGATAAACTGTTACTACGATTTTTTGTCTAAATAATAATTCCATTAATCTTATTAATCAGCGGTAGGTACTGTAGTTTTAACAGAGTTTTTTATTGATAACTTTTAATAATTGAAACTAATTAATCAAATAGTGTATCTAAAAGAGTGGGCAAAATAAATTTTAAAATTTTATTTATATCGTAAGCCATTTCATACGTTGACTATGAATGAAGTAAATAAATTACTTGCATATTATATTATGTTAAGGTTGTTGAACAATAAAACCAAGAACAATAATTAATTAATATTTTAATACTGGTAAGAGAGCCTCGCTTAGTTTAGTACAAACACATATACCCGTATAGTTTATTGATTACTGACTCATTAATAAAGATATATTGACTTGAAAGTTTGTTTTATTGAGTCGTATCTGTGTTATTCACATACCTACAAAATGGTAATAGATACCTAGTTCATTAATTTTTCATAGGCGTTATCTAAGACTTTTAAAACCTACCACTACTCTGTAGGGTAATAGGTATAAAATTTAAGTACATAATCTAATGAACAAAAACATTACCTTTCCTTTTGGCTTTGCCGTAGTCGGGTAAAAAGATTTGGAATGTATTATAGAGCCAGAGTTATTTATTTATGAGGGAGTTCAAGCCTATATTGAGGTTTGTTGTAGGAGTATCCGTCCTGCGCGGGTTCAGGTGCAGGTTGCGGGGGGACGGGTTGAGGGGGTCTGACTGGCTGCACCGGCACGATGGGCACCTGAGGGGGTGTCACTATTACAGCGTCATCTGTGAACCCCACGTCGCGGCCGGCTGGTATCGTGCGCTGGTAAAACTGCTGCGGTTGGAACGCAGCTTGGTATGTCTGCGGCGGTGCTTGGTACACCTGCGGCGCCTGATACGCCTGTGGAGCTTGATACACCTGCGGTTGGTAGTATTGCGGCTGGAACCTCGCCGGGACCCCGTACTGTGTAGACACTTGAGGCACACCGTACTCTGGAGCTAGCTCCATCCTGCCAAACATATTCCCCAACCACGGGAACTTGTTGGTGATCGTCGCCCACAGCCCGGTGCCGCCGACCTGGTTCGTTCCCTGTCCATTGCTCCAGAACAATCGCTGCGAAGGTTCGGATATGAAGCCGGGGTTGACGGCTACGGAGTAAGGGTCGTTTGGCCCCGTATTGTACGGCACCTGCCTTTCCGCATAGTAGGCTACAGCGCTACCTATAAATTAATAATAAATTTGAAATAAATGTGTCCTATTCTATTTTACAAATACTATCTATTGTGTCCCACTACTAGACAAAAGCCTTTATCCTTGTTTTCCGTCCAGTTTTTATGTATATTGTGGCCCATTTATTTATCAAAATGACTCTACATAGGATATGAGAGTTTCAAATGTCATATTAATTGGGTTGACGATTGAGAAAGTATAACTAGAAATTAAGTGAGAATGGTAATGAATAGCATAAAAAATAATAAATGTGACTGAAATTGGTAAAGCAACCAAAAGCGTAGAACATCAGGAAAATACCACCACGAGAAAATCCAACAAGAAATCACAGTTGCGGTCATGTTTATAATATCAACTAAATAAATCACTGCTCAAGACTTTATTACTACTAATCAATTTGACCGAATATTGTTGCAGTAGTATAATGTATTTCACAAAAGCACCGCGCGTCCACTGCACGTACCAAAGACACCGCACACCAGGAGAGCGAGGCACGCATTCATATTGAGAAGAGTCTGACTCGGACTGCGTGCCATTGTTGCTCGTCTTTCCATTTATACCTCCACTATTTGCTCCTAAAAGAGAACCTTGAAGTAAAATTCTCGTAACCCAATATTGAAAGTATGAGGTAATGGTGGTGGCTCACCCAGAGCGACGGCGTGTGGACAATAGGCGCGACATCTAGGTGACTCGTGCGACCGCCTCAGCCACTCCGCGCTGCACACACAGGACGTGTCCAGCCGACAATCCTCGCTATGTAAGTACTCATTAGTCACATGTCATTCAATCGTGTTATTCGCATTTTACAACAGAAAGTCAGAATTCATAAGTAGATTTACAAAATCGGTGAAATCGATTGATTGCCTGCATTTGTCGGAGGCTTTTTGAGTCTAGTACAGTCGGAGACCGCGTGTTTCGGTTTCAACATTGCACATCAATATAAGTTTATATATAAGTTTTATAAGTTAATTATTTTCTAATAAGTATGTGTACCCCACATAGGTACCTAGTCTGTTGTCACGAGTGTTACAAAGGCGTAAGTATGGTGTATGGTATGGTTACATAAATATTGCTGTTGTGTTGCCTGTTAGGACACTCTTTTGAAAAGCTTCGACACGCTTATTTTATGAATATTCAAATTAGTTCAAATGTTTTCCTTACAAGGTACCTACAGCCTTAGAAGGTGGCTTTGTTGAACAAAGAACTAGACGTCTTAATAAATGAATAATATTGAAGCTAGACAACTAGATAGAAAACACGCTGTATATCGATAGTGTTTTGTGAAAAATGCACTCGAACGCGTGTGTACGTGTTTACCTAACATAATCGGCATTATTCATAAGATAACGCGTATTTGTCTTGTACGGTTGTCACGGTATTGTCGCAGAAGCGTTTTGCGAAACGTTACCCAATAACGCCCAACTTAAGCTTCACAGGTACCAAATGTAGACCTTGCAAGGAAGATAACAATGTTTACACACTTACACGGTTTTCTGATTATAATAATCGGAACAAGGTTCTGGGATCCTATTTTCCTCAATTTTTGTATTATCCACTTATAGCTATCGTAGTATCGTTCGATAAGATATGCACACAAATAGTTTCACCAGTTTTCAGTTTCTTAATAGCTTCGTTTCAAATATTCGGTACCTATATTAGTAGGTCAAACACGAGATCGCGACGTCTTATACTTAAAATACTCATTTAAAGTAAGATTTAATTAGAATGCACATCACATCTCACTCAGAAAATACGCAACAAGCAGGTAATTAATAAATCTTTATTGACGTACTTTTGAAGGCTACTAATAATTGTATAATATCTAATCTTTACATCGGAACAGCTTATAAGTTTAATTGATTAGCAATAGCGAAAGCGGTCTGTAGGGTCAGGCGTCAAGACACTCGAATTACCGCCAACATGTCAACCGCTTACAATATTGACAAAGATAAAGCTTCTGTTTACTCGTTTCCTTATTTTTAACATTTTACTTAAAAACAAAATACAAGAAAACGCGCGTGTTTAAAAATTATAGCTATGATTAAAAATTACTGTTACGTAAAAATTTAAGAGCGCGCGTTGATGTCTTTTGTATGGGACATATTTTATGACAGGAGGAGACGAGATCAAAAATAGGAACGAAACATTGTTTTATGAGATAGATAGATTATTTGCACTTAGTTTATGTTTATTCTAGTTTAGGGCACTTGGGTCATACAGACATAAAAAACAAAAAATGTCTCTCCTGTTCCCGAAAGTTAAGGACACTGGGAGCAAATTTCTCAACTTAATGCATATCCGCATAATCTGTGCCCGATGTAGTTTTGGCATGTATAAACATTTTGAGGATTAGATGCTCCAGTATCCTTAATCATCAGGAACAGGAAAGACAATTTTGAACCTAATTCTGTGTATGACTCACTTATCTTAGATAGTGGTACGAATCAACGTGGTCTTTTCGTAAATAGGTAATCGACCTTATCGACCCACCAACATCTGCGAACATCTTAATTATGAAAATGAAATGATCTTTATATAAACAATATACAATGCATCTTGTAATAGAGCTGGAATGATATTTAGGTAATAAAACAGCCAACAATTGAACAAATACTTCACATCATTGTGTGAGGTAATCTAGTCTAGACTTATACGATAAGGATTTTAGTCTTTAACAAGTAAAAATAGACATTGTTAAATTAACAAGGAGAGGAAACAATGGAAGTAATATTCATCAAAAACACGCAACTTAATGCTGTTTAGTCGTATTGCAATATAAATTTTATAAAAATAATTATACATTATCGCATAATTATGCTGATTAAAGCTTTACGAAAGCTCTTTAAGATTACTTCGATTTGTTTATGACGACAGTTGTGTTGTGGATAAAATATAGTAGCGCGTTGATTCGTGTGTGTAACAACCACTTAAATTAAAGGGTAATCTTCATACTTCGCAGATTTTGCCTTGATGTAAAAGGTTCTTTAATTAAGTAATTAACATTAAAATTAACTTTGTAATAGGTAGGTAAGTAATTTATCGCAGATATGTGATTAATTTTCGATACTTACCTATCAAAAATAATCTTGTTAAAATATTATAACACATATATATCAAATGAAAATTATGTATTTTACAAACCGGAAATTAGTGTTTTTAAATTTATTTAAATTTGATTTTTCTTTAGTTTCACCATGTGTTTATTGTCA
The DNA here is from genome assembly GCA_947563765.1 of Anarsia innoxiella. NCBI lineage: Eukaryota > Metazoa > Arthropoda > Insecta > Lepidoptera > Gelechiidae > Anarsia > Anarsia innoxiella. The sequence goes on from OX387393.1 coordinate 6,189,529, forward strand.
TTATGTACATATAGTATAGCTATTTATTTACATGAGTTTTATTCAACCACTTAGACATCTCCATTAAAAAAGTGATATTTTACCGAATGTCAATGAAATCCTATATGTAAATGTATCATTGCAGGCGATTGCGTACGTCTTTGCATTTCGGAAGGTTATGCCAATATTTAATTTGCATCGTCTCTTGCACTTTTAAGTTGAGAATAAATCTCAGGGCGAAGACAGAACGCTTTTTAATTTACTACTTACTTATAAAATATACTTACGTGATTGTGTCCTACAAATTGTTCTCTCGATTTGGCAAGACGAGAATTTTATAATAAGTAAAAACCATGAGAATTAAAAAAAGCATGTGAAAGTTTTTACATTATAGTGTGCGTATATGGGTACCGCGCAATGCTCGTTAAAAGGGTCAGGTTTAGCATTTATTGATTATATCATGGTAAATGCGACCTCGTTTCGAGGAGTACATCTGGACATCCCATTAACACCAGACGACCAGACGCAACTGTCTCCAATTTACTCGTTGTAAATTGAGACATTAACAGTGAACTCATTCTGAATGGTGCACTGCGATAAATACGTGTCAAAATACGCCTTTAGGTAATTTATGATAATCTTTATGTAAAGATCACTTGTATGTAGAACCTACCTACTTTTTTTAAATACTTAATAAGTTAAGAGCAACTACGTAAATTCTTTAATTATTGAATATAAAAAATTGCAATCAAAAATATTCGATTGATTATGTTTGTACCTATAATGTTTATACAAAAATGAAACCCCTGTAATCAGTAATATTCAGTCAAATAATGATTGTTTGCATAAAGTGTGAGAGCATAATAAGCTTATGTTTGAAGCTACTTATGCGGTCCATAGGTCAACGAGCGGAGATGTCAGACGCAATCGAGGGATTAACTTATTACCATAACAATCTGGAGGTATTGCCTCTCTCGGTTTCTCTCAGTTTGACGTAAAGCTGTATTTTCAAATCAATACCATTTATTTACGACTTGGATAAGCGTAAAGAGCATAATTATGATTATTACAATTTACATAGGTTACCTACAAGTTATTCTGTTAAGAGTAAATAACAGAAATATTTAAGTAGGTACCTTGAAAGATCCTTATATTGAAGTATCTCGATTATTGTTAACATATTTAAATAATTTACCTAACTAGATAGGTTTGTTTTGTAAGTAAACAGCTTTGTAAGTTAAGTACATAGTCAGAAGCATCAGTTACAGTGATTGAATTTATATAGACATGTACAGGACAGGAGTACTATCAAGTAATATACTTATCGATATTATAGTATTTAAGTATGTACAAATTCAGGACACGTTTTGAGAAGTCAGTCAGCGCCTAGTACTTTTTGATAGCAACTAAGCGTCAATCTTCTTAGAAAAAAATGCTCTATCTATAACGTCGCTACATTTTCACGCAGCACAAATAATGACCATGTGGGAGCAAAGAGTCAAATAAATGTTTTTTTTTTAAACGTACACGTGTCAGTAATTTCTTCATACCGAAATCTCGTGAATCATAGAATGACAATGATGAACATAAATTGAGTTCGCAGTTACTTATATTGTAAAACTTAAGTGCCCCGTCCCGGATGCCGGATAAATCACTTAATTGTTTGCAAAAAAGAAACATTAGGTTAGTGGTTAAGTTAACTACAACTGACAGTAAGTTCCCTATACATACATATAATGAAATGAATGAGTATGATGTCATATTATGCCTATTTGAAAATGTTTGTCATCCAAGAGGTAACCTAAGTTCCTATGTGGGAAACTTTCCCACTTACTACTCAACTTAGTAGTTAGTAGTAACTTAGTAGGTCCACCTCGTTAACTTGTAAAATACTGAGTTGGGTTTAATAAAAAAAAAATACTAAGAAATCAAGCAATGTAGATAATAATTGTCTATCAAGAGACTTGCTCTCACGAAACTCTCGTGCTCATTATTAAAACATCTAGTCACTGTTATTAATCTCTGCTACCTATATGAAGAAAAAACATTATATTCTTAGAATTTATCGAAACGTCGAAATGGAATTATTGTCCATTGAACCCGTGGTTCATAATCATACAATTGAGGTGTCGCAGATTGGTGTGGTGATAAGAAAGGCCCTGACTATCCTTTGTGTAACTAGTGAGTGGGTGTAAAACGATGAGGACTAGCAAAACAAAATAAAACGCACCTACTTTTCACGTTCCTTCATTCAGTTATTAGAATGATTTACGAGTACAATTGCCTGAGTTACCTATGTGTCTCAGACCTATGTTCACTTACACTCTTATAAATAATACTTACATCCAAAAAAACTACGGACCTAAGTCTACACTTTGATTAACTACCTAGCTAGACTAAGATGCTATTCATCGAATTCATATGTAAGTAGAATTACCTATGTTCTAGTTGAAAAACTTAACTTCAAGATTGATTCCATATAGGCACTATTTTATGTTATGGGAAAGTGTCAATCTGGCTAGGTATACGTAAAATTAGTCTAATATCTACTGAGTGAACTGAGTCATGTGTTGGTTGGTCCTTACTAAAAAAAACAAAGCGTTACCTTATAAAAATACATGAATTATGTATTAGCTATATGATTTAAAGTAGGTATGTCGTCATCTTTATTAATTTGACCTACACTGAAATGTACATACTTACCTTACATGAGTATTAGGCATAGGTAATGGGTGTGTTAACGAGTAGGTATTTCCAAGGATTTTTTGACACCTTGACGAAGTTAACCTGGGAACATAGATCGGTACCTACTATAGAACATCAATTACGCCAAATTACTCACCGTAGTTACAATGTTCAAGACCTTACATTGGTATTTGTAGCATTTGCTTATGAATATCTAATGTATTCCTATTTATAGTTGAGTATCCGTTTAGTCCATAAGAGTCGTGAACAATGGGCGAGGGGAGGATGATTATCGCTAGATATATGAGACAGTCTGTGATTTATCGGCCTACATCACGTCTTAAGAGGACTCCTTTAATAACAGCAATCTTAGTCATCATGTTAATAGCTATAATGGACACGATCTAAGTAGTTCTGTCAACATTCTTACGGATATTACCTGCATTGATATAAGTACCTACGTGGTTTGGTATTTTAAGTATCTCGTAGTGAACTGAAATCAAATCTGTATTTAAGAACAAGAGGCATGGTTTGTTTTGAAGTGGGTTAGTTTACCTAAATTAAAAATAAATTAAACAGCTCTATTATGGTAATTCTTTTAATAAGTATTTCGAATATCATAAATACTTAGCTGTAGTTAATAGTCCTAGTAACTTAAGTGCAACATCGCGGAATGTGGGGATCAATTAATATTACTTGCATTATAAAAATAACGCTTATCCTTATTCTAAACGTACAAAGATGTATCACAAAAATATCTTACATTATAAAAATGGTTTTTCATAAACTTAAAATCTACTTTAAAAAAATTAAATAAGTACCTAGGTATCTAAGTACTTAGCATATTTTCATCCTCGTCTCTGTTACACAGAAATCAAAATAGCTTTGTAATCAGACTTATGCCTTGATGGGAGTGGTCGGTTGACTATAGACACGTGTGTTTATCTTTTGCCGTAACCTGGAACAAAATAAATACAATTTAATAGAGACAGAACGAGTACCTCTGACGGTTACTACTTAGGTAATTAAAGTGAGTATACTTAATTAATATATTCAAGTATTATTTCGGTTGACCGAATACACGTAGCAGGATGTGATTGTATCTAACCGTATAGTGATATTTTTAAGTTGTTGTTAGATAAGTGAACATTGCTAATTACCTCCTTTAGTAGCTGCCCCGGCAGACGCGTGGGCAGAAGCTGAACTACTGGCGAAGCTTCCACTGTACGCGCCGGCATTTGCGTTGCTCACAGCATTCGATGCACTCTTTGCATTGTTGTATCCGAAGCCCGCGTTGGACCCACAACCACCTTTGCAGCCGCTTGATGGGTTCTTAGTGTCACCACTATGCAAATGACTGTTGCCAATCGCACCAGCAGATGCTCCAGCCGCTGCGGTAGCTTGAGCTCCGCTGCCTCCAAACGATCCATCACCGACTCCATTCAAAGATTTTCCATATGTAGAATGAATACCACTATTAGGGGTACCGACAGATGATCCCGGTAGACTATTTCCACCAAAATTAGGTGGTATAATAAGTTTGCCATCATCATATGGTTTTAATAGGCCAGGTGGACCACCAAAGCCCCCAGTGTATGCTACTGCATTGGCACTTGCTACAGCGCTGCCCCCTGATCCAGTTTGGCCATGCTGACTTAAAATTTGCCCGGGCTGCGTTCCGCATTTACCGGCGGTACATGGAGTAGGACCAGTGATGCTGCCTGTACTAGCTAAACCACCCTGGCCGGTAGTTGAAATAGGCTTATAATTTGACACTGGAGCGACAGCTGGTGTACCAAATTCATTGGGTTTTAAAAAGCCGCTTGGACCTCCAAAACTTTGTGTGGGTACTAAAGGATTGTACTGAGCAGCAGTAGCTGAGCTGCCACCACAGCTACCTGCAGAACAAGGAGTTTGGCTGAAACCAGGCTTGGAATCAATATTGTCAGAAGAGGGAGATGAGCCTGGTTTATATTGAAAATCATTTTGTCCAATCTGCGGGGCAGGTTGTTCAGATCCACAAATTCCAGAGGTGCAGATTGAAGGATTGTAAGGACCTGAAGGTCCCGCTGGTTTGATTGCCGATGCTACTGGACCTTGGTGAATTGTTGATTGACTTGGATGAGATCCACAGTTTCCTGATGTACATTCGACGGGTTTATATGATCCTGAAGGACTAGTAAAACTTGGATTATAAGATCCAGATGGTCCAATTGGTTGATACGAACTAGACGAGGATTGTCCTGGCTGGGTTCCACATTTCCCAGAAGAGCAAGCAGGCGAAGTCGATGGTTTGTAAGAATCATTCTGGCCATAAATTGATGTTGGTTGACTAGGCACTGCGCCACAATTTCCTGACACGCATCCGGGACCTGACGGCTTACTAGAATCAGCTTGACCATAACTTGTTGTTGGTTGACTAGGCACTGCGCCACAATTACCTGAAGAGCATCCAGTACTCGATGGGCCGAAAGTTCCAGGCGAGGAAGGTTTAGATCCACAATTTCCAGACGCACATTCTGATGGTTGATATGAGTTCACAGGTTTTTGTGGGTTGTAAGAACTTGAAGCTGATGGTCCTACGGGTGAAGAGCCAGTTGGCGGTATCTGAGGGTTCGAAAATTCAGAGGATCCACACTTTCCAGATGAGCACCCTGAAGAAACAAAGGGCCTATTAGGTTCAGAACCTGACGGTGCGTAATCATGTTTAGGGTTACCGAAAGACCCGGCGGGCTTATTATATCCTGATGTTGCAGACCCCGTAGGTGGTGTGTAGGATCCTTGTGGGAATTGAGAGCCACAATTTCCAGATGAGCAGCCTCCTGGATTACTTGATGGAATCGAGGGTCCTGTTGGTTGATACGAACCAGTGGATGGTTGTGTACCACAATTCCCAGACAAGCAGCTAGGCGAAGATCCCGCTGACCCTGATGGGTGATAATATCCGGAATTTGTTACGCCTGTTGGGTTATACGAGCCAGGTGAAGATGGAGTTGGTTGACTGCCACAATTTCCCGATGTGCAGGCAACATTATAAGAGGGCCCTGAGGACCCGATTGGAAAGTAAGATCCAGACGGTGCCGATACAGAAGGAATTTTGTTAGGCAGAGGTCCGCAATTACCAGTAGAGCAACCTGTTGGCTGATAAGGCGATCCCGTATCACTTGGTGGTTTATAAGTGCCTGTTACTGCTGGTCCTGTTGGCTTGTAAGAGCTTGGTGATGTTTGCGCAGACTGGGAACCACAATTTCCGGAGGTACAGCCCGTTGGGTTATACGATCCAGAGGGTCCAGTAGGGTTATATGTTCCTGTCGGTCCTGTGTGAAGAGACGATCCACTTTGACCGTAATGCGAAGGCGAATTACTTGACTGTGAGGCACAATTTCCAGTTGTGCATGGAACTGGTTTAGAAGAAACTGGTACGTTAAACGTAGTAGACGGTGATGTAGGTTTGTAATCAGAACCAGGCTGTGGTCCACAATTTCCCGAAGTGCACGATGGAGTCACTGGTTCGAGTGTAGTGGGTTTATAATTTGATGAAGGTAATTTTGACGGAGCAGTAAACTCATTGGGCTTTAATATACCAGGTGGTCCTCCAAAACCTCCAGTATAGGGAAACTCTTTTTTCGTAGAAGACACAAAAGCGGTTGTTTTAGATCCACCAACAGCATTTGAAACTGTATTAGCTCCAACTGAGATACCAGCACTGACATAGGGAGAATTAGTTGGTTCGGAATCTGAGGGATTTGGATATTTAGTTGTTACACTTGATGGACTTGGGCTACCGGTCGGTCCCAGTGGTATGAAGTCTGGGACATCTCCATGAGAGTCAGCCGGTGATTTTATAGGCGAACCCGTATTTAATGTAGGAATATTGCTTGCTCCAGAAGGTAATGAAGGGTTTAGTTTACAATTGCCTGATATGCATGAAGGTTTGCTTTGAGAGTAGCTGGAATCTCCGTTAATTGGAACATTATAGCTCGAAGGCTTATTGCTATCGTATACTCCAGTACTAGGAGAGCCACAATTAGGTCCACTGCACGGCGCTTCTTCTTTAGGTGTTGTTAAAGAAGTTGATGGCTTATTTATTGTCGAACTAGAATAAGATCCTGATGAAACAGTTGGCGAAGTTTTAGAATCACTGGCACCTCCACATTTTTCAAAAGCACAATCAGATCCAGAGCTTATGCTTGGCTTCTTGTTGTCGTTATTTGTCGTCTTTGAACTAGAGCCAGGGACATATATGTCATTTCCTCCAAATCCAGTAGGCAAATCAGACGGGGCGTTAGAACAGCCAGACGAAGTACATTTCTTGTCGGAATCGTTGTCACAGTTGGATCCTTTACAGGGCGGTTTAGACCCTGAGCAATCACCACTTGTGCAAGGTGTGTTATAACCGCCGTATGATCCGGGGAAAGTGAGAGCCCCTGCACCAGCTGCAGCTGCTGCGTGAGAGCCACTATGACTCGAGCTTCCAGATCCTTGTGGGCCAGTGGATCCGTAACTTCCAGATGCACAATTGCCAGTAGTACATTTTGTGCTGCCAGGTGCTGCGTTGACGTCTACTCCCTGTGTTCCACCAGATCCACTGAAGGCGAATGAACTAGAGCTTGCACTAGCACTGGAGGATGCGAAACTGGATGAAGAGGATTTGGAGAAACTTCCAGAATAACTTCCACCGCTTGGTATAGTATGTGGAATTCCACCGATCCCACCAAATGTTCCCGCTCCAGCGCTCGCATCAGCTAGAAATAAAACATTTTAAATATTAAATATTATTAAGAAATACCTACGTACCTACGTACTAAAAACGTGAAACAGTGCCTTACCTAAGTTAAATATGAAGGTCTAATTGCAATAAAGGCTTTATAAAAGCCTGGTCTGTCATCTACTATTTAGCTACAAGTAGGATATTTAGCAGAATTTATGGTATTAGGTATAGGTAGATTAGATAGGTACCTTAATTTCCAATGTCCTATATTCTTAAACTAAGTATTTAAACAGCGTAAAACTTCCACTCTTTTTATCAATCTCTTTCAGCTCCCAACTTTTCATCGTACCCTATTTCAGTTCTACAAAGATTAATTAATTATTCTTATCTTTAATTTAAAATTCTTATCAGACTTTTTATAAACATCACCACTACAGAGGCACGAACCTACTCTCATTAATAAACTAAGTACCTATATGAAAGAAAATATAATCTATATATATAAAAATGAAACCCGTTTTCCGTTGTCACGGCATCACGCCTGAACGGCTGGACCGATTTCGCTAATTCTTTTTTTGTTCTGTTCGTTATTATCAGGAGAAGGTTCTTACGGTGAGAAAAATTCGAATAATTGCCGGGAAAGCCTTAAAACAGACCTTTTCTTTTTCCCATACAAATGTTTTCTTACTAAAATGTAGAGTCAATTTGAACTTTATTCCTACACAATAAAGTTCATTCTAAGGCGGGACGAAGTTCGCCGGGACAGCTAGTAATTTATAAAAACAAACCTTTCGCCGCCGCACCGCCTTTCACACCATATCCGTAAGGGGTGGCTGTCACTAAACTTACGAGCGATAACACCAACACACACGCTAGCTCCTTCATTGTGAAGCTTCCGAATCACAATGTTGTTTACTAACTGCCGTCGCTTTATAAAGCGAAACACAAATAGGCACTCATGTATGTATATTATAACAAAAAACCTGTTGGCGTTTACTGCGAATCCGAGATGTTCGCGTAGGTACTTAGTTGGCCGTTGTTTCCAGTAGAGCACCAAGGTTGATCCGTCGTTGCTAGTTTTTTCATCTAAGCTCTAAGTATGTTTATTTCATATAGAATGCTTACTTACCAAACTTACATACAAAGTCTACGTCCAATACCTACTTACCTATAAAACAGTAAGAAAGCTGACTTTTGAATTAATACCATCTTCTGCATAAAATACATTAATCATGGAAAAAATCCTGTTATCTTAAAATTATAATATTCTGTGTGTTATTCTGGTGCAGAATTAGTAAGTTTTATAAAAATCTATGCAGTGGTTTTCGCGTGAAAGGCTAACATCCGGTGGGCTTTTTCTTTATTAGTCTTGTCTTTAGATAGATAATCGCAACACTTAATTAGTCAGGCAATTGCAGAAGTGATCGTGTTGATTACCCCGATTGTGTTTACCTGTAAAATTTAAGTAGATATGTACCTTAGAATATTAAGAGAAACAACACAAAAAACAATCAAAATTATGCTGCGGGGAAAACACGCTATTGATCCGTAAGCTGTAGTGTTTATTTTTATATGTTAATTCGGAATCCAACGACGATGCGATCATATGAATCTGACTTTATTTACACTAGTGACATCACTGTTGCTAAGTAAAAACGTGATTATTTTTTTAAACGAGAAAAGCTTTTGAATATTTTACTTATAGTAAGTATTATGTTGGCTTCTATGGATTAATAGTTCTTTGACCGATTCATGGTCAGTTCTTTGAACTTTTATAGTATTTATAAAATAATAGTTTAGGTATAATTCATAACTTCGATGAAACTTTGGAAGTTCCAGTTGGGTAGTGTAGATAAGCGGATAAAATCATGATACATTATCTACGTATGTTGAGTGAGCAGAAGCGTAGCTTTGAAACTTTGAATCTTTCAAATTTCATCCTCTGGTCGAAACAGTTTAGTAAACTTTTCTGTCAACATCATTATAACTAAAATTGAATAGAGAAGACCTGCATACTATGAACTATTGTCCAGTACACCCCTCTTCTTTATAACCGGAAACAATGACAAATTAGTGATCTAAACGGTTCTTCTTCAATAAATGATAGGTGTCATAATAATTTATAGCTGTATTTACCTGGCGCAGGCAATACCTGGAGAATACGTCGTGTAATCGCCAACATTAGACATGTCCGGGGAGCACATAATCGTGACACCTCATCACCGCAGGCTGCATCGCTAGACTCCATAATCCCACATCCGTGTATTGATGAAGCTGCGCCCACATACTTACGAATTCTGCATACATTTCATCTTTGCACCAACACGGCAGATAATAAAAATAAGAACCAGCAAGTTTTTCGTTATCCCTCAATTTAGATAAATACTATTTTTTTTCTTATTTTTGATAAAGATTGTTTAACTAAAGTTACAAATAACAATTAATTGATGGCAATTTTTTTATTTACGAGTTAGTCCTTTGAAAGTTTTACTATGATTTTAAACGTGAATCAAGCAAAAGAATAACATTGTTTTGTCTACGTTAATTTTTAAGGCAAATGTATCCAAATCGCGTATGAAATTAGAATTCGTATAACCGGAACTATGTTAGAGATAGAAGTCCCGGCGATTCTTGCCGATTACATCATCGAATTTACCAGCAACACTATTATTTACCTTGAAAGGTAAATATACCAATATAATATAATATGTGTATTCAATTGAAATTGATATATTACCTACAACGCAACTCATGATTATGGAAACTCCTACTGATTGTTAAGCAAAATTTATTGATCCATTTGAAATCAAGCACCTTATCATAGGCACATTCGCCTGTTTCTTATTCTTGTTATGATAAAGTAAAGCCTCGACTCATTGGGATTAATAGGTATTTAGTTTTCCTCTTGATACCGCGATAAAATTTCGAAGAATCAAACAAGGTTTTTGCAAGTTAGGAGGCGGTGTAGCAAGGTTTTATTGTTGTTTCCTTGTTTATTAGATTAGAAAGGATTTCGTAAAATGCTTTGTAAGTGTTGTCTTAGAATTTATGTATTAGTTAATTATAACACATTAAAAAGGCGGAAATTCAATAAAATTTCATGTATTTAAAATTCAAATATCACCGATATCAAGTCGACCCTAGCTTACATCTGTAGTAAGCAATGAAACTTAAGTTTAAATTCAAAACATAAAATTATTTACATTACTTTGTGACATGTATAGATTGTAAGTATTGAAGTGATAGCGCGTGTGATAGAAATCCTTTGGCAAGTCGTCGCGTTGCTAGAGTCGGTGTTAAATGAATTCGTCGGGTTCTCGCGGGGCATCCAAGTCCCGGTAGTGAATCACCGGGCGGAAATCAGCGCCGCCGCCCCTTTAACAATCAACACCTTCATTATCAATCAAATCCTCTTCGCGGAACGAACACACTTCACAATGCTTGGACATCAGTTAGGTTTCATTCTATCAAAAGTTTAGCCAAATATTGTAACCAGGCAATCCTACTGCAGCATCCACTTCACATCAATTACAATTCGTTTCCTATTTCTAACACGAAACCTAACTGAGTCCATGCAGTAACTTTCTACGGTAGCTGTAGAAGAAAGCAAGCTTCAAATTATTTTGACGAATGCTTTCAAACATATGCTCTCGAAGTTCACTCAGTACGTATCACACATGTGCAACTGTGCAAGCATTAGTACTTTAGAAATCTCGGCTTCCCGGGAGTCTACAAGTTTAAGGATACTTAGGAAAGTGGAAAAAATACATATAACATGCTACGTTTTAGGACAGTTTATTAAATTTTCATACAAATACATATCCTTGTGTTTAGTCAAGGCAGTTGATAAAATATGTCAATAAGAATATTATGTGAATATAACAATAGTTTAGTTATTTTACAATCAATAAAAAATAATTCAAGGTTTCAGATTTGAAATTGTATAAAATGTTTAAAAAGTACTAGAGATATAAGAAATTAGCAAAATACATTATATTTTGTTAATTTCTTTGTTCATAGAGGAAAACACGTAAAACCTGTTATTATTTGTTTTAAGTAGTAGTTTGTGAGCGAGTACATTTTAACTGTTTAATTTAACTTACTTTACAAATATGTGTCAGAACATAAAATATATCTTTATTTGTTCGATACAGAACACAAAGGAATGCTTGCTTATACAAGATGTCACGATACTTTAGCCTTAGCTTAGAATATGTCACCACTGTCCGGGAAGTCAAGATCGTTGTACGCAATAATAGGCCGGGACCGATCCACATTTTCCCTGTAAATTATTCCTTTCAGCTCATAAACACGTACTAATAATTTTAACTTAAAATATCAAATGAAATAAGAAGCGTAAGTTGTGCAAATTATGTATAGGAACTTTGATGTTAAGCATTCATGACTCATAAGTACGAAGACAATTCGTACTTGTACCGAACGAAGCCAAATGTTAAGGTCATGCAAAAAACGAACAACAATAAGTGCACACAGCATGGTTTAATGCTTGTTAAACGTACGCACACGTTAACCCATTTAACAACTATTACGGGCGCGAATATTATTAAATATTAAAACAACGATACTTAAAAATAAATAATCATAAAGTATTTTATTATGATATTACAGGATAATATTTTAATAAAATAATACATAGATGTAAGATAATATTTGTATATTAAATTCCATTAATAAATAAGTGATGTTCAAATAGTTAACAGTTACACTTAGTCACCAAAAAAGGAACAAAAATGACCAAAACATGCACGAAAACCAGTTTGATAAACAATGCATTGATTTTAATTTTGGTTTTTAATGCCTCACCTATCAGAAGATTTGTAGAAAAACTTTTTGTTATCTTTTTTATACTTAATTCAAAACTGCTATTCATATTTTAATAATTCACTATTGTTTAACTAAACTTTATCCAGAAATGACGGAATCACGTGGTTTTGAAATGATGGCATGGTATAGAATTTTTAAAGACATGTTGATTATTATACAAAGAAAAAGGGTAAATACCGTTTTTTTTTTTTGCGTTTATATATTTTTCAATTTATAATTTAGTTTTTTTTTATATAACTAATTAATAAAAATAGGTAGCAGTGTGAGTCAGGGAAGCGAGATAAGTTGGCCAGTTTGTTTCAAAATGTCGAAAGCAAGCTCGTACGTGAATGACGGGAACATAGGCGTCGGAATTAAGCGTATTGTGGTCTTAAGACGTTGGCCGCTTACGTCACATTTTATTGCACTCGTGAGCTCCTATAAACAATGAAATCTAGACGTTTAAGTAACCGGTAAAGTTCACGGCAGCCATCGTATTAAGATTAGATCAGAATCTAATTATAGATTTGACAATCTTCTTGAGCACAGAATCACTCGTCGGGAGAAAGCGCACCGCTTTAATATATAATCTACTTTGTAATAATTTTATTACGTGTATAGTGTTAATATTGCTCAAGACGTTTGCCGTGTGGTTAGGCGCGTGCTAGGAAGTAGCGGTTACCTGGGTCGAGAGAAGCGCGGGTGCCGCGGCTGGTAGGGCGCGGGCGGCGCCCAGCCCGCCCAGCCCCAGCCGCGCGCCGCGCCGCCGCCGCCCGCCGCCGCGCCGCCGCCGTATCTGTCGCACGAACCGTTGCTTAGAGAAAATCAATCATTTCTTAGGACTCCTAAGAGTAAATAGGTTTCTATCGACCTCAGTAAAACAGGTTTCTATTTTAGAAAACGAAATTCGAGGAAAGTGGCTCCCACATAGACGGAAACTTTTGCTAGGAATAAAAATATATATGTACATATAGGACATAGGTATATATCTTTAAAGGTATGGTAAAAGTTGAGATAATATACTCACGGCGCATGAGGCTGCGAGCTGGGTTGGTGCGGCGCGTGCGCAGCAGGCGGAGGGCGCGTGGCGGGCTCGGGTTGCTGCGGCCGCCGCACGTCGCGCACGTACGCGTTGAAGTACGACACCTCGCGGCGGACCTCGTCCACCTGCCCCGCCACAATATCACATTAATGACTGCCCGAGTTACTGAGGGCGATTTTATCTAAAAAGTTCTAATCGTATCAGCATCGCTTACCTTTTCCGCGTGTTTATTGAAAATATGTTTTCTGATGAAGTCTGGCCCCTTGAACTTTTTACCGCTGAGGGGGCACAGCCACTTATCCTTTGATAGTTCCTGCGTATTTGCTTGGACGAATTTCTCGACTTCGGCATCTGGGTCCTAAAATTAAAATACATAAATTAGATGATTAATTTTTAAAATAACACACACAGTTTGTATTTCCTTGTATAACAATAGCGATACCTTGATTCCAAGTTTCTGCAACTCTTCGTCAGATAGTGGTTTGACGTCTTGGAGGAAGGCTGTCATCTTTCCTTCGAACGCTTTGATGTAATCTTGGATCTCTTGTTGAGTAGGTTTATTGGCGGGCGTAGCCGAGCGAGCGTGCATAATACCGCAACGGTTGGGCATTTCATCTTCATATGGATACTCGCAGTGGTTGTAATAGTCCACCGAGTGCACGATGCGCAGGTACAACACCAGGCGGTCCAAAACTCTCATTAACTCGGGGTCAGGTTGTTCAGACGCAGAGTCCGTGGCCGCTTCGAGTCCGAGTAGTTCTTCTTCCTCGGTGGACGCCTCTTCGATTAAATGCTCAGTGATTTTATGAAGGACAGGGTTTTTGGAATTTAAGCTGAAGTTCTGAAAAAAAAAAAAAACAAAGGAGTGACTCGTCGAAATCTAGTTTAATAAACTCTTTAAAGATCCGTTCATATCAGAACATCAAGATGGGGTAAGGTTAATCTCGTTAAAAGAGACAAACCAGTTGTATTACAATTTAACGACTTTGCAATTCCAAACCAATGTATAACTACAACAGCAACTTACATCAGCATTAGCTTTGTCAGCGTCAGCGTTGTTGTGGTCGTCGGCGTCGGCCCAGAGCTTGGTGCGCGTGTCGAGTAGATGCGCGAGGCGCGCGGCGAGGCGGGCGTCGGCGCGCAGCACGGGCCGCTCCAGCGTCACGCCCGACACCGGCCGGATGCGCCGCTGCAGGTCGCGGTTCACTATCGCGCCCAGCTCGCACTCGCGGAGCTGCGAAGAACGATTACATTCATGCTATTGCATTCGCTGATTACAAAAAGGTCAAACGTTGAGCGACCGTATTTTTTTGTTGTTGCAAGTAAATTGCAGTACAATTCGTGACTTACTCGAATATTATTCAAGTTCCAGCAGATGTCTTTAATGTTGACCTCGCGGCGGAAGGTGACCCAGCCGCGACGGAACCAGCGCCGCTCCGGCAGGGGGTCGGCCAGCGCCACGCGCAGGAAACCGCCGTAGCGTTTGCACATCTATAACAACGAGAGACATTACAATTACTATTTATTTTGTGCTGAACTAATTAGTACCTCGTAAAACTGTTTATGTGTTGAATAATGCTAAGAAAATTAAGTAAAGAATATTTTTATTTTAACGACACAGTTCAAACAAGTGGACCACCATATTGCAATTCGACCTGCTTGTAAATTATTTAAATTGAGTACTTTACCTCGTAGTCAGGTGGCTAAAATAACGTAAGATCATAGTATCATAGTAAGTTCGATTACTTACAGCTTCAACTTCAGCCTTAGTGATAGTAGGCGCCAAGTTCCTCAAAAATATCGACGTTGTTTTATGCAGCGCCCGCGACTCCTTTTTCTCCACAACTACATCAGAAACCGACTCGGCTTTATCATCGCCGTTCTTTTCTTTATCCTTGTCATCGGTTGTTGATTTCTCTACGCTGGGGGACTTGGATTTTTCTTTGCGTTTTGGTGACTTGTCTGGTGTTTTCGACTTTGATTTTGACTTGGACTTGCGACGAGATGTCGGTTCACCTTCGTCTTCTGAGCTGGACGATGATGAGCTTGATGACGAAGAGCTTGAAGAGGAACCTGGTGGTGCTGTGAAAACAAATTGTAAATTAATGCAGCTAATCAATAAAACAGACATATCGACAGTGGAAAGTAAGTGTTTTTTATCAAAGAGACTTGACATTACAGATTATTTGTTTACTTACGTGGCTCCTTTTCCGGAACTTCGGTTTGAGGTTCATCACCCGGCGCGGAGTTAAAACGCGAGAACAATTTAGCCTGTTCTTGAAGTTGTTTCAAATGAGGATCTATTTCCATAGTCAGTGGTGCTGCTGGCTTGTCGGGATCATCCTTTTTGTCCTAAAAGAGAAATAGCGTTAAAATGATAAGGTTTCATTGATAAGTACAATAACATAAATATTTGTACATTACAAACCTTGTCTTTATTCTCAGTTTCTTCTTTCTCATCCTTGACTTTAACGGCGTCGACGTCAATCACTACCGGCTTTTCTGCTTCACCTGTGGAAACAAAATTGTAGAATTTTTGGCCGATTTTTATCGTAAATCTATTATGTCACACACAACTATAAAAAACGAGACTTACTAGGTTTCTCCTTAGCAGCAGGAGTCTCCTCAGGTGGCGGGTTATCCAATGCTTTTAGGTCTTCCTCAGTACCACCTTCAAGCTTGATAACTACTGTGTCCAGTAACCTGATCAGTTTGTCTGACTTGTCCACATCTACTGTCACTTTGTCTAGTTCTCCACCTTCCAGTAGTTCAAGAAATACGTTTAGGCGATTCTGAAATAAACAGTGATGTAAGTATCTTTGAAAATAAACAATTTATATGATTGTAAGAGCAGGCAGAGTTTAATTTGACTGGGATTCAGTGTACTTATACAAATTGGGATAGTTTTTGATTTCTTTTACCTTCAAAGCAGCCAACTGCTCTTCCTTCCTTTTGACCGATTCTTCAGGGTGATATTTTATCTTGAACCTAAGGAGCAAAAGCATTATGTGAGTGACAGCAATCTTTCCTAAAACAACACATCTACAACACTAATACTATCAATATTTTAATTGATTTCCACATAGAATGAATGTAAAGTAGCTGAACTTAATCCTGATTGTACACAGCATAGTTTTGTTAACACAAAATAGGTACCAGTCAAAAGAAATGCAGAATTCTATTTGGAAATCAGATAAAACATACAATATACAAACCATAAATCCATCGTAGGGTGCAAAACTAAAATGGCTTAGTTAAATGTAGGTAATAAAATCTTCATAGTCTCACCTGTACCACAATGTGGAAATACTTAGCCCTACCCCTAACATATACGGAACCTGTAGCATTGCGCGCTACAGGTCAACGCGGAATCAACTAGCTACACACATTATCATTTGCATTAAGTTTGAATATATTTTCTTAACGCTGTCCAGCTGCGCGATTACGCTGTAGACTGTAGGGAAAAAAGTTTTCAGTTAACATTTGCTTACAGTCATTAAAAAATTCTAAGCATGAGTTTTATAATTTAAAAATTAACCATTTCACATAAAGAAAATTTGTATAATGCTTAGAATTTTTTAACTACTAGCAAATTATATGCTTAGCATTTTATTAGTTCATCCGAAGAGTCAGTTCTTTCTTCTAATGAATGAGAAGGAAGCTTAAACTGAATTGAAATATACGGCACTTGTCTTTGATTCAGTGACATGAAATGAACAGACAGATAGCTTTATAGGGAAAATGTAAGAAACCAAAACGCACCATTCCTCGTCTTTGTGGGCAACAAAGAATTCATTAAGTTGCTGTCTTCTAAATTCTAGTTTGTATTCATTGTACTTCAGTATGGCATCATCAACAGTAATAGAGTCATCTTGAGCTGCAAGAAATGCTTTGAAGGACATCATGGTGGGAGGTCCGTCAACTGCGCCCATTGGGAGAACAGCATCCCTGGTAATCAATGAATTTCCTTAATTGTCACCATAAAATAAATTGTTCTATGAAATGCAATGGCACTATTACATAACAACCTGACAAATGCACTAGTTATGTTAGTTGCCACTGTCATATGTTTGTAAAACATAATTACCTAGCTGGTACAGGTGGCATAGGCTGCCCATAGCCTTGGTGTGCAGGGTGCGGTCCAAAGTGGTCATGAGCCCACCCATAGGATCCATACGAGTCATGTGGCATGCCCCCATAGCGCCTGTCATCCATAGGCCAGTCTGGTCTGATGCGTTTGCTAGGGGGTCCCTCCCCGCGTACCGGAGAGTAACCTCTGCTGGCACTAGCTCCACCACGATAATCCCTGTAGTCTGGGCCAGAACGACCGCCACGAGACCTTATTCAAAAATAACCATAATTAGCTTGATAGAACGTAGGTACATACGAATCTCTACAAACCTAATGTCACGTTCGTACGTGAAGCTAACGTAAACTAGTCTTATACTTTTAAATACCTAACATTTCCATCCAACAGAAACTTGACATAGCTGCAAACAAAATCTGTAGACTAAGATTAAGAAGTAAGGAAAGCGGAAGAGGTACCTCAGAATAAAAGCCACAGAGCGTTTAATAGGCTTAGGAAATTGGGGAGGAATTTTAGGAAACTCTTGACGTTGAGGTTGGGATCTGTAAGCAGGGAGAAATGTTACTTGAAGCCCAGATTTAATACATTTAGAATTATAATGGGTATGCACTTGAGTCGGCGGATAACATACCTTTCGGACCATTCTTCACGACCTCTGCTGCGTTCTTCGCGACGATCACTATTCCTATAGCTGCTTTCGGCAGTCCCTCTTTCGCCGCGGAATTTGTCACGTCTCTTCCGATCATATTCATCATCACTATCTGCCATAACTACAGGTTGCGTTTTGTTGGAACTTAATATGAGCAATTAATTATTGGAAGAATCCAATAAATTTTAAATAAAAATTAATTAATATAATTGCGAGCGAAGAGACGCAGGAAAGACACATAGAGAAATTAATCACGAAAGACAGGTGAAAGGTGAGTGAGTGAATGGAAATGATGAATGAACAGCAGACATTTTTTTTTTTTTTAATTCGTCCATTCAGGACAGGCAAAGATCAGAGACCATGCAGCCTAGTCTTCAGTATATTTGGTTTGATGTATAATCCATGAAATATCTCTTCAGTAGAGCAGTCTTCATCAGTAAAATTTAACAAAATCCGTCATAGGTGATTTTTTTCTTTGTCAATTCCAGAAATAATCGTCATTAGTAATATACTTCTTGAGTAAAATCCAATAATAATCGTCTTCAGTGAATAATTCTTTAGTAAAGGCCAATAATATACGTCTTTAGTAAGTAATTCTTTAGTAAAATCCAGGAAAATATGTCTTAATAAAATAATAAATCGTAAATCCATGTTTATCAAGTGATTTATACCAATGGTAAAATCCGTTTTCTTAAATCCATTCAATAAATTGAGACAGACCAAACAAGTGATCTGATCTGTCACTGTCAATCAAAATTCGTAAACAAATTGGACAAAATATTTAAATTTAACGAATTATGTGCAATATTAAATTATATACATAGATATGTACAAGATTACAAAGAATTAAACTTCATTTACAGTAGTTAAAATAAACCTGTACAGATGTTTATAAGTGCTACAATTCTTGAGCAAATCCTGAATAGCACGCGGGACTGTGCTGGAAGAATCATACACAGATATAAGCTCATCTATCAGCAGAAGGCGCTGAATGCCGAAAAACGAGCAATCAAAAAATATATGCGACAAAGTTTGCTCTTCACGGGCTTGACAATATTCACAAAAAGGATCAGAAACAATACGCATACGATGAAGGTGATAATTCAATCTACAATGTCCAAAACGCAAACGACATATAACTGAATAATATTTTCTATTTACAAAATGTTTATTCCTACAAAACCAAGGAAGTGAATTAATTGGAACATCGAGGTGAGCATACCAAAGACCTTTATTTTCAATTTGAGTTACATGATGCCAGTGACTTTGCCACTTTTCACACATTCTATTTTTTAAAAGCGGAATAATATCAGAAGGAGGCAGAGCAATATTATGAACCTGAGCAAAATTACAATTGGTTATGGATCTGGCCAAGAAATCAACCCTCTCATTACCTACTACACCAACATGGGAAGGAACCCACAAAAAATCAACTACAATGTTATTAGTTACAAACAAATCAGACCATATGTTCTTAATCTCATAAACCATGTAGTTAGTGCCAGCATGCAATTTGTGATTCCTTAAGTTTTTTAGCACACTCATGCTGTCACTGACTACTAGCCATCTACACCAACCTTGATGGTTATTTTGAATATGTTTCAAAGCTGCCAGCATCGCCACAGCTTCGGCAGTGAAGATGCTCGCATGCTCATTGATTTTGTACCCTAAACCAAGATTTGATCTACCATCATAAATAGCAAAAGAGACATTAGACTGCTTCTTAGACCCATCTGTGTAAATAATTTTATAATTACTAAATTGTGCCAATTTCTCATAAACTTGTTCTTTGGATGACAAATCATGATTAATTATGATGTTGATTTCAGGAAATTTGCTGAGAAAAGAGCCTTGATAACAAGGCAAACCAGAATTACTTTTGTACATATCAAGATTACTGAGAAAAGATGTAAATGGATAAAAATCATGAAGAACATAAAGTTTTCGTGCAACTAAAGCTGAAGAATTAGAAAGGTTAATATACAAAGGATTGGCATCAGCATTATACAATTTGAGAAGAAATCTTTCTTTGAGGTATGTAAAACGGATTGAAATAGGGGGCAGCCTACACTCTACCTCCATCACATTAATAGGAGTTGTTCTGAATGCTCCTGTAATCAATCTCAAGCATTTATTCTGAATTTTACCCAAAAGTTCCACATATTTTTTCTCAGAAGCAAAACACAAAAAACCATATTCAAAATGACTTCTAACTAAAGATTTATACAACATTAATAAAATCTTTGGATCAGCACCCCAATAAGTTGCTGCCAAAGACTTTAAGATGTTAAATGCTTTATTGCTTCTAGTTATGATCCTATCCACATATTGCTTCCATGAAAGATTAGGAGTAAAATTTACACCTAAAAATTTTACATCAGGTGACACAGGAACTAACGAATGATTATAATATATTGTAGGAGTGAAAAGTCTTTTCCCAAATACAACAACCTTGGACTTTGAAGGATTAACTTCTAAATTAAGATATGTAAAATATTGACCTAAACTTGCTAATGCATCATTAATAGATTGAGTAGTTCTTGTCAAGTCAGTTCCTGATGCATAAACAACTAGGTCATCTGCAAATTGCAAGTTTTTAACCTGGGAGCCTAAAATTAAATTTAAACGACGAATATACAAAATAAATAACAATGGTGACAGAATTCCACCTTGACATACACCCATTGATGAAAATCTGGGACCAAATAAATGATTGTTATACTTAACAAATACTTTCCTTTCAGATAAAAACTTTTCGACCCAGCAGATGAGTTTCATTGGTAGCCCAATAAAACCTAACTCACTACAAAGTACAGAAATATTTACACTATTGAAGGCGCCAGATATATCAAAGAAAACTGACAAGAAATAATTATTATTAACTATAGAATTTTGTATATCCAACTGCAACTGACAAATACTTTCACGCGCTGAAAAACCTCTACGGAAACCAAACTGATTTGAAGGTAATATATTATTTTTTTCAATAAAAAATTCTAACCTTTGCTTTAAAAGTTGCTCAAAAATTTTTCCCATACAAGAAGTAAGTGCAATAGGTCTGTAAGAACTAGGATCTGCTTCCGGCTTGTCTGGTTTTAAAATAGGTACCAGTAAATCAGTCCTCCATGAGTCAGGAATGTCATTGTTTAACCAGAGGGCATTCATTATTTTAAGAAAAATGTCTAATCCACTGATACTCATTTCTTTCAGAACTTTATAACAAATACCATCAAGACCAAAAGCAGTATCCTTTCTGGAACAAATAGCAGATTTAAGTTCCTGCATAGTAAATGGATCTGTGATAAAAGTTGTGTTGGGATTCAAGTCAGAGCTATTGTAAGTATATTTATAATTGTTAGGGACAAAATCGGGGGTGTATTTCTTTAAAAAATTAGGAATCCAATCAACTTTTTCAGACCTACGCATAACATATGTTCTATTAAATTTACGGATATGTTTCCAAATAAGCGACAAAGGAGTGAGACGACTGAAAGTGCTACAAAGAGCAGCCCAACTATTATACCTTTCTGTTCTCAGAACCAATTTTTTAAAAGCTTGAAGCCTCTTAAATTCCAAATATGTTTCCTCGCAAGGATCATATTTGAAATTTAAGTAAGCTTCTTTGGATTTCTGAACTGCTTCAGTACATTTACTGTTCCACCAAGGTAAATTAGAACAACGACGACGAGTTAAAGACTGATCGACGAATGTGGAGGGACTATTGAATCTAACAGATAAAATTTGAGTAGTAGGAATTGACTTTTCTATAGCAAGATTTATTAATTTACAAAATAATGAATATGCATCTATAGCAGATAATGAGACCAAATTAAAATCAGACAACAAAATATCGAAATGAGCTTTAAACTGTATCCAATCTACACTTTTATAATTAGGAAAAGAGGGTAAAAGATTACATCTCCCAGCACAACTCGCACCACACATAGGCTCACCGCCTCCATTATTACTTAACTGAACTTTAATCATTACAGGAAGGTGATAGCTGCCTAGAGGATCGTCATGTACAGACCAATCACAACTGGGCGCTAAAGAAGGGGAAACTATAGATAAATCAAGAGCATTAGGACGCCAAGTTAAAGAGCCAACAGTAGTTACCTGACCATCATTTAACAAAACTAAATTATTATCATCTATTACATCCAAAACATCCCTACCCCGTGGCTGCGTGTCAACGCACCCCCAAGAGACGTGATGAGCATTAAAATCCCCAGCAAAGATCATAGGGCCAGGAATTGATTTGACAAGTGAATCAAGTTTTTGTTTATCAAAAGCAGGAGTGGAATTAGTGGGACTATAAAAACTCACAATACTTATTTCCTTGTTATGGACTTTGACTCTAAGACAAATATTTTGCAAAGAATCATCAGAAATTGTATTAATTTTAGTATATGGAATGTTGTTTTTTATCAAAATTGCTACACCATTATGGTTATTACCACTATCATTTCTTTCTACTTGGTATCCCCTAATATTAAAACTAATATTAGGTTTTAGCCAAGTTTCAGAAATGATAGCTATATGAATATTGTAATTGTATAAACAATTTACAAGGCTAAACTTATTACCTCTTAAACTTTGAGCGTTCCATTGTAAGATATTTAAATTATCCATTATTAACAAGTTGAATATAATTTCTTATTTATTTATTTTAAGTGTTTCTTGTAAAATTTCCCTAATAGAGCTGGTGTTTATAGGTGTATTGCTTTTATTTTTTGTTATGGCTTTAGTGACGACTTCAGTTAAAAGTTTTACAAAACGATCTGATTTCATCAAATTAGATAAATGCACATCAATGTTTTTGGCTGCTAGTTGGGGGAATTGAGTAGAGTCAAATAAATCGGAATATTGAACAGATCGAGATTTAATTTTGGACTCTTCGATCTTTTGCTTTTTTAAAGGACAGACGTTGGAAATGGCAATGTGATTACCTCCACAATTGGAACATTTTGCGTCGACTTTAGGGATGACACAAACTTTGTAACTGTGATTTCCGGAGCAGATCGAGCAGACCTCATTATTTTTGCAGTACTTTGCTATATGCCCAAACCGCATGCATTTGAGGCATTGCTTCACGGGAGGAACGTATTTTTTAACTTCATGTCGCCAGGAGTCCAAATAAATATATTCAGGCAACTGGGTTGAGGCAAAGGTGATGGCAACAGTTTGGGTAGGTTGGAAACAAAAAGAACCATTATCTGAATATACTTTGCGCATGAAGCGTCTTACTTGAATCACATTTTTGGCGCTGCAAATCATGGAGAAAATCTTTTTGTTCGACATATTAACCGGTACAGAGGACACAACACCGGTCACTTCAGTATCGGCAGCCGGTATCGACGCCCTCAAAAAGAGCTCATCAAGGAACTTTTTATTTTGTAAAAATACGTTCGCATTATTAGCCAAATCAAACGTAATCCCCACCTTATAGCGGTTGAATGGCCGCAGATGAAGAACGCCAGTCACGCAATGACGCCGAATCGCTTGGGATATAGCCATTCGGTCCACATCCGTAAATGGCTTATCCTGATCTTTATGGGTCAAAAAGACTATAAATTCAGACCTTTTGCAGTTGTCCGGATACTTTCGGCTATAATCTTTTAATAAAAAAGTTTGATACTTGGTAGCCGTATCCTCAACTGCAGACTCGTCGCTGGACACCGACGGATCCACCACGTCGTCCGAGTCCTCTTCATCAGGATCCGAGGGCTTGCGCTTTTTCCTGCGCCGAGCCCCCATTCTCCACTAACAAGACTTGAAATGCCTACCTTAAATGGATTTTAAAGAAATTAAAAATTTTTAAATTGAAAAAACGCGCCTTTCTTTTTAAGCGATTCCCGCCCGACCTGAACAGCAGACATACAGACAGCTCTATGGTCTTAATTTTTTTTTCTTTATTTGTTTGTGGCGGGCGGGGGCACAAAATTCAAATCAAGCAAGACTTGACTGACCGGCGCGTGTGAAAATGAATTAAGTTAAAGAATAGGAAATTAAATGAAATGAAATATTTATTTAATCTTTTAGGACGATTTTGAGCAATTGAAAGTTGAACAACAAATTTTCACATAAGACGGGTTTTGTTGGTTAGGTATCCTACTATTACCATAGGACATAACAGTTTCCTAATTATTATTTCATAGAGTGGCATTCATTACATAATGCCACTGGCATTAATTTATTTTATAACCAAAACGAGCCAAAACTTAAGAGATAGGTAAGTACTATGAAATACCTACTCAAAGTGCCAGTGCTGCACAATTAATTAGTGGATTGTTAGTAAAACCAATTCATTAGGTACTCTAAATAGTATTTTTATTTACTTAGCTAAGTTTTATCATCAGTACGAGTGAGTGAACAATAAAGAATTTAATGACTTGCACAAACACAAATTAGGTACTTAGGTAAGTACTTAATTTAATTAATTACTGACTTATGTAAAAAATATTGAACGCAATCGCAACAACACACATACACGCTAAAAAACGAAATTAAACACCACAACAAACGGTTTCTTGATTTCATTTTAGTTTGATTACCTACCTACCTAGTACCTAGATAAGTAGCTAAGTAGATAGGTACCTATTCTACATTGAATTCCTATAAAGGTAAGAAAACGTATGATATCATAAAGGCGTACATAGATGCGTTTTTCTTTCAGTTCGATTGGTACTACCTACTTAATTAAGATTTAAATATAATTATGATTTAAATAAATAAAATCATTACATATTAATCAAGGAGGTTATTAGGATGTGCAATGTAGTTCGTCGGTGCCATCACCGCAGTGATCGTGGCCGTCACACTGCACCGTCCTTGGCACACATCGTTGGTTCTGGCACCTGAGCTCGTGGGCACCACACGCACCACCGCAGCCGCGCGGCTCATCGCTACCGTCAGCACAATCTGCTAAACCGTCACAGAACCGCGACGGTAGGATACATTGCCCATCTGTGCATGTGAATTGGTCTTCTGGACACTCTAAGAACAAAAAAAATATATTTGAAAATGACAATAGGTAAATGAATAAAGACAGGCAGGTAGATAAATATCAACTCATAGATCTATCAATACAGTATGAATAAGTAGTAAAGCTTTCGAAGCTTTGAGATAGCCATCGCGACATAATAAATCGGTAAGTATCATAACAAATAATAAAAATGACTACGAATTATTTTCAATAGGTGATAACTCTACTAGGAGCCGGTAGCCGTCTTGCTTGACTATAGGAAGCCCCGTTAGGTCTGACTGGTCTCCGTGAGCGCAGCCGTAACCCAGATTTGTAAGTTGCTGAACGGTATAAGTATGATTTACATTCCAATAATAGTAAAGTTTGTGTGTCACTTAAAGTAAAGAAAGTGATCATGAGGTCACATTTTCAATAGGACTAGAAATTAAGCAATTAACATTTTTTCCTAAGGACCTAAATTGGCTCTATCGTCGTGATAGATTTGATAGACGAGGGGTTTATATGTCCCTTAGTGAGTCAAAAATAGCCAAATTGGTAGTTAGTATTGATTTATTTACCAGCAGTACAGTTCACTTCATCAAAACCATCCCAACAATCTATGATCCCGTCGCACAGTTTTGTATTTGCGAAACAAGATATGGAATGACCACAACGAAATTGCTTTGTAAGATCGCATTCTGAAAAAAATAGTAGAAACAATCTTAAATAAATGAGCTTATCAATTTTTCGTTGACTATAAAAATGTTAGTTTACCATGAAGAAGTACTCACCGCAATGTAATTCATCAGAACGATCATAGCATTGTATAGAACCGTCGCATCGGGCTTCAGCCGGTACGCAAAGACCATTGCGACAGCGCCACTCTTCAGCCCCACAAGTCACCATCGTAAGAAGTCTGCATAACCGTACGCCTCTAGCTCGGTCAACTAGCTGACAAGCTTCCGTCTCCAATGCACAGAGTCCTCCACACCCTAAACGGATATATGTATTATAGTTTAATAGTAAACTAAGAGCAAAATGATAAGTACTTACGAGTATCTACCTAATTACACTAATTGAAACCAACCTACTCGTACGTGACCTAAGGCTAACTATTGTGTATTTGGTGTAATAATTTTCAAAATATAACGAACCTGTTGGGTCTTCAACGTCTATCGCTGGTCGGCATATAGCTGTTCCACTGTTTTCATCTAACATACACACTTCATTCGTTTGGCACGAACAAAACCTCTGTGACAAATCCCTGTTGATTATATCCTTTGGTTTTGTGGAATCCTTTGGATACGTTCTGATGTTTTTCCGAATTTTCAATATGATATTAGAAATAAGCGAAGGAGTCACAGTCGATGTAATGAATTCAGTGGTCAATGTGACTCCCGTGCTAGTTTCCGTTTCCATTGGAAGTGTATTTGTGTAAATATTCGTTATCGTTACGGCTGGAGTCGTTTCGTTAAAGTCTATATCTTTAGTTGGCACTACGATTGTACTAGCAACATTTGTTGCTCTTGTAAAACTAGGAGATGTAAAATTAACTAGAACAAAACTAATTACTACAATAGCTACAATCATCACACTTATTGAGCACGCTTGTATTTGAGTCCGCTTTTTTACGGGACTGTCAGTCGAAGCGAAGTTCACAATGCATCCGATGCCTTTAAAGCTCTTTCTTATTCTTCGCCGGTTTATTTCATGAGGGCGCATATCGTACGATGTGTATTTTTGTCGAAAACTTGAATCAATGTGCCGAGAAATTGACGGAATGCCCTGGTTTGGTTCTGTGTTCAAAAGTTCGATAGGTCCTCGCCCAACTGTTATTTGGTTATTGACGATTGCACTTTCTTGAAGCTCGACGTTTATCGGTAGCTCGAAATCTTTTGCAATTATCTTTCCATTCGGAGTGGAATGATTATTGGGTATAAAACTGTCGGTTGCCGACTTAATCTCATATTTTCTTATTTTACCTTTACAAGTGTAACAATACTTGATCACCTTGTTTTCTGTGTGAAGTGGTGCATTAATAATGGCTCTACGCAAGTCACTATTCGCCCAAAGATGTGAGCAGTACAGGGCATCCCACGAAGAAGTGGATACATCTGGAATGTTTCTAGTTGAAAGCTGTCCGTCAAAGCTGTCTGGTAATGTCATTATTTCCGAAGTATTCTCGGAACATAGTAACTACTGTTCAGCACCTGAAACAAGGAAGTTAATTTGAAATTTGAAATGGAACACGTTAACTCAGTAAAAAGGTGCATTTGTTTTTATAATAAGTGACTTCGTTAACTGCATCGATGACTTCATTCAATTAGAATTATTGATGAGCTTTTGGAAAATATTTGTATTTGATATCTACAAATCTTACAATTAAAGAGAGTACGTAGTTTAACATAGGTAGGTACCTGTTTTAAAAAGAGGATAGATATCACTAACAATATTTTTAATTGTCAGTAACTTAGTACTAAACGGTTAGAAAATATTTTCAGAAATATAAATTAAGATGGGACTTTTGGGTAACTAGTGTATGCAAGGTTTCTTTTATAGCTATGGCTATAAAACACCCTGCGCGAACTCTAAGCTGTCACGAAGCATATTGTTACGAAAGCAATTCGTAACTTGATATATTGCGTGAGTTTAAATTTTCGAATCAATTAAGTGTGTAATCGATAGTACTTATAGAGTTTAAGGGTGAAGAATTCTAATTGAAAGTAGATATAAGTACTGTTGACGGCTATTAATTTTGTTTTTACGAAGGTAAAAGTTACATAGGTAGTCTAAAATATTCTCCAATTAAGTAACATCTACAAAATAAAGCACTTCAAACTGTTTTAAAATAATAAATTATTATAATAATTTGATATCAAACAAACTAGAACAAACCACTAGATAAATGAAACGTTTGGAACGATCAGGTCAAGAACCAACTATTTCTAGGTCATACGGACGTCAGCCGGGACCTCGTGCTATCAGCTGACAATATACGTCTTAAGCGTAAGTAACGATTAAAGAAACAAAAGACCACTTACATATGTTTAGCGATGCACTTGATAGACGCTATTAAAATTAGGTAATTGAAACTAGTTAATAAAATGATATTGTCTAGTGGAAGCTATGTTTCACGTCTGCTTGGTGCGGGCCGCGTGTCTTGTATCGGACTACCGTTGCCGGTGACAACGTCTAAACAACTTTACACTAACACCAGCACCCTGTAGGTGCGACAGGGAGCTACTATGTACGAACACTAAGGTAAGTGAGGGACAGTGCTGGGGTTGGAAGCGTATGGTGTGCCAGTGGTCGAGGGCCGATCTCTGTGCTCAACCAACAGTGACACGCGCTGTTTTTGTATGTAACTGAACAAACATCTGTTCGCTTTGGCGCAGACTAAGTAACGAGTTTATAAAGTTTAATTTCACGGATTTATAGGCTGTATTGTCTGGTAATACAGGTACCTAATTTCCTCTGATAAATATTTATCATTCTAAAGAATTTTTGGATAGATACCTTCCTAATTGCCGCTGATCTTTACGGTTAATTTTTAATTTGATATACAGTCAAAAGTGTATAATAGAGATACAGTCCACTTATGAATGTATAATATAATAGACTAATAAACAAATTATGAAACTTGTTTTGTTAGAGCCTTGCAAGATCCAATTCTACTAGCTAGACTATTATCTGACAACAACTTAAATTAGGTATTGTTGTCATTAGGTAACGCAATACTAATAGGCGAATCACTTTCAAGTCATTGACCGGTCATATGAAGTGTGTTTTAACTTTGCAGTGATAAACTGCGTCCCATCAGAGGAAAATTGGCGCGTTGCGGCGGCGACGTTGTGTGTCATGCGTAGAGCGGTTCCCGGATGCGGCCGAATATCTCTGACAAGTTCGGGGGACGACTTGTTCGCGGCGGTGCAGCCAGGGTGCATGTGCAGCATCTGGAGGGCCGCGCGGAGGCTGGTGCAGCCTGTGCTGGCAGTGCATGACGCGGTGCCTGCGACACGAAGCCCGAGGAAGGCACAACACAACTCTCACTGCGCGCGCCGCGTGCGGTTGTGGACACTCGCCCACTCCTCGCTTCTATCGCTCGCTGCTAACACTAGTCAGTGTTCCGACATAAAGCGAACTGTATGCGCGCTAACGCTCAATCCGCGAAGTTTCTCTCGAAAATAATTAGTATGTGAATGCGGTGTTATTATTTTAAACACGAAATCAAGTGAAATGTTATTGTTCGCACACTGACAAATATCTACGCGCCCGCTTCTCCTTAGTCTTGGAAGCAAACTTCTTCTAGCTTTTCAGGTGAGAAAATTAAAAAGCTATAATAAAAATATTTATCTAAAGGATATCTCCGTAAAAAATACAACTCGACCCTGATCGCAACAGGAATCTGTACCTACATAAACAGTAGACTGTGGCATGATTCCTCAATAATGAGGTAATTTGAGAGTCGGTATAGTTGAGGAGTAGGCCAGAGGCAGATGTCCCAGTTCACTGTGAAATGAAATGACATCAAATCACAAATGCGGGCTGAGAACTGTTAGTTTGTGCCGCTTTATTAGTTGCGATTCACAATTCAATAATCGTACACCTGTATTTTAAGTAAGTTGAATGAGTTCTTATTGGTGTGCAAGAGTTGTGCATAGTTTTCAAAAAACATATTAACTACTAAAATGTTTAATTAAAACTTACACCTTTCGTTTTAAATTGCCTATCTTGGTCCATTAAATATTAAAAACTATGAAGATTCTTCATTTTAAAAGAGCATTAAATGAGGACATTAACAACACCTTGGCAAACGAGTTAATGCTTTCCTGTCAACAAGACTTTCCTTGTTTTTATTACAAAATTACTTATAATGATGTGAACAAACAACGTAGGCGGTAAGTGAGAGTCTGTATTGATAAAACATGGCAAACTCTTTAGTCATTGCGAGTCGCAACGGTTTAGTATCGAAAAAAGTGAAATTAGTTTGTGTACTGAGGTTCTCAGCAGTGGCTGCACTCACGACAGAGTTCGATCACCACATCAATGCGCATTATTGCGCATTCACAACTACCTTTTGACTTATTGATTATATTATAGGTACATTCATATACCTATATTTCAAGTTTATTAAAAAAAGAGTAAGTATATTGACTGAACTAAAACGTGAATAGGCATAGTTTTTGACAATTTCCTCGTATCATATATCATCTAACTACAAGAGATAACGTTGTTGTAAAGACATACATAAAACATCTAAGCAATGTAATATTTTATTACATCATTGCTATCTAAATGCCTTTATGTAAATAATGTTTATAATATGAGATAATATTAATAAGATCTAAATAACCGTATAGGTATGTTAGTAGGTAAAATACATTTTCGCTCATCGCTATACTTATTAGATATTGCTAAATGTAACCAAAGAAAATATTAGCAAGTTTCTCGTTACAAAAATATAAAAAGGAAGGTAAGTACCTGTAGGCTGGTATAAGTTTTCAATGTTTGTAAAATTGTGAGCAGCGTTTATGTCTTTTGTATGGTTGATTTGTAGGAATGCCACTAAACGGTAAGGTACCATATTCATAACTTTTTTAAATAAAAAAAACGTATTGCCATTGTTTAAGACCTTTGACTGCACATACAAATATTTAAAAGTTAGGTACCGAAATGTGTGAATAAAACTAAAAAACAATTAGGTATTAAAATTGTGAATGCCTGAAACAATCTCAAATGTTTGTAGTTTGGGTACCTAACAGATATATTTACCCACGTGTTTATTTTTGTAGCAGGTTTGCCTACTACTATTGTATGAAATACCACTCTTGTTACATCTAGAATAAGTATAGGTACTTACAGTAAACTGTCAATATATCGCTGATGCAACACGATTGACCTTTTATAAAATAAAGATGTTAGACCACAAGTTCAAAAGAGTACGTATTAAAATCATTATTGAGTTTATAACAAACAAACTATGCCAGCCTTAAATAAATTTGTCAGTAGCCACTTTCTTTCTGGCTACCCAAAGGAGGTTAACGGCAAATTCTGATGTGGACAGAATCACAAGTGACTGTAGTCTTACTTATCTGTACCGATATTGCATATAAATAGCACCAACTTCCTATTAATTCTTTATTCTATGATGCAGATTCTAAAACATAAAGTTTGTTGTTAAAGGTGATTCGCATTCACTCAATTGCTTAGTCGAAAACAGAGGGAATAAACAAGAGAAAAACTAACAGTTCCGCAAGTGCAAAATTTTAGCATTTACTCATTCGGTAGTGCCATTTTATTTTATTTATTTGTTATATTGTTATGTTACTTGCCCTGATTATGATGTAATAAATACTTACTTAGTAAAAATTTCAAACGCATTTCACAGTTCTACTGTAACTCTTCTTACAAGATAGACTCTACAAATGAAAACTTGTTCCTATGTAGGTACCTACTCATTGACCGAGTTGTAATATAATATAGCTCCACCATACAAATGCTTCTTTAAAAAGTATTTTAAGCAAAATGGCTACTTATACATACCATACATATCGTAGTATGTACCTTCCTATGTCATCGTTAGTTACATCATGAGTTTAACATCGCAAGAAAGCGGGTCGCAGGACATCCAAGAAATTTAATATTGGGTCACGATTCAAATTACTTTATAACTATGTTATCTTTTAAACTTAACCTACCTGTACAGAAACAGTATGGTTTTAAGTAAAAACAGGGAATTGATGACCGACATAAGCACTTAAGTTCTTACACTCTTGGTTATATTTATAGAATAAGTACATGGGTACCTACTTAGCAAAATCTAATTATCCCTGCGCCTTTTGAAGTTATTCATGTATGAGGGACTTATTATATATTCTGTATTCATAATACCTATTGATTTAACAATGTGTCAGTTACTGCAAATCAGTAGGTATATTTTATTACCCGCATCCAATAGATTTTGTTCAAACTTTACAAAACAAAATAGGCATTACTAATAGTTATATTGTATCGTTATAGACCTAAACTGACTTTTGACTTGATTTAGATTGATTTAACATAAACAATAACTTGGGATTTGAAGACGGAACGACCGTTTCGTTTCCTTATTCCGCATATTTAATGCATGCAAGGAATTATATCATCTAATCGATACCTAACACAATGAGCAATATTGTTAACAGTACCTAGTCTACCCAGTTCAAATACTTAAAAACAAAGATTGCACTTCATGTTTTTGAGCTTGTTGCGTGTAAATAAGTGTTCTTTAAGGTTAAACACTAATCAATAAAATACGATTGGTATCAAATATACTTGAATGTTATAATTTTTGTAATTAAATATAAAACAATGGTGATGGCAACCAGTCAGATCGCTATTAGGTATATTTTTAAACGATTCTCTACGAGTATTTTTTAAAAGGCTTCTCTACAACTATTATTTGGGTATATTTATATTTTTTATTGAAATGTCTTAAAAACATCTTATTACTTTTATTTGTGTAACACTTATATATAGTACTTACTTATGCATTAATTATTCTATTATAAGATTTAATTTTAAGTAGGTAGTTCTATTGTTTTCGAATGAACAAAATTAACTTGAATTGAGTAGAAATTGAACGAAAAAAGAATTTAAGTTTGAAGTAAATTCTGAAATAACCTATTTATTAAAAAAACCGACTGCGTTTAAAACATACTTTTTTTAGTGTTACTCTCACAGTAAATACGAACGACACCTCTCAAGCTAAAATCCATCAAGCCGTTCAGGCATTACATACTGTCGAAAAGCATAACCCTCCCTCTGGCGCAGTCAGGTAAAAATAGAAACGTTTATTTATTTATTTAGAATCATTAAATGTACATGCAACATAGATAGGTAAGAACTGATTAAGTAATACTTAAGTACATTATAAAAATTACATAAGTACGTAGTTGAACTTCTAATTATAGAGAGAGAGAGACGCGCTTAAGTAAAGTAAATAGGTAGTGGCCCTGATTTAAAACATTTTGAAGTTTTAAAAAGCTTTTAGTTCGGCAGCAAAACCTACTTTTACAAGCAGAAGTAGGGTAGGTACACCTTTTAACCTTTCGCCTTTTCAAAAACTTGTTCTTGCGACAATCCTCAAACATTTTTTGATGGTTAGACCTAGGTAGGTACAACGAAAATTATTGATGGTTAATGGAATTACAAATACCTTGCAGTTTCGCGTATTTTATTATATTTGCGTGATTAATATCAAATCTTTCTTATAAGATTCATAAATACGTGGAACTATTAATTAGTTAATAGTTCCACGTATTTGTTTATTGTTTATTGTTGCGAAGTTGCAAATTTGAATAGTGGTATCGATCCCAAAATAAGACCATCCGCTCGATTTGCAAAACTTTTGAAATTTTCTTGAAGGTGAAAAAATAAAAAAATACATTTTTGCAAATTGCATAAAGTTCCGGATAGCGTATGAGGTTGCAAATTTGTAAATACATCAGAATAGATGTTTTCGAAGTTTGCAACCAAGTTTCAAAACTTTTGTAATTATTCCGAGACCAGCTTACTCGAAAAAATGACCACGAATTAAAAAGAATTATAAATAAACATGTTCCGGTCAACGAAAAAGGTTGCAAATTTATACAACCGTTCGGTATATTTTTCCGATATATGTGTCAAGTTTGCAGAACTTTTGGAACGTTTGTTTCAGTTTAATAAAGAAAAACATTAATTTTTAATAACAAAAAATGTTCCGTACACTTAAATTGGTTGCAAATTTAATACGTGATATGAAATATTATATCGAAAACTTCCCCAAGTTTGCAGAACTTTTGGAATTTTTTTCACGACCATAGAGCAAAAATTAATTTTATTGCAATTTTAACAATGTTCCGGACTGCGGACAAGGTTGCAAAATGAGATTTATTGTCGTCCCAATGTACCATTCACTTGACCGAAGTTTGAAAACTTTTGGAATTATTGTGAATTAATTGTCTTGACTGACTGGACTATAAGTAGAAAAATATGTCGAGGGTGGTCTAGGTACTTACAAACTTTCCCTTGAAAATAGGTACATAATATAAAAATATGTATATAACGTACTTGCTACAAGATACTATGCTATAGATAGACAGTAAAGATAAGCTACTTACAGACGTATAAGCAATAATTGTTATTTTATTAGAAATACGTACATATTAGAATAATGTGACGTTAATGTGATTATGCTAGTGGACGTTCTTTATTCTGCGCGGGTCAAGAATTTATCAGCGGCGACTCGACTTGAGGTCAATTATCGCCTGATCTTATACAGGCTATTGTTTAGCTCTATGACAAAAATCAAGAGACCGTAATCTATCTACAAAACTTCTTTTTTGTCATTTCGTTTAACGTTTCTAAGGAGAGTTGTATGTTTGTAATAAATAAAGTTGATGAATAACAATACTTTTTATAAGAACAGAACAATACTTATAGCAAATATTTCGTCAATTTATGTAGAATTTTTATGACAACATTAGTTGTCTTAGAAAAAAACTATAACATCTAGCTAGGAACTTTAAATACTCCAGTTACTGGTGCTCAGTCTATGCAAAATGACTTGGAAAGCGGATATGAATAGAGATCAAAGGTATTTAATTAGACACTATACATGAAGAAAAACTCACCTTGGAAAAAAACCTTAGGCGCTCTTTATAGCGGTGTTTTATGTCAGTGTTGGTTTTAATTTTATTATTTAACACTGGAGTCGATATGTGGACACGTTATCCCGAAGCCGAGACAACTAGTACTATTTATACGACGTTAGACAATTTAGATAGCTGACCGCCTCGTACAGAGCGATCTGAACTCTGAATGGCAAATGAGAAAAAAATCTTTACAATTATTTTAAATGACCAGTCTCTTGCGTCTCGAACTCGAGCTGTAAGCAACTATGTTACATATATGATGTGCGGATATCCAAGAAATGGCAGATGTTTCAAAAATGTGTTCAAGAACGAAAGTTTGACTGCGAATCGCGTGTTTGATAACACGAATTTTACAGATGAAAGTATTTATAACTACTTAGTTGAAAATAGAAGTACTAAGACTTGACATAATAATTTACCTACATTAATATTCGATGTGTATTATTACTTTAAGGTCTTACTATAATTATCGATTGGTCGGTTCTAACAAAAATAAGCCTTGTTTTATTATCGCGTCGTGATGACGTTTCATTAAATTATTTATAGAGATCTACTCGTAAGATAAAGATGTAATGATGAGCTCTTGTTGCGAAAGCTTACGAGATGGATAATGAACACAAATTACGGAACTACAAAAACTAAAGTGCGTTAACCGGGCAAGGGGTAATGTCATCATATCCATATAGGTGGAACACGTGGAAGCTGCTAACATAATAGGATTACATTCCGATGAGAACAGGCTTCACAATGGGGTCCACGGATGAGAGAAAGTCAGTTCGATGAACCAAATGAAAGTTTATAATAACAAAGGGCACTTGACGAGAGCAAGGACCACACTCCAGAAAGTAAAAGGTGATCTGTCAATATAATATGCTCTCTTATGCGTCAGGCGGCCAAGTGTAACTGTGAATGGAGCCACCAGGCCGCTAAACTTCCTTGATGACATTTTGTGATCAACGATTGTAAACGGGGCGACAATTAGCCTTGTCGCACAAATTACTATGTCTTGCATAAGGTTTGTAATGTGCGTAACGGAAGCACTACTTTCTACATCTTACGTAGAGATACTGAAATGAAACGTTAGTATAAGAGCTACTAAAATATGCATAACTATTTATGCAGAAGTAAGTATGCAAAATATCAACCTGAACAACTTTCATCGGTCCTTCAGCTGTCTTAAAAATATTCGTATTTCATTTCTCTATATAAATTTGGCGTTTTGTAAATAAAATAATGGTCCATGCAGAAAAATACGTCGTTCACATTATTGTGTTCACTGAAAGGCATTCAGCCATATCGATTAAAATTATACCAACACGATAGTGTTGTCTGAACTGTGAGCACCTTAATTATTATCATTACGCAGGCAGAACATCAGTAAAAATAAATATTATTTATAAACATTGACGATACGTTACTTAAGTGAAATAAGCACTTCGAATGTCATAATTTACTGTGACTTACCTACTTCAGATGAATGCACAGATGTACTTAAACCAGATTACTAGAGACACGTCTTTGTGTACATTTGCATAGGCGGCGAGTGTTTTCAGTTGTTTAGGTGAAAAAAATTCTGACATCGTGAAAGTTAGTATTAGTTACAAGGAAGATTAGTTATTGAGAGAAATCAACATGCACACTGCATGCATATATTTAATTAGAGAATGTAAAACAGGTATGTAAGTATAAGTGTCAGATTTAAGTGTATAAAGAACCTGGTACCTTCCTAAAACAGTGATTGTATGCAGATGCCCTTTCGTCACTTTTCATCGAGAACATGTTGTCCGAGTTATTTCTTCTCGGGCAATGAAGCGGAACTCTTATCTTGGTGACGCGAATTTGACAAATGACTGCGTTTTGTACGTGTTTCACTTGAAAATAATTCACTGTATACAATGTTGGATAATCACCAAAGAATGTCAATTTATGGACACGAAGGAACATGTCACAAGGCGGGAGAGTGAAAGTAGTGAGATAATCGTTATCTGGAAGGCGATCGTAAGAAAGCGGTCTCAGTAAATCCTTGATTCGAAAGCTTGGCTCAATGCCTAACATTTGCATTTAGGCTATTCAGAAAGTCAAAAATTAATATTCAATTATGGGGCCAATTAAGAATAATATGATCTTGGTTAATACGATTATGAGCTACACAGACAAACACGTTATTGTCTATCGTAAATGACTATCGCAAGAATATATGAGATAAAAGAAGTAAAGAAAACAATTAAGTGATTGCAGAATCACTACATAAATAAATCAATCTGTACCTTCAGATTGTGGAATTACAGGTATGTGTAAAATCGTGAAAGCAGGTGAAATCATTTATGAATTGTAGAGGTTTACTTTCTGCCTCCTCGAGTTGGTTGGAATGTGTTGTTTGTCGACTTAAATAAAATGTTCTTACATAAAATCTGATATTATCGCTGACACGGGGTGATGACGCTCTTGTGCGTACCAAGAATTACAATATAGGGACTTAATAGAAATTAAACTCTGATCCACTCCATAGAGAGGCGAGTTGATAGATGCAACAATTTACTGAACAACAGTTCCTTAATTTGTTACCAAGTTCAATAACGAGACTTTGCATTGTGCTTTTATGAACTAAAATCAAACATAATGCCAGTGTTTAATCGTACCAAACTATTGATAAATGTAGCAATGTATCTAAAATCTTGCATACGTTGTTGTCAATATTTAGAATTTATTATTAAACTTTAATAAAATATAACAAAGAAAAAAATTATTTGCATTTTCAATGACAATTTCCCTTGATAACATTGCGTGCATCTGATTGCTCATATTTTATAGCGTGAGGTAACAAAGTCTGATCTGACTATGTTTTAGAAAACAGATCAAGGACCTAGAGATAGCAAATAAAATGTTCATCTGATTTAACTCATTTTCCATATAAAAGCAATAATCTAACAACTAAACAACCGCTTTTAGTGGTGTTGTTTTGTACCATAAGTATAGTGTTAGAATAGATCGTTGCAAATATTTAGCAAATAAAGTGCATTGTAGTCGCGTCACAATGAGCAAGCGAGGCGTGTGCGATACGCGTCACTTTCCTTCCAAC
The DNA here is from genome assembly GCA_947563765.1 of Anarsia innoxiella. Classification (NCBI taxonomy): domain Eukaryota; kingdom Metazoa; phylum Arthropoda; class Insecta; order Lepidoptera; family Gelechiidae; genus Anarsia; species Anarsia innoxiella. The sequence continues at coordinate 6,227,223 of OX387393.1, forward strand.
AAACTCAATGAAGCACGGAGAAAGTGCCAACCTCCACGTCCGTATACTGCTGTCTGTAAAATTCGCTGACTCATACTACGATATGAACACATTACATTTTTACTTCTCCTGGAATAAGGTCCTCACAGCGAGCCTGTACGTTCACATGTAAAGACGCAGCATCTTGTCTTATAAAACTACCATGCTCGTTTTACTTACACTACGACTAGTTCTAAGGGGGTTTCTCTCCAAAACTTCTGCTGTTAAGTAAATTCTAGTCTAGTGTTAAAAAAATAACTGGAACTCTGACGAGCCCATATTTTTAAGCTATCATCGTAATGCAGGTACTTACATGTATTAGATACAACAGGATGGTCCTTTATTTTGAAAATTATGAATGTATGTATTTACGATACTCGCCTGAGGTAATATCCATTTTTACGACGAACAGTTTAATAATAGTGTCAAGTTCAATTTATGTTAAACCCTATAAAGTAAAATAGGTCGTGGGTTGTGTGTTGACCTACTTTCACTGGAATTTTTCTTTATTAAGATATTTATTGGTGATGTAAGAAGTTATTTCATTGGAAAGTTTGGGAAAAATATGTTGTTTTTATGACTTTTTAATTTTGTACACGTTATGTATAGATAGCAATGGAGGGAAACGTTCATAGGTTTAACTATTTATTGTCAAAAATATTTTTTTAACAAATCCCAAACAACTTTTAAGGTAGGTACGGTACCTGCTTAATAGGCAATAAATATGTCAAAAGTAGGAGAGAAATTCTGACGATATCTTAACACAGAGGTGAGGTATAGGCAGATATTTAAAAAAGCCGAAGACATCAAAGCATTTGCCTAATGAGCTGCGGAAATAACACTTATTTGGGTTTATTATGGAAAACTAATTAGTGCAATTGATATAATTATTGTAATAAAAGTCACTAACACACCACGTTATAAGAGTTTAAAATATAAAATATTCATTTTAAGATAGTCTCTACATTTTGAAGTACCTTCGCTTCCTGACTTAAAGTATAGGTACGAGTATATTACTTTAACTAGTGAAACACGTTACTTTATACGTGAGTCACAAAAATATCAACCTACCTACTTATACAGAAATAAGAATATACTTATTAAAATAACATTGAAATTTTACTTGTTATAGGGTGGATCCTTCTCCCTCTTCACTTTACAGCTATGATTATAAGAGCACCATGGCTTCAAATTCTGCTGATATGCTACATAACTATCACTTGGACACTAGGTATTTATTAAATTATTTAATCTTAGGTACAAGTAGTTAGGAGTAAGATTCAGATTACATAATGTTATGTGAAATTTCAGGTAGCCCTCTTTTTCTGGAGACCAGTAGGTCGAACACGCCTATGGTGAGATGGAACCCACCATTTGATAATTGGAATGTGTCAACGGGACCAAGAGTAGACGAGCCTGTGTTCCTCCCTTTTAATTTCACCCACAAACTACCCCCTTCTGCCAACGAAACTGAATTAATAGCACACATGGCTGCTTTAAAACGAAACTATTCCCGTTTACTCTGGGACAGCGACAAGAGCACGAACTTACCGCTCTTTGTTGAAAAGGCGCTCAAACTGCTTAACCTAAAACAAGTATACTATGAAGTGGAACACTCTGTAATGTCCAAAGTATCATGTACTGCGTGCAAAGCGGGCGCGGGATTGTTACAACATTACATCAAACTCGGCAAAAGCAAAGAGGAAATCAACAAGATGATCTATCAATTTTGCGTTTCTTTAAAAATTCAATCAGCACGAGTTTGTGAAGGAATAACGAGATTATTTGGGGTAAAAATTATATAACAAATCAAAGTGTCTGTTTTTGTTTGTTATTTTCATTGCAATTGTTGTAATATGTTGTACTGATTTCAGACCGAGGTGGTATATGTTTTAAAGCGTGTTGTTATTGGCCCTGACGAGATCTGTAGCTTTGTAATTGGTGACGCTTGCGGTGATGTCTACAATCCATATCATGAATGGGAAGTCGCTTTTCCTCCGGTACCAAAACCTGCTGTTCAAACACTTCAGGCTCCGCTAGAGAAAGCTCCTACCTTCAAAGTATTACAGATTTCTGATACCCATTTCGATCCTTATTATGCTGAAGGTGAGTAGGTAAACTATGAAAACATTAACAATACACTTTATCTATAAGATAAAAGATACACAATAACCGATTAAACAACACAGAACATGATAAGGATGTTTTATACGTTCCTTAGAACAAAGTCAATATTGGATTCTACCTTCTTGTATTGATAGAGATAACCCGATGACCCTGAAGATGAAAATGAAAGATTTTAGTTAGCTTTACTGAATGAATATTAATTTGCCGCATTGCAGGTGCAAATGCGGAATGCAACGAGCCACTGTGTTGCCGGGCGTCGAGCGGGCCCGCAACAACGCCAGGCGGAGGCGCCGGTCGCTGGGGCGACTACCGCAAGTGCGATACGCCAAAACGGACCATTGATCACATGTTGAAACACATCGCGGATACACACACCGTCAGTATTACTTCACTTAATACGACATCAACAAAACTCTAACGGGTGACCGATGGGAGCTAGCCTTGACATAGATAACGCAAAACGATAACTAAACATTACATTTCACATTGAACATCTGGATAGTATAGGATAGTCATTACCTACTTAATAGGCGTTACATCTTGAAAAGAAAATGTTAATTATAACTGAACGTCGTCCTTTAAATAAAATCCACTCTAACCAGAACTTGTTTTCCAAGGCAAACAAACATTTTCATTCATAGAAGTCTTTCACTGACAACATCGTATGACGTTCGTTTTATATTTCTTACAGGACATAGATTACATTTTATGGACGGGAGATTTACCGCCGCACGATGTGTGGAACCAGACTAAAGAGGAGAACCTCAAGGTTCTGCAGGAAACTGTGGCTCAGATGTCCGACATGTTTCCCGGCGTGCCGATATTCCCCGCTCTTGGAAATCACGAGTCCTCCCCAGTGAACAGGTACTTAATTACCCACCTACTTACTTTAATTACGACTTAACGTGTTGGTTTGACGTATTCATTGCTCTGATCTGAAGGTCATATCTATTAAATGCAACCGCCGCGTAACTGGTTCAATTATACAGTTGAAATACCCTGATGTGGTTTTATAAAATAATGTAGGTTGATAGATACGAGTATCTAAGCTACCTATACCCTTTTTCGAGAGCTCTAGATATTGCAAGGTATCACGGCGAAAACCTGTTAAATACTTAGTAATGAACTTGCAGAACTCCCTGACATACCCACTCTTCCATTACTAGTCCCATAAGTATCTCTCTCGTAAACAGGTTGTGCGGCAAATACTTTCACAACAAGTGCATCTACCTAGAACTTTACTGTTTAAAGACAAGTTGTAGCGTTGTAAAAAATCCTAGGTGTGATACATAAACGATGGTGGATGAATTTTACTGTTTAGAATAAATTAAATCGAACACTTGCCTGTAGCTTTCCACCGCCGTACATCTCTTCGCCCGAGTCCAACATTGCTTGGCTGTACGACGAGTTGGACGCTCAATGGCGCCGCTGGTTACCTGCCGGTGTGTCGCACACAGTCCGTCGAGGTGCATTCTACTCTGTCCTGGTGCGACCTGGGTTCCGGATCATATCCCTCAACATGAACTACTGCAATAACAAGAACTGGTAAATAACATTGATTAAACCACTTCATAAATCATGCCCTTAAAACTTTTCAACTTATCTCTTTCATAATTCTTTGCCCTCTCTATTGTTCAGCATATTATCCAATTTAACGCCTTGTTTGATGGATACCCTATTTAAATTTTCCTTAATTCTACAAAAAAATTATGTGAATAAAACATCTGTTTACAGGTGGCTACTATTAAACAGTACAGATCCAGCAACTGAATTACAGTGGTTCATATACGAACTACAGTCGGCAGAGTTTAGTGGTGAAAAAGTACATATCATTGGACACATACCGCCAGGCCATTCAGATTGCTTGAAAGTATGGAGTCGCAATTATTACGCTATAATCAATAGATACGAGTCCACTATAACAGCACAGTTCTTCGGTCATACACATTTTGATGAGTTCGAAGTATTTTATGATCCTAACGATCTTGGTAAGAATAATTAAATACTACACAGTAGCTTATTTGTACTATCCTACTTAATACGCATTAAGCTAAACCGTCTTATGTTGTTTCTAGGACGAGCGACAAGTATAGCGTACGTGGGCCCATCAGTGTCGCCGTACTATGATTTGAATCTAGGATATCGAATATATTACGTTGACGGTGACCACGACTCTACTACTCGTGTAAGTTATTTATAATGTGGTTTCCAAGGATTATCTACCAAGGAATACGTACCGGCGTTACTAATAAGTACCTACCTATGCAAATTGTTTTCCAGTTAGTGGTGGACCACGAGACTTGGATAATGAATCTAAAAGAGGCTAACCTGTTTGGGTATCCAATTTGGTACAAGCTGTACTCTGCAAGGTCTGCCTATTTGATGCCGGCGCTTAGGCCACAAGACTGGGACAAGTTTATTGATGACATGACTGCCAAAGAAGACGTCTTCAATTTGTATTACAAGTAAAGTTGTTTTATGTTTTATTGTACAGGGAATAAATTTATTAGTTTAATTGTCTACAAATTTCAGCTTAATACAAGTGATACGAATAGGTATAATTGTTTTTCCAGACATTATTGGAAGAGTAGTCCTCGGAGAGGGACATGCGACGGGGAATGTAGGAAAAGACTTATATGTGACGCGCGGTCCGGGCGCTCGCACGACCGTCGCGCTCTCTGCGGCCACATAGAAGCCCGCATCGACGGAGCGCAACCCACGCCTCAGACATGGCGGGCCTGGTTCTACAATGGCCTGTCTGTCTCGTGAGTCTATTTTTCATTCAAAAAACCGCCCTCATTTTCGCACCCGGTGAAGGTTCAAGCTATGCCTAGCACTCAGTACCTACTGTTAATAATTACTATTTAATTACCTAAGAAAATAAACTTCAATAAAATTATTTTATAGATAGGTATATGAAGAACTTATGTATGAAGTTATTTTAACTCAGCACAACAAAAGCATTAAACTGTGTGTCTTCTGCTTTTCCTTTGAAATTGTTCCTATTTCTATGAAGGTACTGACGTAATATCTGTACATGTTTTGGATAGATATTCATGTATTACAGAACTTCAATATATTTTCTCTGTACAGAACTACTCCTCCTCCCTCTGTAATACAAGTCAACTAATTGGTGATGGCTTTAACTTTAAGGTCGGACGAAGCGCAAGGGTATCAGGTGGGTATAGTGCGTAAGGATATTTTATAACCATATAATCCGCTTATTAATAACAAAAAATGGTTACTTTAATGTTTATGTAAATTAGAAGAAAAAAATGTATAAATAGTAGCTACTTATAATTTTTTCTATTTTATATATACTGGGAAATACTTTATGTTCGGGTACGTAAATCTCTTAAGTAATGCATGTAAATATTAGCCGTTGAAAAGTAATGTCGTTATTAGCCCATATATTACGACGATTAGAAAACTCGTGTAAATACTTTTAAACAATAAGCATTGTATATAAACATAAATGTTTTATTCTAAGTATAATTTTCAGGATGTCAATGATAATGCAAATACCACAAGTGGCTTCTCAAATACCAAAATTTGTGATGGGTCTGGGTTGAATGCAACGCAGGATGTGACCAGCGGTAAAGTTACGTAGCACCACCGGATTTCAGAGAAGTGACATCAACTATAAAGACTATTCCAACCTAAATTAAACAATCTATACCTTACAGTGCCTTAATGTTAATAATTCAAAGAAAAACTCTATTATGCATACACCTAAGTAAATTATATTACAAAAGTTATTTCTAATTTGTTATTCCGGAAACAAAACATCAACAAATGAGTTAATTTGGTAAAATGTTTTCTTATAAAATAGAAACATATTTAAGTAGGTACATAATAAGTCGCGGTGGTCAACCTTAGTTTAGTTTCAATTAATTAATTTCTCCTAAACTTTAAGACATATCTGTAAAGGTATATTAATTTATACTTTCTGTTGTAAATATTCATTGTAAATGTGTAATAAAATGTTTAAAATGTTAATGAGTATTATTTAAATATATTTATGAAAAAAAGATACAAATGTATTTAAAGAAATTATTTATTGTACCATTTAAAACATGTCCAAGAAATTAGAGAGCTTAAGGCAAATGCAAACTTTTAGTTCTATTCACACCATACAACAATCAGCAAACAACTCATGGGTGTTGAAAAGATACTAATTGATAATATCATAGTAAAAAGATTTGTAGTTACTCACTGCTACATGATGTGAAAGTCACAGACTTTCAGAATTCTACAACAAATCTAAAGCTAAATCTAATCTAAACTACTTACATCAAAGTTTTAAAATCTGTCCCAACATGAGACTTCACAAAAATGGGGACAAAAGTAAGACGTATTTACAAATAAATTAAATAGTAGGTAGTCAAATATGTAGGCAATTAATTACTTAAATAAATAACTGAATGAGGATTCAGGTGCAAATGTTAAACATCATAACACTAACTTTGGAGATGATATTTCAAATATGAGCTGTTACAAAGGCAACATAGAATACCTAAAAGGTAAATGCACTTTAATGTACATGTTGTATACTTTTATTATTAAAATAAAATAAATGAGTCATCTATCAATATCTCCAAATTTTGTGGTAAGACATACAAACAAAAAAGAAATTATGATTATTTTCTGGTCATTATAACTCCCATTATGAAAAAGTGTTTTTAATGTCTTTTCCAAGTTTTGTTTTAACAGTTTCATATTCATAGTTTAAAGTTAAGGACCCTCTTGAATGTCTTACGAGAATTATAAAAAGTAAAATAATTAGCATTAAATTCTAAAAAGAGTATAAGTGATGTAAAAAGACAGTCTTCATCATATTACTATCTAAATTTTAAAATATGTCTAAGGGAAATGAGTATGTAGAAACTGATAAATTTTAGCATTGATGTCTATAATAAGAAGTGGTCCCAATCAAAGTGTTAATTTGTGATCAAATCACTTAGGTACTATTTTTTAATATCACAGAGTGAACTGGTTTGTACTATTTAAATTTAAAACTGTGTCTAAATGATTGATAATATTTCAACATAATAAAAATGGAATGCTATTTATCTGCTTAAAACAAAGAGCAGAAGTACTTTGTCTTTATCTAAATATATTATTAATTCAACAAGCATTCAATAAGAAAGGCATATAATTTTGAAATTTTTCATCTTAAAATATTATTAAAGTGTTCACTGTAAACTATATAAATATATGTATGTAAACTATACAAAATGCTAATCAGGTAAAATGAAAACTTCCTTGTTTTTTTTTTTAAGCCAAACTATGAAAAAGACTTATGGTTTCCACATGAAAATTCAACATTAAAATCTTAATTAAAATGTCCTAAATGGCAGAATCAGTCAGTTGTAATTATTTATATCATTTATACAGGCAATAATGATTTATAGGAGGTACTTCTCATTCATTATAATATTCACACAATCTCTAAACTATTCAAATCTTCTTTCAATTCTTTTACAGAAATCATACAATTAAAATGTTATTAATTGGGGACAAAAACAGCTTGAAACAAATCTTGACTAACATTTAACTGTAAAAAGTTGTAAAACATGGCACAGAATCAGACACTGCATAAAACAGTCACAATAATCTCAAAATTATGACTCAAAATTAGCCTAATACATAAAACTAAAATGTTTTGTGAAGTTATTTTATCTTTGGACATAGAATGCAACAGCACTGGTATCAAACATGTATGAAACATTCAACTGATTTCAAATCATGAGTCGATATAAATTCTTTTTACTTTTCTTAGTGCACACTGCAATAGAGTTTCTTTTCCTTTTTGATGGACTAGGGCCATCCAAATCATACTTAAAACAGTTCTTACCTGGATGTCGATCACATTGGCAGAACTTGCAGAAATAGTAGGAGCAGGAACTACTGGTACACTCAACCCATTCCTCTCCAGATGCTTCTACATTTACTTTAGAAGGTTGATTACAGCGTATACAGGATAGTTGCAAACGTTGGTCTTGTTGAGCGCACTGGAAGTAAAAACATACTGTGAAGACAATAACAATAGAACCATATGGTGCAGTGAAGCTCTGTCCCCAACTGCTTTGAAAAGGAATTCATCAAAAAATTGCCATTTGCAAATTATTCATCAGTTTGCCCTTTGGCTTAGTAAGGCCTTCGTCAAGACCCGTCCATTTGTCACTACCTCTGGCTATCTTTTTCCTTACTTTTCTACAACTTTGACTCTAGTTAAAATGAAAAGGAACTATAATTCATTTTATGAATGCACCAAATAAATCTAAAGTAGAATGACAAGCACTTACCTTTGTAAATTTCTTAAACTTGTTTGTTCGAGGACTTACAGGAGGGCTTCTAGTTGAGTTTACCTCTAGGTGCGTTTTCATAACATTATGTACTTCCTTTAGTGATCTATTTTGATTGCACTCACTATTCCTCTTCTTTGAAAATTTTCGTTTTTTGTTTTCTTGATTATCTTTTTCATCTCTCAGAAAGGATTTTAACTCTTCCTTTTTAGTTTTAGATGCATGATTCCATGCTTGACTCCATTTGGGACTTACTAATTGAAATTTGCAGATGTCTTCATGAGACAAATAACTAATAATTTTCATGAGAGGTGGGAATGTACAGTTTTGATATAACATGCTAATAATATCAACCTTTTGGTCTGGCCGAAACTGTATGGTTCTCACAACTTTGTTATTGGGCCTGTGTTTCACAATTCCTCTGCTTTCACATGATAAAGAATGAATGGCAAAGTTAAGCTTTTTATTAGATTTTCTCAGTGGGCTCAGTTTACAACTGGTTCTACAAATTTTTTTCACTGGTGTTGTCGGATATGACAAATTCTGTGCATACTCATTGAGCTGGTAAATTCTATGTGGTTCTCGTTCAAAACTTTTGTGATAAAGTGGAGATACTGAAGATATTGATGGTGTGGTATAACTAAATTGACTAGATCTGGTACTGTCAGTCACCTTCAATTTTTGTATGCCTCCAGCGATCATGCTTGTTGGAGTTGGCATCGATTCCTGGACCACTTCTTCGATTTCATCTTGATATGATCGTTTAACTCCACGTCTTACAATAGGAGATGCAGGTGTGCTTACTGCTTGGGTACTTGCAAGTATGGTCTTTGATCGAATATAATTTCGAGCTGCATGTTTATTTGACTCTGGCGTTGTAACATAATTAACTTGAAATTGACCAGAAACGCATATTTGATTATGAATGAAAGCTGGATCAATATTTTCACTAGATATTTCAGAACAGTCCACGGAGCCAGGTGTGAATGATGTGTGGTATCCACTATCTTCTGAGCGCCAAAAACTGACATTGTTGAAAGATAACGCCGGCGTTGATGGTTCCACAAAATCTGTTTGAACTTCCATTTTACTAATGCAATAATACACACATCACATATTCCAAGATGAACACATTAGTTATGTACTCCTAGATTCTATGAAAGTAAACTGGTTGTCGCGCGTCATTTTGTTGCTTCTTCACCAGCCAGTAACAAAACAAACCGTTACGCAAATGTTACTGTAGAACAGTTTGACAAAAGTGCATCCCGTATTACTACTACATTTCAGGTTATATCTTATAAGCTAAAAATTGTGATTAAAGTACTAAAAACTGTAGGTTAACTAAAAGGAGGCACAAAAATAAAGTTCTCTGTGTGTTCGGTCAGTCAGCTCCAACTCCATTAAAAGCAAAGCAAAGCTTGGCAAAGCCAGAGAGATTCACCAACACCATAGAAAAACCAACGACAAATATATTTTTTTCTTTTTTTCTCAAGTCAAGAAAATATTCGGCCGGCGATTGGGCGATTTTCAACTACAACGGCACGGCGACGGCGGCGCGGCGGCGCGGCGGCGGCGGCGGCCGGGGCTTCGTTTTTTCACTGCAACGGCAGCATGGCACTGGTTTTTTAGTGGCAAATACCATCAAGAATTCTGCAAATTACTTACTGATGATCACAGCGAATTGAAAGTTGGTTTTGTCCCGTTTTCACCCTTTGTGTACGAAACCCAAAAAATGATAATGACGATTCATTATTTCTGGGTATTTTCTGAAAATTTTCACAGAAATATAACCAAAACTGACGATGACGATTTACGGGACATTTGTCCATTGTCCCATCTACGTGCCATCTACAGAAATATAACAAAAGATTATCAAGAAATCTAGAAATCTCACAGTGTATGGTAGCCTAAAGTCTTTTGTGTTTGGTCTGATGGAATAATGACATTGACATTACAAATTAGATCTCATATATTGGTAGCACTGTTTCTACATACATTGCGTTTTAAATAAACCTGCGTAAAGTTTATCTACAAAGAAAATTTGAAATGTACTACGCGAAATTGGCAGTGCTTGCTATAAACGTGCTATAAACCAAGCAAGCAGGCAGACCAAAGCAGACCAAAGTCGCAGACCTACAGACAGACAGAACAAGCACAAATTTCATTCAACAACACACAAAAGCAAAGGAGCAAAAGGAGGAAAGGAATTAATTTCAAAAGTGAAGTGATGGAAAAGCTGGAAGGAATTGGACTGAAATAGTTGTTAAAATGTGTTATTACGTTACTTTTCATAAAAATATGCAAATAATAGTGATTGGTAATTTACAAATACAAGCAAAATCCATAATTTATTGGCGTTAACTTGAAGACTGTTATTGCTGTTTCTCCCACCAAAATGGGATTGAAGGATCTATGCAGGCTCTGCGCCAAGGAACACGAATTATCTAAAGACTTATTGCATGAAAGTAACAAAAACATTCTGGAACTCATTCGTCAATACACCCAGATTACAGTAAGTCGAATAACTGTATCTAAACTAAATGAGAATTCACTACATAACTTACTTATTGCCCCACGGTGTAACTCGCTTTATTTTGACATGATCCTGACTGCTATAATGTTGCTTAATGTGTTAATCTTCCATATTCATCCATATACCTATGTATATTTTTTAAGTTGGTCTTGTTTCTTGAGCCTGAAGAGGGTGCAAACTTGTGCTCACTAACTTCATCTTCTGTTAGTTATTATATAGTATGATAAGTTTTCCCTGTAATGTATGTATATGTTTATGGATACAGTCAGTCTGTCATGTCCCACAGCTGGGCAAAGGCTTCCCTTCTTGCTCTCGATCCAGTTCTGCTGTACTCCAGGACCTTCCCTTGTTTGTTGAATGAGTCGCCAAGCAGTGGATGTTTTGTATATTTCATCAGACATATGACAGAAAAAGCAGATAATTAAAATGTACTTTTTAATTTTACAGGTGTTAGAAAATGATAACATGCCTACAAAGGTATGCTTGGATTGTGAGGAGAAGTTGATTTCATTCCAACTATTTGTATTAGAGTGTTACAAAGTTCAGGATCAGTTATTGGATTCATATTTACAAAACTGTGAGGAATTTGGAATCAAAATTGAAGATACAACAGTTCAACTATCAAACCCTTTGATTAAAACTGAGGTGGGTATAACAAATTAAATCAGTGCATCTAGAACTTCGTACAATATTCATTTTAAAACTTTTTGTTAACATCACTAATATTGTAAAGGGAGATGTTTATAATCTTCAATTACAAATCTATCCTTTTCAATTGAAGTTAAATTGCTAATGGAATTTGAAACAAAACAAAATATAGGTAATTGAATTTGTTCTATAAGCATGCTTGGGATCACAAATTTTTGATTTGGTCTTTGAAAAAATTTTTTTGCCAAAAAGAAACAACTTCAAAACGGAAACTAAAAAGTATGAAATAAATTAACTTGTACAGCAAATTTCAAGTTTATAAGTGATTAAAAGTAACATAAACAAATACATAATTATGTCTTTAAAATTTTTGAAAACGGTGCCAAGTAAAACAATAACTAGATATAGGTAATATAGGTACTTATAATCAATCTTTTTCACATCTCAAGGAAACAGGTGGCACCGTCTTCAAAATTTTTAAAGACATAATTATGTATTTGTTTATGTTACTTTTAATCACTTATAAACTTGAAATTTGCTGTACAAGTTAATTTATTTCATACTTTTTAGTTTCCGTTTTGAAGTTGTTTATTTTTGGCAAAAAAATTTTATTTCACATTTTTTAGTTTCCCTTGACTGTCCTTCATTTTCATTATCAGACCCCTAATAACAGTCACAACCCATTTAGATGAAAGGTCTCAATAATATAAGTTAATCAAGCCCAAACACAAAGTACTTGCTGTAAACCGTTGTCGAGTTCCGTCGACTGCATTTCCGCTCCATCATCAGGTCAACGTCAGACCCTCATTAAACATTAGGGCTTTAAAATTCTTATTATTGCATAATATTAAGAAACACACTAGTCGCGATGCAATTTTTTCGAGTGTTTCCCTCGATATCTCCAGGTTTCCACCATCAGGTCCTGGTTTCCTTACCATCGAACCACCCTTGGGATACCCCCTTTCTAACAAAAAAAGAATCATCAAAATCGGTTCATGGACGACGAAGTTGTGTGAAGAAACATAAGAAACAGACTAGTCGAAAATACAATTTTTTCGAGAGTTTCCCTCGATTTCTCCAGGATTCCATCATCAGATCCTGGTTTCCTTACCATGGGACCACCCTCGGGATACCCCCTTTCCAACAAAAAAAGAATCATCAAAATCGGTTCATAAACGACGAAGTTTTGCGTGGACATACATAAAAAAAATATATATATATATATATATATATACGGTCGAATTGAGAAACTCCTCCTTTTTTTTTTTGAAGTCGTTTAAAAAAATCTCCAAATCAGTTTTAATTGAATAACATTTATAATAATTTTAATTGTATACCTATTTAATAATTTTTAACATTTATAATAATTATAGAAATATAGTTTTAATCATAAATGTTATGCTATCAGAAAGAAAATCATTCTTTCCAATAGCATAACAGTTACCCTTTTACTTTTTTATTCAAAGGAATAAAATTAATTTGAGTTCCCTTTTTTAAGGTAAAAGATGAAATTACAACCAATGATGTGCAGGCTATGTTTTCAGGTAACTTTATATACCTACTTGTATTAATTCTATCTATTTATAATGAATTAACTAAATTGACATTTCTGTAGATGAAATAGAACCTGAAAATGTAATTGATAAATATGACGATTTTTATTCAAATGGAGAGGATGCTTGTGATGCCATAAGTGATGCGGAAGGTAATGATGATTACTGGGATAATGTCTCCTTAGCTACATTGAAACAAGTCAAAACCAAAGATGAACCGAAAAAAGGTAATACAGAGGATGACATCGCTAAATTAAACAAAGCTCTGAAACGTTCCAATTTAAAATTAAAAGACATTATCAAGTGAGTTGTTTTTATATTTATAAATTATTATGTATTGATTTTATTTAAGAACCTATTTGAATTAATTCTTTATCATCAAATAATATTACAGGTTACAATGCGATGATTGTAAATTAAGATTTAAATATTGTAAAGATTTATTTAAACATCGTGCTAATGCTCATAAAGGCAAGCCGCTGGTTTATTGTTTATGTGGGGCTGCACTGACCAGACGTACCGTTTATGAACATCTGCTAGACCACAAACAAGGGAACAATAAACAATCTGAAGGGGAATCTGAAAAAAACAAAAATGCTTATGTTGAGTAAGTGAATGACAACTTTGAACTATGTGTTATTATGATTTTTTCTCGAATCTGAGATAAACTTTAATTTAACAATTATGATTCAAACGAAATCAAACCTTATTTTCAGATTTAAATGTGACCTGTGTGAAAAGATGTGCAGCAGTTGGTACACTTTAAAGAATCATTGCGAAAAGGTGCACAGGACATTACCATTTGTCAAATGTATATGTGGTGCTGTACTCAAATCTAAAACTGTTATGTATAACCATGTACAAGCTCATAAAGACCGTTATGACAATCCTGCTGTGTCGTAAGTTAAATTATAAATTTTAGCACAATAAACATAAAGGTTGGGGGAAAAGTTTCTTCGCATTTTATATTAAAATTCAAAAGGATTTTTTATAAAGTTTATTTACATTTGACTAAAGTAGGTTGGTACCATTTTATTGGACATGATCCCATTGCTTTAAAAATTGTGGGACTTCGGATCAAAAAACTGCGACATGTAGTTTTGACAGTCAAGTTGATCTGACACAGAGAGCAAAACAGGTGTAAATCTTATATCTATTATTTTGTATTTCCACATACCGTAGGGTCAGTTGGTACTCAGTGGCTCACTTTTTTTCCGAAGGCTGTAGCACAGCTCTCAGCAGTATTAGGATGTACCAATACTGACTAACGTAGGGTGTAAACATTCTAGTTTCATAAATATTATTCTTTTTGTCGTTATTCTTAATAGGAAAAAAGATATCGCAGTTTTTTTTTTAAAACAGAAATTAGCCACTGTGTACCAGGGGGTCGAAACAGTGGTTCGGGGGCAAATACACAGTGGATCAGGGTAGTTCACAATGGATCATGGTCGTAAATATATTCAGTTTTGTCAATAAATGCAACAAATTCATTCTTATTTAATCACTCATTTATTATTGTACTCATAATCATTTGAATCCAGGGTGTCTACAATAAATCTTCTTAGTTCTTGTTTCTACATTATGCCTGATGAAAACCGTGGCTCTGGCTAGACTGCATGGTTCGGGTCTGCGTAAACGGAGATCACTATAACTTCGCCTAAAACATCTAAGACACTCCTTACACATTAATTGATGAGCTTTCCAGTTTTCGGGCATTATTAAGCCATTAACTTCCGCCATTTGAAATGCGACTTTTCGGCATTCTTTTTCTGAGAGCCCACAGAATAATTCCATTAAATACAATAGCATTTTAAAAAAAATTCAACTCTTTCTCGTCTTCATCATTAAAAACTTTGATTTTTAGGTGCCTCATAATTCGGAAACGACCTCTGTATCAATGACGGTGCAATTTTTTTTTTACTTTAGATAAAAACGTCGCAAAGTTATAAAAGCAATGCCGAATGTCTTCGATGCCTTTCTAGCACTCATTCCAGATTTCATATATTCGACAGTTTTCTTCATCTTTGCGTCAGTATGGGTCCCTCCCGGTGAACCGCGGCTTGTTCGTCTGAAGCACTCTAAAAGAAATAAATCTATGTCACTATATTGTGATTTTCTTTACAATTTAAAGAAATTGATAGGTAAATAATTATAAAAATATATCAAAAGTACACAGTGGTTCATGATCCACTGTTAACCTTTCAAAACTGAGCCACTGTGGAAGCTTACGCCGTTTTGAATTTAAAACGGTCCCAAGAAAAATATAAACAACAAACGACACTGAAATCTGTATTAATTTAATCTTGATTAGACATAGAATCTACAGAAAATAACAGCTACCCATAATAACACATTAATAAAAAGTTGGAACAAAATGTTTCTTACCTTAAAGACGACTTTTGTTTTAAGAAAAACATAAAAATCCAATAACACAAAAATTTCACATAATTTTCGCCGACTAACTGGAA
Source organism: Anarsia innoxiella (assembly GCA_947563765.1). Taxonomy (NCBI): domain Eukaryota; kingdom Metazoa; phylum Arthropoda; class Insecta; order Lepidoptera; family Gelechiidae; genus Anarsia; species Anarsia innoxiella. The sequence continues at coordinate 6,242,878 of OX387393.1, forward strand.
TGAACTTGTACACATGTCAACCGCTTTCGAAAAGTAAATATAACGAATAGATATCTCTGCCTCTTTCCCAGATACTGTAGGTGAGCCACTGTTTCTGGTATAGCCACTGTTCGACAAGTGACCCTACTCCTAATGCAGCCTAAATTTTCAGATGTGACCAGTGCTTTAAGATATGTAAATCTGAGACTGCTCTTAACAAGCATAAATTAAGACATGTACCTAAAACAGATAGAAAGTTCTACTGCCAATTCTGTGACAAAGTTTGCAATTCTAAAGAGTTGCTGAGATCTCACGAGAAAAGTCATATACCAATTGATGAAAGGAAAAAGTACAAATGTGATTTTTGTAATTTGAAGTAAGTAACTTCAAGCTTTTCATTTATATAATACGTCTTAATCCACATAAAGTCGCTCGTCGACCCGTGCTACCGTGACTTCTGCGATTTGTGCGCAAAACGCAAGCATTCATTCGTCTTTGAAACGGTCAAACGTTGAAACAGAAGAATGAAGAGAGGTTACGTCGACAGCGGGTCCTAGTGAAGAAAATATGTACTTATGAGATCTTTATGTATAGGTTCACAACGCCTTCGTCTGTTAAAAGCCACCAACGCATTGTCCACGAGAAAGTGAAGTCATACGTGTGTGACCTGTGCGGGTACGCTTGTGGCACCAACGGGGAGTTGCGCCAGCACCGCGCCATACACAGCGATGACAAGCCCTTCGCTTGTCGACAATGTCCGAAACGGTAACCTATATAATTATACATATATAAATATCTGTCACGCGTCTCTCTATACAAAGAACGAGCGAATGGAGATTAACGAAAAGATATACAAGGCGAACGTGGAACTAAATGTGAGGGGAAGGCAAAGACGAACGTATCTCGGTCATATCGGGAACTTGTTACGGAAAGGCGAAGTCAGGAGTACCCTAAAACGACGAGCATGTATAAGGCGATTGATGAATGTGGATGTATTTATAGGGATGAGTTTGTGAGTGTGACAAATTCCTGATATACGAACACAAAAGAAGATAATTATGATTAATTATGTCTTCGGCCGGAAGAGTTATCACATGAATCCGATGATATTTATTTGTTTTCCTTGCGTATAGTCCGCAAAGAAAACAGTTATACGCAGTGTATAAATTTTCATTTACGCTCAAATATTTAGAAGCCCTTGTGCACTTTCATTTGGGCCCTATTATGAGCTATACTATGAGATATACCTACCTACTAACTAAATAAATGTCCATCACTAGGTTCAAAACATATTCGAATCTCAAGACACACATGGACATCCACGAGGACTCGTCGTACCCGTGTTTCATTTGCAACCGTATACTGAACAGTCGGCGAACACTACGGAAACATCTCCTTGTCCACGAAGATAAATGTCGTCACGTGTGCTCGTATTGCAATAAGGCGTTTAAGAGGAGACAAACGCTTAAAGTAATTATTTACATTCTTTAAAATATAAAGTTTTATCCGAATAACAAAGAAGTAGTGAGATCATTGTGCTGCAGTGAACTTGTTTAATAATAGGTGTACGCGATTAATAAAAAAATATTTCTTTTAGGTTCACATGAACACTCACACAGGCGACAAGCCCCTGTCCTGCAAATGGTGTGACGAGCGATTTTCTTATGCCTCTACTTTACGCTCGCACCGGCTGCGATGCCACCCTGACAAAATGGCCGCCGCGCAAACTACCTACAATACTTACAATCACGTGAACCATATACCTGCAGAAGTGAGTACGAGATTCTATTTTTAAGTGACGCTAATATGATATTACTTTATAGTTCTTTGAAAGGGGTTTGAAGATTTTAGTATGGAGAGTGTCCTACCTACAACTTTTTTTTTTTAATTTTCCAAAAGTGGCAGCAGTCAATGAAACCTTCACTAATCGATAGGTCAGGTCAATACAAATCGAAAACATAGATTGCAAAATTTTGATAAAAGTGTCACGATTCCGAGATATAGGCTGTCAAATATAGACTAGTGGCGCCAGTATTGGAACATGAAAAACTGTGTTTTGGTGTAATTAAATGGCACATATTGTATTGGAACTTGATACTAGAAGATAAATGGAGGATCCTGGATTATTTTAGCGACCCCCCTCCCTCCCCCCATGATCCTCAGGTTATAATTTTTATAGTTTTAGGTATAAATGTGGTGGGAATTTAGAGTGGTTTTAAAATAAAGAGTTTTTGATACAATCTATGTCAACTCCCAATACTATCCCCCCCTTAGAATGTATACAGGGCAGCGCAGTAACAAAATACAAGATAGGGGGAACTTGAGGTGGGGATGGTATTGGGAGTTGACATAGATTGCTTCAAAAACTCTTATTTTCAAACCACTCAAAATTTTCACCATATTTATACCTAAAATAATAAAAATTATAGGCTGAGCATCATAGGGGGAGGAAAGGGGGGTCGTTAAAATAAGCCAGGTTCCTTCATTTGACTTTTATTATCAATTTCCAATACAATACGTACCATTTAATAACACCAAAACACAGTTTTTCATATTCCAATACTGGCGCCACTAGTCTATCTTTGACAGCCTATATCTCGGAAACGTGACACTTTATCAAAATTTTGCCATCTATATTTTCGATTTGTATTGACCTGAACTATCGATTAATGAAGGTTTCATAGACTGCCGCCATTTTTGTCGAAAAAGGTACATACACAAGTTTAGGTAGGACATTATCTTCAAACCCCTTTGCACATTGAATATGAATAAACTTATTAAAATTGTTTTATTTTCAGGAATACATCAAAGGTGATTTGGCAGCTATAGGTTTAACAAAGAACGAAGTTGAAGTGGTTATTCAATAAGATCCATTTTAGTATTTATTAATATAATCAATATTAAGCAAATCTCCAATAAATATGTAAGTGACATTTTTACATGTTAATTATTATTAGGTATAGTAGATAGTATAGAGTTATTTAGTACCTAGACGACGCAATAAAGTGTTACTCCATATAAACGTAATTTATATTCTTAACATATTAAAAAACCCGATTACGTCATACGAGTATTTATACTTACGTATAGGTACATTTTTGTTATAGATTCTTTCTACATATATTGCCGAACTGAAATAGATAAACTTGTAGAAAATATTTAAAATAAATAAATAAACAACGTTATGAGAGCTTTTAACTTTACCTACAATACTAAACTATAAAATAAACGGTCGAATTGAGAAACCTCCTCCTTTTTTTGAAGCCGGTTAAAAATTCAATAGTTCTATTGGTTTTACTGGGGTAAAACCTTGTGGCTTGATAAGTGGGTAGAGTTCTCGCGGACGAAATCGCTAGCAGATACTAGCCGGAGATAAAACGTAGGCTATAAAGAAACACCTCTATCTGTCCCGATAGCAATTTACCTTTTTCCGTTGTAGGCAAAATTGTACCTGGAAACAAAAAAACATGAGCGTCGCAATTTTTCAGTAGATCGATAACACAAATCCGGTCACCCGTACGTGAGTTCCGTGGCTTTCAATTTGCGAATCGCGTAGTCAGCAAAACGTTCGGCAGTTGCATTCAGCGCACCAATACTGGCAATTCAATATTTTATGCATTTAGTGTGGGGGTTTCGGTGGCGTGTGGCGTAGAGAGTGGATGGAAAGTGAGGTGAAGCGGCAATGGCGCGGCGGCATGGGAGAGATAAGGGCCGTCGGGTGTCGGTGTCGGCGCGCTGGCAACCGGCCAACTTCCACTGGCGCGGCCATTCGTCTCCCCTCGCGCCACACTTAACAACTTATTACACAACACCGCAAAACGTTTGTCATGACATGATGCTTGGTCTCGTAATCACTTATACTTTTTACTTATCTTATTATTCTTTAAATTTTATTTACCTTTTTTACCGGTTATTTTGGCCAAGAATAATGGGCAATGAAACAGTACCTATTAGGTACTGAATCGTCAATTGAAAATAACGACGCTAATATGAAAGTAGGAATAACTAAAGACTGTTTATCTTCTCGAGACCAACGAATAAAATATACACTGCAAGAATTTGCAAATAACGAAAAACATGTTTATTCAGCCAGACGTCTTATGTCTGTAATCAAATCTACATACAAAACGGTCGCCTCTCGACTATATTACTACTTATAGGCAAAGTTCCCTATTATGTAGTTACGAAATCAGAGTCGAGACTTACCTGTATCACCATAATGTGTTGCGCTAATGTTTTGGTATAACAAGTTGGTAGATAGATATATCCTTTGTTCGCGTCATTAAAACGGTAATCAAGCCTCAGGCGAGGGATTAACCTGCCTCCGCGTAACCTCTAAATCTCACGTATCCATGTTCAGTGAGCGAAATAGGAGGATTACAGTAGTTAGGTACCTACGTAGGTAATAGTTCGTATTGTATTTGGCTAATATAGAAGCTACAGTTACCGCAATCCTATCCGCATCGTGTCGCTTGTTCAATTAGATCATACGGCTTGATTACGCATCTATTTGGGCGAATTTTTTAGTCAGAAACTGGAATTCAAAGTTCCTTATAGCTTATGGGATAATCTAATTATCGGTTGACTTATTGTAGTCCAATGTGCTTGTAAGTATTTCATTTGACTTGTGTCCTTGGTTATGCACTACAAACATAAATAGTACCTTACCTATACATGTAAATGAAAGACGTGCCTAATCGTGAATGAAAAAATCTACTTAGGGTAGGATATGTTTTGCATGAAGCAAGTGGTAGAATAAATGTTAGTCACAATTTCAATTTATTAGCTACGTGGGCGGTAACCGTCGCCCTACCGTGGTCCGATTGCTCGTGTTCCTCGAAATTGACTTGCTAATCGTAAACTCTGATAAGTTATAAGTGGACACTTATCCATACTCCATACTAATATTATAAATGCGAAAGTAACTCTGTCTGTCTGTCTGTTACGCTTACACGCCTAAACTACTGAACCGATTTCAATGAAATTTGGTAGAGAGGTTGTCTAGACCTTGAGAAAGGACATAGGCTATATTTTGTCGCGAAAAAAGGCTTAAGGGGGTGGTAATAAGGGATGAAAGTTAGTATGGGAGATCGTCATTATTCAAAGATAAAACCATGAAACTTTATATTTAGGCCCTTAATACTAAATCCATACTTCCATACTATCCATACTATCCGTACTAATATATATTATATTATATATAATATTATAAATGCGAAAGTAACTATTTCTGTCTGTTACTCTTTCACGCTTAAACGGCTGAACGGATTTTGATGAAATTTGGTATGGTGATAGCTATAGATATATAGCTATAGCTATATGCTGATGGATAACCTAGAAATGGTCATAGGCTATAAATAATCACGCCATCGTTCTTAGGGGGTAGGCAGTAGGTAGATAACTAAATTGAGTTAGTGATTTTTAGTCGTTTTTGTTGGGACTTTTGCTCTTTCACGTCTAAACGGCTAAACGGATTTTGATGAAATTTAGTAAGGTAATAGATTGTTACCTAAAAACGGATATAAGATCAAAATGATCACGTCATCGTACTTAGGGGGTAGGAAGTAGGCAGAAAACTGAATTGAGTTAGTGATTTTTTTATGGTTTTTGCTGGGAGTTTTGCTCTATCATGCCTAAACGGCTGAACGGATTTTTATAAGACTTGGTTAATTTAAAGATAGAATCCTAGGCACGGACACAGGCTACTTTTTACGGCGGGAAAATACCTCATTCCCGCGGAAATCTAGCGTGATCGTGTTAAGAAGCACATGACGCCATAGGTACTGAAATGATTTTGATGTTTTTTTTTAAACTGAGTGTTACTAAGACTTCAAGTTAGTATTTAATCACTTTTCTAACTTAGAGGGTAGGTAGGCGCCATAATTAATGGAATTTATGATAAAATTTTGATGCAACTGTCTTTATTTAACAGTTTTACTTGGATCGAAACTTAGCGACATTCCATCACACTACTTAACTTTTTACTTCGGGAAAATATCTCATTCCCACAGGAACGTATACATAGCTACCTATCTACAACATTAAAACTGTCTAGAATCACATTATACGCCAAAAGTTTCATGGTTTTATCTTTGAATAATGACGATCTCCCATACTAACTTTCATCCCTTTTTCCCCCTTAAGCCTTTTTTCGCGACAAAATATAGCCTATGTCTTTTCTCAAGGTCTAGACAACCTCTCTACCAAATTTCATTGAAATAGTAGTTTAGGCGTGTAAGCGTAACAGACAGACAGACAGACAGAGTTACTTTCGCATTTAAGATTCTTAAAAATAAAGTTAAAAAAAGATGTTCTTAAAAGATATTGATTATATGATTTTATAAATTAAATATGTGATTTACGAAAACTACCTATAGATTTTGATAATTCACGTCAATTGCGGCGCTGCTAAAAGAGAATGAAATTGCTGACTGTACAAACTAAGCTCCGCCGCCGTGTCGTGTTCGTATCCTCCAATTCTCCATACGCCCCGGAACCCGTAATATACTATGAATGTTTGAGACTATTTGAACTTCCGCATTTACGAGATGAAGGAGGATTTCCATAAAAAGACGTTTTATGTTCTCCGCTAGGTGTTCTGCTACTCAGTGTAAGTGACAATGTTGAAACTTGGTCAGGAACTTGAAGGTGCGAAAACAAGGTTGCTAAACTTATATCAATATGTTTTAGACGCTACTTTATGTTACGATATAGTTTTGAACAATTCGGATGGAACGCTTGGTCATATGTAGCTAGTGAATTTAGATTATTTAGATGTATTTCGAAGTAAACGAGTATCTATTGCGTATTTTGGGTTTTGTTTGTAATTTCCTAAGTGTTATTTTTAGGGTTCCGTACAGAAATGGTGAAAACGGGTACCTATTACTGAGGCTCGGCTGTCCGTCCGTCCGTCTCCAGGCTCCATGCAATTAATTAAAAATGCAATGGAGCGATTTGCACAAATAATAATGAAAACATTTTCATGGAACATGTCTGTAAATCACGCTCTTTGTGTCGGTCGTTCGTTTTTATTTTGGACATCCTAATTATTCTCTGGACAGTGTCGGGTGGGAGTTGGGGTCGTGCGATGAATATTTTCCGGTTGGGGATTAACTCGACACTGCCGCTGCCGCGTGATGTGTGACGTCAGGAAGTTGAATAATTTTCGTTTCTGGGCGTCAATATTTTCAAGGAATGTGCATATTTAGTAGGATAAACTCCTGTATGAATCTTTTAACTTTTTAAATAGGTAGATATCTAATGCTGATAGATAATTAATTACAAATTATGAAGGACTAGAATTAGGTCACTAAAATAGCGTTGCAAATAGAAATAGCAGCGTGGATATAATTTAAAATCTGTAACTGACTATAAAGAAAAAAAACAATAAAAGTTCGAATGTCAAACAACAATTTAGTTAGAAATACTTACATGATATTTTGTATTTAAATGAAATATCTACCTAAATATCTCTATAATTAGTTCTATCTATTTAAAGACTAAGTATAGAGACGCCATATTTAAGAATTCCGGCGAGGTCCATTATTACTCGATTATAAATTAGTAAATGGTACATAAAGACGCTCTTAGATCTTTGAGTAAGTAGATAATTAAGTATATTAAAAAACCTTTTATAAACAAAACACTGGACACGACCTTTCACTTCAACAAATAAGAGACTGCATTATTGGCATACTTAATCATTGTAGATAAAAGCATTTATTGTTATGGACTGTTAACTATGATAATACTTAAAACGTTATATTATATCTAATGCTATAGCAATAAAAGCGACCATAGAAGTTTGAAACGAAATTGCCAATCTTTTGTTGAAAGCGATGAGATATTATGGCGCTGGCAGTTTCATTTACACGACATTCTTGATTTATATCGCCCGTGTGTGTCTAAAGGTAATTGGTAGCTTTTCGTGAGAGAGAAAATATTTGTAATCCGCTTATATCGGGTCGGGAAAGCGGGCTTCCTCTGAAATGGAGCTCGTGGAATGTACGTAATAAATACCGGTGGGTAAGCAGGGTCAGGCCGCGGTCGCTAGAACCGTGGACCGCGGTCCGTCCCGGCGGCGGCGGCGCGATGTTTACAATGCAGCCCCACGCGTCTCGAGGGCCACCGCTCGTTTATCAGCCGCTCCACCCGGTACTCCTACTACCTCAAGAACCTAATCCCATCTGAGTGCCAGATATAAAATTTCCAATAACAGCTTTCTATAAAACGTCATGTATATTCCGATAATTTTATTATAATATGCCTCTAGCGTTTCTGTGCAGATAGGAGGTATAGTACAAGCGCTAAGAATACTGAGAAGATATCGATTTTTAGTAAAAGAAAGATAAATAAGAAAGAGTTTAGATAAAAATAAAATATGTAAGCAAATGCTTACTACCAGTAGCCACAATAAGTTTGATTACTATGGGTATCTATTCTATAGCCTTATTTTTCAAGAATAAATTAAATCCAACTTTTTTGCATAAGATTTGCGCTGAAAATAGAATAGCTCGAAACCTCAACTCCCGTCACGTTAAGGAAATCGTTGGCATTACAGGCATGGAGTGAAATTAAGTAAAGATACAGGCGCGTAGGGGCGAGGGGTGCGAGGGTGACGGGCGCCGGCAGCCGGGCGGGCGGCGGTGAGCTCAGTGTCGCGGAGGCTGCGGCTCACTCCGCCCAACTCGCCGCCCGCCCGTCGCTCCACTGCTTCATTCTAAATTTTCTTTCATTAGTTTTCACCGCGCTCATCCATCACCACTAAAACAACTCTACTACTTCTAATCTAATGCACACATTAATTTAACCTTCGACATTTGTCGCATATTTATAACTTTTGAATATTATTTTTCCAGTGATAATGTTTCATAGATAAAGCTATGTCTGGTTTATTTATTTATGTGGCTACAAAAATAAGCTGTGTTAATCGTGAGTACTTGAATTAAGTAGTTTTAATTAATGTTTTTGTGGTACGATTACATTAGGTACTTAAACATTATTTAGATGCGTTAGTAAGCTGATACTTATATTACGTTACGTAGGCACCTGTATCTAATATTTTATCTTATTGTTGAAGCAAATGCAGGAAAACTCTTCAGTAAAGTAAACCATCAGTTGACCCTGTCGTTTACAAATATCTATCAAAGACAAAAGAAGTTTAATTTATAAATATCTTTAACGGCTTTTACTGCGACTTAGGGCAACTTTTGAATTCATACCTGCTAGCTTAATACAAAGGTACCTTATAGGTACACTTGATAGTTGTGCTAACCAGTTAATCAATCTTAGATACGATCTATGAACTTATATTTAAAACTAGCCGTTTGTAAGTATTTGTTGAAAATAGTAGAACGATAAAAAGATTTTAAATGCAAATCGTCCGAGCAAAGTTTATTCGGGGTCTGTACTCAGGTTTTGAAGAGGGTCGCCTCTCGAGGTGAGCACCCTACAGCTGTCCAATTATAGATGTTTTCAGCGAGAGCTGCCCGCCCCAACAACGTGGGCAATAAGAGGTTCAGGCCGCTTTTCTCAAGTTTACATTGTCGACCCGTCACCGATGTCAACTAACAACTTGATACACAGATCATTAGAGTTCGTTTAGGTAAATGATGTACTTAAATTTAAAACTCTTTTTTGGCAGGATAAGCTTCACATGGAGGATATAATCTTGCCATTAAAACGTAAAAGCTAGCTGATAAATCAATAATTGAAAAGCAAGAAGCAGAGATCGCAACAATGAATTCAGTACAGAGTGATTTAAAAATCCACACAAGAATGTCGCGTTTGACGCCAATGGGGACGTTGCTAATCCTATCATTAGTCGGCGCCGGTCTTTGTCAGACGACTTTAGCTCCTGTATCTGTATCAAGTTCGCAAGCTCCTCGTACGACGGCTTTCATCCACTCCACAACACAAACGGGAAAGCCATTAGAGACGACGTCTATACCAACTACTTCAACTACAAAAGAAAGTACTAAAACAACAAAAGCGAATGTGGCCACCGAGAGCACTGCAACGGCTCGCTATTCAACAACTAAAGTGTACACTGGTTTCAAAGGCGCAGTGAAAAGTGCAAAGAAGCCAAAGTTAAACACTAGTTCTAGTGCAGTAGGGAGCAACGTGGCGCACTCCCCCGCTCGGTTTGAAGAGCGGCTGGCGGCCATTGAGTGCGAGCTTCCGCTACTGCCAAATGAATCCCGGCTCTGGCGAGGGAACGAGACGCATGAACTCAACCTGCCCGTCACGGTAAGACACTTTTCATTTCATACAATCAAAGACAAATCTTTCTTTCTTCGGAACACGTCCCACTAACTTTAAGAGGCTTGAGATAATTAGCTCGCGCAGCAGTTCCTTGCTTTGTGTTCCTAATTAACTTGTTATTCTTTGAGGCAATTCTTCAGGACAAAAGGTACCTACTGTGGCTACTTCAGGACTTGTTAATTCAATTACAGCTTATAATTTTGCGCTTTTTTATATTGGAGCCAGTAAATACTTTCCTCAAATTAGATTAATACATCGACTATTGGCTGGTATCTATTAGGCAGGTACTATAAAAACAATAAAAAACGACAGTAAGTAGTTTTTTTATATCAAGATAGGTACGTAATTATTAAGCTTTATTGTTCTCGTGTTTATTACATGCGCTTTCATCCAACAATAATGAAACAGTCACAATAAATGTAATGAACATAAGACCGCTTTAATGGACCAGTTAGTAGGCAACAGTAGAAACAACAACTCCTTTTACAGTTTAGCAACATTATTCGCATAAGTATCGTTCCGTTCATGTAAGGTGGGCCGGAACATTTTTCGAAAATAATGTTTAGATAGCTTACAACATTTACAGAGTTCAGAGCTGAGGACTCTTAAATATCATTAATTACCTACCTATGTACCAAGTTAGTAGTATTTACAATTTGTAGCAATTCGAATTTCCCCATTTCCATCACAAATAAACGTTAGATAGGTACATTAACGTACTTAGCTGATATAATAATATTAGCATACTCATAATATATCTACTTAATTAGGTAGTTATATTTAGTATCAATTGTTTCTAACTTTTCCTTTTTATATAGGTACCTAAGTAAAACAGTAAACTTTGTATTTATTCTGAACTTAGTATAATTTTACAAAAATAAAACAACGTAAAAGACGTGAGAGCATTAGGTGAAAACCCGACGGCAATTTATGAAATACAACTTTTCCAAGAAATTCTTATACTTACCTATTTTTTCTTATTTTACCGATATTATATTCTTGTCCATAAGTTTGATCGTGGAAACAGGAGGGAACGCATTGAGGTCAAACACATAAACGATAAGTAAATCGTCTTAGTCAAGAATAAAAAGGGGAAAGAAAGCTTTTTCTGCTTTAGTGCAGGAGTAGAATCCAGTTCATTATTTCTATCTACTAAAAAAACCGCTTTATTTTATACGATACTCGCGATGATGCTTCGAGATTATGGGCCGCATTCGTTTTTTTTTATTGTAATATCTTTCTTTTTGTTCATTTACCTACAGAAATGTTATCACGTTTGTTTAAAGAAAAACCATTCTAAGGAAAGCGTTACATTTAAGTAATTCTTGTTATTTTGTGGTAATATCTAGTTGTAAGCAGTTTTTTTTCAACTGTAATTAAGTTTTGTTGGAATGTACGCAGGTACCTGTTCAGTATACATATTAAATACCTACCTAACCTCAATTGTACTTTTGTTGTCGGTAAAGTATTGTATAAGTTAACTTCGGAAAACATTTCACAAGCATTTTCCTTTGACGTTAAAATAAACAGCAAATAAGTTGACACGCTTACATTAAATTAATAGATGGGTAGATGGGCTTCCATGGAGGTTAACTTGATAATTAATGTGTGTGTGACTTTGTGGTGCGGATGGCGGAGGAGTGTAGCGGCAGCGGCGGCGGCGCGGGGGCCGGGGGAACGACCCTGGGTGCGGCGGACGAGGAGTGCCCCCCGGTCATCGTATCGTGGGAAGGCTTTGCTGATATCCAGAATGGAGACATCCTTATTGTCCGTATCGCTGACTCTATACTCTTGGATAATTTAGCTCAGCCTGATGTAAAAAACACAACACTCAATTCTTCGCACTTCAATGACGAAAGGTGAGTTTACGATTAGGTAAGTGCATTTGTGATACCCACTATCGACCTATTGGTAGCGGCTGTAACGCATTGACCTGATGAAACTTATAAATTGACCTCTATTATATCCACTGTGCTCAACTATCCGGACGAAATTGCGTTAAATTGTACTTAATAGCATCGTATAACTTTATAGGGGTAAACTGGTAGGCAAAATGGCCCATAATTGGGTTAAATCAAATATTATGCCTAAATTATCTTAGGTCTTTGCGATTAAATTTAACATAATTTAGTTTTGTGGGGAGGAATTTGGCTTTATTGAATAATGGCATATTTTCAGGAGTCATCGGACGCCACTGCAGCCGGCTGTGTATCAAGTCACACGTCAGGGTCACGAGCACTGTGACGTCACAGATGGCATGCTTCTCGATATTACACCGCTCGATGAAGGAGGTGCCAAACTCTTCACACTATATGATAAGGACCTGAGCGAAGGTGTCAATTTATTTATAGGTGACTATTTACATATTAACTCATAGATACTTAGCAGTAGGGAAATTGAAATATACACAGATATTGAAAAATACACATAAGTAGGCTGAGCGGAAACTGCCAACCAACATTGGTCAACCGCCTAAGTAAACTCAACTGCGATCAATACTGGCTGCCATTCATATTTTACGCCAGATCTTTCAATATTGCATCTCACGTATGCATCGACGCAACCAGACTACATAAAATGTTATTGTGTGAATTAAGCTCGGAAATCCACTCACGTAGAATACGGACTTGATTAATTAATACAGTGGAAGGGCGAATAATGCTTTCAGCCTAGAGTTGGCACAAAACATGGTGCTCTTTTTAGGATTCCCTACCCAAACGGTGAAAACGGGACTCTTTTACTGAGACTTGGCTGTCCGTCTGTGTGTCTGTCCTTCTGTCACCAGGCTGTATCTCATGAACCGTTATGATGTATTAGCGTTGCCGCTATAACAACAAATAATAAAAATATACTAATAATTAAGGGGGGCTCCCAAATAGCAAAAGTCATTTTTTGCTTTTTTTGTTCGATATAAATAATTACTACTAGTAAACATTATTTCTAGGCTATTGTTAACCTAGGTGAATGGTACGGAACCCTTCGTGCGCAAGTCCGACTCGCACTTGGCCGGTTTCTTTTTAAATTTAAAAAGACATTTAATGTCCTATGATTCCTATATTTACTTACATACATAGGCAATACTGAAAAAATAATTTGTTTGCCTTGTTTGCTTGTTGATATTTAGTTAATATTTAATTTTGTTTTATATGTACATGATAACAGTTAGTAACTGATATAGTGCCCGTTATCTCAAAGTATGATATCAAATGGAGAAAAAATATATTCACATTGGTATAAATGTCAAATGTAAATAGCAACCCCAGGTTCAATGTACCTAAGTTGCTATTTATAAACATTGCGTGACGAATATCTTTAGTAAATAAAAGGGAGGAAACTCGTAGATCTCCATCTTTGTTTGTGACGAGACAAAATTGTGTGAAACCAACAAGGCGACAGTTTTCTGGCGTCATAAAATAAATATAGCAGGAATATTTTGCATTCAATGGGCGTCTACAACGTTTTTTGCATGAATAGTTGTGACCGATAGCCGCGTTCGCTAAACCATTTATATTTATTTAGTTTTAACTGTTTTACTTCTCGTTGATCTCGGCGATCGATGATTAATCTAATTTACCAGCTCTTTACCTTGATTCATTGGGATTGTTGTGCGGAAAATCTATTGATTCTATAATAAAATTATGTATAGGTAAGTTATTAATTAGCTTTCTTGAACGCAGAACTTTTCCTTATCTCGGAAAATTAACATTCATAAAGTAAAAGTTAATCTTTCTGTTTTCCAAAGTATTAAATAATATCTATTTGTAGGTGCATATTGTAAGTAATTGAATTATTTTCTCTCTGGCAATAGCTTGCGATATGATTTTGTAGAAGGGTTGTTATTGGGATATACGGCGCTATTCTACTACATCTATAATTACCTCACTACGTTGATCTCTGCAGTATAGTTTGCTCTTACAGTTGTATCCAAGAACTGGGGATCCCAGTGCGTTCGTTTGAAAGTAACAGTCAAGTCCGATAACTGCGGGGAATCTCAGGATTGTTCTGGGAAAGGCGTTTGCTACACTAATGTTTCAATGGTAAGTCTATTAATTATTCCACTAGCTTCGATCATTAGTGAGTGCGGAAAGCCGCCGACAGGGTTATTAATGTAGTTGCGTTGTAGGAGGGCTACGAGTGCCAGTGCTGTCCCGGGTACGTGGGCTCGCACTGCGAGGAGAGGGACGCTTGCAATCCATCACCTTGCCTCAATAACGGCATTTGCGTCGACCTCACGCCTCCTTACAATCTCGGTGCTGACACCAGTAATGGAAACTACCACTGCCTTTGTCCTTATGGTAAATAACTGAAAATATTATTTTTTTGTTTATTCGTCTTCGTTAAAAAAGATTACAAGAATTGCTTTGATAAATCTTTTCCAAGTTGATATTATGAGATCGATGTTTGTTTTAGAAACCCGAATAAAAAATTGTGAAGCAATGATGCGACTAATAAAAACATCGAATGTAACTTAAATTACATTTCCATATTTACGAGTATAATCTATGGTGACGATGTGACCATGTAAACTATGCATAATTAGTTGGAAATATTTTACAATATTCAAAGATTCCACATTAAATGTTTTTCGGACAATTTGCCATCAATGTGACGCAACCTCTACATCTGGTGTTTCTGAACATTGGTGGCGATGTTACGTAACGGTTCGTTCGTCCAATTTTATGCTTGGAAAGGATTTTCGGATTCCGATAATATAATAGGTTGGGGAAAAAGTCTTTTCGCATATAGTATGTATGAACTTGTATTAAAATCTCTTTGGCTATACCATTTGTATCTGGCTGGTTTTGGTATCATTAAAAAGTTTTAATTTTAAAGAAGGCACTTCCAAATTCAAATTAGGAATTTGTGTGATTTTCATTTGTTATTGTTGTTGTTAAAATGAGTGAATCTAAAGAAGAAATTCGATACATTTTAAAATTTTACTATAAAAAAGGTAAAAATGCAATTCAAGCCGCGAAAAAAATTTGTGATGTTTATGGACCTAATGCAGTATCTGTGAGAGTAGCGCAAGTTTGGTTTAAGCGTTTTCAAGCCGGAAATTTTGATATCAAAGATGCATCTCGCTCTGGTCGCCCTGTTACGGACAAAATTGATGCCATTTTTGAAAAAGTGGAGCAAGATCGGCATATCAGTAGTTACGATGTAGCTGAAGAACTGGCAATTGACCACAAAACGGTTTTGACTCATTTGAATAAAGCTGGGTACACTAAAAAGCTCGATATTTGGGTGCCTCATGAGCTCACTGAAAGAAACCTAATGAACCGTGTACTCATTTGTGATTCTTTATTACGACGTAATGAAACCGAACCATTTTTGAAAAAGCTGATAACTGGTGATGAAAAGTGGATCACATACGACAAGAACGTGCGAAAAAGATCGTGGTCAAAGGCCGGTCAAGCTTCACAGACTGTGGCAAAACCCGGGTTAACTCGCAACAAGGTAATGCTGTGTGTATGGTGGGATTGGAAGGGCATCATTCATTATGAGCTGTTACCGCCAGGCAGGACCATCGATTCAGAACTGTATTGCGAACAATTGATGAGATTGAAGCAAAAAATTGAGAGAAAGCGGCCAGAATTGATCAACAGAAGGGGTGTGGTTTTTCACCATGACAACGCTAGACCTCACACATCTTTAGCCACTCAGCAAAAATTACGAGAGTTTGGCTGGGAGGTATTAATGCATCCGCCGTATAGTCCTGACCTTGCACCTTCAGATTTTCATCTGTTTCGGTCTCTGCAGAATTCCTTAGGCAGTGTCAGGTTAACATCACGAGAGGACTGCCAAAACCACTTGTCGCAGTTTTTCGATCAGAAGCCTCAAAATTTTTACAGCAATGGGATCATGTCACTACCAACAAGATGGCAAAAAGTTATGGAACAAAATGGCACCTACATACTTTAGTCAAATGTAAATAAACTATAAAAAAAAAACTTTTTGAATTTTCATATAAAATACGAAGAAACTTTTTCCCCAACCTAATATTAATTATTCTTACGAACGAACGCTGATGCATTATATTGAGAATTATATTAATTTTCCTTATATGTATACATATTTCTGTTTGGCTTTGCGTTCAAACCAGGTTTCACAGGCAGAAAATGTGAAAAAGATCCTTGTTCGTCGACTCCGTGTTTAAACGGGGGTTCTTGTATGAGTATGGCTATGAATGGTTCGACGACATTCCACTGCGCATGCGGTGAGGGCTGGAGAGGAGCGCACTGTGAGCTCACTGTGGCGGGCGGCGCCTGCGCGTCCAGCCCCTGCGTCAATGGAATTTGCGTCGAGCAAACAGATAACGATATAGAAGGAGAGAAATTCCGTTGTTTCTGTCAACCAGGTATGTCAAGAAGCCTGTATACGTATTTAATAGAGTACTGTCTGACTCACTTTTTCGTCGCTTATTTTCTCTGTAGTAGTAAAAGTAACAATTTATAAATTTACGGAAATACAGATTAAATGAAAATATGAAGAAGTGCCTCGTTCTGAATCTGAATTTAATCGAGATTAAACGACATAGAATACGCAAAGTTTCAGCTTTCTAGTTCAACGAGGGATTATGACGACGACGCTCGGAAAAGTCGGTCTGACAAACGATTGTGTTAGGTATATATACAATAAACGAGTAGGTACGCAGATATTATACCTACAGAATTCGACATGTAAGAACGTACGAGTCATTTAAAACGTATTAGCTTCTATAACTACTTGAGTTTTAGAGCCATTATTATAACAAACCGTTTGGAATTTAGTGAATTTAATAATTGTTAATCTTGTTTGCGAATGTTGGGGGAAGGAAATTGCGCGAGTGATTTATTTGAAGCGCAGTTGGAAGGTTGCCCGCAACCGCTTCTTTGCTTGTTCCATCTATGTACGTAGTATATCTAAATACTTACACTTATTTGCTACGAATACAAAGTTACTAAACAGCAGTAAACGGCGAGCTGTTGTATAGCAGCACTTAACCAGACTGGGGTGAGCTTTAGTGCTATGTGTTTGTGAGATGAGAACAAAGTAAAATTTCTGTCTGTCTTTAAGTAACTCTGGCCTTCTATTTGTCAATTCTTTGATACTTTGCTATTTACATACAAATACCTATAAGTAAGATATAAATAAAGAACAAAACGCTTGAAAAGAAAACAATACCTGGGGAATGTTTTTCCTTTTTACGATTCCTAAATAAGTCCGGGTGAATTAATCAAAACTTGTTTTCCTGGCAGCTTTGGATAAAATCGGAGGGTTGAAAACAAACGGTCCCTCAGGTCCGATTGGCTTTTGCCGTTGGGTTCTGAAACAAGTTCCCAGATACTTGTTGGGATTAACTATTTGCGACGTGAATATACTAAGGTTTTATATAGAAACAATTGTTTATATGCCGTTCATTCGGACGAGTCTTACGCTTACGTAAACAATGTCTTTTTACGATATAAAAATATTTGCATTCAATTCAGAGCGTTGATAGTTAGGGGATGTTCTGTCCCCACGGGAGTGTGATCAAAGCTACGCTCTCTCTTCACTATCGTAACAGAATATAAATGGAACACGCCCACTCACCGCCTTGTGTTTACTGAAAGGAAAAAGTCTGCTTAAGAAAAGTTGGCAGCCACCGGGTTATCTCTTAGATTACTTGTTTGATAAACGCACGCGATTTTACACTCGAAAAGACACTTTTTATTAAAAAAAACTTTGAGTTTGCAGTAATTTCAGCTTAGAAGCGCTTTAATTGATTGAAGTATGAAAATTTACTGGATGCATCGTATCTTGAAATTAAACGTTTATTTATTTATTTAACAGTTAACGTTCTTGAAAAATAAATTAAACTACGCTGCTGTTTATATTACACAATGCATTATGAAACTTTTTGTTTTTCATTCATAAATGAAGTGATTAGATGGAAAAGTTTTCGCAATAAATATTTTATGTTTTGAGAGTTTAGTGCCTGTTGTCTTTTAGGTTACACGGGTGACTTGTGTCAACTGGAATACAACGAGTGCGAGTCGTCGCCGTGCGGTAACGGCGGGACGTGCACGGACCGCATCGGCGGTTTTACCTGTGAGTGTGGACGCGGCTACACCGGCAACACTTGTCAGCTCAAGGTAGGAGGTCCTGATTTTCGTTTCATTTCTAATGGACGTGTCCCTGAAAGTTTTGCCTAGCTTCAAGCATGTTTCTTCTCTTATTTTGTTTCTTGTCTGTTACTTTCTCAGTTCCTGATATTTGTTCCTAAACTAAACGATTTTTTTGATTTCCGATCATTCTCACTTGGGCACTTTGACATTATCTTACATTCATACAAATAAGCACCTATAATACAAAATTCGCTTAAGCACAACTATGAGAACAAGTAGTATTTACTAAATTTGTATTTCGTTTTAACTGGAAATAAAAAAATCACTAATTATTGATACCTACCTAATTAAAATGATTTTAATTGTTTTTTCATAACCTGTCTTTATTTGTTTCTATACTGCACAATCACAACAAACACAGAAAAAAAACATGCATTTAAATCAATCGCGTCTCAGGAAATTACAATCGTCCAACCGGGAGAGCTGCCAGTGTTTCATAAAGTTCGTTGATGTAAACTGCTATGGGCAATTTCCGGCTAAACTCTCGTGACTAACTCACAGGAGTTGATTTGTTTGTTTATACTGGAAGTAGCATAGTAAGCATTATATCGTTACAGTAAAGCTGCGTCCACGCTACACGAACCGAGCACGAGCCGAGTCGTTCTAATTCGTAGTTCGCGGTGTCAACCGTGGACGTACGACGAACTAACATCGAGCACTGTCCTCAAATCCCTTTGTGTAAGCCAAAAAAGTTTTTTTGAAAAAACCGACGGCTGGTGGGACGCAACCGAGCACGAACGAAAAGCTCGTATCGCGCTCGTTCCAGGCTCGTGTAGCGTGGATGCAGCTTAACGACTTTCCTTAAATGTATCCTTCCTAAAGCAAATTTTCATAATTAAAATATTTTTATTTGAATTATGTAAATATAGTTTTTTAACTAAAACCAAAGTCCTTTATCCGATCAGGTCCTTACTTATTTTCTATGTGAAGAAATTTTATTTTCTTTTATAATAAACTAGCTGTCCCGGCGAACTTTGTCCCGCCTTAGAATGAACTTTATTGTGTAGGAATAAAGTTCAAATTGACTCTACATTTTAGTAAGAAAACATTTGTATGGGAAAAAGAAAAGGTCTGTTTTAGGGCTTTCCCGGCAATTATTCGAATTTTTCTCACCGTAAGAACCATCCATGGACTTCAATGAACATTTTAAAAAAAGAATTAGCGAAATCGGTCCAGCCGTTCAGGCGTGATGCCGTGACAACGGAAAACGGGTTTCATTTTTATATATATAGATTATCTATAATAATATGTTTGTACTTGATAATAATTGTAGTAAATTGACCTTTTACACTAATTTTATATATACTATTTTATATATACCTACTAGGTGGATTTGTGTTCTCCGGACCCGTGCCCCGAGCGCCGGCTGTGCGTGGACCACGGCAACAGTTACGCGTGCGAGTGCCCGCGCGGCTTCGTCGGCGACGAGTGCCATATTCCAGCTAGATCGGTAACAGTTCTTCATTTCAGTTACAATTTCAGTTGGGTGGGATCGATAGTTAGTTAAGTCTCACATAGTTAGTTCAATCCTTAATCGATAAAACTTAATTTATTTAAATTACGCTTACAGAAATAAAAACATGCTCTTACATAATTTTGGAAAATCTTTGCAGCCTTGCGACAATAATCCCTGTGCTCACGGTGGAACGTGCTGGAGCGATATCGATTCCTTTTACTGTTCTTGCCGGCCCGGATATACCGGAAAACTCTGTGAAGGTAATTAAATTACTTTTAACAATTGAAAATTACCTATACAATAAATGCAATATACCTATATAGTAATACAATAAAGCAAAACGATACATTTCAGAGGACTTCATCCTCGAGTCGGTGGTGGGAGACGAGAGCAGCTTCAAGAGCGATTCCCGCGGAGGCGGGTCGGTGCGCGAGGTGCGGCTGCCGCTCGGGCTGTACCACGACCGCCTGCACAACGTGTACATCGCGGCCGGCACGCTGGGCGCCGCCATCGCCATCGTAGGCGTCGTGGTGAGTTCACTTCAATATTACCGGTTAAAAGTAGCGGCACGGGGAGGGAGTCGGGAGCGCACCTCAGAGCATACCCTCGGCTCGTACTCGTCCGACCACGCAAGTACGTTCGGTTGCAGGTGACGGCGTGCCACTGCCGGGTGAACAAGACGTACTCGCGGCTGTCGTGGCGGCGCTGGCGGCGCGGCGCGGCGGCGGCGGAGGCGGGCGGCGCGCGCTGGCCGCTGCCCGCGCCGCCGCCGCCGCTCGACGCCGCCGACATGTACTACACCCTCGACTTCAGCGACAGCCAGAGCTCCCCGCTCATCCAATAGCCATCACTGTTGAGCTGCCCGGAGGGGCAGCGTTTTCAGATCCGTATTTAAAGAGCGTTCCAAAAAGTAATCGGTTTGAAAGAAGCGACTCTATTCCACGATGTCCAGTTACGTGCTGCTATAAAACTACATTTAAATAGTCAACTGAGCCATTTTTCATTTTAGTTAGGCTTTGACGTATCTGAGGCTGTATCGCACCTTTGAATGATCAGTATAGCAGCAGAAAAGTCAAATGGCGGCTCGGACGTGCATTGTAATTTTGATCCTGACCTACACTTACACATGATATCTACCTACCTTGTAGTGTAGATTATTGGGACTGCTCTGTTTATGATAATTGTGGAATCTAGTTTTATTTACGTTATTGAACGATGCTCTAGTTGAGTTTAAGAAGAGTGTTCTATGGGAGTAAGTGCATAATAATACTTAAATATATACCTACGCCAGTGATATATATTATCTATTCACATTTTTATCTTGGATGTAGAATTTATCTCTGACGTTTTAAATTATAATAAAAACGATCTGCTATTCGCCGGCTACTTTAAACGTCTTATCTTAGGCAAAATAACCAAATGTGAATTAAGCCAATATTTTGGTCGATATAAATAATTGAGCTTTGAATAAAAATATAACGTATGTTATGTATCAAATAAGTAAGGTGATGACCGGAAAAGTCGTATTTTCTAGAATTCATTTGATATGTATCTATAAAAAGTTTTGCTTTAGATGTTACTTATTCAAGAATTAAAAAAAAAAACACTTAGGTATAAGTATTTTAATGTCACTTGAATGCCAAGTAGGTATTTAAATCGGGTATAATTTTAATAAATATTCATTCAGTTCGTTTTATCATTTCGGCTTGTTTACTATGTTCACAAAATTATTTTCACAAAGTGCCTGTTGAAATAACTTTTGCTGCACACGGATATGTTTTTTAAATTCTAAATATATTTAAGTTCATCTTTTAAATTTAATTATTAAATATTAAATACCTATATTTAGTAAGTGTAGATAATGTCGACTGATCTTCAAGGTAGTTAATTTCCAACTATGTAAAGCTTGCTTTAAATGTCTGCCTTTCGCATTTCATTCAATTTGCCATCTTAAACCTTCTATAAATCGCGTCTTGTGACTTTCTAAATGCTTCTGAATGTATATATACATACGTGTGTTATTCTATTGTTATAAATAGGAATTAATTATATTATTTCACTTGCGTTTTATTTCAAAAATATTACTAAAAAAAATAATGATAATTAATTAATTACCTACATAAAATTGATGATGGTATTGTATAATGCAATTCTAATGAAAATGCCAAGATGTTTTGAAGAAAAACATTTTTATTTAGATTATAAACTTTGATAAAAATAATTATATTAATAATATTTTTATGACAACCTACAAATATTCATATAAAAGAATAACGTAACATCTATTCCATTAAAACTTAAGTTCAGTAGAATTAATAACGAAAATGTGCTACCACTTTCGGGGGTGTGTTTAACTAGTGTGACTATAGGTAGTTAGCGGCGAGCTGCGTGCGCGCGGCACGTGGTCCGCGGTTGCACCACCTCGTGCCGCCTGCCCACCGCCCGCTGCTCGCCGCTTGCCCATACAACTACTAACTGCTGTACGTTATTGCTACTGACATTTGTGACTTATGACGAGATTCTGAATCACGAACTAACATCAATGTAAGTAAACATTAAAGCTGCACAATTTATTATAGTAAGTACATAAATAAATATAATTACTCGAATACGTAATAAGTAGTTATTACACATAACAATGTTAGAGTCCGTCGGCTGAAGTTGGCGTCTACGGACTTTGAGCAAAATGCACGTAAATATTTTAAAAGGAAATTTTGAATCCTTTAAGTAGTGAAGTTTCATCAACAAGTGTTAAAAGCTAAGAAAACAATAGACATGGAAGAATTTGATTTGGATTCTTGCGAGGACGGCACAAAGTCACAACGCAATTAAATAAACGAAAAGATACAAATATATGAAAATAATAGTAAAATATCCTTATCAAAATTCGATGTTTTCCTGCAAGTCATGATACAATAAAACGAACTATTTTAAAGGATCTATACCTAAGATAAGTAATCTAAAATTACGTCATAATATGGCAGTTATCGAATCGTCCTTACGCATAAGGCGTATTCCCTACGCAACTTTTGGGCGACTTCGTCTACAACCACTACATAAAAGAGAATTATTAGTAAGTACATAACCAGAACTTCGTTCCTAATTTGGAAAATAATAAATCGGTGGAAAACTTAAAGACATAAGAAACAATAATAGCGGAGATACATTCAAAAATATACTTCGGGTAAGTAGGTCGTGATAGCCACCAATTAATACAAACACTGTACTGAATAACAACAGAAATATTTTGATGACCAGCTTAGAGAAGACAATTAGTGACATCAGTTTAACTCCTTATACAAATATAAGTCTTGGACACAAAATACTTTCTTATGCTAAGTTGTTGTCATGGCCCGATAGCTTGTAAGTATCGAAAATCTTTTAAAATATTAATTTCTATTATCAATATAATCTTAAATTATACACAAACCACTCCCGTCTAAATAATGCTAATGTTTTGATGGACGACAATTTGTGACTATGTATAAAATGACTACTAAAAAATAAACTGTGACTCTATCTCGTTTTAAATTGTGACATTTCATCCATTGCTTCCACTTAAATGTTTTATTGTCTAAAAATGGTTGTTACAAGTAGATATTCTATTTCGCAAGCGTATGACTCAAAATTGATAAATTTGTGCAAAATGCGAAATAATTGTTTAAGGAGCTTGATACTTTAAGGCCTTGGTTGTACGGAAACAATGGATTGCCTTAGTTCCTTAGACTAAATTCAACTTTACTAAATGAATGAATTGAGCGAGCTTAAAACGAAACTTACTTTTAGAAAACTTAACAAAGTGGATGGCATTTAATTTGACTTAACTCACTTACATTAAGAGATAATATTACGTCGAAGGCACATTACGTTTTACTCACTGTAGATATAATCAACATAACGTTTTGTGACAAGATTTCTTATTTTTATCATCATGGCAAGATTAAAAGGTACCTGTTGAAACAATAACTACATACATAACGTTAATCTAGTATGATAACCGAGTGAATGGCACACGCGTTTTTTTATATCAGCATTGGAACATTAATACATCTGTTCCCAGGAGCTATCTTAAACTCTTTCTGCAATTTTCGTGGTCATTTCTTTAATACGTCCTGTGATTTCATAAGGCACTACAATTTAAAGCAATATTATTTACAAAATGGTTGATTTCTGCCGCCGTACACCGATAACTTAAGTAAAATTGTGACGAGTTTCAGTAAAACAGTTATGGCGATGAATTGCTTAAAAGTAAATTTCAATCTGAGATCGACACGACACTTTTGAGACAAGATTATCCCATTTATAAATAATTTTATTTAATGAGTGATAAAAGAATGTTTATAAGATTGTCCAAAATAGAAAATTCGCCACAGATATGGGCTTGTTCATAGTCCATTTCACGAGTAGGCTTAGCACTGTGCGAATGATGTTGGACACCGAGCGCAGGGGCGTGGCGAGTGCGACCGGCGCTAGTGCTCCAGAGGCAGCTCCACGAACGTGATGTCGTACAGCGGCTCGTCCTCGCTGGCGCCTGCCGGCCGCACCTCCAGCAGGAACAGGTCTTCATTGCAGTAGTAAGCTAACATTTCATCATCAATTTTGGCCGTAATCCTGGAATAATTTGAATATCACGTTAGCTATAGTTTTTGAAGGAATATATGATTCAATCGAATGCTACAGTGCTTGGCCCTACGAAATCATGTTTTGTGAGATTATTACAAAAAGAAGTCTCAATTTAATCATTAATTTATTATTATTGACATTAAGTGCAGGTTTTGATTGATTGAGTGTGGTATTAGATATAAAAATCAGTAAAAATTAGAGGTGGTGAGGCTAGGCGTTTGGGACATAGGTTACATTCAATGAGATCTGTTGTACCTAGATTGTTTAGTGTTTAACTGGATCGTTATAGGGGTATTTCCATATAAGCATTGCAAAGTTAGTGGCGCGCCCTCTGGACAAGCTGTGCTCCGGTTACGCGAGGCGGCCGGTGAATTACATATTCTAAACTCATCTATCTGAGGCCAATGAAAACCACTTACCCTTTCTTGTTCTTTCGATAAAGATTATTAATTGCCGAACTTGAAATTTTGTACTTATTCTCAATCTGAAAATAAGCAAAAAATAAAAATTACAATGAGCTTTTGCTAATTTCAACCGAGACGTCTCGTCTGTCGGAGTCAACGAGCTTCTAGTAACCGGTGTAGTGGTTTCACGAGAACAAGTTGTGATCGCGATTTGGTAGCGAAGGGTCCGGTGCCCGGGCACGCTGGCCGCGCGGGGTTAATTACAAACATGCAGTTATGATGGTCGTGGATACGAGTATTAGACGGGTTATGAAGCGCCACATCGGTTACAGCAGCGCGGAGGGCGGCAGCTGTCGACAGCCGGCGCCCGCCGCGCGGACGAAGCGTCTCGATTCCTTTCGTTTACTTTGACATTTGAACATCTCCAGTATCACCATAAACGAACGTCGTTGGACAAGAAACCGAGAAAGCTTAAAAAAATCCTCTCGCTTGCTCGTGTTCTGCGGTTAGCCGACATCACCAAGGTTATTTACGTGCTACCGTACAGAGCGGTGTGCGTCTTCATACGTTACTTTGACTTTGGACGGTGTAAACGTCTAGCAAGTCGAAGTGACGAATGATGGGGTAGTGTGCAGCATTAGTATTAGACTTACAGCGTGCAGTAAGCCCTGCGTGGTGGGCGGCGCGACGTGCAGCGGTGTGTACACGTCGTCGGTGTCCTGGCGCACGTATAGCATGACGCGCTCGCTCAGCGGCGGCGTCGACGTGCGCGGCCGCTTGCCCAGCACGCCCTCTAGCTCCAGAGAATCTTTGCGATCGCCGTAAGGAGATAGACTGCCGACATCTGATCTATACCTAAAAATATATTCAAATTTAAGCAATTTGTTGATTTGAATGAAGCCAATACTTTGCTGCAATTTAATAGACACTTACGCTGGTGCATCCGGTGGAAAGTGGTTATGGAATTTTAGTGCCGGAGCTTGAGGTTTTGCTGCATGCAACAGGAATGGCGATGCTCCCTTTAGATGAGCCTCAGCAAGTGCTGACTCGTCGTGTCCGTAGAAGCCTTGAATATCCATACCAGCTAGTTTATCAATATCTTCGGCTGGACTAAACAGCACTGGTGGCTTCGACAAATCTGCCATTGTATAGAATTCACTTCTTTCAGTCACGGGGTGATATATTTCATCAAGTTTCTTTCTATTTGTTGCTGACATTTTCCGCTTAGCTGCTCTTCTTTCTTCATCTCTTGTCTTTCTTTCAGCGCCCTGAATGATTAAAGGAAATTATAAAAAATTTACGCTCTCATTTAAAAATAAAACCGATATTACGTATGTACTAGTTTTTACCTTATCACAGAACACTTTGATTTGGCAATAACCTCTGTGGTAAACCTGCGTGTCCCGTGGGTCTTCGAACGTGTCGATCTGTATATGTAGCGGTAATCCCTGTGTAACAAAAAGCACATTTCAATTTGTTTTACTACTCTAATGGACATACATCACAAACTTATATTATTTCTAATATCCATTACGAGTAAAATACCTATAGCAAATGGAAAAGGATAGCCAAAAAATTATCGTATAATTTTTAAACAAATCAACCATTAACTTTTTGACTCTAAAATTTTACGGTTTATGTCAGCAGCGCTTATCAAACTCTACAAAAACGGTTTTAATAAACGTTCATAAGGGATAATTACGATAAATTTACGAATAAGGAAAATATGCACGTGTCTGAATCGAATCGCGTTAAAACGTCTTAATTGCGTGTGTTCGAGGTCGGCGGCGGCGTCACCGCGCGGTGGATAGGTAATTGAGAGGCCGATAGCGGACTGGTTCGATATCAACCGACTGTCCTGGCACAAGTGACATGACTTAGGCGAGATTAAATCGCTAATTTGATTTAATGTTTTTGATATCAAAGAAACTACTAATACATGTACAGGACTTTAAGGAGAGAGCACGTTTATGTCTTTTGTTCAAAGAAATTAATCATAACTACATTCGTGCATTACTGCGTAAATACTTACAATTAATTGAGGTGTAGCTGTATGTATTCTTTAATGATGTTTATTATGACTCAGAAAAAATAATATAATAAGAGACTCTCCTTTAGAGAGTCTGTGCAGTTGTGTGTAGAATATATGCTCTGTCGCGCTCGCCTCCGACCAAGCCCGTTGTATTACGTACGGGGCTGGGCGGTTATCGAGGCGTCTCCGCGACAGCGCGCTGCGGTTACCGACCCCTTGCCTCCACAACAACCCATCGTCACTTCCATTTACATACTTTCAGTCAAGTAAACTTAATTAACTTGCTGCAAGAAGTTTGCTTGATGGCAATCATAGAGTCAAATTGCTATTGGATTTCCCACGCGCATAAAAATGTTACTAATAATTACACTTGTATAGATACATCTTGGAATTTTAATGATTAAGAGAGTGCTTACTGTTGTAAAGAAATAAAAATGCGTGTTCTTTTCTTAGGTTAGCTTCATTATGGGATTAAATCTATTTTGATTTGAATTATAGAAAGCTCATCAGGTTAATACATTTGGTACTTACTTTGACTCCCTTTTGACTGCTAAAATCTGTACTCAGGCATTGAACGGCAATATTGATCTGAAAGAGAAAAAAAAATAAGGAAAATATTCATATTTCGTTTTACTATGATCTAAAATATATCGACATGTTTGTGTAAACTACTGCAAAAATAACATATCGTTTAACTCACAAAACCCTTATAATAAAACTACTAGTATTGAGTTTATTGAGTACCCCAAACCCCGTGGTGAGTGGTATTGGTATTAGAGTGAACAGGTAGTTATAATCGCGGGAGGAGGCGGTGGCGGTGCGGCGGGCGCCCGCTCATTACCGCGGTCTATGCAAATGATCCCGTCGCGTTTTTGCACCGCAACGTACCATCACTGACTGCTGTCTCAACACATATTATCTGTCGCAAACTACTTGCATCCGCTACGGTTTCTCCGACTAACAATAAATAATTACATATATTGATAAACTGCCGCAAAACAACTTGATAATTTGCAGCAATAAAAGACAAATAAAAACGAATACTTACATACACGGTCGTTTCTGTTTCTAACAAATTGAGTAGAAAATTACTTCTAATTTACCTACATGAAGTTGTTAGGTTTAACTTTGAACCAAGTTAAAAAAGAAAGACCTATAGTTTACTGATTTATCTGTAGTAACTGTGTTATTTTTCGCACAACTAAATTAGGTTACTTTAATTCTAAATTAATAGATAATTTTACTCAGGAATGCCAATTAATCTACTTAAGTAGGTATATAAAGTTAGTTGCGGTGTATCTTTCCTTTATTCTGAAAGCAGCGCACAGGAATACTTATAATGTAAGCAATTAAATACATTATATTGTTTATTTTCCAATTATTTCATAAGCAGTCTCGGAGCGGAGGATGGTTCGTGGGTACGTAGCAGCTATCAAGCGCTTGTTTTTTTGCTCTCTTCGCCAAAGCCCGCCGGCCAAATACGGTGGTAGTATTCTAGTTAATTACTCCTTAATAAGTGTAGTAAAATCATGTTCTGTGTTTCAATTTCGCACATTAATGAACATGATGCGCGCTCATTGCGTACTTCTTAAATATATTATGCGCATAAGTTTGCATTTACTACTGAACAGAGACCATCTCAGAGAATTCTCTTTGCACTAGCATGCTTCACAGAAAGACAATTAATTCTGTTTGAGAACTTTTTATAATAATAATATCTGCCAATTTTTTTCGCTTGTATAGTGTGGAAGGAGGCGTTGTACCTAAGTATGAATCTGCCTTTCCTTTGCATGATTCACATTTGTTAAACGTTTCATTCTGATATGCAATAATTATGTCCATATAGAAGGGCGGGAGTGCAATCGTGGGGCGTAAGTAATTAGTGGTGCGGTGTTACCTTGGCTGCGCTCTCTAGTGGGTTCCAGTAGACGGCGATGGCGTTGTGTGCCACCTCCTCGATGCAGCCTGCCAGCCCGATGCTGTTCTTCGTGTCTGCAACAAAACGACAAATTGTCATTAATCTCGCTACAAGTAACCGCCGTAATGGCGCACAAGATTTCGATTAAGATATCAACGCACAATACGTCATCGACGACGGAAATTTATTTACTGGGCGTGAATAATCACGTGATAGGATCGATTTATCAACGATTGCAATGTTTCCACTTCGTTCATCCTAGATTGAAGTTATGGAAATTAGTACATTTCCATTCGTACCTCCGGGCTATTCGAGGCAAATTTGTATAAATCGAGCATCATCTTGGTGCATCGCGAAATAGGTATTATAATTTTCCTTTTTCCAATACGACCTCGATGAGTTTCTGTCGTATACGTAGGTAGGCAGGCAATTTTTATTATGATTACGTATAAATATGCATGCTGCCTGTGTCCTCGCTATATTTCAATCTACCATTATGCCGATTAAATATTTACGCTACTTCGAATTTTATCCTCGGCCTGACCGTTTTTGTCTGGAAATCGTAGGTGCTGAATAAATTACTAGTAGATAGGTATATACTATTTTACAATGTTGTTTATTTTGTTACAGTCGAGTTTGATTTCGATACAGATGTTTATTGCATTTGGAGCAATGAGCCTGCATTAGCAGACATGCGAAGGAGGTTGTTACTGAGTAATCGTCGCGCAGTTTCTATCCAGGGCTATCGCTCGCGAATGCGAACAATGGAATAATGTCACAATTTTCGTTAATGTGAAAAATAAATTAATCAAAAATAAGTAAGAAAACTAAATACTACTGACATCTGTAGGTAAGTATGCATAAAATTCATCAGGATCTAAGTATTTGAAATTAGAAAAAATAAAATTAAGGACTTAAAAAGATATAGTACGTAAAATCTTTTAATTGTTGTTGTGGTTATTTATGAGTAGATAATTTGCAAAGATGCAGCCCTATGATATATAGTAGTGGCGTGGCAGGGCGCGTGGGCCGCTGGTCGTGCTATCAGTCTGACTGCGATCTGTGGGGCGCGCGCGCCGGTGACGTGTTTATGGGACAAGGGAGGACGCCGCCCGCCCTCACGCAGCCTTATTGTTTTAACAGCTTGAACAAATTTATGACACTATGTGGGTACCCGGTGACTTCCTGCGTACCTCACAACCCACGAACTTGAAAGTCACTTTCCATAATCTCTTGTAACGAACCAATCTGACATACATTTTTTTGGTTGCGTTTCACCATGTTAATCACGCTTTCTGGTGCCTGGTCATAGCAAATTAATAAATAACATCAATTTAGAAACTTAGGTAAGTAAGTACCCATAAACAATAATAAAGTTAGGTTCAAAGGAAAACTACCTAACATCAAGTTATCTTTTGTTTCTTTCCTCGTCGTCAAAACATTGAAATAATTAGTAGGATCAGTGAAGCGTTGTAGCGAATACTGTCAAGAAGCATAAGCGTAGGGACAAGGATGCTGTAACGAGCCGAGCGGTAGACATGCGATCCAAGAAGAAGTGTAGGTAATCGGAGAAGGCATTGTGTGAACGCGCGGGGCGTTGCGGGTTCCCCCGACCCCCTCGCCTCCCGACGCGCTTTCACACGTCTGCGCACAGGTGTCTTATATCGCCCTTGACGCTGACCTAAGTGTGTTTTTTAAAGAAGTACTTAGTTACTTAGGTAAGTACTTATTTGTTTTCAGTTTCAGTTGTTTACAAAGGAGATTAGCATTAATTTCTATTATTACATTTTATTATTTCTAAAGTATAATCAAATCTACAAGGTAAAAAATATAACATAGCAAACGTTGAGTTGAGATAAGCTAAAAACCTTGACATTAAACTTGGCCCGGCCGCGCGAATTAATGGCTTCCATGTTTTTATTTTCCTTGAGATTTAATTTATAGGCACTGCTTGTGGCCGCTGCGTCACTCATTACAAATGCTACAGACCCCAGTTAAGTAATGCTAGAATGTGTAAAGTGTCATATATCAGCGGTGTTTACTTCCATAATCAAGCCGAGCGATTAATAACTGGACATTCCGACAATGAGTCAAACATCTATTAAATAAACGGTTGCTAAAATCCATATTGTTTACGGATATATTGCTGTAGGTACCTGTACCTACAATTTAAATATTTTTTTAATAACAAGAAAAGATAGTTTGTATCAAAATAGGCAGCACACGCATTGGTCGCAGCGCGCCGCCGCGCCGCGGGTCGCTAGCGGAGGCTCATCGCAATTAACATGCTAATGAACGCGCTCCTCGATATTATCGTCGCGGTAATTATGTCCGTGCGAGGCGATATTGTACCTTTGCTTATATCTTGCCTGCGTTGCTTAGACAACTTGACTCGCATACTTAGGTACTTAGTCTCTATTTTGCATCAACTTACGAATATCTCGATAAATGCTTAATTTAATTACTAAGGCAGCTATGTAGGTACCTACAATAAAATAAGTAAATAGTAATTTTTTCCTAGATGTATTTCTCACGAATTTTACGACTTCCAGTAAGTCCCTCGTATACGTATTTGTAGCTCTTCGCGTTAAGAATCTTAAACTTTTTAAGTTGGAGTGAAGTCTTGGAAATATAAACATTTGTTTTTATCTGTAATCTAGTTAATGTCCAGGAATGTGTCGTTATAAGTGTAATATGAAACTGCAACTAGTGGCGAGTAGAAAACTGAAGCTAGTCTGCGTGGACGCCGCCGGAGGTGTTTTATTTTTAGAGGGCGATTGATAGGTATGGCTGCGTGGGGGAGGCGCGCGGGTGCCGGGCGGGGGATGCGTTATTTATGCAAATGTCCTAACGAGATGTAATAGTGGTGGCGAGGGGCGCGCGGCCGTCTCCGCGCTATCCGCCCGCAGCACGGTAATTAGGTCCTGCGTGCCGGCCGCCGCCGCCGCCGCTCGCCCGCTCACCGCACGCAATGCGCCGGCATTCTGTGTCGCCTCGAGCATCACTGTTTTTGTGCACTTAATAAGTTTGTGAAACCTTTGTACGTGCTACTGTCTGATCACTGCACTCTTGCTACGCCCTAGAGGGCATTGTTTACAAATTTATTATTTAATCGTATTTCTATTTATAATGCGCACTACCACATAACAAGGCTTAAGAGGAGTAAGTTGTTTAAACAAAATAATCTTACCAGCATCTAGTATCCTTTGTTTAACAGAATGTTGTCGACCGTGCCAAAACTGCCATGCTTTTATTTCATCTTCGGGTGACTTCTCTTCTCGAAACATTAACATTACCACGCTCTGTAACAAAACAACCACGTTTATATATACGTACACATGATATTATGAAGTAGAAAAGTCACAAATCATTTTGAATTTGCATGAAATAGAATATAACATAAAAGAGCATGTGATGTAGTAGGCAGTTACGATGTATAAATGGGCACCGAGGGTGGTCATTAGAAACACCTGAGACGCCAAGAAGCTATGCTGCGTGATATTTATTGCCAACTTTTAACGTGGAAAGCGCGGGAGAGGCAACGCCGTAAGCATTTCGCGAATACGCAAAACGCGATTACAGGCGCGCGTTTCTCAGCTATTACGTTAAACGAGAGCGATTACGCACTTACAGCGGCCATCTTAATTTAAATGTTGTTTAAAACTCATGTGAAAACTTTCGACGGTTTCCGTTCAGTTGAAAAAGTGAAAAATATGCACTTAGGAAATTTCTATGAACGAACAAGTTAGAAAATGTAGTGAAAAAGAAGTGGCCAGTGCGAGGCGTGGTGGCAGCTCATGCCATATAGGGCTAACGACGAGAAAGCACCTCGATCGTCGTCGCTGATTGATGGACGGCAGGCGGCGGCGGCGCTGCTGCCCCGCTCCCGCAGCGCTACCCCGCGCGCGCGCCTTACGCTATCTCTATAAAGCTGAATTCTAATTGCAGCATTCGTCAGGTGACATTATAATACCATGAATATGCATGCTAGGAAAAGATAAGCTAAACAAGATGAAATATCCGGATTTGGAATTTGTAATTCTATTGGCGCAACTATGTGGGTATCTACGTAGGGATTTTGTACTCGGAACGTAATGCAAACAGTGTTTTACTATGAATAGCTAAATTTATGAGTAATTTACGTCTGTAGATAGTTTAAGGTTGTATAATCGGGACGCAGGCTTTCTCTGCGATCGGGCGGCAGTGTGGCGAGTAAACTCAACGGAACCGCGCATACTAATGGATAGACTATGTATTAAATTGTAACGGTGCGCTCCGCCTCATCTAACAGTCGATCTCGGCGCTTTTATAAATATTAACATTTACTGCTTTATCGAATTTCCAAAATTTGTTGAATGGCATTTTACAAAATACATAATGCATGCTTCTAACTGTATGTTGGAATTAATAATATCGCTTTGTCAAAGATATTAAAATCAGAGATAAGCCTTATTAAAATCCAAATTTACTACTTTAAATGTTGTTTTAAATTTTTACTGTCCATATTTCATTCAAACTTTATGCGTTAAGTGTTAAGCTGTAAGCGTACCTATTTTTAATAAATAAATAGATACCTATAAAAGTCTGATTATTTATTGTCAAACTTTGCCAGTTTAATTATAGTAAATAGGTGCTATTAACACAATACAATAGATTTCATTTCGTAAACACCAATCTAGAATGTTTAAATTACACAATTTATCACAGTGTCAATTGCACGCACTACCGCTACCCACTCACAACTTTAAACTGTTTCTTTGCCAAACCAATCCTCAAATAGGTATCGGTACGAATGGAGACTTCAACAATATTTACGAGTATGATAAATATAGTACCTACAAAGTAGGGCGAAACTTTATTCTCATTACAAAATTTTGTAGAACTTAGGTTTTCATAATTGTTCGAGTTTTCTTAGATAAAATATGCACCTACCTACTCGTATCTGCAATTTTTAAATATGTTTTTTAATTTAACACTTTAACTGGCAACTTATTCGGCTACAGAGATTTTGCGGTGGGCGACAACATACTTTATTAATTATATTTAATGTTTTTATGGAATGGCATATTTTCATTTGGCACGACAAAAGTATCTTATCTATCTCTTTAGCTAATAATAAATAGATAGGTAGATTACTGTCAAAATTGGCTTAATAATTACTTACCTACATATTCGTTCAAATGTTTACTCTATTTTTATGGAGATGCTTATACTTAGTGAAAGATAGATAAGTAAGTAGGTACTTTTAACAAATCTGGTAGGGTGTGGAATTGAAAAAACCTGTGTGGAGTTTACTGCTAACTTTAAAAAAAATGTAACTATAGATTTAGAAAAAAAAAGACCTACCGAAAAAGAAAGGTAGGTAAGTCGGAAAACTTTTTGTTTATGGTAGAGACCCCGTGTAGAGACTTGAAAGGAATCAGGAATGTTTGACTGCATTAATTGACAGCAGTTTCGAAGCATTTCACAAGAACAGTTTTTGTTTCTCAGACCAGTTACCTCCAACTTTTCGGACCGTCAATTAATTAATCGAGTGTATCGACATTCGACCCGATTTCAGGAGCTCGGTTGACAATCTGAGTTATCTGATTAAGCACGCTTTCTCTCGCACCGTGTGTGACACATGTCCGGAGACTGTTGTACCACACGCCACATTTTAGTTACACCACACATCTACATTAGGTACGCCATTATAGACAGAAATACCATTACCTAAAGACTAGAGCCGCATGTCCAGTATGAAATTATTACGCTATATATATACTTCGGCTCTTATACTCACAGCTCACATGTTGCGCGTCGATAACACTGTGACAACTGCTATACGTATCTGAGTATTATACATTAATTTCGTCACCCTATTCTATTTGAATAAATAAGCATTTGCATATAAGTATTTATTTCTCACATAACTACGCAATCATATTTGATCTATATCTCGGATTACGTGTAACGTGACGGCTCCAAACAATCATTAATCCTCAATGCACTCACATATTCGTACTTCAAAGGATCTTTGAATGATTGACTTGTAATAACAATCTTGATTATTAAAAGTCTCTAAATATTTTTATTTTAAAATATCTATTTATAACTTCATTAATTTATTCAACCGACGATATTCCAACCCAAAAGTTTAAAATAAAATGATTTAATAAATTATATTTTTCCTACAGCAACAACGTGACGATGGTTCAGCATCGGATACCAAATAAATGGCCTAATTAAGAATAGTACCGGACCTTGTACCCACTTAATTCTTTAATCGTTGTCGATATCTCATCATTACCTATTACTATCAATACTTATGGCTCATTGGCTAAATACAACAACAAACAGACGTTTCGACGATGTAACAATTACGTATAAACTTGCCAAGATTTTATCTTTTCACGTTATGCATTTATGCATCTACAATTGGTGCATGGCGTAGCGGAACGACGTAGGTACATATTCGCATTATCTGGTTATGATTTATACGTGTAATACTTAGGTAAGTACCTAATGAGAGCACAAACAAAGAAGACTGTGTTATATGCTCGCTGTTACTCTGGAATCCTTCCTCGTTAGAGGCAGGGCGCGGCAGTGTCCATCCATCAGACCCTATCTATTTTATGACAATTATTTATGTTCACTGCGTGGCAAAACTATTTCGCTTACCGTTGAGCTTTATCGATAGCGCAAAAGTAATGTCCTGCCGCCCAGATATGCTGTATCTGATACGGATACGTCTGTTTGTTAAGTGCGCTAGTTGTTTGTGTTAGTTGTTTTAACGCCTAGGTTATTTGCTGCAAATGTTCTCTGTGGTGAATGTCGGTTTCAACATAAATTCTCAGTGGAACTGTGGGTGTAACTACTGCACAGTTGCATACGATGCCTGGTATTTATTTCATGTCACCTGAAATTATATCGATACTAATTTTTACAACGTCGTAAATACTTTTGAAAGCAATATAAATGTTCCACTCGTTTAGTATTTGACTTTTGGTAGGTTCTGTGTAATTTAACGTTAAACATTAAATAATTTCATGTACCAAGTAGGTACCTACATAAATACCTAGTTTGATTACCATTTATTTATCAGTACAATATTTAACAAAAAATATGTGTTCCCTTTTTTTTGCAAAATATCGACTAAATAGAATGTGGTATGTTCGAAACATAATGTTATGTTGCTTGCGTGCAGAACGCAAGGGATGGTTAGGTAGGCCCGCGCCGCCGCGCCGCGGGGCCCGGGAGATTGCTAGAGATGTGCAGCTTCCGCTGGCGGACAAATTACTCGCGAGCACCACTCCTGCGCATCCGGCAACACGTAAGGCCTGTTGCCTCTAATTGAATATAAAGAACGCAGGAATGTCAATATTCCTGAAACTCTATTGTAAGCGCGAAATTACTATCTTCTTTGACGGCAATCCATCAATCATGTCATGTACTTAGGTGTGCCTTATGAGAGAGGCACACCTAAGTACATGCTTTGTAAACTTTATAATAAAATAATAATAAAATAAAATAATAATTATCGTGAATGAAATGAATCTAATGTTATTTCTGAAACTTTAATTTGTTTAAAACCAAAAAGTGGTTGCATTATTTAATGATGTTCGTCACAATACGGGCTAGTAAAGCAACCGCTAAATCTATCTTAAATCGGGACAGTTCCCGCGATCCGTCTACCGTCGGATTAACATCCGAAGTCGCGTCGTAACACTAATCTGCTTAAATGTCGAAAGGAAATGTCAGATCGTAAAGTGCAGGGCTCTGGACGAGGCGTGATGCGGCTTAGCTTGACGTACCTACCGCTTAGAGCACGCTTTCAATCACGCTTTTCTCAATCCTAACATGGCGTTGTGCAATAAAAATAGCCTGGGTTTTATCCGAGAGCAACTTTTACATGACAAGTCCCATCCATGTAATACTTAGACAGGAACAGCCCATTTCTAGACTTTTATAAACGTAATAGCAGGACACGAGTTAAAAGTGAATTCTATTTCAATCTCAATCTCCTAGAAATTGTATCATTCATCAGTTTAGGTAGAGATATAATATTATAAAAGAAAAGTAGATACATAAGTATTACACAGTAAGCTATTTCCCCTAGGGCAATTTATATTTGAGATAACTCGAACCTAAGCTTGAACTCACGTAAGGGTTGCATAATTGGCTCGCAGATCACCTAATGTCGCTGATTGCGGCTGGCCCGGTGGCCAGTGGCCGAGGCGCGCGATGCCATCGAGATTGACGCTAAATACGCGCGCGTTGTGACAGCTCCAATATCAAGACAATGACAGACTTCGAGTTGCATAACGCCATTTGTGTCCAGCTTAACCGTCACCTAATTTAATCGCGTCTTAGTTGCGGAATTAAGACACGGAGAAAGTTGACCTACGGGGACATGATTACATTACCTATACCTACTAAATACTCGTATAAAGATACATCGTATAATATCATTTATTACTTTATTGCTAGTTACACAAAAAAGGGATAACCAAGTTATTATAGAAGCAACAAGTTACGTTAGGGAATGACTTATGATACGTTACATTCTTTCAGTATTACGCGAATATTACCGAATAGTACGTAATATTCCGAAAGCGTAATAGCTATCGAGTAACAACATGCGAGTTTGAAACCGAAGGTGGAAAGTTCACGCTCCGCTGAGTATTTGTTAGCAAGACGTAAAGTTAAATGTGTTCGCAAAGATACCCGACCGAAACAGAATACCTACTCTTTTTATTGGACTAATTAACCCCTCAAGAGATAAATATTTCTATAGTTTTTAGTGTTTTTACTTAAATATTTACCTAGATTTCTCATTGACGATAGATTGTCTGAACTCGTAAGGCTTTCTTATAACCTGCCTGAAATTATAAGAAAGTAATTTTGGTATTTTTTGACAGAGCAATGCCAAAAAGACATTAAAATGACAGCGTTTTACACAAAAATAAAACGCTTATTAAATAACTTACCATACATATTCGAAACCTATATTAATTATGAGAGTGGCAACACTGTCTTCTTCTGATTGGTCGGCGGCATCTATACCTGTCCCTTTCTATCATATGCTTGTCTCTTTCGCCCGTTTCCCCACCAGGCAGGCACTTTGTGGAATTTTATTCAAGTGATTTTTACTTCATTGCGACATAATTAATTAAAAATTATTAGGTCAGTACCAAGCTTTAGTAAAGCTACAAAGTTGTGTACTGTTAATGATGTGTCATGTGCTAATTATGTGAACATATACCTATTTTAGAACTTTAACGTAACCTAACGTAATTTTATCATGAGATGTGGGTACTTGTGAATTAAATTTAATTTACCTGAAGTTATGCGTTACTGACTCGGGCATATGATAAGTGGGTTTATTAAAGTTATGTTTATATAAGTTAGGTTATGTGCACATAGGTTTGAAGTGTTTGTGTGTTGTACATGACATATTGTGTTCACCAGGCAGGTGATGAAACTCTAGGTTTCGAATATGTATGGTAAGTTATTTAATAAGCGTTTTATTTTTGTGTAAAACGCTGTCATTAAAGAACTGTACCGCTACATATTCGAAACCTATATTAATTATGGGATCTGTCTGTTATCGCCTGGTGGGTATCGCCAATGTGACCCTCTTTATTATTATTATGTAGGTGACAAAGACGTATTTAAACTAAAATGGGTGAGTATAAGCATGAAACCAAAGGAGTTGTTGAAGGAAAACAAATCATTTTATGGTTTAGGTAGGTATTTATTTTATTAGTTGTTAAGAAAAATAAACAATGTTTCAATATTTAGTTTTGTTTTTCATTTACATATCATTTTACCTATATAATTAGTTGTGTGATTTCAATAGGTAATTGCATTAAAGTAAAGAGACATTCTGTTAGAAATAATTTAATAATTACAGGTAACTATAAATAACATAATTTACAAAGAAAGTATAATCATTAAGTTAGACTGGTTCGAAGAACTGTGAAACTGTTGAGTTTTGGTTGTTGGGTCTTACTTCGCGTCTGTAGAACCTCGAGAAGGTGTTTTGAGATCTCCAATTGCCTCTGCTGAGTATGTCGTCCAGCGGCATGTTGAGGAGCCAGTTTTTTGAAGAAACTGCAGGTCGAAAGCTTCCTGGAGTAGCCTTGATTCCAGCATCACGTAGCAAGGTTTTCACCCAGTTTGCAATCACTGTTCGAGACGCCGCTTTGGGTTTCCCGCGGATGGTGAGAAATAGGTTGTGAATGTTACATTCGGCTCTTCTTGTCTTCGATATTTCTAGGAGCAGTTTTATCCAGTACAATGGACTAAGAATATCACTGTCAGGGTTGTGGGACAGTTTCCAGCCTGATTGCCTGTAATCATAAGAATCTGTTTTCGAGCCATACAGTGGCCAGAAGGTTATGCTGTCTTCAGACATAGTGAAGTGATCAGGATGTATGCTCAATAATGTGAGATCGTGCACTCGTCGCCCTGAGCATAATAGCAGTATGCATGCTGTTCTGCGGGAGCATTCAAATAGGTTCATGTTTTCGTTAAATGTGTTGTTAAACCAATAATATAGATCATCGACATCCCAGATAGGCGGCCGAGTAATTTTAGGGGTTTGAAGTGAAATGGATTTCAAAATTCGAGTAACAAGCGGATGGGAGCTAAGGTTTTTGTTATCAGGATGGCTAAGAGTGAATACCACTGATCTATGAAAGAGAATTGTATTATATGCGAAGCGATTTACCTGATGGAGGTCTGCTAGGAATTTTGCTAAGTCTGATCCGCTAGGTGTGCGAGGATTGATACACTTTTCGGAAGCCCAGTCGTGCCATCGTTGCCAAGCAGATCGATAGGAGTTTTTCGTTGAATTTCGCCAGCTACTTTTCAATAAATTAATTTGCTCTGATGTCCAGTCTGGTAGAATTACATCCCACCCCCACATTTCCATATTTCTAGGACAAGTTCGCACACTTTCGGTGGTGGGCGGTTCGTCATTGTGTCTATCAATACTGACTCGAGGTTTAGGATCGTGTAGGGTGCTGCTACAGCCCGCCTTTTCAGGTCGGGTCGCCAAAAACTTCTCTCCCACCGAGGGGCTATTATCAGAAATATACCTTTCGATTGGTTTAGGTGGGCGAGGACTTTGGGAATTAGAAATGGTGGAGGGAAGATCCAGGCTAGCTCGTAATCCCAAGTCCGAGAAAAACCATCTATGAATATTGCCTGATTGTCTGTCACATCCAGGGATGCATATTTGGGAACAACGTGGGCTTGGTGCGATGCAAATAAGTCTATTACTGGGGTGCCCCATTTCTGGAAGATTTTCTGTGTTAGGATTGTGAGAAGATGCCATTCCGGCTGAATTGAACCCCTCGACAGCCTGTCTGCTTCTGTGTTGTATTTTCCGGGCAGATGGTATAGGCTTAAGCGAATGTTGAAGATTTGTAGCAAGTTGAAAACTTGACAAGTTAAATTCATCAAGGCTTCCGATTTCGTACCGCCTTGATTTTTTAGGTAAGCTAATACTGTTGTGTTGTCTGACTGAAGAGAAACTGTCGAGCCCGCGAGTTGATAGGCATGGGTTTTTAACACATTTAAGATGGCAATCATCTCTTTTTGGTTTGTGTGTAACAGTTTCTCTGTGGGGCTCCAAGTCCCGGATAGTTTCGTGTTGTCTAGTTGGGCTCCTCAGCCCGTATTGGAGGCGTCCGTCGAAATGTAATGACTTGCAGCAGGTACGTGAAGGGGAGATTTGGCCGAGTGAAAATGCACCCACCATGTAATTTCTTGAAGGACATCGTTTGGTATGACGTACTGTTGGAGAGGGTCCCCGTTCAATAGTCGGTTCGTGAACGATAGCAATTTGCGAAAGTGGATTCGTCCGTAGGGAACTGTTAGACTCGCAAAATTTAGAATGCCACTGAGGCTTTGAGCTTCCTTTAAGCAAACAGTCTTTTTTGAAAGGGTCCGAGCCAAGCGCTCTTTTAGGGATAGAAGTTTCTCTGCTGGCAGATATTTTAGATTTTGAACGGGGTCCCAGATTATGCCAAGGAACTGAATCTTTCTCTGTGTCGTCAAAATGGACTTTTTGATGTTTACTTGCCAACCTAGTGATTGTAACAGTTCTACTACGTATTGAACTTGGGCTAATAGGGTTTCTTTGCATTGGTGAGCGAGAAGGAAGTCGTCTAGGTAGATTAAAATGCGTATACCTTTCTCTCGCAGCAATTGACCTACCCAATTCGTTAGAGTCGCAAAGACTTTGGGGGCTGTGGCAAGACCAAATGGGAGGCATGTCATTTGCAATAGTTCTTTGTTGAAGACTAACCTCAAAAACCTGCGATGGCTTTGGGCGATAGGTAGATGGAAATAGGCGTTCGACAGATCTATCTTTGCCAACCAATCGTTGGGTTGGAGGAAGGATGGGACTTTCTGTTGATTGATCAGTTTGAATGGACTTACAAAGACATATTCGTTTAATCGTTTCAGATTGAAGATGGGGCGTGAGGTCCCGTCTGGTTTCGGTCTTAGAAACATACTTGATAGGAAGCTTGGGGTCGGCTGCGCGCTCTCTAAGACATGCATTTTCTTTAGAGAATCGATTTGAATTTGCATGCTGGTTGTAACAGGTACGTGGTTGGTGTGATTGACCTTCCACGGCAAGACTAGGGGTGGTTTCTTTAAAAATGGGATTCGATAGCCTGTTTTTATCATTGCTAAAATTGATTTTGGAGCACCTAGGTACTCCCAAGTTTGATAATGATATTGTAAGCATCCTGCGCGGAACGGTGAGTCAATATTTGGGTCTGGGGTTCGATTTACGGAATGAACCACCTCTCGGCTGTCTACTATTACGCCCTTGCGAGTCTCTGGGCCCACGAGGGCGAAATGTCTGACCCTGCGCGGGTTGACGTGGAGCGTAATTGAAGCCACTTATTGGATTATAGGGAAATGGTAATACTCCTTGCGCAGGAGTAAAAGTATAAGGGTTCAGAGGCATGCCATGCGCTGGCAGCAATGGTCGGATATTGTTATCAATTATATTAGATGAAAAGTCAGTACCGCCTTGCGCAGGCTGTCTGTTATTAGTTTTAGATGTGGAAGTGTTGGGTACAAACTTTGGTGTTTGAGTTCTAAGAGGCCAAAAGATCTTGTTCATTCCACCGTTTTTCTCAACAGCAGATGAAAACTCTTGAGGGGAGAATAAAAATTCACAGGATGGGGGTATCTTGCGAAGGCTCGATTTTATAAACTTATCTTTGACGGATTTCAGGATTGCGTCGCGACGCTGTTCAACTAGATCAGCACGATGGCCGCAAGTCATTTGTAATAAATTACTAGATATATTTTGGAAGTCACCTGAGAAAATATCTTTTACTTTGTTTTCAAGAATAGACAGTTCTACGCTGTTTTCATTTCTAAGCCATGATATTAATTCGCGTATGCCACATTCGACAGCCTCTTGTTGTTTTAACAGGCCATGTGTAATTGCGGCAAACCCCCTTTCCGTTAGAGCTAGGTGATTATACTTATCAAACGGCTTGATTTCGTCATTGCATTCTAAATTAGTAAAACCGGGGGTAGAACAAAATCTTTTTTGTGCCTCTGAGTAACGAACTTCTGACCAGTCTTGCGAATCAAAGTGTTGAACTGATTTTAAACGTTCTAGATGTAATGGATCAGTTTTAGACATAGCCGGCTCTTTGAGAGTAGTGTTCACGTCAAGTGAAAAGTCTTGTAAAGGCGTGTCAACTTGAGTCGTTCGAGTGTTGGAACCGTCATTTAAATCCGGTTCAAAAAGCTCGCCACTAGCATTTAATGACAAAGCATCATCGTCTTTCCCCTGAGAGAGGGTTTGCAAGTAACTTTGTATATTATTAACTTGTAGCACCAAGTTATCAATAATGTCCGCGTACTGACGTTGACGTTTAGCAGGATTATCTGCATCTGTTACAGTTTTACGCTTGGACCCGGGATTTAATGCTGTATCAGTATAATCCATTGTTTAGGAACAGGTACAGAATATTTCTATATAAATGAATAAGCGAACGGCAATAACCGTTAAGTATTATAGAAATGAAAGTAAGAAGTGAATAAGTAGGTATAAGTTGACTTACCACGACCGCTCTGTTCGAAGAACAAATCGCCAATGAAGTAAAAATCACTTGAATAAAATTCCACAAAGTGCCTGCCTGGTGGGGAAACGGGCGAAAGAGACAAGCATATGATAGAAAGGGACAGGTATAGATGCCGCCGACCAATCAGAAGAAGACAGTGTTGCCACTCTCATAATTAATATAGGTTTCGAATATGTAGCGGTACAGTTCTTTAATCGCATAAATTACACTTAAACATGTAGAAAGGTAAAAAAGTACATTAAATGTGAGTTCACTCTGACAAAAGAACTGCGTTAAGTAAGCTTTACCAATACGGGTATTGTACTTCAATGGGTAAGTAAGTATAAGCACCATACAAAACATTTATAGGTAGGTATTTTTTAAGACTAGCAGCTTTGTCTTATTAGGTTATTAGAAAATGACAACAATGAATAAAATAGGTAGATATTATCTTGTTAACATTTTTTTATTACTTATCTACTTACCTGATTCAATTCATAACGATGCTATATCTCACACACCGATAAGTTGCTTTGTATCACATGTTTTTATTTTAAAATACCGTTACCGAGCTTTTTGTTGCATAATTCTGCAATTTATAATCATTAGGGGTTTTTATACCGCGACAGAGTAGAGCGCAGGAGCAGGCCGAGCAAAGATAAGGGTGCACTCTAAATTGAGACATCTCAACATGTGATTGATTGCGGTCGTGATTGGCAACATCCAACTATCAACGGCACGCAAGCAAATTTTTACATCTTTTTTGCCCTCCATTATTATGAAATCTTTGCGCGCAAGCCGTAGCCAAAAACTTCATTACACGAGAGTGCAACTTGTGAGAAATATTGAACATGTCTCATATGACAGCCCTTCACTTGACGGCACGTAGATGCCTGTGAGCCGACTGGGACCGCGGCAGCGGCGGTGTGTTCCCAATGCCAACCGTTATAATCCCTCATCGACGGTCAGTGTAAAAGGCATCATTAGCGATTACCTTAAAAAGGCGAACCGGAGCAATCATTAAAATCGTAAAATATTGCAAAAACAAAATAAAGTGACCACTTAATATCTTGTTACGCGAGTTTCCGTTGCTACGAAAGTGAATACAATGATGTCAGTTGGCGATAAAAAAATGTTGTAAAAAATGCTCTCAATGAATAATTGTACTGTAGACATGCACGATACAGTTAAATTGTATTGATGACATAGTCACAGCTTCAAAGTAAAAAAAGAAACCACTATATCGCTACCGATCACGAAGTGGATATTAAGATT
The DNA here is from genome assembly GCA_947563765.1 of Anarsia innoxiella. NCBI lineage: Eukaryota > Metazoa > Arthropoda > Insecta > Lepidoptera > Gelechiidae > Anarsia > Anarsia innoxiella. The sequence goes on from OX387393.1 coordinate 6,287,062, forward strand.
ATATTTAACTCTAAAGCGGTTATACCTACCTATTCTGATTGCTAATTACAGAAATCTTTCAGATCAGATAGGAACTTAATATTTTACATAAACAAACATACCTACTGCTCATCAGTTGTGGATTACACTTATTTATTGCTTTGAAAACCTTAAGAAACCTATATCTTTTACATAAGATAAACTTTGTTTAATGCAAATGTGTATCTAAGCATTTTCAATATAATCTTCATTTATAACACACACTCTTTCAAAATTTAATACTTTTAAAGACTAGTGGTACAACATTAATAATGAAGGTTTTGATATACCTACGTTTAACTATAGGTACTTATACTGAACATAATATAGGGAGTGCAACCCTTTGAACGCAGCAAAATATAAAATACGAGACGTTGTGTGTGCCACTAGCGAGATGATTAATTGCCACTACACTCCGTGATTGATCGACTGTCTCATGCAACGTCTTTTTGTCGCACAGAATCTATTTCTTGAGGAACAATTTTTTCAACCCCACAATAAGATTTCTTTGTGTTTAGATTTTAAAATGTGATTAGTCATTCTAATTGAAATGTAAATATTGTATGGATATCGTGCGAAAGTACTTGGTATATTTGCCGTGCCAATTGAACCAGCATTTTGGAGCAGTTAATTAGGTGTAAATCTGGAATGGAAGGTGTGCGGTGCGGGCGCGGGCGGCGGAGCAAGTCGATGGTATCTTGCCCGCCAAAGCAGTGCCGAAACAAGGGCGGTGCCAACCGTAATTACAATCTCGCCACGCACTTCGTGTACCGTGCTCCGCGCACTCTGCGCACCACGCTCTGCTCTGCAGCCAAATCTTGATGTTTGCCGAAACCGAAATTCTCGTATATCCTTTAACCGCTTTTTGACACGCAAAAAGCATTCGCATCGCGTGTGAATTTTAAATTGTCAGCTACGGTTGATACCTTCAATTAATGTCGTTTTATTTAAGCATCTTGTACGGCTATTATCTTTTGTGCGTTTATGTAAGTGAGCTATCTATAAAATAAATATACCTCCGTAATTGCGTCTAGACGGAGAAAACAATAATTAAAATTGAACTCCTTTTTTATTTATTTTTGGAATAGTACTCAGATTGTGTTTTGTCTAAGTTTATATCAAATAACAATATATTTCGCTGCAGGACAATCATAACATTAAACGTATCGGTAGATTGTGTGAAAATAAATAGATATTCATGATATTCTGGTCCCAAGCTCAAGTATCGGTATTCAGATATTCCTTATCTCGTTATTGAAACAGAAAGAATGCTCGTTAAGAAAACACGATGTTTGCAGCATTGAAATTATTTTATCATAATATAGCGTAGTTATTGTTTAAAGGGAGCGATATTATCCGAGCAGCAGCGGGCTGCTCCCGGGGCGGTCATTGTATTCCTATATGGCGAATGTCAAAAGCGTCGTCTTAATTATCGGGCGCGGCATACAATGCGGACTCGATTGCGGCGAGATAAGCTCTCTATACCTATCTGAATCGTATTGAATACGATACGCGGCCCGCTGCGGCCGGACTCGCGGCCCATTTACTGCCTCGGGGGCACTTCACAAAAGACGGATATTAGGGCTTGATTTTAAACCTAGGAAGCTGGTTCAGGTTTTAACATGATTAAAACTTGAGTATATTTAATTTTTTTTATCCTACATTTTATAACTAAAAAATAAAATTCAGTTAAAATAAATTTTCACTACAAAAAGCTATAAGTACGAGCAGTTTTATCTATTTAACGCTTATTGACTTTTTTGCAACTGGGTTTCATTGTCATACGGAAAATCAAAACAACTACTTTTTTTTTCAATTTTACCCTCTGGGATACTACTACTTACTGAGGTTATAGTACTTTTATAACCACTAAAGTCTCATATTTATATATAAATAAGGTATCTTTGGTTTAAAATAATATATGAGCCGTCCCTAAATAATAACTTCAAACATATGTCGCATTGTATTTCTGATTATTCCGATCTAAGCCTATTGAATTGAGATAAAACGTGTTTGAATATGTTATACAGTATGGCAGAAAAACTAAGAAAATGCAATATACGAGTAGGTACCTATTCAATGAGTGCGTTTATAAAAAGAACACTACATACCTACTCATTCCTGTTATGTACCTACGTGTTAATTTAAACTACTTAAAATTAATCTTACCAGGTTCCACTACACCTACCTATTCTCAGAGACAATAGTTAACTACAGCTTGTAGGTATAGTTAGTTAAATGGTCTCCTATAAGAGTGAATCTATTCTGATTATCTAAACGAGATTGGCAAGACTAGATCAATGACTAGATTTTCTGGTTTTTCAAGAATATAGTAATTTGTGAAATAATGCAATTTTATTGTATGGAAGTTCTATTTATGATCTCGTTTTCCAGGGAAGCATCAGGAAACGATAATTAAGGGGATTTCCGATTTCCATGGGAAATTACACACGTGGGTGTTGAAGCTGGGGCTTATCTTTGTTTCAGTAATATTATTTTCTCATGGATTAATAGTCCACCTAGTCACGCTATTGATGTGTCATTTGCAAAGATAGATGAGATTGTTAATACTAGTAATGAAATGTAATTGTAAAATAAATAGTTAAGGTGGTTACCAACATTATTGATATGGGATACTCAATTGAAAGGTTCACTTTACCTGTCTTATTATTCCTAGATTAAGGCCCACAAACTTATCGTAAACTAAACATTATTATCGTAAAATTAGAGCAGTTTTATATGCGGGATACCTCTCGCATTACGAAGGGAATTTGTTTCTTTTTTAAGTAACTTGAGTAAGTTTGTTATGAAAGCAAATATTATGGAGGTAAACAAGAAGCCCGGTAGCAGTGTAGCCGGTGCGGCGGGCGGCGGCGGCGGCGGCCGGCGACACGGGATACTTGCGGTCGGGTCTTCCTTGCGACATCATTTCGACTCAGTCACTCGAACATTTAATCGATAACACTTATTAAGTTACTATTACTTTGTTTTCGACGATCTTTCTAGGAAAAATACATTTAGATGTCTATCTAATCTTTAGTTTTTCATAAGTTATCGTTGTCGAATTTGGCAAGCAGAACAAATGACGTACCATATCATAATTTGAGAAATTTCAATTTAAACGAAAACCTGCTAAATAATTTTGTTTTGGACATTTCTTGATAATGAAATGAATGACGTTCACTTAACCTTTACCTAGAGGTTTTCCTTGTTTTGTTAAATACTTCAAAACTTTCATAGCAATTTCATGTTACTTATTTATAGGTAAGTATATAATAAAATAATTCTACTCGTTTATGAGTATTACTTATATTACTCATATAAGGACATACACGTTATAAAACATGTAAAGTTAAATTGAAAATACTAACTATAAACGAAAGTAATTAGCCACCTACAGAGATGAAAGCAATTTGAAATAGCATTTCAGTTTATTAGGTCCGTACTTCTGAATAGGACGGTAAAAGTGGCTACCGTGCGGAATACAGGTGCCAGCGGGCTGAGCGAGGCGGTGAGGGGGGACTACGCGTGGGCAACTCACACGAACCAATAAAATTATACGTCTTTACATTTCCCTCGTAAATATTGAAGAGACATCGATTACATTTCCGCACAGGAACAATAATTTTATACATTTTATTCTCGCCGTCTTGAATTATAAATTGAGATGTTCGCAGGGAAGCGATGGCGGTAGTGGCAGCAACGGAGCTATATTTTACGATTGACGATGTCTCTAAACTATGCCGTGGCAGCTTTCTAAGGTCTGATAAATATATATACGTAAACATCCGGTCAACCAGCTCTTAAAAGCTAGTAAATTTAATCAAGTCTGATATAAAAATATTATTAGAACTGCACGGGCACTGCTACAGCTGCTATAGGACTCTTCAGAGTGCTCAGCCTAGGATCAATGAGTCAAAGTAGGAACTAAAAAATACATATATACCTGGTAATACCTATTTGGAACCATTTCAAAACTTTTTATTGTTGAGGCCTAACCTAAATAATGTGGTAGGTAGGTAAATGAGTATAAAAAAAAATCTTACCTTAACTGTCTGGTTTTTGAGCGGCTTGTCGGGGTCATGCATGTACTCCAGAGTGATGCCGTAGAACTGGCCTTTGTTGATGTAGGTGATGCGGTCGTCCTCGCGGCGCTGCGAGCTGCTGCTGGCCGTCTCTAGGTGGTACTTGAACCCGTACGGTGAAAACCTGCCGCAAACGACCACCATTACTGAGCGGCTAACACTCGGCTTGACACCTTTGTCGAGATTAAGATAAAACCGTAAAACTCGTAACGTCGAGTAGCACAGTAAGTAATCGTCGTAAATGTTTGTTATGTTATAAACTAAAATGACCAACAAGAGCTGGTTCTGAAACATTTAGAAAAAGTACGATTTCTTCTTTGAGATACTTATCAACAGATACACGATCTTGACAATAAAGTTTCCATGAAGTAAAGCAATAAAGTGCGCAAAAAGTGGAAATCTTAATTGGTCCGCCAGTAAAGCTTGTCAGCGATGTCGTTACGTAAAGACGTGGAGATCCAGTTCGTGGAGTGCAATGAAAAACTGAGTTTTCTCGCGATTTCCTGCGCGCGGGATCGGCGGAAGGAAAACCCCGCTAATTTAGCAATGATCGCGTGCCGCAACTCGTTAGCGTCGCGCACGTAGCTGCAGCGGCGGCGGCGCAGGCGGCGGCCGTGCTGACACGAGCAACGCGTTGTCGCAGCGATCTCGCTCGACCTACCCACGCACGCTTGCCAAGCGCAACGTGAAAACTAACTAGGAAACACCGACATCATTATCAGCTCACTATATTGTACTTCTCGTTAACTTACGCAACACGATAAACTGCTATAAATTCTTAATGAAATACCTTAATCCAACTATAAATCTCTCATAGTAAACGAGAATGCAAGTTTGCATCGATCGAGTTTCATTTTGTGGTTACGCCATTAGTTTGAGCTTATTGAAAACAATTTGGTAAACAATTCCGCTGATGTCTGCGATTTAAACTGAGCTCAAACAGATAAAGGCTGTGTAATGCAAACGCAGGCCGACAGTGACGGATCGGCCGCGGCCGCTTTGCTATCTGATGCTCTCTAAGTGATTCCGAGTGCCATTTCCATTTCGACATTGCTCTTCACTATTATTGTTACTGTTCTACTCCTTTGTGTTAACAATGACTCCACTCCATTGAACAATAAACGATGCTATTTTATAAATAAATCTAGTACCTACCTACTTATATATTTTATCAGCTAGCCCAACCTAATCTGTACATACTAAATTGATACAAATACAAATTTACCAGTACTGCAATAATATAACTACTAAGTACTTACTGAAATTCTCCTTACTCGGTAATAAATAACACATTGTTTTCGAATGAGGCTCATTACAAATTTCAGTAACGCAGAAGCCGAAAAAAGGCACTTCCTGCGTGAAGGCGAATGCCTTTCATGAATAAATCAATCGCAAAGGCGCGGAAATTGATGAGTGCGTAAAAAGTTGCCGAACGCTGCTACAACAAAGTGGACGCATTCGCAATAAAAACCCATGCCTCGATAAGAACGAAGGGACAGTAAAGGCGTCCTGCAGCGAGCATACGCCTCAACGCCAAATTAGATGCGCATAAATCCGGCCTTATTTAGGCCCGCTGTACATGGGGCACGAATGCACGATGGTCTTTGTACTCGTTGCGGGATACAAACCTTAAGAATAACGTATTTATACTATTATGAACTTCGAAGGAAATAATTATAATTGTCTTGTATGTATTAATTTAGTTACACTTATCTTTATAATGGATAATTTACACGAATAGCAAAAATCAGACTCACGAGTAACTAAACAGTAAGTAATAAGAGACTTTGTAGAGATAGAGAGAACGCATTTACGGGTACCTAACGTCATTGAAATTAAAAGATGGGATCAACGGATAGGTACTTATAGGGTAGGTTCTTATGATGGCATGTTAGAGTAGAGCAAGCAGCGCATCACGGCAGCGGCTGCAGTGGTTAATGAGAACGCTTAGTCGGCATAATGGCGGCGAGCGGCGCCCTGATTGCCGGGTGCAGCCCGCACCCAGCTCGCCCCCTGCACGCACCGTCTCATCGCTTCCACGCAGTACAATTATTTTCCGCTACCAACCTAGCAAACTATCGCTAAGGAAATTGTTCTCGACTACCGGATAGTATCACATTCAGGCACACGTTTGAGCGACTCCAGCATCAATCCCTTATTACGCCCCGATCGAGACTGCAATTATGACATGAGGGAAAATAAATTTTGCCCAGGCGATAAAACACATAATTGGATTGCAACTTTCCAACTAATCGAGCGATGGAATGAAAATGCAGCTTCAACACTCAGCTTAGCCGTAGTGAAGTAGGAATGCCGTTTAAAGTGTACATTCATTCGGCTTAAAGTGGACAGATGTTAAGTTCGCGTGTACAGCGCAATCCTGAAGCATTGCTGTTATATCGCTCCCACACTTAAACCTCCGGTGATCAACGTTATGGGCGGTTGTAATAATTTTACAACTTAATAGCAGCTACTCACTGTATTTATTTCAAAATAGCACAAATATGATAATTCCCCATACTCAATTAGATCCTATTTTCCAATAAAAGTTCATACGTACGTTTCAACTCGCTAATCACAACGCATACGTTGCTCGATTATGTTACCACCTTTTAAAAGCTCATTCCTGAGTTGAGTGAGTGTTCGAGTAAATGAAAATAGCTTTCGGACCATTCTTAGAGTATTTAACTGGCCGTTAAGTAATAGTTCAAACATTTGGGAAGGCGTTGTAAGAGCGGCGAGTGAGGGCTGCACGCGTATCGGCTTCGGTAATTTAAGACGGTAGAAGCGACCGAGCTATTTGGGGCAAATGCAAGCAAGTAATTATCGAGATAATAATGCTAATGCACTTATCATGTCGACGACTGTTTCCGCCGTATGTCGCCTGAGTATGCATTTGACGATTGCTTTAGACGTTTCAAAAAAATAAATTACCTTTGTTAGATGTCATTTTTGAAATTAAATGTTTACTTTTAATTCAGTACTTAATATGTATTACACGTATTAATTCGAGAGATTATCTCGATGTTTTCTACAATATTCGCAAAAGATAGGTAAGTATGTAATATACTTACAACGCAGTCGGTATTTACTTACTTTTCTTCGGCTGCAGTCCACGTAATCGGTTGCGTGCAAATAAATTTGTTTCATTATCTAATTGTTACTCAATAATGTACGAGCCAAATGTTCATCGTGGCTCTGCCCTAAGTAGTTTATGTATTACTTGATTGATCTTAAATATTAATAATGTTGTAATTAAATCACGCTGTAAATAGGTATATATATTAACAAAATCTTTGGCCCTCCCAGCTTTGGTAACATTAATGTAAAATAAAATTAATAACATTATTTTTTTAAATTAAAATAATATTGATAAGTATAAAAAATATAGTTTAAAAATTCCTTACAGAATAAACCCTTTTAAATGTTCAACACATCTATACTACATATCTGGGAACTAACTAAGAAAACATAATTTGTATCTTAATCAAAACAAAAAAATACGACGACACGATGTCTTATGTAGGTACCTATTGTTGATTTAAACGGCCTGTTTTTCGGCAGGCTAATTAAAGAAAAAATGGTCATGCAGCATCTCAAACGGCGCCGTTTTGCAACAATAATTAAACTTATATTGAACTCAGCCACTATTTGCTTAGCAAACAACACACGAATATCTAATCGCAAGTTACAAATTTACTATAATTTGGACTGGGTTTATTAATAATTTATCAATTGTTTTAAAAGGAATTAGCAATAAGTATCAAAACTAGATATTTAAGTAATAAACGCAGAAACAACAGTTTCGTAACCCGTTTATGTCTTTTATATGGACTTATTTAAATCCAAGCTGTAAATCGGTATTTGTTAGACAGAGACTGTATTAATTAATAATATTTATTTTGGTTTATAGACTTTTCTTATTTGGGGTAGAGCCCTGTATACGTACTTCGTTACATATATAGATGTAGGTAGGTACTGGTATGTATGCTAGCAGCGTGAGGTGCGAAGTGGTCGGTCAACACGCTCGCTCGAGCCAACTTACTCACATTACTTATGCAGAGGAACGGTCTGATCAATTGTTTCTTGTTTACACTACGCATTGGCGGCAATTTGGTAAATTGTTGCTAGTTGTTGCTTTTTAATTTACTTTAGGTAGTTCAAATTTTATTAAGTATTGGATCTCCCGTTAGAAAGCCAGCCACGTTAAACACCTAAAGGTACCGTTGTTTTATAGACAAACTATTGTGGCTTTTTATTGTAACTTTAAAAATAAGCACTGTAAGTTTAATTATTCTACATATTTTATATTGAGTAGTACGAACTGTATTAAAAGTTTAGGGGCGATTCCGCTGTGTTATGTTAGCGCTCTAGCCGGCTCTAGCTAGCAATTTAGATCTTTGACTACAATATGAATAGGAAATACTTACAATTTCGCGATTTGTATCTTGTCGGCATCATTTTGTCGTCCAAAGTCATGCCAAGGACGAGTTCGGGGTGGTTGCGCGGGGGAGTGGTGCGCGGAGGGGGTGCCTCGGCCGTCCTCGCCCACGCTGGACTGCTGGCAGATCACCGTGTAGTCGAAAGACTGCTGAGGAAAATATTACTGTCAGCCGGATACTTTACCATCATAATCATTACTATCATAATATTACTACGTACTTATACCATACCCATCTATGAAAATAATATTTTGAGTTATATAACGATTACTAAGAAGTTATCATTTAAATTTATAAATATATATGTTTTCAATTATTATCATGTTTATGTCGACATAAAATTTTAAAAGAGAAATATAAATCTCAATGAGTAAACAGATGATAATTATAAAAATGACCTAACACAATGAACGTTCCAACATCATGGGAACTTAATACAAATAGACAAATATGTTTTGCGAATAATAAGCTACCTACTTCCTAGCACGATGTCGTTTTTTATGTCACCAATTTCCATAAATTATGTTTAATTAACTACTAATTTATGATAATGGTTTCTTATTAGAATTTCGTAGTAAGCACTTCATTTTTATTAAGTAAATAGGTAGAATAAATTCAGCAAAGAGCGAAGCGTAGATGGTATCTGATAATTACAATATTCAAACACCTAGTATATCTTCTTTATAAATAAAAAAAATAGTTCTTTTAATCAAAAAACTGCTTTCCTACAATACTAAGTTTTTATTATGTCCTTCAGTTCTTTACTTTACATACTCCAAGATCCAGTATGCACTCCAGTTAAATGTCTGTGTTGAAATGTTTGATGGTAGCGATGGTAGTTTTGGCACAAATATAAGAACAGTCATTTTTGAAAAGATATCCATTAAATAAACAGTTTGGTAATAAATAAGTAAGTGTTGTTGCACAATACTACAGACTAGTTATCTATTGACATTATGGACAGTTAATATCAGCTATTAGTTAAGTAGACATTCTATAGATTCCTGAATACCAAGTCACTGACTCGTGCTTGTCTCATAATAAAAGTACTAGACTTTTACATAAAATATTGGGTAAAACCACTTGTCAAGTGTTAATCAACTCGCACTTAAATTAAATGATTTAATCACTCGGGTCACCCTATAATGATGTGAACTGAACTATAATAATTTTCCAATCAAGTTTCCCATTGGAAATACCTTGTGATTGTTTTTGAAATGTAAGTTAATAGATTCTAGTTTGATATGTAAACTTAGATCAGTGCACTACACTAATTGTTATCTAAGGTGGAATTGGATTTATATGAATTTCAATTTAATAACAAGTTTAACGTCAACATAACAAAGGCAAATGTTTGTGTTGCAAGTAGCTCGTGATCGCCACGCCTTAGAAGCATGAATGTCCTTCAGAACCACTCCATTCAACCAGAATACAGGCATGTCAATTTGTTATTTTAATATGTAAACTCATATATCCAAGTCAAACGCTAAGTAAAGATTAAATCGCTGAAGGTCTCGAGTAGCGTTACGCCGAGCTATTGTCTGTGCATCGGAGTGCAATTATTTAACCCACTCAATATTCCTATTAGTTTCTTACTGGCGGCGCCTTAACATAACACTACCGCTATAGTGCCGTTATTGGCATTTTTCTATCTAGATATTTCAAATTCTTGTATTATTATTAACTATTTGGGTAAACATTTAGCTTTTTGTAGATACTTACGAAATCTGGAACAATAGACTTAGCTAATGCGTGACAAAGATACCTAAGCTATTGTTATGGGTAATTATCTACTTAGGAATAAAGATACAGAGCGCGGGTGGGCTTCGATGGTAAAGTGCGCATATTGTTAATAACCTTTAGTAAACTTCAGTATTTTGTAAATAGAGGTGGATTGATATTAAAATAATCTCAAATTGAAAAATACTAAAATGTCTCAAGTTCTTATGTTAATACCTACATGATATTAATAATAGGAACTGCGTCTATGTGTGTGTGTGTGTGTGTGTGTGTGTGTATTAGTGATAATAATGTGAAGCCTGCCCGCCCGCGCCCATGTCACTGGTTGGTGGCACCGACCTGCTGCACAGTGGTGTGGTCCCGAGGGGTGACGGCGTCTGCTCCAATGCCACTATCCGGTGAAGGTAGGTCTACCGTCAGCCCAGCGGCAGCGATCACACTCTTGCTGTGATAGCGGGGCGCCGCGTATCGGTCACCGAACGCCGAAGCAGGGGCTGGCTCAGCATCGCCGTAAGGCGGAGCGGCCCTCTGCTGGTAGCCCTCGCCGACGAAATACTCTCGATAGTAAGGCTCCCCAGGGAATGTAGTTGGCTGACGGGAATATTGCTCGCCGTAGGGGGTGGGGCTCGGGGTGCCTGGCGGTGCGAACATCTGGGCAGCGTACATAGCGGCGTCCGGCAACAGCGAACCAGCCGAAGAGGCTCTGGATGGTGCCGGCGACGGCGACGCCGCTTCACCGGGCTCGCCGACCGCCACCTGCGGACACACGCGTCTGTTACACGCGTTCTCCCACGACAACTGTCCGCTTCGCAAAGTCGACGCGTACATGCCGCGTCAGATCACAGTTCACAGCTTCACGTACACTAGAGGGGTTCAATGTTTACACGATCACGAAATAGAGCTGTTCCAGGGATAGGTCCAAAAGAACGCCTGCATAGGCATGCACTGGGCGGGCGGCGCTGACCAGCCGGGTAAGGGCGCGGGCGGGCGCGGCTAGAGTTAGAGCGCGGCACTCGGCGCATCGTACGTTAACGATAAATAATACATGAGTGACCGGTGCGACGAGTGTGTAAGTGCGTGCGCGCGCGGCGGCAGCGTGCGGACGTGTGACGCACCTTGTGTCGCGGCGGCTTGAGCGCGTGCGGCTCGGGCTCGTCGACCACCTTGCGGCTCAGGTCCTCGGGCTCGCGCTTCACGAGCCCCGCGTGGAGCAGGCCCGACAGCTCGCCCAACTCCGCCCCGTGCGCGCCATTGGCTGCCTTCAGCGCTCCGCCGGCCCTGCGGAGGGGAGACAGGCGTGATTGGCGACATTGCGCGCGCGCAACTACTTCTACATCTGAACTCGTCGTGCGCGCGCAAACTCTTCATACTATCATTCTCGCTCTACGTATTACTTAAAATTGTCACGTGGTGATTACCTCGCATTTAAAGCTTAAATAAAATTACCATGTAAATGGCTAGTTCGTACAACGGAAAGTTCTTTTATTTATCATAATGCAAATTGTTTACAACAACATGCTTATTATACGCATGTTTACTCCTTTTTTGACACAAAAATAATAAAGGTACATAAAATTACTCTTTAGTATAATTTTTAGTCGGTAATTTACTATCTGTAGAATGAGCAATTCCTAAGACAGATTAAAAACAAAAAAATACTACTCCCTATAAAGAACACAGGATATAATTTAAATATGCAGAAAACAACTGATCAACAGTTGTGTATAAATAAAAAATGGGGTATTATGGTAAAAAAAGCCCAAAACTTTTATTTGAATTTAAAAACTGAACAACTTAGTAAAAATCTAGCAATTTTACTGGTTATAATATGAACTGCGTTTTTTGAAAAAATGTCTTGTTAGAGCCTACAAGGGCACTCAATAAAAAATAATAATTTCATGCGAAATAAGTTACTCAGCTACGACATCTGCTGTTGAGACAAGTTGATGATACTAATGTACCGGCACCTACATACTTACTTAATTAACTAGGTACTTACTTTGGTTTTTGGTACTTTTAAAACCACTGGGTTTATTTGGGAAAATACGCAATCATTTCACTTTTTAAAAACACTCTTTAGTTACCAAAGATAATTAGTGAACAAAATAATAAGTAGTTAGATTATGTCAATACATACCTAACTTCATTAGTCACATCATTCGACAGAAAAAATAAGTTTATTAACGTTAGTGATTTATGATAAAATTTCAATTTTTAGGGTTCCGTACCCAAAGGTTGAAAACGGGACCCTATTACTAAGGCTCGGCTCTCCGTCTGTCCGTCCGTCCGTCTGTCTCCAAACTGTATATCAGGAATCTAGGTCGTTGAAATTTTCACAAAAAGTTGCCGTTGCCGCTATAACAACAAAATACTAAAAATAGAATAATAAATGAGCCTTTCATCCATCCTATACAAAAAACGTGATATTTTTGTCTTTTTTTTGCTCAATATCAATAATGGCTACTGGTAGACACTTGAAATACCTATTCACAGAATACCTAGAGTAAATGGTTGAATGATACGGAACCCTGCGTGCACGAATCCGACTCGCACTTGGCCGATATTTTTAAGTTTTACTCGCACTTATTAAGTATAATTATACTTATGTCTGGAACTTCGTGGATAAAAACTCGTTTTTGATCTCTTTCTTACGGTTTTTTTTTTCATAAATAAAACTTGGGTGAACTGATTTTAATCAAACAAATCTAAGAACAAACTTATTAGAAACATCTTTTAAATCAAAATCGCTTCAGTTATGATGCCACATACTTATAGGCAGGGTTTTATGAGCTTGGGCATTTTAAATAAAGGGATATTGATTTCTTTTATGTAACCCAGGCATGATATCCGTAACCCATGATATGGCACAATTGGCACATGACATGATAATATTTAACCCAGGCAGGCAGACAGCCGACAAACACGTCAAACTTATAACACCCCTCTTTTTGCGTCGGGTTTTAATTAAAATAGTCTGTAGAAGTTTGTTTCTTAAAAAATTAAGAAAATGCACTAGTTGTACTCTTTTAATAAATTTTTAAAAAATGGTTATGTTTAAAATAATTTAAAGTTAAGGTACAGTTTTACTAGACTTTGTAAAACAGTACAACTAAGTACATTAATGTTGCCTTTTCCACTATCTGAGGTAGAGGCGAGGCGGGGAGACGGGGTTTTCGTCCGTCGTTGTCAGTGCGCACCGATTTATGATAATTGAAGACATGTTTCATTGGCGCTCAGATGTTTATTTTAGATAAGAGTCTTGCGGCACTATTTCATGCGTCCGAATTGACCGGGATGTACGACCTCCCGCGAGCTCGACACTCCACCACCCGTGTCCGATTGCATTTCTCTCTTTGCTCATTCTACACGATTTATGCATGCGATTTGTAAGAGAAACGCGATGAGTGTGAAATCGCTCATCCGATAAGATAATGTGGTGCGTCGAGTGAAATATTTTGAATGATATTGGTTGAGTACCGAACGTACTCGTATCAATGTTCCATACTACACTACTAAATGAAGTGTAGGGGAGCTTAATTTTATACATAAAGCTATCGCCGCTTGGTAATATCAAGCCCAAGGTGCTGGCTAACGTCTTTTTGCAAGGCACGGCATGCAAATTGAATTTGCGCTAATCCAGACGAGATGTGCCAGCGGCGGCGAGGTATCGTAGATATCGTTATTCATGTGCACGGAGTACAATGCTGTGTTTGCTTGTCGCTCATTGTTGGCGCCTACAAAAACGCGACACAAAGCGCGCGCTCTGACAGCTGAGCGCCGCCGCTGTGCACTACGAACTGTATAGCGCTACATCGCGCACCGACCGAGAGGCTTGCGCCTTCGCTGTCACGACTCTACCTACCTACCTCTATCGCTCACGGCAGCAATTTCTTTTTTTAAACCGTAAAATATTTTGCTATATAAATTGAGTTGATTTAATAATTAAAATATGCGAGTACAGTTTGATCAAGATGTACCTAAAATGTTTCCCAAGAAATATCAACAGTAATAAAACCATAAACTATAAGTTTTCCTAAAATGTAAACCTTAATATGAATAAATACAGCTATGATCTAAATAAAAACCAATAATAAATCTTAAAACAGCATATTTTACTATAGGTAGGTACTTGTCGAATTGAATAAACCTTAGAGCATACATGGTGGATTAATCCGAGGAATAAACCGATGTTTATAAGTTAACATACATAGATCCCAGGTAGGTAGTGAAATCAAAATTCTTTGAGTATAATCTGATACCAGTGTCGTGTTGCATGTTATTAGCATAACACTAACAACCATAAAGGGCTGGGATGAACAACGTCTAGCAACTGTGTGCTACATTTTACATATATCTAAATATAAAAATAGTTATCAAAGCGGAATCAGTAACGACGTCTCCGGATGCAATTGCCATTATAATTATTTGCAATGTTTACTTAACACCCTTTCACACATGACGAGATCTTGACAATACGATGTTAGGGCGCGCGAACCCTCAACTACTGCAACATCACAAGATCGCTTCTTACGCGTTTATCCAATCTGCTCTTTTGAATCACCTACTGATTCTAAAATAAGTACTTTTGTAACTTTTGACGCTCATTTTTCTTAGGATTACGCCGCGAGGTGGATAGGAAAGGTATGTGATCTAAAACCAAAACCGTAAGCACTTATTTGTTGATATATTGTTATTAAGCTATAAAGCTGTAATTTTGTAAATTTAGTTTTTACCAATGATACCATGCGGTACTTAGCAAAAGTCATTAATTTAAAAGAAAACTTAAATAATGCAAACAACGACTGGTTATGTTGTGAAACAGTATTCATAAAATAAGTTACAAAGTTTATAAATATAACATCCCAGTATACCAGCAAATGAACATCTCGTGAATTTATACAGAAATGCTAATATCGGCTCGTTATTCTACGGAACCATGAAAATAAATAAAAGGCACTTACACATGCAGCGTTATCGCAATTAAAATCAGAGGCGACGACAGTTTATCTATCGTTTGACGAATAGATTACAATCTATCGGCGATAAAACGAAATGAGACGCTTGCAGCGGATGCGAGCAACGTAATTCCATTCTATTTGAATATATCATTCTACCAAATGTAGGTTTATTGCTACTTTTCTCACGGAACTAATACATTATTATCAAAAACTTTAATTGAAAACGATTTCGCCATTTGTCTATGTCATTAAAATGACCGTTCGATTGCGCATACTAAGTAATAAGTGATTAATTTGCTGTTAATCTATTCCCCGAATCATTAAATACATACATTTTTAGGGAAGTTAGTAGTAATAATAAGTACGGTAACTAGGTAATAATTTGCAGACGCAACTGTAACGGCAACTTCTTGGTTCGCATCATAAAAAATGGTCAATAAGAATGGTCAAGCCCATATTCATATTTCGCTACGTGATGACCACTGTTGTCAGGGACATAACGATGTAACAGTCTTTTTACGCATTATCTTTGTAAGAGGGTCCGGTGTTTCCAAGGGGATTGAATGCTATTAACTGCTATACCATTAACAATACCGCTGTATCTTCAGAAGAAACCGGTTCTAGTCCTAAATGGGTCACACGGTTCCAGCTCCCTGAGTTTTTGTTAACGCACCGCGACACGCAACCGCGCAATACTGTTTATTATTGCCACATGAGATCTGCATGTCACACGCGTCTCTAACTATGACTATCTAAGCCTTCCAGCATATACTACGGTACTAAATAAATGTTTAATTTATGCTGCCATGCAGATCCTTTAGGTAGGTAATAAAATAAGGCAGATACTAACTCGCATGTAGAGAAACTGATTTCCCGTTAGTAGCTAGTGTGAACAGTGACAGGGTCAAGAGGGCGCGGCCCTCCCCGCTGCTGGAGGCATCCCGTCGCGAGTTTCTATGCTAATCTTAGCGTTTGCATTCGACGGCCTCCGACAACTATTAATGGTTATAGCCTCAGTATTAATACCTGTAATATCTGTGGTCCTGGATAGAGGAGGCAAGCGGTGCGGCGGCGGCGGTGCCCGCGCACTCACAATGCGTTTACGAAATACGCTCACGCCTACGACACGACTCCAGATAAAGTGTATAAGCGGAACTAGTTCATTTCTACATCTATCGAGCATTCTATTCAAATAATACGAGCGATTTAGACGACAAATACAGTACCTGACGATGCACTGGCGCTGAGCTAACAGATTTGCATACAAACGCATAGGTACAGAGATATGAACACTCGCATGGGTGCGGGTGAGTCGGAGCATTCGTTATAATTTTTGAATGTATGAATGAGCAATAGGTACGCGCGTTAAACCGACGCGTGGGCCGCGTGCCGACAATGAGCCGAGACAAGTCCTGGGCGTCCTTGTCAATGTGAGCCGCTTCCAGCCACATCCGTCTATTGTCATTATTTGTATTTATGCACTCCCGTATCGGAGCCGAGGATGACGGGCCAAATGCTCGGGTCGCGGCCGCATTGGGACCGCTAGCCGCCGACGACGACGACATCGGCTGCCACTCCAGTGCATCACCAACGTGTTTAGTATGTTCGTTTCGCCTACTCATTTCTTTTGTAATACTAAGTACTTCTACTCTATTGTTATAATTCACCATAATATCTACTGTAATATATAATAATTTAATCGCTAGATTTCCCTATGTGAAAGAATGTTTATAGAATATAATAAATATTTAATTCATAAAACTAAATGAACTGCATAGGGTCAAGTTAACAGTATGCACTCTTTAAATAAAAATGGTGACATAGGGTTTGCTCATTTCTGCGTCACTATTCAAAGGATGCTGTTAACAACCTCTTTGAAAGAGCGAGCATAATTTGATCGGGGTCGCATTTCTATGGGAATGCTTTGAATGCGCCAGTTATCTGCTTTTCATGTGTTTGCTTTTGTTGTCTTAAATCGTTATTATAGAGAAATATATTATGACTTTTATTTTAAAAACTAAGCTTTTGCAAAAGGGTCTATTAATTTATTTATTATAAATTATAGGTAGGTATGTAACTTACGAAAGTTGTTATTCTATCTACTTTGCAAAACGAAGAGTAAACGTAAAGCTGATCAGTAGGTATTTAGGTAGGTGTTTGATTGGTATATATGAGTTTATTATATTTTATATCCAAGAAATTAGCAAAGACTATTTTGCACAAAGGAAGTCAAATTGCAAAAATATGGTAATATGCAAATGATAAACGCGAGTATCTTACAAGGGGAACCAGGCGATCTTCTCAGTTGCGAACCTTTCGTTAATCCCGCCATAGGTATTCAAATGAGTGCTTATGATTTATTGAGTGGAACATTAACATTTTTATTATTTGTTATTCTTACACCTTTAGCTGGGGCCGGAAGCCACGCGGCCTCTGTCTCAGTGTACTCAGCCGTGAGACTCGATGACACAGCCCCGGCTCTGCATAAAAACTACACTACAAAAAGATTGCATATTATCATAGTTTTTTTTTTTTTTAATTTTACGCGAAATCATTCCATATTCACTCCATCTCGAAATTCAGCAATTATAATGATAATGGCTACCATACATGATCGTTCCATGATGTACGGCCGTGAGAATCGCCGATTGATTTTCCGCGATCGAATCTGATTCACTGCCGAATGTGTTTATAATATTTGAGATTAGAGCCATTTACATATACGATTCCTTTTTTTGCATAATTTATCACACGTGTAGCTAATGCGGAATACAAAATACTGGCCATAACTATTTGACACCTTTTGATTAAATTATGTTCATTAGGAAAAAAATACCTACTTACCTACTTACAGTTTCGCTTACGTTAGTAACTATGTATTTAGTAATCTGTGGTTTTGCGATATCTGAACTGGAAAATGCCATTACTTGATGCCATTTTTAACACGTTCAGTGCGAAACAGGGCTTAAAACACCCTGTCCGTGTCTCGTCTTTGTAGCGGTAAGAAAAAACTTGAACTTCTCTGTCGTGCGGGAGGCATAACTTCCATTTGGTTCAGAGTAGGAGAGAGATAACTATAAGTTTGTGATGTGCTATTGATTCCTAGTTCCATGGTACATCAACCTTAACGCCGGGTTTGTTAGACCTCGTGCCGCACTGAACAAATAATTTACTAACACAGTGCGGAACGAGGTTGCGAACACCTCGTATCCCAACGCACCTCGTACCGCACTTCACGCTAGCTTCATGCGGTTAGTGTTGTGCAACGCATTCAATGCTGCGCACGCAACAAAGTGACAAATGATGTCGTAGTCATGGCTGAAACCCTGGAAGACCTCGGAAAAATGCTCGATGACCTCAGCAGAGCCTCTCAACAAGTGGGTCTTAAAATGAACATGGAGAAGACGAAAATTATGTCGAACTCTCATGTCGCACCCACTTCAGTAAGAGTAGAAAGCTCTGCGCTCGAAGTTGTTGACCAGTACGTTTACCTAGGACAAACAGTCCAGTTAGGTAGGTCCAACTTTGAGAAGGAGGTGCCTCGACGAATCCAGCTCGGCTGGGCAGCGTTTGGGAAGCTACGGAACATTTTCTCGTACAAAATACCGCAGTGTCTCAAGACGTAAAGACGAAAAGTCTTTAAGCAGTGCGTGTTGCCAGTGATTATTGCCTACCATGTTTCAATGAAAAACACCAATAAAAGGAATACAATTTAAAAAAATCGATATTTTTTCCCATCACTAAATAATATGTAAACCTGCCATTCTTCAGTGCGATACGGGATATATTAGACCCCACATTTTATTTTATCTATAGAAACTAAACTAATTAATCTAACCACGGGCGGCGGCAGATTTAGATAGATTATTTCAATGTTAATAATAATCACGACCAAAAGTCGTCCTCTACGTCTTTTTTGGCCCCAAAAAGAGGATTTTTGTCTCTTACGGGAAGTGGGGTTTAATATGCCTCGTGCCGCCACAACCTCTTGTATAGTACAAGGTTTAAAATGACCCGTAACGCAGTAATGGAATGTACAGCTAAATCTGTGCCGCTCGGAACGTGTTAATCATGTTGTTAAAATATTTGTTACTATAGTAACATAATAATAACTAAAATTTAACAAACTTCGTAATAAAACTAAAAGTTTTGGGCTTATTTGGAATATTTATCTTTTTTCTATTTCAATTCTAGGTAATAAAAAATATTTCCTCACTGAACAGTGTCTACCCGAGTTACGCCTAACAATGACTGGTTAAACAATTAGAGGTTACATAGTATAAAATATACCTAACATTCGGCGAATTAATAGGTGCTCAATAAGGCCATCGTCGCAAAGGCAGGCCAAATATGTATGTGGTGACTTGAGTGACTTATGAGCACTGGAACCCTATAGGTACCTACTTATTTATACAAAAAAAAATGTAACTTACTGCCAGACGTCAACAATCTTGGCATCTTTGTGAAGGTTGAGGTGCGTGTCCTGCGCGAGTGGCGGGAGCTTGTAGTACTCGGTGACGAGCGGCTGCGGCTGTTGGTCTTCCACGCCAAGCACGGCGGACGTGGCGGCGCTCAGCGGGTGCTCCCCGCTCGGATAGTATGCGCGCCACGACTCTCCGCTCACCTCCATCACTTCCTTGCGTCTCCTGTTCACAAACAAATACTCTTTTGCATTATCACTTATAACAACTTAAGTCTTTCATAGAATAACTTATTTTATTCAGTTTCCCCTCATGGAAACAATATGAAACTATACTATTCACGGCTTTATCCTAACCGCGAGTAAGCGTTATTCTAGTAAGAATACATTTATCCCGCGTGTAATAATATTATCATGTAACTGATAATTTATATCCCATTGTGGTAGGTAAGCAATGAACAACATAGTTTTCATTTCTAAATGAACATGCTTTTCATTCACACCGACAAATCAAGTTGGGAGTAGGTAAGTTTACAAACATTGCGTAGAATACCAGTATCCCAAGTTTTTAGTTATACGATCAGGTCGAGTACAGGTTATCCGAACCAGTTATTAGGCGTGACCATTTTGGTACGGATACTGACCTTTGATGGTACCCACTAGTTGGACGTAGTTGTGCTAATTGTTGCATATGCGGAATGAATCAGCAAAACAGGTGTCCGCTCCGTTAGTGAAATATGTGAAGTCGGGGTGCGGTCGTAGCGCGGGGCGCCGGATCATCTGTTTACTATTTGGTGAGTTACTCGTACGTCACAGTGCAGGTCGCTGGTGCCGCGCAACCTGATGTAGAACAGGTCCGAGCCACTCGCAGAACCGGAAGGATACGAGGCAAATCCCTGCTCCCTCGCTAACCAGTTTAGGTTGTCTGACGTCACGCCCAGCGGTATCCGACGGTGCAGACAAATAAATAAAAAATGTTGGAAGCACGCGTCGGACGGGTTCGACCGGATCGTAGTTCTACCTGATTCCTGTTCCTGGAGGTGTGTTGATATCACGGGAGGTCATTGTGGAGACCGTATAGATAATAAAGCAGGCACGAAACCGCTAACTTTAATACGACCGGCAACGACCCTGCAGCAGTCGCGCCATAAAAGGACTTAAAAAGGAACGCATTTATTGCACTCAATGTAACAAAGGGACGTATTATCAACTTAATATTTTTTCCAGCTACTAACTATTGACTCCACACCAATAGGTAAGAAATCGATCGTTACTATGCTGCCATGTAAATTATTTCTGAAAATACTTAAACTAGCTTAAGGAAAAAGGGAAGACTCATAAAATTAACATTATAGTGTTGGAGAACAAACACTAAATCAGTAGCGCTAATTATTAACTGAATATACTATTCGAGTTGGATCAGAAAACTGGAAAAGCCAGCTTCTGGTATTTAACCAACCGAGGAGTGAGTCATTTGACGAGTTAACTGGCAGCAGCGGTATACGAGGGGGGCGCGGGTGCACCACGTGAATGAAATTCCGGTAGGTGCGCACGTAAAAATCGTGCAACGAATCTAACAGGTTTGCTGGGGTCCTTGCGAGGCCACTGGGACTGGTCTAACCTGCCCTGCGCAACAGAACCACGAATTTCTGACCGTTTTCTATCATGTTCGCTTTGTGTCGGATATGTGCGTCAACATACAAGTTCATTTAGTAGGTAAGTATGGTATTCCTAAAACTGGGTTATCGCGGTTGATGTAATCAGTTTGACAAAGCGTACACTAAATCGCGCCTTTATAAATAATTAATTGATTGGTATTTCTTTATGTTCATTGTTTAGGCTGTTCAAAGTTTCGCAAGTTGTCTACTCGTTGTATGTTTATTTGATGTCGAATCAGCTATTGAATGAAGCGATTAGAAAGTATAGCGCAGCTGTCACGACCAAGACGTGACGTATGCTAGAGCGGAACGGATGGCTCCGAGCGAAGGGTTGAAGGAGTCTCGAATACAAACAAAACATTCGGCATGGCCATTCAAAGCACGACGACGACGGTTTCACAGACAACTAATACCCTTGACGCGCACAAAGTTGCGATGTATACCTTAAGGTATATAGATAATGTAATTAAATATCCTTCATCCTATGGCACAACTATTTATTGAAATGTATAGGTAGGTAACTGATCAATGGAAACATATTCTGAATTACCTCCAGAAATTCATTTCGCCGCAAATCAATCAAATGTGACGCATACATTTCGGATTTAGGCTCGAATGAGTTTCACAGTGGGTACCAGATTGAATTATCGAAGATTCAGTGGAGTGGCCGGCCGACGCAGCGGCGGCGGTGAGTTTCGAAAGGCTCGTCCACGTCCGGTGTCGCGTCCAGCTATCGATCATTCGGTTCGTTAATAAATAACACGTTGGCGTCCCTCGCCGCTTATCTCTTCTGCCCGGCCATGTGGAAAAATTTGGTGTAGGTGTCGTAACGAAGCGGCACGCATGTCGCGTAGAGCAGTATATATGCACCACAGCCGACGCCGTTTGATCGCTCCAGCGTAATCTTATTCTTAATTAATGCATTAAAAAAAAACTTTTTACCGAACCCAATTAGCCAGCTTTCCAAAGAATATGAGATATTTTAAAGTAAGTAGGAATAAACTTTATTATAGACTCCAAGTATGTAAGTACCTATCTAACTAAAGTTAGCACTTAGGTCGTAAAAGGGTAAAAGTCCTCTTATCTCACCGGGTAATTCATAGTACCTACCTACCTTCTCGGCTGAGAACTGGCTGAATCTCACCTACGTGCCTGGTCGAGTCGGCAGGTGGCAGGTACATTAATATGTAATGTACTAACTTACCTACCTTCTAGTAACTGAAGGTACCTACATAAGGGAAAGTGCAGGGTGTGGCTCAAATCCACGCATATTCTATCATCGCTGATAAGAGAAACTATTAGATCGGAGCTATCGACTCATTATACCAGGCCACTATTAAACCGTCTATGCTTTAAACGCGTGTTATTTTTCTCACCGGATGTCATATACATAACTTGGTAATAATCTTAAAATTGCCATAGCAAAAGCCATATAAACACTATGTTTATGTCATATAGGAACGATACACCCGCAATTACTGTAATGAGATGGAAGCTTGGGCTAACCTGTATGGATGAAATTATTCTTCCTGTTTTAGATATCTATGCATAAAATATCCTCAACATTACCTATGTAAGTAACTACAATAAACATCGAAGAAATAATGATTCATTCTCTTAATTATTTTATTTCCTAAAGTCATGTAGGTTAGGTACCTATCAATGTTTTGCAAGAGTGAAAATATGTCATTATTTGTCAATTAAAACGAACGTTATTGCTAACGATCTGCTAAGGAATGCTACGATGTTGCATTTTGTCAATTAAAGAGTCTGCCGTTTCGCATTGTGCAGCACTGCATGCGGGACGCACGCTCTGACCGCCTACAAAAACTAACATTCTTCATACAGTATAAATAAGGGATGAGTGTACGTACGATGTAGGTACAGACGAGAGCCAGCGGCAGGCACTGCGCTGCCCAAATTAAACGAGGAACGCTTCCAACGAACTTCTTTTTGCCTTCTGACGAGGAACGCATAAGTGATGATTCATTTACGGACTTCTTTACAGTACATGTATGGCTAACATTATTACTTCTGTTTTCTCCAGCATTATAAGTCAACAAGAAATGCATTCTCAGAAATATGCGCCCACGCAGATTAAAGATGGATACGCTACATGGGCACTAAATAAGTCATGTCTCCTGTCTGCGTAATAGTAGCTCTTGGGTAATCTGGGACCGTAAGCACGCCGCAAATACCAGAATAATTATATAGCAGTAGAATTCCTTTCAATTAATCTGTATCTAACAAACTATAAAAAGACAGGTCAAAATTGTACCTATCAAACAGACTTCTAAAATATCTTGACGATAAAGGGTTCGTTGTTAAAAACTTTGTTAAAACGTTGGTTGTTAAAAACTTCTTTACCTTCGAGATCTCTTTCTTAATACTTTTATGTAGTGTACGTATATTCTTTGTTTATTGTTTCCCTACCATTAGTGCAAAAAAAATCTAAATAGGTATGTGGGAAATAAAATCTTATATACTACTTAGACAAAAATAAAATTGAAATCAAAAGGTATCTACACCTATAAAAGAATAATTTTAAATTCATTGCCATATATTCAGCTTGTTAACGTGGTTTTGGAATTGACATTTGACATGGATGTAAAATATAAAAGAGGTTCCTTTTTTCTATTAAAACCGTTGGCTGACCGTTGAGTGACACGTCTTGTGACATGCTCTATAAAGCCCGTATAGATGTTAACTTGAAAATAATAAAATTAAAAGATTTTGAGTGGTCTTTGTTGCGACTTATTGAGTGCGCTCTGGTATGTACTCTTAGCTTAGGTAGGTACAAGCGTTATTTTTGAGAACTTTTATCTCAAAAATAACGCTTGTATATTTTTCTATTATTTTAAGTTAGAGAAATTTAAACATAATCTCGCATTTTCTCGGATATTTTCGATTTAAGTATAGTTAGCTTTTGACAATGAGGGGAAGTAATGAAAAGGACTCTGAAGGTCGACAGCTCTGCGCCGAGCAGCCACTCCTGCTCTGTCCAAGCAATTACCTACCTACTTTACGAAAGCAACAAAAAAAAGCTTCCTACCAATTTAATCAACAAAAGTGAATTGTTCATAACAACGTTAAAATACTACTAAACTCGCATTGCCGATAGATAGTTCTTGCAAGCCTAAGTATTTTACAACAAACATACATCTCCTACATAATTATGTATATTAAAACTTACAATTTATTTTTCTGCAAATTACTTAATATTCTAATTTCTATAGCATCATACATTTTTACATAGGTAAGTTTACTTATTATATAGAAAACTAGGTACCTACCTACCTTTGACCAACTAATCGATTTTACTTAATGTTCTCCACATTATGGATAAATGTTTAGTTTCACTACAAATCAAAATGAAATATCTGACCAATGTTTCACGCATTAAGTTCTAGTAGAGCCCGCGTTAAGTGTCTTATTAGAAGAGTTACGAGCTTTGAAAGAACGGACGCCCGCAGCGCGCACTGCACACTAAACCCAAAATTAATGCATCATTTCCGTTTAGGCTGACTTTCCTAATTCAAATGGTCGTGTGTGGTCCCTATATGTTGTACGTACCTACAACTGTTACCTAATAGCCTATTATAGCCTTTCTTATAAATCAGACGCATGGATATTATAACTAACGGCCTTATCATGATGTAGTTGTAAGCTAATACTACCTACTTTATCTATTATTTTGCTATCCGTAAGAACCTGATGTAAGACAGTATTTTATCACGCCGAGAACCAAATTCAAAGTAGATGTTGTCACCGTCATGTTTGGGTTGAACCACTCTGTTCAACTGATTAAAACACGCGCGATTCAATGGAAATGTTAATGTTCTCAATTGTGTGTTAAGCGCGATACCTACTTAAATACAGATCGGAACAGAGACGGCACTATAAATTTTATATGGCACAAATAAAAAGTGATATAATAGCGCTATAAATGAATTTAAAATTCTTTGTGGAAACGTTAAGACTTGGCTGCATTCGCTTTGGTGGGATTCAGACGTTGTGGGTAAAGTGAGCATGAAGGTATAAATTAGGAGAGTGTCGCCCGCGCGCCGATGCACAATACATAGCGCGAGCTTTGTGGCGTGCGAATTGAAACAGGTTGTGGCTGGCAGGTATCTGTATAACGTGATTTATGTCCGATTATGTTGTACTTCAGCGGCTATAATTAAATCGCGGAGCTATTATACCCGAAAGAACGGCGACACGGCCCACGGAAATGAACCGTTTTGATTTAATGCACTCAGCTGTTTTATCCATTGTCTGCTAGGTATCCTACTGTCATAGACACAATTATTATGGAGCAATAAAGGGAACAGAATACAAACTAATAAACTAGTTTCAAGATAGAAAAAAAAGGCACTGTATGTTCTTATACAAAATGTCTACCGCCCCAAGATTGGAATGCGCGTACCGCTACGTAAACAACATCATTCGCCAGTTACCAATAGGAAAAACCGTTCTCACAACAGACTCCGATATAGTCAAGTCAACAAGCTAGCGAAAATGTAAATATTAGCCATTTTAAGATAATTTATCTTGAATCTATTCGGAAAAACAACGGTAACATGTTTAAAATAAAATTGTCGGTGGAAGCTTCGCGCGGGCAGTTCGGCGAACGACGGGTGGCGGCTGACGACGGCGGCGCCTCGCGACAATACAACCTTTTTAATGGTACAAAAATCGCAAACCACTCTTCAACAAGCTGACAATTGTGAGAACGCGATCAATTATCTTGTGCAAATAGTAATTGTCGACAATAAATAAAGTATGAATTAACCAGCAGAAACGTTTTCATTATCGGTTAACTGTTAAAATAGCATGTCAATCATTTTATGCAGCAATCAGCAAGCTTGCGATGGCACTTGGCAGGGCGGGAGATAAGCTTTTAATTACCTCCGACGCCTATTTACATATTGTAGGAGATACTGAGGATATCTCGCAATTAGGGGCGTATGCTCCTTCCTTTTACGCTTGCTGCATTTGTTGGATTGGATATCCATATAATGTCGGATTGATTAAACTTTCTCGTAAAAAATCCTATTTACTATACAAATTTAGGAATTTTACAGTGATATTCCCCTAAAATAGCTTTAACCGCAATATAACCATATTATCTTTGGATCGTTGGATCCAGTTTTATATACGTGGTTTTAACTACAAAACTGGATCCGATACATTACATTAGGGATATACTTATAACAAATTTATGTTCAATAAGTTAGACTACTTTCTAACGGTACTAAATTCAAGCAATAAAATTAGTTTCTATTATATTACCTATATTTAAAATCTGTTTTAAAGTTATCTAGCAAAGTTTATAATGTAGTATGTACGGTGTGATGGCGGTGACTGCAGGCCACAGGAAACTTATAATGCGCCAAATCGGCGCCTGCTAATTACGGCGGAGGATAATTTACGAGCAGTCTGACTAACTGCAGTCCACGGCTGCCGTCAGTCGCGCACCTATCGCCTGCCGCCGTCTAATTCGACGAGGTACTGCTCAACAGTTCAACCCTACACAAATTGCCACGTTATAAAACATAAAACACAACAAGGTACAAATTCTGAATACTAATGTAACCAAACACTATCCAACGCTAAAATACCAATTGATCAAAGTAATATGATACAATAAATTTGTTATCAAAGGCGTGACAGTAGTTATTTGCAGAAAACTGAGACATGCCTCGATGATTGGTCGATTAAATCTTCTCATTATTCGGATCCATCTTTATTTTTTGCAGAAACATAATTTTAGTAGTTAATTTACGTATGATAGAGTAAAACGGCGGGCAGGGCGGGACGAGACCAGGGTACCAATTCTCTTAAATTAAGTTAAGCGACCATACTATAGCCAAACGATAAATATTCTACAGCAATAGGTCACAAATTTGGTATTCTCTTAAGTGCCACGAAATAGTCGATTAGTAGTCGATTAGTAGTCGATTAGTAGTCGATTAGTAGTCTCTAGAGGGCTTTGTCATTCATTCGTCTTTGCGAATGATTTAATTGTCGATGTTGCCAATATTTAATAAAATTATTGTTCGAAGAAATTGATTAACCAATTGATTGATTTTTTCGACCTAGAATAAGCTTAGACATACTTTAAAATACAGAATATTTATTTCTATAAGATTTAAATGCATTTTTTGCATAAATTGAAGGTTTTTTTTCGAAAAAACACCGAAATAGTGTTAGGTGGCTGTTTACTACCTTTTGCGTTTGCCATAAAAAAGGATCCGTGTCAACGTCATTAGTGTCAAACTTAGGGATGGGCAAATGGGAAAAAAACATCGATATTTATCGTATCGATATTTTTCAAATATATCGATATATTTCACCCAAGAAATATCGATATTTCGATATTTTTTGCCCAATTTGCAATTATTTATAAAAAATTGCCTTAATTATTGAAATTTTAAAGCAAATACACATCTGCTGTTTCAACATAAGTTTTATTGTTTAAAAAAAAAATTCGAATTGCTTGACATAAAAAAAAACCACATATTTTCTAAATTGTAACAGAAGCGTAAATGAAACTAAGGTATTCTCTTGTTATTTCCTTTTATTCTTCTTATTTTCATCTTTTCTACAATACAATATCGTTTACAAACAATAGTCCTTACTCTTCGTTCCAAACGTCATAATGACATCACAATCAAATCCATAGACTATTGTATTCAATAAATTAAACATCTTCTTTTAAAAAAATATACAGATTCTGCCATTAAATTTAACTAGTTCTATTATACGTAATAATCACATAAACACAATCACTTGTTCACTACACCAATCTTAACCACTCGTTTAACGACTTAAAGCTATCTGGCAGCAAACTGCCGCGCTTGCTTGCCACGGGATGTCTGCAATCCCTCTCACCTTATCAGACACCGCATTGGTCTGCTAGCTTAGCATGGCGTTGTCGTGCGTTTGTCACGCTTACTTCTCTGTCTATAGTTTTAAATGTGATAAGGACAGCATGCGTGAGATAATTGTCGCGGCGCGCCGTGCTAAGCCCCCGATGGCGCCTACCTGAGACGTCTGCTGTCTCCTCGACTTGCCTGAACCACCCCGGTCCGACAAGCCGGCGCTTGCTAATGCAGACCACACCTAGACTAGTTCTGCGACTAGTTCTTAGATGGTGCTTGCTTTCGTCTTGCCCCTCATCTGCACGATGGCGCCAAGCTGAGCCGCTAGGTTCTATGCTTGCTTAAACAATCCGTTACAAAATTTAAGAAATCGAATTGGTCAAAATCATGATGTGACGCATGAGCAGACAGCAGAGCTTTAAAAATATATCGATTTTAATATCTGAAAATAAATATCGAAAATTGATATATCGCGGGAAAAATATCGCTAATTAGTATCGATATTTTTCTGAAAAAATGTCGATATTTTGATATATCTTTTTTTTTATTATATCTTTTATTTTGATACAAAAAATATCGATATTTTGATATATCGATATTTTTTACCCAATCCTATCAAACTGTCATGTCCGTCCGTTCCTATGTTCCGTCCGCATATATTTAACTGAAACGAACTTTTTAAAGTTATTTTAATAACTTTCAATTCAATACTATTATTACTTGGTTGGTTTATTACTTATTTATTACTTTGTTGGTGAATGAAGTTGGTTCGCATAGTTTGCCAGGTAAGTACGGAAACTATTGTGATATACCTACCTACCTATTCAATTTATTGAGATATTTTTTGTTTGTCTGTAAATTTTTAGGCTCCGATAAACTAAACATGAGCGTACATATAGATCAGTTGAGAGCGCTTACTGACTTTTTAGAAAATAATAAAGAATTGGCTCTGGGCCGTCTGGCCAGGTCCATGGAGGGACGATGTGAGATGCGTCGTTTGTGGGGCCTCTGCGCCGATATCCTAAATGGAATATCACCGGAGCATGCCCAAAAAAGTGCTGACCAGTGGCGAATGGTAAGATAATACTCGTGATACCTATTTACTTAGTTATGTTATTGTACACCTGACTCGACTCCCAACCTAGACAATTCAATTTATGTACCTACCTACTTACTTATTTTTCAGTACTACAATGAGTTGAAATCGAAACTTTTAAAAAAGATAAAACTACAGAAATGCGAAGTAGCAGCCACAGGTTTGTTATATTATTTATATAAAATTCTCCAGCTCTTATTATCTCCAAAAACCATACATACCATGACTGTTACATTTGTTTTGTTTTTTCAGGAGGGGGACCATCAAAAACAATAATATTGACGCCACTTCAGGAGCGTCTCTACACCATATTAGGCCGTGATGTTGGGGAGCCGCTCCCAGGTGTTCGGCATGATCCATTATTGGTGAGTTATTTTATTATTAGACAGAACACATAGGTAAAGAGCATTATAATCATTTATGAAATAAAACCAAAAAATAACATTAATTATAAATAACTTATTATAACCCGCACTTGGCCATACTAATACATTTATAATTATACATTTATTTATTAACTCATTTAAATTAATCATGTCTCTCTCAGTACTATTCTCAGCCATAATTTTGAGTAATTTCTGTTTAACTTTGCTTTATTTGTTTTTCCACTTTTGTAACTTGTCATACTCTTCATAGCACTGCTTTTCATGGTTTACTGCACTGCCTGTTTTTTTTCCAAACAGCAAGAAGATCAAAATGTAATTTTAGAGTTGGTAGAGGACGCCAGTCATCCTGCATTTGTAAGGTAAGTGTAGTTTGGTATTAGTAGAGGCTACCCGAGACTTTTTACGCATTTATCGTCATAAATTTGAAAAAATATATATCATTATATCTTAAAATAAAATACCTGTGTTATTCTGATGTATAAACTACAATGTTGGCAAGTTTCATCAAAATCCGTTAAGTAGTTTTTGTGTGAAAGAGTAACAAACATCCATCGGCACAAACATTGACATTTTATAATAGTAGAGGATATAAGTTTTAGATATGTTGAATTTTTTTTCCGTTGTTTCAGAACTCCGAGTCTAGAGCTGCACGAATTTATCCGTCAGCTGCCTGACGACGAGATTGTCTCGCTCGAAGTGCCAGCACAAAACCCCAGCACCAGTTCTTCTAGCGGAAGCCAGCAACTCGCGTATGCCCCGCCGCCGTACACGCCCGCCGCACCGCCTCTCACTCCCACCTCACCGCCTGCCACCCCCGCCGCATGGTCTGCCACTCCCGCCGCACCGCCTGCCGCTCCTGCCGCATGGTCTGCCACTCCTGCCGCACAGTCTGCCGCTCCTGCCGCACAGTCTGCCACTCCTGCCGCACAGTCTGCCGCTGCCGCCGCACCGCGCAGAAGACGACGTCGGCGTCGTTCCTCTCCGAATAGAGCGACAGGTCGGTTTAATTAAAAACCAGCGTACGAGTGCAAGTCGAGACGAGCAGTGGGTGAATTTTAAGTTGTTTACGCC
The DNA here is from genome assembly GCA_947563765.1 of Anarsia innoxiella. Classification (NCBI taxonomy): domain Eukaryota; kingdom Metazoa; phylum Arthropoda; class Insecta; order Lepidoptera; family Gelechiidae; genus Anarsia; species Anarsia innoxiella. The sequence continues at coordinate 6,317,820 of OX387393.1, forward strand.
AGGATATGGGTTATGTTATTGTTATTTTTTCAGACGAGGAACCACATATGCGGGAGGCTACAGCGCGGCTTCACGAAATGGAGAGGTTGAGTGCGGAGGCCACGCATGCGCATGCGCGGGCAATACATAGGCTGGCCGCAGCTCTTGAAGTAATTGGCGAAAGACTTCGGGGGCCAATTAGAGTCACACTAGATCCCGAAGAAGTGACTTCACCTCCAGTCAGAGTAAGTACCTACCTTGGCTGGCACTAATAATTGCAATAAATATAAAAGAAAGTCGATTAGGAATATGAAAAAGAGAGAGTTAATGAATGTTATTTATTTCAGAGACGGAGAGTAGTTCAGATTTACTCGTCGGAATCAGAAAGTGATTAATAAACTCGTCAAATGTTAATAAATGTAAGTACAAAAACATAAAACGTATATTTTACACTTCTTCATATCAAATGGGGCTGTCAAATGATATTTATGACAATTCTAATTCTCAATTCATCAAAACTCCTATGCCATGTCCAGTCCATGCCATATGCAATCTGTAACAAATAATCAATTAACATTGTTATTATTTTTTAGTAATAAGTTATTTTCCTAGTACCTCATATTATAGTATAGAGTCTATATACTATGAACATAATAACATAATATTAACCATTTACATATTCCGTTCCCTCCACAGCCTTGCAACGAGAGCTCGTTGTACTGCCCGGCCTCTTACAAGCTCTGGGTTGACACGGCTGTTCCCCGGATTTATTTCCTCTTCAGCTTCGAGTAATGGGTGTTCAACCTGATAAAAATATAAATTTGTTTTTATTTCTGTTCATTTAACGATCTCAAAGAAATGTAACTAAATATTTTAATAGTTTACTTATTTTGTTGTTATTTAGTGCCTAATATTCTATGTTGATTGTTGAGAATGTGATAAGTAAGTATATAATTATTTTTGACTATACTACTGAAATGAATGTAACCAAATATTTCAATAGTTTACTTATTTTGTTGTTATTTAGTGCCTAATATTCTATGTTGATTGTTGAGATTGTGATATTAGTGAAGTATATATTATTTTTTACTATACTACTGAAACAAGTGTTATTTTTTAATATATAGGGTGACTTTTAATTAGTGAAGAGTGAATGATAGAAAAGGATATGCATGTACTTGTGATTACAAATAACTTTTACCATGGGGCCAAGATCAGTCATTAAAAGAAATTGTATCCCCATACTATTAGCTGATGCATTTTGTATGAGAAGTTCAAAAATTTTTGAATGATTTCGATCGTGGTCCCATAGTTAAAAGTTGTTTGCTATCACGGGTACAAACATATCTTTTTCTATCGTTCACTAATTTAAAGTCATCCTATATAAGATACTATGTGTAGATAGGCAGATGGGGTCGGAGTCATGTCAAAACCAAAAAAAAAAAAAATTTGGACTTCAAAAATTTTTTTTATTGAGTAACAAAATTTTTAGGACTTGTAAAATTTTTGCGATTTTAATACACTAACTCCTCTTGCCATGGCTCTCATTTGAATGATTTAGTATGAAGCTGGGACTTGTAAAATTTTTGAGATTTTAATACACTAACTCCTCTTTTATTAAAATCGCAAAAAATTTACAAGTCCCAGCTTCATACTAAATCATTCAAATGAGAGCCATGGCAAGAGGAGTTAGTGTATTAAAATCGAAAAAAATTTACAAGTTCTATCATTCAAATGAGAGCCTTGACTTGTAAATTTTTTTCGATTTTAATACACTAACTCCTCTTGCCATGGCTCTCATTTGAATGATTTAGTATGAAGCTGGGACTTGTAAATTTTTTGAGATTTTAATACACTAACTCCTCTTTTATTAAAATCTCAAAAATTTTACAAGTCCCAGCTTCATACTAAATCATTCAAATGAGAGCCATGGCAAGAGGAGTTAGTGTATTAAAATCGCAAAAATTTTACAAGTTCTATCATTCAAATGAGAGCCAGGACTTGTAAAATTTTTGAGATTTTAATACACTAACTCCTCTTTTATTAAAATCGCAAAAAATTTACAAGTCCCAGCTTCATACTAAATCATTCAAATGAGAGCCATGGCAAGAGGAGTTAGTGTATTAAAATCGAAAAAAATTTACAAGTCAAGGCTCTCATTTGAATGATAGAACTTGTAAATTTTTTTCGATTTTAATACACTAACTCCTCTTGCCATGGCTCTCATTTGAATGATTTAGTATGAAGCTGGGACTTGTAAATTTTTTGCGATTTTAATAAAAGAGGAGTTAGTGTATTAAAATCTCAAAAATTTTACAAGTCCTGGCTCTCATTTGAATGATAGAACTTGTAAAATTTTTTCGATTTTAATACACTAACTCCTCTTGCCATGGCTCTCATTTGAATGATTTAGTATGAAGCTGGGACTTGTAAAAATTTTGAGATTTTAATACACTAACTCCTCTTTTATTAAAATCGCAAAAATTTTACAAGTCCCAGCTTCATACTAAATCATTCAAATGAGAGCCATGGCAAGAGGAGTTAGTGTATTAAAATCGAAAAAATTTTACAAGTCCTAAAAATTTTGTTACTCAAAAAAATTTTCCCATAGCGCCCTTAAGGTTACACTCCAACCCTAGTTAGGTAGTTGTAGGTATTATCATTGTTGTAGTTGTAGGTATATTATCACGATTACAGATTTTTAGAGCAATAATAAAAAAATATTTCTTAGTACTTAAATGTATTTCACTCATTAGTAGTTTGTTTAGCTCGAGTAAGATTTACTTACTTGAGTTTCCCTTTCATTCTCTGCCTCCTCCGCTGATAATGAAAATAGAAATGGTGTTCTGTGCCTATTTGCAATGTTGTGCAGCACGCAGCACGCATTCACAATTTGGCCAGCTGTGATTGGCGCATAGTGCAGCTGACGTGCTGACAACAGACATCTAAAACAAAGTATAGTATTGTATTGTATTATAATAATAGACCTCTAAAGTTTAGCTACAATGTGATATTATTACATAACAAAATATCTCACCGGAATCTCCCTTTCAACACACCAATGCAGCGTTCCACGACGTTGCGCGCTGCAACGTGCTTTTGATAAAAGTGGTATTCGGGCGATCCCTCGGTTGCATTTAATATGGGGAGCATCATTGTTGGGCGCAGGGTGTACCCAGAATCGCCTAAGAACATTTAAGATCTTTGTTTAGTATCTTATTACCAAAATTATGTTGTGTTAAGTAGGTACCTATACTTACCCAACAAAAACACCTGCTCTCCACCATTAAACAGATCTTGCATGTGGATATGCAACGGGTGTCCTTGCCACACCATTGTGTCATGGGCTGCCCCAGGGCTGCTGGCATCCACACATAAAATATTCAGATCGGAATCACATATCTGTAATAAATTGCATATTATTATCATTAATATATTTATTTATTTAAAAAATAAGTAAGAGAGCACCTTAGTCACACTTACAATCATCACATTTAGGGAATGATATCCCTTTCTGTTGAAAAACCTCTCTTCATGGATGCACGGACGTATTATAGACACGTGGGTCCCATCGATGCAGCCCAGCACCCCCGGGATCCCGAACTGATGATAAAATCTATAATATAAGCATTAAGAATAAATCATTCACCCGCTTCACTACTGGGAATAGCAAATTCATGTGAATAAAATAGAAAGGTATAACTTACTTTGCTTTTATGACATTCCTCTCCTGGGCTGTCATTGGCCATTTTACATAGTCTTTATAAACGTTATTGAGGGCCTTTGTGACCTCGTGCACTGATCTAGACACTGTAGTCTGTGATACACAGTGCACGGAGCTCTGGCCAACCAAAGTTTGGTATGACCCGGTGGCATAAAAGGCGAGTGCAATCAATACCTTAAATAAATGTATATTGGATATTAATACATTAACTCCGGGCTACTTTGCAGGTCTAGTGGTTTGAATCCAACAAAAATTTTATGCAAAAACAATAATATGATATCTTTTCATTTAGGTACTTACTAACCTTCATTTCAATGGTGATACCATCTCGACGGCGGCGGTTAGACATATGAGGCGACAGCTCTCGCACAAGCTCATTGACTTGAGCCTTCCTGAGTCGAAATGTTTTAATAAACTCCGACTCAGGAAGATCTCTAAAGGCGTCGAACGTGCGCCTTAATAGTTTACGGGTTTTGCGGCGCTGTCGCAAAAGGCGACGCCTTCGGTCTGCTGCATTAGCAGCAGACAAAATACGCCAGCGTAAGCTGGGCACCGTAGGCCTCATGATGGTCGAAGGTCGGAGATTTTTTAAGAAATACCACCGAGTACGATTTCAAAATTTTATGGCCAACCGAACGACCGAACGACTGAATGATCAGAACGACCGAACGAAATGCCATTAGAGAACAACTGTCAAATAGCGAAGAGAATACCGTTTGGAACTGCCACTCATGTGACATTGCGGAGTAGAATACCAAATAAAGCGTAAAGTAATAAAATGTACGGCCGATCGCTGTCCACTGTCAACTTATCTGTTAAGAGAATACCAAAATGTGTCATTTCATACAATTCACATTCTACAGAGACACCATTTTTCATTTGGTAATTAAGAGAATACGGGCCCAGAGCGCTATCTAAATGCAAATCGGATAGTTCGGTGGATGTCCGCGATAAATCAGCCGCGTGGTCCGCGCACCGTTAGCGCCGCCGCCGCCGCCGCCGCCGCCCCTCGCCGCCGCCCGGCCACCTTGGCCGCCAGCCGCCAGCCTCCGCCCAATGCAACGCGTTCACATTCAACTCTAAGCTACTCCAACTTTATGTATATGCCATATAGGTAAAATTGGAGTATGGTATCTACATGTTATTAGGTAAAGTTGGAGAATGAAGACAAAGCTCTAGATGGTTCCACAGCATTCTCTATGAATAACTTGTAGGTACCTAACTCTAATTATTATGTAATTTCCGTTATTATAATTCGTAAATCAATATTTAATGAATGTACAATTAGCTACCTACAGGGATTTTTGACAAAGACCTTTACTTTAATAATTAAATACTATAATAACCGCCTTTCAAGTAGATACATAAGTAAGTAGGAATAAAATGAAAACCGTTCAAAGAACTCTTTATAGGACTTCCTACGCTACATTGTAATTTGTGATAATTTACATTTCATTATGTTTAATGTTGTCACCGGTCATTACATCTCATGCCATCAAAGTGATATTAAAAACAACAATGTTTTTATTACGAGGGTGTAACAATTAAGTAATTCATCTTCTTAATATCACAAATAATTTATTTTAATAATTATTGTGTTCTGATAATTTTATTACAAACTTGAAACTTACTCGTAATTGCTGTGATGCACGGGAACCTAGCTTGTAAGTAAAAACAAACGTTAAAATTATTTAAATAATCAAAACGAGCATAGTAATATTGTATCAAATAGTACTTTCAAAAGTAACAAAGGGCCTTTGAGAGGTAATTTTGAAGCCTTGGAACCTAACACTAAAGCAGCAGTGAAGGAAACGCCGTCCCTCGAATCATTTATCATTTGTGTAGTACAAGCAAACTGCCGCCGCAACAGACTGCTAAGCACCAATAACTAACTACTTCGCAACATGAAATAAAATCCTGGTTTGTAATAGTTAGCTATTGAGAATAGTTACACAAATATCTACCCACTTTATGCACGAATCTCTCTTAGCTTTTCTAGAAATATACAGAGTGTTGTGGCACCTATTTCTGGAGATAGTATTTTACTAAGGTCTCTTTGTCGAATTGACCAAAATATTTCTAAGTAGATAATTTCCGTTAAAATGAACGACTGATCAACAAAATATTCTAAGTCACTGTTTCCTAACCTGTGGTCCGCGGACCCCTAGGGGTCCGCAAGCATATGTTTGGGGGTCCGCGGTCCCATACGCATTTATCTTACTTAGTTAGAGCATTAACAAAAATAAATAAATTAACTACGCCAAATATCTCGTAACTAATATCAACCCCAACATTTCTGACTTAGTTGCAAAAAAGCAGCACCAACCTTCTCATTAATGTTTTTTCGCTTATTTTAAATAAATAAATGTTTTTCTACGAAAAAGTTTGTTTTTTCACTCAGGGGTCCTTGGCATTATGCTTGATTTCCTTGGGGTCCGCGGCTGAAAAAGGTTAAGTAGGCCATACACGCTACGGTCTACCGGAGAGGTAATCTGTGCAGGTATGCCTGCGCAGGTCAACCGAACATTGGTAGCGTGTATGGGGACGTTCCGGTGTATCGGAGCGGTCTTCAGTTCTTTTTGCGATGGCATCGAATGTGGACGATGACACGCTGGCATTGCTCGGTCTTGCTTTAATTTTGAAGATGAATAATACGAAAAAGAAGCGAAAAAAGTGGTGTAAGCATTGGTTATTGAAAAGAAAAACATATAGTCATGTTAATTTATTAAGTGAATTGAAATTTGAACCAGAAGATTTTAAAAACTATCTTCGAATGGACGAGAAAACATACCTTAAATTACTTGAAATGGTTACTCCTATGATAAAAAAAGAAGACACAGTTATGAGAAATAGTATTTCTGCGCACGAAAGATTATCAGTTACATTGAGATTCCTCGCAACTGGCAGAAGCTATGAGGATCTAAAATTTTCAGCAATTATTTCGCCTCAGGCACTTGGAAAAATTATTCCTGAAACATGTGAGGCTTTATATAAAGTACTTAGAAGAGATTATTTGAAGGTAAGTCATTAAAACACTGTTATATTAGAGATAATATTTATTGAAAAAAATATGTACGATTTTAATCATTAAAGTAAAAAACTGTCACGTACATACAAGTTATTCATTATGAACATTGAAATTAGTAAGGAATGTCGCTGCCGAATCTGGAATTGATAAAACTACCTCTGTTTCATTGGGCTGATTTTCTGGAACTGTAGTTGTTCGTATTTGTGGCGAGTAGGGATTGCCTTGGGAACTGTTGAGTAGATGGTTAGTTTGAAATGATTGAGAAAGATACTCTGAATTTTGACTGGTGGGAAATGGAAAACAGGGTGGGCTAGGACTTCCGGAAGAAACAAAACTTACAGGGGTATATGCCCTATTGGAATTAGGAGAGGACTGATATGCATGTTGTCGATATTGCTGAGCAGGAACATAGCTTCGTTGATTTTGTTTCAAAATATCTCTCATGTTAATATAGGCGTGCTCGGGAGTGAGGTTTCCTAATTCTGCTTCAAAAAGTAAATCATTAATAAGTTTTTCTGCGACTATTAATTGTTTCGTATCTAAAGCTTTCAATTTCATCGCCACGTTTTTTCCAATAATATCGCACCTATCTTCTGTTACAATTGGGCGAGGACGCTTAAAGTGATCTCGTACCGATTCCAACACTTCATTTGCTAAGCTTTCATCTTTTCTTTTTGTTTTACAAGGTTTTGGTGGGCGAGATGAATTATTATTTGACGATGTTGATCGAGCCTCGTTGTCGGTAGATACGCTGTTGGATGAATATTCTTCATCGGCATTTAAAGAGTCTTCAGTGTTGTCTTTCTAAAAACAAAAAAAATTGATACATTTTTGTGTGCATACACTATAGATATTTCACATCAATAATAACTACTTTTGCAAGTATATATGATAAAACCTATTATTTTTATATTACAGTTTCCTACATCTGAAGAAGAGTGGAAAGAAATAGCAAAGATGTATGAAGAACGATGGAACTTTCCTCATTGTCTTGGTGCAATAGATGGAAAGCACATATCGATTGTTCCACCGGCTAATAGTGGATCGTATTTTTATAATTATAAAGGGCTACATAGTGTGGTTCTTATGGCAATTGTTAATGCAAAATACCAATTTATTTATATAGACGTTGGCATGAATGGCAGAATATCCGATGGAGGGGTTCTACAAAACACTAAATTTTTTGAAAAATTAGAAAATAGTGATTTACATATTCCAGGCAGTGAATTGTTAACAGGAAGTAACCGAAATTTACCATATGTATTTGTGGCAGATGACGCGTTCCCATTACGCCCCGATATGATAAAACCGTTTCGACAGGCAGATTTAACATCGCAAGAAAGAAGAATCCTGAATTACAGATTATCTCGCGCGAGACGGACTGTTGAAAACGCTTTCGGGATAATGGCATCACGATTTCGGATATTTTATACTCATATAAATTTAGAACCCGAAAATATCGATAAAGTAGTGAAAGCATCTTGTGTATTACATAACTTTTTAATTGAACACTCAAAAAAGTCTTATGCACCTCAAGAATGTTTTTATCGAGAAAACTCTGAAAACGGGACTATAGTATCTGAAGGATACAATACACAAAATAGCACCATGGAAAACTTGGAAAGAAGAAACCCAGGAAATACTTTGAACAACGCGAAGATAGTCCGAAACAATTTTATGAATTATTTCAATCAGGAGGGAAGGGTACCATGGCAAAATGATCATGTAAATTAAAAAATAATAAGGCTGAACGGGCAGAGTAGGTACATAATTCTAAATAGTTATAGTTATAAAAAAATATGTTATTATTATATTACTTAATAAAAAAAAATACTACAAACTATGAAATATTTTACTTACCTCACAACTATTTTCGTCATCACTATCTAAGTTGGATGAAGATTCCCTTGGAGTGCATTGATCATGAATGAAATTGAACAAATCGTAGTACCACAGTTTAATACGATACACATCATCAGCAGATGCCCCAGACTTTAAAGATTGCTCATATTTCTTCTTTTCCTTTCTAATATTGCTTCTTAGGTTATTGATCTTTTTCACAACTACATCTTTGTTCGCATCTGGCTCAATTATTCTCAATTTTTCTATGAGTAATTTATAAGCAGCTTCTTTTTTGTCTCGATTATGGTAATCTTTGTTTTTAATTTGCCATAGACATGGATTACTTCTATAAATTTCGATAAATTCTTCAAGGGTTTTTTTAGTTGAATCTGGTGGCGCCATTTTCTGGCAATACGATGCGAGCGATGAGACGCCCGTTTGAAAGAAACACTAGAAAACAACTGACGCGACCTGCGCAAGCGACCGGAGTACACGCACACACGCACAGGTACACCGTACGGTGTCACTCGAAAGAATCGATTTTCGAATTTGCTCCGGTCGCCTGCGCAGGTCAAAAAAACTGCACAGGTCGGTAGGCATACATGCTCCGGTCGACCTGCGCAGGTACACCTGCACAGGTAGACCTTTCCGGTAAACCGTAGCGTGTATGGCCGGCAGAACCGCTGTTCTAAGTAATTTTTTTTTAAATACCTTAAAACAATAGATTGGTAAATCTTATCAGAACCGAACCAAAAACTACTAGAGGAAGAAAGACTAGTAGAAGTTCTACTTGGTCTAACCTCGCTTCTTTCAAGTTGGATATGGTAAGGTACTTGTACAGATATCTACTTAGTAGTAGAGGTAGGCAATTAAGTCGAAGAACCGCAATGGCCGGGACAGTTTTCGTTCTTAAATAATAAAAGTGTGAATGGTAGCAATAGCTGCGGCTATCTCTGAACTGCGGCACATAATTGTCGCCTGATCACCGCGTCCAATCAGACTTCATAACTGTTTTTATTGACTAGTCCTACAACTCGGAATCTAATTAGATTACCCCGACTCAGTCCCCACTTTAAAAATTATCTCGATCCAATCGAACGGAAATGTCTCTGTAATAAAATTGTTTTCTGTTACACTTTTTTCTTCACCTTCCGTTCTCATTTGCAGCATTTAATTTTTACGACGTCATTGAACATAACGTTTGCTTCTGTGGAATATTCCTATTGAGGAGAAATAGTTCGATATTATTTTCACACGAAATAGCCCATAAAATATTGATGAGGTGGATTAGGTATTTATTTTAAATAATACGAGTATTTTTTTAAAGACAGGAATTAGGTAGGTAGTTCGGTAATGAGCACTTTCAATTCCCGTAAGTATAAGTACCACTCTGATAAGTTTCTTTTACTTATTATCCATTATTAAATTTAAAAAAATAACGAAGCAATTATTGTCTTCTAAATACTTTTGGCGCGGCGGGGTAAAATAATATCAGTTAATAAAGTAATATAATTGAACATGTAATTTGGCCAATAATTTTTGTACGCAATATTATTTTAGAAACATGCCTATGGCAATTTTATTTTTTCGTGAATAAAATTGCGTGTAATATCTGAGAGTTCATTAATGGATCTATACATTTATTTACATCTTAATTCAACCAATTATAAATATTCATTCGCTACCAGCTTTATCTCTGTCGATAATGGTGTAAACTGTAAATGATCTGCGTATAAAATGAAATACCTATCATTTTACCTGTTATTTATTCCACGTTATTTCCGCCCCTTAACCTCGACCGAAATAAAACGTACATGTCAAGTACTTTGATTATTGATTTCAATTTGATTTAAATTAACGTGGCAATATTTTTGCTATCAAGTTATTAGCACAATCAAATAAGATACCTACACATTTTTTATATTATCATTTCTGATATAAATACTGTTAGACTTTATTTGCGTAGACTTTTTTCTATTGAATGTGACGTTTTTTCTCTTTGGTAATTTTCGAGTGGTTAAGTTTCACTCCATACATATCAGAAAGAAAACATAAGGTAGGTATTATCAAGTATTTAACAAAGACGATATAGATAAGAAGGTAATATAATAGGACACTTCTTGCTCAATTTATATTCGTAGTTTGTTCGCATGAGTTATACATATGATAAGTACCTACTAAATAAATATTAATTGAGATAATAAGTTTGCAAGGGAAATTTTGATTGAAGCTATTTCATCGTTGTTAAATATGGAGGAGCCATGAAAAAGATGCAATTTTATGTAGATACAGACACTTAGTGGCCACAATTATGCAAATATGCAACGTCGATTATTGCCTAGTAACTACCAACTAGTTACGAGAATTTATCACCGTACTAAGACCACTGCTTGCTATCTGTGCCGTTCGCAACCAAGCTCAGAAATAACAAACTTCTTTAAGCACCGACCTCATAAGCGATACTACCAATATACATATAACTACTGTCCAAATGTCTAAGCTTTTAAACAAATATCTGTAAGAAAATAAATAATATAGGTATCTAATGTAAAATATCTCGAGAACAAGCAAAATACTTTTTAATGGTAATTTTTGTATGTATTTTCTTGTAAAAACAGAATGAATGCTTTATGTAGGTACTTCTATTCGATTACTCAGTTATTGAGTCAATAAAAATTTAACTACTAGGTAGGTACTATTTATTTTATGGAGTTCTGTCTAAGCTTCGTCTTGGTAAGCGAGTACGCGGTGAGGTTATTTAAGTAGTCAATAAGATTTCAAGTATCGGTAAAAAGCAATAAAATAAGTAATAAAATCAGCAGCAACCTTTGAAATATATAAAAGAATGTTTTATGAGCATAAAAAAGGACACCAGTTTCGTCTACCGAAGCTTTTAACAATTTTACTAGTCGCAAATTAATTCTAATAGGATTCAATTAAATGGCTAACTACCATAAATTCTTTCTCATAAAATCTCTTCTAATAACATTTTGTAAGGATTAAAGAAACGTATTCACTAACATAAAAATAAGATAGTATAATGGAAATAAGCCAATATAATGTTTCCCTTGAAGTAAGATCTGTAAATACCTACTTTAAACGAAAATGTTTGTTCCGTGGGAGAGCACGCAGCACGCAGAACGCAAGGCTATATACATGATAATTTTTCACCAAAACTCTTTGTATAAGCAATTATAAGTGCATTTTGTCGGTGTCTGTCATTAACTTAAACGTACGATGTTATTTTAAGGACCATAATGGCTGCTGCAACGAAGCTGTATTTTTTGCGAACGCTCACGAAAAGCTATGCATTTAAACGCTTGAATTATGAAATTACAGTATTGAGTGTAAACAAGAGTCGGAGGGAAGCGGCGTAACTTCAACCTTGCAAAAACTTTCTGTTCGGTATGCAGATAAATAGGCACCTACAAACATCTCAGAACGATTTAAAAATTACTCTTATTTGATTTACGAATTTAGAAGAAACTGTTTGGTGTTCGTCCAAAGTTTAAGAAAAACAGTTGAAGACTAGAACCCGTTGAAGTCTTTTGTATAGCGGGTGTAATGTAACATTTTATTAGACGACAGTACTTTCATAGATGACTGTAATCGTCGTGATGATAAATAAATAACTCTTGCCGAGTAGGTACTCCACAAAATCTTGTATTTATGTTATTTTTATTCGTTGATACAGTCTTCAGAAGTTGTTTATCATTACGTAGAACAAAAGACTTCAACGCGTTCAAACATTAAAACATTTTTCTCACACTTCATAAGACAATAAAAAAGCTGCTTTGAACTGTTTATTTGTCAATACCTAGCAGCTATAACTCACTAATATTGTAATCACAAAATCATATCGCAATATTAACATTACATAAACGAGTAGCCATTGTCTCAGTGCGTGAGGTTGCTCGTACTTAACTACTCACTGTTCATATTATTCATCAACATCCTGATAATGTTACGTAAGGCCGACACCCAAAAACAAAAGATGGCTATAGATCAAATTGGTGTATTGATTCACAATGCGTGAATTCATTCTGTTATGACAGGCGAGCATAAATTGTCGGCAGGAGCAGGACCCTCGGATGCTGACAAACAATGAACTGTCGGGTGATCGGTACCTGCGAAACATTATCACAGGCCACAGACGCGGACACAGCGAAAGGGGTGAAGATGAAAAAAAAATGGGGTTGCAAAATATTTAAATAAAGGGAGAAATAATGGTCAAGTGTGTGTCGCGCACTCACCGTGTGAAATCATTGAAGAAGACGACGTGGGTATCTGTTTATTATGACCCAGAATACATTATTGGAAGTTGTGACTTCACTACCACGGGAATAAGACTTTAATTGAGACTGGTTTAAAAAAAATAAAGTAACTTGTCACTCTCAATATTAAATGAAGCCCATGTCATTAACTTAATGTAATAAAACACCTGCGAATGACCGCAAAATTACAGGCTCCCGGTCTCAGCGGGCTAGCTCGCACTATGAGCACACAATAGCGCTACGGCTCCGTGTACAACTGATTGCCAAATTACAGGGTGAAGTGTCATAAGTACCAGTTATGTTGGCAGCGCCACTAAGAATGTTTATTCATTTATTGTTGTTTACCGCACTCGCGTGATAATATCTAGCGCGCAGGAAACTCGTGAGAATGGAGGGATCTAGATAATTACGATTAAAAGTGGTCCCTTTGATAATAAATATGTTATAGAGATATAGTAATTTTTGTTGTGATTAATTTAAAAGCATTATTTTTATCTCGTGTTTAACGTATTAATTGACCTTGCCGCGCTCGAAACAAAACTCCTCACTTTGTTGCCAAGCTGCAAGGAATCCAATATACTCACTATACACTAAGGCGGCGAGAACATAATTATAATTTTTCCTTAATGACAACATTGCACAACGCCGCGCCGGTTGCACAAAAACCCTAAAGCGTCGCGGACCCTTAATAAAGGGTCGAGTAAAGAAAGCGGCAAAAAATTAAGAATCGCCCCGATGAGCCATTATCTTGTGATGTTAAAAATAATATGGTCATAGGGTAATGCACATTCATGCGAAGCGCGTCCAGGAGCGTATTTGAATATTCCTTTGTGGCGCGCAGCCGGGGCGCCCCTGACTGCGCCGGACTTCACACGCTCCCGGCAGGTACCGATCTACCCGCGCGTATACCTCGACGTTCATCTTCTTGATCCACTGTTACATCGAATAAAGTATTCCTGATTTGCAGAATCAAAATGTGATCTTATAGTGTTCTGATATTATGTACTATGTCAATATAACCTATTTTTACAACAAATATTAGAATTACATTTTATATCACCTACGCCGTACTTTTTCGTGAACTAATCTATATATATAAAAATGAAACCCGTTTTCCGTTGTCACGACATAACATGAAAACGGCTTGACCGATTTGGCTGATTTTTTTTTAATGTTCATTGAAGTCCAAGGATGGTTTTTACGGTGAGAAAAATTCGAATAATTGCCGGGAAACCCCTAAAACAGACCTTTTCTTTTTCCCATACAAATGTTTTCTTACTAAAATGTAGAGTCAATTTGAACTTTATTCCTACACAATAAAGTTCATTCTAAGGCGGGACAGCTAGTATTAAATAAAAGACAAGTATCAAGATGAGGAAAGCGAGCTATTTGATGAAAGCGACATTTTTATTGCTAATATTTATGATGAATAATTATTATTATTAGTATTAGTAGGTAGTTAACTGAACTGTTTAAAAAATAGGTACGAGTGCAAATTTAAATCAAACTTTAACAACAAATATTATTTCTTTCTTGCTTACGCAAGAAACTGTATTTGCGTAAACTGTATTATAAATGGACAATCAATTGAATCAAATTACTAATTAGGTACTCTTTACACTAATAAAATCCTCCTAAGGTAGGATGACTTGTTTAGTTAATTTAATGAGAAAACTTATATGTACAATAACAAAGAAAATACCTATAGTTTAGTTTATACTTAACAACTCCTGTAGAATGAAAAATATTCGACATTGGGCGTTTATTTATTGCCAATATTTTCATACCAGATTTTCAACCGCAGTGCAGATGCTGCGCTCTAATATAATATCATCTTTACGTATATAGGCTCTTTCTCAATCGAAGGACATCAATGAGTAAAAGTTTATTAGAGGTATATGTATGTCATGTGTGGGTGGGGTTTTAAATTATATGTTTTGGCAAAAACCTACTACGTAACGCCGACATTTGCTCTCGTTATTTCTTTAAAACATTTTATACGAGTATGTCTTCTATTTAAACGACATTAATCTTAAATTAGCACTGAAAATTCACAGTAACTACCGACATAAAACATCAATTAATAGTGAGTTCCTAATTTTACGACTTCCTCTTTATTTATCTCCGTTAATTGAAAGCCACTTGGTTATTCTTTTTTCTAAAAGTAATATATCCAAAGGTTTTAACAACGTAAGCAGAAGGCATAATTAGATAATATTAGTAGCTTTACTCTCATGCCGACTGTCGTGTTTGGGAATTGAAACTCATTTACAAAAGTTAACAGAACGTAATAAATTTAACATACCGCGCCGTTATACTCGACGTTTCATCTACGATTAAGATTATCTTTAGTATAGGGAATGTACATACTACAGAATTATGGAGGTGATGTTTAGAAGTAATAAAAGTTTAAATAAGAAATAGGTGTCGTGCGATTTAAGCTTTACACAATATTTTTTTATCAAGTACCTACTTACCTACTAGAAAAGTTTATATATATTTATGAAAATGTTCCTAGCAAAATATTTTGTGTAAATGACAAAATATTTTATATAATCCGCTAATGAATCGTTTAGTAAAAGTAGCTGTAGCGAGCGTGCATACGTATTTATTTAATTTTAATAATTTAAAGGCAAGCAGGTATTTTCAACAGTAAATCCGAATATTATTCACCTGCCGCTGCTGCCACTCAGGTTTAGTCGCATTTGAATACCTGATAATGTTGACGATTGCAAACTGCAATAAAATACGGGGACTTACATCGCGTGTCTCTTGACATTCGTGAGTATTCAGCTTTTGCGTCGCGCTTTGTCGCAGGCAGCACGAGTCGCGAGGCTTTAGAAAGCGCGCACGCCAATAAATAAATACCCATCCGATTATGATCTACGGCGCGTAGCCCGTAGCAATAATGTATCCAAAAGCTATGAGTACATTTAATTTCAGTTTCGCTACGTGTCGTTACATAGTTTACGTTAGTTGAATGACCATATTCTTCAAAATTCACATCTTTCATTCGGTTCATCTTTCACATAGTTGCAGGTTGCATAGTTTATTCAAGGACAGCCAAGAACATCATGGACTTGTGGGCCGCATTCCTGGCTGCACTCACGCATCATATCTAGAAAAACTTACACGACGCGCGTGGGATTCTAGGGAACGGTAAACAAAAACTTAGACAACTACTTACTTAAAGGATAGAAAGAAACCTCACGTAATTTACGTTTCGTACATAATATAACTGGACATGTACCTACTTAAGACCAGTCAACAATATGTAAGTTTTTACTTTAAGGTAGGCAAATATGTATTAGATATAGTGTATCATCAGAATCAGAATGGCATAATCAGTGTAAAGCCGAGGACGCAGCGACGTCGACGCCTGAGGCAAGGCGGCTGGGCAGCGGCACATGGAGATCGCATTAGCATACGACGTTCTCTGCGCCTTGTACATAGTAGACACATACACCAATTTCGATATGTCGTCCATACGCGTAGGAGGCACTATCGCAAAATGTTTAAATGTAGGTCAGCCAAATATCAGTTTGGCTCCAAGTAATTGGACGTGAAGGTAATTGCACACCTATGTATAAACCGTTTAAGTTTATCACAGCCTGTGATTACGATACACGTTTATGATTTATTCTTTATTAGTTGCAATTTGAAAAAAGATATATGTAGGTATTTATAGTAGGGTGGTTTCTATTCTGACTCATGAAACGATTATCTTCAACAGCTTTCTGCAATCGCTATTCCATTGGTTTCGCAATTGAATTGAAAAGGAGCGGATGAAAGGAACTATTAATATGATAATAAATTGATATTTTTGACAGTTGTTATGTCTTCCTCTAATTTGGATTAACTGCTTTAATTTAAATTGGTATCAGTTAGTAATTTGAGCGTTGCTCGCCTACATAACTATACGAATGTGTGCACATGTCGTATAGGTACACTGCCGTCGCGGACACAATCCACACATGTGGCCGAGCGGCCGCTACTTTCACGCGAGACAGGCGCGCCCATATTAATTGCTCCCGTTCTTCGGCGAAGCCTTATTTATTGCCCTCGTCGGTGATTGTGAAAAGCTTCGAGTGTACATTAGTTTAAATTTTATCTCGTGTATTCGATCTGACGTGTGACACACGAGCACCGAGACGTGCGGTCACTGGTCATTGCGCCTCTACCTCCCGCGCCGCCTGCATCCGAAACACATCACATCACATATTACTCAAACTTTTGTTTATCGATATACCTCGTTATTGAAAATGTTCACATGCTATAAAAAACTTGAATAAATATAGTTTTAACTTATTTTTTAATATTTAGTAGTTTAAAAAACACTATAGTATTCTATAGTAAAAACACTATAATCTACGAGCTAGCTAGGGTACATTAAGATTACTAACTATCTACCTATTTAAAATGTGTTCTAATCGGGTAACTTTAAACAACATTTCCAAAAATCAAGTGTAGGTAGGTATTCGAAGTGTCCGAAACCATGGAGTTAAGCATCGCACGCCAGCGATGCCAACGTTTTAGAGAAATAAACATTTGACTGTTTGCATAACGACCGTCGGAATATCCAATATTTGATATTCGAAAATTCTATTCTAATGTATGTCGTGGACACGGGTCTCACTCAAGCACTTTAGCGGCTTTTTTGGTCTCTATTTATACATAAAGCATTCCAAAAAGCAAATTTTATGTAATTACATAAAGCTTATGTAAATACGTTAGATACGTACTTACTCATTTTTAAAAATTGACAGAGAAACTTCAAATAAGATATCTACATTTAACTTAGTTCTGGTGCAGGCATTCTGTAAAAAGTTACCTACATCACTATATCACTTTAAAAAAAAGTGTATATTTAAAACTTTTTATCTACCTAAAGTTTTATTACATATTTATTACCCTATAATATTATTTTATTCATTCCTTCGGAATTACCTCATTGGGTATCGTCGCAGCGAAATAAACAAGAAAATTTATCTCAATGGGTTTCCACATTAATTATGCATGTATAGATAATACTATTTATGTATAATGATCGAAGTTTTGACATAGATACAGCCTTTATACATTAACTTAGTTTTTTTTATTTAAATCAGATTTTAATAAATAACTTATTAAGCAAAAAAACAGCCACGCTTCAGGTCTCATGGTCAAACTCACAATAAAATGTGTTGACGAACAAACTGCGAGCCACGAATCACCTCGAAACGCGGAAATTACTGATTATCTAAGTATCAACGAAAAACATAACAACTAAATTACATGCAATGCAAGTAGGTAAGTATACTGTGTAGTATAGGTACTTACTACCTTTAGGAAACATTGGATTCCATAGTACTGAACTAAAACGCTAACACGTAGGTAATGTAAAACGAAAAACAATTCGTTACATTATCTTCTTTTTTTAATATCAAGTTCAAAATATCTACGTATATTGAAATTTTCCTAAATGAAAACAAGAAAAACTAATAAAATGTAGGTTCAGTTACTTAGGTACCTATGTTTGAACTAAACAAGAAATATAGTGTAACTAGATATGCTGTTTCTCATCATAAAGTAGGTACCTACGAGTAGTTTATAAAAAAGTGATAAACAGAAGTTTAATAAATCAATCTATAAAAACATAACTATAATAAATAACATTACAGTATTTCATCTTTAAAGTTGTATACAAATATATTTTTTTGGTACAGCATATCTACATAAATGATCCAATCGGTTGCCGTTGGTGAAATAATCAAGAAGAACAGGTCAATCGAAAATACCTGAGGAACGGGTCGAGAACTGGTCGCAGAGGGGGCAGCTGGGCAACCCCGCATCAACGAAGGGCGTTTTGCATGATGTCAGGTACCGGTCAGTTGGGTTGTCCAATAGGGGTCACTTGTACACAATGAGATGTCCGGTACGGCACCCTACGGTCCGGCTTGGGTCGGATTTTAGAGCAGGTTGCGCCGCCGGCCACAGCTCAGTGCGCGGCTGACGGTGGTGCGGTCCGGGTGCGGCGCGGCTCACTACTGCGCGGCCGGCGGCGGCCCGCGGACGGCACCGCGCCGGCCCAGGCCCATGGAGAAGGGTGACATCTCGGCTCTTCCTCTTTGTTCACCATAAAGGGGTGCTAACCGTTAAATGCCGACAATCATTGTATGAAACATACAACTTTCATTTTAGAACCGATTTCATTATAGGTAGGTACCTTCTAGTCATACAAAAATATTTTCATTAATAGATTAAAAGCATTTTAATTACGTATTCCTTTTTACATTACCATTACCACAATAACATTTTTTAATATTAAAGAGGTGTGTTGTTTTAAAAAGGAAAAATTAAACGAAAACTATTGAATGCGTAGATCATACCGAAACAAGCTTCTAGGGCGGCATATAAGATACCTACCTATTAAAGTATCTTGAGACGGAAATTAAAACATCCAAATTTACATTATTAAATCATGATAATGCAGCGTGAGAAAACCATAGACGATGTTAAAATTAATTAAAGTAATGGTCTTACTGAGGAAACATAAACTGCCGGCAGTGGCGAGGTAATTAGAAGTCAAATTTGAACGCAGCTCAGAGGCGGCGCACGACGCGAGGGAGGACCACTAGGTTGCGCGGCGTGCACGCAGATAATGTGAATTAATTTGCGCCTGCGATACAACACGCCCATAGAAATACTCAATACATAGGTAATCGAATTATAAAACATAATTCTTGAAGCAGCCATTTTGATTATTATGCCTACTTACTCGTAACTTACCTAGTTTCTATAGTGCGGTAAGGTGATAGGTACTAGAGGTAGATAACATAGTCATTAATATGTTCAAATATACGCAGCATTTAACATATCATTTAATAGGGAGCTATTGATATGATGATCCAATTCAATAAATAAGTAGGTAGACGTTCCCATTATCTACCACCAAATACCGACTATTGAACTACCTACCTCTCAACATTTTTATGCGTCTATAAATCTAATCTTTCACCTAAGCTACGAATAACTATTTCATCAAAACTTAATTGATTAATAAAAGTAGAACACTTACGTGAATTGATTGAAACCAAAACAGCTTTAAAGATTTGCCGTCTGAGTTTTATTATAACGGCCATTAATTTATATTGCGTTACAGATAGCAAACAGTTTAGTCGTGGTTTTTTACCGTTTTACATAATTACAAAATTATGCCCTGTGTTTACGAGTACACGTATGGACACCGGTGGGCACCCCGCCCGCCCCGCCCCCGCACCCACTCACCGCCGGCTAATAAGAGAAAGAGAAGCGCGTGAGATGAATAGCCGCTGATAAAATGTCATGTTCGATCCAAGTAGCCAAATAATACTAACTAGTCTTTCAAGCGCTTTGCTAATGGCCTGTCCAATAAGGCTCTTGATAGACTCATAATGCAATACAAATAATTTATATAACAACTTTCAAATTTAGAATATATTTAAGCACTTTATTTATGTACCTATACTCTTACCTCCTATGTTTTATAATATTAATATGGGAACGAGATTTTACACCGAACGAAATATCTTTAGGAATAGCGTTGTGCATGTGTAACGTTGAGTGTATGATTGGCGTAACGAGCGCAGGTACCGATTTTGGTCAATAATCGCCATAAGTATAGTGAGCACTTCGCGTACCGAATGCAATTATAATTGGAGGGTCCGATTTATCACATAGCTGTTCTTATGCAGGCCCTTCACGTCGTGCGCACGAAAATATTTCGAGGAGTCATGCCGACTGCACGTAATTATAGGTGGAAAAATATGCATGGGAAGTTTGCCAGGGATGATTTTTATCTTATTATTTCACCTTACCGTTTAAACAGTGCAAAAAATAAACAATTACAGTAGTAACCCTTCTTCGTACCATCACCGATATTGCACAATGGAAGGGTCAAGCACAGCGACAAAGGACTAACGTACCTTCCCACACTGGTCATTCGGCGAACTGGTCATCGGCGGTCATCGAATATTGTGCTTAGATAATTTCGACCAAACAAAAAACACCCTTTCTTTCTTTTGAAAGCGCAAGAAAGACAACATACAACGAATGCAAACACCCTTTTGAATAAAGAACGAACCGTTGCAAGTCGTGAGAGCCACATTGTACAGGTGGGCATATTTGTAGTAAAATTCAATCAGGTATGTACTTAATATGGAGTTGTTTTGAAGAATATTGATTTGAAGTTTGAGGAAAATTATTTTTCTTCTATGGCTATTTAATAAGTACAAAAGTAAGTAGGTAAATAATATTATAATTGTAGGATGTGGTCAGGTAAATAGAGGGTGCGTGTGCTCTCACACTCACACCTGTGGTGATATATTACGTATATGTAGGTACCGAGCCGCACCCGATCCCGCACCCGGCTGGCCGTGCTGCCCGCCGCCGATATCGACACTCGGAGAAAGTAGACGTGATCATGATAAGCCGCTTACTGACGATAAATTTATGCGCCCTTTGTTTCTTTTCGACGATTTATCAAAAATCCCTTTGTGCTAAAGCGTCCCGCGGACGACGACGCTCTAGCCTCTAGCAAAAGAGAAATAAGGTCGTAAGGTTATGTATGTTATGGTATTACCTGCTATTTACATAAAGATTTCTCTTGGAGCGTTATAAGTTATTTCGACTTGTCGAGTCGTTATCCTCACAAGGAAAGTGTTACTTTATTCTCCAGTAATAAAAGTATAATACAAGAACTGTTATTATTGTAAGAGGTCCGCTGTAATGTAACGAGATAACCAACAGCGTAGAATAATAATAAAAGAGGTAATGTATCGAGTGTTGTAAATTGCTTGTTTTGTTCACATAGGCCGCGGGCAGATCAATTTGACCCTTATTGAGAAAATAACCGATGAAAGCGACGTCCTATTGGAATGCGTGGAAAAAAATTACTTAATTGTTTTTTTCTGATTATGGATTGTGAATAAACTGATTGCTGGTGGTCATTTCGATCTGCTCACCATTGTATGAGGTAGTCTCAATTAGTCCACGAAACCTAAACATAGTGTGGTAGGTATTTTAATAACTATCATGAGCTTACAATAAAACATTTCAACGAAACTTTAAAACGTTCTATTTAAAAATATATTTAATATGTATTGCCTACATAATATAGATATAATTACTACGATACGAACTACGAAATATGTATTTATTTGTAACTATTTGTAAGCAACTTTAGGTAGCTCTACAATAAATAACAATACCAGACAACACTTGATAATTGTAACTGCTAACATTGCTTATATCCAGATTAGACTGTATTGTTAAGTGTATGTCTATTAAGCTATTTATAAAACGCCTATTGGCACTTGATATAACACCTAGATTTCACAGTTTTATAAATAACCTCCTCAAACACGAGATGTAGAGCAAGTGCTCTATGTTATACGTAGCTAATGTTAGGTAGATATTAGTCGTAAAGCACCTTTGCAATAGTGTAATTTTATTTTATACACATTCGTACCACACAAAGAAGTTTATAACATTCCTATTTGTGAAAAATTGTTAATAAGTTCGAACAAAAATCTGTTTCAGATTCTAAACAAAATGTTTGCAATGCTACGAGTATTATGACTAGACAAATTACTATTGAAATTGTTATTCAGTGTTAATTTTGTGACACGTATGAGTTTAAAAAATGCATGGCATTTAAATGCCAGTTCAGTCGCCATTTTAGTTCGATGCGAGAGAGACTATCACCTTGAACACGACTTAAATCTGACAGCCTCGAATGTCACTCTCGCTCGAACCAATTAAATTAAAATTAAAGTACTCATGTATCTCTAGTTTTTGTCTCGTATCTTGTCACATAGGGCGGTACTTATTCAATAGTCTTCGTAGTTTTTATACATGGCGCCGAATATCCATAGGTACTAAGAATAGAAGGTACTTTTTGTTTTGGCTGCGATATCCATACACGAGCATTAAAGTAAAAATATTAATTGAGGTAAGTATTCGATAAGTATTGGTAAACAAACATAATAAATCTGATGTAACCTGTTGCACTGTTGCATGACACAGCCAGCGAGTAGGTATATGGTGTCCCTTGCATATGTTACGTATTGCGAAAGTTTCTTTCGTGGTGGGCTGAACTGAAAATCAAGTAGCTGTGTTATATCATACAAGTTTCACGGTTGAGCCGAGATTGAGCGATAAGTATCCAGAACACCAAAAATATGCGACTTTATAGTACGCCAGCCAACAGTAGATCGACATCTTTTCTTTCTCGGTACCGCTAAATTACATTTCTAGTAGCTGTGCAGCACGTTTACGAGGTACTTTGAAGATGGTACGGTGTGTCCGTAATGGCTATTGCAATATTATACGCTCAGATGCCCAAGTGATATCAACATCTAGCGTGTAATTTTTGTTCATGAAAGATACCGGGCTGAGGGTCAAAGAAAATTGTAGAGGGTACATTGTGATGCCTAACATTTGCCGCATATCAGACGGACATCTAAGCTTTCTTAGAAAACGAGAGGCGTAGGTAATTCTACTAGATTCTAGAGGATATCCAGCAATATATAAATATATTTAGTTGAACATCCAAAGTTGTAATATTTCTCTAGCGAAACTCGTTTACCTTTCTCTGTGCCTTTAATTCGCGGCCCTTTCGGCTGGACCTTTTCAGGACATGTCCTCGCTGAGTGTAACTGGAAAGTCGCATCCGAAGTAGTTAAATTGCAACAACATAACTCATTTTAGTCCCAAATTGAATTCGATAAAATTAATGGCAGACATTAATAGCAATCATCAAACAACGGCGGACTGGATGGAGTGCTAAAATTGCATTAAATATAGTTAGAAGAGCCGTGGTCTAAATATATGGGCGCATTTCTTTTGCAATCAAATGACTAAGTGCGGAAGCGATCAACTTTAGTCTCTCTGATTAATCAATCATAAACGCTATCATAAAATTGTGATACCTAAATGAGCGCCGGAGGCAGCGGGCGCGCACCGGGCCTCTATCGACGACGCCACATTACACCTCCATGTTGCTATAAAATTTATGGAGGCTCTATTTTGGAAGCTAATTAAAGATAGTGATGGCCGTTAGAAAAGTTTGACCGTGAGAGAGTGATAAAACTTCTAGAGTAATTTGGGTTGTATACCATAATTAGTCAAAAATATAAGCTCTAGTCATATATGCTTTATAGCAACTTCATTAACACGAGGAATTTTGACGTGATTTTAAAATAGGCAGCCAGTTGACTAGATTACAAGAAACTCACAAAATTGAACTGGGACATGGCAAATTGAGGGACATTAGGAACTTATTTGACAAATGCTAGTTTTTTTAAATATCGCTCATGTTACCTACGTACTTTAATCTCCTAATAAATTATTCGGTCATCATTTTTGTCGGTAGGAAGTATAGTAATTGACTTGGCATGATTATTATGGACAGGAAAGAAAGCTAATAGGTATTTACGACGCCACATTTAATTAAGAATCGTAATTTCACCAAGAAATTAGAGATTTATGCCGAGAACATTTTATATCGACCCCAAACGAATTCGTTACTAATATATCGTCTCATTAATTACAAAGTCGCCTCGACGTGAATGAATTGCAAGCCTGATACTGAGCCTACGTCTCGGAACTTAGTCACGCAATTATTCTTGAGCGGACTGAAACGACTCGACAACGATGTTCCAGTCCTTCGATTGCCATTAGGTACGTCGTAAATAATTTAAAAATCTTGATGCATTCCTATTTCAAAATTCTAAGTACCTAATCGCTGCAATAGCATTTAAATTGGTAGATTTTGAATTTGAGAAATTTTTAGTGCAACGATCTCTGGGCCCGTATTCTTTTAATTACCAAATGAAAAATGGTGTCTCTCTAGAATGTGAATTGTATGAAATGACACATTTTGGTATTCTCTTAACAGATAAGTTGACAGTGGACAGCGATCGGCCGTACATTTTATTACTTTACGCTTTATTTGGTATTCTACTCCGCAATGTCACATGAGTGGCAGTTCCAAACGGTATTCTCTTCGCTATTTGACAGTTGTTCTCTAATGGCATTTCGTTCGGTCGTCCGTCGTTCAGTCGTTCAGTCGTTCGGTCACCCAAACACTATTTCGGTGTTTTTTCGAAAATTAACGTGCAATTTATGCAAAAAATGCATGTAAATCTTATAGAAATAAATATTCTGTATTTTAAAGTATGTCTAAGCTTATTCTAGGTCGAAAAAAATCTATCAATCGGTTGATCAATTTCTTCGAACAATAATTTTATTAAATATTGGCAACATCGACAACTAAATCATTCGCAAAGACAAATGAATGACAAAGCCCTCTAGAGACTACTAATCGACTATTTCGTGGCACATAAGAGAATACCAAATTTGTGACCTATTGCTGTAGAATATTTATCTGTGGGCTATAGTATGGTCGCTTAACTTAATTTAAGAGAATTGGTACCCTGTTGTCCTCAGTTGTTAATTAAGCATCTCGAGCAATTAATTATGTTTAATTTGAATATCAAAAACGCTTTCTCCGTCGGGCCACACGCAATGCAAGTGCAAGGGGACGGATGACAATGTGCATAACAATGCGGTGCGGCGGAGGAAGTGCACCTAGAGATTACTTACTTTGACTAAATTAAAGAGAAAGATAAAATTTGACCTAACTAAAACGCGTAAATAGACTAGTCGTCCTCGCGAAGATATTTGTGTACTGCTGTATTTACCTTCATATCCATTTTGATATGTTTATTTAAAGTTAACATGTGCAACACAATACTGCATTAAGTATAGACTTCTTCCCATAATACTACACATAATAGCTACGATCCACTGAGTTGCAATTTACACAAATCAATTTCCAGTTCACAGTTTTATGCTGATCCTTTTTACAGCAGCGTTTATTTAGAGAATTGCGACATTATAAACTAACTATAACCGCACACCCTGATTTAACATTACCTTCTGTGGAACCTTTAATAGCCACAGTTTATAAGTAATTAACGGTATACAGGACTTAAGACGAAAGGTACCTGTATATTTCATCCGGCTGGCAGCAGTAAGAAGAGAAAATGATTTACTAGCTTCAAAGATATTTTGATTGAGTTTGTTATTTATGTCACTAAACTAGGCATACAAAAATATGATAATTATTACTAATATTAACTCACTTTTGTTTTTTTAATTTTTGGTTGTTTGTTATTTAACAGGAATCGAATACAAAATAAATAAAATATACTATGTAATAAAAAGCGCGAAAATACTAAATATTATATACCACGCACTAAAGACAATGTGAATTTATCATACAATTAAGTATGGTCGAACAGATAGCTAATGAACTCAGTACCGTACTACTTATCGACCCTTGAGTATTTTATGAGTGCTAATTAGGCTTCTTGTTGTGCCCAGAGCCGATCCTGAAACTAATTATTAGTTTGCGGTGAACTTTTTATCTGCCGCCCACGGACAATGGGAACGTGACTGCACTGGAGATCGGCCCTTGGGTATTATTACACGCCGCAGACCGCCACTGGCTGTCGTCAGCCGGACTTACCACCCCAGACCTCAGTAAACTACTCATAGACATTTTATCTAAAAAGTACTTACTTGCCTACTTTGATAAAAGTTGTAAAGATTTTTTTATTGATCCTACTAAATGTTATGTTTGTGCAAATGAATGGACGAGTCGATGTGGAGATGTTTATCACTCTTTTATGCAGGATGATACCACTAAACATGAAACATACCAGAATAACACAAAGATCGTGGAACCTACATACACATTTTTTTTTTTAATATTTCCTAATTAGGATCTTATAGAAAATATTTATCAAAAGACAATGACGTCAATTTGCAATATTTTTCAAGACAACAGTCCACAACACAACAAGTCCACACATACTCATAAATTAAAAATGTCGAATAGGTACCTATGTTCATACTTATTATCAATTTCCGCAATTCTACAAGGAACAGAACAGTTAAATTAAGCTTTTGTTTATTACATCTCAAAATATCACTTGAAACGAAGTATTTTTTATTAAAAATGTTAATGATGTAAACAAGACTTTTTAACAGTTTCATTCGTTTAGGTAAACAACAACACATTGAATTAAACACCACAGCATTGCGTACCTATAGGTACACTTTAATGAAATCGAAATTATTTTTACAGTTGACATTTTTTGAATGATTTTGAATGAAATAAGAATTGAATATCTCCAAAAATACCGCCCCATAATTTGAGAATTGGAAAAAAGTTGTTGTAAATTAAGAGCAGGTACATGATGCAATCATCACATAACCGTTATCGAAATCAAGAAATTGCAACTCAAACGTTCGACTCTCTGATGACGACGGTACAGAGCGTAGCGAATAAAATACAAACAGCAAAACTCAATAAAACCTCGTCGTATCCACGGGTTCAAATAACGACTGTCAATAAAACGTTTATGGTAGTCTGTACTGAATGACCATAAATTGTAAAGATTAAGGTCAATAACGCAATGGATATGATTACTGCTAAGAAATGTTAAACAGCAGTAAGTAGAGTTCATTTCAAAGGTACCTATTTAATCCGAGTCTTCCAATTAGCATATTATTAAGTTGCATGGATTTGACACACTACTTGTAAATAATTTAAAATTCTTGCTTAGGTGAGCGTTGAAAATCATTTGGCATAAATAGTACGAAGAAAAATCTTCATTAGACACTTAATTGACACTTTTAATTATCTTAGAATACAACACGGATGCTAGGTAGAGTCCATTTCACAAAAGCGCCGTGTCTAGGGGAGACACGGCGCTGTATGTGCTGAGTACAAAATTTACCTGTATTATGTATAGGTAGGTATAACATTTGTAATTAGTCAAATAATACTATTTCCTGCATACTCCGGGTGGTCATTCCATGAATAGGTTGGTATAAATTTTGTTAAAAATGTCTATTTACCTATATTTCTGTCATGTAAAAAGTATATTTTTATTTACATAAGTAAGGGGTATTTTACCTACTATCAGGGAAAAATCAGAAAATAGGAAAATAGACCTATCAAATTTAGTTCGAAAGATATCCCGGGCCCGGGGACTTCTTTCGTAAAACGGACTCTACCTAGTTCTGTGGAATAACGACACTCGTGGCTCCATCTGCCAACGAGAATCAGTATTCGTATAACAACAATGTGTAGAGTAGTGCCATCTATAAAAGTTATAGCAAAACAAGTCTGGACATAAAAACTTACGCGTACGGATAAACCAATGTTTCTTTAAAATCTACGGGGCTTAATTGGGCTTTTTTTAGGTAGGTACATAAACAGATTTTTGTACTCTGTGCTGGCAATTCTGTTAAATTAAGTTAAGCGACCATACTATAGCCAAACGATAAATATTCTACAGCAATAGGTCACAAATTTGGTATTCTCTTATGTGCCACGAAATAGTCGATTAGTAGTCTCTAGAGGGCTTTGTCATTCATTTGTCTTTGCGAATGATTTAGTTGTCGATGTTGCCAATATTTAATAAAATTATTGTTCGAAGAAATTGATCAACCGATTGATAGATTTTTTTCGACCTAGAATAAGCTTAGACATACTTTAAAATACAGAATATTTATTTCTATAAGATTTACATGCATTTTTTGCATAAATTGCACGTTAATTTTCGAAAAAACACCGAAATAGTGTTTGGGTGACCGAACGACTGAACGACTGAACGACGGACGACCGAACGAAATGCCATTAGAGAACAACTGTCAAATAGCGAAGAGAATACCGTTTGGAACTGCCACTCATGTGACATTGCGGAGTAGAATACCAAATAAAGCGTATAGTAATAAAATGTACGGCCGATCGCTGTCCACTGTCAACTTATCTGTTAAGAGAATACCAAAATGTGTCATTTCATACAATTCACATTCTAGAGAGACACCATTTTTCATTTGGTAATTAAGAGAATACGGGCCATTAGTGAGCTGCAAGTTGTAATTTTTTAGATAGGTATCGAAAATAAAAAAGCAAGAGGTTGAAAGCTTGCCATTGATTGGCAGACGAAGACACGCCACGTTTGTCGTGGCCGCGCGCGTATGCGGACCACGTCCACTATTGTTTTAAATAAAAGCGTAGGTACACTGTAGGTAGTTTCGTACAAAAAAATGGAATTGGCATGGACCGCTTACCGTCTCGTTAAATCTTTCTTCAATATCGCTGCACCCCATAATGAATTCCTCTCGCCAATATATTTAAAAAAAAAATGCGAAATAATAAGTTCGTCATGGAGTACGTAGGCTACAGTGTTTACCAACTTAATATTTTTGATAATTAACTACAATATCTATTTATATCTGGATGAAATTATGAAACATTTCAAGAAGTTAGTGATAAAATGGAAACTTTGTTGGGGAACTTAAATGAATTCAAATTAAACATAAAAAATTGAATAATTTTGGGCAAATTTTTGTATGAAACGAAATAATTTAAAAACTTAGTTGAAATGGTGTAAAAAATTAATAAGCTTCATACATTATTTATTAATGGACACAATGTAGGTAAATATGAAGCATTGCGCTCAGGTTTTCTTTCAAAAGTAGAATACTTAGGTATTCTAGTTTAATTCGTATTAAATCCCAATTATGTTACTTAGTTGTTTGTTTCACACGAATTAAATGAAGTCAAAAGATATTATAGCCCAGTATCTACCTACTTATTAATACCTACATGTCCACCGTTTCCCGCAAAATGGAATTTACTGTCTCGTAAGTAGGTACGTCAGACATGCTTTAATTGAATTAGGTATCTACACAATAGGAATAAATCGTATTAACGAATTAAAATAATGTTGTTAGCAAGTTTTTGTTTTTTAATTAATCTTTTGTCTAAGCAGCGGATAGAAACGGTGGCAAAAAATTGAAGCGCCTCGCACGCACTGCACTAGGTACCTACTTAAAAATTAAAATTAAAAATGATGACGAGAAATGACGATTTGATAGAAAAAATAAATAATAATATTTATCTTGATCGTATAATGGACACCTTTATCTTACAATTACGTGCCGTTTCAAAACTTCTGTCTCAGGGAGTAAAATATTCTGAGTACGCGTGCGTTGCAAAAGTCGCCTATTATACATAATTATGCGGCCGCATAAACCGAGGACTTTGCTGCTCAAGCCCCAATTATACTTAGCAGGCCTCTTAATATTGTTCATTATGCTAAGGAAATGACGAGATTTAGCTAGAATCCATTATCCTTATAAAGTCGTAGGCGCACATACACGAAGCGCGCGATCAAAATGACAAGAACGCACACTCAATCAGTGTTCCCATAATGGTAACTCCTCACCGGAATCCCCTTTCCTTAAGCATTCGCCAGCGCGACAGCAGCAGCTAATCATATTTGAAATTCAAATTAGTTGCCAATTAGATTTAATAGCACTAGACCAGCCACCATCCGCCCTTCGCTGGTTAGGCTTTAAGATTTTTTCTCTATTTACCTAGTTGCATGGAGTGATTATTAAAGTCATTTCCAAACAAAAATGACTATGTATTCTTGAATATTCATACCTACCACGTAAATGCCATTAAAACAAATATAAATTTGATTTCATATTTTAATCGAAAAAAAAGGTGTTTATCATAAAAGCAGAATAAAAAAAATCTCCTAACAACTATCTCTTATCTACATTCTGTAGATAGCTAGCCTAAATTTACATAGTAAGTAGGTAGCTGATTGTGTTAAACGTTGAGAAAAATCCGGGAAAGTTGTAATAGATTGCTGGTTTTAATAAATTATCGTTATTTTGTAACATTGAAATAGCAAGTATGTAAAGTGCATAGTAAAGCAGCGAAGTTAAAAGACACCTGCAGAGATCGTCCGATCACTTCACTCACGGCGCGGCAAGCTATTATTGTTATGCTGGCGAACGGTAATTTGTGCTAACGGCCGTTAATCGATGTTAAATTGCTTATAGATGGCAAATGTATTAAAATGATAACGTATTTGTACGTATAAAATGAATGATACTCGCACTTGTTAATGTTAAACACTTTGTAGTAAAACGTAAGTAGTAAGCACTAACTATTTTTTTATTTATTAAATAAAACTTCGTTCAAACACGTTAACGTTAGGTGTAGCTCTGCAATTAATTAAACCGATAAAACTCTTCAATTTACGACGGGGGACAAAAACATTCCGAGTCAACTGTTCAACAATTTACTTAGTTAGATAGTCGATCTAATTACGTTTCCATTAAAGATTCAGTAACTTAATAAATTTACATGCATAAAGGGTGTTGTTCCATTGGTCAAGTCAAACTGGTATTCATAAGATGGTATGCATCTGTTCCAGAATTATTGATACCTAACTGTATTACACAGAACATAAAAAAACTTGTTTTCGAAGAAACTTCAATTCCGGTTGAATAGGTACTACTTATAGTTAGTGTTAGTATATTCCAACTATATTTTCATATATCTCATTCCTTGTTGCATAGGAAACTGTAATTACCTAGCAATAGCAACTCTATTTTTTTGATATGGTAATTGATAACAAACAAAACAACTTGTTTTTTTAACAGGCTCAAGTAAAAGCAGGAAATTTAAGTAGAGCTTCTATTAAACGAACGAATTAAACCTAATACCTAAAAACCGCCAAATTGTCTTCTCTGTAACAGGCGGTTTATGAAAACAAGAGATTTTGCCTACTATTACAATGAATACAAGTTTTTAGAGATGAAAAGGTTAATAAAGTTATTTAAGTATCCGTTAAACATTGTGCCGTATTCTTCAGGAAGCGTTTGTTGAAAAAATCTCTTCAATGAGCATTTGTGTGAAAATGTTCTAAGGTATTTTTAAAACAAAATAAGCCTGTTTCTGCAAAAAGTATGTAGATCTCAAATTAAGTGCATATTTTGAAGGGTGCTGCGCAGACGCACGAGTGAGAGTCACCACCGGAGAAAGTCTGCAACGCCCTGTTATGGCGGAATTTCTCATTCCACAGAGCCTTTTCCCCTATTACTTGTGTAAATCTGTCTCTTTGGTATTATAAATACTGCAATTCGAAGTTTCTCTTCGCGAATGATTCGATGCGGTAAACAAACACTCTGTAAGTAAATGTTCTAAATATACTTGAAATAATCAAAAAGTAGAGCCTAGAGCCAAATAAAAATCCTTAAAGCCTTTATAATTTGTACATATGTATAAAAAAATCGGGAAGGAATTCCTTTTATTTTTGCATTTTCAGAACAGAGCATATCTATCATATCATGAACGATTTCACCTTTCGCGGGTCTTAGATTCTGTCTTGGTTATAATGTACGTCGCCATAGTAGAGGTAGACTTCACCTTGACCACTGCACGAATTCTCTAGCATACCCAAGGGGCCTTTAACTACCAGATACAGATCTTACATCATATTGTTGCAAGTAAGAATAAGACAATGCGTGTAGGCACATCTGTGAAGTTCCCAAGCCCCTTGACGCAGTCAGGAAGTGCGGTGTGTGACCTTAAAGCTCTACAATCACGTCTTTTTTGGAGTTATTTGATCATAAAGTAATATTTTACTGTTATTAGTAATAAATATCAAAGTTCTATTAGTACGATAGTTACATAAGTCTAATAAGTAGGTATTAAATAGTTAAAGATAGAGTTAACAGCTTAGATGTTGCTTACAACTTAGATTACTGATAAAATACTCAAGCATAGTTCGATTAACGGTATATAAGTAGCTTTGTGAAAGTATTGAGGATGCATTTCTAGTTGGTTTTAGGTCGATTTGGTGTCGTGAGTGGCATGCAGCTTGCAGCAGGCCCTAGGAAAGCGCGGCTCGGTCGTAAGGCGCATCAACACAAGAGTGTGACCTCTGAGCGGCGCGCGCGGCAAGGTCACGAACGCGCGTGCAACTTAGTCGTGACCCGTTCTCGCGCCCTATCATACCACACCACGACATTCACACTATTCACTATCACCATAGAGTTGATTATTATTTGAACTAAAAGCATCAAAGCCTCTCGCCACGATGTCTATGTATCTAATAACACCGGTGGTATATTCAAGATAGCTGCTAGGGCATATCGCGATTCGATTCTGAACGAGTACCTACATAATATGTAAGCAGGTTGAGTTGAGCGCTTTAGGTCGGCATTAGTACGGACGGAATAGCGAGTCGCTGAGATCATAGACGGTTTTATTTCTAGACATTAATAACTATCTGATGTTTGACCTAATGAAGGAAATTTAGCGGACCTGTGTGATTTATGTTTTCATTGCTGTTTGTATTTAATCGTGGACCCAATTATCTTGATTGGTAGGTCTGATTGTTAAGAAAAGACAACTTTACACAATAATTCATTTTAAAGTCTAAAGCACATTACTGCTGAACCATTTAAATGCTTACATTTACTATAAGTTTTTTTTAATTAGATTTCATGAAATTAATAAATAAAATTGATATGTTCTGCGCCATGCCCACCTGCCTAATATCTAAGTTTTTTTTTTTGTTATGATGTTTTTGTTGCGACTGAAGGTATTGTTGTGTAATGTAGTGGTAATCGCATATTGTAGAAGTATTCACCTTAAGCCATGAACTCTATCGCGGCACGACGAGACAGCGAAATTGTACGTAACAAACAACTTTTGACTTATTCATAGTCGCACATGCACGATGAGATAACTTCTTTATCTCATAACAACAACGGCCGCGTCCAAGGCGGGTGACTACAGGAAGTTTTAGTCGATTATTTTTTTGTAAAAAATTTGGTACCTATGTAGCGTTGATGGGACGCAAGAGGGCGGGTAATACCGGGTAGTTAGCGAGTGGTTGCAAGTAACGGTTAAATGTCGTGTGCCTTATAAGCCTGTGGAGCATGGCCGGCAATGGGATACATTATTCAAGGGGATCATTTACATCGCGGTGCGGCGGACGTGGCGGATTGCGACTCCTTGTATGTACATAGTGGCGCGCAAGGCACTCGCAGCAAAAAACCTTCCATATTGCTCCTTGAAGCCTTTCTTTTTTTTTTCAATGTTACTAAAGAATTCACTTAATGATCGAGGACAACGGCCATAGATTGTATTGAATTCAGGAGATAAGAGTATATGGATGAGTCTCTACTTAAGTCGGTAGGTAGGTACTTAAGAAAATAGTCTTAGTACAACCCAAAGAAAATGTGTTAGGTACTAATTTTGGTTTTATTAATGGTAGAATAATTTAATGCTAGTGAAGAGAAAATACCTTTCTAGGTTTATTAAAAAAACTACATTGAAATATTCTCAGAATCAGTTGTTTCCTTAAGTAATTTATTTTATACCAATATTTAATAAGCACTGAATTTTTAAGACTTAAGAATTTCTTAAAGTATTTACCTATATAGTTGCATCTCATTTGAAAACATGCTGGAAATTGATACCTTCGTGTTAACCACAATATA
This sequence comes from Anarsia innoxiella, assembly GCA_947563765.1. Taxonomy (NCBI): domain Eukaryota; kingdom Metazoa; phylum Arthropoda; class Insecta; order Lepidoptera; family Gelechiidae; genus Anarsia; species Anarsia innoxiella. Next base: position 6,352,081 of record OX387393.1, read on the forward strand.
AGCAATAAAGAAATAGTAAGGAATCGAAACAAAACGAACGATTCCAAATAAATTTAAAAGATATTTACTTACGCGCAAAATTCAATATATTATTATTAACGAGATCAATGAATTCGACGTCTGAAAACGGTGACGTGAGTGAGAGGCGCGCCCTTGCACGGGACCAACAATGTCATCGCCGTTTCGCTTACACCCTGGGCCCGTATTCTCTTAATTACCAAATGAAAAATGGTGTCTCTCTAGAATGTGAATTGTATGAAATGACACATTTTGGTATTCTCTTAACAGATAAGTTGACAGTGGACAGCGATCGGCCGTACATTTTATTACTTTACGCTTTATTTGGTATTCTACTCCGCAATGTCACATGAGTGGCAGTTCCAAACGGTATTCTCTTCGCTATTTGACAGTTGTTCTCTAATGGCATTTCGTTCGGTCGTCCGTCGTTCAGTCGTTCGGTCACCCAAACACTATTTCGGTGTTTTTTCGAAAATTAACGTGCAATTTATGCAAGAAATGCATGTAAATCTTATAGAAATAAATATTCAGTATTTTAAAGTATGTCTAAGCGTATTCTAGGTCGAAAAAAAATCTGTCAATCGGTTGATCAATTTCTTCGAACAATAATTTTATTAAATATTGGCAACATCGACAACTAAATCATTCGCAAAGACAAATGAATGACAAAGCCCTCTAGAGACTACTAATCGACTATTTCGTGGCACATAAGAGAATACCAAATTTGTGACCTATTGCTGTAGAATGTTAATCTGTTGGCTATAGTTAGGTCGCTTAACTTAATTTAACAGAATTGCCCGCCTGATCAAGTTGCGTGCAAGAGAATGTAAAACTTCATAAAAATACATGCCTAATTTAGTAAAGACAAGCTACTAGTCTGATTTATGGAAATAAAAATGTAAGTTTCGAACTGCAGATAAGTAATTAATTATATAAGGTGTTTACTAATTATATAAGAATATACCTAAGGTAGGTATCCTGCCGATGACAAAACGTTTGAGCCGAATAATGACTACAATTTTCACTGTCTCTTAGTGAGCTGTTTTAATTGAGTAGGTAGTAGACGTATTAAAGGGAAGTATCCCGAAAAATCTATTAAAACACAATTAAAAAGTTAAGAAATAATAGAATAAGACTGTAAGTAGGTAACAAAAACTCATGGATCAACAATTACGCCATATCATTTTCCTTATTAGCAGTACTATTGTAACCTTTTGAGGGACAGCCGCAAAATTTATGTCGTATTAATTTACACTTCGATCTCTGATTGCACATAAAATTCTTATACAGCAAGTTATTAGTGAAGCCATAAATATTTGAGAAAGAAAAACACATTATGAGTCAACGAATACATTCCCACAGATGTCTCTAATACATAAATTAAAGATTGCTTCATTTCGACAAAGTTACTGACTGTTTTCAATACTTCCGAAAAAGAGTAGGTACATCATGTGCTATTAATTGTCCCGCCAGGAATAAACGTCTTCACACAAGCGATTTAAAGCGAGGGCCACACAGAACAAGAGGACGTGCAGATTTAGTTACGTTACGGTACATACAAGGAATCGCCCATACTATTTCTAGCATTTATTTATTCATTCCGTTGAATTACTAGGATGAGCGAGTCCTGTTACCATAGACATATGACGCCTTGTGGTGTTTGTCCCCCGCTCAAAGTTGCGTGTCACAAACTTCTATACAATATAAAAGAAAAGTTTCAGGGAGACAAAACTTTGCAGTAAAAAAGATCTCATGTCCTGAAAATCAAATTTAAGGATATTAAGATGTGAACCGGATTTGTATCTGTTATAAACCTACCCTCATAGGTATTATTATAATGTCGATCCGCATAACGAATCAACTTAATAAAACCATATACATATAAGGTAAAGCTAGCCTTGTTGACGTCTATTTCTCTCAGTCACATAGGTCAACAGTATTTTCTGTCTTTATCGCACTAATAAGCCACACTACAAGCACACATCACACACACGCATACAACTCGCTCGCGGCGACGTCAATGTGATGAATAAACAGTTTCTCCGATTTTACGATTGAATGATTATAGATACCTATCTATGCAAAGTTGGTTAACGATTTGGAAATGGCTCAAATTGTATTAAGAAATGATGGTTCAAAATAAAGACTAACGAAATGCTTGGAAATTGATTCGATAGCTTACTCTAGAGAGAGTAACTAACTAACTAACTTTAGAGTCTAACTCAGCCTAACTCTAACTAGTATAACTCAGTCTAACTAAAATGTGATGATGATGATGACATTAATCAAATTAGAATCATTTTTCAGACCTTACAGTACTTGGTTCAATATTTGCAGCCTTTTCATAAAATCCACACTAATTGTAAATTACAAATACACAAGCAGTAATCTATAATCAAATCACTAATCACGTGCATTTTCAAGAACATGATTGTACGAATTGTATTGACCGCGGTGATCAATCAGCTTCAAAATCAAAAGCTTTATTTGCGCAACGGGTGGCAAAATTACAAGAGGTAAGTCATGTGTGTCATGCGTGACAGAGCAGAAATAAATAATAAGGCCTTATTTCAGTACTCTCGTCGTACAAACTACAACAGGTTTTATAATTATTAAGGAAGGACTAACCATGCATAGGTACAAAAACAAAAGCCAAGCACGGGATATCTCTTCACGAACCACAAAGGAATACCCGCGACCTATAATAAAATTTCACATATCTCTGTGAATACTAACTTCTCTAAGCTCTCGTATTTTCATTTTCAATCGTATTCACTTTGGATATAGACGTAGTTTTCAAATGACAGAGAGATGGGACTCTAAAACCAACGTCTCACAATTCCAAACCTTGATGTAAGATAATAAAACTCTAATGGATTTGGCTCTCGGTTGCGGTTGAGGCTACAAAAAAGATGAAATATTTAACTACTTCTGGGTATGGATGTGACCTTATCCTTATACTTAATTATAAAGTTTTTGATTGTTTACATGCATCAAGGTTGTGCTCACAAATATTATAACAAAACTGATGAGAAAAAATGTTATTTGGCTATTGGAAACTTTTGGGACTACACAGTCCACTTATTATTATTGTAATCAAAATCAATTTTAATCTCTTGTGATTTCATTTGATGAACTTATTGATAGGTACGTAATAAGTATCCATGTATAACTCTTCTTTAAAATGTATCAATGTCTTAAACTTTGAAAATCCAATTCGTTGTTCCATATAGTTCTAACGATATAGTTGGTCGAAAAATACTTTTTATTCCCGCCGAGAAATCATTCGGAGGCTGTATCGCGGTCGTCGCGTGGTCGTATCCGCGAGCTCGAGAGTTGGGAGAGCACGGAGGGGCAGAGGGCGGTGGAGGCGGCGGCGGAGGGCGGCGAACGAGTGTGCGTGCGCGGACGCATGTGAGAGTATCTTCATCCAACCTCCATGTGATGGGAAGTGAACCCTTTACGTGGGGAAACCGTTTTTTATTTGCACTCGGACAGCGGCATCAGGTAGAAAGGATGATCGTTAATTTTTAAAGGACACACTGAACTTCGTGTTTATACTCGCGGACACGCTGAATCTCACATATCTTTCGGATGTAATTTTTGTCAAACTTCAAGTGAAATGCCAGCTCGAACAACTTACGATACAGCAACCAATACTTACATCGAAAGGTCAGCTTGAATGTGTAATAAAAAGAAAAATTCGTGAGGGCTGCACGAAGTCGGTTTCGAAAACAATAATAAACGTCGGCAACAGCACCGCAAGAAGTAGGTATGTACCGAATATTACAGTTTGATGGATATTTCAATAACACAAGCTATTTTTGTTAATTAATCGTACACAGACTGAAGAGAATAGCAACAGGTTGACGTCATTCAAATATCGCGCTACGGGAGCGTAGCCGCGAGCTCGTTGATGTCTTTTCCTTAGAGCTTAATGCCTCCCGCTTTCACGAGTTTATTGACCCTTCCTCACATTTAAGGAATTCGCGCAAATTATGCTATATTCATATTTACCACTTTTTTATGCATAAAGTAACACTAATTGTGCATTTCTGATCTCTTTTACTATTTACTTATTTTAATAACTCAGTTTTCGAGTAAAACTTAAATTAATTTATTTATAAAAACCGCATTACACAGTTACATACAAAACGTGGTTCATTAGTTCCGTTTTTACAGAACCCACTGCCCAAAATGACAAGAGTTCTGTCGGGACTCTCCGATAAAAAGTATAAATAACTGTAACGATTTATAAAAAAAAGAGTTTACCGACCAAATAATTACATTAAATAATGATTTGGGTTCGAAGCGGCAATGGTAAGCTCATCTGGAGGGCTGTCCGGCAAGCGGCCGCAATAAAATAACACGGCGGGGGGCGTTGGCGGGGCGCGGGGGACGGGGCCCGCCGCAGCTTCACGCGTACTCATGGTACAAGCTTTAGCGATTACGTGGCGGGGACGGCTAACCTTACAAAAGAACATAATAGTAGACGAGTATTACACCGCGTACCCGCTTTTCGTTAGTTGAATCATATTTTTATTGAAAGAACATCTATAAAAGAGCATCGACGCAAAACTGGAACCTACAAGCCTACAAGTGTGAAATGAATTATATAAAAGCTCTGCCACTGGATCCTTCGAGTAATAACCGCGTCCGACACAAGTTGAAGCGAGCTCTTACTCGTGTTTGTTTTTCATTGCGAGTAGTGGATCGTAGTTTATAGTGTAGTATTAACAGAAGTTCTAAAATGGTACGTTGATATGAAATCCGCTGCCTTCTACGGCTTGGACCGTGGTGCAACAAAAAGTCATCATTAAAGCGTTGAAGGTGCAGCCGAGGTCCGAACCCTTGCCTCGCCACTTACCACACCAAAAAATTCTTCTTGAACGCTCACTATATACTTAGTTCTTAGTTTATTCACTATATACTAAGGGAGTGAGTACTTTGTAGGTATATGTATAGGTTCTTTATATAAACTGATTATAAACGTTTTTCAAAGTTAAATGATAAATGTTATCAATGACTTAACTGTGTTCCACAACGATCAGGACTTGAGTTCCCAAAATAAAAGCCGTTCTCCATTTAAGTATTTAGTAGGTATTGGTACAACAATTTTATGGCACAATATTATAGGAAATACCCAACCATTAATGTTAAGGAAAATTTTGGTTGGATTAATATCAATACATTTTATAAATGAATAAAATGCGTGACATTCAAAACTCATACGTATTCGTAAAAATATCGAAGCGTTAATCTTACGCTCCATACAAACGTGTCTTCGTTTTTTAAAACGATTTTCTTAATATATTCCGAGACCAGTTGTAGAAGCAGATAACATTATCTATAATTTATAGATTGGTTTATGGACGAATAGATTATCGTAAGTGATTCTGGTTATAAAATGCTATTGAACAATATCGCTGTGAAGAAAATTACAATATTTGAACCAGTTGAATTTTTTAATCTTCAACACGACAATATTGCAAGGAACACAACTTTCAGGATGTCGAGAATCGGAAGGAAAAACTACCAAATGGTTGTTCTCTAGTGGAGGAGCGATACTTTTAATGTTATATGAGAACGAAAACCTCAACATTTACGTGCACTATTAGTACCTAGTATTGAAATAAGCACGGAAGTGTGAATAAAGACACAAATTAAGATAAACCAAAAAGTGTGTAGTGCGAGCGCGTCCACCGCGGCGACTGTTTGTTATGATGGTTAGCGTGACCGTAATTACTGCACTCCCACAACAACAACGGCGGCGACACGTAGGTACTGTACAAGCTACTATCAAATCATTACCTACGTTTCTTATTCATTGTTTTAAAGCCACCGACCGGAATTGGTAATTTCGTTAATATACGGAAATTATTATAGGTGTTAGGTAATTTAGCTACAAAGTGATATTACTTTAGGTAAAATATTTTTTCGCTTATTGGCCACTTCGTTAAACATAGGTAGGTACTCAGTTAGATACCTACATAATTTTAATATTTCGGTAAAGAAAATTTATTCTGACTTCTAATTACCCAAATTAAAGTAATCAATTTATTTTTGAATGGGAGTTAAATAGGTAGGTATTTCAATCAAAAATGATTTTCCAGATCAATTTTCTTGACCGACTGGTTTACGTTGTGAATGAGAATGACCAATCATACCCAAACAAACATTACTACACAATTTACTACGCGTCTACTTGACTAGTTATCTGCTTATAAAACTTGTCTGGGCTAGTAAACAGACGTTGCTATTGCTTTACGTTCACGTAGACTATTACAACGTCATGCGATGTAATGTATGAATGACATGCAAGCTACGAGTACGTTTCTGTAGATGACAACTTTTTCAAATACCTATACTTACAATTTAGTTGAATAGTTAATTCATCAAAATACAACTCATAAAAATAATACTTTGGAGACGTCGTCGTTACCGTTACGACTTACGAAACTATTTTGAAAGTGTTTAATGGGTTTATTTGTAATTTATTGATTAACTGAGTCATTTCAACGGCGTTGGCTTATAATAATGTAAGTTTTGTGGCTGGTGCATCACGCCATCGAAATGTGATCGGATGGTGTGTTGTAGCGGGTGTAGTGCTAGCTGCGGACACAGCTCTCGCGGCAAGTTCAAGGTGAGCCCGTCGCTCCGCCCACACGCGCCGCCGCCGCCGCCGCACTATAGACCGAAACTAACAAACAAGGGACATAGGGCTCAAAGTCGAAAAATCGATCTAAAAAAAATACTATTGGCTAGGAAATGATATTTCTAACAACATTTACCCTTGTGTAAAAAGTCCAAAAATGTGTAGTTTTTGAGAAAAAAAATAATCTTTATTTTTTTGTATGGGGAAAAACAGTTTTTATTTTTTTTCTCAAAAACTAGGCCGAAGGCAGGATCGACACTTGGTGTCATGTTAGACTGGATGCTTAAGCCTCGGAAAAAAAATAGACCGCAGCGATATCCGCGCGGCCGCGGGTTTGCGGGTATTTTGAAAATTCAAAAAAAAAATTGCTGTTTTTCACAAAAAATGGCACTTTGACTTAAAATTATTTAATATCGTGGTAATAAATTCACAAACAATATTTTTTAGATCAATATTTTTGACATTTTTGGGCAAAAAAGCGAAAAATATACAAATACCTATTTTTTAATCTAAGTGAAGAACATCACGAAATTGTACATTATAATGATTTTAGTGGTACGCATTTGGTATATATGAGTCTTGTACCTAAGTAAGACTTAATTCTATGCCCCCCCCCCCCCCTTATAGCAGTTATTCGTTTGCGTACCCAACAGGTAACTGAGCGTTGCTGAGACCCCATGAAGAGTCATAATATGTTTGTGCAATCGTTTTATTATTCTTGTACCTATTATGTACACGTGGTGTATTATTATGATACCCATAAGCATTACTGAGAACCAATGATGAGTCATATGTTTGTGCAATTTTTTTATTATTGTCGTATTATGTGCACGTGGTATAAGTATTGAAACCAAAATGATGGGTATGGTAGCCCTGAAAAGGGCTGTTTATGTTTCGAGTCCTTTACAGACTGTTAGATCAAAGGATCTGGAAGGTTTTCGGACTCGACCAACATATAAGCGGTACTGAGAACCAATTATGAGTTATATGTTTGTGCATTTTTTTTTATTGTTGTATTATATACACGTGGTATAAGTATTGAAACCAAAATGATGGGTATGGTAGCCCTGAAAAGGGCTGTTTATGTTTCGAGTCCTTTACGGACTGTTAGATCAAAGGATCTGGAAGGTTTTCGGACTCGACCAACATATCTTCTTCCTCTTCAAAGTCATGGCTCACTGCAACTTCGTCGATTAACGTCATGGCTTCTGGGAAAAGGATGTCTTTGGATATACTTGTAAATTTTGGCCTTATTCTTGATATATGTGGATCTGAACTGATCAAGAGACCATGGAGTATATCTTCGTTCGTGGCGGTCCTACTACTCTTTCTTGTATTCCTTTCCCTCACGTTCCTGAAATCTTTATTTCTGGCCTCTGAAGCCTCTTCGGATAGGATTCCTGAAATAAAAAAGAAAGTAAATTATATAAACTGAAAAAAGCAATTAGGTTAAAGAATATGATTGTACTTTAACTTACCAATAGGTAAAACCGAAAAATGACTGCAGATGTCTGCTCCGTGTGTCAATAGCTTATGTACACTAACTGGCATATGGTACCATGGATAAAGATGTACAAACATCTCTGCAGTTTCTTTACAGTAACTCCGAAAGTCTTCAATACGTATCTTCTTGCCAGAAGATAAGACTTGCAAAATTACTGCAAAGTGAAACAGCAAGTCCTCATCTATGACAGTTATCTGAGACGATCTTTTATAGTCTCGGAAAAAGCGTCTTGCAGTGTTCCCATCATTGGTTGTTCCGAATCCCTAAAAAGACATAATTAAAGCATAAATAAAATAATTAAAAATACAGAAATGCAAGATTTATTGACAGTTAAATGAAATAATAGTTACCTGCTTGACAATATCAATGAGCAATCCCGTCTGTTCACGAAACTCTCTTTGCGTGGCATCTTTTCTTGCTTTCTTCAAGGCTTGATGCTCTCCTCGAGCGCTCCATCGTTCGAAGTCCATGTTGTAAGAAACATGGAGCAGGCACTCCATACAGCGAATCTTCATATGCAGCGGGGATATCCCATACTGATAAATATCAGCACGAATTGGCTTGGTGGCCAAAAGCTCCAAGTTATTCATCTCGCTTGGCTTGGCAAGACAAATAGGGCACGTGGCTGGTGAGCTCACGTCTGCAACAATATTGGCCACTTTGCCATCAATCATAGTCATGTGCAGCTCGTGAGCAACCTCCACGTCTCCACACTGAGTAGGCACCAATTCGGATATCTCCTGCTGCATTTGAGAAGTTTCTGCCCGTATGAAGTCTGCTGTCTCCTTTGCGAACGTGAAGCTGACTGGACGGCAGTAATGTGTTGAACAAGGAGTAGGATTCTCCCAAACAACTGCACTGCCGTCAACCAAGCGGAGCGGCACAATGCTGGTCATTATGACAGATGAGTCATCGAAGTCTGGAGTCGATGATTTCTGCTTGTAATTGCTTTGGGAAGAAGCACCATCCAGTCCCCACTTCCAGGTTAGCTTCAGGCTTGAGTTACTGGAACTTTGGACTGGTCCTAAGGCCAAAAAAATCCTCTGAACTGTGTGGTCCAGGAGATTTTGCAACCTGCAACGAGAATAGAAATTAAAGTCAAGAAAATAAAATAAAAAACGATCAAAATATTAATACAAAAATATGCCAATACCTAATTCGAGCACCTTGTTCCGTTATCTCCATACTTCCAGGCAGTGGATAGCACCTCATCTTAGCACTTAACAGCTTGTAATAAGATGGAAGCGCAGCCACAGATCCTTCTTCCTTGAAGAATTTTCTTAGCGCCAAGTACTTCCATTTGGATAGAGATAGCGATGTGTAGAGCGCCAAAGATTTGTCTTCTGAAATCACAGATGGACTTCTCTCCTTGAACAGCCACTCCTCGGCATCTGGGATAACTTCTGGGTTCTTGGCTAAATGGTCTATAATCTTAGCCAAGGTATGCTTGCCACTATCCTTCAGCTTCGTTATTAAGTAATACCGCAGCTCGTCTTCTGTGGATTCATCCACAATAGTTCTGGAACGCCTCTTCTTCTGCTTGTTGGTCAAATCCTCGAATGGCTTTCGAGCGTGAGAGTCCGTACTAGTGCCCACGTCTACGGAACTGGTGGATGCATCCAGGTCCTCTTGAGGCACAGCAGGCTCCTCTGCAGCAATCTCTGCATTGCCCATTGCGGAGCTCAAATCCACTGCGCTGCATTTGGGCCACCGAATAAGAGACTCCAGCCACCTGCGATTGCTCTCCCGGTTGAGAAAAGTCTTCTGGTTTCTGCTCGCATCCTTCCATCTTTGAATAAGGTCTTTGACGAATTGTTTGCAAAAGTTCACAATCGCGTCACGGTCATCTTGGGGTATGTCACGTCGGATAACTTGTAAGATTACACTATTCAAATAGTGGTGATCTTTTAAGTTACCATGTTGTCTCAACTTGAGAAACAAATCTAGGTACGTCACTAAACCAGCCATTATAAGCTTAAAAAATATTTCTAGACAATCACCGAAAAGCGAGAAGTGTAGAAATGTAATCATTATAAATGAGTTTCAGTTAAGATTTATTTTTAGATTCGCAACTAGCGGGTGTATGCGCGAGTGAAAATTATGATACGGCCAATCACCACGTGTACATAATACAATCATAATAAAAAAAATGCACAGACATATGACTCATAATTGGTTGTCAGTACCGCTTATATGTTGGTCGAGTCCGAAAACCTTCCAGATCCTTTGATCTAACAGTCTGTAAAGGACTCGAAACATAAACAGCCCTTTTCAGGGCTACCATACCCATCATTTTGGTTTCAATACTTATACCACGTGCACATAATACGACAATAATAAAAAAATTGCACAAACATATGACTCATCATTGGTTCTCAGTAATGCTTATGGGTATCATAATAATACACCACGTGTACATAATAGGTACAAGAATAATAAAACGATTGCACAAACATATTATGACTCTTCATGGGGTCTCAGCAACGCTCAGTTACCTGTTGGGTACGCAAACGAATAACTGCTATAAGGGGGGGGGGGGCATAGAATTAAGTCTTACTTAGGTACAAGACTCATATATACCAAATGCGTACCACTAAAATCATTATAATGTACAATTTCGTGATGTTCTTCACTTAGATTAAAAAATAGGTATTTGTATATTTTTCGCTTTTTTGCCCAAAAATGTCAAAAATATTGATCTAAAAAATATTGTTTGTGAATTTATTACCACGATATTAAATAATTTTAAGTCAAAGTGCCATTTTTAGTGAAAAACAGCAATTTTTTTTTGAATTTTCAAAATACCCGCAAACCCGCGGCCGCGCGGATATCGCTGCGGTCTATTTTTTTTCCGAGGCTTAAGCATCCAGTCTAACATGACACCAAGTGTCGATCCTGCCTTCGGCCTAGTTTTTGAGAAAAAAAATAAAAACTGTTTTTCCCCATACAAAAAAATAAAGATAATTTTTTTTCTCAAAAACTACACATTTTTGGACTTTTTACACAAGGGTAAATGTTGTTAGAAATATCATTTCCTAGCCAATAGTATTTTTTTTAGATCGATTTTTTGACTTTGAGCCCTATGTCCCTTGTTTTTTAGTTTCGGTCTATAGTGCGCCGCCGCTCCCAGCGAACACGACCGTTACTGGACCTCCGACACACCACCGTGCCTCGCCTCAACTCACACTAAACACTTCTACCACAATCTTACTTAGGTACAAACAAACAATTCTTTCCAATTACCAAAAGAGGTGCCAACACGCGAATGAATTCATTAGCGAGTAGCGAGCGACAGCATTCGTACCTATTATCTTCCTACCCATTATTACAGAGACAATGACTTTTTCGAAATAAACTTTACCATTTTAAATAACATTGCAATTGTAAGTATTAACACTTACTTTTTTTCCGAAAACTTTATCTTTGGATAAGAAAAACTATTGAGTTTCGGACAAATTCATTTAATACGCTTACAAATATCTTAAATGTCTGGTGGAATTGATGACACCTGGCAACACGTGACGTTCTTAATCACCAGTAAATTACGAGATAATAAAATTCATCGACTATAAACGATTTTTAGAAAATAATGAATAGGAATACCTATAAATATAGGTTGTTATGATAAAATTCTCGAATTATATCCAAATTAATGATGTCTGCAGGGTAGTGGATAAGTATGTACCTAAGTACTATTCGGGATCTGTAGCAGGTATTTACTTAAATTGATATCGAATTCAAATCCAAAAATTACAAATATTGTACCAAAACGACCTAATCTTAATCGTAGGAATTTGGATGTACTTATTTAAAACCTACGGGTTGGATTTAGGAGAGCAAAGCGTGAGGAGTTTAGAAACATGTGAAAATAAAATAATAAGTCAGCATCCCGCTACAAAACTCAACGGCATCATGACGACCATCTCGAAACCGAAAAAATGAATTCAGATATTTTAGAGAGCCCATTTTTTGCGTGGTATGCTGTATTTTACGAGTAAATCATCATCTTTACCTAGGTGGGATAGGTACAAGGTTATAATTAATTAATAGTTAATAATGTGGACATAAAGTTACCTGGGTATGGCGATGACCTGCCCGAGCTCGTCGACGACGTGGTCAGCCAGCACCAGCACGGTGCCCTGGCCAGCGCTGCCCACCACCACGGACACGCCGCCGTCCACAAGCTGCCCGCCACTGCCCACCAGCTGCCCGTCCTCAAGCTGCCCACTGATCATTTCCACGCGTTTTTGGTCCGGTGTCGTTGTATATATAACTGTTTGTTTATCGTCCTCGTATATGAGATCTATAGGAGTCTTTTCGTCTATCGATTCCATGCCTTGATCGTACACATCAGGTTGTACAGGCACTTTGCTGTCAGGAGCGTATGCTGCTAACTCATGTGGAGAATGGCGATAAGAATGCGCGTCCGATGGGTAGCCATCATCTGAATCCATCTCGACTTTGTGGGGGTAGTAGTCATGAGCGGGCTGCACCGGAGTCATGGTAGCGAGTACGGCGTGTGCGGGGGCAGGCGATCGCGGCGCGGACGCGGGCGACGCAGCGTGCGTCGCGGGACTGCGCGCGCGCTCCTCGCCGGAGCCCGTAGGCGGCGGCGACGCGGACATTGCGGACATCGGCTACACGGCGCACGATGGTGGCCGGGAGCCCCGCTCTAGATCACCGCACACTTTTTTCTTTTTCTGTAAGATTAAACATATTATTAACAGAAATATGTATTGCAACTTGCAAGCAATATCAAAATAATCTTAGGCAGTAAATACAATACGTGCTCCTGTTCCAAAATACTTACGAAATGCAATGAAACTAAAACATCTCTCAGAAAATAATATCTACCTATGACACAGTTACCTACACTAATTCAGATTCACAAAAGATGATGAAATTAATTTTGAGATAAAACAGCTGATCCATGTCCAGTTAGTACAGAACAGAACGAGCGTCAAGTGGTTAGTACAGACGAACGCCAAAACTCGTTCGAAGTGACCGCCGCCGCTGCCTTGCCCATGCATCGTCGCCGGTTCTTAACAACCACACCACAACAACAAACGGTACAAACTGGTAAGTAACTCTATTGCATCAACCACGTGGCTGTCAAACTTGTTAAAATAACAAATGAATTATCTTCCTACGATAGAACGAACATTGTCATGAATGGACTAGGTATAGAGACTTCGCCTAAACATTCAAATATCAAAAGATGCTACATATGTAAACAAAAATTGATTTCAAATAACTAATACATACAAAAGTGTTGAGTTGAGGCGGATTGTACTGATTGTACCTATACTTATTCCAGTCCAGAGGTCTTGAGGTGTTTCTTAATGTAAAAAAACTTGCTAAGTGCGAGTTGCAAAGTACCGCACTGAGGCTTTCGTACAACCTTTTTTTAAAGTAAATGTACATACCTATAGATAGGTATATTATCAATTTATCATGAAACCCACAGACATAACGCATCAAACTTAATTTTGCTATTGGGTTTCTGTGGTCTATACGGGTTATACGGGACGGCAGACTAGGTCGCAGTCATTACTTAGGTACTTATTATATTTCTGATCTTCGATAAGTTTCTTTTTTCTTGTATTTTACGACATTACAAATTTACCTACCTATACCTAATCTGTGAAAAATTCTACCTCTAGCTAGGTATATTATACAGCCTGGTGAAATAAAATAAGAACAGCGGAATTAAATTATATTCTTTGACTAAAGAAGAAAAACTTAAAATAGGTAGGTATTTCTGCAAAACATGATAGCTACTTTTGAACAGCTTTTTCCACAAGCACTGTACTTAATTATTGTTGCCAACAAATGTGAAACAAATACCTTGATGGTTAGTAGATAACAAATCAATGAAATCTAAGTTGATTCTTATTCGAAATAAAGAACAGAATTTATTTTACTCGGTACCAGATGCTGGCAAGAGCGCCATTCCCTCGTTGCGAGAGGAAAAATAAAACTACAAAAAGGCTGTGCCGCGGAGCGGGCTGTGTGTGCGTATACAAACGCACACAGAGAAACGTGAAGCTCGCCGGCATGCGACACACACAGGCAGAGGGTGCTCGTACGAACGTACCCGCCTCGCACACTTGTGGACCGTTCTACGGCGTGCTCTGCTCATATGTTGACGGCACACATGCTTACAAATTACACAAATTAAAGTCTTGTTTTTTACTTCTTTAGTCTCGCTCAAGACTATATTAGTCAGAGGCTTACAAATTATTGATTGGATATCTGTCGTCAAAACTGTCAGTAATACAGAAAGGAATCAAAAGTATTTGTACATAAGTGTAAAACAGCACTAAAACTAACACAATGCAAAATATCTACAAAGAATGTAAAGCTAAAAACATCACAGTATTTGGAAGCAAAGGAGCACGCATTGTAGATACTGAAACTAAGGTCGGGGGCGGCGGCTGCTGCGGCGCGGGCATCCTGGCGCAACTATCAACGCACGTCAAACTAGTATCGTGACGTCACAACCCGCCCGGCAAAATTACAAAACCGGCCGGGCGGCGCAGCAGCGTCGGCCAGCAAGCGGGCCGGCGCGGCGCAGTGGAGGACGCGCAGCCGCGCGACCCCGACGCGCTCCGTGCACGTACCGTGGGCGGCGTCGCGGCGCTCGCGGCGCGGGAGGCGCGGGCGCGGGTACAGGCACGCGGCGAGCGGCGCTACGGAGCGCGGGCGCAGGTGCTCTGAGCGCAGCAGCCTCCGCGCGCCGGCGCCGCGCCCGCCGCTCCCCGCGCCGCCCGCACTCCGCTCTCGAACGCACCAAAACGACGAATTTATCTTCCGCGCATGCTGGCCCTTCTCCCGAGGACGTTGCCCAGGGTGTCTCATTGAACTTGGTCGAAGGATATTAAAACAACTTGATTGTAACTTATTCGATAAGGATTAATTAAATGTATTAAACTTTGTTATCAGTTATTAATACCTACTACTATCTATTAAATAATGTTAAAAACAATTGATGAACGTCACTTTTAGCCGGGTATATGGTACCTAAGGTATGCGGCAAAGTACTTACTACGAACGAGACGTTGACGACGCGGCATGTAGCCTGCGGCGGCGACTCCGCGACCAGTCGTTACAAAATCTTCGACCTGCGACGCAGATATTGCCTAAGTTTACGCAACTTCCATATTCGAGTTTCTTGTCCTTAATCAATAATTGTAGGTAAAGCTAGTCTATCTTAAAACCACCTATTAAATTATGTTAGGTCAAATCACTATTCATATTACATAAGTATTTACTTGTAATAAAGACGTACCTAGTCCTAGTTATCATAAATTTAAGTATGGTGTACATGTGGTTAAGCTTTTTTACGTGCGTTATTTGAAAGATTTTTCTCACAATCATCTCTTAAAATACCTTCCCAAATAATACATAGTTATGAATACAACACTATAATAAAATTGCTAATTTTCTAACAAGAATAAACAAAATGAAAGATACTCTTACCTAAAAACTAAATCTAAAACCTTGAATAGCTATAAAATATATATGGAAAAAATGTTAGTGTTTACCATAACTATGTTCTTTGACTATGTTATTCAAACAGTACGCACAAAAGTTTCAGGTTCAGGGGTTCGTTCGGTGTTGTCGTATCGTGCGCAAGCTGTAGCTGCAAGCTCGCGTTGATGTCTTTTGTTCGCGCAGTTTGCCGTAGCGTAGCCGCGCCGCCGCCGCCCGCCGTTCGCCATCGTTATTAAAACAATGTCTTCAAAAAATAACTTCAGCAGTATTTTAAATTACTTTACTAAAAATATATTTTTTTTAATGCAAATAAAGATATATATTTCACTTAACATTATGTTTAAGTGGCGCTAGGATTTTAGTTTGACTAAGATCTTTTGAACAATAGGAGCTCACAAATGGATCGTACCTTTGTGTAGTTAGTTTTTTAAAACAAAAAAATATTTTAAATCATATGCATGTTTTCACGTTTTGGCTAAAATAAAACTGTGATTAATTCCACATCGAATAAAAGGAGAAGGTAGTAAAAAATTGAAAAGTTTTAGTCTGTAACTTCACATTTACCGCGGAAACGAATCAGTAGTATAGTAGGTAGGTGTTTATGCTTGGTGCTTTTCTTTTATCTATAATTTTAGATAGAAAGGCCAATGAATGAATGAAAGTCTACCTAGTTGTCAGTTTCTATATAGGTAACTTTGTCTGTAATGTAACTAATTACCGTCGTCGTTTTTAATTAAAACGGCATTTACTATGGTTACTGTAAAAAAGAAGTTACTACCTCTCAACGTACACTTTGTTAGTGACCTTAAACCTAAATAAATAAATAAATGAATCCAATTAAACACCAATGTTAATGCTGATCGAAACAAACTAACATTCAGGTATATAGGTACTTATTTTATGTAGGATAGATCCAATGTGTAAGACAGAAAGTAACGCAAAGTAACCCTTCTTGTGTTAAAACTTCGATTACAGACAATCTTAATACAAATCTTGGACATTGTATGCGGCAGAGAAGCGCGCAGCCACTTACTTAACTTCCCAGAAATGTTTAAATGACCGGTGAAAGCCCCACACAAAACAGGTGTGCTACACATTATGGATATGGGTAGAGAAGTGGTTCCATTTTACGAAACACTTGAAATTATAACTTACCTTATTTAAAATATTATGAATGAAATCTTTTAGTCCAAATATTAATATCTACTGTAGATATTCTAGGGGGCATCTTGAATGCTTGAATGAGTTGATCCCGGTACCCGCGGGTGTTTATATCACTACTAATTTACCTAACGGCGATAACTAGTTATAAAGTTAAAATGTATGCATTTTTTAAACAAATAAAGTTCTAAAAAAATAGTCCTACACCAAAGGTTGTCTGGAAGAGATCACTTTTAGTGATAAGGTCGCCTTTGCGCACAATGTTTTAGTTTTAAGTTTTATTTGTATTTCTTTGTGTGCAATAAAGTATTTCTATCTATCTATATAAAAGTAACGCTTTATATTATGCACGCACAGCTAGCTCAGTGTACGTCATAGGTACCTACCTACCTACTGCTATAGTAGTTTTTTTTATTTGTACGTTCAATTTGTACGATATTAATAAAACAAAAACAAATAGGTAAGTATGCACATACTAGACGCTGGAAAAAAAAATAGGAGATATTCGCAGTTGAAGAGGTTTAGGCTTTTGTGTTCTCGTTCCCGCTTCACTGCCACCTATGCGGTGTAGGACATTCCAGGGTTTTTAGCCGGTAGGAGTCCGGCAGAACCTCATTTCTCCCCGGTTATGAAGTATCCATGAGGATTACCCCTGGTTCAACAAAAAAAAATGTACTAAGGCACATCAATACGCGTGTAGGGAATTTTCTATGTAGCGTTGATATGTGGCATCACAATTTTTAACATAAATGAGATATGAGAATAATGATAAAATTGTTCTCGTCCTCTTGTCCTCTATATGCTTTTCAAAAAACTTGTCATCAATTTGTCATCAACAATAATTATTTTATTTTTGTAGATATACACAGAATCCCCATATCCACATAAATCTTCGTGAAATAAATAATAAAATACATTTTCACAGGATATGTATAAAAATGAAAATGATGTTTAAAGACCGTCATTCAAATTTTTGAAGAGTTTGTCCACCTACGAATTACATTTTATTAGGGTTCCGTACGCAAAGGGTAAAAACGGACCCTGTTACTAAGACTAGGCTGTTCGTCTGTCAGTCTGTCCGTCCGTCACCAGGCTGTATCTCATGAACCATTACCTATAGCTAGAGCGTTGAAATTCACAAATGATGTGTCGCCGTTGCCGCTATAACAAAAAACACTAAAAATAGAATAATAATAATAATAATAATAATAATAAAGGAGGGCCAACCCATACAACAAAAGTTTTTTTTTTTTATTTTTTTGCCCGATATTATGAGTGAATAGTACGAAACACTTCTTGTGCCATTCTGACTCGCACTTGGCCGGTTTTTTTTTTTTATTATCCTACTTCCTATTTCCTACTCTCCTACTTAAATTATAAATATAAATGTCAATGTTTGTGCCGGTGAATGTTTGTTACTCTTTCATGCAAAAAAGTACCTACTGAACAGATTTTGGTGAAACTTGGCAATATAGTAGTATATAGAGAATTACACGTAGGTATGCTATATAATTTTAAATTATCTTTTTTTTAAGATACCTATGCAGATGAATGCGTACGAATTCAAGGGCCGCCTCTAGTTTTGTTTTTATTTACTTAGGTACCTATATGTCTACCTACATAAATGGGATATAGGTTCACCTACCTACCTATTCATTTTTTATATCATTTTAAATAAAATATTTTTTCTATCCAAATACTTATACCTTCCATCCTTCAATTCACCCATGAGTATGTATAAAATTATTCATTCAATATTCCATACCATTCAGGGTTTAATCCTGTGGTTTGATTTAACTTTTATATTTGTTTGGCAGTGATTTAGATTTAGAATAGCAAGCATGCTAAAGGCAGAATAACACTGCGAAGAAAGAAAATGTCTTGCTCTATGATTTTGCCTGATCCAAATCAGGACTTGGCTTAAAGGTTGGCAACCAGGCCATAAAACTATTTAAAAAAAATGTTACCGCGTGCGACAGCAGCAGCGGCGGCGCTGCCGGCGTGGAATGAATGAGTTGGAATGGAAAATTATGTGACTCGGTCTCTGTCATTTCTAGCGATGTGTCGTTGTCGGTTTTTCAAATAACGCAACGGTAACGTTATTCCTCAGCAAATATCGTTGTCAAAACCATCTATTTTCAACAACTATCTATTTCCACAAAAACCGTTATGAAATACATTTTATGTTGAATCACATTGTATTGGCTATTAATATTGAGTCGTAACGTTTTCGTGTACTTAACATACTTAACGTATTTATTTAGAATAGTCAGACATTTCCTTATAATAAACTGTTTTGGGTCTCTTTCTTACTTTATAAAGCAATTAAAAAACTCGCCAACCATATAGAAGGCGCCAAAGAACCAAAGACAACTAACGAAAGAGCGAGAACGGAACGAACACGCGAACGAATCACTATTCACTAGCTGTCAACGTCATCAACGGCCCAACGGCGGCAACATCACAACGGCGGCAACGTCACAACGGCGCCAACGTCACAACGGCGGCAACGTCACAACTGTCAAAACGATGTGTGAAATGCCAACGTCAGGTTATGTCCAATAGACGGATAGATGGTTGTTGGATAGCTAGATAGCAGGTTTTAGTTGTCAGAACAAATAGCAGTTTTCAAAAGCGTCTATCGCTAATAACGCCCACCGCTAGTCATTTCCGTCTTTCTCTCTCTTGTCCAAAAATCCTACGAAGCGAAAGTACGGTTTGCTTGCTCCGATTATTCAACAAGTTTTATTTTTTGTTAATCCCTATTTGTGGGTTGGTGCTTTTACATAAACTTTTTCAATTTCAAAAATACCACCAGTAAGTAATTCTTAAGATTTATAATAATATCTAAATGTGTTTGCTTTTTTCAAATTCGAATTTATAACCTAAAAAAAAATTTGAAAGTTGTGCTGAAACTTACTGTTTATATCTATATAAAAAGACAACATTCAGAGGTAATTATAAGATATCAAAGCATCGTAGGAGTCAAACGGAACCGCTTATTGTTTTAATTTCCTGACCTCAATTTTAGACAATGGCTGCTTTACTTCATGAAAAAGTTTGGCTGGATAAATCCTTATACAATGAGGCTGAGAAAAACTATTATGAATCTATGTCAAAGGTGGGTAGACCAATTTATTAAAGTAAATAAGATATTATGGCCATGGCGTGTTGCTGAGATTCATTCAATTTATGTAGTTAGTTAGATTTGACAAGATAAACATCAGGTCATAATGTTGTAGGTACGAGTTACTCCACTTGCATTAACTCAATCGTCTTTGGCCAATGAAGTGGCAAAGGCTAGACAGCACATCAAAAACTCTCTAGAATGTGTGAGTACTTAATTTTTTTTGATTCACACACATAATTTTTTTTTATTGATTCATCCGTGATTTCACTGATGTGCTTGTTTTATTTTTTAGCTCAGCGTCTCAATAATACTGTTTTATTTAGATTTATTATATTATCTCAACATTATTATTATTTCCTTTTATTTTCATTATCTTTTTAAACAACTTTGTACAATTTATATGTAAATATATTTTTAACACTTATATGTATATTATAATAAAAATAAAACCTGCTTCTATATAAAATTACAGATGGACAGTGTTGCATCTTTAGTTGGAGTTCCTAACACAGAACTCAATAACAAGATAAATAAACTTGAGACTGAAAATTCCAACCTGAAAAAGGCTATAGATGACTTGCGTAATTTGGTCATCAGTCTTCAGGCTAGAGTAGATATATTGGAGGCTCCAGGTGGCAAGAAGACTGAAGCACCTAAAGTATGTATAAGCGAAAAAAATGATGTGAAGGCTGGAAGGAATAAATGTTTTTTTTTTTATCTGAAATCATAATTTAAATATGCTTTTATCTTTCAGCAGCCCCAAATGGTAAAACCGGTGTCAACCAAGGCAGAGGATTCTGATGATGGAGTAGATCTATTTGGATCTGATGATGAAGAAGAGAGTGCAGAGGCTGCTAAGCTTCGAGAAGAACGTTTAGCTGCATACAATGCTAAAAAGTCTAAAAGTAATCAATTTTTAATATTCCTAATTCCTATGTCTTCATCTAACTTTTTAACTATTAAGACGCAGTTTTAAGATGTGACAAAACTGATAGTAAAAAAAAGTTTGATCTTACTAGCATCAACCATATTATAAGATCTTTTCCTGTGGAAAAACACCGTTTAACTTGAAAATTATATGCTTTCTTTTAGAACCAGCTTTGATTGCAAAATCAAACATAATTTTGGATGTGAAGCCATGGGATGATGAAACTGACATGGGTGCAATGGAAAAATCTGTGAGATCTATCAGCACTGATGGTCTTCTGTGGGGTGCAGCCAAATTGGTTCCACTTGCTTACGGGATTCACAAACTGCAGATTTCATGTGTTGTAGAAGATGAAAAAGTGTCTGTAGATTGGCTTACTGAAGAAATAGAAAAAATCGAGGACTTTGTAAGAATTATAATTTAATTATTTTTTAAATCAGCTACGTTAGTCGTCAGGTGTGTCAAAAAAAAACATTCGCCGCCGCTGGAGCCCAGCTGGAGCGCGCGCGCTGCTACCACCGCACGTTATCTCCACAGCCTAACTATTTTCTAAAAACATTTCTTAGGACGAATTTTGTCAGTCCTCTGATATTTTTATCCAAATTTTTTAGCTCTATATCTCTCTTTAAACTTATCTAACCAGATTACTTCTAATTTTGTTTCAGGTACAAAGTGTTGATATTGCTGCGTTTAACAAAGTTTAACAAAAAATAATATATGTAACCTGAATTTATCAAAAACACGACTTTTTGTAAATCTTTTGTTTTATTGTTGGCCAAATACAGGCAATCACGATAGTGAAGAAGGCATATTTGTGTATATTCTACATATTCCGCCATTATCGG
Organism: Anarsia innoxiella; assembly: GCA_947563765.1. Classification (NCBI taxonomy): domain Eukaryota; kingdom Metazoa; phylum Arthropoda; class Insecta; order Lepidoptera; family Gelechiidae; genus Anarsia; species Anarsia innoxiella. The sequence continues at coordinate 6,373,819 of OX387393.1, forward strand.
CGGGTTGGCACATCAAAGAAATATTTGTCTTTGTTGGCGTGTGTGTCCACACCACACTATATCGCCAAATACTATAATAGTAAATATTTATTATCATTGCCGAATAGTCAGTAAAGTAGTACAGGCAGACCGACCAACTTATCTGTAAAATGATCGGTGGCGCTAGTAGTAATACAAAAATGTAATTGTGTTTCGCAATGCTGCCAACATGGCGGCTTTATGTAGAGTGCTTTGACAGGTCTATTTTCTGACCTTTTCCCTGATAGTAGGTAGAAAACCCCTTACTTAATAAAAATACACTTTTTACATAACAAAAATATAACTAAGTAAACATTTTTATCATAATATGTATATTATACCCTGTGGTGGCCCGTCGATTGACGTCCAAAGGGTGGATCTTCAAGAGGTCGAAAATTTATGTCTCGCCCTATCATTCATAATTGTAAAAGAAATTCAAAACTTTTTATAGTTATTCTACTACCTAAATAAATGAAGTAAAAAGTTATCAAAACCGTTCAGTGATTGAATAGCAGAAAAACAAGCTATTAGAAAAAAACGCTAGAAAACCACGATATTTTAGGTGTCGCCTTTACATGATTTTCGATATTTTATATCATAGTGAAAATATTATTAATAATAGAGTAATCCTGTCTAGGAATATATTATTTATCGTTAAACAGGCAAGATATTTTAAAGAAAATAATTTTAAAAAGTAGGTGGTAAGTTAATTAAAAATTAGTTCAAACAATGTTTAAAAAATATTCGTCATTATTGGCAACACGTTTACTTAGCATGATTAAAAAAAAACGGAAAGCACCCGAAGCGTCACGTCTAACTTAAAAGTCGCAGCCCCCTCGTACCTAAGTCGAACACCACTCGTCATAGTGAACGGACGCTAATTTTTCCAATGATAATTAATTGCATATCGTTCTCCAAAGATATTCATGCCACGTCGTCATTGGTTTCTTTTGCTGTATTTTAAATATAATGCATGGTAAACTCTTTATTTATTTACCATGGCGAACTTATTAGGGAAACAGATAACGTGTAATGTTTGTTTCATAATTTACTAACCTATTTTGCCAATAGCAGCGATTTTTCCAAAATTCGTCATTGTTAGTAACATCATTATTGCCAACATTGTGTCTGACGACGATGACGTCTGTCACCAATAATGATTATTTGTGTAGAAAACAATGACGTTTGTTACCAATAATGATTATTTGTATAGAAAACGACTGATGGCAATAAATTATTTTGATGTACGATTATCATTAAAAAGCATGTTTTTCATATACAGGGCATGCTACATCATTTGCAAATGTTGAACCGGCAGAAAAATGGCAGCCCGCACTCCTGGAGGCTCCCATTTTCATGATGCTATTCCAGCTGCCTTAACTTAAAAAACGAAATAATCTGCCGGGCGCGCCAGCATCTGAAGCAGCTGCCTGCCCATGTGGCCTTAACACTCTTCCGTAGTTGCCTATATGTCCCAACACTGGTGTATAATATGAGAACGTCTCCGACTTGGTTTTTATGAAATGTCAATGAAATGTCTAAAATCGGCGAAGACTTCAAGGTGACATTGGAGACGATTCTCAATGTAAAACTTAATGAGGCTCAATGACAGCAGACTTCGTTATCATCCGCTACGGCAGATTGGGTGTTAGAAGAAGCAGGATATCAATATATCGGCGTTTTAACCTCCTCCCACGAGGTTAACGGTTGAGTCGCTTTAAAACTTCATGTCCAAGGTGGCAATCTTCTTATTAGTTATATACGGCGGAAGCTTTAAATGTTTGGGCAACTGTGTGTCTTGAGCAGCCAAGGGACAAAGGTGTCCAGCGCTCTTGGCACGATCACATGTACAAAGCAAGCAGCCGGATTCTAATGAAGCGGCTGTGGGTAGGAATCTGGCTATGCTTGAGGCGGCATCAAGCCCAGAGTCTGGTCGTGTTTGGGCGCTGTAATCAACGAGCTCATTGAGGATAGTAATTTATCTGCGGTTGGATTGTCACGTTTGTGGTACGATTGCGGACTCTTTGGGACATCAAGGGTTGAGTTGTGTCAAGTCAGCTAGACGATTTCCTCGTCACTATAAAATATGCTTAACGAGGTTGAGCGGCGACCCCGGAACCGCCAAGCCTAAATCACACAAATGGCAAGAGGACTGATTGATTAATCCTCATCTCTCGGGAAAGGGTCTAGTTTAGGATGCAACTTGCATAAGTACCTTCGCCATGTCCCACCTGCCTTGTACATGTAGGGCAGCTAGTGCAGCAGCAGAAGGAGCTGCCATACAAAAGCATGCTAAATATGCTCCCTTCCAAGACGAGGTAAGTACCTCTTTGTTCCCGTCGTAGTGGAGGAAAGCGGGACTTGGTGTACGGAAGCTAAGAGTTTGATGCGTGAACTAGGGAAGCGCCTAAAAAACAATAGTCGGGACCCTTGCGTAGAATTATACTGCGCAATGGTCCCGACTAACCTTTTTTCCTCGCATTCAGTGTGGGAATGCTTCTAGTGTCATAGCCACTTTTGCATCAGGTGCGATTCAGGGTGGGCTTTTGACCTAGCCGTCTTAGCTAATTTGTAATGGATTGCATATTAACGGTAATTAAGTTGTAGTTAAAAGACAAATAAAAAAGTATTTGAGAATAAATATTTACATCAATAATATAACTCAAACGTCACTGTCGGTAACATTCCGTCATTACATTCGTCACTGTCGGCAACATCCGTCATTATCAGTAACACTCAAATTTTTATATTTGCCAATATTTTCTAAAATATTAAATTCTTTAACGTGTCTTTAATATAATATAGCATATAATTCACGTGTTTATAGATTTAGCTTAAAATAAACGCCATTCTCGGGGTAAAATGTGATTTTTTTTTTTGTATGAGGAGAATAATCTTGAGTAGATTCACCCCAAAAGGAAAATTTGGATTCCTCGTGTTGTGGGGTATCCGAATCACCCCCATGTATGTTCCGCGATTTTTTACGGTTTCCGAGTTATGACGTTTTTTCTGATTTTTTGAGATTTTTCAACCAATCACCCTAAAAAGGTTCGTAGAAAAAAAAGTACAACACTTTTTCATAATCTTATTTTTGCATCGGATGCTTCATGACCCGTACTTTTATGCATAAAATATTCAGCTTCGTAACTTTAATAAAAGTTGGGGAAATTTAGGTCGGAAGAGGAAAAATTGTATTGACTGAAAAATAGTCGAAATCTTCAAACTTAAATTAAGAGGTCAAAAAGATGACTTTATGGATTTTAAACTAGCTTAAAAAATGCGCCAACTTCTAAGCTTTCATAATCATTGAAAATAATTGATACTTAATGGGGTATTTTTGCTAGAATCAGCCTTTAAAGAGAGCAAGGTGGAAAAATTTCAGAATTGGACGTATGAGCAATTTTTTTTTTCTTTCATATTTTATGATCACCTAAGCCTCAGTAGGTTTAAAGACAGTGTTCTCTTACCGAAAAGTACAAAAAAGGAGCCAAGATTGACACATCTGGGGGTTTTGGAGCACCTGTAAGAGATGAATTACACCTTGAGAAAATTATGCAGATATGCCTCATTTCTAAGGGGTTGCACAAGGAAACGGCCTTGAAGCGGCACGACTGTATCGCAAACAAGTTCAAAGACGTGGTGGGCTGCAACCTGAGTCTTATCCTGACCTTCGTATTTTTATTGACATACGCCAAACTTTAATGGAAGGAAGAACTCCTGGTCAACGCGAGGGTCCTGAAGGGATCCCACTTCGTAGAAGCTGTTTACGATACAGTCGTGCCGCTTCAAGGCCGTTTCCGTGTGCAACCCCTTAGAAATGATGCATATCTGCATAATTTTCTTAAAGTGTAACTCATCTCTTACAGGTGCTCCAAAACCCCCAAATGTGTCAATCTTGGCTCCTTTTTTGTACTTTTCGGTAAGATAACACTGTCTTTAAACCTACTGAGGCTTAGGTGATCATAAAATATGAAAGAAAAAAAAAATTGCTCATACGTCCAATTCTGAAATTTTTCCACCTTGCTCTCTTTAAAGGCTGATTCTAGCAAAAATACCCCATTAAGTATCAATTATTTTCGATGATTATGAAAGCTGAGAAGTTGGCGCATTTTTTAAGCTAGTTTAAAATCCATAAAGTCATCTTTTTGACCTCTTAATTTAAGTTTGAAGATTTCGACTATTTTTCAGTCAATACAATTTTTCCTCTTTCGACCTAAATTTCCCCAACTTTTATTAAAGTTACGAAGCTGAATATTTTATGCATAAAAGTACGGGTCATGTCATGAAGCATCCGATGCAAAAATAAAATTATGAAAAAGTGTTGTACTTTTTTTTCTACGAACCTTTTTAGGGTAATTGGTTGAAAAATCTCCAAAAATCAGAAAAAACGTCATAACTCGGAAACCGTAAAAAATCGCGAAACATACATGGGGGTGATTCGGATACCCCACAACACGAGGAATCCAAATTTTCCTTTTGGACGTCAATCGACGGGCCACCCTGTATATTCGCTATGTGCACGACAGTAGCGCCACCTAGCATGCGCAACTTTCCGGGATTATGCCAAATAATAACATATCAGTATTTTATTGCTTTCTAATAAATATAGTAAATAAAAGATAAATAGAAAGTCGTCAAGTGGTAATTTTAGAGGAATTTGTTAAAACAGTGCATAAAATAATGGACGTCATTATAAAAACTGGTTTTGAAAGTGTAAAACACAATATTAGGTTCCAACCTCAAACTTTGTTGAAAGGAAATAAATTAGTTTTAGCACAACATGTAAGAAATGTTGAAGAGTTACGAAAGAATGGCAATAGTTATTTAATACGAGCCCACATCATTCGTCAAACATCGGTGACATAAACGCCCTATGTAACGAGTTTAAACGTAAGTACTAAGTAATTTTCAAACTGTCTCAAGGAAATGATAAAAGTTTATCATAGTAAATATTTTTTGACTCTTTATGCACTTGAAGGTCACGACGGTTCTCTTTCCGCACAGACTCTAGTATTTTATGATAGGTAACGTACCTATTTTAATTAACAATTATAATTTATTTATTACAGATCAATGATTCTCGTGTTGTCACTGGGGTAAAATGCAATTGTGTTTATAACCAGAGCTTTACTTTGTCACGCCTTAGAATGAAGTTTATTGTGTAGGAATAAAGTTCAAATTGACTCTACATTTTAGTAAGAAAACATTTGTATGGGAAAAAGAAAGGTCTGTTTTAGGGCTTTCCCGGCAATTATTCGAATTTTTCTCACCGTTTAGACCTACCCTGGACTACGACAAACATTTTAAAACCAAAATCAGCTCAATCGGCCCAGCCGATCTCGAGTTTTAATCGGACTAACGAACAACAATTCATTTTTATTTATTTACATTGACTTTACTTTCCCGGATTGTTGCGCATTTCTACCACGGCAAGCGCTGCGATCGCTTTACTATACCCCCACCATGTACTTCGCACATAGCGAATACCAACCTACTCATAGAATGAACAGCCGAATTATGCAGGAAATCATATTATTTAATAAATTACAAATGAAATAAACATAATATAGGTAGATGTTGTACTCATAAATGGCAACATTATCAATTTTGACATGATAAACAGCGCTGCGGCTAGGGGACTTCTTTCGTGAAATGGACTTCTATTCTAGTCTAGAAGAAGAAAGAAAAATGATGCATTGAAAACAGCACTCAATGTCATTCATTCATTCCGTTCTTTCTAAGCTAAGCTTTTCATTCACTTCCTGTGCAAATTGGTGCAAATTTTTTTTTCAACATTTCTCATATATTGTATTCTGTGATAGTGATAAATTCTGAAATAAAACGCTATTGTTTGTCAACTAAAACATCAATGATGAACTGCAGAAAGTGTAACAATCCCGGCTCTATAACACTCCGGAAAACTGATAGTTATTGCAACGACTGTTTCATTACTAACGTAAATCACAAATTTCGAGCTTGTATTGGTAAAAACAAGATTTTATTAAAAAATGAGAAAGTTTTAGTTTGTTTATCGGATGGACTCTCTTCCACGGTACTGATGGACCTTATTTACAACGGCATATCCATGGAAAACCATAAAAAATTGAGAATTGAACCCATTTTTTTACATATTATAGGTTAGTATTTGAAGATTATGTTGAAATCATATTTCTTATGTTCGAAATCTTGCACTACCATTTAAAATTCTGTTGTTTACAGATATTAACAATGATAGCAACTCTATAGCAGACTACTTAAGGGAACAGTGTGAAAAGTACAATTGGCAGGTTCATTTACTTCATATTTCACAGTATATGGACTGGGATAATCTCTGCCTATTTAATGAGACTCCAAGTGCAAAAAATAGAGAGCAATTTAACTCCTTATTGAAAAGTATGCCATTATCAGCAAGTAATGATTTAGTGTCGAAAATCAAAAAGAATATGTTTGTTAAATGTGCAAAAATACTCAAATGTAAATTTGTCTTTACGGCTGAAGCCTCTTCTAAGTTAGCAGTCAACTTATTATCAAATATTACATTAGGCCGTGGTTCACAAGTTGAAAATGATGTCGTAAGTATAAATACCTCAGTAACAAATTAAAAAACATAAACTGTCAAACCTTAATTTAATCTAACTCAATTTGACTTGTTTTTCTAGGGTTTCTGTGATGCAAGAAATGAAAGTGTGAAAATTCTACGTCCAATGAAAGATATAAGTGAAGAAGAGTTGAGGTTATATGTTGACACTAAAAGCTTAAAATGTGGATATAAAATGAAGACACCTGGAGGTAGTCTCCAGTCTGTAATACAAAGTTTTGTTTCTGACCTTCAAAACAATTTTCCTGCTACCATTTCAACAGTGTGCAAAACAGCTGATAAAATCAGTGTCATAAATAATCCAAAAAATGAGAGAAAATGTATATTATGTGAGGTATGCACTTACAACACTTTGCATTTTTATTTCTTCTTTAAAACCACTCTCAATGGAGCACCTTCATTTGCATTCTTTAGGTATACCTTTTTTATACCTATAATGGGTGGGGACTTAATTTGTATAATTTGATTGCAGAGTGATCTCAGCATAGTGAACACCAAGTTAACTGCATTGCAAGCCACAAGATTCTCCAGAGCTACTTCTAGTAGAATACAAGAAAACTTAAAGACAAACACCACCAGTAAAACTTTGTTCCCATTTATACATGAATATCTATGCTATGCATGTAGTAGGAATTACTCTGAAATGGATGAAAAGAGTATGCCAGATCATATAAATAAATTATTAAACAATTAACTTGTTGTTTATTAGTTCATCACAACTTCCTTGCTCGAATTATGCCGGGCAAGTACAGTACTACGACTAAAAACTGCCTCCAAAATCTAATTTGGTAGGCAATTTTCTTGGCTGTACAGAGTAGGGATGTAACGAATGTCGGTTTTTAAGCATTCGCGAATGCGAATATCTGTTGTTGACATTCGCGAATGCGAATGCGAATATACAGATATGTAGGTATGTGTAGGCAAGATAAAGACAGATCAATGCATTACTTTAAGTACTTACTTAATAACCTCCTAAATGACATGACCTTTTTTGACCCACTTTGCAAACATGAATGAAAATTATAGAAGTTTTTGGGTAACCTCATAAGTTTTATAACTGTGCAATTTCTTGTTTAAGTTACAGTCAAAACTCATATCCAGTCAAAACCACTTTTAACTGCTAAAATCAGTCAAAAGAGGTTTGAACTGAAGACGTCGTCGGTCAAAACCACTTTTAACTGCAATAACCACCAGTCGATATCCATAAAAAATTAAGGTGGTGAAAATTACGAGGAAAATCATCACAGTAATGTCATACAATCTTTTTTTACGTGATTTGTGCTTATACAATCGACTTCACAAAAAAGGGTCAATCATCTGATCGATTTGATATAAAAAATATAGCTAAATCACAATTTGTTTTATGTATGTAAGGAACATAGATACGTCTTGGCTTAATACACCAGCTACCAAATACCCTGTATATTATATTTTTTACCTGGAAATTATTTAATAACGGGATTTTCCTCTTAATTTTCACCACAATAACTTTTTATAGATAGTGACTGTTGGTTATCGCAGTCAAAAGTGGTTATGACCAATGTCTTCAGTTTGACTGGCAATAAGTTTTGACTGTGACATATATCTTAATGTAATGGGAATGCTGAGATATTAACACAAATATAATACAATTTTCGCAAAATGTAATAGGTACTCAATCCATACTATCCATATCCATACTAATATTATAAATGCGAAAGTAACTCTGTCTGTCTGTCTGTCTGTTACGCTTTCACGCCTAAACTACTGAACCGAGTTCAATGAAATTTGGTAGAGAGGTTGTCTAGACCTTGAGAAAGGACATAGGCTATATTTTGTCGCGAAAAAAGGCTTAAGGGGGTGGTAATAAGGGATGAAAGTTAGTATGGGAGATCGTCATTATTCAAAGATAAAACCATGAAACTTTATATTTAGGCACTTAATACTAAATCCATACTTCCATACTATCCATCCATACCTATCCATACTAATATTATAAATGCGAAAGTAACTCTGTCTGTCTGTCTGTCTGTTACGCTTTCACGCCTAAACTACTGAACCGATTTCAATGAAATTTGGTAGAGAGGTTGTCTAGACCTTGAGAAAGGACAAAGGCTATATTTTGTCGCGAAAAAAGGCTTAAGGGGTGGTAATAAGGGATGAAAGTTAGTATGGGAGATCGTCACTATTCAAAGATAAAACCATGAAACTTTATATTTAGGCACTTAATACTAAATCCATACTTCCATACTATCCATACTATATATACTATATATATAGATATAATATTATAAATGCGAAAGTAACTCTGCCTGTCTGTCTGTCTGTCTGTTACTCTTTCACGCCTAAACGGCTGAACGGATTTTGATGAAATTTGGTATGGTGATAGATGATAACCTAGAAATGGTCATAGGCTATAAATAATCACGCCATCGTTCTTAAGGGGTAGGCAGTAGGTAGATAACTAAATTGAGTTAGTGATTTTTAGTCGTTTTTGTTGGGACTTTTGCTCTTTCACGTTTAAACGGCTGAACGGATTTTGATGAAATTTAGTAAGGTAAATAGATGGTTACCTAAAAACGGATATAAGATCAAAATGATCACGTCATCGTACTTAGGGGGTAGGAAGTAGGCAGAAAACTGAATTGAGTTAGTGATTTTTTAATTGTTTTTGCTGGGAGTTTTGCTCTATCATGCCTAAACGGCTGAACGGATTTTGATGAAATTTAGTAAGGTAATTACCTAAAAACGGATATAAGATCAAAATAATCACGTCATCGTACTTAGGGGGTATGAAGTAGGCAGAAAACTGAATTGAGTTAGTGATTTTTAATCGTTTGTTTTAAAAGTTTACCTCATTCACGCCTTAACGTCTGAACGGATTTTTATAAGACTTGGTTAATTTAAAGATAGAATCCTAGGCACGGACACAGGCTACTTTTTACGGCGGGAAAATACCTCATTCCCGCCGAAATCTAGCGTGATCGTGTTAAGAAGCGCATGACGCCATAGCTACTGAAATGATTTTGATGTTTTTTTTTAAACTGAGTGTTACTAACTTAGAGGATAGGTAGGCGCCATAATTTATGGAATTTATGATAAAATTTTGATGCAACTGTCTTTATTTAACAGTTTTACTTGGATCGAAACTTAGCGACATTCCATCACACTACTTAACTTATAGTGTAGGAAGGTACCAAAATTCAGACTACTTTTTACTTCGCGAAAATATCTCATTCCCACAGGAACCTATACATAGCTACCTAACCTATCTACAACATTAAAACTCTGTCTAGAATCACATTACGCCAAAACTATTGATCTGATTTGTATACATCGGGGGTTGGCAGGTAGGTATAGTTAGTAGTATTTTAAACCGATTTACATTATTTACTTTTTATATTTACTAAGGAAACATTCGGAGCTATCCATTATGTGCTTAGGTTGCTTTTGAACAAATTTTGATGTGAAGTTGAGGACCGGAACACGATAGAGGGACATTGTTGCAGGGGGACTTACAGCCGGGAGAAAACAAAAAAGAAGACGAAGTCGCGGGTAAAAGCTAGTAATATTAATAAATAATTAAGTTAATACAAAAAGTGACTAAGATCATCATATAGGCTTGGAACGCGGCAAGGGGGGCGAGAGAACGACACATTTTTTTCTATGATATCTACCTAAATACCTCATTATTGAGATTATTGTCATCATTTTATACAAAAAAATAGTTAAGAGGGTAAAAGTAATCATACTTTTATGCTTCATATATTCCCATACCCCTTAATGCTCATTAAACCAGTAGGTAGGGGAGAACAGGTAGGCTTCGTACAGCAGGAGCATTCGTACAGTAGTCATATTTCCACTATCAAATACATTGGTTCGTTTAGTGTCTGTGTGTTTAATGGCCACTCATACGCACTGGGCCCGTATTCTCTTAATTACCAAATGAAAAATGGTGTCTCTCTAGAATGTGAATTGTATGAAATGACACATTTTGGTATTCTCTTAACAGATACGTTGACAGTGGACAGCGATCGGCCGTACATTTTATTACTATACGCTTTATTTGGTATTCTACTCCGCAATGTCACATGAGTGGCAGTTCCAAACGGTATTCTCTTCGCTATTTGACAGTTGTTCTCTAATGGCATTTCGTTCGGTCGTCCGTCGTTCAGTCGTTCAGTCGTTCGGTCACCCAAACACTATTTCGGTGTTTTTTCGAAAATTAACGTGCAATTTATGCAAAAAATGCATGTAAATCTTATAGAAATAAATATTCTGTATTTTAAAGTATGTCTAAGCTTATTCTAGGTCGAAAAAAATCTATCAATCGGTTGATCAATTTCTTCGAACAATAATTTTATTAAATATTGGCAACATCGACAACTAAATCATTCGCAAAGACAAATGAATGACAAAGCCCTCTAGAGACTACTAATCGACTATTTCGTGGCACATAAGAGAATACCAAATTTGTGACCTATTGCTGTAGAATATTTATCGTTTGGCTATAGTATGGTCGCTTAACTTAATTTAACAGAATTGCCAGCCTGGCTCGACGTGTAGTGCGGCGACAATGCTTCCATTGGGTTCACCACTATAGGCCAATGTGTGTTTTCGCTCCGCGTAAATTATTTTTGGATATCCATTTAAAATAGTCTTATTCAATAAGTAATGGTCAAATTGTTTATGTTCTATAATATGTATGATGAAATAATGTCATAGTTTGCTAATTTAACATGAGTTTTGCGATAAGTTAATGGATGATATTTATTTTGGTTTAAATGTTTGAAAATTTAGATTGGGGTACTTTCGTACAGTTATAGGTGGGGTAGATTCGTACAGTATAAATGTACCCCAACCCAACTTGATAAACAAGAAGGGGTTAATTGTTACCTAGGTAGGTATGTTTATTTGCTAATACACACATTATTGAATAATTTTAAAACTGAAGTCTGAAACTTCTGAAAAAAATAGGGTAGAAGATGTAGAAATAAGCTAGTGGATGTAGAAAATGAAGAAGCAAGAGCAAGAAATATAACAGAAGGCTAAGTAAATGAAACAAACGTTAAAGTTGGTGTCAGAAACAACAGGAAGGAAAAGAATACAAAAAAATGAAAGTGACCATAGAAAACTATTAAGACTGATAGTGACAATGAAGACGATTTATTGAGTATAAGAGAAATGTCTTGTTCTTATTTTGATGTTTTGCTTCTCATATATCTCAATAAATGTTGAACACTATTGGTTTTACTGGTTTTTAATTTATTTTACCTAGATTCTCACTATGTACGAATCTACCTCACCTTATGTACGAAGCTACCCCGCCTGTGGGGAGCTTTCGTACGAATTCCATATTTTGGTAAAATCGTTATAACTCGGAAATGTAGCTTCATATCCAAATAGAACTACACTACATATAAAGCCAAATAGTGTGGCTGTATGACAGCATTAAATTCATTTCGCCATAGTTATCCGTTTTTCTTTTACAAGCTATAAAATAAAAAGTGTACGAATCCTACCTGCTCTCCCCTACATGTAGATTGTAGATGTCTCTGCCTTTAAAATAAGGTATGATTCAACAGTATTTTTTCCACAGTAAGTCTCCCAATGTCTTCTACCTAATGTCTTGATACTCTGAATTTTTTTCAATTTCATATTCGTAATTTATTCAAAACAAAAGTCATGCGAATATCAAAAGTCGTTACATCCCTAGTACAGAGCAATGTTTTTTTTATTAGCGTAATGTGTCCCACCCCACTCCTGGGCAAAGGCTTCCCCGCATTCTTCCATGCCTCCCTATCCCCGGCAACCTCTAGCCAGTTTGCCAAATATGCATCCAAATCGTCGCGCCATCTCCTAGACACAGAAATGTACCCAGTAAAAAAATTTGACTGCATATCATGCTGTTTCCTTTCCATGCAGTGTTCATACGAAGTCGTATTAGTTATTTAGTGGTTCTTCCCCCGCGCAGCTACAAACCACAAACACAACGATCATGATAGATAACGCAGCCAGTAAGACGTGTAAGTCGATAGCGTAAATAAAGCACGTATAACTGCTGAGATTTTAAAAACATGAGCGTAGGTAGGTCCCACAGCTCCAGCAAGTGTTTAAAAGATCGTGGACTGTTGTCCAATTTTAGTTTCTGCTTAAGGGCTCTGTCTCACTGAGTCACCACAGTAGCGCAACCAGTTTTCGCCACCAACAAAATGTATAGGTACCTACTACAGCTATATGGAAAATATGCATTTTGTTAGTAGCGGCACATGTAGCAGACTAGATGTGCCGTGCTGTAAAGTGTGACTCGACGTACAACATATAGATCTTCCAGCGCGGAAGACACAGCATACGGGGCCGCCGTTGTAGCTGAGTCAATTAATTAACCCTTTGGACGCCAATGACCACTTTAGTCGCAAATTGTTCGCGTGGCTGAGACGCCGTCTAAATTTGGCCATTTTAATAACAATACCTAAATAATAATTTCGAATATCCCATCACTAGCGAAAATGTCTATCACAGACAATTTTTACTAGGCTCGGCGTCGGGCGTGTATCAACGTCAAAAATGGCTGGCGTGCAAAAGGTTAACAGAGAAACGGTATCAGATATGGCTCCTTAAGAAACAGAGTCTGTATCGTCTCATTTTTGCTGGGCCCAAGCTTCGCCCGTTGCTCTGCGTCTAATTCTACTACCCAAGGATTTTCCAGTCTAAGGTCAAGGCCACAGCGCCAGTGGTTGAGCGAGCGAGCATCATTTACATTTGTATTTATGTTGTCTAAAAAGGCACGTAAACGATGTCCGGCCGCTGTGACGCTAACTTGCAATGTGGCTTGAGCTTTGCTGAGAAAATAGCAGTCATTACCCGTTGTTAGGAACCCATTCGGCGAATATTTTCTTTTCGCCCAAAACTAGAAACAAGCGTGTAAAATAATCAGATTTCCAGGCAAGTTAGTATTGTTTATTAAGAAAATTTTGATGTAGTTATCACTCTAAAAATAAATTATAATTTAAAATCAACGCGACTTATCTATGAAGTAACGCCTTGATTTATCTAATGTGTAATGTAAAATATAAAGACAGCCTAATGTAACTTACTAAAACATTTTAAGAAACAATATTTTGAAATGTCAAAGTTACTGGTCTCGGTTAGAAGTAGAACATAATTAAAGAAACAGTTAATAATCTTAAAATTTTGTATTTATATCACACATATCTACATTTTACCACTATTACATAAATACAAAATTTTAAACATAATATTTACCAACGAAAAGCTGCTAACCAGTACTTGCAAATTGTATGCAGGTATTACCAATATAATATTTTACAAGTAATTACAATCAATAGGTTAATAAATGCAAAAGATCAAGTGCAATGAAACTCGAATGTTTTTTCTTTATCTCAATAAATCAATATTGAACTTGTATAAATAAAAACACAGTTTAACCATGACAATGTCATCCATTTAGATACCCACAATAACAGCGTTGAGTAGATACATATACATATTCACTTGCATGGACCTGTCTTGCAGTTTATACCCGAGATAAAACACTTTAAAACAATGAATAAACCAGATTTTCTAATATTAAACACTAAATTATATTGTCTTTCCAAATCATATTTGTATTTATCAAACATTGGAATTACATTTAAAGATGTTGGTTCACTGTCTTCTTCTTAAGATATTTACACCATCAGCGGCCATCTTTTGGTGTTCTTTCTACAGTGCCTCTTCTGGAAACTTGTACAAGTATATATTCAATACATATTATCATTATAAAGAGCATTACTGAATCATGTGTAACAATTATTCTGCAGCATTTATTGGTCCTTGCAATGCATTTGGAGTGGGAGAATTTGAGGACACCATTCGACCTTGCTCCTTCACAATAGGATCTGTAATAAATAATAATAATATTTTTATTTATGACTTCATTTAAATTTTATTCACACATAATATTATGCCTCACTATAATATATTTTTAAAAATTACTTACAAAAGTATGGGTGATCCATTGCCTCTCGAGCAGTGTAGCGCTCATAATGATCATAACGCAAAAGACGATCAAGGAAGTCCAATGCTTCAGGAGACACCAGGTGCTGGTTTTCAGAGTGCACAAAACGTTCCCATCGCTTACGCGAATGTCTGAGGAATTATATATGTTATAGTCCATTACTTAAATAATTACAACCACAATGTCGAAAAACTAAGTAAATGAATATAATATTACCTCCCAAGAATATCGTTAAATCGAGGATCCAGTTCTATATGATATTTATCCAAATATTCAAACAACTCCTCAGTTCCAAGCACTTTTGCAATTCGAACAAGCTGGTCATAGTTATCATGGCCATGAAAAAATGGCTCCTTGCGGAAGATCATTGATGCCAACATGCATCCTAATGACCACATGTCTAAGGAGTAATCATACATTTGATAGTCCACCAACAGCTCAGGACCCTTAAAAGAGCAAATAAATAATGATCAATAAATTGAAGATAGCAAAAATGATTCAAATTAATTTGTAAAGTAATAATACCTTGAAATATCTGGAAGCAACACGAACATTGTACTCTTGACCTGGGTGGTAGAACTCTGCTAGACCCCAGTCAATGAGACGTAGTTTTCGGTTATCATGATCAATCATCACATTATGAGGTTTCACATCTCTGTGCATGATGCCCATACTGTGGCAGTAGTCTAGCGCTTTCAGAAGTTCATACAAATAATACCTAAAATATTGAATAAATTAAAATCTATGGCATTGTGAAAAAAATCAAATATTCTGAAATAAATAGCAAAAAAATTATAATTAAAAAATGAATACAAATATTACCTTATATCATAATCTGAAAGAGTTTGATACAGTTGCTTAAAATCAGTGTTGTTCACATGTTCAAAAATTAAAGCTGGAGTACGGGATACTGGATCTTTGACTACAGCTTGTAAAGTAATTATATTTGTGCCTCCTCTTAAGTTTTCTAATATTTTAATTTCTCTTTTTATCTTCTTCTTTTTAACGGGCTGCAAATTTTACATAAAATGATAAACACCAATAATAATCTTTATCCTAACATTACCATTAGCAAGTAGACTGGATGTTTGATAGGAAAAAACTGAGTAATGTAAAACTGTACAGTTTCAAGTAGACTATTTCAAAATGCTATGGTTAAGACTTTATAATTGCTCATATTCTTAAGCACATTTTTTTGCCTTGCAAGGCTAGTAATACTGAAAACTCACCTTCAATATTTTAACTACACACTTTTCATTATTTGTGATATTTATTGCTTCAAATACTTCACTGTACTTTCCACGTCCAAGTTTCCGAACCAGTTGGTAGTCTTCTTGATTGCCCCAATCCACAACATAACTTTCATAATCCCAGTACTCCCTTGGCTTTTGTGAGTTGACATCGGCATATACCCGAGCTCTACTAGGTACTGCCATCGTTCTAAAACTCTTCCAATCTACGGTTTTATTGGCGATACTCTTTCCGGAAATCGCATATGTCTTGAGTAAGGACGCTGTGGACAAAAATTAAAACCACGTCACTTACACCATATAACACTTTTCGATGACTTAAAATACAGCTTTTACTAATCAATGAGAACACTTCGAATCATATGCGGTTTGATTACGAGTCACTTCAATTACGATTATGATGTATAACCTAAAAACGACATCCAGCTCACTATAATTTTATGACACGATTTATCGAATACATGGGAACATATTTGATGATGCTAAAGTTCACTACACATTCAGTCAGAATTTAACAAGGGTTTTCCATCGTAAACTATTCATGGATCTGACGACACCGAATAAAATTTGAAAGTAAGAAGAAAAACGCACGCCATTACTCGTCAAATGATCAAATGGTACCACATCTATATACTCGTACCTAACACATTACTGTATTTATTCCTATTTTATATGATGAATAATGTAAGCACAATGAACTTCATAAAATATCACCAAATTGTTGTAATCGAGCCAGAGACTCTTCTTTTAACACAATTAAACCGGCTCAAATTCAGTAAAATTCAAGATGGACGCCCACCCATCTACTTTTTTACTCTTCCTCCCGCCACTAAACATTTTAGTAACGAACGTACTCGGATAGACAAATCGATTAAATAAGAATTTTTAAACAACAAAAACGTTTTCCTCCCATGTAAATAAAATAAAATTTTGCTGGTAATTGAATTTTTAAAAAATACAAATACGATGCTAATAATTAATCCAAAAATAATTTTCGGCCATAAAACAAGTTTTCACCTTTGTGAATAATAATAAACAAATTTTCAGTCGAGACATGAATCGATTTTATGATTGTATCCAAGTTCCATTCATAATAGTGTTCGTTCTGGTTTACGCAGTTTCACACACTTGCCAAAGATTTGTTAATTTTTTAAATAATATTTAGGCATTGCTGCCAATGCCAATGCCACATTATGTAAATAACATATGCAACACATGCATACAAATGCATGCATAGCACTAAATTTAATTACCTATCTACGATTTTATTAGAATTTTTAACGCCTAACAAGAACCTAACCTGTACAAAGCCTAAAAAACTTGTAGGTATTCTTTCGTTTGAATTTGAATCTTCCTAGGTTGAATCAGTCAGACAGATTCCCGGTAGGTAGGTAGATGTGTGGTAGATTAGATAGATGCAGCATCTACTCTGCACATCCATTTTCTTTTTATCTAGGTTATCCTTAGATAAGGGCGAATTTAAACTTACATTACAGGCAGACCAACTTATCTATGAAATGAACGGCGGCGCTAGTAGTAACACAAAATTGTATTTCCCGTATTCGTGGCCGTAGTTCCATTAACGGCTGTTTCATAGATAACTTGGTAGATATGTAAGTGGAACTGCTGAGTCCCCAGAAACTACCAAGTTTGAATGACGGCCGATTTCACGAAGATATGTGGCGATTCTGTGTACCTAGTCCTTTTCACAAAAGAAGTCCCCTAGACGCGGCGGCGGGGCGCTGTGTAGCGTGTCACAATTGATAAAATATTGTCATTTATGAGTACAAAATCTTGGATACCTACCTACATT
The DNA here is from genome assembly GCA_947563765.1 of Anarsia innoxiella. Classification (NCBI taxonomy): domain Eukaryota; kingdom Metazoa; phylum Arthropoda; class Insecta; order Lepidoptera; family Gelechiidae; genus Anarsia; species Anarsia innoxiella. The sequence continues at coordinate 6,391,497 of OX387393.1, forward strand.
ACATTTGTAATTTATCAAATAATACTATTGCCTGCATACCTCGAGTGTCCTCTGGTCATTCCATGAATGAGTAGGTGGGTATCTTGATGAAAATGTCTGTTTACCTGTTTCTGATAAGTATGTAAAGTATAATTTATTAAAATAAATAAGGGGTGACCTACCTACCTACTTTCAGGGAAAAGATTTGAAAATAGGGCAAATAGACCTGTCTTTAGTTCCAAAAATATCCGCGGGCGGGACTTCTTTCGTAAAAAGTAGCTAGGCACTCTACTTATATCTACTTTAATAAAATCATTTTTCAAAAATCGCGTGTGTGCATAACAAGATGACGAGGTTTTCGAAAAGTATAATGAAGGATAATTCGGAGAATGTTCAAGCAAGTATTTAAAAAAATCATCTTTGCTCTATAGTTTTTATCTTGGTTTTTATAGAATATCACTTTGACTTTCAAGGTTACCTGTGAAGGCACATGAGCGACGCAACAGCGACGCACGCAGGACATGAGGACACAACTGTTTCGTCTTTTGATCACGGTTAAAAGGGCTAGTATCTTGCTAGTATGGAAGTGCGCACACGCGGCATTTTTAATTTTCAGATGCAAGGGAATGCTAGTGCGAACGGGGGCTTAATGTACCCGCATCAGAATGGAAAATCTACGTGCGCGCACTTCTAGTATTTTAGCCCATAGCCTTGCAAACTTAGTTTCTGCATGTCTATCCGATACATAATGTAAAAAAAATCAACCAAGTCGATAGCGTATTTACCTACTGCAGAGACTTTTCAAATCACGAGCTTAATAGTAGTAATATCACATCTTTTTCAAAATATTAGGAGTAGGGTGGGTGGTCTTCCCAATTGTCAGCAGGCAAAAAAAAAAAATATCAGCACCCCCGAATAAATTGTCGAATTGTAAGGTTTTAATAAATTTGGTTCACTACACTAATAAAGAAATAAAATGTATGTTTTTGAAATCCTTAAGTACTCGTACCTGCTATTAGTAACTATTAGTAAGTAGGTACGAGTACAACTAGAAGAGTAATCCAAGTAGAACTTGGATATAGATTTCAATTTCAATAAATGACTATCTCTTAAAACTGCTGATAATTGGGTGGTGTACCCTAATATGTGGCTTATGCTGTTGAGTAAAGAATGAATTTCTTATGTTCAGTTTTTAAATAGACTCTTCGCTTCGACTCTGCGCTAGTATATAAATTGACCCTTATTGTAATTAAGTACTTATGTATCTACCCCATTCTTTGTATATTTTCTATCTAGCAGTTACCTACTGCTAGCGCACTGCTAGAGAGCTGCTGTATCGAACACGTCCGCGTCCCAGATCCCCCGTCGCGGTCCCGCAAGCAGTGTGTTTTGAACTTAACTTAAAGCAAATGTTAAAGTAGGTAACTCACCGCATATAACAAAGCAAATGTAGTTAGTAAGGTGTACGCAAGTAGGAATAATGCTCATGACGTTTAATTAAATATACAGCAATTTAAATCATAAATAATACTGCCTGCAACTTTTTATTTAAAATATCAGAAGGTGTAGGTACTTAAAGTACAAAAGGAATATTGTGATTGATTATGAATAAAACATTTCACTTACCATAAAACTTAAAATACCTACTAGGAATAAAACACATTTTGTAATGTTTTTGAAGGATTTATGTGTTTGTAATCTTTGAAACAATACAGTATCAATTCATACCTACTAAGAATATATTATATTTGTTAATTTTTTTCTGCTCCGTGTTGTTAAACAATTATTTATTTGTGGGCGTCTGTGCTACAAAATACTAGTTGTCGCTAACTTCTAATCGCATTATTGTAAAAATATGACCTACCCACGAAAAAAAAAAAGACTGCTGCAAAACGTCAAAACAAACGTGGCGCATGTGCTGGCATAATGAAATGTATCTTGATTTACAGGTTGGTAGGAAATCGCTAATAGGAATTAGCATTCTAGAATCTTATTCGGATAAAATACCATATATGTAGCGAGCTTAGCTAATTCGATGGACTAAATGTCATTTCACCACTAATGAACTCCTTTTGGTGCTCAAACGGTCGGCGGCGAATAGAGCAGTGTACGAGGACTCCACCGACAAGAACGACGGTTTAAATATGATGTTGATGAACTAATTTTATACGCTTAAGAACAACAATATGTAGAAGAGTAGATAATTACTAATAAATACTTATAGGATATTGTTTTATCCAATGCCGATATTTATCTGTAGTGATTTATCAGCATCTAATTAAAAAAAATGTTCGCGATTATAAACAAGTTGATACTAAAATACTATTAATAATGAGCTGGTCTTCTTCTTAATGAGACAGATTACATCGAGAAGGAAGACCTAAGCCTGTTGCACAATCAATAGAGATGCATCATTGGTACACTGTGCGATGGAATGCGTGTCGTCAGCTCGGCAAGTGGTGATAGCGAAGGCAGAGCCCACGAGGTAGGTGCCAGGCGCTGCGCACACAGCTCGTAAGTGCACTTTACGCGTCTCGAACTTCTCCAGAGCCACGCTCACTCCAATTTCTTTGGACTCTGCTTCGGGACCATTGTTTAACGCGCCTGCCCACCCTAATAAACCATACGATTCCCTGAAAATAAAAAGTAAGTAAATCAATCAGTTGTACATAAGGAAATCTATTGATCGACGTTTGTAGGTATCGATCTATCAATAGAAGTGCCTATCTGTTTTAGTTATAAATTACTAACGTAGTTTTTTTTAAGGTTTGCTACTAACACACTATGGATTATGTTGTCCGAAATAAATAGTTTTTTTTTTTTTTTTTTTAATATTGGTACAGTAGCGCCCTGACGTAGTAGCAATATTACGTACCTGTTTTGCTGTTTAGACATATCAATAAATACTTGTACAGGCACTCCATAACAATTCACAATGTTTATTGTTATAGGAACAAGACAGAGCTTTCTCGTGTTAAAATTGTGGCTAATAAGATTGGTATGCTCCAGCCTGAATAAAACTACGTTATCTTTCTGTTTCTTCTTTGCTTCACTTAAATCGATCTTGTTATCGTAATCGTCAAGTTGCAGTGCAGGTGCTTCCGTAGGAAGGTGTTCCTTTTCACGAGACTCCGCTTTTGTAAAACAATCCAGCCATAAGCAATGCTGGCCGACGGCCGTTATTCCTTTGGTTTTATTTGTTACTTTCCATTTTAAAGCTAACACAGATCGTATTAGTCCCGAAGTATTCTTATTGTGTAAAGCCGGTTCCGCCGCATCGAGATATGGAGTTTTATACTCTACAATAAATTTAGTGCACAGCGAATTATATTCGTCAGAATTCTCGAGGCGCTTGGCTATTCCGAGACGGGAGACTACAACTTTTCCCTCGGCGGGCGTATTCGAAATCCTTTTCGCTTTGCACACGAGATGAAGTCGTTCATGAGATGCAAGAGGGTCATCCCTATTTCTCGCCGCCGTCAGATCTGTCAGTTGCCATTGCCTACTAATCAAAAACGTCTCCAAAATTTCCAAAATCGTATCGTCATCTTTCTCATCGTGTACGTTTTTAACTTCAACGGTTAAGTACATATTCTCAGTCGCAACGCCTTCTACCGTTCTTAAGCTTCGACGAGGAGTCACCGACAATTCGACCGCCTCCTGAAAATAATTCATTCAATGGAGATCCTAATACTTTCCTCTATTTATTTACGACCATCGGCCGTCCGTAACTTCGTATGCATTTATCGCCGTTACCAAAGGAAATAGGTACTATTATATAGGAGAATTACAAAAACAACTTATTTCTTAAAATAATAACAGATTATTAATTATTACTAGAGATGCGCCGAATATTCGTTTACTATTCGGTATTCGGCATATTCGGCATCGGCACCTCAACCGAATATTCGTATTCGGCCGAATATTCGGTTAAAATGACCATTTATTCGTTTATTTTGTTTAGTAATAATTTGCTTGATAAAACAAGATATTAACCTCATATTCATTCAATTATTTTAAACCAAGGAGCAGTCAATCTTATATCCTCATTTTCACATCTAGGTATTACAAGAATTATTAGGAGATGATAAAATAAAGATAAGTTAATAAGTGACACTTAAAGATAGAATTTAGAAACCTACACATTCTGCTCTATCTAGTGACAGTCAAAGGCGCTTTTCTTTATAAACTTTACCTATTTGTTGTATCAAAATTAGTAAAACAACCGAATAGTTCGGCCGAACTATTCGGTTCGGTAGGGTTTTAAACCGAATAGTATTCGGTATTCGTTATTCGGCAAAACCCATATTGGGCGCATCTCTAATTATTACGAAGAGTGAGTTACATCAAAATCGTAAAGTTTCGTCAAAATATGTTCGGTGGTTTTCGTGTGTTTGTGCGTACCTATACATCCACCCATCCACCCGAGTCCCTCGACCGACAACGACACCAACTTTGAAATTAATAAATGAAGAAGGAAACTGCGCTTACGGTAACTTTAAAGCGGAACACGTGTCGAAGTAATCGGTAGGGCCTAGCACTGGCCCCCGTTTCGTAGTAGGCGAGCAGACAGAGCGGCAGCGCGGGCGCGCGGGCGCGCAGCAGCAGGCGGGCCCGCGCCGCGCCGCCGCGCCGCACGCCGCCCGCCGCCGCGCGCACGTGGCGCCGCGCACGCTCGCTCCACGCCGCCGTGCGCGCCGCGCGCTCGTCTGCCAGCGTACAATACATTATTACGATTTCATTTAAGCCGGTTTAAGAGGCGAGCTCTTTATGTATAAATGCACACGGACAACTTAAGTATAGAAATTATTATATTAAGTAGGCACGCCGTACGTCAGCTACGTATTTTTTTTGAATAAAGCTCTCATTAGCTCTCCATGTCGATATAAAATATGAACTCACCGGGATATGTGGGAGGTTCCTTGTATTTCTCGTCATATAGTAATTGGAAGTCCTCGTCTTCTCCCCCGGTGAGCAGGGTAACGCAATCGGGGTGGGACACAGCTATGTATAAGTTACGCATATCTACGGGTCCGACGTTGCGGAACTCTACGTCTACCGTACGTATTTCACCGCTTACGACTTCGTTGCTGATTTCTGAAAACGTCATCTGAAATGGAACCGATTCGTTAACACCGTTGAATAAAACAACCACCATTTTTAAGCCTATAATACCTTCCTAAAACGACGAAAATGACAGGATGAGCAAATTGGGGGGGGCCCTCCCGGTCACCCGAATAAGCGACGATCCTTCATTTAAGTTCTTGTCTAAATTTACAATACAATATGTACCACTTAATAACAACAAAACACAGTTTTTCATGTTTCAATACTGGCGCCACTAGTTTATCCTTCACAACCTTTATATTGGAAACGTGACGCTTTATAATTTTTTGGGTTCCGTACCCAAAGGGTGAAAACGGGACCCTATTACTGAGACTTGACTGCCCGTCTGTCTGTCTGTCTGTCCGTCTGTCCGCCCGTCCGTCTGTCCGTCCGTCATCTGATGACATCTGATCTGATGACAGCCTGACAGGCTGTATCTCATGAACCGTTGTAGCTAGAGCGTTGAAATTTTCACAGATCATGTATTACCATTGCAGCCATTACAACAAATATTAAAAATAGAATAATAATTAAGGAGGGTCCCATACAACAAACGTGATTTTTTGCCTTTTTTTCGCAATATCAATAGTGCATGGTACGGAACCCTTCCTACGCGAGTCCGACTCGCACTAGGCCGGTTTTTTTCTTCTATACCTCCGATTTGTATTGATCTGACTGAACTATCGATTAACGAAGATTTCATCGACTACCGCCATTTTTGTAAAATTAAAAAAGAAGTTGTAGGTGGGACCACAGACGTATAAAAAAAGCTGCTGTAACCAAACCCCTTTTGACAGCTCTTTAGAAGCTTTGCCTCGCCTCTGCACAGTTTCTTTACTAAAGTGGTTTGTTTGTACACTTTAAATAAGTATTTGGAATGCGTTTCCGCGACGCACTCTGCTCTCGGCGCGGTCATTCATGGCGCGTGCTCCAGGAGCGCTCATGTAGACACGGCTTAATTATTTTTTTTTTAACTCACCTGTAAGCAAGGCGCGTAGGAAATAACTGTGATACACAATCTTTTTTCATTGTGATCGAGTTCAGGTATCATATCAATTTTCCCTGATATTGTAACACTGCCGCCCGTCTCATTGCCTCCTTCACCAACACTTATTAGTCTGGTAACAAAACATATAGTAATGAAACATAATAATAAACATTACTTTACTGTTTACATTTATGTACCTAATTATTTTGATACTTACTTGTAAGCGACACCTTGTATATTAATCTGTCCCATCCGTAAAGGAGTCAAAGAGAAAGTTAAGACTTTTTTACAATCAGCATCCATCAAGATAGACTTAATTTTTTGTCCACATATAACATTGTTTTCAATTGTACTCCCAGTGGCTATGGAAGGTTCATTTATAACAACACTATCTTTAGGGAGATCAACATCATCTGAACACGGCACAAATTGCCACAATAATTCAACATCCTTTAGGGCCAATGGTATATTCAATGGATTCCGAAGTGTTATTGATAGTTGGATTGGTTCTGAAAAAAAAAACATTATCTTATCAATTCATAGTCACTGATAAATATTAAAGGCCAGGCTACTCCGCCAGTGGGGGAGTTAGCGAGAGGATATCCATAATACGAACGTATGAAAATATGATCGGTCACTCGTTCGCTCGCTGGCGGCGCGGCGGCAGCGCTGTAAACTAAGCTTACAAGTTAGGTACTTTTATATTGATTACCTCCTTGTGGTATAACAGGATTATAATCAGCTCGTTCGGTATATAAATCTACAGTCGGTTTAAATATCATAGGAACACTGCCTTGAGCTACTTGTAGCAACATTTCTTCCATTTTAGACCAGTATTGTATTTCAGTTTGTGCTTTTGGATCGTCGTGTAAGCTGAGCGAGGTGGCAGGCACGCGGCCGGGAGATGACAGGGGCGCGGGGCCAACACATAACACCCTCGTCGCTTCTTTCTCTAACAATGGCAGAGGTAGGGTCGGCAAACGATCTTTGAATTCATCCGAACTTTCTATCCATTGCTGTAAATTTAAATATGATTTTATTTATGTATGAACTGATATTGTATATGTATGCCAAACATGTTGACGAGACGCAGTCGTTCGTAACCTTTCTCTCGTCGCTTATTTTATTTATTTATTGGAAAACCAACAACTTTAATATAAGTACCTACATAATAGAAAATAGTAATTAACTAACGAGCCAATCACAGGCGAGAATAGTGTACTCCTCCGGGAACGGGCGAACAACGGTAGGTACAAATGAACAAACTTGCCAACGGAATGTTTTACCGAGGATTGTTGAAGGTCAGTTTTTACTGTACTTAATTAAATAAGATAAGATCGGTACGATCGGAAATTAGTCAATATACATAAGATTGGATGAGTCAGACCTGATGGGCAAGCATATACTCGCGCAAGAAGGCGGCCTGCTGCTGCGGCGGCTGCAGGCTGCGCGGCGCGAGCGGCGCGCGCAGCCAGCGCACGGCGTCGCGCGGCCGGCGCAGCGCCACCGCCAGCCGCCCCAGCGCGAACTGCACGTGGTCCGTCGCCAGCCGCCAGCCGCTCTCGCAGTACACCTGCCACCACACCGCTTATTTAACCATAGCCGACGTCTGGTGTTAACATCGACGTAGATAATCAAAAGCTATCCAGTGGTTTAATTGAGCAGACGAACTCGTAAGACTAGAAAGGAGTTATAATACCTAATGATGAATAGACAAATGTATTCACTTACTTGATATGCTTGCTTGTAACATCTGTATGCATGCTTTTTTTGTCCGGACTTCGAAAATCGGTGACCTGCTAATACCATGTGAAACGCATATTTCCTGCACATAGCTTTAGTTCCGGGACCAGACAAGAAACATAGCGCGGCCTGCTCCAATAACATAGCACTGCGTAAATCGCTATCCTCCGATGTCATGCGAATCAGTTGTTTGGCCGCTTCGCCGTGAAGGCCAGAGCTGCTCAAACACAGTACTGAAAGTAAGGTGGCACGAACTGCATACTGTACCATCCTTAAAAATAATAGGTATTAAATGAATTGATGTAGGCGAAACTTTTTGGGAATAAAGCTATTAGTCAATGTAAAGTACCTGCACGTATTTAAATATGTGACGATGCTTTCTTCCATATAGCCGTGTGTTTTGCGATTAGCATCACCAGCCATGAATGCACTTAACGCCGCCATTTCGAGAGCACCAGCGTAACAAAGCCACGCGCTATCTGCATAGAACTCTCTTTTCGCCGTATGATAAGCATCAAAAGCACGCTGCCATTGACCCAACATGAACCAGAGATCCGCTAGGCGTCTCAACTGTAGTTCTGGGCAGTCACTTGAGTAACTAGAAAATAAATGCATAACACAGTGAAATTCTGTGACAGGATTGAGAGTGTGTGTTGAAATGTATATTTGGGTCAAACAGTGCGCTAGTTTAACATTTCGCTTCTCTGGGATTATAAGCTTAAGTGCGGCGCTGGCAGTCTTAATGTTTCGTAATAATAAAATATAATATATCTATAAACTTTGTTATTCGTAGTATAAACTATTCGTGGATTACTTACATAATTGCATTATTCACTGTAGTATTCCCTGCTTTTCCTGTATTAAACCATCTTTTAGTAGCAGAAAATAAGGATCTACTGACACCTTTTCTAGTTATTACCTGTTAGAAATAAATCAATAATAAAATAATTAGGTTACATATTAAAACGTTTTATATTTATAATATTTATTTTATAAAACTACGTGGAAGACAAAACATATAATACTTATTATATTATTACTTACGCCTTCTGAAAGTTGAGCTATTTGCTTTTCCAAGTGGGGCAGTAATGCCTTTGATGCATATTCCTGAAGGAATTTCTTAACAGCTTCAACGTCATTTACATTTAAAGCAGCTCCATGCACTTCCGTTGAATAGTCTAGTGTCTTTCCAGATACGCTTACACTGTCTGAACTACCCGAAAATGAATGTGTCTGAAACCATTAAGAAGCAGATAAATCACCTTATTCTGCTATGATATGGAAGAATAACAATACTTATCTAGCCGTTGTTGTCCCACTGCTGGGCAAAGGCAATACAATAAAAATAAATGTAGTTCATGGATTACTTAGAATATTTACCTGTAAACTATTTGCATTATCATACACATCATTGTCAGGTGAAGTTAATGGATGCAACCCTTCTTGGTTAGAAGAAACATTAACTATATTTTCATCTGAAATATATATCAAAATATTGAATTGTGTGAAATATTAATAAAGAATATGAGTGACGCTATTTTATTGTGTACTATACTATACACATTGTATTCTTAAAGGGCAGGTGAATCGACGCATTCCACACCCATGATGATGTTAGTGAATCTCAATTTGCCGCATTTAAACTCCTTTGACCATACAACATTGAAGCGGTGGTAGCCCAGTTGGTAGAACGCTTGCCTCGAACTCCAAGGGCGCGGGTTCGAAACCTGGCGCGGGCACATACCTCTGAGTTTATTTCTCATGTACGGATCAATTTATTTGATTATCACTAGCTAACGGTGAAGGAAAACATCGTGAGGAAACCTGCATACACCAGAAAAGAAATTCGAAGATGTATGTGAAATCCGCCAACCCGCACTTGGCCAGCGTGGTGGATTACGGCCTAATCACTCTCTGTATGAGAGTTGGCTCGTGCCCCTCGCTGGGGACATATATGGGCTGATAACGACGACCATACAACACGCGTAAACGCAGTTTGACTTGACTAGAGCGTCTACATACTTCCGCAGATAAATATTTACTGTACCTACTTTTTTAAATTCAGGACAGCCGAACAGGGATGACGACAAAAAAAAATTTTTTGTCCATCGCTTAAATTTCTTTAAAATTGGACGCATATTTATTTCCTTTTTTGTCTTGAACCAAAAATGACAATGATACACTAGGTTAAACTTCCTGGTGACGTCACGCCTAAGTACTTCTGCGTAAAAGTGACGTCAAAAGCCCCCACTCTGTAACTTTGATGCTTTATAACTTTGTATTTATTAATGTTTTTGATCAGGAAAAAAATGTGAGTCAAATATTTTTTAACAATCTAAAAGACGGACAAAACATAATGCCATTTTTTTATGTACCTTATTGATAAAATATGTGCCGATTGTATGTTTTACCTCGTGTTCCGGAAACCGATTGCGATAAAATAGCTTGAGGATCAGGGGCCGATGTGAGTGATGAGGACATAGTATCCATCTGAAAAAATATTTTTTATTTAATTACTAAACGCATATGTACCTATAGTGTTAAATACATATAGTAAAATAACATAATAAATAGATACATAAATAATTAACAAGCAATAATAAATAAGTAAAGTGGCTGTATGTCAAGAAGGACTTAGTCTATTGTCTATTGTAGTGTCATTTAAAAAAATAAATTTAGTTCAGTTCCCAGCCCTAACATTGTTTCAATACAAGATAAAGGTACATATAAAATGCAAAATCAATCATGATGACAAGGTATATTTAAATTAATAAGTATAGCCTCATTTGTGTACCTATTACTTACATTGGTTTCAGAAGATCTTTTGATAAACTGTGTCCAGTAGTCACCGGGCAAGCAAGGATCTAGAGTTGTTTTAGAGTTGACTGGAAGGAAGAAACAATTTGATGACCCAAATGTCTGTTTTAATGTTTCAAAAGCAGCATCAGCTCTGTAAAAAATTGTAAAGGAATGTATTACAAAAAAAGTTAAAGACAGCCCTTCATTCACAGAAACATACATACTTATCCTTGCTGACAGAAGAGACATCATGTAGCAAAAGATATGTCTTCAAAATTTCATTATTGAACCATTTAGGCAATTTAGGAGGAGTAACATTTTGTAACTGAGCATATTGTTGATTCAATGTATTGAAAGTATCAACAATATTATCATCATAAGTAGTTCCCACAATGATGCAAGATAAGAAGTGCTTGGTATATTCATGGTCTGAAGGGAATTGCACCTCGAGGTAAGTTTCTCTCCATGCATCAAACCATGGAGTTGATTGAGGTATATCAAACTTTCGGCCTTCTGAAATTAAAAATGTTATGTATAGTAAAATCATTGGTTTAAAATTCATTATACGTTTCATTCAAAATAAGTATGTATCACAATAGCTTTTTTAAAGAGCTGACCAGTACCAGCCCATTACACCAAACCCACAATCAGCAAATGTTTGTTGTAAATAGCTTACCAAGTTCCATAGTTGTACATTTTTCATTAAAGTTATGCAAGGCTGCATTGTTTAACTGTCTCCTTGCTTCAGTTGGTTGCAATGGTTTCCAATTAACATCTCTAATGATTAACTTCCAGTTTTTCACAGTGCACAAACTGCCTCCAGGTTCTCTAAATTGACCTATTTGTTTTGAAATGTAAGTACCTTAATAAGCTAACAAATTGCCATAATATGCACGAGTGCATTTAAGTAGCTAATACAATATGTTGAGTTAACACAGCCAACTAACACATCATGGGAGAGTATGATAAATCAAAATCATGATAATATTACAGTTGTTAAAGAGTTAGGTTAGGAGGATTGGAACAAGTTAATCACCAAAACTCAAAGAATAGAAACTACTTAGAATCTTCTATAAAAATATTTCAACAGACTCGCGATGGGAGTGGGACACCTTCAATGGGGCGTCTGGTAAAAGAGTGTCTTATCTAATTGTTACCATTGTTATGGTTTGGACTATTCATAGTTCATAGTAGTGAACAAAAAAATATATTCACCTTCCCATTCCATGGTACAGAATGGTTGCAGTAATTCCACAAGTGACAAATTATTCTTTGAAACAACATTTTCGACTTTGGGACTGCACAAAACTGCAACTATAGGTGAAAATGAAGCCTGAATGAACTCTTGTGGTGTTTTTCCAAATTTAGACATAGTTTTTAATATTCATCAGTTACAATGACTAACACTAATTATATTGATTTTAAATATTTAAATTAGGACATATAATAATACAATAAATAATATTTTTTTCTCGCGATTTGCCATATTCTTTCGGCTCAGTTAAGTCATTCATTCATTCATCATTGGCTGTCGGACTGTGTGCGTGTGGACGGAGTGAGCCATCAAAATTTTTGCCTAGAAATATGCCTAACTTTTAGTGAAAGTTCTAAAACAATTGTGAAACTAAATATTTTAATTTGTGAAAAGATAGAACAAAAGATATGGCATTAAACATCGGCTCACTCAGTTGAGCAAGCTACCTATGAAAATTAGAGAAAGTATCAATTATTCATATAATATTTATATACCAGGATTTAGTGAAACTTTTGCTAAGTAAATCCTGAAAATTTCAGATCGCCTGGTAACGTAATAAAGTTTTCACAAATGATTTCTTCGGCTCACTCCGTCGAAACGTTTTTTCAACCCCTATTTCTGACGAAAATACTGAAAATTGAAACTGCTACGTAATTGTAAAAGTAAGCTAAGATAATATGAGAATTTGTGAAACACAAAACAAACCACTAACGCGGCAGGTTTTTGTATAATCATTGGTTTCATCGGCTCACTCCGTTGAAACGTTTTTCGTAAGTTAAAAATGTCAATATCTTAAGATTTCTAGCACTATAGAAACTAAAAACTGTCTTAACTTTTAGTAAAAACTTTTCACTAAATATCCACCATACTAATGTTTTATATTCCATGTCTGGTTTAAAAGATATTCAATTGTGTTTATTCTGCATACAAACTTCAGTTTAGGGTGACCACACTGTTTTATAAAAATTGAGGACATTTTTTAAGAAAACAAGTTTGTTTACTTAATCAGCCTTCTTTATTGAACTAGGTCATTCTTTATTAAACTATAAATTTAGACTTGTAACTGATCATATTCTTATTAGTGTAAATGGCCTGGCACTACAATATTTTGAGACACTTTCGTTTTCCTGTTAAAAACGCTAAATTCGTAACTCCAGATTTTTATTTGACCATGATTTAGCGTTTTTAACAGGAAAACGAATGTGTCTCAAAATATTGTAGTGCCAGGCCAGGACTTTCATTAATTCACTCAAAATTATTCCATCTTTGTTATATTTCATTTAAAATTCATGTTATTATTATTTGTTGCCAAAAAATATATATTTAAATGTACACTCAATCAATGTAGTTATATTTCATTTAAAATTCATTTTATTTTTATTCGTTACCGAAACAAAAATGTACACTCAATCAATGTAGTTATTGGTAGCGAATCGTTAAAGGTAAATATTTGAAACTTTAAATTACGTCTTACATTTACACTAATAAGAATATGATCAGTTATAAGTCTAAATTTATAGTTTAATAAAGAATGACCTAGTTCAATAAAGAAGGCTGATTAAGTAAACAAACTTGTTTTCTTAAAAAATGTCCTCAATTTTTATAAAACAGTGTGGTCACCCTAAACTGAAGTTTGTATGCAGAATAAACACAATTGAATATCTTTTAAACCAGACATGGAATATAAAACATTAGTATGGTGGATATTTAGTGAAAAGTTTTCACTAAAAGTTAAGACAGTTTTTAGTTTCTATAGTGCTAGAAATCTTAAGATATTGACATTTTTAACTTACGAAAAACGTTTCAACGGAGCGAGCCGATGAAACCAATGATTATACAAAAACCTGCCGCGTTAGTGGTTTGTTTTGTGTTTCACAAATTCTCATATTATCTTAGCTTACTTTTACAATTTCGTAGCAGTTTCAATTTTCAGTATTTTCGTCAGAAATAGGGGTTGAAAAAACGTTTCGACGGAGTGAGCCGAAGAAATCATTTGTGAAAACTTTATTACGTTACCAGGCGATCTGAAATTTTCAGGATTTACTTAGCAAAAGTTTCACTAAATCCTGGTATATCAATATTATATGAATAATTAATACTTTCTCTAATTTTCATAGGTAGCTTGCTCAACTGAGTGAGCCGATGTTTAATGCCATATCTTTTGTTCTATCTTTTCACAAATTAAAATATTTAGTTTCACAATTGTTTTAGAACTTTCACTAAAAGTTAGGCATATTTCTAGGCAAAAATTTTGATGGCTCACTCCGTCCACACGCACACTGTCGGACTTTGGTCGGACTTGTGGTCGGACTAGCCAGAAATACAGATGCAGTGTTGCCAATTGGGTGTCTGGTATTGCAGTCAAATATTATCCTAATATTTTAAGGGAGCCCCAATGATATTACCTATATTTTGTTTGAGGGAGCCCTTATAAATGTCAATGTTTGTGCCGATGGATGGATCTCGGAACTAGTGTTGCCGAAAAATCGATAGTTTTACAATCGATTGTTAAACGTCAAAAACATGTACCCTATCGATAGCACAATCGATACTATCGATTGCTCTTGCGCTGCAATAGTATCGGTTAAAAGCAATACTATCGATAGTATCGATAGTTTCGATCGCTGCCGAACAATAAACTATCGATAGTATTGCACAATCGATAGTGATCATTTTTTCGATAGTATTGCATTCAGTAAGCAGGCATAATGGGTGGTAGAATATATGATATGATCACATATAAGTGTATGACGGACGAATATAAAGTAAGTATGGTCAGTTGACCAGCAATTTCGAATCTAAATTGATGAAATTGATGATGAAAAAAATGATCACTATCGATAGTATCGATTGTATATTCAATATTGGAGAGCAATACTATCGATAGTATCGATACTATCGATAGTTTATTGTTCGGCAGCGATCGAAACTATCGATAGTATTGCTGTTAACCGATACTATTATTGCAGCGCAAGAGCAATCGATACTATCGATTGTGCTATCGATAGGGTACATGTTTTTCGACCTATCGATAGGCTATCGATATTGGCCTATCGAGTGGCAACACTACTCGGAACAGTAACTTATTGTTCCTAGGGATGGATGGATGTTTGTTACTTCAGGTTCATCACGTAAAAACAACTAAACAGATTTTAATGAAATTTTACAATAATTTAGGTAGGACACGAAGACCACATAGGCTATATTTTTTGCAGATATTTCGTGTTTTTTTCAGTGATGGATGATAAATGCATAAGAAGTCGTGGGCAGCCTCTAGCAATTTAATAATCAATTAAAATAGGAATCCACCAAGTTATTTGAATGCAATATTAGCATTTGAAATGAAAATCGTGCGTTATTTCGTTATTATAATATTTAATGTAAAATCAATTACGAAATTTTGATAATAATTAATTATACTTATATACTGAACCAATAAAAGAAATCAAAACTATTATTTAAAGTACAACAATTATCATTCACAAAATGCTGTTGTTCTAAAAGCTATTTCTTGCTGAATTTCACAGTAAATTAAATACTTATAAACTTAATTTAATTATTTATTGTTATTATAAAAATAATTCCAATAATTACATCTAATTTCCCAGGTTATCATAATGCACAGAAAAGACCTGTGTGATATAAAAACAAGGTGGAAGTTTGTCAATGCGGCAGTGCGGCAACAATGGACATAAAATATTTTACTCCAAGGATACATTCCCTTCGAAAAGATATTTTTTTCGAATTAGTTGCCACACAAAACCTGTATTATTTATTTTCCCTGCAGGTGGATTGAAATAAAAAAAACTTGAACCTGTATAATTGATAGTACCTATAACTAAAATTATTGAGATGATCAAATTTCCATGTTCTGTCACGAATTATCTGTACGCGGATATCCGGCATGATGTAAGTATGTATTTTACAAAGATATTTTTGTTTGTTTAAGTTTTCTAGGTTTGTTCTCATACTATTGCTGATGCTTCTAAATTCAATAAAAGACTTAAAATAACTTAAAATACTTAACAAGTACGTACGTACATTTCTAGCTAGTTTGCTTCATAATTCGATATCAGGGTTTATTTATGCATAACTTTTTTCACACTTGATTCAAATTAGTACTAACTGTACATAATATTTTGTTGAAACTTACTCGAAAAGGAGCAAACATTTTATTAAACTTAAGTTAGAGTGAAACAACCGACCGCGTCAAACGGAACTGTTCTCAAACTGGATTGGATTATTTTCATACAGAGAACGACTCGGTACTCACCCCTCTCATTAATACCGCGACCGAATACGATCGGTGCGAACAAAAAAAAAACAATTCGAAGTTTCCTACCTGTTTTGTAGGAGTCAACCAAGCAAATAGCATAATCCTCATAAAATATGAAATATAAACCGCGCGAGTCCTGCCGCGACAACCTACGGCACCGACCGCGCAGAAGGCGGTACTTAGTCGTATAATTTACAAGGCTAGGTACAAAGTTTACACCTAAGACTAATACTATTCAAAATTGGAGTTGAACATGTTGATATTGAGATCCTCGAAGGCGGTGCTGCCGCTCTGGTCGAGGATCTGCAGCATGTCGGACAGCTCGTGCGGCGCGTGCGTTGGCTCGCCGCTTGCCACGCCCGCCACGCCCGCGCCGCCCTGCCACGACCACATGCCTGCAAAACGATAGTCTCTTTTATCTTCTCGGAAATACACGTAAAAAAATACAGGAGCAGCATGCGCATACAGGGTCCAGGACGACCGAACTGTTTCGCTGCCCCCGGATACTGACCGTGCGGCGGGTGCGCGTGGTGGTAGTGCGCGGCGGGCGGCGGCAGGTAGGCGGCGGGCGGCGGGGAGCGCGCGGGGCTGGCGTCGGCGCCGCCCGCCGCGCCGCCCGCGCCGCTCTCCGCGCCGCTGTACGCGTACGTCTCGTTGTTGGCGCCTCCCTGAACAAACGATTCACATTCACGTCGGTTTACCGCTCCCTACTTTGAACGTAGTTCCACGGCGATGTAAATAACAAATAATCGTGAAAATATTTCCAAATTGCATACTTTGTTATTTAAAAACAAAGGATTCCGAGACGGTGTGGCCTGCACGTGACATTCGACGGAGTGAACGACGTAAAAATAAAAACAGGTCGATGAGTGCGAACGAATAAAACGATTGATGTGGACAAAAAACACAAAATCCACGAATGGAACATGAGTACTCACGGGGCGTAAAGTGGTCCACGTGGTATGCGGCGGCGTGTGCGCGGGCCGGTGCGGCGAGTAGGCGGGCGCGTAGTGCGGCGCGTACGGCGCGCCCGGCTCACCCGGGGAGCGCGCGTGTCCGCCGCCCACTGCACACGACGTTACCAAATCTATAGCACGAAAGTCACTTCTGCTTTTAAGACATTGACACTCGAATCGAATCTAACGAAGATAAGTCGGCGTCGAATCCTTA
This sequence comes from Anarsia innoxiella, assembly GCA_947563765.1. Lineage (NCBI taxonomy): Eukaryota > Metazoa > Arthropoda > Insecta > Lepidoptera > Gelechiidae > Anarsia > Anarsia innoxiella. Next base: position 6,408,813 of record OX387393.1, read on the forward strand.
ACCGAATTCAGCTAAAATTATAACATCGAACACGCTGATAAGAAAAGGCGTCCGATCGAAAGAAAGTAACGAGTATAAATATTTTAAAGCTTTTTCTAGATTTATTTTTGACGTTTTTAGGGTGCAAGGCTAGAAAAATACGTCGCGATAAGGTTAATTGTCGTTCGTAGCGATTAAAAAGGAGAGGGGCGGGGAGGCCGCGAGTAGGGCATGGAATACCGGAACATATTTCATACCGGTATTGATACCGGTATTAAAATTTTTAATACCGGTATACCGAAATTTCGGTATTTTTTCGGTATTTTTTTAAATACTACTTTTTGTCATTTGAATTGTTCCCATAACGATATTGGTAAGTATGACGGTTGCAGATAGTTCGGCCGAACTATTCGGTTGCACTTTCACACTAATTTTGATACAACAAATAGGTAGATAAAGTTTATAAATAAAAGCTCCTTTGACGGTCACTAGATAGAGCAGAATGTCTAGGTTTCTAAATTCTATCTTTAAGTGTCGTATTCGGCCGAATATTCGGTTAAAATGACCATTTATTCGTTTATTTTGTTTAGCAATAATTTGCTTGATAAAACAAGATATTAACCTCATATTCAATTATTTTAAACCAAGGAGCAGTCAATCCTATATCCTCATTTTCACATCTAGGTATTACAAGAGTATTAGGAGATGATAAAATAAAGATAACTTAATAAGTGACCCTTAAAGATAGAATTTAGAAACCTAGACATTCAGCTCTATCTACTGACCGTCAAAGGCGATTTTCTTTATAAACTTTACCTATTTGTTGTATCAAAATTAGTGTGAAAGAACAACCTAATTGTTCGGCCGAACTATTCGGTTCGGTAGGGTTTCAAACCGAATAGTATTCGGTATTCGTTATTCGGCAAAACCCATATTCGGCGCATCCCTAGTAGGTACCTTATCTAAAATAGTATCTCCCTTCGACGGACCCATAATATGTTATTATTTTAAAATAAATCAGAATACAAAACTCACTATGTAACGTAACGAGTACACTAATGATACTTAAACAATATAATGTTACTTTACGGGGTTCGTGATACAAACAAGCATTCTGCTTCTGCAGAGTATTTTATCTATCTCCTTTGAAAAAAAAGAGATATTTCCTTAATATCGAAAAACCGGTATTTTGTCTTTATATACCGGTATCAAAATACCGAAAATATTTACCGGTATACCGGTATTTCGGTATACTGGTATACCGGTATCCATGCCCTAGCCGCGAGGTGCGTACCGGGCGCGGCGTGGTGCTGCTGGTGCAGCGCGGGCGGCGCGTGGTGCGCGGCGTGCTGCAGCGCGTGCGGCGCGGGCGGCAGCGCGGCGCTCTGGTACACGTCGCGGTGCCGCGCGTGGTAGTCGTAGCTCTCCTCCGCCGCCGCCTCGCCGCCCGCCGCGCCCAGCGACCGGCTGCAACACACGGACACGACTAACTTTACACACTGCGAAATCCGAAAACTCATACCATTCTAATGCTATCTACACACCAAAGCCGCCGGCTTTTTTGACAGCTGCCATTAGTATCACGTAAAGCCGCCGGCGGCTTTGGTGTGTTATAGATACCATAAGACATACGATGACAGCATTACCGTCTTAGGAATATATTCTATCGGATAATCGGAGTTATTCCGAGCGATTAGATAGGTATTGAAAATTTGATATCGACACTCACTTAGCCAAGGTATTCGTGCAAACGATATACTCTACGTCGTCGTTGTAGGGGTTCAGAAAGGCGAAGGCGGAGGTTCTCAGCCAAACCCACTCTCTGCTTTTAGTGCGAAACCGGTACATCAATGATATGATCTGGCCTTTCAATTTCAACACTGGAACGAGAGAGTTTCTGACTACAATAAACGCATAAAGTAAACATAATATAGTCGAGTTAACGAATTACCTTCAAAATGATTACCCATGGATTAAGTCGTGCTGTAGTAATACACTTAGATTACATAGAGGCAATATTTTACCTTGATCGAAATTGTCTCGCATGTGTTGCTGGTCCTCAGGGTGGTAGAACTCGTAGCAGAGCTTGCCGAGCAGGTCGGCGGGCGCGTAGCCCAGCACCTGCGCGGCGCGCTGGTCGGCGAAGGTGAAGCGGCCGTCGGCGGCGTGGCGCGACACGAACTCCGCGCCGCCGCCCAGCGCGCTGCTCTCGGCCGCGCTCGGCGTCGACGTCACCTGCGCACACCGCACACCGTCACACCTCCGCGCACCGCTCGAGCGCATCCCTTCCCTCGCTTATCTTACTCACCTGCAATCTTCCGATCGCTACGAGACAGCAATGCGACGCGTGTAGTTCGTCTTCGACGGGACGGTCCATCTGCATGCCTGGAAAGAGATCTGATGTCCCACAATAGATAAAATTATATCTTAATGTAAAACCTATCTTGAGTTAATACGAATACATAACATAGTAAATAGGCGAAAACTTAACCACTTTTACGACTAACATGCGGTACCTGTTGGGGGCCAGTTTTTTATATATCCGGTACAGTGCACGACTGCGTAATTGTGTCCGTCGTGCGATGGCCCTAAAGAGTTGCGCGCGCGCAGACGGCCGAGGTGAGCGCCCTCCGCAGTGCCTCCTACGCGCATTCGACAGATGAAACCACGTCGAGAACCCATCACTTGACGCATTGACGCTAAAAATATTTACCTAATTAATTGAAGTTAACGAATGAAAGATATTTCATATTAGGAAATCATTTAAATATAAGAAAGAACCTGAATTACTTAGTTCAATTGATCTACGTACATTGATGTCCCTCTTTTTTTACAGTTCCAGTCTTTAGATCCAAAATTCGCCCCGTGTTTTGTGGCTCTTGCGTACTCAATTGCTCTCTAACCTTTTCAACGTCATCTGGATGCACTTGGTCATACAGACAAGATGAATACCATTCGCCCTGTAATCAATATGTACGTAAAAAAAGTATAGGGTTGCGTAAGTATCAGAGCAGTGGTATTTTAAATACAAACCTGGGAGTAATTCAACACCGGAGCTATACTGTCACTAACATATATCACGCGTCCTGTGTCGCAACTAACAACAAACAGAAACCCATCAGCAGCTTCCAAAATTAAATGTTTCAGTTCCTGATCAGTTAGAAAAGACGGTTTATATGTTCCATCTGTGGAAGTATTTCCAGTACCTGAAAACATTATTTTTGATGTAAATGTTGCCCGAATAGGTAGGAACCTAGACTCCTACAAATGAATTGATTGGTAATATAAGACGTGATTTATATTTGAAAATAAGGTGGTTTAAATACCTCTCAAGGCTTTCATATGAGCTACAGCCATTCGCAGTATGGTTAGCTTGTCGGGTTTACGTGCGAGTGCGGAGCATGTCGGCACCATGTCCGATAGCTCCGTTATGTACGCCGTCATCTTGTTGCGGCGCCGGCGCTCAATCTCACAGTGGTTCTCGCGGCTGCAAACATTTCATGTTAGTAAAAATAATATGCGAGATCAAAGTAAATAATATTTAAGGAAGTTTGGTGTAATTTGTTAATTATTAAAAATCTATCGAGATGAGATGTCAAAAGTACTTAGTAAAGAAACATCTCTTATACGAGTTGCCACAACACTGTTTATAAAACTATTACTATCAATGCATTTGCTGAATCAACTAATAAGATTTTAATGCGTGTCAGAAGGACCAAACAAATTGAACCACTTAAATGATTTAAAATAGTTACACAAGTATGTAATGCGGAAAAAAATAAATTTAACAAGTGGAATATTATACTCTCACATTTCCTAAATATAGTGTTCACGCAGACGGATACGCAAATGACTAGTATGTATTGAAAAGTAAAGTTACGTCTGGCAAGTTAACAACAAACAGTAAACTATATACTTAAACAGGCTTTTATTTTCACCCGACTGGAGGGTTATACTATGTTTCTATGCATAATTCTTTGGCACGCCCTACAGCCTAAACGGCTTGATGGATTTTAGCTTGAGAGATGTCGTTAGATTCGTATGTACAGTGAGAGTGACACTGGGTACACAAAAATAAAAAAAATCGTTTTAAAACGCAGTCAGGTTTTTATTGATAAAAAGTTTAGGCTACTATTGGAAAATCGTATAACTAATGCATTACTACACTTTCATGATACCTGTGAAAATATACCGCTATAAAATGTAAATTTAACATTTATTGGCAATATTTAAGCAGCTAAAGGAGCGCGTGTCGCGTGATAAGACACGTTTTCAATCATCGCTCAGTATCATAACAATTGATAGTTATAGGTGGTTGTGGGAAAAAGGAGACCTTCAAGTTAAGTTTCGTAACTTCGTAAGTCAGTATTTATACTGAGATATATGTGAACAGGACGATTGAACAATGTATGTACTTAACTGTTAGGATATTTTTTATACATCAAATCAATTTGAATTGAATGATCGATCTTACGTATGGGTTTAGGTACCTACTGCAAAATAATCCATTGATAAACAAAGAGTATTTATAATGCCTTTACTGAATATTCCATCAATACCAATTAATCCTTTTCAGTTGTTTTGTAAGCTTGATTTTAGGAGGATAATCTTCACAAATCTTACCTATGTAAGTATAACAAAATCCGCAACATGGTAAATTTCAAAAGAAAAAGTGATCACAGGTACCTTTAAATAATTCCCAGAAAATATTTACAAAAGTTGCATTGAATTAAGGGTAATTTCAATAGTTATGCAATGGATGACATGAATAATAAAATATGTTTTACTGCAAGATGAATAATCTCCACTGCACATACTCTATACAGTACAGCACTGGATCATGTTGTAATTACCTACTTATAATAATTATGTCTAGTCATAGTTGGAACCCACCTGGCAAACCTCTCTTTATCTTGTATGTTGTCTTCTTCCATTCTTGTGTATTTTCCACCACTTGCGTCGTCTTCATCGGATCTAAAATATCATTGCAAATAGATAAGTAGGTATTTAAAGTATAAAAAAACATGAGTCATGCAGGTGAACTAATATTTACTTATGTTGATTGTCAACCCTTTAATAAGAAAAATATATAATCAATAAATGGAAAAAAATACTAGTAAGTATTAGGTAGTAGTTTACTATTCATAAGTTATAATTAACATGGTTTATTTATTCAGTATAAAATGTTAAAATGCACCTTTGAGCACAAAAGTTTTAACTTATAATTCAAAATGAATTTATATTCATCATGTCCCATTTCAGCTTGCATGTTACATTTCTTAACCAAATCAGCAAACGTGAAATATAGAAATAAAAATAAACTTGCAATTGTAGACATAAAGCATGCCTTGCAATATTTATGATAGTGACACAATATTGAACAAATTATAATGTTTGGTAACATACATGTAGACTGACTCACCCAATACTGCCAGCACGGCGCTTTTGTATATCCTTTGCTGGGTCAGCCCCTATAAACATACATTTTTAAATTTATACAACTAGTATGCTAGGAGAATAACCAAACTCTTTTGAATGACTAGTTATCAATAACATTGACTATTAGTATATTAATACCCTAATGCCGCCTAGTAACTAAGAACCATCATAAAAAATGATGATGTGACAAAACAATAACCATACAATATAAATTTTAAAATTTCTGGGAATTTTCAGTAGGACATTTTACATACATGAGTAACAAAATGCTGCCATCAACAATATGACATTTAATATGTGACAATATCATAAAATAAAACTTATTTCGACTTATTTCAATACACCATTCCTCCTGCATTTTTTATTGACTTGAGTGGCAATTATAGAATTTCAAACATTTTCATGCAACAACACAATTATTATTCGAAGCAATAAGTGATGATCATCTCACTAAATAAATTAAATTAAATATTTACATTTCCCTACAAATCATAACTTTCTTAATACCAATAACTTATAATATGAATGAAACTTTTGAGATAGTTGAGTTGTATGATATTTTTTTATTCAAGCTACACTCTCCGTGCATCAAACCTCGAAGGTACCTATTTACTTAGTCAGCAATAGTCTGCATAGAATGATGTTACCTACTTTGTATTCAAGTCATACTTGTTTGATCAAAGGTGCTGATTAACATTTAGTACCGTGTTTCAAAAATCTATAAGGCGCACGGACTGTACCTGGATAGTTTCTACTTAAATATAATTCACAGGGGTTTATAAACAAGTTACAAATTTATTTAACATTCCTTACATAGCTAACAACGCGTCACGCGGAGCAACGTCAACTTAAATAGGTCGATAACTTTATAAACTTTCTCTTATAGAAACCAACTAACTGCAGGAAATGTATATATTGGATGATCTTCTAAATTTAATGTTTTCTATCACATTGTATTTGTAAGGCTTAAACTTAAAATTATAAGTTAGAGAAAAAATATCATCACCCACCGGGGATAGTGGGAGCCACGGCAGACATCGGTCAATAAACTCATCAGTCCACTAAGATATTATGTCACAAAGAAATTTTATACAGAAATGTTAGATAAACAACACTAAAATCACAAAGATAGACTGGACGTATGTTTATCGTAAACTCTTGAACACAAATCACAATACAAACGCCATTTTTATTTTCTTCAAAGGTGTTGCCACCATGCAAATCGTTGAGGTGCGGTGTTGTCGTAGACAAATTTTTTACTGAACTTTTTTTCTGAACTGGTTTCAGTTAATTTAAGCCGCACACATGTGAATTGTTATCAAATCAACATGCTATCAACCAACAAATATAAATAATACTTGTCTTTAGAAAAAAAACAATAACATAGATGTTATGCCCATGACTAAGGCCCATGACAGCATTTTCTGCCGATTGACCAACGATAGACGCACGGATTTTTAATTAGACGAGTACTTTATGGACTCGTGCACGCGTGGCCTTAAAAGGGAATGTACCCTATGCTTAGGGTTGGTTGATACCTCCAAGATCCTGAACTGGAAAAGTTACAGCAGCTTTTTATACGTCTGTGAAGGGAATACCCTTTTTTTTACATGGGGAAATCCGTTATGGATACCCTTCATCTCGGAGAAAGATGAAGGGTTATGTCGGACTCGCACCGACTAAAACCCCATGGTATTCTTTCTCACCTTAAGTGTCAGGCGGCGATGTCCACCGAAGCAGACCCTCCTCGGAAAACGCCCATCTTCTCTCAACGGCTAACGAGTGGAAACACACGTCAGCCGCAACTCCTCAGAGACGCGTTGACAGAGCGCGTTGTGAGTGACGGACTTTCCAATTCCGCCACCCATGGTTTCCCCGCAGCGAGCCAGATCTGTGGCTTCGCTTCCTGCCACACGTTGGCACAGGAAAGGGAGAGCGGCCTCCGGAATACCGACACGCCTCTTCCCCTGCGACCCCACAGCGTTCGCCATCAAAAGACGGTGGCGACCCCGTCTAGGCCGCGGGAGGTAGGGAAAGCGACGCACCGTGATACCGGCAGTCCTCTCCCACCGCGCCCTCCACCTCTCAGCAGCTGAACTGCCCATACAGCCCAGCTACCCGCCTCAGCTGCGGAACCCTCCATAAAGCCCGCAGCCTAGTCTCCTCCTCAACAGCTGTGCAGCCCAAACAGCAGGCTGTCCGCTTCAGTAGCACCACCCAAAAGGTTCGCCATCTACCAAGTACCGCTCAACCCAAGCCCGACTGGAAGGCATCGGGGAGCCGTCCTATAAGGGAACACCCTGGGAATATGTACCAGTATTGAAAATCCGGTAATATCGCGGAACAACATTAATTGTACCTCTTTTGAACCTGCATTTGGTGCCTGGCTAGGGGAAGAGTATTCCATTGTTTTCAAAGGAAAATAAAAATAATTTGACATTACTTATGTATTTACTGTCAAATATTATTAAACATCCACACACAGAATTCAAAATTATTATGATATATTTTTTTCTAATTTAGTAATTGGAATTTAAATCGGTAGCTTTAACGGCAATATGGACGGTGAGCCAGAAATGTTGTCCGATACAGCAACAAATTGTAATTTAACTGCCTCTGATACATTGTCTGATTATAACCAGGCAAAGTTAGACTCATTGGAGAAGAAAGCAGTCCACTTAAGGTTTGTTTAATTTTATAGTGAGCTATAAAAACTAAAAAAGCCACCATCGTTAGGTCGATAGGATTAAAGACAAACAAATAGGAAAATATATATTTGTGAAGATTTATATCTTGTAGGTTGTAGGTAGGTACCTACATACCCAAGTTGTTTTCATGAAGGCACTCAGGCGACACATGGCAAATGAGATAATTTTTCCATTTTCACTTACTACTGTAGTTTCACGAGTAGGCACCACGTAGGTATAGGTGCCTAGATACCTCTTTATTTTTTCTTATGTTACGACGACTATTAACGTGTGCCAGTGCCATGTCTTTTTTGCAGATTGGTTCTGGAAAGAGATTTCAAAGCTGCGGACATCAAGTGGAGCCTATTTGTAGCTGCAGCATTTAGTTTTCGGTACGAGAGTTGCTTGCGACCCTTTCCTCCAGTTTTTATGAAAAGCGGTGTCAAAGACATGGATGAACTAGTATGTTTTCAAAAAACTTATCTATTACCTACCTAACTCAACTAAATAGGTACGTTCTTACCTCTCCGCTTAAAAACCTATTGATGTTCTTGAGATTTAAGTCGGAACTTAGGTAGGGACTTCATATTGTAGGTATAACAAAAGTTTTTTTTTGTAGCTCAGCGTGATAACAGATGTGCCAGCTTTGGACTTGGTACTTCAACAGCTAGACAATTTGGATAACTTATCTAATATAAGTGATATACTTGATTTACTCTTCTACGTTCTGGTGAGATTAAAAGAGCCGGCTTTGAAAACCGTGCCGAATGATTTGGTAAGCTACCTATCATGAATTTATTAGTGTCATTTTTCTGCTAAGGCATGTGTGTGATTGCAGTTGAAATATACCTACTCATTTACCTACTTCAATTGAATTTCAGCACGATGCAGTGATGTCTTACGCGCATTCCTTCCAACCCGCACCGAAACCACAATATATTTTCCAAGTCGTGAGTTCCTTAAAGTCTGCGGGAGAGATGAAATGGAAGGAACTATCAAGAAATCACAATGTATTCTATGCTTACCACGGCAATCGATTAGAAAACTTTTACACAATTCTTAATTTTGGACTACAGCAGCATTTGAATAAGGTAGGTACTTGAACTTGTACATACTTAATTAGGTTTTTAATATTTACTTACTTCGTAAGATATTCTTAAGAGAGGGAAATCGTTTCATTCACGCGTACCTATATGTCGGATCATCGGATGCCTAATTTTATAGACACTAAAGTTCGCTATCTATTAATAGATAAGTACCTAGTTAGCCAGCCTTGTAGTTAATGAATGCCGATAGAAATTCGTTAGCGTTAGCATTTTTACGTGTATTTACTTGAAATGGGTCGGTCGGCCGGAATCTTATCTTAGTAGTGTATTTACCCATATCCATATTAACCTAATTTAATGTTTTCTACCTATCTACTTACTTAAGAAACCCGATATTTAATTTCCTGTCCAGAACACAATGATGGGTAACGGTGTTTATCTTTCTTCGGAATTGAGCGTGACCTTGCCGTATAGCCACGGTGGATTCGGATGGGGAGCCAGCGTCATTGGAGGTCATCTATCTTGCGTTGCCTTGTGCGAGCTGGTCGATGCTCCAGACGGCATCAACTATCAACGACCGATTACTAACGAAGGTTAATCATTTATTTTTCTGCAAAACAATATTGATCAAGAAGATAAGTAGGTACCACTAATAATAGCCGATATTTGAATTGATCTCTCTCAAACAACTGAAGTCAACAGGCCGCCTGTTGCTTCTTATATTCTTGTTTGTATCTGTACCTTATATCTTTTGTGCAAAAAAGAATATTTGTATTGTATTGTATTGTCAACACAAATAGCCTCAGTTCTTTTTCTCAAAAAGTAAGGATATATAATTAAATAATCCATTGTAACTCAAATTAGGCGACGCACCCGATGAGAAGAATAAGGTGTATATGGAGCAACCTGGCGGCGAAGGGCCCGTCCTAACTCACTACCTGGTGACCAATTGTGACCTCGTTCGAGTAAGATATTTGTTGGTCTATGCCAAGCAGCCAGCGTCTATGAGGTTTCCCACTCCGAGTATCAATCGAAGTGGTAAGTGGGTACATACTTATTTTATCAACCGCCTCATCTAGTAAGTAATCGGCAGTCAGTTATAAGTATCTATCTACTTATGATTTTATTCTTTAATTACCTATTCTGGGAAGTATGCCGTGGGTTACAATTACAACATGGTATGACACAGTAATTCGATCAACAGGTGGGTTCCGGCATTGGTTATCAAGACACAAATTGTTTTCTATCTTACTTGGCTACGGACTGATGCTGGCTACAATCGGTTTCGCGAATAATCAGCCAATCCACTACTACTACAAGATACTGTTAAAAAAGTTGGACTTGGCATACAGTGCCTCCAAAATGTGACGTGACCTATAAAATAAACACATTTTATAATTGTATTTTGTGATGGCGTCAAATTGAAAGTAAATTGTAATTCAGTTTTGGAAATCTTTTGCGTTTAATAAACTTCCAATTGATATCATGTTATTAGAATCTGTGCTTACCTATTTATTTTTGAGATACCTACCTACCTAAGTACTTAATGCTCTTACATACAAAATGAAACTGTGGAAGTAGTGCCATATGCCAATTGGTGGGAAATATAGAATTACTTATTTCAAATCTGTATAAATGAGTAGCGCCTTGAACAAAAAAAATCCTGCAGTTGGTAGATACACCCACCTACAAAATGAATGTTGATTACGCACATCATGTTGAAAACATTGTCACAAAGGGGACTGTTGGTGAATTTAGAACAATAGTGGCTACATTCATAGGTAGATCGTTATGGTGCTCTCGTCACGGCCTAGAGCGTAATCACTGTACGATCTAATTTTATTGTGTCGAATGTCCAATGTCCACCCAAATGTGTTGAACATCCAGTTTTATACGTGCATTGCCATAAGCAACAAGCACCTAACTTAAGTTTTACGCGACAGTATTAATTACATAAGTATCAAGAATGTTCTAAATTCAATAAATCAATCTTACCATATTGATGAACATAATGAGAATATTATTTTGGATAATATGGTGGTTTGTTTGGCCTTTTGCCGTTGCTCAAGATCCTGTCGCTAACTTACCACAAGGAAGAATAGTTGGGGTAAGTAATACATATAATAATTAAGTACCTACCTACCTAACTACTTACAAACATATAAATTTTTAAATAAAGTAAAAAAAGTAAAAAATAATATATACGTACTACGTAGGTACCAAATTAGCAATCAGTCCTGTAAGCCGCCGCCGATGTATTCGTTTTCAGATCAAAACATATTCGCAAAATTCGGCGATTCCAGTTGAGATATTTTTCGGGATTCCGTATGCAAGAGCACCCATAGGACGTTATCGATTTTCCGTAAGTGAGAATAAGATATTTTATTATTTATAATAGGATGTCGGCTTAGCCTCTTATTTTTATCTACATCCATCCTATAGGCACCAGAAAGACACCCGGGATGGAAACGCACATTTTTCGCACATCGAATGCCTCCTAAATGCCCAGAAATCGGAGGTGATCAAAATGAATATGTCAGTGAAGACTGCCTTTTCTTGAACATTTGGACGCCTCGGGTTAGTGACTTCTTATTTTACAGATTTTTTTGAAATAAGTTTATTAAAAATGTTTGAATTCTTCATCCCAATTAATTTATTTTCCAGCTAGCGTGCGGATGAGAGTCCTTTACCTGTTGTTGTGATATTGTACAGTGAAACTTGGTACAACGGAGGTATCGCTTTACCATGTCAAGAATTAGCAGCGCAAGGTGTCGTCGTCGTCACTGTCGCTTTTCGTCTTCATTTGTTTTCTTTTTTCTCGCTCAAATCTGTTACAGCACGTGGCAACTTAGCATTACTTGATCAATACATGGCTATGCTTTGGGTACGAGATAATATCGCCGCTTTTGGCGGTGACCCTACAGCAATTACTCTAATGGGCCACTCTATTGGGGCGGACAGCGTTCTTTACCATATGGCTTCTCCTCGGTCAGTAGGTAAGAAAGATATTTCGATTTTGTATATTTGGTACCTGTACATAATATGTAGGTACAGTTGGTTGGTAGATTATAGTAAGCAGGATCTTCTTCAGTAGGTTACCTACCTAGATCGGTATTTCTACTCTTGCATTTTTTCTTAATTTTTCCAGGCTTATTTCAAAGAGCAATTGTCATGTCGCCGCATAGTATATGGAAAATTTACTTGGATAGTAAAGAGCTAGATTTTAATGCAAACGAAGCGGAGCATATGACTTTAGAAGTAGCTCGATACTTCGAATGTACCAGTGATAAAGATCAAGAAATATTACAATGCATGCGAGCACGATCTTTGTCCGATATAATGAATATCTTTTCGGTGAGTAGGTATTTATTTAGTTAAGTGCTTCAGTCAGTACAGCTATCTTCTCTGACCAGCCGAAGTATCTACAGTTACATATCACCTTACGCAGATACCTTCATTATATCCATATAATGTTAAATAGTTTGGACTTTATTGCAGAAATCCAACTGGAGCAAGGTCATGCAACCAACGCCGGATACTTTTTTGCCGCCTTCAGAACAATATTTGCCAACACCTTTACCACTGGCTTTAACAACTAGAAAGCAACCTTTACAAATCGACCTTCTTCTGGGTTCAACTGATATCGAAGCTGTCAACACTAACGGTTGCATTATTTTGTTAGATAAACAAGTACCTAGCTAACCTAGGTACTGAGTGAGTGTACCTACTTTATTAGTATTTAATCCAAACACCGAATAAGTGCTTTTATTTTGCAGAATTCGATTATACAGAACTCCGAAAACAAGGGCCGTCTTATATATCTGAATATGCCAATACTAAGATTATACCGGAACTTTTGAGAATGTATGTTCGAAAACACACCGAAGAAACTCTACCATTGGTACGTATAGTATCAGTGCTTAGTTAGTTAGTAGGTGGTATAGTCACATCAATGGCATAGGTAGGTATAAGTACCTAGGGGGAAGTGGGGCACATTGATATACAAAAATTCAAACTCCGTTTGAATACACAAATGTCAACATATTTGATAAAAAATTTTGCCGGGTGCATTGCCTGATATGTTAACTTATAATTAAGTCTAAAAAAAGCTGATAGAAACGAATAGGGAAAAAGTTATGGCGACTTTTATAAAAAATCGATTTTGTATCATTCTGCCCCACCGGTGGGGCACCTTGATACAGAGAGTGGGGCAGCTTGATGCGTATTTTATTTCCGTAAATATTATAATATTTTTTCAAATTAAATCGTTACATTACTTAAATTTACCAAATAAAAAGCAAATAATGTTTGGTATCTAAAAATCACATTATTTATTAGTTTTTATTCGTATCAACGATAATCACTATCAGCCTAATAATGAAATGTACTAGGAAATAAAATTGTCATCAAAAACTTAGAATTTATCAAGATTTTAAACATCTAATTAAACATAATTATTCTGTAATCAGCCTAGAAGTACTACAGAATTGGACATAGTGAAATATAGAAATAACAAAATAAAATCCTCTATCAAAATTATAGGAACTTTTTCTTAAAACTCATAATCAAAAACATCACAAAACTGATATCCTAAATGATTTTTTCACATTTCTCTGCTTAATTTTAAACGTCCGGACCATTTTCTGTAATAAATGAGATTTTTAAGACTTCTTTAAAATACTAACGGGGCACTTTAATGCATTAAAGGGGCACTTTAATGCATTAAAGGGGCACTTTAATACACTAACGGGGCAGATTGATACGTATCATTCTGCCCCGCGTTTTACTGTATCAAAGTGCCTCAAGGGACTATATTCACGAAAAAGTAATTTATTATTTTTTAAATCAATTTTGTATTAAATAAACATATTAAATAACATTTATTAAAGTATAAACGTACTTTTGGTAAAATAAAACTATGAAAACCACTAATAATATGGAGCTGAGACATAATCACATTGCTCGTAAAATTTTAGTTGGCGGTCCCAAAAACACATTTGTGCCTGTCAAAGCAAAACGGCGAACAGGCGGTAAGCATCGTCACAACTATCATCCTTGTGGATGTCCTTGAGTGTTCTAATGATGTGTCCGTGTGCGTATCGTTTTTCAGTATTTCAAAACAGGTACTGTATCAATGTGCCCCGAGTATCAATGTGCCCCGCCTCCCCCTACGTACTTAGATTAGCTAATCAATTAGGTACTTGCTACTTTTGTCGTTTTCAGCTGCAACAAGTTATTCGTTGGGAATTTTGGGGTAACCAAATCGGAAATAGCGCGGATTCAGCGAGTTCCCTGGAAGCCCTGGTTAGGATGGAGTCATCAGCGCGATGGGGTGCCGGCGCGTCTCTGCTAGCGGCCAGGTTAGCCCGCAGCGTGTCGCGACTCTATCTCTATCGGTACTCTGAACCTGGCGTTGACTTACATGGACGACATTTTAATTTTTCAGGTGTGGGACCTACACAACTTTTGTATTCTTAGTTACCTAAGTATTCATACAGTACCTATAGCTAGCTCATATAAGTAGGTACCTACCTACTCTTAAGATAAATTGTTATTTGGTTGGGTAGTAGGTACGTATTATAGGTACATAGAATTTGCACTCTGATTTATTAAGTATATATCGCAGAAAGCAAGAAATATCTAAGACTCCTCTATCGAAGTCACTACCAACCTAATGGCGCATTTACATTAGCTCGGTCACCAAAGGCGGGCGGCGGCCGCATTCGGTTTAACTGAAACGATAACCTGTTTATAATACTGTTCATATTAGTCGGTGACCGAATACGGCCTGCAGCCGAATACCTACGGTCTAACCGACTAATGTAAATGCGCCACAATGCAGCGCATCTTTCTGTTAGATCAAATAACTATACTTAGTAGGTATCTAGCTAGGTACCTTTATTGAAAGTGGATAGTACCTACGTAAAAGCTTTGAAAAGCACAGGGAATGCACGCTTACCTAGCTATTAGTCAACTTACAACTGATCCGAGGGGGCACTTCAAAACGTTCTTACTTTGCAGGAGCTGTACACGGAAGTGATTTAGTGTCTTTAATGGGAAATGCACTAATGCTTCAAGTTGCACGTCGGCTACCGACTCCAGACGAAAAGCGAATATCAGATGTGTTTCAAAAATACATTATCAATTTCATAAAATATGGGTAGGTAAACTTGAAATAAGTCCACTCTATCAACTTAAGGAGCATTAGATACATACTCGCCTAACCTGCCTATTCTAGTTACCTACCTATTATGAAGGTGCTTTGTAAAAGTAGAAACTTTAATTTTCAGAATCCCAAGTGAAGACTGGCAACGTTATAAAGTTGGAGATGCATATGTGCATGATATTCGTATTAAAAGCAAACAACAAAATAATTTCGATTTTGTGAGTCGTGGGGAATCTTTCTGGCTTCAGTATTTACCTCATTTGTCGGAACTTTTAACCACTTCTGGAAAGGCTGAGCAACTCACTTCGGAAAAAGGTAGGCAGGTAGCACTTATACATTGTAAAACGTAGCGCTATTATAGGAACCATTATGCATAGTGATTAACCTGTGGACTGTCGATATACTTATTTCGACCATTCTGACATTTAAACTTAGACATTTTTGAACTCATATGAAATAAATATCTAAGTTTATTATTTTAATACATATGCATTCAAATTTTATACCTATTTCAACCATATGTTTTGAACTTATGCATTATGGATACGTACCCAGCACCTGTTTAGGTACCTAAGGGTACCTACAATGCACGTGACATAAATGCCATACCTACTTAATAGCTTCAGAGAGATAGAACCTATTTATCCAACTTCCTTCTTATATCCTTCTAATATTATTAATGTCAAGTTTGTGCCGATGGATACTGAACAGATTTTGATGAAACTCGGTAATATTGTAGCTTATAATCACATCAGAATCACATAGGTACCTAGGCTATATCTTTTTTTTCTTCCGTTAAATGCGTACTAAAACGCGGGCAGCCTCTAGTACTAGGAATCCTACTTTCTACTTAAACTATAGAATAGACTAATACTAGTATAAGTATTATAAATGTCAATGTTTGCGCCGATGATGGATGGATGTTTGTTACTCTTTCACGCAAAAACTACTGAATATATTTTGATGAAATTTGGCAATATTGTGCTTACGAATATATCTAACTTCTCGATTAATTTGTTTGCAGATGATTCTCGTCTCCGCGGAGGTGTTTTCGCTATGGTCGGAGTAACTACAGTTCTTTTGATATTGCTGTTTGCTTGTGTGGTACTTCTGCGCAGAGAACGTGCTTACCGCGCAGAATTAGCAGCCAGTCCACATTTTTGAAATAAATTCTATTATTTATGTACTTACATTATATGTTGGTTTGTTTTTTTTTTTTGTAGATAGGTACCTACTTTGTTGAGTCTTCACATTTCATTAATTGATTAGAATGTTAATCTTAATAACAAAATATATATGTTTCATTTTTATAACATTAGTAACTGCTAAAATCAGTCAAAAGTGGTTTTGTTTGACCGACGTCTTCAGTTTAAATTTAAACCACTTTTGACTGATTTTAGCAGTTAAAAATGGTTTTTGACTGGTTATGAGTTTTGACTGTAAAGACTGTGAGGCATGAGCTCCATCGGGATCGAGATCGGGATCTTTGTAGGTGGTGAATGGTGATACCAGTAGATATCACTGATACCACCACCCGTGTTACTAGGGTCAGTCATTACAAATGAGGAACAGATTAATGGATTCAAACATTAATAACTTTATTACTCACACGTTTACACCACAAGTCTCTCCCGAAAAGTGCCACAATTTCAGAAAAACCAGGCTTCGCATCACTCTTGCGCAACTAGTTCTATTGGCGCCATCAACGCTACTTCCTTTGCTCAAAGTGTTGACGTAAACTGATTTTTCTGTTTATCAAAACTTCTAGACAAACATAATGTAAGTAATTATTTTATAACAAATTAAAAGCTATTGAAACATTTGAATAACTTGAGCGACTCAACAAAATAATTAAGTGACAATTGTATTTGCATTGAAACCAAAACGTCATGGCGAATTGCTTCTTCCGCCTATTTCTCTTTCAATTCAAGTGTTAATTGATAAACTAAGTGTCCTTATTCATTTGGAGTTATTAATTGAAGAATATAAAATCAAAACATTAATTTAACATTACAAAATTATTACAAGTATTCTAAATTATTTAAACATTTGATGATATTTTAAATGAGCCCGCGCCCTTAGTTTTCAAAGTTAATCTGGGTGGCAATTCCGCTAAATTAAGTTAAGCGACCATACTATAGCCAACAGATAAATATTCGACAGCAATATGTCACAAATTTGGTATTCTCTTAAGTGCCACGATTAATAGTTTTTGTAAAGCATAATGATGATGAGAATAATTTATGTCATTATTCTCATCCAGAGAAAGTCCTTTACGAGCTGAGCACTGGAACAGCAACTTTTTATACTGTGCGTGGACATGAGTTTTCTCCAACAATGATAGTTTAAACCGCAGGTTCAAGCTATGAACATTTTTCATACAAATGCTATTGGACTGCATCCACAAACTGCATCACAGCACAGCTCTGTGAGCACAGCACACACAAATCGTTATACAGGGCCCGTATTCTTCTAATTACCAAATGAAAAATGGTGTCTCTCTAGAATGTGAATTGTATGAATTGACACATTTTGGTATTCTCTTAACAGATAAGTTGACAGTGGACAGCGATCGGCCGTACATTTTATTACTTTACGCTATAATCGGGTGTGCGTGTGGACGGAGTGAGCCATAAAAATTTTTGCCTAGAAATATGCCTAACTTTAAGTGCAAGTTCTAAAACAATTGTGAAACTAAATATTTTAATTTGTGAAAAGATAGAACAAAAGATATGGCATTAAAAATCGGCTCACTCAGTTGAGCAAGCTACCTATGAAAATTAGAGAAAGTATTAATTATTCATATAATATTTATATACCAGGATTTAGTGAAACTTTTGCTAAATAAATCCTGAAAATTTCAGATCGCCTGGTAACGTAATAAAGTTTTCACAAATGATTTCTTCGGCTCACTCCGTCGAAACGTTTTTTCAACCCCTATTTCTGACGAAAATACTGAAAATTGAAACTGCTACGTAATTGTAAAAGTAAGCTAAGATAATATGAGAATTTGTGAAACACAAAACAAACCACTAACGCGGCAGGTTTTTGTATAATCATTGGTTTCATCGGCTCACTCCGTTGAAACGTTTTTCGTAAGTTAAAAATGTCAATATCTTAAGATTTCTAGCACTATAGAAACTAAAAACTGTCTTAACTTTTAGTGAAAAC